>JAJHZJ010000453.1:19987876-22387876 GCA_023548195.1 Bettongia penicillata ogilbyi
TATGTATGCATATATATGTATATATATATATATGTATATAATACTGAGAGTAAAATATTTCAGCCTAAGAGAGGGGCCCCAGTCTCAATCAATGGGAAATTCTCTGAAATCTATAGAATAAGTATCTGACAGTAGACAGAAATCAGAGATATAAATCTCTATATAAAGATATAAATCTTACATAAAGATGTCAGCTCCTCTACACATCTGCCACTTCCCAGTCTTTTCTGTCTCTCCATGGGTCTTCCCCCTGAAAGAGTCTGGAACACAGACTTTCAAAGAAGAAATATGTCTCTCAAGGAAAGAATAAAGGATGTCTCTCCTCTCCAGAGCCGTTGTATCAACTTCGCTTCTCTTGCAAGCATATAGCATTGGTCATCATTCTCTCCACCATTTAAGATAAATGTTTGGCACAGTGCTCTGGGCAGGAAACTCAGTACCTTTTATAAACAGTAATTATGTGACAAGGATTTTCCAGCACATCTATTCCTTTCAAAAATTTATATTGGGAATACAATTCAAAGACAAGAAATCATAATTCCTTTGCTTCATTGTTGAGATTTTCTATCACTTGGTTCCAGCATACTTCACTGTATATATTTAACTCTGTTCCTGAACATAATCTCTTGCTCGAGTAAGGCTGCAACCATTCCACACCTATTATGCTAATTCCTCCTTTTCCCTTCATTCATGTTATTTTTCCAGGTGAGAATGCCTTCTTCCCTTTCTAACCATATTCTATTAGACTTCCAAATAAAGCTCATGCTCACCATTTTCTCAAGGAATTTAACTCACTTTGGTCCCTTCTCTAAATTTGTTTTATTTGTAGCCTTCATGATCCTACTTGGCTTTAAGTTCTAGACTGTCCTCAGTTTCCTTCACATCTTAGTTGTGAAGCCCATCTTGCACGGAGTGTTTCCTGTCCCCTTTTTGGGGGGCTTCTATCCCCACTATTTTTTTTACTTGTCTGTTTTTTAAATGTATTTATTTATTTTTAGTTTTTAACATTCACTTCCACTAGATTCTGAGTTCCAAACTTTATCCCCTTATCTCTTCTCCATCCACCCCAAGAAATCGTACATTCCAATTACCACTTCCCTCAATCTGTCCTTCCTTCTGTCACATCTCTCCCTTCTCTCACCCCCTTCCCTTCTATTTTCTTGTAGGGCAAGATAGACTTCTATACTCCATTACCTATATATCTTATTTCTTAGTTGCTTGTAAAAACAATTTTTAACATTTGTTTTTAAAACTTTCATTTCCAACTTCTCTCCTGTTCTTCCTCCCCACCCATCCCCACTGAGAAGGCATGCAATTTGATTTAGGTTATACATGTTTAATCATGCAAAACACTTCCATAACAGTCATGATGTAAAAGACTAACCATATTTACTTCCATTCTATCCTGCCCTCCCCCATTTATTCTATTCTCTCTTTTGACCCTCTCACTCTTCAAAAGTATTTACTTCTAATTATCCCCCCTCCTCCCATTTTCCTTCCCTTCTTTCATCCCCCACACCCCCTTCTCCTCTTCCTTCTACTTTTCTGTAGTGTAAGAAAAGATTTTCATGCCAAATTGAGTGTGCATGTTATTTTATCCTTAAGCCAAATCCAATGATAGTAAGGTTCACTCTTTTCCTCTCACCTCCCCACCCCTTCACCTCCATTGAAAAAGCTTTTTCTTGCCTCTTTTATGTGAGATAATTTACCCCATTCTATTTCTCCCTTTCTTCTTCTCCCAATATATTCCTCTCTTACCCCTTAATTTTGCTTTTTAAAATATCTTCCCTTCATATTCAACTCACTCTGTTCCCTCTGTATATATGTATATAATCCTTCCAACTACCCCAATATTGAGAAAAGTCTCGAGTTACAAATATTATCTTTCCATATAGGAATGTAAACACTTCAAATTTAGTAAGTCCCTTATGATTTCTCTTTCCTATTTACTTTTTTCATGCTTCTCTTGATTCTTGTGTTTGAAACTTTTCTATGCAGCTCTGGTCCTTTCATCAGGAATGCTTGAAAGTCCTCTATTTCACTGAATGACCATTTTTTTCCACTGAAGTATTATACTCAGTTTTGCTAGGTAGGTGATTTTTAATCCTAGCTGCTTTACCTCTGGAATATCATATTCCAAGCCCTTCAATCCCTTAAAGTAGAAGCTTTTAGATCTTGTGTTATACTGATTGTGTTTCTTCCTGGCTGCTTGTAATGTTTTTTCCTTGACCTGGGTGCTCTGGAATTTGACTACAATATTCCTAGGAGTTTTCTTTTTTTGGGATTTCTTTCAGGAGGTGATTGGCGGATTCTTTCAATATTTATTTTACCCTCTGGCTCTAGAATATCAGGACAGTTTTCTTTGATAATATCTTGAAAGATGATGTGTAGGTTCATGTTTTGATCATGACTTTCAGGTAGTCCAGTAACTTTAAATTTGTCTCTTCTGGATCTATTTTCCAGGTCAGATTTTTTTTCAATGAGATATTTCACATTGTCTGCTATTTTTCATTCCTTTGGCTTTATTTTATAATTACTTGATTTTTTCATAAAATCATTAGCTTCCATCTGTTCCATTCTAATCTTTAAGGAATTATTTTCTTCAATGAGCCTTTGAACCTCCTTTTCCATTAGGCCAATTCTGCTTTTGAAGGCACTCTTCTCCTCATTGGCTTTTTAGATCTCTTTTGCCATTTGGGTTAGTTTAGGGTGTTATTTTCTTCAGCACTTTCTGGGGTCCTCTTTAACAGTTAGTTGACTTGGTTTTCATGGTTTCTTATATCACTCTCATTTCGCTTCCCAATTTTCCCTCTACTTCTCTTACTTGGTTTTCAAAATCCTTTTTGAGCTCTTCCATGGTCTGAGACAAAATCATATTTTTCTTGGAGGCTTTGGATGGAAGAACTTTGACTTTGTTATATTCCATTTGTGTATATTGGTCTTCCTTGTTACCAAAGTAAGATTCTTTAGTCTGATTCTTTTTTTCATTTTTGCTCATTCCAGTCATTTACTTGACTTTTGAGCTCTTTCTCAAGGTAGTTCTCTGGTTTCTGTGGGGGTGGTGGGATCCACTGTCACTTGCTTGATGTCCCCACAATCTGTGGGCCTAGAGCTCCAGAAAAAGCCACTGCCACTGCTGAGACTGCCATGGGCTCTGCTATGCTGGAGCTGGGACTGGACCACTGTACTCTCTTACACAGTTCCCACAGGTTTTTTCTACTGACTTTCCAATTTGCCTTTGGCAATTTGGGGTTGTGAAGTCTGGAAACCACTTTGGTACCAGAGATTCAGTCACTGCCCAACCCCAAGGCCTGCTCAGGTTCTGTCTGTGCCTGCGGGCCCAAATTGGACCCAACTCTGCTCCCAGCATGATGCAACAGACCTTTCCTGTTGATCTTCCAGACTGTCTTGGGCTACAGATTTGCTTCACTCCATCATTCGGTGGGTTCTGCATTTTCAAATTTGTTTAGAGTAATTTTTTAAAGGTATTTGTCTGGGCTTGAGGATCACTCTAGCAAGTGTCTGCTTCTAACTACTTACCTATTTAAATAAATTTTCAGTTCATGTGATCATCATTTGAGACCTAGAATGGACCTCTGTGGCCACTTAGTCTGACCCTTCTTTATTTTACAGATGTGAGAAATGAGGCCCAGGGAGGTTGAGTGATGTACTTCATGTCTCACAGGTAATGTCAAAGATGGGGTTTTGAAGCTCTGGCTCTAAAGCCAGTATTCTTTGCACTCTATCACACTATCTCTCTCTTGAAAGTAAGGAATCTTATCGGAACTTGTCTCCTATCTTTCTTACATTGGATAGAGCATTGGACTTGGGGTTTGGAAAACCTGAGTTCAAACCTGACATCAGATACTACCTGTATGAACCTGGACAATTCATTCAACCCTGTTTCCCTCAATTTCCTCATCTGTAAAATGATCTGGAGAAGGAAATGACAAGCCGCTCCAGTACATTTACTAAGAAGTAAGAAAACTCCAAATGGGATCCTGAAGACTTGGACATGACTAAGAATATGACTGAATAATAATAACCTTTCTTTTATATTTCATGGTGACTATTATAATGCAGGGTAGTAATTAGCCTCCACAAATAACTGTTGATTGATTGACATTATTACCATCCTTGTGGTAACTTCAATTTGTATTCTATCTTTCTCTGATGTTTTGAAGGAGAATAAAATATCTCCCTTTTCTTTGAACCCATTACCTTTAAACAATAGTAGTGTTAGAATCCAGCCTATCTTATTTTGAGGGGGAGGGGAGAATCCTCTCCTCCTTCTAGTCTTTCCTAACAAGACCATTCCTTAACTCTAGGGAGAACAATACACAAAAATGCCCTTAGATTTTTGACAGGCCCTGAAGAAAATAGTCTTTTTATTTCAATGCTTGGGTACCTGTTCATGAACCTTGGGTCTTCATTACTCTTCAGATTCATCATCATACAAAAAACACACCAATGACTCCTGAGCATTTGCAAAAGGAAAATAAAGTAACTTTGATGGATGAATTACACTGGTTGGCAATGTGAAAGTATATGCTGCTCGTCATTTCTTAAATGATTTACATTTACCTGCATTGCCACCTCTTGAGAAAAACTTGCGGAGTGAGCAGACTCAGTGTATTCACATAACAGAGGTAAGATAAATGTATTTAAATACAATCAGTTATTGGAAAGAACATTAAACTAAGTTTAGAAGTAATACAGCTAATTTTCTGAGAGTTGTATTTCTCTTTGCTCTCCTCTCTCTCTCTCCCTTCTTTTCTTGCTTCCTTCCAGCTGAGATGAGATAGCAACTTAGTAGGTACTTTATAAATTCTTATCTCTTTCTCTTCCCTCTGTACAGTTTGAATGAACACTATAAGGAAAAAGACATTTTTCCCATGGATTTCCAAAGGAAAGGAATAAAAACAATGTTTTTTTTTTTTGAGAAAGACAACTGAAAATTGAATGTGACTATCTCCATAGTAGCCTGGAAACAGTGTTAGCCTTTAGCAGATAGATCCAATGTCATGAGACTCACAAAACCAGGTATGCCTAAATCCCATCATGCCCAAGCAGCTTTAATTCATTTCATTGTATGACATTGTTCTTGAAAGATTTATTGCATAAATAAAATGTTTAGTCAAGCTTAGCACGAACTAATGAAACATCTGACAAATTCCTTGTAATGCCAATGCCTTCTCAGTCACTGTTGACATAACCGTGTGAACCCTATGATCACAACCAGCATTGCCCAAAGTAATTGCCCACAATTTCACTGGACTTGGATCCAAGTGACTTTTATCCAATCCACCCTGGAAGGATGCCAATTTGCAACCACTGAAGGTATTGATGAGAACTTGTAATATATGTATTAAGCACTGAATATAACCTTGCTGAATTGAATACTAATGAATGAGTCACTGGCCCTGAAAGTAATCTCAATAATTCCGGATGTGTTTTGAATAATGGCAACATCTTTTGAATATTCATATGGTATCTTAAAATGACCACTTGGAAGAGAAAACATATAGTTATTTATGTAAGTTGTTATAAACTATTTCATAATCACATTAAACATGTGCCCTGTAGCACCTATAAGTAGGAACAGAAAGTGTTGTGAGATCAAGAAGAGAGATTGACCTTTGTTAGTGGAGGAGACTAAATGATTGACTTACAATAAACACTCCAGTTGAGAACAAACCCCCAACCCATTGCTAACACACACACATACGTACACACATACATGTTGCTCTTATATGATTTCTCAAAGTTGGAGAAAGTTCAGTCACTATAGTTCTACATCCTAAATGGAACAGGTCTCCCCACCTGATATTTTATTACATTGTAGGGGAAAACAAAACCCCTAAACCAACACATTCTCAGTGGTATTCTTGGAAGATTATCTTTAACCTGTTAAATGTTTATAACAGTTTGTAAAATCATTGAGGAGCAAATAATCCTACTGCATTTATATTAAAATCTATGCTGTTAATGCCTCAGGAGAGGGAGCCTCAGCCAAGATTGATTAGAACATCTCAGGGATCATCCTGTGCTTTGTATCACCACAGTGATGCTCGGCTCCATGACAAAAAATCTTTATAAAAGTTTGATTGCAAACAGCTACTGGCTATAACCAACTCCATTTACAGAAAAGACTATTTTAATACAGAGTCATGTAAGTCTATTCTTTAGATTGATGACCTGAAGATTCCTAGTTTTGTCAGCAACAGCACAGCTATTTTTCAGTGACAAGAATGTAAAGAAGATTACATTCCTCCTCCCCCAAACACTAACCATATGTCTTCTCCCCTAGGGGAAGCAGATGTTCATAATTGTAATGCAGATAGTCCTTTAGAAACGTTGCTTCCTGGATGTGTGGGGAGTAGAGGTAGAAAAGCTCATGTTCTTCATGCTGAATTTTATGCCAACAGAAAGATGGAAGGCAGCTGCAGATCAGAGCCGTTACTAAGACTTGATGACTAAGGCTGTTCTGGTTGGCACTTATTAAGTACCTCCTATGTGCCATGATTTGTGTAAAGCAGTGGGGATGCAAAGAAGTGTAAAAAACATGGTTACTGCCCTCAAATAGCAAACATTCCAATGGGGGAAGAAGACATTCAAAATATGTGCAAGCAAGATCTTTCTCTTTCTTTCTTTCTCTCTCCTCTTTCTTTCTTTCTTTCTTTCTTTCTTTCTTTCTTTCTTTCTTTCTTTCTTTCTTTCTTTCTTTCTTTCTTTCTTTCTTTCTTTCTTTCTCTCTCCTCTTTCTTTCTCTCTCCCTCTCTCCTCTTTCTTTCTTTCTCTCTTTCCTTCCTTCTTTCTTTCTTTCTTTCTTTCTTTCTTTCTTTCTTTCTTTCTTTCTTTCTTTCTTTCTTTCTTTCTTTCTTTCTTTCTTTCTTTCTTTCTTTCTTTCTTTCTTTCTTTCTTTCTTTCCTTCCTTCCTTCCTTCCTTCCTTCCTTCCTTCCTTCCTTCCTTCTTTCTTCCTTCCTTCCTTCCTTCCTTCCTTCCTTCCTTCCTTCCTTATATACAAACAAGATGTATATATATATATATATATATATATATATATGTATGTATATATTGCAAGTGAAGGTATGCGTATGTAGATGTATTCACACACACACATATATATATATATAGAGAGAGAGAGGTATATGTATATACATGTTTGTATGTGTATTTTACTTGTCCATTTTGGATGTTGGCTTTCATATAAATATATATACATACACATACATGCACATATATACACACATGCATACCTAATACACATATGTATATACACATCTATATTTGAATATACGATAGAAGGTGATCTTAGAATGACAGCATCAGCAGCAGAGTGGGGAGGGGCAGGGAGAGGGAGAACATGGAAAGCGCTCTGCAGAGGTAGGCTTTGGGCTGAATCTCAAAGTAGCCAGGGAAAGTGGCAGATGAAGGACATGAGTGAAAGCGTTTCAGACATGGGGGCAGGTAATAAAAAAGGGAAGCAGTCGGGACATGGAATATTGTGTGTGTGACTGCAGGAAGGCCAGTGTTACTGGATTATAGACTTCATGACGAAGAATAAAATATAATGGGAGAGGTAGGAAGGCTCCAGGTTACAAAGGGCTTTATGAATCAAACAAGATTTTATATTTAATACTGGAGATGACAAGACTAATTAGGTAAAAAATGAAACTGCCAGATGGCAGGCTCCGACAAAATTCCCCTTACCAATGTTGTCTGCTCCTTCTCTCCCTACCACCTCAACAAAGTCTTTCCTGGGCACAATTTGTGGTATTTGCCCGGACACAACAATTCCTAGCTATGTCCTTGGTTCAGATTCTCGAGGATGTCAATCATGTAAATCAACTTATTACAGAAAAAAAAGCAGGGAGAAGATGGGATTTACATTTCCCATAATGAAGTTAAAAACAATTTTGGTAAACTGGGAAAAGTAGTAGAAGTAAGCAATATTTCATGGTTACTCCTGAAATACAGTGCTCTGGATATGGAAATAAAGGCAGAGCCAATGAGGTAAAAGGCATGAATCCAATTTTAACACAAACTTATGCTCTAAATTTGAATGTGGTGCTAGCAATACCTCCAGATGAAGAACTTCTATTCATTCGTCAATCAAGAACCATCTAGAAGGTCTAGGCTACTACCCTTATGGGAACCTTATCTCTAAGTTCTCTTCTAGTGTCAAAAATTATGATTTCAATACCCTCTGGTCCAGACAGTACCTAGCTTACACACCATCAGCACATATTCAAACTGAATTGGAATTCTGTTGAGTGCACCAGCATTCTTCCAGACAGCCCCACATCACTATCCCAGAGTCATCCTTAACTCACAGACTTCCATCGCTCATCTGTCGCTTCCCACTCAATATCAATTACAAATGCATGTGACCAGAACCCTATGTAGGCACTTTCATCTTGATATTGCAATGGAATTGGAATGGGTATCCCTGATTTATCCTATCCTATCCAATTAATCCTCCAACCAGTTGTCTAATTAAAATTCCTGATACACAAGTCAGATCATATTACTTCCTGGATTAAAAAAGATATTCATTTTCTCTTTATTGAGTCTAGGATAAAATACAGCCTCCTCATGGAACTGGCCTCCCACTTTTCTTTCTACAATTATTTCATAGTACTCATTCCTCATGAACTTTACTATTGAACCAAAGTAGTCTATTAACTGTTTTCTGGGGGGGGGGAGGAGCCAAGATGATGAAGTAGAAAGACTCACGTATGCTAGCTCCGAATCCACAGCCCAGAAATTTTCTGTAAAAAGAACTCCCCACAAATTCTGGATCAGTATAAGCTGCGCAGAAACACAGTGGAAGAGAGTTCTGTTCCAGAAAGCCCTGGAAAGATGTCCCCAAAGGTCCGTCATACTCCAGACACGGAGCCCACCCCTGCGCTGCCCTGGCCTTGCAGCCAGAAAGGACCAGATCCAAGCAGGCTTCAGGGACAGAACCTCCGGCAGCCGCGAAGGTCCCTCCACCCACAGGTGCTCCAGGTCAGTGAGAGAAACTTCTGGGCTGGCCAAGAGGGGAGTAGGGTGTCTCCATGACTTGGGCCCCCCCGGGAAGCAGCGGCAGAGGGAGCAGCAGAGGCAGCTGCCACCCGGGACTCCTGGAGCAGGCAGAGGCTCCATTACTGAAGGTCTCTGCATAAACCCCTGAGGGAACTGAGCCTCGGAGGCTGCCCTGCCCCCACCCAAGCACCAGAACTTAAGCTCACATTGAATAGCAGCCCTGCCCACCACTGAAAGCCCTGAGGCTGGGGAGCAGCATTTGAATTTCAGACCCCAAGCACTAGCTGGGCAGATCTAAGCAGGGGTGGAGAGGAATCTCAGAAGTCAAGTAACTGTCTGGGAAAATGCCCAGAAAAGGGAAGAAAAATAGACCATAGAAAGCTACTTTCCTGGGGGACAGATGTTCCCACCTTTCATTTCTGATGATGAGGAACAATTCTTACCATCAGGGAAAGACGTGGAGGTCGGGGCCTCTCTATCCCAGACATCTGAGGTGGATGTCCCATGGGCTCAGGCCATGGGAGAGCTCAAAAAGGATTTTGAAAATCAAGTTAGACAGGGGGAGGAAAAACTGGGAAGAAAAATGAGAGAGATGCAAGAAAAGCATGAAAAATGTGTCAATACCTTGGTAAAGGAGACCCAAAAAATGCTGAAGAAATAACACCTTGAAAAATAGGCTCACTCAATTGGCAAAAGAGGTTCAAAAAGCCAATGAGGAGAAGAATGCTTTCAAAAGCAGAATTAGCCAAATGAAAAAAGAGGTTCAAAAGCTCACTGAAGAAAATATTTCTCTCAAAATTAGAATGGAACAGATGGAGGCTAATGACTTTCTGAGAAACCAAGAAATCACAAAACAAAACCAAAAGAATGAAAAAATGGAAGAGAATGTGAAATATCTCATGGGAAAAACAACTGACCTGGAAAATAGATCCAGGAGAGACAATTTAAAAATTATGGGACTACTTGAAAGCCATGATCAAAAAAAGAGCCTAGACATCATCTTTCATGAAATTATCAAGGAAAACTGCCCTGAGATTCTAGAACCAGAGGGCAAAATAAGTATTGAAGGAATCCATTGATCACCACCTGAAAGAGATCCAAAAAAAGAAACTCCTAGGAACATTGTGGCCAAATTCCAGAACTCCCAGGTCAAGGAGAAAATCTTGCAAGCAGCTAGAAAGAAACAATTCCAGTATTGTGGAAATACAATCAGGATAACTCAAGATCTAGCAGCTTCTACATTAAGGGATCGAAGGGCGTGGAATTGGATATTCCAGAAGTCAAAGGAACTAGGACTCAAACCAAGAATCACCTACCCAGCAAAACTGAGTCTAACACTTCAGGGGAAAATATGGTCTTTCAATGAAACAGAGGACTTTCAAGCATTCTTGATGAAAAGACCAGAGCTGAAAAGAAAATTTGACTTTCAAACACAAGAATGAGAAGAAGCATGAAAAAGTAAACAGCAAAGAGAAGTCATAAGGGACTTACCAAAGGTGAACTGTTTACATTCCTACATGGAAAGAGAATATTTGTAACTCTTAAAACTTTTCAGTATCTGGGTAGTTGGTGGGACCACACACACACACACAAACACACACACACACATGTACACGCATGCGTGCACGCACACATACACACATGCACGCACATACAGAGACAGAGAGCACAGAGTGAATTGAATAGGATGGGACCATATCTTAAAAGAAATTAAGGGAAAAGGTGAGAGAGAAATGTAGTGGGAGGAGAGAGGGTGAAATGGAATGGGGTAAATTATCTCTCATTCAAGAGGCAAGCAGGAGACTTTTTAGTGGAGGGAAAAAGAGGAGAGGTGAGAAAAAAGCATGAAGTTTACCCTCATCACATTAGACTAAAGGAAGGAATAAAATGCACACTCATTTTGGTATGAAAACCTATCTCACAATACAGGAAAGTGGGGGAGAAGGAGATAAGCAGGGAGGGAGGGTTGATGGAAGGGAGGGCAATGGGAGGAGGGAGCAATTTGAAGTTAACACTCGGGGAGGGACAGGATGAAAAGACAGAATAGAAACAATGGGGGGCAGAATAGGATGGAGGGAAATACAGTTAGTCTTACACAACACGACTATTATTGAAGTCATTTTCAAAACTACACAGGTATGGCTTATATTGAATTGCCTGCCTTCCCAAAGGGAATGGGTGGGGAGGGAGGGATGGGAAGAATTTGGAACTCAAAGTTTTAGGAACAACTGTTTAGTACTGTTGTTGCTACTAGGAAAGAAGACATACAGTTAATGAGGAATAGAAAGTCATCTGGCCCTACGGGGCAAAAGAGAAGATGGGGACAAGAGAAGGGAGGGATGATAGAAGAGAGGGAAGATTGGTGATAGGGAAAATTAGAATGCTCAGTGTATTGGGGTGGGGGCAGGAGATAAAAGGGGAGAAAATCTGGAACCCAAAATTTTGTGAAAATGAATGTAAAAAGTTAAATAAATAAATTTATATTAAAAAAAACCTTTCTGAACTTAATATTCCAGTTTCCAGATAGGATTATCTTTATATAGGCTGCTGTTATTCATGCTTGGGATGTTTAATGTTGGTATTAAATATTCTTTTTAAAGTTGATGGAATTCCCCTGAGAATCAGGAAATTATTTCTTTGATAGATTATTTACAGGTAGTTCAATATTTTTTATATTGAATTTTTAAAAAAAAGTCTCTATTTGGTCTTTTATGAGTTTAAGGATTCAGTAATTTTAAAAGGTATCCTTTCCTTTTGTGCTCTTAATTGTATTTGCATATGTTTGCATGATATATTTTGATAAATATTTTCTTTTTCTTCTGGTTTTGTTGTGATTTCATACTGTTCATTTGCTATTTTGTTGATTTGATTTTCTACTCTTTTAAGAAAATCAGATTAAGTAAATTTATTTATCTTATTGTTCTTTCCAAATAACTAACATTTAGTCTTATCCATCATTTCTATAATATTTTGTTTCCTTTTGAAATATTTTTGCTCCAATTTTTAATATCTCCTTCTTTTAAAAATGCATCTTCAGTTAATCCTATCTTTTTCTGCTTTGTTAATATATGTTTGAAGGGATATGATTTTCCCCCGCTAAGGAATACTCCAGAAATTTGGCTATGTTGTTTTTGTCGTTGTCACTTTGTTTTAGATAATTATTGTTTCTATGATTTGTTCTTTGATTTGTTCATTACTTAGGATTTCACTATCAAGTCTTTTTTTTTGGCTTTTTTTCATCTTGAACTGATTATTATTTTTTATTGTCTTATATTCTAAATAGGAGGTGCTTACCACTTTTGCCTTTTTACATTTGTAAAAATGTATCTCTGTGCCTTAATACCTAGTCAATTTTAAAAATTCATTTTTATGTTGAGAAATATGTTCATTTTTCAGCAGTTCCATTTACAAGATACTATAAGTCTTTTAGCTCTAATTTTTGCCACAATTTGTTCAATTAAATATTTTTCATTTTGTTTATATTTCTGTCAAACCTATCCAAAACTGAAAGATCCATTGGAATCTCCTGCCATTATTAAATTACTCTCAACGACACATTATATAGTTCAGTTAATTATTCTGAGTTTAAATACTAATTTATTTGGATTACATTATTTTGATATTGATACTGATTCTTTTGAACAACAATTTCTTTACTTTTCTCTTTTTTTGATTATGATTATTTGTTTTTGCTTTGTCTGATATGATGATTGCAACTCCCAATTTTTTGGATGTACTCGATACACAGAAAATTTCATTTTAGCTGGTCATTTTTATTTTGTGTGTTTCTGTGTTTTCTGGTTTATTTTTTGTAACCAACAGATTATTCATGTTTTCTCGTTCAATCTGCCATTCTTTTTCTTTTTTGTTAGAACTTTAATTCATTCACATTTAAAGTTATTAAAATTAGGTTTTTATTATTCTCTTTTTTGTCTCTGGTCTTCTTTACTATTGTGATTTACTTTTAGAAATGTCAGAAGTACAGTCTCATTTTAGGAATTTTCCTGTGTCCCTAATTGCACAGTTTATTACTATCTCTTGCTCTCTCCAGTGACATTTTCCTTTTCTTACTTGCTATGAAATTCCTCCTACTCTTCTGAGTGTTAGCTGTTCAAGGAGATCTGATCCCCCTTTTCCTGAAGCAGAATGAGTAGTTGATCAAATCCCTATGAATTATGACCATTGTAACATTCCTTTCTTCCCTTGTAGAATATCTCTCTTTCCCCACAGGAACGTTCTTCGATAGACCTTCCTCCTATCACTAAAATAGGATTGCTGCCTTTTTGTGCCTGCCCTCCCCCTGCCCACCCCCCCCCCCCCCCCCGCCAGCCTCTTTATCCATTCTATTGTAATTTCTATTCTTCCTGAAAGATGACAGGAGTTATTTTTTCTTCTTTTTTAGCCTCTACATTGATTAGGATACATCATATATCTGCCCTTATCTTCTGCATTCTCTCTCCTCCACATGACCATTAGGCTATACAGTACCCCAAAATATCATTGATTTACCTGTAGATGGGATAGTGTGAGGGTTAGTCCATGATGTTTCAGGCCTTTTTCTCCACTGTCACTTCCTCCATCATCATTTTGTCCACCTTTGTCTTCTTGTGTATTCTTAGAAAGTAATCTCTTAATAGTCTCTTTGTTATTGCTTTGGTGGTTGTTAACCCTATATGAGCCTTTTAAAAAATCTCCTTTGTTTCCTTATGAAATTTATTTCCTCATACTTTCCTCCTCGGTGGCTGTGTTTGTTTACTTTCTTGTGTTTCTAAGGCAGATAATCTTCTGAGCTTTGATTTTATTTGTGGGATGCTTCAAAGGACTCTTTTTGTTGAATATCCATCTCCTTTTCCCTCTTGGTTAGGGTTAGATTTACAAGGTACATCACCTAATTGCATCTTGAATTCCTTGGAAACATATTCCTTTTCCTCTTGAGCTTTCTTATAGATGATGAATATTCTTGTGTTATTCCAATTTCCTTTCCTTTATATAGGAAGGTCTTTTTCTTGGTCATTTGTGGAATTTATTGTTTGCAATTGAAATTGCTATGTAATTAATATGTGTCTTGGGACTTGCAGTATGTTTTTTTTTCCCCTGGAGTTAATCTGTGGAGTTTTTCAATTGCACTTTTCTTTCTGCTTTCAGAAGTTCTGGCAAGTGTACTTGTATTATTTCTTACATCAGAATGTGTGGAGTTTTTGACTTATCATGGTCTTCTGGGAGACCGATAATGAGTGAGGTATCTCTATGCATCCTGTCTTTGAGTTGATGTGTTGCTTATACAGAGATCATGTTTTCTTTTAATGTTTTCACTGTTTTTTTTTGCATTTCAAATCAGATATGCTCTCTTTTGTTTGTTTTTGTGAAGTTTGCCATTGAGATTCAAGTTTCTCTGTTCTACCAATATTTCTGGTGTGGAAACTGTACAATTCTTCTTTCACAATTCTCATTCTCTTTTAAACCAATTAGGGACATCTTGCTCTGTTTCCATAATCTCTTGAGAATCTTCTGCCTTATCAAATGTAATTCAGTTCCCTTTGCCTTGAAATATTTATTCTTAGGTATCTGCACTCATGTAGCAGATTAGAGGCCATATTCCCTTCCACTATTAATATTTTTCCTAATGGTTTGTATGTTTGTGCTCAAGACTTTAACTGATTTTCTTCCTCCTGCAATCTTTGGTAATTTCAGTTTCTTTTCCTTCTGTTCCCCAATTACCCACTTTAGAAGCATTTCCCTTGAATGGTGGTTTCCCAGGACCTAGGTCTCAATGTTGAGATTCTCATTTCATCAGTTTTGGTTTCTGCCTCAAGTGACTTCTGAAGAAACAGAATTAGAGATAGCTAGAGGCCAGTCTTTATTTTTGGAGGTTAAATAGCTGTCCATGCCAGAGAAAGCTTCTGTTTTTTTCGATTTTAAGTGTCACAGGAAGTGGGAGGCAGAGCTGATTATTGTTGCAAGGCTGTGGGCTGGCTAGAATACAGAGGTCAGCAGAGGAGGATGTGTTGAATGAGCAAGTTAGGGATTAGAGATTAGCTTTCTCTGCTCGTAGTTCATCATACTCTTATCTCCTTAGGAGTCCTGTTACCTTAAAGTCATAGAAAAAAATGGAATTGCTTTGTTTTTTATGTAATTTCCATTTTGGAGATGTTTGAGAGATACCGAGGATCAGAGAAAGTGTTTAGCCTCCATCTTATTGTTCTTATAACTCTGTATATATTTCTTGTTTATGTATGCTCATTTGCATATTACTTCCCTTGATTAGACTGTGAGCTCTTTGAGAACAAGGATTGATTTTTGTTCCCTTTCTATCCCTAACACTTTAGATAGTGCCTGGCACATTGTAGACCTTTAAGAAATGCTTCTTGACTTGTTGATTTGACTTGATTTGGAAAGATAGAGTCAGATGTCTTAAGGGATATCCCTTTGGCAATTGAATGGGTGATGGATGGTAGAGATGAGACAGGACAGACCAGTTAGGAGGCCATCACAGTAATACAGATCAGTACTGCTTAAACTGTGGGTCTTAACCCATACAGGTTTGAGAAAAATTGGACAGCAGTAAAAGGTTTCTTTACTTGCAATGACTAAAAATTAATTAAAAATCAAATGTGTAATGAATCTGAGGTGTTCCTGACAGTGCTTGCTGTGGTGCATTACGCAACTTTACTACAGCCTTTGTTCCAAACACACAGCATGTGCCCTTTTCAGTGTGTATGCTGGTATGCCAAGCACCAAGGGATGTTGCTAAAATGGGAAGAGGTTGTGAGTGGAAAAAGTTTAAGAAGCATTGATATAGATGAAAGATCATCATTTGTCACCTGATAATGGTCTTACGTGATAGATGAGTAGAAAGGAATCACATGTGAGAAATGTTGTATAGGTACAAATGGATGCAACAACCAATTGAATGTATATGGTGAGTATGAGCAAGGAGTCAATGATTATGTTTAGGATGCGAATTTGAAGGACTGCAAGATTGCTGGTGCTGTCATCAGCACTTTAACCAATATTCTGATACTGATACCCTCTGATTCCCTACTGAGTTCTATGACACTTTCCTGCTCTTTCCTGTATTAGCTCATCCTATGGCCTGTTGCCTTACCTTAAGTCTGCCAAGGCTCTCTTATTTCACTGGATTTCTGGTTCTACTAATTCTTTGCCTAGTCTCTCCTTTTGCTACCAAATCCTATCACAACAGTTATACTACTTAGAAGTAATTACCTAGTAACTAACCAATTAAAGAATAATTAACCAGTTTAATCTATGGAGATAAAACTCGATTATGTAATGCTAACATTTTTAGGGAGAGAATAGCAAAAGTTGCTTGTGGGAAGAATCCACTATTGCTAATGTTCTATCATGGGTAGTACAGGAACAATTGCAGTCCAGTTTGGATAAACATTGTTCCCTCCATAGATCGCAGGAGGGGGAAGGAAGAAAGGCAAATCCAAGAGAGCTATCCATGGGAAATAAACTCGAATTGCTTTAGAGACCTGGCTAATGTCATCACTACAGTGAAATAACTAGGAATTTGGCCAAGGGGGTTGTCATATCAATGTGTCCTTCCTCCATCCTGGTGAGTATAGGTGATGTAACTGCTATTCTTTCCCCATTTTGGTATGCCACCCTCAGAGTCCCATAGTAAAGGGTTCTTCTCGCAGACTCCCCTTCACACTGCTACCCCAAGACAACTTGGAATTTGAGGGCAGATCAGTTTGGGCAGGCGGCAGTACGGGCCAGATTATCTGGGGGAGGTTCTTCTCCATTTCTGAGTACTACTTCACCCAAGGTAGGTTGTCTTCTGTGCCAAACCACCGCCTCCCCTCATCTCCATCCCAACTCTATTTGCCCTGGGAAGAAGAGGACTTTGGTTCTGGCATCCTGATTTCATGTTTCTCCACTTCCTATTCCCTCCATGTTACTATTTGCCTAGCTAAAGATACCATTAGCACACTTTAAATTCCTTTCCTGAGGCTCCCGCTGGTGTAGTTTCAGACTTCTATTAAGGACTTCCAGGTGCCATAGGAAGACTGATTTCTTTCCTGACTTTGCTCTTTTGGCCAATGATACCATTTCTACCTTTGCCACCTCTCCACTTTTACACTAGCAGCCTTCATACCTTGGAGACATTCCCATCTCTCTGGCCACTACCTTTATTATTGAACTCCTCCCCAGAACCTCCTTTTGAGGAAGCACCCAAGTCAGCCATGTTTACTTATCTCTTTGCTCCACTCCTAACTCCCTGGCCTCCCCCAACCCCAATTTCTATTAGCTCCTTTTTGTGGTTATCCCCTGATTGTAGAGTCTACCTTTTTATATTGTATGTACTTATATTTCCAGACTAGTTACATAGTAAGTTCTTAATGTATACTCTCTCTCTCTCTTTCTCTCTCTCTCTGTCTCTCTGTCTGTCTCTATCTCTGTCTCTGTCTCTCTCTCTCTGTCTCTGTCTCTGTCTCTCTCTCTCTCTGTCTATCTATTTATCACATCTCCTAAAATGACCCTTTATCTTCCCTTGCAAGCCAATACCTGAATACCATAGCTGGTAACTGTGCCCTAAGCAGCTTGCCTCACCCATCAGTCAAACTGTATTTTTTCAAACTTTTGAAATACAGTTCAAGATAATTATCCTCTCAGAAACTTTTCCTGAAAAAAACAATGAAACCATAGCTGTCTTTTCCCATTTCTCAAATGCAGAGTACATGCAGTTAACACAATAATTATAACATGTAGAAAGATATAATTTGTATGTTTCTCCCTGTTGTCTCCTCACTAAATCTTATCTTTCCCAAGGGCAGGGACCACCTCTGGCCTAAACTCAGTAAGCTTCATAATGTTTTAGATCAGAGCCACAGAGCTGTGAGTCCTTTACCACATTGGCTTGTTAGTAACTGACAAAAGCTGAGGACTATACTGAGAGGACTTTTTTCTTCTTTACATAAAGAAGGGAAGCATGGGGCTACACATCCACATGGCCCAGGGATATTGATATTCTAGATTCCTGGTGGGTTCTAATCCAGTTCAGTAAACAATCATTGGTAGGTGGTGAGGCATACTGTGTAGAATGCTAACCCTAGATTCAGGAAGGGTTCAAAGTCCGTTTCGGGTTTGTTGCTTTGTTGACTTTGAGCAGACTTTAATGTCTCAGCATCCCAGACTACTCTCCAAGGTCATACTTTGCAGAGGAAAATGAGGGGGTGTGTGGGGGCTGGTGATATAAGGCTCAGTCTTAGGTTCGGGGAGACTTAGGTTTATAAGTCTGACCTCTGATACATATTGAGCAATTCATCTATAAATAAACATTTGTTAAGTGCCAACTGTGTGCCAGATACTTTACTAAGTGCTGGGGATGTAAAAAGAGGTCAAAGACAGTCTCTATTCTCAAGGAACTTACAATCTAATGGGGAAGACAACATGTGAAAATATATATATATAAATATATATATATATATATATATATGATAAATAAGAAATAATTAGCAGAGGGAACAAACCACTTAACTTCTCATGGTCTTACATCAGTGATGGCAAACTGAAATGAAAATGAGAGGGCCACTAAACCATACAAAAGGATCCCTGTGGACTGCATGTTGCCTTAGAAAAACATATATTAACATTATCTATGTTTTGTTGTATTTTTATTTATTTTGTTAAACATTTTTCAATTGCATTTTGATCTGACTTGTTACTCAGGGATGTTGTGGGTTGCATGAGCCCAGGAGGCTGAATGTTTGACACTTCTGTCTTAGATAACTCTAAAGCTACAAACTGAGCTGGTGAGGGTGGAGAGGAATAGTGGATAGAAGGTCAGCTTCAGAATCTGAAAAAAAAACCCAACAACTTGATTTCAAGTTCTGTCTCTGATGCATTCTGATTCTGTGACCCTGTGCAGGTAAGGTATCCTCTCAGTGCCTCAGCCAGTTTTCTAAGACTTTAGATCATAGAGTAGTTCATCTATATTGGTAGAGGGATTTCCCTTACATGGGAGTTCCTTATACCACTGAAACCACAGGTCTGGACCAAAGAATCACCATAACTTTAAGTGCCCACATTTTATTTAGAACTGTTTTTATTTAGTGTATTTAGAACTGTTTCCCTTTGTACTGAATAGTAGTAGCAAAGTCCTTCCAACAGTCACCAGTCCAGCAGGCTGTTCTGGTACCCTGAATTGTTATTTCAGTGAATAGTCTTTCCAACAATTATTTGGAAGCAAACAGGTCTTGAA
This sequence comes from Bettongia penicillata ogilbyi, assembly GCA_023548195.1. NCBI lineage: Eukaryota > Metazoa > Chordata > Mammalia > Diprotodontia > Potoroidae > Bettongia > Bettongia penicillata. The sequence continues at coordinate 20,007,136 of JAJHZJ010000453.1, forward strand.
AGTAAATTTGATTTCCTTATGCTTTGACTAACCACCCCATAAAAGAACACTTGATCCTTTTACAGCCCTGAGATATGTACCCAAACCCTCTTTACTTCAGACTCAAGCCCTGGGACTAATTCCCCAGTCCCTATGTGATTCTTCCCCTCCAACCTCTCTCCGACCCCCAACCTGGAGTAGCTGCTTGACTTGCTACATCTCGTTGCCTGGGAGAGGAGCCTGGATTTCTCAAGAAGACATTCCTTTTGGGACATCACTTAGAACTGATCCTTGTCCAACAGAAGTGAAGGCCATGACCTTTGAACCAAGAGGATTCTCGTGACTCAAAATAGCTAACCTAATCGACATTCATTTACCGTGATATCATTTCAGACCTTTGAAAACAAAAATATTTTTTGTCTAACTCTGCCATTTGGAAGGGCCATTTACAAAGAGGGTGGTGCTACTTAGCACAGACAGCATCATGACAAATAAGTGAAGACCTGCTGTATTAACAAATTCCTTGGTGTGTGTACATTGATATGTTTCCCGTGGAATTCTCCAGATGTCTTTCTTAAACTGTAAAACCAGCCCTTAAAAAATTATTAGAAACAGCTGTGCAAAATTTAAGCACGATTACAGTCATTAATTTTTCTTTCCTCCATATATTTATGGTCTTTCTCAAGCATTAAAGAAAAAAAATATGGATTTGAACTCTGGTTCCACAGTAGGAGTCAAGTTCATAATTAAAGTGTATACTTTGCACAGCCTGGGCCATTCAAGTTTACTACTTCCTACTGTATCTCCTTTAAGGTTTATGAAAATGATAAATTTCAGGGAATAATTGAGTCCATTAAGGTTCATTTTCTTTTAATACTCCAATCCCCTAGGGAGGCCATTATGGTAATTATTTCTTGAATGATTGCCCAGTGTTTAAGTTTTGCTATCTTTGTGCCTACAAAGGTAGTCTACACACACATACACACATACACACACACACACATTCTCTCTCTCTCTCTCATTCTCTCTGCCTATTTTACAAGAAAAAAAGTAGTGAGTAACTTTATGACATTTGTTTCAAATTTCTTTTTCTTGACTTTGCAATTATGCTCTTTACTTTCTTATCTTTCTTCTAAAGAAATGGTGACTGTGTTTGGCATTAACTAGGCTAGTTAAGATTTTATACTCTGAAATTAAATTTCCCCTCAATTGTCTTTTTACAGGCCATAAATCCAGGCTTTATGGTTTGTGTGGATACTGTTTTTGTCTTTGGATCAATTGTTTTGCCCTTCTTTTGATCTTTATAAGATGAAAATGAGAATCAACTGTGCAGTGTCCAGAATTGACCACAGTCTTTCTAGGAAGAGTTTAGCCCACCAGAATCCTCAGAAACCTAACCTTTGCCTGTCCAGTTTGGTATCTGCATGCGGTCCTTCTTTTAACCGAGGCTTGACTGTCTGAGGAATTTCCAAACATTCTTCCCCACCACTGACAGTATTGCAGATATGTGTCATTTGGTTCAATTTCTTTAGTCTTGGACTTTGTCGTTTGTGAGATAAATGGGAACTTCTCTGAGTTGCCATTTTATTTCCCACAAAAAATGGGGCAAGGCTGAAATAACCGATATTCTCTTTGCCTTCTTAAATACTGAGCATTTAAGAAATGGATTGGCAAAATAATTTTCCCCTTAGAACGTTAGATGCTACTAGTTATATGTTCATGTTAAAAATCCCTTTATTAACTGGGTAGAAGAATCCTGGTATGGGATTTAGACTAGAAACCATAGAGACCACAGTACTGAACCAGTCTCTGATGCTTCCTACATGGTTAAGGTATTTGACACTTGGAGTCAAAGTTTCCTATCTGAAGAATGGGGATAACAATATCTAGCTCCCAGGGGTATTGTGAGATCAAAGGAAATCATATATGGAAAGCTCAGATTTGTGGGTATATCCATCTATATCTTGTGTGTATATCTTTTTCACAGATATATATGCATACATAAATGGCTTTTTCACATATATATCTTTTCATAGATATATATGTATACACTTGCATATATAGTACGTGTCTTTTTCACAGGTGTGTGTATATATATGCCTTTTCATAGATATTTCCTTGTCTATGTTTTTTTCCACAAATATATGTATGTATACATAGTTCTTTATGAAACAATGTCCTTCTAAATTACCCATCTGGAAAATATTTGAAATGACACTGGATGACAGATTAAGTAGGAAAGAATATTCACATAAACAGACTTTTGTTACTATCCCCAAAGGACTTGGCAAAAGAATCTCCAAGTGGCTATGGACATGACAGTGGCTGTCTTATTTTAGCTATGATCAATAAATAGTAGACATTGTGTTGATGTCGATAAGAGGAGTTCACTTTTGATTGCTTTTTGTTTAGAACAACACACAATATTATAATTTACTTCTATTTGCTTCCTAATTTATATTCATTTCCTGTGGAATGGGGAGTAATTTCCATCAGTATGGAGGATGTGAGAACTCTTAGTCCAACTTGATCAGATCTCATAGTCTTTCTCTCTTGCCCCATCATAGTTAATTAACCTTTGGGATGTGGTTTGATATACTCCTTTGTAACGTAGAAGAATTGAAGGAATGTAGGACTGGGAAACCTGGGATCTCCTACTGGCTCCATCTGGAAATGTGACTTGGGCAAAGCACTTAACCTCTGAACCTCATTGTCTTCACCTTCGAACTGAGATGAAAACAAACATCCTCTAAGATGACTCTACAGTGCAAAAAGCACTGATCAAAGTTCGAGGACCTTGGTTCAAATTCTACCTCCCATACTTACTACCTGTTTGATCTTGCCTCTTTTTTCTCTAAGAACAAAGGCATTTGGATTAAATGATCTCTTAGCCATTTGTGGCTCTAAAAGTAGAGAATTCCATGTTCTATACAAATTATTCCCATGACTAATTCTAGAGTAATATATGACATAGTTTATCAAGGAATTCCCATGATCTTCCTTAAAAAATGAGTGAGAGGAGGTTGAAAGTCTGATACATTAAAGTCATTTCATTTGGCCATTCAAAGATCATTGGTAACTTTGGAGAAAACATTTTCAGTTGGATGATAAAGTCAGAAGTCTCATGTCTGAGACATGGGAAATTGGAAGGATATAAGCATTTATGGAATACCTACTATGTGTGAGGTACTGTGCTAAATAAGCACTTAGCAACTACCTTATTTGAGGGGAAAGAGAATGAGGAGATATTGCAGAAATTGTAAGAGAGAAATGGGTATCACAAAAAGCTTTCCATTCTATTTCTGAATGGGTCAAATTTCAGAATTGTTCACTCCCCTATGAAATTGGCTTCTCCTTTCCTGGTACACATCCATTTCAGTCTCTGTCTGAAGAATTCATCAAGGCAATGACAGGGGTATGATTGCCAGTCCTGAGAAGCCGTGGCCCAGTTTGCTTTAGGTTACAGTGGCCGTATTGGTGGAACTCATGAGACAGTTTTAGGTTTTGGCTTTTGATATAACATACACCATTCCATATAACAAAAGTAGCTTTTGTATAAAGGAAAGAAAGCCCATGTGGTCCAATTTGTACTGCAAGTCACTTTTGGAATGTTAAAATAAATTAGGAGAGTGTTGAAGTCATTTCTAAATTTCCAGAGGTAGGTAATGTCTTTCTGCCTTTTTTTCATCAGAAGTTTGGAAGTCCAAGAGTTGCCTGAGGCTGTGAATGGGAATAACCCAAATGGATTCATTTTAGAACTAAATAATAAATGTTAGACTTAGAAAGGACTAAATGTGGTTTGCCTTGCAATTTCTCAATTCAGACAATTTCCCAGTTCTGTTGTGGTCAGGAAGTCAGTCAAAAAGAATTTATTAAACACATGATATGCCAGGCACGGTGTTAAGTGTTTGGGATACAAGGAAAGGCAAATGCACAATCTTTATTCTAAAGGTATGATCTTGCTAAGTCATAGCATCTAAGTACTGGAAGGAACCTCAGTGGTCGTGGAATTCAATGAGTATTGTTCATTTATTTCAGTCATGTCCAACTCTTTGTGAGTTTTCTTGTCAAGGATAGTGGAGTGGTTTGCCATTTCCTTCCCCTGATCATTTTGCAGATGAAGAAACTGAGGGAAACAGGGTCAAGTGACTTGCACAGTTAGTAAGATTTGAACTCAGGAAAATGAATCTTCTTGATTCTGGGACCAGCACTCTATCCACTGGGCCACCTAACTACCCTGCCTGAACAGAAATTCCCTCTGTGACAACATCCCTGCAAAATATTCATGCTGTCTCCACTTGAAGACATCCAGTGATAGGGAACTCACTACCTCTCACAGCACCCCCTTCTGGTTGTGTACAGCACTAACTCTTAAGATGCTTAGTCCTATCTTCTGAGGTCAACCAAAATAGATGTAATGCCTGCTCTACTTGAGAGTCAGCATGGTATAGAGTGTAGAGAGCCAGCCCTGCATCAAAGAAAACTCCTCAGCGTTCTAGGAAACTGTCTATAAATTGATTTTATTGCTGGTGTGAGTTTCCTCACCTGAGTCCTTGCAGAGTGATACTGCATTGATAGCAATGAAATCATAGCTTCACCCTTTCTTCCTGTACTCTTCCATGTCAGAACCCTTTAACTATTTGAAGGCAGGCATCATGTCCTTTGCAAACCTTGTCCCCAAGCTAAATATCCCCAGTTTTTAGCATGATAATAATAACCAGCATTTTAAATTTGAAATGCCTTTCACATGTTATCTCATATGATCCCCTTAACAATCCTGTGAGGCAGGTATTGTCATCACTCTCACTTTAAAGATAAAGAAACTGGGGTTGAGAGGTTAAGTATTTTTTCACCTCCAAGTCACCACAGTTACTAAGTTATTTGAGGTCAAATTTGAACTTAGATCTTCATACTACATGACCATGCTATGTCTAAAGGGCATGATAAAATCTTTGAATTGGAAGAAACCTCAGAGACCAGCCTGAGTCTGAACACGAATCCCTACTGCCTCATCTTCCACATAGTCCTATGGCCTCTCTTTGAAAATCTCTGATGAGGGATGATCTACCACCATCTGAGGCATTCATTCTCCTTTTGGTCGGGTCCAAAGGAAGTTTGTCCTTATATTAAGCCTAACCCAGCCTCTCCATAAAGTCTCTGCCTCTGCCCATAGTGCTGCCTTCCTGAGCCAAGCAGAGTTCCTCCCACTCAGCAGGAATCACTGTCCATTGTACCTTTCACATGCCTCCTCTGATCCTTATCTATTTTATCTGGCAGCCTGGAGGATTTCCATTGCCATTCCTTGGAGCAGAAGCAGTTGCTTCCTCCATAGAGGGGCTTACTATCTTCTTTCTAGCAATAGCATCATAATTATACTTCTCTGTAATTAACAAATCCGCAAGCACTTATTATACCCTTATGTTAGGCCACGCACTATGCAAAGCACTGGGAATGTAAAGACAAATATGAAAGCCCTTCCTACCCTCGAGGAGCTTATATATTAAGAGGAAGACAGGATGTAGATATGTAGGTTGGTTGGTAGTTCTTCATTCTCAAAGAAGACATCTAAATCACTATGTTAGAGTGAAGTTACCGTGTGTCCAATTGTGGCTGATCAGACCAGTACAAGCTTGGAATGCTTTACCACATGTTGGGCACAAATAGTCCATGTGAACATTTGGGGTGGATTCTCTAAATTTGGGCACCTCATGTTTCTTTTGAGCTACTTTCATTCTGATTTGCTCATAGAGCACAGCACCTTCTCTGATGTGGGCATGCCATGCTGAGTGGTCGTGTGCCAGTATATCCCCAAGTCACACAATCAATTCCAAAGTTCTTAAGAGAGACTTTGAGAGTGTCCTTGTCCTTTCTGACCATCTTGTGAGCAGTTGCTCTGTGTGGGTTCTCCATAAAAGTCTTTTTGAAAAGCATATGTTTGGCATTTGAACAACATGGCCAGCCCATTGGAGTTGAAGTCTCTGCAGTGGAGTTTGAATACTTGGCAGTTTAGTTTGAGATAGGACCTCAGTGTCCAATATCTTATCTTGCCAGGTGATCTTCAGAATCTTCATAAGACAATTCAAATGGAATTTGAAGTAATTCAGTTTCCTGGCATGGTATTCATATACTGTTCAGGTTTCATAGGCATGCAACAATGAGGTTGGCACAATGATTCTGTATACCTTAAGTTTGTTAGTCAGTCTAATACCTCTGTTCTCCCACACTTTCCTTTGGAGCCTCCCAAATGTTGAGCTAGCTCTGGGAATGTGTGTGCATGGTGTGCATGTGTCAAACTTTTTATCAGTGAGTAAGCTCTGGAAAATATACTGCCAAGGTAACTGAACTTATCCACAGTGTTCAAAACTTCCCCATTTGCTCTAACTGATGGTGTGGCACTGGCTGATGGAGCACCTGTATTTTCTTGGTGTTGTGAGGCCAAAATTAGTACAAGCAGCAAAGAATTAATCTATTCTTTGTTGAATCTCAGTTTTAGAGACGTCTTTGAGCGTACAACCACCTGAGAACAAAAAACCATGCACCAACACTCACTCCACTTTAGTCTTGGCTTGTAGCCTTTTCGAGTTGCAGATTTTACCATCAGTGTGGTAGGTGACTTTAGATGCGATGTTTATCCTCATTGAAGATGTTTGATAATGTGACTGAAAACATCATGATAAAAAGCATGGGAGCAAGCACACAGCCTTTTTTTTTTCCTTCAGTGGTGACTGGAAAAGTGTGAGAGCATCATTCATTATCCAGAACCCAGGCAAGCATGACATCATGAAACTGACATACAATGCTGATGAACTTCTCTGGGCAACCCAATTTTGACATAATTTTCCATAAGCCCTCATGGCTGACAGTATGAAAAGCCTTGGTCAGATCCATAATTGTTGTGTACAGACTTCTATTCTGCTCATGGCATTTATCCTGGAATTGACTGGCAGCAAATACCATATTGCCCTTTCCTTGGCCCTTTCTGAAGCCACAGCGGGTCTCAGGTAGATGACCCTCTTCCAGGTGAAGGATCAGTCTATTAAGGAGGACTCTGGCAAGGATCTTGCAGCAATGACTAAGAGAGAGACCCTTTTGTGTTTGTCATAGGACAACCTATTTCCTTTACCCTCATAGGGATGAACAATGGAGGTGTCTGAACTCCTGGGAGAAAAATCTCCTTTTGCCAAATAACCTGGAAGATTTTCATCAGTTTTTCTGTGAGCAATGGAAAAAAATGTGTATCCAGTTCTGACTTTGGTAAGCTGGCCTTCATTAACCAGCCTTGTTTCACTCACGGCTGCTATTTGGATGTGATACCTTCTCACAAGAGCTGTTAGTCTTTCAAGTCTACAGGATTTTGTGTTGTCTATAAGTGTGCACATTCTTTATACTGATAGGGAGTGGTTATTATCTTTTCAGAAGTTGTGTGTATGTGTGTGTGTGTGTGTGTGTGTGTGTGTGTTTTGACTGCAGGATAGGATCCCTGCCTAACGCAGTCATCAAACCAAGGCTGGGTGAAGCAGTCAATTTTTAGGGCACCTTTTCTAGTCCTTTCCTCACACCAGGAAAGGCTGCTCAGATACCAGAGGGCTGCTGAATCTCACTGTTAATTCCAGTGAGAAGACAACCCCATGGCCTGGGTTACCTGTGTGCAGGGTTGTGACTACAGCTCACACTATATCTGCACCTGCTGCTTTGACTTGCCTGTCTCCACAGGACTTTGAGATAGCTAAAATGGTAAAATGGTATGAGTGATGTCTTTTGATTCTTGCTAAAACTGGATTTAAGTGAGGCAGAGTTGCATGAAGTCATCAGCCTTACTCTATCTTCTATAGTCATCACAGTTCAGTGGCAGCTCAGAGTCTAGATGACTGGTGATGGTTTGAGTTGCAGTGGATGACCTTGGCATCTTTCATGTCAAACCAAGCTCTAAGCACTCCCTAGGGTCTTCTTCAGCTGCCTTCATGGCTATTGAAACACTTTGCTCTCATCTGTCTCTTCCACCAGGGGAAGTCTTCACATGCTTGGGGCAGGCACTCTCCTAATTCACCAACAGGTTTGAAGCCAGATGGTTACCTTCAACTTAGTTTAGCCCATCTGCCAAAATGATTTACTGGGATGTGGCTGCTGTGCATGCTACAGCTTCTTGGAGTCACAGGTGAAAGTTAAGTTGATCAAGTGGACACCAGCATTGGAAAGCAGCCCTGAAAAGGGCTCAGCAACCCTTACACTAGAGCTACTAGTCTTCCTTGAGCATATCCTACATCCTAGATGCGTACATATATACAGGATGACTATGAGGTATTTTGAGAAGGAAAAACCCTAACAACTGAGAGGAAAGGGATCAACAAAGACTTCAGTTAAGCTTCTCTTTTGCCCTACCTATACTCCCCCTCCTTCTTTTTCCCTTGAAAGCCTTTCCCCATTGTTTGAAAAATAACTTGGAGAGTGGAGAGCTATTCTCAAGTTCCTTGCCTTCTAACAAGGAAACCAGCCTACACTTTGAGCGTAGGTAGCAATCTCTTGGCCTTGGAAGGAATGCATTTCATAAAGGTCACTGGAAATTTCCTCCTATTCTCTATCCTTATTGGAAGCAGTAGGATCCTAATTCTTATATCATTCTTAACTAAGTGACCCTCATGTGATATGATCTCCATTACCCCTATCACAGTGATTAGCATTCATAGAGATGAGCTCCAAGTGGTCCGTGTCTTTTACATGAAAAATGATGAAAAAAAACCCCAAAACTATCCATAAAGTTATTAGGTAGGTGCTGGGGAGAGTTTACTGAAGGTCAGGATGGTTAAATGATCAGTCCATGGTTATAGACATAGGAAGTATCAAAAGTCTAATTTCAACAGTCCTAAGTGCAGAACTTTGTCCTCTATGTCACATGTACTGTTTGGTACATGGCCGCACTTAATAAGGGACTGCTATGTGATGCAGTAGCTAGAGCACCCGAACTGGAATCCGGAATATCTGAGTGCAAATTTCCTAGCTGTGTGACCCTGGACAAGTCATGGAGCCCCCTTTGCCCCAGTTCCTCATCTGTAAAAATGAGAAGGAAATGGCAAACCACTCCAGTTTTGTTGCCAAGAAAACCCCATGGACAAGTCCATGGGGTCGTGAAGTGTCAGAGGTGACTGAATGACTAAACATCAACAAGAACTTTATAAATATTTCTTGACTTGAAATTAGGTTAGGATCACAGATCATAGAACTTGATGACAAGGCATGGCAATAAGCATTTAATCACTGCTTGCTATGTGCCAGACACCATGCTAAGTGAGGCCCAGAGAGCTGAAGTGATGTGCCCAAGGTCATAAAGTAGTAAGGGAAAGAGGGAGAATAAAAGTGCAGGTCTTCTTCCTCCAAACCTGACCTTCTTTCCTCTGTATTCTCACAGTTCAGGAGGCAAGGGAAGTAGCACTTCCTACACAGAGCTGGAGACTGCCCATTTCTGCCTGGGACAAACACATTATGCAAGGAAAAGGATCTGTCTTCTCATCAAAAATAAACACCAGTAAAAGTGCTCTGAACATGCTGTTCTCACATCCTATTCATCCCATCAATCATTGAATTGACAAACATTTATTAAGTGCCTACTCTCTGCTGAGCACAGTTTCAGGCACAAGTGAGTGTCTTCCTTTAAAGAACTTATTATTTCACTGGGGAGACAACATATGGATATATGGATATAGATACAAATAGATATAGATATAAAATATCAGCCATTTTTTGGTAGAGGATGGTTTTAGGTCCTGGTGGAGATCAGTTAAAGACTTCAGGGACAAAGTAGAATTTCAATTGAGGCTTGAATAATAAATGAGCAATCTCTCTCCCTGCCATTTTAGAAAAGCATCTTAACAGGAAAAGGATCTCACTGGCAGGCAAGACTAAAGCCTGTCTACATTTCCAATGGAGTCTGACAGTTTCTTTGTTCTTACAGTTTGATCGGACGCTTTTGTACCACAGTACATGTGACCCTTCACCCCTCCACCCCTTTTGGGCACCTGATGAAAGAGATGACCCAGTGCAAAGGATTTCCTAAACAACACAAACCTTGGGTCTTTGGCATGTATCAACAAAGGCATCTTTCCATTCCAACATTTTCCTGAAACCCATGTCTTGAATTGGATGGTTTAATGACTTTCCAGACCACAGGTTTTAGTGGAAAGCAGAATTAGAATGCCTCTGAGTGAACAGAGATTCTATAGCTGTTCTAGGAGAAAAGTAGTCTAATATTTTGCTCTCAGAAACTTACAGCTGTAATAGGAATGTACATTAGAGGTGGGGTGGGGAAGGGAACTGTGTAGGTAGAATGAAGAATGGGAAATATGAAAGACCTGGTTTCTGTGACTTCTCACTTTCCCACTTTCTACAATAGGCCTTTCTCAGCTCACCCTCACTCCCCAGCCCCCCATTACTGGTCTTTTCCATTTCATTCAGTTAGACCCCCTAACATGTACATGGTTATTTGCATGAATGCAAGCCCCTTGAACTTTAGCAGAGTACCTGGCACATAGTAAGCATTGAATAAACACTTTCTGACTGACCTAACTGATTCTGTAACTATGAATGATGAGCCTGAGAAGCAGGGATAGCACCCTGCAGCATTGTAGGGAGCAGCCAGTGTCAGATTCTGAAAGGTCTATGTACTGGTGCCTGTGAAATTGACATTTTTTACTTTCCCCTTGAACGAAAGTGTCAAAAAATGTTAGCAGCTAGACCAAGGGAGACTGGAGATTTCTGAGGGTAAAAGGGACCAATCGGAAAGCAATTTAACGAGACTTGTGGCATGGGGGCAAGAAAGGCAAATGGTTAAGCCTACAAAAATCCCATTTGTCACCTCGGAAGTTAAAATTTTCATAAGTTTGAGTTTAGAATCGGCTCACTTTGGAAGGTAAAAGAAAGGGTACCGGAAAGATGTTCAGTTGAACATCACGGATTTTGTAAGCATTAAGAACCTATCATTTTAATCTGTCTGGAAAACTGAGCCCTTCTCTCTAATTATATTGCGCTTCAAAGAGGAGCTTTGGAGATTTCTCTAAGAAATGAAAAACCTGTGCAATCTCCACAGGGATGAATTGCTAGGAGCGATCTCCACTTGGGTGACTTCACACAGAGTCACAGCATGGCCCATGAGACAGTCATACTGGTTACTTGAAAATTGCTCCTCATTTCTTCTTTGTTTTCTTTTTCTTTCACCAACAGGTGAGGGAAGGCTGTGCTATTTACTGGCGACGGGGAGGGGCAGCCTCCTGCTTGGACCTATTTCTAGTTGACAAAGGTCAAGTATAACCAAGGTCTCTTCTCTGGGGAAAAATAAGGCATGATCAAATCTGAAACAGACTGTGGCCTGGCACTTTTCCGCTATAGTTACATCAACTTCAGAGAAATACCGTTAAAAGGTTGGGTTCTGTTCATTGACCATAAACAACAATGTTGTTGTATCTGCTGTTGATAAGAATAATATTTAATAATAAAAACTGACATTTACATAATGTAAGGTTTGTTAACTCCAAATAAATACATAGGTAGCACAGTGACTTCAACACAGCACACTGTCTGGCACATACTAGGTGCTTAAAAATATTTATTAATGGATTAGTAATTTTTCTTATTGTGAATTACAGAGCAGTTGGCTAGCTGTATTAATGGAAGGATTTTCCTTATGGGAAGTTCTCTATACTGATTAAATGCCCAATCCCAAATGAGGGGGAAAAATTAAAAAAAAAAAAAGATGCAATGAGGTTACAAAATAGCCCTGGTGTAGGTGCTATTATCATCTGTTAAGAAAGTGGAGAAAGTGAAGTTCAAATATCTTGTGACTTAATCCAGGCTCACACAGCTAGAAAGTATTTATAGTGGGATCGGAACCCATTCTGCATAATACACCAATCCCTATTCACCGAACCATGCTACTTCACAAATTAAGAGTACCTAGATATTCTGACCTTATAAGATTTGGATTGTTGCTATAGCCTATGGAATTTTAAGATATGCCTTAATAATAATAATACTAATAGTGAATATTTACATAGTACTCACTCTGTGCCAAGCACAGAGTGAAATGCTTTACAATTGTCATTTCTTTTGATCTTTACAACAACCCTGAGGACTAGGTTCTATTATTTCCCCCATTTTATAGGTGAGGAAACTGAGGCAAATAAAGGCTAAATGACTTGCCTGAGGTCGTATAGCTAGTAAGTATCTGAGGTCACATTTGAACTCAAGACATCCTAATTCTAGCCCAGGGTTCTATTCACCACTCAGTACAATTACCTCTATTATTGTGAAAGATACAAAAATGGCTACTCTGTGTTAGGGTAACAATGATGGAAACTTGAGCAGATTGTGTAAAGGTACCAATCTAGGGAGTGCGGATTACTATTTAGCCTAGCATTTAAGGTCCTTTAAAATCTGGTTGCATCCTACTTTCCAGTTTTATTTCATACAATTTCATTTTTTATAAGCAATATTTCAGTCAAAACACTACCTTTTTCCTGATGTCCTGTGTCTTTCTGCCTCCTTGCATTGGACTGGTTTTCTTTGTGCCTTTAATCAGCCCCCTTCTTTCTCTAACACTGTTGAAATTCTTCTCTTTCCCCAAGGGTCCAGTTCAGGGGTCATTTCTTCCATGAATGTTGACCTGATCATTATTTCTCCAAGTTTTCTTCCAGTATTTGTCTCTTATTTACCCCGGTCACATTCCATCTCGTACTATACATTGCTGTTTACCTATCATTTCACCCATTAAACTGAGCAAGAATTGTGTTTTCATCTGTGTCCCTAGCACTTCATGTACTGCTTTCTATATATAAATATTTGTTGAATTGAATGAAAATGGAATCTTCCTGTAAAACTCTGTGAAGTCAGCTGAAGTTCCACGTGAATTTTTGGAATTTCTAACTCCTCTCACCAGAAAGTTTTCCACTGAATTTTCACAGCTCAAATGGGTAGAGCACAGCCCTAAAGTGAATATGGGAGAGAAAAGGATTTTGAAGTCTTCTCTCAGACTTGCCTTATGTCCCAAGAAGTAGCCTCAAAGATATTGAATGGACTTTGCTTAGAGTGCATACCACTTTGATATTTGTTGGAATTAGGAGCTTAAATTTCTTCATCCAATTATTCTGAACCTGTGGCTTTACTGGTATGGGGGACTTCCCCACACAGTGTGGACATTCTGTCTCCTGATACTAATAATCAACTCACCAGTAACTTACAGTCTTTGAATGCCCTGATAAATCAGGTGTCTCACTCATGGTTGTACAATTAGAATGGGTCAGAGACAGGATTTAAACCTTGATCTTCTTGACTCCCAAGACTTGCCTTCATCTGCTAGGCCTTGTTGACTCTCCCAATTATATTGAAAGGATCCACAATGTACTGAACACAAGATAAAGCAACATAAAATTTGAGGCCTATCAGTGTCTAATGAATCAATTAATATTTATTAAGCACCTACTGTGTGCCAGGCACTGTGCTAGTTACTATCCCCCCAAAAATGAGATAACCTTTACTTTTAAGGAACTTGTAATGATGTCAGAAAAAAAAGTTTCTATAAAGTATATAAAGAATATAGAATAATAAATACAATTATATGCAAAGTAGTTAGATACAGGATAGTTTAGAAGGGAGGGTGTTGGCAATTGAGTAGATCAGTAAAAGCTCAGTGCAAAAGATGATACCTAAACTAAATCCTAAAATAGAGAGTCACTATGAGGCAACAATCTCTCTCTCTCTTTCTCTCTCTCTCTCTCTCTCTCTCTCTCTCTCTCTCTCTCTCTCTCATTCCAGGTATGTGAATGGCCAGAGCAGAGACCCAGAGAGAGAAAATGTAGTGTTGAGAATGAGAAAAAGAGAGAAGGTCAATTTGGGTGGATTATAAAATGGGGGTAGGATTCCAATAAAGCTAGAAAAGGAGGTAGTGTAGGACTTTAAAAGATTAAACTGAGAGTTTATATTTTGTCCAAGAGACAATATGAAGTCACTGAGTTGATTGAGTAGGGAAGTCTGTTTTTAAGGAAAATCACTTTGGTATCAGTGTGTAGGATGGACCAGAGTGGGGAGAGACTGGAGGTACAGAGAAAAATTAGGGAATGGTTGCAGCAGTGTATGTAACAGTTAATGATGGCCTGAATAAAGCTGGTAACTTTATAGTTGGATAGAAGAGGTCAGATGTGAGAAATGTTGTGAAGGTAGAAACAACTGATTGCATATGTGGGGTGAAGGACAGAGAGGAGTCTAGGAAAAATAGTATCATTAATATTCAGAGAGGAAAGAATATTCCAGAAGAAAGGGTGGCCAACCATATTAAATGCTGTGGAGAGACTGAAAAAGAAAGGAGAAATGTAGAACAATAGCTTAAGAGGATGCGTGTATTCATCTTCATTGCTGAAGAAGACCATGCCATCAGAAAAATAATGATATGGCTTGCACTTGACTTTGTTTTTGAGTGAGTGAGGGCTGTGCAGGTCACCAGCCTCACTTCTCCTCCAGAGCCATCTGAATCAGTGACCAGATATTCATCAGGATGATGATGAGGCAATTGGGGTTAAGTGACTTGCCCAAGGTCACACAGTTAGTGAGTGTCAAGTGTCTGAGGTGAGATTTGAGCTCAGGTCCTCCTGGCTCCTGCACTGGTGCTCTATTCTACTGCACCACCTAGCTGCCCCTTGCTTGAGAGGATAGTAGAGTCTCATCAAAGATGGGGAAACCTGGGTGTGTTGTATGACTATGGGAAAGAACCAGGTGACTGGGAGAAGTTAAAGATTCGAAAGTGGTGCTGGTTGTTGAAATCTGTTAGAGAAGATGGGATTCCATTAGATCAAGTACAAATTAAGAGCTGTTGACTTTGACATGGAGAAGGATTGCTTCTTTTTAAGAAACTAGGGAAAAGGAGGAAAGGATAGGAAAATGAAGAAAATGGACGAAAAGGAAGCAAGTTTTGAAATTGCCTTAATTTTTCTCAGTAAAGCAATAGGCGAGATTAGCAAATGTGATATAGAATGGAATGGGGAGGTGTGGGAGGCTTGAGTAGGAAAAAAATGTATGGAATAGGCGCAGTAGGGAGTGAGATAGAGAATGTGTTAGGGAAGAAAAGAAGGACTGCCTTGTTGCAATGAGAACCCAGTTCGGTCTGGATAACAGGAATTTTTACTGTATGCAGTTAGTATGATTGCAAAACTTTCTCCTCTGGCTGATGAATGGAAATAAAGGAGATACATGGTAGTAATAATGCTGGGCTGAAATTTGATAAGAGCAATGTGGCAAGAAGTCATAAGGGGACATGTGATGTGAGAGCAGAGCATGGTGTAGTGATGAAATGACTAAATGTTGGGTTGGGATTGGAAAGGAAAGAAAGTAAATTTAGAACAGAATTAATATTAGAAAGTACTGAGCGGGGGAGAATAGGAGGTCTTAATAAAGATGAATATATGTGAGAGGTAGAATGCCAAAAGTTTATGTAAGGTAGGATAATCTAAGAGTTTATAATTAGAGAAGTCAGATATTTATGAGTAATGATGAGATCAAGTATGTGATGGATGGTCAGTCATACTATGTCACCACATATGTGTGACTGAGGAGAAATGAAGGAATAGATTATGGGGTTAAAGAAGGCTCAGGAATTGAGGGATTAGGGAGTTTGAGGGAACATCTGAGTATATATTAAATTCCCCTAAATTGGACAGGAGTTGAGGAGGAGAAGATGGGAAGGATGATGGTAGTCAACTACGTTGGCTAGTACAACCTCATTTAAAGATGAAGGAATCCGAGGCCCAGAGAAATTAAATGACTAGAACCTGGATTTCTTGGCTCTTTGTCCACAGCTCTTTCTTCTTGTTGATGAGGTTACCTCTGAGCTGATTCAGAATAAGGAAACATTCACTTTGAACAGCATAGAACAGTGATCACTTTTTGGCAATTGGTTGGATTTGTATAGGGCCTATACTGTAGGTCTTGGATCAGTTTTACAGTGTGGGAATGCTACAAGATATAATGAATCAGCCTGAATTTGCTGATAATATAGCTATCATTTGTGTTGATTATCAAGTCCATTTAATGAATATAAAACGAAATGGATTACATAGGTCAGGTATAAAGAAATGTACATATGTCTATATTTAATATTCATAGAGAAAAGTCAGATTGTAAATTGGACCTGCTGGAGACATAAATGATCCTATTCCTTTACCAGCCACAAATGGAAAGGTCAGTCTCCTTTTTTTTTGTTAGTTACTAAAAATTGTTGTATTTTCTTTCAGGATTGATTTTACATATTCACATAAAAAGCCACTAATAAGCACTCCTCCCTTTTTTAATTAAAATAATTGTGTAATTCTTGTAATTTCCCCAAGAATGACTAGAACAATGTGATGTATTTGAAAGGGAGCTAGCCTCAAAACAGGAAAGGCCAGAGTTCAAGTACAATCGTTGTCATTTACTGGCCATGTGACTGGGCAACTCTCTAAAAAAATGCAATAGGCTGGTTGCCTACTTGCATTGGTGGAAGGAATTTCCTCATCTGGAAATTTTTGATATCAATAAAATCACAGATCCAGTCTCTGACTGAAATGGATTTATGCTCGTAATTTGGTTGTATAGTCATGTTATGTCTTGAACAAGCAATATCTTTTATTGAACAAGAAGGAGCTGTGTCTGCTCCATGATCCATTTATCAAGGTTATGTGGTTCATATTAGAGCTGTGAATAAATGACAGTTGGTATGGAGGGCCAGGCTGGTAACCAAGGTGCCCTGATAGCACAATGGAGTGGAGAAAAGCTTGGGGAAGGAAAGAATGTGGCTCGGCATTAAGCAGAAGTCTTTCAAGCCCAAAGCAAATAGGAATTTCCCAATGTAATGCCATCTGACATTCTAAAGACCACCCTCAAGTGTCCATGAGATACTAGTGAAAAGGAAACTAAAGAAAGCTCTGCTGGAGGTAAACAAATCTACAAGGAAAAATTCCAGCCACAGAGAATCAGATGGGAACAAACAGACACATGTCTCTCGAAATAAGCCCACAGACTAATGAAAGGTAATGAAACATATAATTAGAAGCAGAATGAATAGTTTTCCTCTCCCAGGCCAAACACCAATGTTTCTCGGAAACAGTTACTTCATCCTTATAGTTTTTCAGGAAAAGTGATTTTTTCCTTTTTCTCTGGGATAGGGTTTTTACTTTGAGAGCTTAAGAAGTTCTCTGAATGACAGAAGTAATCTGGCATTAAGCAGTTTTTTTCAAAAATTTTTATTTTTTGTTATTATGAACTTGACAAAACCATCAAACATTAACATTTAATATAAAAGAAGAGAAAAAGAAAAATGTATATGGAACTGTGACTCTCATAGACAGGTTTTTAAAGAACATAATAAATTCAAGATGTTAGTTTCAAAGCTATCTGGTTTTTCTATATCTCCTTTAAAATTCCTTTTCTTCTTTGTGTTTGAAAAATATTTCAATGACATTTTTTTCTTTTTTAAAAAATTTTGTCCTCTTTTTTGGCATTACTGTCAATATCATATCTCTTCCCAATCCTTTATTTAAAAAAAAACCCAACAACCTTGTAACAAGGAAGCATACTTACATATTGGTCATGTGCAAAAAATGTATGCCTTATTTTGAAACCCTAGTCCATCAACTGTTTGCCAGGAGGTAGTAGCATGCTTCATTCTTGGTGCTCCAGAATTATGATTGATCATTGTGTGGATCACTGTGTAAGACTTTCAATGTCTTTTTTTCTCTTTCTACTTTACAGTGTTGTTTAAGGGTGCACTGGAACCCCGTTCAAATTTGTACGAGAGCCGATTGATAAATTTTCTTTTTTTTTTTTTAAAGGAAATCTTTTTTTTCCTATTTATTTATTTATTTATTTAATTTTTTACATTCATTTTCACAAATTTTTGGGTTCCCAGTTTTCTCCCCTTTTATCCCCTCCCCCCACCCGAATACCCCAAGCAATCTAATTTTCCCTATCTCCAATCTGCCCTCTCTTCTGTCATCCCTCCCTTCTCTTGTCTCCATCTTCTCTTTTCTCCTGTAGGGCCAGATGACTTTCTATTCCTCATTAACTGTATGTCTTCTTTCCTAGTTATAACAACAATATTAAACAGTTGTTCCTAAAACTTTGAGTTCCAAATTCTCCCCATCCCTCCCTCCCCACCCATTCCCTTTGGGACAGCAGGCAATTCAATTTAGGCCCTATCTGTGTAGTTTTGCAAATGACTTCCCTGATAGTCGTGTTGTGTAAGATTAACTGGATTACCATCCCTCCTAACCTGCCCCTCATTGTTTCTCTTCTGTCTCTTGATCCTGTCCCTCCCCAAGTGTTGACTTCAAATTGCTCCCTCCTCCCTTTGTCCTGCCCCCCATCATCCCCTCCCTTGCAATATCTCCTTCTCCCCCACTTTCTTATACTGTAAGATAGGATTTCATACCAAAATGAGTGTGCATTTCACTCCTTCGTTTAGTCAAATGTGATGAGGGTAAACTTCTTGTTTTTTTTTTTTTTCTCAGCTCTCCTCTTTTTCCCTCCACTAAGAAAAACTCCTACCTGCCTCTTAAATGACATATAGTTACCCCCTTCCATTTCCCCCTCTTTCCTCCCACTACACTTCTCTCTCACCATTTACCTTAGTTTCTTTTAAGGTATCCTATTCAGTTCAATCTGTGCTCTCTATCTCTGTATGTGTGTGCATGTGTGAATGTGTGTGTGCATGCATGCGTGTACATGTGTATGTGTGGTCCCACCAACTACCCAGATACTGAAAAGTTTTAAGAGTTAGAAATATTGTCTTTCCCTGTATGAATATAAACAGTTCACTTCTGGTAAGTCCCTTAAGACTTCTCTTTGCTGTTTCCTTTTTCATGCTTCTTCTCATTCTTGTGTTTGAAAGTCAAATTTTCTTTTCAGCTCTGGTCTTTTCATTAAGAATGATTGAAAGTCCTCTGTTTCATTGAAAGACCATATTTTCCCTTGAAGTATTATACTCAGTTTAGCTGGGTAGGTGATTCTTGGTTTGAGTCCTAGTTCCTTTGCCTTCTGGAATATCCTATTCCACGCCCTTCGATCCCTTAATGTAGAAGCTGCTAGATCTTGGGTTATCCTGATTGTATTTCCACAGTACTGGAATTGTTTCTTTCTAGCTGCTTGTAAGATTTTTTCCTTGAGCTGGGAGTTCTGGAATTTGGCCACAATGTTCCTAGGAGTTTCTCTTTTTGGATCTCTTTCAGGTGGTGATCGATGGATTCTTTCAATACTTATTTTGCCCTCTGGTTCTAGAATGTCAGGGCAGTTTTCCTTGATAATTTCATGGAAGATGATGTCTAGGCTCTTTTTTTGATCATGAGTTTCAGGTAGTCCCATAATTTTTAAATTGTCTCTCCTGGATCTATTTTCCAGGTCAGTTGTTTTTCCCATGAGATATTTCACATTCTCTTCCATTTTTTCGTTCTTTTGGTTTTGTTTGGTGATTTCTTGGTTTCTCATAAAGTCATTAGACTCCATCTGTTCCATTCTAATTTTGAGAGAACTATTAAATTCAGTGAGCTTTTGAGCCTCTTTTTCCATTTGGCTCATTCTGCTTTTGAAAGCATTCTTCTCCTCATTGGCTTTTTGAACCTCCTTTGCCAATTGAGTGAGCCTATTTTTCAAGGTGTTAATTTCCTCAGCATTTTTTTGGGTCTCCTTTACCAAGGTATTGACCTGATTTTCATACATTTCTTGTATCTCTCTCATTTCTCTTCCCAGTTTTTCCTCCACCTGTCTAACTTGCTTTTCAAAATTCTTTTTGAGCTGTTCCAGGGCCTGAGCCCACCCGCCACCCCCCTGGGGTGTCTGGGGTACTGAGGCCCCGCCCTCCACGTCTTTTCCTGATGGCAAGGATACGTCCTCATCATCAGATCTGAAGGTCGGGATCATTTGCATTTGTTGGAAAAAACTCTCTATAGTCTTATTTTTCTTCCCTTTTCTAGGCATTTTCCCAGCCAGTTACTTGACTTCTGAGATTCCTTTCCACCCCTGCCTGGATCCGCCCAGCTAGTGCTTGGCCTCTGAGATTTAAATGGGCTTTCCTCCTGCCGACTGTCAATCAGTGAGCTTTAGTTCAGGTGCTGGGGTGGGGGCAGGGCCGCCTCCCAGACTCTGATCCCTCAGGGGCTTTATGCAGAGACTTTCAGGAATGGAGTGGGTGGGGGCGGGCTGGGGAGCCCGCCTCCCAATCTCAGTTCCCTTGGGGGTTTTGAGCAGAAGCCTTCAGTAATAGAGCGGGGTGGGGGCAGGGCCGTCTCCCAGGCTCAGCTCCATCAGGTTTTATGCGGGAATCTTCCGTAATGAAGATCCTGCCTGCTGTTGGGGGATTCCTGAGTCCTGGGCCGCTGCCACCTCAGCCGCCGCCCACACCTCTGCCTCCGCCGCTTCCTGCCCCCGTCTCTGCCGCCGCTTCCTCCCGAGGGGGCCCGAGTCACGGAGACGTTCCGCTCCCCTCCTCCAGCCTGGCCTTCTCTCTCACTGACCTGTAGCTTCCGTGGGCGGAGGGACTTTCCCGGCTGCCGGAGCTTCCGTCTCTGAAGCTTGCTCGGATCAGCTTCTCTGGGGCCACAGCCAGGGTAGCGCTGGGGGTTGGGTCCACTTTCCGGGGCACGCCGGACCCTGGGGACGGGTCTCCAGGGCTCCCTGGAACGGAAATCTCTTCCACTCTGCTTCTGCACACCTTGTATTGACCCAGAAGTTATGGGGGACTCTTTTTACATTAATTCTATGGGCTTTTGGTTTCGGAGCTCGTAAACGTGTGTCCTTCTACTCCGCCATCTTGGCTCCGCCCCCCCCATTGATAAATTTTCATTGTAAAATTCCTACTCCAGATAGTAGCAAATGCTGCAAATCAAGGCTTTGTTTACTATTTTGTTGATTGGTCAAGCTTAAGGAAATGATGGAAAAAAGGTTAAATTTAGAACTGTATCTGGTTTATTGTTTTTCCTCAGAGGGCCAGTTGTTGAACAATTACCCACACATCCCTGGTTGGAGTTATTGTACAAATTTTTCTCCCAGGTCTGCTCACTTTATTTTGCATCCATTCATACAGGTTTTCCATATTTATAATGTTAATTTTGTCCTTTCTTAAAGAAAATAATGTTCTATTATATTTATAAAATTTATTCCACCATTCATCAGATGATGAACCATACACCCCTCCCTTTGATTTCCATTTCTTTTTTATAGCAAGAAGTTCCATTATGAATACTTTTAAACTTCCTGGTCCTTTCCTTAGGTCTCTTTGGGGTATCTGTCTAACAGTGGTGTTGCTGGGTCAAAGAATTAGTTCCCATTTCCTACTCTTTTCCTTCTCAGTACATTACTAGGTTTCATTGCTGAAATTTTTATACGGAGCTATGTTCAATCTATATGTTATTTCCCTAATTCTATTTCCATCACTCAACATCACATCACATGTATTTCCATATTCCTTTGTAACTTCATCATTTCTTATGATGTGGTAATATTTCATTTCTTTGATATGTCACAAAATTTTCAGCTGTTGTTGTCCCTTTTTTTCAGGCATGGCAGCCAAAATTATAGACAGCATTTTAGTCATACCATTTTACAAGGGTAAATTCATGTTTTCTGTTTTGTCTTTATCGCATCTATTTATATCCACACAAACCCTCATCTCTAGCTGATTTGGGTACTTGTCGCATTTTTTTTCCTGTTACATAATTAGCATTCAGATGTCTTTACATCCATTTTATTTCTACGTTCCCTTTTCCTCTACCTTTTCTGCCCCTTCTTCCACACACACCATTAATTTCCAGAGAAGCAAAATTTTGAGTGGGAATATTTTGATGAAAACTTCCTTTTTCAAAGGCTCTGTAGAAGCACCCATGAGCCCTCTAGTATTTTTCATCTTTCAAAAGATTATTCTTTTCATAACATGGTTACTGCAGCAGAGTCAGAGGTCTGCCTTTTCTGCCCTTGAAGTATGCAAATAAAAGCTATTATTCAGAAACAGCTGTTTATTTCTCTAGCTATACAAACTTCTCCAGAAACCCTTTACTTACAGAGAGTAAAAGGACCCTGAAGCTATAACAGAAGAGCCAGTTGGGCTCCAAAGAAATTGAATCCAAAGAAATTCTACTAAGAAGGGACTTTTCTTCTCTCTCTCCTGGAATTTATTTGAAATGGTTCATTTGTCCTATCCACTGAATTATACAAGCACAATTTCATTTTTATTTTTACTGACAATATGGTTCAGAATACTGGGCAACAAATAAAGTGCATACCTTAGTAAATAAAAACAGATTGAAATCATATCAGTACTGAAGATCCTACTCATAGAAACTTCAATATCCCGATGACCAGTGGCTTTGAATTATGTGACTTCAAAGACTATCTAAAAGAATTCCAAAGGTCCTGTCATGAAAAGTGCTATCCACCTCCAAAGAGAGAAATGATAACTCTCAGTGCAGATTGAAACACACTTTTTCCACTTTACTTTTTTGCTCTTTTGTGTGTTTTATTTTGAAGCATGGCAATATGGAAATATGTTTTGCATGACTTCAAAAGTATAATTGATATCACATTGCTTGCTTTCTCAAGAAATAGGGAAAGGTGGGAGAATAGGAGAGAATTTGGAGCACAAAATAAAAAAATCTTAAAATTTTTAAAAATGTAATTGGGAATATTTAACAAAAATATTTTTTAAAAAGTTATCTAATCAAATCTCATAACCAAAATGGCACTCTCTCTCCAATTTTCTTTCTTTCTTTTTTTTTAAATATAAATTTATTTAACTTTTTACATTCATTTTCACAAAATTTTGGGTTCCAAATTTTCTCCCCATTTATCCCCTCCCCCCACCCCAATACACCAAACATTCTAATTTTCCCTATCACCAATCTTCCCTCTCTTCTATCATCCCTCCCTTCTCTTGTCCCCATCTTCTCTTTTGTCCTGTAGGGTCAGATGTCTTTCTATTCCCCATTAACTGTATTTCTTATTTCCTAGTAGCAAGAACAATACTCAACAGTTGTTCCTAAAATTTGAGTTCCAAATTCTCCCCATCCCTCCCTCCCCACCCATTCCCTTTGGGAATGCAGGCAATTCAATATAGGCCATATCTGTGTAGTTTTGCAAATGAGTACATGTTGTGTAAGACTAACTGTATTTCCCTCCATCCTATTCTGCCCCCCATTGTTTCTATTCTGTCTTTTGATCCTGTACCTCCCCGAGTGTTGACTTCAAGTTGCTCCCTCCTCCCATTGCCCTCCCTTCCATCATCCCTCCCTCCCTGCTTATCTCCTTCTCCCCCACTTTCCTGTATTGTGAGATAGGTTTTCATACCAAAATGAGTGTGCATTTTATTCCTTCCTTTACTCGAATGTTATGAGGGTAAACTTCATGTTTTTTTCTCATCTCTCCTCTTTTTCCCTCCACTAAAACGTCTCCTGCTTGCCTCTTGAATGAGATAAATTTACCCCATTCCATTTCGCCCTCTCTCCTCTCACTACATTTCTCTCTCACCACTTACCTTAATTTCTTTTAAGATATGGTCCCATGCTATTCAATTCATTCTGTGCTCTCTGTCTCTGTATGTGCGTGCATGTGTGTATGTGTGCGTGCACGCATGCGTGTACATGTGTGTGTGTGTGTGTGTGTGTGTGTGTGTGTGTGTGTGTGTGTGTGGTCCCACCAACTACCCAGATACTGAAAAGTTTTAAGAGTTACAAATATTGTCTTTCCATGTAGGAATGTAAACAGTTCACCTTTGGTAAGTCCCTTATGACTTCTATTTGCTGTTTACTTTTTCATGCTTCTTCTCATTCTTGTGTTTGAAAGTCTAATTTTCTTTTCAGCTCTGGTCTTTTCATCAAGAATGCTTGAAAATCCTCTGTTTCATTGAAAGACCATATTTTCCCCTGAAGTATTATACTCAGTTTTGCAGGGTAGGTGATTCTTTGTTTGAGTCCTTGTTCCTTTGACTTCTGGAATATCCTATTCCACACCCTTCGATCCCTTACTGTAGAGGCTGCTAGATCTTGTGTTATCCTGATTGTATTTCCACAATACTGGAATTGTTTCCTTCTAGCTGCTTGCAAGATTTTCTCCTTGACCTGGGAATTCTGGAATTTGGCCACAATGTTCCTAGGAGTTTCTCTTTTTGGATCTCTTTCAGGTGGTGATCGATGGATTCCTTCAATACTTATTTTGCCCTCTGGTTGTAGAATCTCAGGGCAGTTTTCCTTGACAATTTCATGAAAGATGATGTCTAGGCTCTTTTTTTGATCATGGCTTTCAGGTAGTCCCATAATTTTTAAATTGTCTCTCCTGGATCTATTTTCCAGGTCAGTTGTTTTTCCCATGAGATATTTCACATTCTCTTCCATTTTTCGTTCTTTTGGTTTTGTTTTATGATTTCTTGGTTTCTCAGAAAGTCATTAGCCTCCATCTGTTCCATTCTAATTTTGAGAGAACTATTTTCTTCAGTGAGCTTTCGAACCTCTTTTTCCATTTGGCTAATTCTGATTTTGAAAGCATTCTTCTCCTCATTGGCTTTTTGAACCTCTTTTGCCAATTGAGTGAGCCTATTTTTCATGGTGTTATTTTCTTCAGCATTTTTTTAGTTCTCTTTTAGCAAGGTATTGACCCGTTTTTCATGCTTGTCTTGCATCTCTCCCATTTCTCTTCCCAGTTTTTCTTCCACCTGTCTAACTTGCTTTTCAAAATCCTTTTTGAGCTCTTCCATGGCCTGAGCCCACTGGACATCCACCTCGGATGTCTGGGATAGAGAGGCCCTGACCTCCACATCTTTCCCTGATGGCAAGCATTGTACTTCTTCATCAGAAACGAAGGAAGGAAGGAACATCTCTTCCCCAAGAAAGTAGCTCTCTATCGTCTTATTTTGCTTCCTTTTTCTGGGCATTTTCCCAACCAGTTACTTGACTTCTGAGATTCCTCTCCACCCCTGCCTAGATCTGCCCAGCCAGTGCTTGGGGTCTGAGATTCAAATGCTGCTTCCCAGCCTCAGGGCTTTCCGCAGCAGGAGTGGCTGCTATTCAATGTGAGCTCAAGTTCTGGTGCTTGGGTGGGGGCAGGGCAGCCTCCCAGGCTCAGTTCCCTCAGGGGTTTATGCAGAGACCTTTGGTAATGGAGCTCCTGCCTGCTCAGGGAGTCCTGGGCTGCTGCTGCCTCTGCTGCTGCCTCCCGAGGGGACCCAAGTCACAGAGACACCCCGCTCCCCTCTTGGCCAGCCCAGAAGTATCTCTCACTGACCTAGAGCGCCTATGGGTGGAGGGACCTTCGCAGCTGCCGGAGATTCCATCCCTGAAGCCTGCTCGGATCTGCTCCCCTGGGGCCCTGCGGCCAGGGCAGCTCATGTGTGGGGTTCACTGTCCAGAGCACGACGGACCCCTGTGGACGGCTTTCCAGGGCTCTCTGGAACGGAAATCTCTTCCACTGCATTGGTGCACAGTTTGCAGTACTCCAGAATTTGTGGGGAGTTCTTTTTACAGGAAATTTATGGGCTGTGCATTCGGAGCTAGCATACATGACTCTTTCTGCTCCACCATCTTGGCTCCTCCCCCTACAATTTTCTTAGAGTCATAGTTCCCAAAGTATGGAATACCACAAACAAACTCACAGGAGTGTCTGAGTATATTTTTAATTTTTCAATGGTAACACAAAGATATTTGACATTTACCTACCAATTCCAGATAGTTCTCAGTTTCATTATTAGATCATGAGAGTGATACATTTCTTTCAGTGAAGTTCTGAATGTCTGAAATAGGTTTTTATTTATTTGTGCTTTTGGACCCACCAGTAACTTTCTCAATTGCAACATCCTATCTTTTCAAAACTAGATTTTCTGTGGTAGATATAACCAAAAGGAAGTGCCATGAAAAAGTCAGTGTGGAATAGGAAAGGAGTTTGGTGGTCCAGTCTGGTTCCAAGGTTTAAAAAATTAGGTAGTGTTCAATGGATGCACAGTCCTATTAGTAAATGTTTGTAGTTATTTAAGAGTGAAATAAAAGATTATTTTTTCCAATGTATGTGTACTACTTTTCCCTCAATGGCTACTAAGTTGTTAGAACAAATACTTTTTAAGGTTTTTGGACTTCACTTACTAAATGGAACTGTTAGATATTTCTTTTGGTCTTGGGGCACTGTGAAAAAAAATACTGAGTTACTAAGGGCACTCTGAACTGAGAAAGCGTGGGAACCTTGGTCCTTGTCTTTTTTTTTTGAATGGCTCTAGTAATAAGAAACTTATTACCTTGTAAAGAAGCCTATTGATCTAGGTGGCCCAAAATCCAAACCTGAATTCTGTTTTTATATGCACATATATAAACTCATATATACATGTATACAAATATATAAATACTATAAATATACAAATAATATGTACTTATATATGTATATATAAATATATGTATGTATATATGTATATATAAATAATATATATACTTATATATGTATATAAATATATACTCATATACGTGTATATATATAAATGCATATATATGTATATGTATATATATGTGTACATATACATACATACATATGCATGTGTATATATACATACACACCAATGACATAACAGGTAATGTGTTCACTTACTTGTGAATTGGATTTCTGTGAGGCAGAGTTGCACAGTCATCAGCCTTACTCTCTAATGTAGAGTTGTCGAAGTCCAATGGCAAGACCCATGATGGCCCAGGATGCAGTGGATGTTGACCAAACTGTAAGCGCTTAACAGTGCCTACTTTTGTTCTCATCTGCCCATTCTGCCAGGGGAAATCCTCACATGCTTACAGGAGACAGCTCCCTAACTCGCCAATGGGTTTGAGGTCTATTAGTTAACCTCAACATAATATAGCCTATCTGCCACAATAAGTTTTTCCTGCATATGGCTGCTACAGCTTCGTGGAGCCACTGGTGAGAGTTGAGTGGCAGATGAACACCAAAGGTGAATGGGCAGCCCTAGAAAGGGCTCAAAAAGCCCTCACATTGCAGATGTTAGTCCCCCACACCTCTATCTACCCATAAGGAAAGATGGAAAATGAGGATTGTGGAGGAAACTGTGAAGGTATCACATACAGTTTTTTAAAAGTATTTGTCAAATTTAGCATGGTTTCACCAGCACTACCCTTCTTTTCTCTGTTGCCTCTGAACTTCCTTTTACTTTCTTCTATATATTTTAAAACTATTTAATTCATGCTTCTTTTCTTTTCTCTTTTGAATTACTATCACTATCAATTCTCAACTATTAAAAATAAAGTTTTGTGAAAGCCATGGCTCTCAGGCATATAATAAATAGATTACTAAAGATATTGACCCAACTTTGGAGGTGAACAATTTGGATAGCCACACTCTTCTGTAATTCATCTCTTCATTCTACTGCCAGTGATAGAGCACTGGACTAGAAGAACTTTGGGTCTGACTTGGAGTCAGATGTCCAAAGTGGTTTGTGTGATTCTCTGAGGTCTTTGAATGGTGGGCAATGTAACTGGTTTGGGTGTCTCAAGGCATATTTATCCTTGCACGAATATCTGGATGACATATTGCTTGTCAGTTGCATTTCCCCAACTCAAAAACTCATAAATTCACAAATTTTTTGTAATGCTTTTTTCAGAGATGATAAATTGCAGAGGCCAGTGTTGAATGGATGAGATGTTTTATTGTTTAAAATGTCTTGGGCTGCTCTGGCCATGGTGAGAATTCACTGGTATGTTACTGTTTCTGAAGTTACTAAGCTATATATTATAAGTAATTATCAGCAGAGGGTCCATGTCTCTTGGGACCTCTGGTCTGGTATCTTATTTGGCATGCACATCATAAAACTCCTTTGAAGAATGATGGATTTGTGTATAGTGGGGATGGACAAATGTCCTGGATCATAAAAATGATATACCAGGTAACCAATATATCCATGAGTTAGTGGCAGATTACCTCTACGCAGGTATTATATGGGGCTAACTCTAGATTATGCTAGGTTTACATTTATTTAAATCCCCAGATTCGGTACTATTTGTTAACTTCAAAGAGAAGGGAAAATGTTCCATTCATCATCATGGAGAACTCAGAGACTCTCTTGTTCACCACTATGGAGTATGAAAAGAACACTGGATTTAGGAGTCAGGAAGACTTGGATTCAAATCCTACCTTAGAAGCTCATTAGCTGCGTGGCCTTGACAAATTATCTGTGCCTCAGTTTCCTCATCTTAAAAATGAGCATGTTAGACTTGATGGCTTCTGAGCTTCTCTCTAGATCAAAGACTATAATCCTTTGTAGAAACAACCCTCTTGACTAATAATGTATCTTTTTTATTATTATTATTTTATTTATTTTCAGTGCTCCACAATGACCTCTATATAAGAGATTTTTTTCCCTCCCTCCCCCCTTTCCCCTCTCCTTACCCCCCTCCTTTTCTCCTCCCCTGCCAAGATGGCATACAATTCTATATAGGTTCTACACATACATTCCCACTAAATACACCCTCACCTTAGTCATGTCAAATAGAAGAATTAAAACGAATGGGAGATATCATAAAACAAACCAAACGTAATACAAAAGAAAATACTTTGCTACCTTCTGTGATTGAATTTTGTAGTTCTTTCTCTGGATGTGGAAGTTATTTCACCTTAAAAGACCACTGGAAATTTTAAAAGTCCTTGCATTGCAATGAAGTTCTAAGTCTACCAGAAGAAATCCTCGCACACTGTGGTTGTTGCTGTGTACAAAGTTCTCTTGGTTCTTCTCCTTTCTCTCAGCATCAGATCATATAAGTCTTTCCAGGCCTCTCTGAAGTCTTCCTGTTCATCATTTCTTATAGCACAATAGCATTCCATTACATTCATATACCACAATTTATTCAGTCATTCCCCAATTGATGGGCATCCCCTTGATTTCCAGTTTTTGGCCACCACAAAGAGTGCTGCTATAAATATTTTTGTACATGTGGGACCCTTTCCCATTTTTATGATGTCTTGAAGATACGTTGACTAGTAATGTATCAAGGCTGGAATAAAAACCTCAAGAATTTTTTTTAATGCAGATGGTCCTTAGTATTTTAAAAGGTAAAAATAAAATAATGGGGGAAGGGAGGGAATAAACAAAATTTATATAGGGTCTACTATGTGCTAGGCATTGTACTAGGCATTTACAAATATCTGATTCTCATAACAATGTTTCAAAGTAGATGCTTTTATTTTCTCCATTTTACAGTTGAGGAAACTGGAACCAATAGAGGTTAAGTGACTTGCCCAGGGACATACAACTAGTAAGTGTCTGGTCTCACTTGACTCCATGCCCAGTGCTCCATGATGTTGGGTGAATAAAATAAAACCCACAAATCTCAGTCCATGTGCCCAACTTCAAGCTGTAGAATAAAAAGTTATATGGATTTAAAAACAAAATCTTGAGACAGTTACTCCCAAATTAACCCCTGCTTTATTGAATTTTCAATGAGTTATGATCCCTTGAAAATCATCCCTGCTGTGAAAATGCTGACAGAATCAGAAAGAGATTCTGATCTGTGAGTACTAAGCCTGACTAATAAATAATGTAGCCACTTATTCCTCAACAGTGGGTTTGTTCGAGGTAATTATTTAACGTTTCTCAGTTTCTGTTTCAATCTAGTAGTGTCTCCTGAGATCCTCCAAGGCAAAATGTTCTTTGTCTCTTAAGGCCACTGAATCACATATTGGGGTTCCCCAGGGAACCAGCCTCTAAGATAACGGTTGTCTATGAGGAAGCACTAAAAACACACGCTCTCAATTCACAGAACCCCTTGGTTTATGCTCAACATAGGTGGCAGTTGAAGGGCAGGGGTAAGATGGGGAGATAATTATGTTGGTTGGGACATAACACAACAAACAGGAACCAGAAAGAGCATGATTTATTGATTGGACCAAGTATAATAAGGCTGGACAAACAACTGGATTGTAACATGGCAGCGTCGACTAATTTGTGGAAGCAGAGATGGCCTTCTTAGTCTTTGATACACATCACATCAGACTAGCATTTCTTTTAGGAGCTAAGAGATTGAGTGTGGTTCTAGGACCAGCAAAGGTTTATGATGTTAGGATTCTTTTGGGCTGCACAAGCCACAGACATTACATTTGAGGTCTGAGCAATTTTAACATCACCTAGGTACTCTGAATAAACATCAGGTGGTAGGACAGGCTTACTAGCCCTGAGAAGTAGTTGGGCCACCTATACTGAAGTGCCATCTTTGGCTTTACCACACTGCCTTTGAGTCAGGTAACAGAATATAGACCTATGAGACAAGAAGATCTAAGTTCTATCTTGCATTTGAGATTTACTAACAGTATGATGTTGGATGAGTCATTTAACCTCCCCTAAGACTCAGTTTCCTCATCTGTAAAATAAAGGGGTTAGACCAGACTCTCTAAAGTCCCTTCAAGATCTATATCTATCTATCTGCTATTACATTTTTCTTTGACTTGACCTTAGCCAATCACTTACCAAATCCAATCGCTTCTTTCTTTCCTTTCCATTCTCTCTGCCATCAAATGTATCATAAAAGTGTTTTTATGGTGATCATCTCTCTTCCTCTCACTTTCCCTTGAATTGGATTGGACAACAATCCAATGAGTTGTCAAATTCTGTCATTACTTACTCTACTATGTATTAAGTTATGAGGAAATAGTGGATCTCTTTATGAGAAAGTACCAAATCTCTCTCCTGTATATTATTTTAGGAGGGAATAACAGATCATAACTCTTGATTGTCTTTGAAATTGATAAGAATTAACAAGTTAATGAGGCAAGTAGCAGGCTGAGGGATGGGTTTTTGGTGCGGTTGTTGGCTGATGTAGTATAGCATATAGCCATGATCCTACTTGGCTATACTTAGGGATCATGATTCCTAAAGCCTTCTACACATAAAATGAGCCTAATTATCTCAGACTCCCTCAGTAGCAATAGGTTCTGCCTCATTGGAAGTCTTAAAAACAAAGACTGTATGCATACTTGTCAAGTACGTTGTAGAAAAATTTCTTGTTGAATTAGAACACTGAGGTGACCTCCCTACCAACCTTGAAATTCTGGGATTCTATAAATGACTTAGGGAAGCTGGATGGTGCAGTGTCAGGGCTGGAGTGAGGAAGACCCGATTTTAAATCTGACCTCAGACACTTAAATACCCCATTAATTGTTTTTGTCTTTTCTGGGTAATTGCAACAGCCACCTACTTAGTCTCTAGTACCTAATCCATTTTACATGCTTATACAAAATTACTCTTCCTCCAGCATCACTTTTATGATGTTGCTTGTTTTTCTGCTAGCAATCATTTGATGTCATTGTTGCTTGCCACCTGAAGCCCTCAGTACTTGGATTGATACTGAAGGACCTTTCCAATCTTACCTTTCACTTTTCCTCCTATTTGAATCTTCTACTCCATCAATCTGGTCTACTCATTGTTCCTGAATGTTCCTTGAACTTTCTGTTTCTTTGTACCTTTGATCACAATATTCCCTCCTATCGAGTATGTCCTCAACATGTTGGGAAAGGTTAAACAGTTAGTTCTTGGTGTGGGTAGGAGGAGGAATGGTATAGTTTTAAATTTAATCTTCATCATTAACATTTTTCCATCACTTTAAGTCTAGACTAGTGATGTGCAACTCATTAAGGGACCACTAAACTCTACATGAGGATCCCTGTGGGTATATTTTGCCTTAGAAAATTACATATCAACATTATGTTTTATCATTTTTTGTTCATTTTATTAAATATTTTCCAATTACATTTTAATCTGATTTGGCACCACTTGTGAGTCTCGTAAGCTAGGCAGTATACTTGATATCTCTACTCTAGACAATCAAAAATTTAAAAAAAATCAAGCCCTGATTTATGGCATTTGCTGATTTCTGGGCTATTAATGTTCACACTGAAAATTTGACAGTTGTCTGTCAAAAGCTGTTAAGAGCTGATTCTAGTGTACTCCTGCTCCAAACCAAATTAAGATCTACCCATCCATTTCTAGAGAGTTTGGGTCCTGCCTCTTTAAGGAATCTTCCCTTGGGACCCTGACAGAAGAAAATCTCTGCTTACTCTTAGCACCCATAGCGCTTATCCCTTTGAAGTACTTATTAATTTTGTTACTTTTCAGTCATTCACTCATGTCTGACTCTCCATGACTCCATAGACCATCTCATGTCAATGCTATCCATGGAATTCTCTTGGCAAAGACACTGCACTGTTTGCCATTTCATTCTCCAGATATTAAGTGACTTGCCCAGGATCACACAGCTAGTAAGTATCTGAGGCCCAATGTGAAATTAGATCTTCCTGATTCCAGGCCCAGGACTCTCCCCTGAGACACGTAGCTTCCCATAGTACTTATGGCCTTCAGATAGTCAATGCTTATTAGACATCTATTATGTGCAAAGCATAATCTTGATTCTGGGAATAGGGAGACAAAAATGAAACAGTCTTTGCTTTTGAGAAAGATATTCTATATGGTTGAAGTTTTCATAATGCTCTGAATTGTAGTCATTTCAAAGGAGATTATAGGATTATAGATAGAAAAGATCTTTATGACCATTTTGTTTAGTACCTTTCATTTTAGGTCTGAAAATAAAGTCTAGGGAACTCATGTGATTCAGGTGATGTTAACTTGGGTTCTGTGAACTTTTACAGTATCTTGATAAGTATATTCTCACATAACTGGTTTCTTTTGCAATCCTATGTATTTTATTTTAATGTATTTAAGGATATTATTCTGAGAAGGGATCCATAAGCTTCACCCAACTTCCCAAAGAGTCTGTGATATAAACAAATTAAGAACCCCTGTTTCTGTCTCCAGAGTGAACATTCTATGTTGCGCCTCTCATTTTCTTAACCATATCCATAAATTCCTTGACTTGAAGGACTATGTCCTATTTCTTTATGTTCCCAACTGGGCATGGCACAGTGCTTTGTTCCTGGTTGGTGCTTTCTAAATAGGTGAATGAATGAGTGAATAAGTCAGTGAACCTACAAATGAAAAGAAATACTCATCACCATACTGGGTTTGACATGTGCTGTGTAAAAAAGAGGAAGGAGAACCAGAAGCTCAGGCAGATGTTTTATAGTTTTCTTAAGTAGGGGAATCCCAGGAAAAGAACATTCACTGATGCAGAGCCTCTGGCAATGAGCCTAACTGTGGATTAACTACAGCCCCCTCCTTTTCAAACACATGCACAATATACATGTATATATGCACACACATACATATATATGTGCATATATACATACATGCATACATGTATGACCTACAGCTATCATCTATCTGCCTCTCCTGTCTATTTGTCTGCCTGTAATCAATCAATCAATCTATGTATCTATCTATCTCTCTATCCATCTATCTATGCTACAACTATTTTGAAAGGAATTATTCTTTTGGGTCAATTTTTTTTTTCTAGTCACAATGTAACTACATTAAGACAGGAATTGTGGAGTTTATCACAGAGAAAAGAAGTCTGTGTTAAGAGGAGGGAACAGGATACAGCATCTGCCTGAAAATTTTCAAAGGGCTGAATTATGGAGGACAGAATACACTTGCTAGGCTTGACCCCCTGGAGGTTGGGGGTAGATAGAGTTAGAAGCAATGGAGACTAGTTGCAAAGAGGAAAATTTAGAAACACCTGACAATTAGAGTGCCCTGAGTGGAATGACCTGCCTGGAGAGGAGGTGGGGTCAGGTCCCTAGGGATCTTAGAGGAAAAACTGGATAATCCTTTGTTGGGTAGGTGATAGAGAAAGTTCTTGTTTAGACATCATTTAAAATGATTGTCTCCTCTTCCCTTTCAGGAGATTTTGTGATTTCTGTAACATTTGAAGACAAAATTTCCTAATAATTTCCATATTGATGACATAATGAAAAGCAAATATTCAGATAGCTATTCTGGGGGAAAAAAAAATCATTTTTTTTTTCAAAGACATGGATGATGTTTGATCTTTTCCAAGTAAATAATGGATATTTGTTTCACCCATCTTGCAACTCATCAGAGCACAATATTTTTTGTGGTTTTCATTGTGAAATTCTCCAATATCCCATTAGTTCTGGGGTATTACTGATGTGCACACTTCCTCCCACTGTGTCAATTATAAGTCAACCATGCCTTCTTGGTGACTGTAAAGCATATCTTCCTGTAAATTTCCATAAAACGTCCACCAAATGTTGTGGATGCATAGTAATCCTACGGAAGAAGGAGATGAAGACATGCTGTAAAATATCCATGTAATTTGATATCACCAAATATATTGAGTACTGAATGACTAAAGAGTAATTTACATACTTTTCAGATCCCTTCATAGAAAAAGTCAGTGCTATTTTGGAAACAGACAAATAAGTTTGAAGTATACATGCTTGGACTAGGTGTAATGTTAATGCAAGGTTAATAATGGGTGGGGGGAAGAATTAAAGATCTTCCACTCCCATTAATTGGCCTTCTATGCCTTTTGTTAATTTGTAATGGAGCACTGTGTCAGGAGGAGTCCTGCCCTCTGGCTCTGAAAAGAGTATATATACTCTGAGGTGAGGTTTTGCTTTGGAGCTTAGTTTTGGAAAGAAGATTCATGTGCCAGAGGAGATTCTTGGAAGCCATTTTAAGAAGTCCCCCAGCTTTGAAAACCCAGATGTTGGTGTTTCTCTCTCTGACAATGATGTATGTATTGCCTACGGTCAG
The DNA here is from genome assembly GCA_023548195.1 of Bettongia penicillata ogilbyi. Classification (NCBI taxonomy): domain Eukaryota; kingdom Metazoa; phylum Chordata; class Mammalia; order Diprotodontia; family Potoroidae; genus Bettongia; species Bettongia penicillata. The sequence continues at coordinate 20,041,802 of JAJHZJ010000453.1, forward strand.
ACAGTTGGAAGCCTTGTCTGTTGGTCTTACTTATATTTTCTCTGTAGGTATATATGTTTGATTAAAGTAATTGTTGACCACTCAAAAATTGCTTTCCCTTTAGAAAAGTATATCTAACAACCTGTACATCAGGCCCTCCTGTGTATGCTAGGGTCCTTGCTGGCACACTAGGGTTGATCTAAGGGTAGGGAATATGGATGAAGTAAAATGTTTAATCCATTTAGTTAACATTTAGAAAGCACTTTAAGGTTTGCAAAGCACTTTACAAAAATCTCATTTTACCTTCACAACAAACTTGGGAGGTAAGTGCTGTTACTATTTTTATCCCTACTGAGGAAACTCAGGCTGAGAGAGGTTAAGTGATTTACCAGGGTTCACAAAGCTAAATGTCTGTGTCATGACTTGAGCGAAAGTCTTTCTGATGCCAAGTTCAGCACTGTATCCAGTTAGACATCTCTAATTTCCCATTGTGGCTCCCTGGAACCCATTTTTGGGAAGATTTCATTTTAAATGTTTGCCATCTAGTTAATTGATGAATTAGAATTGTATTTCTCTCCATCTGTATTTATGTATGTGTATATGTGTGTGTGTGTGTGTGTGAGCGTGTGTATTTGTGATTTGGATCATTCCATAGAGTTCATAGAATCAGAACTGCAAAGGGCACACATATGACACACTCATTTATCAGGTTAAAAAACCATTTCTTGATAAGGAGCTGAAGATGACACATCGGTGGCTAATTTGGGTGACTCAGAGGATAGTGGTAGTACCCTCAAAAAAAAATACAGAAGAGGTAGGTTTGGGAGGAAATGTAGTATAATAAGATTTGTGATGTATATTGTGACCCATTCATGCCTTGCTTATCCTATGCAACTTACTGTGCCCCACCCAGGATAAAAAAGGAGGAAGGCCCTAACTCACCATCACCACCCTGGATGCAGAAACTGGCTCCACCTCAAAGGGTGCTTGCAGAAGCCATAAAGTAATTGGGGGAGACAAGGGGACAACTGTGCTATATGTTTATATGGAAGGTAGAAAGAGGAATTTCTTTAGTGGTACCTGTGGAAGTACTTCTGCAGTTAGGTTATAATTGCTTTGAGGACCAACTCCTGTACAGAAGGGTGATGTTATGGGGCAAAATAAGGGAATGAAATGGATAAGGCTAGGTAAGGTTGTGTTAGAGATAAGCCCCTCTATTGCCTTTCAGGGGAGGGTCTTTGTCGGGGTAGGGATTTGTCCCTTCTGATTGATCAAACACCTTTTGATGTTAGACTACAATTCCCTTGGGGTCAGGATACCCCCAGGAACTCCAACCCCCTATTTGGAAATGAGTAACATAGATTGATATTCTAAATATAGCTTCAATCTGAGCATCTGGGGTTTGCCTGAGCAATATTTTTTTTCTTCCTGATGCTTTCCTTCAGTTGCCTTCCTCCAGCTGCTCTCAGAAAGCTTCAGTGACTTCTTTCAGTTCTGTGTCCCTGCTTCCAGTTGCTTTTCAATCACCAGCTTCCCACAAATCTATTCAGGTCTCTGTAGGGGGTTGACTATTCCCTTTCCTATAGCATTGAGTCCCCAACATAACCCACAAGGCAAGAACACTCCTCACTCAAAGATATTTGCAAATTACCATGCACTTCCAGACCAGAGTGGATCTGTCCATAGATCTCTTTCTCTTCCAGTTGTAGCTCTCTGCACAAGAATTTTTCCAAGGAGCTAGGAGACGTATCTTCTTAAATCTCATAAGGATGTTTTCCCCTCTAATTTCATTTTCTTTTTTCATGATTTGTATCCTCTTTCCCCCAGTGTTCTGTATTGTGCAATGACTCAAATCTTTATCAGTACTTCCCCAGAGGACTAGGGCAGAGGTTCTTAACCTTTTTTTGTGCCTTTGGTAGTCTGGTTAAGCCTAGGGACTCAAGAAAAAAGAAATCACAATTGAAGGAAGTGACAAATTTCAATTAGACATTAGTGTAAATAAATATGTAATATTTTTTTCCCTTCATCTAAGTTCATGAACTCTTTCAAATCTATCCCTCATTCCAAATTAAGAACTCTTGGTCTAGGGAGACAATGGGGAAAGGAGAGAAGTACTCTACTTTCTTTTCAATTTTCTCAGTCTTCTCACTTTTCATGATTTCTCTTTGGAAAGCTGGTAAGATTTAATCAAATTTCATTTTGGGCTAACAGGGAAGGAGAAGAATCCTTATTATTATACAAAACTCTGTATGCGGTTCTATACAAGGCACTATAGAAGACACAAAGATGTGTAAGACCCAGGTAATCCATTCATGTATTTCATTTAAAAAATATGCTTCCAGAGCTATGTTCTTGGGGAAGTACAGTGGGAGACAGAGAGTAAATCAAAATCACTTTTTCTTCCTTTGAGAAGTTTACCATTGATTAGAGATTATGCCCCTAAGTCTAACTTAGTTTCAAAAATTAACAGGGGGTACAATAGAGTCCATTAGTTTGATATTTGAGCCTCCAGGAGAAGTTATTAAATTCCAAAGAAAGAAGTACAATTTTCAAAATTGCAGGTCTGTATGAAACCCAATAGTTCTGTAGTTCGACATTGATGAAAAGAATCCATTTGAGGTTCTCATTATGAATTCCTCCAGGTTTAATTATCCAGTTATAGAGTCACATCTCCTTTCTTTCCTTCTAGTCATAGATTCTGTGACTTAGCTTGTGGTCTTCATCCAGAAATTGATGAACTAGGTCTAATTATGCATTCCCTCCCATTGCTGGGTGTTGATACGTTATTCTCAAAATAATATAAAACCTACTTATACTAATTCTTTTTGTGAAAAGAAACATCTTCCTCTCTCTTTTTTTTCCTCTTCAAAGTATTTAATGACATAAGCAGTTAGGTCACTTTCTCCTAGAGACTTTAGCTTGTTTTTATCTAACTTCTCTAAACAAGATAAAGGAATCTTGGGAGACCTTAATTTACATGTCTTCTGTGTGGTGCTGCATTAGAAGTGGATTTCATCTCAGTATAAGGAAGAACTTCCTACCACAAAGCTGTCACCAAATAGAATGATTTAATTGCATTAATGAGAAAAAGAAAGTTCCCTCTCATGGGAAGGGCTTATACTAGCTCTGGATGGCTATTTGTCTGGGCTGTTGTAGAGAGGATTCATGCCTCAGGAGGGAGGTTGGATTTGAAGAACCCAGAGGTGATTTCCAACTCTAAGATTCTGTGTGAATGCTTAGAATGAGGATGATGATGACTGTTACAGCTGCTACTACTGCAAGTAAGAACTACTGCTACTATGACTGCTATGGACGTTAACTCATTTTATCCTCATCACAACCCTGGGAGGGAAGTGCTGTTATTATTTCCATTTCACAGATGAGGAAACTGAAGCAAATCAATGCTAAATGACTTGCCTGGGGTCACATAGCTAGGAAGTTTCTGAGCCTAGCCTAACTTGGAATTTCCTGAATCCATGTCCAGTACTCTGTACAATCCCACCCAGGTAAAGTGACACATATAGATGTATACATATAAATATGTAATATGTATGTATACACATCTCTACATATCTCTATATCTATCTACCTATCTAGCCCAAATAATTTTCCTATTTTATAGCTACTATAATTGACACCAGAGCTTTAGAGTTATTTCTTGTCTTATTTTTTGTTCTTTCAGTTTATCCCTTGTATTATCTGTGTCCTATCAAGCATTTATATGTCTGTATCTATATTTACATATACACAGATATATATTATAGATTTATATTAACGTACATGTGCATATGTTTAGAGTATATAAAATATCTACTCTGTATGTACACATATAATATATCTCTCTCTATATGTAGCTCTCTATACACATATAGTGGTATAATATTTATGTGTACAAACACATGTATATATGTATACATTATTGTGTTTGTATGTATGTAGGTATGTAGGTCTGAAATCCAGAAGACCTGAGTATACATACAGTCTCTCAGTTACTTACTAGCTGTATGACCTTGGGCAAGTCATTTAAACTGTATTTGCCTCATTTTCCTCATTTGTAAAATTAGGATGATAACAGTACCTATATTTCAGGGTTGTTGTAAAGATCAAATGAGACAGCATTTATAAAGTTTTGCCTTGCACACAGTAGGTACTATATAAATATTGCTATTACTATTGCTATTTAGAGTAGAGTGAATGAGACTTTTCCTTAGAGGGTTCCAACAATACATACAGTTCTTTAGCTTCAAAGAAACCACAATGCTTGGGAAGCTTCAAGATGGTAGGCTGGGGTCCTGCTCCTGCTCCAGCATATAGCATTCTCCTCTGACTCAAATGAATGTTCACTTTATACTACTTGCCCCTGCCATGGTTTGTTATACTTGCCCTGCATTCAAAAATCGTTAATTATGGCTCTTCCTGGGATCACTGTGGCATAATCCCAAAAGTGGGATACATTTTATTGCCATGAGACTGAAAGTTTTTGGTATTGTACTAATTTTACAGTTTTAAGCAAGGTAAGGACAGAAATAAAAGTAGAAAAATTCTTGTACTTTGACATCTTATATTAGAATTTTAGTGTTGCTGAAGAATGGAGGAAGAATGAGTATGAAACTCTATCACTGAGCAAACTATTGAATGCTATTATATGTATATATTCTTATATATATAAATTCTTATGTTCTTATGTTAAAAATTGATTTTTAAAAATTAACAAATTCTTATATTAAAAATTTTGTAGTCATATACTCCACATTTTGAATGAGTTGAAATACAGCTTATTGCTTCAAACATTTAAGGATCCCAGGAACATTAACAGCACAAGGCCAATTGGGTCTATTTTTAAAGAGTAGAACAGTATGAGAGCTAGAGGGAGGCTGGGGTTACTCTGGAAGTCAGGGATGTGACTTAGGGAACCAGGGTCAAATCTCAGAGCCTGTGATTTCCTATTTGTGGCTCGGAAAGTTCAACAGAATTCAGATAGCCTAACAGCAAGAATGCACACGGGGAAGTCCAGGAGCACCAAGTAAACCTGTTTCTGTTTGCTGAAATAGTCAGTGAAATATACCAAGGGATAATTGGAGGTAGAATTGTCATTGCAGTCAAGTGTCAAAGATGCTCCTTCATCCTGCTAATAGCAAATTCTTCTTGTCTTCATAAGGACTTACTTCATAACAATTTCCATATGTTTAGGTCTGGTTTTAGAAATTCAATATCTGATGAGATTTTTCTACAGACTTTCATGATAGCATAGCTGCAAACTAGAACAACTGAGTTCCAACCAGGAATTCTCTGGCAGGACTGTCCATACATTTTCTTATCCTTTTCCTCCTTGTCCATTGAATCTTCTCCATTACCACATAGGTGGGCAATGTTAAGATTGTAGCAACCCAGGAAAGTGCTTAAAGGTAGACTGTTCTACTTGGTAATTATTTGTAATTGCCCATATGTTATGTGAGTACTCACACATGCAGCAATTTCAATATAGAACTTAGGGATAATCTCTAAAGATTTACTTTGGATAAATATCTAGAAGATGGGAATATATTCAAATATTTGGAAGTCCAGTATAAAGAAATGTTGAATTCTAAGATAATTAATTTGTATTTTGGTGGTTGTGTTGCATGATCAAACTTTGTCATCTGGAAATTGTTGCACTAGAGAAGAAAAAAGACTTTTAGATGTGTATCAGGGTAAACTACTCAATTCATCCTAACCCTACACTTCTTAAGGAATGGTTCCAATTTGAAGAGACAATTCAGATCTATTATTTTTTACCTCTTCCTGGCAGGAGATTCATTGCTTTATTATTTTTTCCCCTTTTGCTTTATTGACTCATCTTTTTTGAAACTATTTTTTGGTAGCATATAATAGGGAAAACCATTTGTATCTGTTATATTATAAGCATGAAGTAGCATGTTTTAGAGTAAGACTCTTCCCTTTAGGATAAAATGCTCTATACCTCAGAGAAAAGATCAGCATTCATAGTAGGTCTATTTGTCCCACCTGGCAGTGGTGGGCAGCATGATTTTAGAGTTACCTTATTTTCTATGACAGTGACTTACCCTTCTTTGAAAGGCACTGTGGGGGAGGATTGGGTCACTTTTTATCATTGCAATGATCTCAGTCTATAACCCGCCTCTTATTATCTATTCTGGAACCTTCAGGGCCTCCTCCATGGTCTACTGAACAAATTCCAAACTCCTTACTTAATATTCAAAGTTTTCCACAACCCAATGTTATCCTTCATTTTCATTCTCTTCTTCTGTCACTCTACTCCCTAATTCTGTCTCCCAATCAAATTTCACTAGTTGAATCTTCCCAACCTGCTTTGTGTTTCTCATCTTCCCTCTTCCATTTCCATCTCCCCATCTTTCAAAGTTCAGCTTAGACACCACATCCTGCATGAGGTCTTCTCCAGTGACCTGCCTATAATTGATTTATTCTAGATTGTCAGCTCCTTGAAAAGGTTAAGCCTTATTCATGTTTATATCCCTATGATACCTTATTAGTGCCTTGTATACAGTAAGTAGATATTTAATTAGTCAAGTATTTACTTAGTACCAACATACTTTTGAAGTGCCAAGAACTATGCTAAATGGTAGGGATACAAAAAAACCCAGAAGAAAATCAGTCCTTAAAGGATGTTTGGTTTGATGAGATACGAACACTACAAGTAGGAGAAACATGTATAAGCAGTTATACTTTAATAATTTTGTGCCTTAGTTAAACTACTTCATTTAAATTTAATTCAGTGTCTTATCTATGGAATTAGGGATAAATGGTACCCTCAAAAAGGCACATCCCAGGTAAAAGTTAATTGTACATAGGGAAGTTGAAAAATGATAAATGTTTTTGTTGCAAATACATTATTTACTAAGTCATGGGCCATGAGACTTCACTGACCATAGGGGAAATGGAAATTCCAACTGAAAATCAATGATTCAGCCTTAAAAAACAAATTCTTATTGTTTTTGTGGAGAACAGCTATCTGTGTCCACACTCCTGCCCCTAGCAATCAGAAAGAAGCTAGGTAAAAATCTCCAGACTTCCCGTTGCTGCCTCCTGGGATGCCTGGGATAAGAATTTCTCCTTTACTCTCTTCTTGTTCCCCCTCACTTTCAGTGTCTCTAGAGACTGTAGTTTATTAATGGGGAAGGGAAGGGAATCACCTAACGGCAGAAGTCTACCAAGTGTCCAGGCAGGGAGACACATTGAGTGATTGATTGCTGCTAAGATCTAAGACAACTTTATGATCACAGGAGAAGACCTCACAATTTGTTCTAATTCTGGCAATGGGAAATCAGTTATGAAACATATAGGATAGAATTACTCTTAAAATTACATTTCCTTTCCTTTCTTCCCTCCCTCTTTTCCTTCCTTCCTTCCTTCCTTCCTTCCTTCCTTCCTTCCTTCCTTCCTTCCTTCCTTCCTTCCTTCCTTCCTTCCTTCCTTCCTTCCTTCCTTCCTTCCTTCCTTCCTTCCTCCCTCTTCCTTTTCTTCCTCCTCATTTCCTTATTCCTTCCTCTGCCCTTCTTTCCCTATTACTCTTGAACAATTTTTCCTTTCTGTGTTTCACACAACTCTCTGTCACACAAACTCCATGCATCTGCCACATGTCTTACCTTCTTTTTTTTTAAAAAAAAATGTTAGTTTTCAACATTCAATCCCATGAGATTTTGAGTTCCACATTTTCTCCCCCTCCCTCCCCACTTCCCTCCCCAAGGCGGCATGAAGTCTGATATAGGCTATACATGTACCATCATATTAAATATATTTCTACATTAGTCATGCTGTGAAAGAAGAATCAGAACAAAAGAGAAAAACCACAAGAAAGAAAAAAAAGAGAGAAAGTAGCATGCTTCAATCTGCATTCAGACTCCATAGTTCTTTTCCTGGATGTGGATGGTATTTTCCATCATGAGTCTTTGGAGTTGTCTTAGGTCCTTGCCTTGCTGAGAAGAGCTAAGTCTATCAAAGTCAGGCATTGTACAAGTTGCTGTTACTATGTACAGTGATTTCCTGGTTCTGCTCACTTCACTTGCACCTGTTACTTTCATGACCTAAGCCCAATGATTGCAATCAATGATTTCCTTCTCCACAAAGAGCCATTGCTTTCATCCTTGGAAGCTTGTCGGTAGGCTATATTACTAATGAAATTCAGATTGTTTCTATGCACAGTCATTGAACTAGATGGCAGAACATCTGAGCCAATCATTTGGACTTCACAATCAATTATAGTTCCTGTGGGTGAATCTTTCCATTATAGATCTCACATATCACCATTGTAATTGAAGTCAATAAGTCTTCATCATGCTACACAAATTAATATAATTAATACAAATTTCTAAACTTGGAAATGCCCAATTGGATCAATTGTTCCATGGCCTGGTTTGTTAGCCATGTGTAGGAAAGGCCTAAGAAATAGCTGGTGGGATTGGGAAAACAACAGCCCTAACAACTAGTGCATCAGTTTTTGCTGTTACCTTGGCAATGCGCAAGAGACAGCCACAGAACTGCGGGCAGATGAGTTGGCCTCCTAGTGTGAATGCACTGCCCATTCAGAGTGACTCTGTTCTCTGTTGACTATGAGCTATTTCATCCTTTGGCCAAGAAGATTAAAGGTGACAGTGGATTTACCAACTAACAAGGATAATTGTATACTTGGTATTTGTAAGGTAAAAGGTTGCTTCATATTTTTTTCACACATCCTTTAGAGTCAATACTGTGAAAACACCAGTTCAATTTGATGAGGTCTCTCACTGCATAAACAGACTGGGCCTTATTTTTCCAGGATTCTTAGTCCAGAAGAAATATTTCCAACCAACAGGGCTCCTTTGCATTAAAAAAAGAAATTATTGTTTACATCTCAATTTCATCTAAGATTTTTACCCCAAAATGATTTCTTCATTTCCAGTTTAATAAAGTCACATGTAGACAACATATCTTGCCTTGAGAAATATGAATCCCTCCTAAGATTTGTGACTCAGACAGAAGATATGCTTCTTTTTATGGAGTAATTTGCATCGTGGAGAGGTTGATTGAATTTTGGGAGGCTCTTATTATAATAACTTAATATTTATTGAGTTCCTATATAACCCTTGGTATTAAAATGTGATTTTTAAAATTTGAATCCTAAATAAAACTATCTTAGAGGAAGCACGATGGGATAGAAAGAGAACTGGATTTTCAGTTAGGGGATCTGTATTCCAGTCTTAGCTCTGCTAATTACTATCTATGCTGCATTGAGTAAGTTATTGGACCTCCCTGGATCAAAGTGTCCCCATCATTGAAATGAAAGAGATGGATTAGAGGCCTTGGCAGTCTATTCTAGCTCAAATGTTATGATTTCATATGCTCTTTAACTGGAGGGCAAAAGCCATATTCCTTTGCATATAAACACTCATTTCTACTTGTATACAGCATGAGGCCATCTCTTATATTATTGTAGTGATATTTAACTTTTTTTTAGTTAGTTTTTCATATCCGTATGCCTTGGAAGGTAGGTTGCAACATCCATAGGATCAGGAATTACGTCTTTTTCTTTATATTCCCCCCAAAAGAGTATAATACTAGGTATTTAGTAGGCGACTGATTAAAATTTGCAATTTGTAGACAGAATGTCTGAAGATATTAAGTACTCACAGAATCTTAAAACTAGAACAGACCTCAAATGTCAATCAGTCCAACTTATAAATAAAAAATAAATCCCTTTAGAAAATTATTCAAATATGATCATTGAGCCTCCACATGAAGACCTCAAATAATAGGAAATTCACTTCTTACCAAGTTATCCAAGACTGTGTTTGACCAGCTCTAATTATCATAAAGTTTTTCATATATCTAGTGTAGTTTGTTGGAACCTGGTGACTTGAATTCATGGTTAGCAGATAACTATTCCCTTAATATCTTCTCACTTAGCATTACATGTTCCCTTAAATTTTCTGTGCTTTCATTAGAAGTTTGACTCTTCCCATCTTGAACTTTCTACAAAATCCTGTCTCTGAGAAAAAGTTCCAGAAAATTCATGATTAGTTTAATGCTACCACAAAGCTTCCACTGAGACGTCTAATGAACTCATTCACCTTCACTTTTGCAGCGAATCTGTATTTCTTTTTCTGAGACAGCATTATGGCTATGCCTTCGAGGAACTGATTTTGTCTTTCAGGTTCCTGGGAAGGCAGCATAACTTTATTTATTTTAAAAATCCTCTCTCATTCTCTTTTTCCTTTTCCTCTTCCTTCACCTTCATGTCCTTTCTCTTTCCCCTTCCCTTCCTTTTATTTCCCCCTTCCCTTTTCCCTTTTCTTCCCTTCCCCTTCTTGTTTTCCCTACTTCTCTCTCTCCTCTCCTTCCTTCCTTCCTTCCTTCCTTCCTTCCTTCCTTCCTTCCTTCCTTCCTTCCTTCCTTCCTTCCTTCCTTCCTTCCTTCCTTCCTTCCTTCCTTCCTTCCTTCCTTCCTTCCTTCCTCCTTTCCTTTCCTTCTTTCTTATCTCTCTATCTCATTATGCCACAACCATTAGATATTTTTAAAACATATACATAGCCTAGCAAAACAAACTCCTCCATTGGTCACATGTTGGGGGAAACATTTAAAAATAAACATATTTTCTGGGTTTTAAGTTTTCTTCACTTCTCTCAAGAGGTAGGTGACATGATTCATTCCTCTAAACTTGTGGCCTATGGTTGTAGTGATCAGATTTCTACTGCTCTTCCACGCTTATTTTTCTCCATAACAATGTTGTGAACATGTGAATTGTCATCCTATTTCTGCTTAGTTTGCTCCATAGCTAATCATAGATGTCTGCCTATTTCAGCATTTTTATTGCAAATATTCTATTTCACCTTTATATCACAACTTATTTAGTCATTCTCAAGTAGATAAGCACTAACATAATTGCTGTTTTTTAATATTAGAAAAAGAACTGTTATAAATATTTCTGCACATATTTTTTTTCTTTTTTTGATCTCTTTGGGGCCAAGTAGTAGTATAAGTGGGTAAAAGGGTATGTACATTTTCATAACTTTGGGAGTATGGTTCCACATTACTTTCCAGAGCAGCTGAACCAATTCACAGCTCCAAGCAGCATAACTTGAAATTTCTTTATCTATCTATCCATCTATCTATCTGTCTGCCTGTCTGTCTGTCTATCTTCCTATCATCTCTCTGTCTGTCTATATGTCTGTCTATCTGCACATACACGAATACACATGAACACAAGAGATGTGTGTATACCCAACACATATACACATACATACACACATACATGTATGTTTTTCCATAACACATATATACACATGTGTATATATATGTGTGTGTATATGTCTGTATATCTATCTCTACATATGTAATGGAAAGGGATTCAAAAGCAGAGACTGAGGCTACCAGGAACATAGCTACTGATGACAAACTCACCATAGTTTGTCCACTTAGAGTATGTCTCAGAGGCTCACCCTTACACAGTGTCTCTTCATGAAGCATTAGGAATTTCAAAGAATAAGACAAATTTCCAAACTGAAAATCCTTTCCATGGGATACCTACTAGTGAGTTTTAGTCACTTGGGTGTCACCATTGACAACCCAATACTGATGAACAAGAGGTTGTTCAGATTTTCAAAGTTTCCTCTTGGGAAGAACAACTAAGAGTTCACTGACTCTAGGAATTTTGTACTTGGGCGCCCTGAATACTTACACTGCATGGGAATTTCTATCGGATGTGTACTGAATCTGGGGGATTTCCTCCTGTCCTTACATGCCACAGCCTCCCTCACCTTTGAGTCCTGTGAAGGAAAGGCTGCCAACAAGGTGGCTTCATTTAGCAGGAGCATTTAATAGTCAGAAAATGTTTACTACTTTCTATTTGTTTTTTTTTCTCCCCATATTTAGCCAGCTCAGCTCACTGCATCATCCTAAGAATGGTTGTGCTGCTCCCGAATGTGAGTGTGATTATTTAGTAAGACTATTAGGTTCAAAGTGGATATGTTAGTTCAACATATTACCAACAATGATCTCTGTGTATGAGATAATAAAAACTTGTTGTAGAGGTCACAGATGACCGGAAGAAAGAGGTGGATCAGTCATGTGGTAGGCACGTAGAAAGCAAGAGGGGCACATGGGAAGATGTGGACCTTCTGAGACATTAAAAGAATGAAGCAAGGGTTCTAGGACACTGGATTGACTCCATAAGGAGTATTTGTGGGAAAAAAAGATGAGGATGTGCAGGATGAGACACAGTGTAGGGATATAGTCTGCATTGCTAGAAGTCATATGCGTATCTAAAATGGTTAATACATTTAAAAGTTTCAAGTCAAAAATATAACTGATACTAAATGCTATTTGTTTATAGCTTAATTTGCAAATTAAGTTGATATTAAGTTGTTCTTTCTCTCGATAATTATGACACAGGCTTGAGCAGCTACTTAAATCTACTCCTAATACAAGATATCAAAACAATGTCATTAGCCTAAAAGGAAATTGAATGAATTAAAAAAAACATTAATTAGGTGTTTGCTATCCTAATCAGTAAGGAGACAAATACAAGAGCAAGACAATCCTTGCCATCATGCACCATAAAGAGTATGTATATAAAGAAGATGTGGCCAGGAAGGAGTATATTGATATAGAAAGTCATGGGGATGATAGGTTGTAACACTCTTACCAGGAGCAAAAGAAGCATTGGTTTAATGATGATTCTAGATCTGGAAAATGAGAGCAGAGGTAGCATTGTTGCATGGTGGTTGTCATTGTTTGTGCTTCATGCTTGAAGAGGACCATGATGTCAGGAAGATGATGCCATGACTTGCAAGTGAATTGGATTTAAGTGAGGGAGGGCTGGGCAAGGTCACCAGCCTCACTTTCTCCTCTGAAGCCATCCGGTTCCAGTGGTCAGAAATAGGTCAGAACAATTGGAGATGGCCCAAAGGCAGTGGGGGTTGTTGAGTTTTTAAAGCTAAGGTCTTTCTGGGTACTCACTTTGACTGAGGCAACCAGGATATTTGACTTTTTCAGGGACCTAATAAAGAAGGTGAGCCATGTGAGGCAATCACCACTGAGTATGCCATTGGAACAAAGGTGGATGAGCTGGTAAATGTTTAACAACCAGCTCTTTGGTATATGTGGCATACTTCTGAGTTTAATCTGCATTGGTAATATTTACTCTTTCCTTTTCTCAAGATCAGAAAATTTACAAAATAATAAATCAAGCCTTGATTTGCTGATTTCTGAGGTATAAATACTCATACTGAAACATTACCAATCAGCTCTGTCCAGCTCAGATGAGCTGACTCATGTAGTTCTGTAGGAGCTCACATAGGAGTTACAGAACTGAAAGAGTTAAGTCTTTCAAGATATGGTCTCTGGAACTGAGGCACAGATAACCAGGATATAAAAGATACCATGGTTAAGAATGGCTAGATAACAAGGATCTTATAAAGTACTGACTAGTCAGGATAGCAGAGGAGAGTGACTGTCTTCCTATTTGGTCTTTCTAGAAGACATGCATTCACTTTATTTAAAGTGCTGTGTGGGTGTTAGACCAGAGTCTCATTCTGTGAGGTTTATGATTACAAGTTCATTTCTTGAACAGATGGTTTGATGGTGTCCAGCTCTTACTGACACTGCTTTGGTTTTACAAACAAGCCATCCCCACGGTATACTCCGTTTTGCTTAAGTGTTTTGAATTATTTGGATGTTTGCATCAGCCCTGTTAGATGTTGAAGTACAGAATTTGAAGACAGACTTTCAGATCCTGTGTCTTCTGTTTAGATCCAGCATGGTTTGGCTACAAGCTACAGGAAAAAAAACCAAAGAGCTTGATGATCAGTGAGCATGAGGGTAAGGGTAAGGAGAGATTTATTTCCTTTATCCTGACATATACTGTTTAAGAGCCTAAAACCACAAACAGAAGTCTTGGCCAGGACTAACTTGATGCTTATAAATATGGGTAGCCACCATCTTAACATTAAGACTCTTAAGTAAACATTTCATTCCAAATAATTTCAAATGGCAGTGTTGATCCTGTAACATGTTGTGTGGAGGGAAGGGAATGTGACTTTACTGAGTGGGGGTTGAGCCATTATTGTAGGATATTCAGGAAAGAAATTTTTGTACTAGTGGTATGTCCCGTCCCCCATGCCCAATTAGGGGTTGGATACTCATAATTATATCATTTTCTGCCATAAGAACTAGCAGACTTTGTAAAGATAATACATACATACAAACACACATACATATATACACATACATGTATATATAAGTGTGTATATATGTATATACACATATATACACATGTGTGTATATATACATGTGTGCATATATGTATATATGCATAAAATAAAACAACTTTGTTTTTTCAAAGTTAGTTTTGACTCCAAGGCCATCATAAAAAAAGGAAAGAAAGGTTGCTGTTGTTACTGCTGCTGCTTCTTCTTCTTCTGCTGCTGTTTGCAAGGTTATATAAGCTCTAGAGCTAAAAAAAGAGGAAAACTTCTTTTCGGTTGTTTTCCTATGTCAGTTACTATAGAAATTATGGATTCAGGTGTTCATCATAAAATGTACCTGCTTAGTTCAATAACAATATTCTTTACTTCTTTGGTGTTAACCATAGTAGGTAGCTAGGCAACAGAGTGGATAGAGCACTGGGCTTGACATCAGGAAGATCTATGTTTAAATCCTGCCTCAGAAACTTACTAACTATGCAACCCTAAACAAGTCAACTTCTATTTGCCTCAGTTTCCTAATCTGTAAATTAGGGATGGAAATAACACCTAATTCTCAGAGTTGTTTTGAGAGCCAACTGAGATATTAGTTGTAAGGCACTTAGCCCAATGCCTTACGTATAGAAAGTGTTCTTTAAACGGTAGCTATTATTATACTACATTTTTATCATCATCATCATCATCATCCTCATCATCATCATCATCATTATTTTCACTGTCTGTTTCTGTTTACTCCTCAACTTAATTCCCGGAAACATGACTAGAAGATGAGATAACCCAACTTTTAGGAGGCAGGATAAATAGTAAATCTTGTCTCAGACATGATAAATTTGTAATAGATTTATATCACTTAACCTTTCTCAGGCTCAATTTTCATTTATGAAAAATAGGGATTAGTCATACTTACCTCACAGGGTTTTTTTGGGAGTAGAAATTAAATAAGATTAACCATATAAATAGCTTTCCAAACTTTAAAATACAATGTAAATGTGAATTGTTTGGGGAAAAGCAGGTACGGTGTAAGAATACAAAAGAAATTTTAATATTATAAGAATAATATAGCATTTTGAGATGGTAAAATGAAGTTGCACAGGTTGGAGAAAATTTTCAGATATATATATATATATATATATATATATATGATGTTTCAAAACTTCCTGTGTAGTTTCAAGCAGCTTAAAACTACACAGAGACTTTTGGGATATCCTATATCTTTTAAAGACTTTAGTGCCCATTGAGAGAAACATTTTTTAAAAGTTTAGATCACAATTTGGAATGATGATTCTTTTGGAAATGACTTGAAATGGCTTTGTTAACAACAATTTTTCCTCCCAAAGTCTGACACATTTCAGACGTTAGCTATAAAATCTTTGCATGTATTCCTAGGAATAACCTTTTCCAACTTTAGACTCTGGGGAAATGTAAAACTAAGGTTTAACCATCACCATAAACTGTAAAGGTGACTGTAACCTATTAAAAATAACTCTAACACTAATTTCTCCAATTCTCCATTTTAGAAAGTTAAGTTACACTTAAAGTTGTGCCTACCTAGTCAAAACAAGGAGCTCTGTGATCATATTAATTCCATTCTCACTTCCAAAATTTACCCTTTCAACAAAACAAGGAGCTGCTGATGTATAATGTTTGTTTTCATTCAGTCAGCAAGTATGTATTAAGCACTTACTATGTACCAAGTACTGTTTCGCAGGTCTCCTAGGGAAGGCTAAATTATCCTTGATAACTTGGCACCGGTTACTAATTCCCTAAGAATATCATCTGTAGACAGCAACTCTGAAGAAATTGACCAAGATTCCTATTGTAATGGGAATCATGAAGTACTCCTTTCACTATACCCTTTCAATTCATAATGATTACTAGTCCCAGGATTACAGATCTGGAGATAAAAGATGACTCAGAGATTCATTGGTTCAACCTTCTCATTTTGCATTTGAGAAACTGAGGCTGGAAAATTGCATGACATGCTCAGGGTCACACAGGTAGGAAAGCATGAGTTTGGCTTTGAGTCTAAGTTCTCTTACTCCGAAGTGAGTACTCTTTTTACCGTACCATGCTATCTCTTTGGTCAGTAAATCAATTATAATAATAACTAACATTTATATAGAACCTACTATGGACCAGGTATGGTGCTAGGTACTTTAACAGTTAGTAATACTGAGGCAGACAGGTTAAATTACTTGTCTAGAGTAATAGGATATGAACAGTTTTATAGCTCATAGGCATACTTCCAAATTGTTCTCTAGAATGGTTTGACGAGTTCATAACTCTATCAGCAATGCATTAAGTGTCTGAGGTCGAATTTGAACTCAAGTCTTCCTGATTGCAGCCCCAATATTCAATCCACCAGGCCAGGGAGTTGCCATCTAACAATATTTGTTAAGTGCCTACTAAGTGCAGGCCTTATGCTAAGCACTAGGGATACAAAGAGAAGCAAAAGATAGTTCCTTCCCTCAAGGAACTCACAGTCTCATGGAAATCTCTCCCCCTTTACTTTACTTTTTTTGTGAGATTCTTTCTTAAAGTACAAGTGTGTACATTTAATTATTTTTTCACTCATTCCTTCGTTCTTTCATTCATTAGTTTATCATTTATATGTATATCTATATATTAATTTATTTATCCAATTATCCATCCATTTGTTTAATTTTGAGCCTGGTCACCCTATCTCAATTTAGACAGGGAGTACAGCAGCCATTCATGGATCCAGTCCCAATACTGGAGCTTTTCCCTGTTCTCTTTCTGTCTCCTGTTGCTTTATCCCTTCTCAGGTAGCCTGTTGCCCCTCTACCCACTTTTCTAGACTTGGTGTAGATAACCAATTAGCTCAATCCATTGCAACTCAGAATTCCTAGCCTCATTATCTACCAGCTTCAGCCTATCCAGTAGCAGCAATTACAAGCATGAACCACCATGCTGGCCCAAGTCTTAAGTAGGACATCATCTGTACCATAGTCATAACTTTTACCAGCAGTCACAACATATAGTCCTTATGACTATATGCTTTCCAGCAAGTCTATAAAAGCCAAAGTAAATGATCCATTGAGCTGCCGCCGATCTCAGAATAAGTTATGCTGCGTCCACTGGAAGTACTGATGTAACATAGGCTCTGTGACCCAAATCTTCAGGTTGATAAAGCATGTGATGAATAGTGTGTTTTTCCAGATTTGTCTGTGTCCCAAACTACATAAAGGGCATGTCCTTCAGAGACATTGCTTGAGGAATTCAAGTTATTCAAAACCCTTAACACGCCTATAAAAGATGGTTTTTATGGGGAAAATCATGTTATTCCAGAAGACAGTCTTGGCCACATTGTCTTGGCCCTACTCTAAGTAGCACATCTGGGAATTGTTCATATGAAAGCTTTGGCTAGGCGTTATGTCTGGTGGCCTGGAATCGATTCTGATATTGAAAAGACTAAGGGAAAGTATCCAGGATTACTGGCATAACCTACCCAAGGCATCTACTTTTCCATGGGATGGAACCAAGAAGTCTTGCTTGAATATCCATATTGATTTTTCAAGACCACTTCAGGGGAAAAATTAATTGTGGTTAGATTCCTTGTCAAAATCTCTGTGCCAACACACTATAACAAGAAATGTGGAGCATTTCTTCTTTTTTTAAAAAAAGATATATTATTTATTTTGTTAAATATTTCCCAATTCCATGCAAAAATGATAACAATCACTTTTTTTTTAAAAAGTCAGTTTCAAATTTTCTCCCTCTCTCAGGCTACCTCTCCCCCCTCCTTAGGAAGGAAAGCTATTTAATATAGATTATACATGTGAAGTCAAGTAAAACATATTTCAATATTAGCTATGTTGTAAAAGAAAACAGATCCCCCCCAAAAGCCCAAGAAAAACAAAGTTTAAAAAATATGTTTTATTCTGCATTCAGAGTTCATCAGTTTCTCTCTGGAGGTCAATAGCATTTTTCATCATGAGTTCTTTGCAATTGTGTTGGATCATTGCCTTGATCAGAATAGCTAAGTCTTTCACAGTTTATCATCTTCACACTACTGATCTTACTTAGCACAATGTTCTCCTGGTTTTACCCACTTCATTTTGCATTAGTTCATGCAAGTCTTCCCAGGTTTTTCTGAAATTGTCCTGCTTGTCATTTCTTATAGTGCAACAGTATCACACCACAATCATATAGCATAGCTTGTTCAGCCTTTCCTCAGTTGATCAGCATCCCCTCAATTTCCAATTCTTTGCTACCACAAAAGGAGCTGCTATAAATATTTTTGTACAAATCGGTCCTTTTTCCCTTTTCTTTGATCTCTTTGAGATACAGACCTAGTAGTGGTATTGCTGTGTCAAAGAATATGAACAGCTTGATAGCTCTTTGAGTGTAGTTTCAAATTGTTCTCCAGAATGATTGGATTAGCTGTCAACTCCAGCAACAGTGCATTAGTGTCCAATATTTTCTATATGCCCTCTGGCATACAAGGAAAGGACTTTACAGTGGAGGCAAGATGGGGGCAGGGAGAGCAGGCAAGGCTTACCCTCATCTAAATTGGTTCAGAGGGAAAATACATGCATATTTAATTCGTAATAGAAATCTATTTTACCCAATAATGTACCCTTGAACTATGAACTCTAACCTTGAACTATGACCCAAAAGTGCATATAGGCAGTAGATTTGCCACATTACATCTGATCTTACATCCAGGTTAGCAAGGGGTTCCCTGTAATCTCTGTCTGTTTAGTTGCCAAATGTCCTTACTCTCTGGCTAGAGATCTCCTGAAGGTGTGGTTGCTTCTATTGCCACCACCTTGGTCGCATCATTGATGTTTCATCTACACAGGCTTTGAGTCAACCTTTATTTACCATGTTGCTGATCTCTCTTTCCAACCTCCTAAGTTATCTTGGGTCAGAAGAATATCTCACTCTGACCTTTCATTAGCTGCAACCCTCAAGTATTTGATTTGAGACTTTACTTTAAAGGTACTTGGAGGGGAATGTTGGTGGACCTCAGCTGAGTGATTTCTCTACTCTACCATCTTAGTTTGGTCCCTGAAAGTCCATTTTTTGTTTTTGATAATGGTTCTATTTAATTTCAATATGCTGGTCAACAGGAATCTTATCCTATTGTCACCACTGCATTACAATTAGAGTCTCATAAAATTAGAAAATCTTAGATTTGGAAGAAGAAAGAGATAATTTGGCATAAATTGTACCTGAACAGGAATCCTCTCTACAAAACCCTTGACAAATATATATCTAATCACTTGCAGAATGGTAATGGAAAACCCACTCTCTTCCAAGGCAGCTTATTTTACTTTTGGACAGCTCTGGCCCTTAGAAAGTTTCCTTTCATGTCCAGAAGAAATCTGCCTCTCTCTAACTTCCTCCTATTTCTATAAGTTTTGCTCTCTGGGAGAAAGCATAAAAAGTTAAATCCCTTTTCCATGTGATAAACATTCAGATGTTTGGAAACAGTGATCATGTCCTTCCTAACTTTTCCTATCTCCAGGCTATATATTCCCACTGTTCCCCTCTACCCCCAGTTTTTATATGGTTTTTCAATGACTATAAAGAGACTTCCTTCATCTGCACTTGCTTCAGTTTATCAACATATTCTTGGCTTTTAGAGTCCCTGACACTACCCTTCTGAGAACAATGCAACCTTTTAATCTCTTTATTCAGTATGAATTTTATTATCTTATTTTTTTAAAATAAGTTTTGCTTTGAGCTTCCTATGCATTTCTCTTGGTTATGTAGACAAGTTGGGTTCAAATTTTACCTCACTTAACCTCTCTGGGTTTCAGTTTCCTTATCATTGAAATGAGGAAAATGGACTCTTGTCTCTTCCAGCACTAAATCTATTATCCTATGAAATCTTTTGACACTGAAATTTTGTAATCATACAATCTACAGGAACACTTTCAGTTTTTCAAATGTTAGATTATGTTTTTATCAGACAAGAAGGATATAGCCGAATTGGTTTTCTTTTTTGTGCCAACTTCAAAGAAACTCCAAATTAAACCCAGTGCTCATTAGTGGTACTTAACTCATCCCAGGTGCCTGGTAATAGTTCCCTTTTTCTGACAGTTTTCCTTTTAAAAACATTAACTATCTTTGTCTGTAAGTCACCTGGTTCTTTAGGGCATAGTCATTTACTTTCCACTCCTTGATTTGTTCAGAGTGGCCTATTTAATCCTAGAAAAGAACACAGAAAACCCCCACTAACTTCCCTTCCCACCAATAAAACCAGAAAACAAAAACAAAACCTTTGGTGTTCTAGAATAAGCTAATATTACCCTAATGGTTTGGGTATATATATTTTTAAATCGCTCCTGGCTTACTTAACAATTCAGTGCCACTTGTCCTGGGCAACATTCCATAGTGTAGAAGGATCCAACACCAGGGCCAGGAAGACCTGGTCCATGTCTGCCCTCTTATACAAACTGATTGTGATATCCTAGGCAAGTCACTTAAATTTTCTGTCCTCTAGGCAACGCTCTGTCTTTAACCTTCAGGAAAGTGCTTCCCTTCATTAGTTAAGGGAATTTCCTCACTTGGGAGACCCCTATATCAGTAATATCACAGATTTGCTCCCTATCCTTAATCTTCTCTCCACAAGGGTCTCTGGAGTTTCCAAAGAGAGATGGCGAGTATCAAATATGTCTATTTAGTGGTAGACTGAGCCCTTCAAATTACAGAACAGCAAGTTATTAAGGGATAAATTTCCATCTAATCTGAAATGTCCGAGACCTTACATCATTTTGATTACGCTTGAGACCAACTGAGAAATTTTCTAATTCTGGTAAATGATTTTTAACTATATATTTGTCCTGGCTAGCTACATTTACTACAAAGAATGCTGTGGAAAGACAAAAGACAGCTTTGGTAAATAGGAAAACTCTTTGAGTCTCCCTGTAGAAATGATTTTTAACTTTTACTACAAAAGCTCTTTACTTTTCAATACCTAGAAACTTAAGCAAACTTACTCTACCTTTCTGAATCCTGATCCTTCACCTTCAACACCTTTCCTTCTCCTCTGCCTGATTGCTAAAAGGTATGGCTCTAGGGCTGCAATGAGTTTTTCTTGAAAGAAATTTTTTTATTTATCCATAATAAGAATTGCAAAATGCAGGTAGGTGGTAGAGTGAATGGAACATTAAACTTGGAGTCAGGAAGACCTGAGTTCAAATTTGACCTCTGATATATACTGTGTCACACTGCACAAATCATTTAACCTTTGTCAGTCTCGGTTTCCACATCTGTGAAATGGACAAAAAATAGCGCCTACCTCACAAGGCTAGTATGATGACCAAATGAGATAATATATGTGAAGTGCTTTGTGAATATTAATTCATAGTATAAATGTTAGCTGTTGTTATTATTTCTGTACATTATCATATTCAATTCTGATGACAAGTCTATGACAGAAATATAATTGGGAATATTATCCCCATTTTGCAGATGAGAAAACTGAAACCGTGAAGTTAAACTGCCTTGTCCATGGTTATACACTCAGTAAATATTACAGGTGTCTTTGAACCTACAGAGTTTTAGACTCTCAGAGTTGGAAGGGACCATCTAATTCAACTGAACCCCCTATACAAATCCCCTTCAAATCAAGTGCCACATTAGGGGGCAGCTAGGTAGCACAGTGGGTAGAGCACTGGGAAGGAAGGAAGATCTGAGTTCGAACTGGACCTCTGACACATACTAGCTATGCAACCCTGGACAAATCACTTAACCTCTAATTGCCTCAGTTTATTCAAATGTAAAATGGAAATAATAAAAGTGCTTACCTCCTAGAGATGTCTGAGGATCAAATAAAAAATTATAAGGCATTTAAAAAGTGTCTGACAAACTATATGCTTGCTATTATCATTATTAATGTCATTACTCTTATTGTTAGTAGTAGTAATAGTAATAGTGGAGCAGCAGCAATAGTGTAGTAGCAGTAGCAGAGCAACAGTCTATCCTACAGGAAGCCTCCCCTGATAGTCACCTATACCCTGCCAGTTGCTAATGGCCTCCCCCAGCAAGTTGCTTTTTATGTATTTTGTATTTAATTTCCTGTGTACAGATTGTTTTCCCCCAGTATAACTTAAGCTTATGTTTTTAGTTTAGCTTATATTTTTGTATTCATAGTGTTTAGTATGGTATCTGGCAAGTAATAAGTGCTTAATAAAGGCTTATCAAATTAGATTGTCCCAACTTACAAAATATCCCTTGATTGTGAGTCGTACGCAAGTGAGTTTGCGTAGGTATCTCTAACAAGCCTTAAAGAGTCAGTGCAACTCTCCAAGGTCCTAATTTAATGTCAGGCACAAGGACAACACTAATCAAAGTCTTACCATTTAATTTTGTCTTCTAGTGTTTTGTTTGGATTTTGTTAATCAATTAATCAGTCAATCAATATTCACCAATCCCTTTGTGTTTGGCAGGCACTGTATTGAGTACTTTTTATTTGAACTTTTTAAAAAGCATTTTTTTTCTCACTCACTGCCTGAAACTGCCCTTTGAAAGAAAAAAATTCAGATCCTTTTAACAAATAATCTCAGTAAAGAATTCTAATTCCTGTACTTTCTATATCCAAAAATGCGTAACTCAGTCTGCATCTTGAATCTACCACCTCTCTCAGGAAGCAGCTGGCATCCTTCATCACTGGTTTTCCTGAATCATGGATGGTCACTTCATTGATCAGAGTTCTTAAGTTTTTCAAAATTTATCTTTATATATTGTTGCTGTATAAAATGATCTCCAAGTTCTACTCACTTCACTCTGTACTAGTTCATAGAAGCCTTCCAATATTTCTCTGAAACTCTCTCTTTGTTAATTTCTTACATTGCAACAATATTCCATTGTATTAATATACTGTAATTTGTTCAGTCATAACTCCAATTGGTGGGTACTCTTTATTCTTTTAGTTTCCATTCTTTGCCACTACAAAAAGAGTTTCTGTAAATGTTTTCTTTTCTTTTTTTTTTTTTTGTAAATATGAGTCCACTCTCCCTTTATTTGGTGTTTTGGGGGTATAAATCTAGTAGTGGTAGTTCTATGTCAAAGGGTATGCACAGTTTAGTGACTTTTGGGGTCAAATTCTAAATTGCCTTTCAGAATGTAGGAATAATTTTAAATTGCCACCAACAATGAATTAATGTCTTTTTTTTTTACTATATTCCTCATAAAATTTCTTTTTCTTTTTTTATCTTTGCCAAACTAATAGATGTGAGGTGAAACTCACACTTCCTTTACCTTGTATTTCTTAAATTTTTAGTGAATTGGAGCATGATTTCTGATGACTATTAATAGTTTAGATTCTTTCTTTAAAAACTTTCTATTCATATTTTTTGACCATTTATCCATCAGGGAATGGCTCTTATTTTTATAAATTTGAATCTATTGCTTATAACTCTAGCAAATGAAATTTTATCGGAGAATCATACTGAAACTTTTCCCCCAGTTAACTATTTCCTTTCTGCTTTTAATTGCATTGTTTTCCTTGTGTTTTTTATATATATATATGTATATATGTATATATATACATATGCACACACACATATATATGTATGTGTGTGTACATATATATAAAACTTCTAAGAAACTCCAAATTAAATCCAGTGCTCATTAGTGGTACTTAACTCATCCCAGGTGCCTGGTATTATATATATTTCCCCCCCACATATATATATTTCCCCCTATATATATATATATATGCTATATATGTATATATCCCACTTTAACTCTCCTTTCTTCCCTTTTTATGAAGATGAAATGGGTGGAGAGTATAAAGGAGTGCACACAGCACTGGAGATCTGTTTGATATACCTACTTTTGAGGTTCCCCTTTTTTCTTCCCCTCAATCCTGACACCAATCAAAAATTATTAATATTTATTTTAATTCCTTTAAACACCCCTTTATTTAAACTTTTAGAAAAGCTTTTCTTTCCTCTCTCACTCCTGGACATTGCCCTTTGAAAGAGAAGAAAAATAAAACCTTTTTAACAAATATTCTCAGGAAAGAATACGAAATTCCCACACTTTCCATGTCCAAAAACGCTTATCTCAATCTGCATCTTGAATCTACTGCATCTCTCAGAAAGTACTTGGCATTCTTTTTCATGGGTCCTCCTGAATCATTACCCAGTTTCTGAGGATGAAATTTTGTTTTGTTTATAACTAATCCCTCTCTGAGTATACCCTACCTCTTCTTTCTTCCCATTCCCTCATGTTTTCTGTTGAGTTTTACATATTTCTACACAAACTCTTTGTGTGCACGTGGTGTGTGTGTGTGTGTGTGTGTGTACTTTTTATTTTCCTTTAAGCAATTCAGATGAAGGTATAGGTCAAGTGATGCTCTCTGCCCCACCCTTTCCTCCTTGTTTGTAATAGTCTTCTGCTTGTGCATCTAGATTTGTGAGATAGTAATTTTTCATCTTTTTCCTTTCCTTTTCTTTTTTAGTTTTCCCTTTCTCCCTCCATTTGCATTTTGAAGTTTCTACTTAACTCTGGTCATTTTATAGGGAATATTTGGAAGTCTTCTTTCATTAGATATTAAGTTGTCTGCCCTGTGGGGATTATATGTAATTCTACTGGGTAAGTTATGCTTGGTTGAAAGACTATATTTTTGCCTTTTGGAATATTCTAAACTGTCTTCTCTTTCTTATTGTAGCTGTCAAATCTTGTGTGATGTTGGTTGTGGTCCCTTGTTATTTGACATCTTTCTAGACTATTACAATTTTTTTTTCTTTTACCTAGATGCTCTGGATTTTGTTTCTGATGTTCCTGGGAGTTTTCATTTTTGGATCTTCTGTCAGTAGGTGAATGATGTATTATATTTTGAATGTGTCCTCTGATTCTAGTAGATATGAGAACTTTCTATTTATGAATTCTTGAAATATGGCAACACATTTTTTTGGCAGCTTTCAGATAGAGTCATGATTCTTAGATATTTTTCCTTTTATATGCTTTTGAGGTAAATTATTTATATGTCTTTTGATTTTAGTTTCATATTTATTATTGTCTCATGCAGTCATTAACTTCTCTTTGGTCCATTCTAATTCTCAGGAAGTCTATTATTTGGATAAGCTTTTGTACTAAACTGATAAACCATGACCACTGTCATTTCCTTTCCAATTCTTTCCTCAAGAAGCTTTACTTCACTTGCAATATGGTATTTTTAACTTGTTTTATTTCTCTTAAAAATTCTAGGTGACATTGCGGTTGGTGTTTTCTTTTTTCTTTTGCTTTGTTTTTAGATGTAGTAGAGTTATTCTCTTCTGGGTTTGTATCTTGGGTGTCCCTGTCTTTATTACAATTCCTGTTGTGCGTGTCTTATTGCATTTTACTCTCTGAACTGGAATTTTGAGTTAAGGTCAGACTTTGTGTACTTCTGGATGAAACATCAGGGCTTTCCTTGGGCTTGATCTATATTTTCTGGATGTTATGGCTGCTTTCTCTGTGTATGAAGTGCTGTGTTTTGCATGCATCTCAGGGGCATCTCAGGCTGGAGAGCTGCAAACTTGTAGGATATTCTAAGTGGCCTGATCTCTGTCTGAGCTTTGAAAACTTCTGCCCTGGTTTGATTTTAAATGACAGAACTGTAGTCTTGTTGATTTGAGCTTTGACTTGCTGCTGGCCCCTGTCCTTTCCAGCTAGCTCAAAGCCTGAGCTATTTCAGAGCAGTAAAACTCTGTGCACATCTCTCCTTGTAGAGCTACTTATCCTTGGTAATTCAGCTACAAACCCCCATCTGGAGTCAGAGACACATAGCTACCTGTCCTTTCTATTTCTTCTCCTTGCACAGTGTATTACTTCAGGCATGATTTTCTATGGATGCCAGATTGCTCCCTTAGCCCCTGATAGACACATATTTCAGCTCCATTTCTGGGGCCAGGGAACACATCTGTCTCTTGGATCTTTTTCCTGTTCTGCACATGTCCCACAGCCTCAGGTTCTGCTGCACTGGATCTGTAACCACACTCTTTGACCTAGTATGCAGCCCCATGGACCTCAGCCTAATTTCTGGCCTAGAAGACTCTGTGTAGTCCTTCCTGGCTGGATTCCCTCTCCAGTGCCCAAGGCCTCTGGCTGTCTCCTTAATGTTGATCTTGGCTGGAAAAATGACTCACTGTGGTTTATTCAAGTATTTGCCTATCACTACTCTGTCTGGTGCTCTTCCTTGATCTTTATTGGTGAAGTTGTGGGAGAGAGCTGGGCTGTACTGGTTCCTACTCCATCTTTGACAGTCTGTTTCCCAGTGTTTTGAAAGACAGAGCCATGATGTTTTGCAAGATTTATCCTCTAGTGACATCCATCTTTAAGATAACTGAATATCAATACATTTCATACATTTCTGATGTTACAAGGATGCTGAAGTATAATTATCAATCTCAGTTCAAGTGAATAAAATGTTTGCCAACAAAAGATTTAAATTTTTAACAATGTCGTAGCTTATTGTATGCAAAGTCGCTATTTCCCATCGCACCATACTTAGTAGGTACTTAATAAATGTTTCCTGAGCTCAAGTTAACACTGAAGATTGCTGCTTTGATGAGCTTTACTATTTCAGGCTGTTTTCAAATAATGAACTGTAGCCGCATTGCTGGGTACTCAGCACTGGCATCTGTTATTCAATACCTTGGAGCACACGCCACCTGCATACTTAGTGAAGGAAATGGTTTTCTCTTTCTAAACATAGATTCATTATTTGATGATTCACAAATAGATGCATAGGTTCATTCAATAGCAGGGACAGAGGGAGAAACTTAAAATTAGCTGCCATAAAACTTAGACATCATTTGATGTAGGACCTGCTTTTATAGTTTAAAAAGTGCTCTAATATATTTATGAGTTTGAGATTGTCATGCCGAAATGATCGATGCACCTGGCAGGGAGTAACTGACAGGCACACCTGGGCTGTCTCCTGGGCTGCTGGCAATGATGTGGTCGTCAGGACCTTGGAAGCTGTCACAGTATTAACTATTCTAGGTCTGACGCCTCTCTGATGCTATTTCACCATTTCCCTAGACTCTTGACTACTGAAAGGCTGGGTGTGCCCTCAGACTAGGGGTGTGGGTAGGAATCCCTTGGCCTGTGTACCTTTAGACAAGTTCAGTCCTCCGTGAAGCAGGCAAAGGCAAGGTCAGCTGGAGGAGCAGCATCCGAGTCAGTAGCTGCTTTGGGACCATAGAAAGGGAAATATAAAAGGGCTGGTAGATCTGGAAGGCACAGGTGCTTTAAGAATCAGGGACCTTTGGCTGTTCTATTTGCTGTAGATGGTTGCTTTATATCTTGCCATTAACATTAAGTCTGCAGTGAGTACATGACTTAATGAAGAAAGGAATGAGGGACAGACAGAGACAAAGACAGGCAAACAGAGACAGAGAGAGACAGAGATTGTGACACAGAGAGAGACAGAGTCAGAGACAGAGACAGTGACACAGAGACAGAAAGACAGAGAGACAGAGACAGAGGGAGATACAGAGGCAGACACACACAGAGAGACATAAAGAGAAAGACAGAGAGAAACAGAGACAGAGAGATGACAGAGAAAAAAGACACACAGAGAGAATGAGAAAGCATTTATTAAGTACTTACTATGTGAAAAGCACTGTCTGCTAAGGACTAAGGATATAAACATAAGTAAATTAAATAATAGCTAATCTCAAAAATAATATATTCTAATGGGGGAAACAGAACATCAAGGGAAGCTAGATAGGAAGTGGAAGTGGAAGGGGGAAGGGAAAATAAATCAGTCAGGTGAGTGTGGCTGAAGCCAAAGGGCATGCTGGTAAAAATTTTAACAACTGGCTTGGTGGGAGCGGGGCACACTTGGAAGGATCATCTGCATTAATATTTTCTCCACCTAGACAGAGCAAAACAGTAAATCAAGGCCTGATTGGTAGCTTTTGCAGATTTCTAAGGTGTAAAGGTGTACACTGGCATTTTAATCATTGGGTCTTCATTGTTGGTTTAAGCAGGCTCCAGAGCACCTCACGGGGGACCATCTTGAAATAGTAGGGAAGCACCTATCAGGAAAGTAAGGCCTTAGGGAGGAGATATCTCCACTAAAGGAGGGCTGCTTGGGAGGAGGTGAAGTCCAGAGAGTGAAGCATGTTGGGAGTGGAATGAGCACGGTTGGGTTTGAAAATAAGAAAAAAAAGAGAAACTGAAGGCTCCTTTAAAGGGGGAAACAGAGAGAATAAGCCCATATAAAATCTGAAACATTCATTTTTTTCATTTTCCTTTGAAGAGATTGAATAAATGTTGAGCTGATTTCCTGTTATTTCTTCTCCTTCCCCTGCCTCACTGAATCTCTGAATTAAATTATGTATTTATGTATTAGTTTAAGAAGCACATGAATAACTATAAACCTACGTGGTTTTCAATAAAATTGTCATCAGGCTTGGGAAACTGATGAAATGTATCCAGCTTATGAAACGACTTCTTTTCAGGTCTCAGCAGACTTGTCAAACCCAGTTTGGCTGTAGAATCAACTGGTGCTGGGTCTAGGAGGTCTCACAATCTCCCGGGGCATCTTGACCTTAGCTAATTGATTTGTTGCCTGGATTCCAAGATCCCTTCCAGCACTGTCAATGCTCTTACGGTCTGTATATCCCATCAATCTGTCTGTACCTTTTGGTTCACCTATCAAATGAAGGCAAGAACTCAGAGCGTAAAGAGGGCTAGAGCCAATTTTATGTATATGTGTATGTGTGTGTATGTGTATATATGTATGTATTTATGTATGTGCATGTGTATGTATATATATACACACATATATATATGTATATACTTATGTATGTGTGTATACATACATTTTTTTTCTTTCAAATTAAATGTGACCTTTACACTACAATGGGGCAGGTAAGTGGATCAGTGGATAGAGTGCCAGGCCTGGAGTCAGGAAGACTCATTTTCCTGAGTTCAAATCTGGCCTCAAACACTTACTAGCTATATAACCCAGGTCAAGTTACTTAACCCTGTTTGTCTCAGTTTCTGTATCAATAAAATGAGCTGGAGAAGGAAATGGAAAATCACTCCAGGATTTTTGCCAAGAAAACCAAACATGGAAACACGATGAGCCAGACACAACAAAGTGACTGAACAACAAAAGACGTGAGGAGGTAGAGAAAGTTATATTTAAAATACTCAGAATACCCGAGGTCCCAAATTTGGCTCAAAGATTATTAATACTTTTTAAAAAAAAATTAATTTGAATTGAATTATTTTATTTATGTTATGTAAGTCAAGACTGATGAAGAAAGAAGGAAATAAGCATTTATGTAGTACCTACTATTTGCCAGTCACTGTGCTAAGCTCTTTACAAGTACCTTACTTAACATCCACACCAACTCTGGATGACAGGTGCTATTATCACTCCCATTTTTACTATTGAGGAAACTGAGGAAGACAGCATCTGTGAGGAGTCAAAGCCAGTAAGTGCCTCAGGCTGAATTTAACTCAGGTCTTCCTGACTCCAGGTCCAGGGCTCTATGCATCTAACTCAAATTGGTGTGTGCATGTTGGGAGTGGGAGAATTTGGGGTGGGGAGAGGTGAGCCAGGAAGAGGAGAGTAGATGAGGACAAAGACAAGGAAAATAGCAAAGTTTGTTAGGTCTTGAGAAGCTTCTTTAAAGTCTTGCCTTAAACTGTATAGTACCATCAAGCCCTCATTCCGCATCCATTCTGGAGTGAAATGTGTTGCTTGGTAGATGAAGTCTATCCATACCACACATGTTGTCCATGTAGTAAGAATAGAATTGGTACTTTTCTTTCATTTTCTGGCACATCAAAGGCCTGCATGACATAGTCAAGGTATGGTAATTATTTCCCTGTCATTAGATGAAAATCTCAGTGATGGATGAAGTACTTCTATTGGCAATTTATGCATCGTGTGACCAATATGTTCTCGGGGAACAGATAAATGTCTTGGTTTGTCAAAATCCTATTATTCTGATTTATTTGTTGACTTTTGTGTTGTCAGAGAGGCTTGATGATGGATTGAGATGGATTCTTTTGTTTGTTTGTTTGTATTTCTTCACTTGAGAACAGCTATAGTGCTGGGCAACCAAATGGAAGGAACATAAGAATACCTGGTTTTGAACCTATAATTTTGTATTTATTTGGAAAGAGTCTTTGGAAAGATTCCTCTAGCCTATAACATGTCACCCTGGATGCATTATGTTCCAAGTTGCTTTTGATCATAATAATACTAATACTGAATTTTTTCATATACATTTTCGGAAAAAAATTATCATTTTCAAAAATGCTGATTATATATGGCATTGTAATGCATGCTGCATATCTGAAATTAAATAGACATCTTGTCTTTTGGTGACCCAATTTGAGACAGATAATAATGAAATAAAATTGTAAAAATATACATATTATGCATACATATATGTAGTTCTTCTTTATACCCTTGCTCCTCTTAGTGCTACATGTGGTTTCAGGACTGGGGAGGAGGTATGGACAGATAGCATGTGACATGTCATGGTTATGGAAAAGAGGTGTCATAGTCAACGTCAGAGAAAGATGAGGAAGATACCAAGTTAGAGGAGTTGAAGGCTCCCTTTGCTGAGGCTGGTTGCTGGATCCATATGCCCTGTGGTGAGATGAGCTAGCTTTCACAAGGAGCATTCAGAGGTAACTATAACCCATGCAGTTTTGAAGGAAATTCATTGACCATCAGGAGATACAGTTCACATTAGTTTCCCCAGGCTATATGAGGGACCTTGGATTCAGAGTTTCTGAGTCTTTACTTAACAGCAGGCCTTACTATATGTCTGGGTCAAGACATTACTTTGGAATTCTGTCCACACTTCTTTGCCTGCTTGCCAAAAAGAATGGGTAGAAGATACAACCAAACTTTCCCATGCCCTTCCTAGAAATTCTGGTTACTAAGAAGACCAAGTAAGTCTAATACTTAATCCTTTTAGTAAGAAATCCACAGAAGTGACTATCCATGTCCAATTAAATATACTGCCCAATATCATACAGAGTTAAAAACAATGGAAATTAAGACATTCATAAATTTTCATTTCACCTCTATGTATTTTAGTGTTTTTTAAAGTGTTTCCTCTCTCCTTTTAATTTGATTGTCTAGTTTACCCTAGTAAGTGTAGGTCAATCCCCCTGAGAATTGCTAGGTGGGAAGATCATACATGATCCCCTCTTAGATAGGGAGGGCTGATCAAAGACACATGGAGTCTAACTCTGGAAGGAACCATAGAGATCATCTAATCTAGGCCCCTCACTTTAGAGGTGAGATGTAGTGTTCAGCCCCAAGTTACACAGATAAGTAAGCAGCAAAGTCAAGACTGGAGCCCAAACTCTAAAGAGCACTGACCCTAGGGTGCAAAGGTGAATCGGACATGATCCCAGAAATGCAGAAAATTTCACACTGGAGAGGTCTTTGAGTAGCATCTGAGATGCATAAGTTGCAGTCTGCAAACTGTTTAGTAACTGTTGAATGAATGCCTCAAAATCCAACTTATCCTTTCCTGCCAGTGATTGACAATTATTATACTGTGTATTTTTTTATGATTTGTATGAACATTTTTATTTGTCCCTATCTGTGATTGTAAAGGTGTAGTCAGCTCTTGGTGGGGAAATGCCCTGTACCAAAGCAGATCAGCATCCATCTACAATATACAGCCTTGCGGAGCTGTTTGGGAGTATCAGAGTGAGGTGCACTAAGAAGTTCAATTCTTTGTCCAGGGACATATAGCTACTGTATGTCATAGGCAAGAATCCCACCTAGTTCTTCCTGAACTCGGGGCTAACCCTCTAATCACCACACAATGCTACCAAAGATACACCCACACATGCACACATCATCATCCTTTCCCTTATGTACATTTTAGGGGTATGTACATCCTTTGGTCTTTGATAACTTGGAAGAACAAAAAGTTCTATTTATGTACACCTGGAATGAATCAGTGTCATTTAGACTCAAATGGAAACTGTCACTGGCCCGTGAACCTGGCATGAACCCAAATTTTGGGCTCAACATGGCAAGAACTAGAAATGGCTGCTCACATCAGTCAAAGGCAGAGTTCAGTTTTTGGTTCCTATCCAATCTGGGAGTTCTGTCAGCCACAACCTGAAAG
Source organism: Bettongia penicillata ogilbyi (assembly GCA_023548195.1). NCBI lineage: Eukaryota > Metazoa > Chordata > Mammalia > Diprotodontia > Potoroidae > Bettongia > Bettongia penicillata. The sequence goes on from JAJHZJ010000453.1 coordinate 20,074,089, forward strand.
CCCTGTCTGTGAAAACTGCTGGGAGATCAAGGACTGTGAGTGTTCAATGGCCAGCTATACATGTTGGCTAGACAAATGATGTGCTTGTCCATCCCGAACTGAGCCGTCTTGGGAAAATCACCAGATTTGGAGCCAGATGACGCAAGATGAAGTTCTAGCTCTCTAGGTTATGGTCTACTTGTTATACCATGTATAACTCTCTTAAAGTCTTGTCACCAAATCTAAGTAATAATGTGTGCATTAATCAATCCACATTTATTTTCTACTATGTGTTAGAACAATGAATGAGGACCAGGTTGTAAAATCAAAATGGTTTATCCTCCCAAGGAAATATGTGTTCTATTGGGGAAAATAATGTGTACACAGATTAATTAATGCAAAACAAATATCTGTGTATACATATATATGTATATGTTTATTATGTATACATACATAATATATACACACATGTGGGAAGTAGAAGCTATTATCACCCCATTTTATAGATAAGGAAACTGAAACAAACAGAGGTTAAGTGACTTAATCTGGCTCGTATAGCTAGTAAGTGTCTGAGGCCAGATTTGAACTTCGGTCTTCTTGACTCTAGACTCAGTAGTCCATGTAACATGGCACCACTTACCTGCTTCTAAATATAAAGTTAATAACAAAAAAATGCAGTATTTTTCAAACTATATATGACTACATATATGTGAATTGTTATTCATAATAATGTAAAGGTTCATCTAAGCAATACATTTTTTACTTGTATTTTAACTGAACGTACACAAAATGCAGAAAAGATACACGTCTGAATTAAAGCTAAAAATGCAGAGCTTTCTCTGTATTTGCTGAATCTTCCAGGAGAGAGACATAATACCTAAAAAGCTTACTTCCAGTGTTGACGTGCTTTCCAGTATAAACATCCCAAGGCATTTTAGATGAATGCTTTCGAGACAAACTTCTTCATATGTATTTCTTTTTAAATATCTTTCCAGAAACACTTGTTGAAAAATGATTCATGCAGATGTGATTTACAGATATTTTAAATTTATATCAGCCTCTGTGAGTTAATTTACTTGCAGAATTCTTTAAACTTACCTCACATCTTCTCCCTGTCTTTTGGAACCTTGGGTAATAATAACTAGTTTTAGAATTATATTAAAATGTTAAATTTCCTTCATTGCTCAAGATGAAGTTGAAATATTTTTCACCTTACTTTGTGGGAATCACATACAGTTCTATATTCTTTCTCATTTACTGAAATGAAAGATTGTTTAGTATTGTCTATTGTGTAAAGCTAAAAACTGCAGAGAGAAACAGCTTGCTAATCCTTGGGAGGGAAACAGCAAACAGTAATGGGCATTCAGAGGATTGTAAGGAATTCAGTTAAAGGACTTAGAGCTCTAATACCAATAAAGCCAGGTCTGTTGATCAGAGGAGAATCCCTGGCATGATTTGCATTTCTGCATATTTTGAAGATAAATGGGGAAAGCCTGAATTTATTTAGTTGTGAGAAAAAAACCTAATGAATATTGACCTCTGTTCAGAGGGGAATCTACTTTGTTCCAAGGGTCATTAGGCAAATGACATAGTAAAACTTCAGTAAAAAAAAAAAAAAAAAAAAACCTAGGAAATATCTGTGGGTATGATGGTTTTTTAACAAAGGATCTGGTATAAAAAGTCTTCTTATTTTTCAAATAAGGTGAAGAGTACAACAATTCATCTCTTGGGTCCCTAGTGCATTCTACATGTTAAAGATAGCTAGATGAAGATTGATAGGCCATTGGTTTTGTAGTAGAAAAACCGGAAATTAGATTTCCTTTCCCAGGAGAGGGATTAAAGACAAAGTACTCTTGCTCCAGTTCAAAATTCTTTCTGGAAATGTAGAAATGATTGATGTAAATATTCAAATAAACTAGGTAAACAAAACTGTAGAATGCTAGCATTGGAACAATGTTTGAGCTAGAAAGTGAGATTCAAAGTACTGATTGTCTTTTGTATATTTATTACATTTGTTTATGAGTTATGAGCCCTTTGTGTTTTCTCCATTTTCATGAGGATAAGATAAAGACTATTCTGTGCTCAATATTCACTTACTACCCTTAGTGCTTATGTGGGAACTGGAGTCCTGCTTGCCAACATTTGTGGAAGCCTAAAACACGAGATATATATGCGCGCACACACATATACATACATATTTTCTGAGTTTTGTAACTCTGGAGGTTTAGAGAATGAGGTGTGGATGTATAAAGGACCAAAGAGATTGTTACTTTTGGTTACCTCTGAGATTGAACACAGGTTATGTAAAACTAGAGCTCAGAGATTATGGTTCATTAGTTATAGTTTAAAAATGTGTCTTTCTTTGGGATCATGTGCATCATTCTTCTTTAAAATTATGTTGTATTATTTTGTTTATACCTGTAATTACTTAGTGATATATAGATTATATTCCTTCGGCACCATACCCTCACACACCTCTCATTGATTGCATTTGAATAGAGCTATCTCTTCTCCTTGAAGACTCAAGACCAGACCTGAGCAATGAAGTTTTCCTAGCATTTCCCATGAGGATGTTGAAATGAGAAAGTGCCCGATAGTCTGGGTTTACCGTTTATTAGGCATTTTCTTTCTCTCTATCTAGTTTCCTGAACCTATGGACATCAGAGGGCTTCAATCATGGTTAAGAAGTTTCTACTTTCCCTCTTTTCTTTTAGGAACCATGAAGTTCTGATATCACAATTGGATATAGTTGTTGATTAAAAAACAAAAATTATAAGGTAGTCTGACAAATTTTCTCTAATTTAGCTGTTATTTAGAGTGAATCTCTTTGGGCCAAATGTTGTCTAAGGTTAAAATCTAGGCAAGTTAGGGGGGTGGTAAGTCATATTCATTCAATGGACACTTAGCACTTATGGTGTGCCAAGCAATGGATAAGGTAGGAAACAACATCAAATTCAAAACAATCGCTGCCCTGGAGGAGCTTACATTCCATTGATATACCATGCTACATGTACACAGATGGGTAAATATAGAGAACCTACAAATTAATGCAAAGTGATTTTAAGAGAATGAAAGTGCTAATAATTGGGGTGGGGGTAAAGAACTGGAAGTATGAGAAAATGCTTCATTTGTAGTAGGTGTTCCCAGACTGTGTTTTAAAGGGAGGTGAAGCCAGTCATTTAGACATTTGGCAAGAATTTATTAAGTATATTAAGTCTTAGGTATTGTGCTACGCACTGGGAACACAATGACAGGTAAAATATAGTTCTTGTCCTCCAGGTCCTTATAGTCTAGTAAATGGAGACAACATGGAAATAGATAGTTACATATGATACCATATATACACATACACACACATACACACATATATGTAGATGGTAGAAGTTGAACTGAATCTTGAAGGAGGCCAGGGAAGCTAAGAGACAGAGGTGAGAAGACAGTAGACTTCAGGCATGGTGGGTGGTCCGTGCAAAGGCACTAAGAAAAGACAGGTAAGAAAGGGGATCTGAAATTATTGAACCGCTGCATGTTGAGTCACATGTAAATTCTGGTGCCCATTCAAATGAGAAGACAAGACTTATCTGTGGGAAAACAGTATGGAAGTTAATCAAATGCGAAATCACTTCCACTGAATTCAAAAAGTTCAGAAACAAGTCAAATAAAGCCATTTTCTTGCTTTGTGGACTAAATGAAAGTTTTCTAAAGATAATTAAACAATTTCAACGTTTTAAAAGTCATTGCTAATATAATGTTTTTGTTTTGTTTTATAAATCTTATTCACTTCCTTTTCTTTTGGGAGATCAAAGGGAGAACGGATTAAAAATCAGAATCTGACAGTACCTGCTATCTTTCAAGTTTTGTGGCATTTAAAGATACTCTACCTGAGAGTCCATTTTTACCCAAGGACTATACACATATACCCACCACCCGATCACATGAAGTGACTCTAGTTTCATTATACTTAGAGCTGTTGTCCAGGGTCCCCAAATAGTGGCAGAGATACAACTGAAAGCTTTGTCTCAGGGCAGATTTCTGGTTATTCATGACAACAATCAATGGGCAACTCACTTTTCTGTGCATTATTTTCTTTCCTGATCCCTCTGTATGAATATAACTTATTCATTGCTCAATGGAAAGTTAAAAAAAAAAAGAAAGAAAGGAAAGCAACATACTTCTCTATATATTTCTTTTTTTCCCCTGTAAAATATGTCTAATCTACATTCCAAATTTTTCCTTTTGCTGGCTTGAAAAGTTACTTGCTCCAGGGCTGTGATCACCACTTCTCAAAATTTAAAAGGTACCTTTAAAAGAAATTATTCAGATGATTTAAACTTGTGATGATAAAACTTCCTTTTACTAATGGGAGACATATTGATATTTCACCATGAGTTGTCCCTTCAGAGCAATGGAACAATTCAAACAAATTAAAAATGGGAAGACGTATTTCAGGCCAAAATGAGCAATCAGGCCCTTTCCAAAGCAAAGCATCCCATGCTCCTGAAACAGATAATAGTAATAGCAGGGATGAAACATTTCTATGGAAAGCAAATGGTTTCAATTAAAAGTATAAACTGATTTAATAGACTAACGAGTGATAAGATATTTTTCATTAAATGAGAAAGGGAGAAAAATGTGATTTAGGATTGCTGTCCCATCATAGTATTAGCTTTTGAGTGTGGAGTAAAATAGTGTAGATATATTGATCTCCCTTTTCTCCCAGCCAAATATCACTAACTCTTCCCCCACCCCGAAATTTTTCTATAAGCACTTTGCTCAATATGCAAGGCACAGAGAAACCTAGTCTTTAGCAATAAAGAATCATGCATAGCTGTCAATATGGGAAGGTCTCCGTGCAATTTTATCTACCTCCCAACCTTTTCTATTATGTTTAGACCCACACACATTCTCATAAAGATCAAACTCGTGCCCTGAATAAAATTAGAAAACTACTGCAGAAACTTTCACTCTCATAAAGAAAGTAAAATTTACTTTTTGAGCAAACTCACTCTTCTTCAGTAGATCTCTAGTCATCAGTGGCCATAGTGAATTTATGTTTTTGACTCTACTCAAATGTGTGTGTATATATATAATATAAATATATAATATTTATATAAACATAATATAATATATTATACAAATATATATATTTATATAAATATATATATTTAAAGATCTGCTATGTCATTGATGCAACTATACTCTCCAGTGGTTATTCTCACCAGTGGTGCAGACCCATCCATGACTGCCCATCCAATGGTTCTCTTGTTCATGTTCTCTCCTGAGTTTTCCTTGGACATGGAGAGCCTTCTTCAAAGTTTGATGAAATTCTGAGGTTACTAATACTGTTGCCCCTCACCATGTGACTAGTCCATTTTTTCTGCTCATGTAACTCATGGATTCTTTGATCATAGATCTAGAGCTATAAGAGATTTCAGGAATCTTTCTCCTTCATAATGCCTTGTCCATACTGTGTCAAGCCCATGGTGTTCCTCTCCTTTGCCCTTTGGGTGATTCCCAATTGAATTCTTTGATGACTGTTTTTCCTTCTGTAATACCGAAGGAATGCTGTTGGCCCTGTTGTCCTAATAAGAGTATCATGGCTTCTTTTCCTCTCGCCAACACCCAGTCCCTCTTGTCAGGGGCCTCATCTCTCTCTTCCCAGCTGCACAGTCTATCTTTGGAGTAGGAAGATTCCAGGGTTGTATTGTCATTGTCCACTGTTCCACAGGCAGCAGCAGCTGGACAAGAGAGGAGCCAGGGGGCAAAGAGATCTGGAGGATCAGGCTTAAATCACCACTCTACTTCCTGTCTGTAATGACTTGACTCATCCCAAATGCACTGTGGAGAACCTGAGCTCATGGACCTTCATTAAATACACATACAAACTCTGTGTGTGTGTATGTGGGTACATGTATGTGTATGTGTGTGTGTATGTGTGTATGTGTGTGTGTGTGTGTGTACTGACCTTGATCTGCTCAGAGGGGTTGGCATATATTTGTCTTTCCACCTTAAATTTTGAAGGCTTGACTTTTCTAAGTTCTAGAAATATCTTTTATGTTTGCGCACGTGCACACACTCTCATCTGTGTGTTTCAATCAAGAAACAGAGAAGAAGCCAACCTATAATACTAAAGGATTTAGATGGAAATCATACTTAATTATTTTTACCACAACCATATGAAAATTTTACTCTATGTTGGCCATTATCTTTGTATTATTGAAATTAATGTTGCTAATTCATGCTTTTCAGGTTGCATATAGATATAGCTCCTTTACGTTTGCAAAGCACTTTATGTATTTTATCTTACTTGATCCTTAAAATAACCCAGGGGGACATGTGGGACTATTAACCCCATTTTACAAATGAGGAAACTGAATCTCAGAGAGACTGAATGACTTGTTTGGAGTTACATAATTAGTAATTCAAGTTACAATACAAATTACTAGAGTAATTCAAATTCAGATCTTCCAGCATTCTACCCATTGTACCCACTGTCTATCTGATTTTTGTGTCTCTCTGTGCTAGAAAGATTATCTCATTTGAGCCTTAACGCTCACTAAGAATCTGGATAATGCTAGTAGTATTATCCCCTTTTTACAGATGAGGAAACTGACACTATAAGAATTTAAGTTACTGCTTGTAGGAATCTTAGCTAGGACTGAACAGATGCTGGATTCAAATTTAGGTACTTTTGATTTTACATTCAGGGCTCTTTCTTCTATACCACAATACCTCTCAAATTAAGTAAGCAACTAGTTCTTCATATATTCACTTTTAAATACTGTTCTTCTTGAACTCAAAATATTTTATGATTGTCTATACATTACATAATATCAAAGAGCTCCTCAGTGGTTGGCACATGTGTTGAATTAAAAAATAAAGATCATTTGTTGCCATATATTCAAAGGATGGGGAAGAGTAGGTCTGTACCATTAAACACTGGGAGATTCTCATTGGAAGGTCTTATGTAAGATAATTGGAGTTGAAGCTGCATGAAATCGCATACAATTTAATATCCTCTTCTTTAGATTTAAAAGTAGTTGCCTTAATAATAGTAATGATAGCTAGCATTCACATAGAAATTCACATTACGATTTGTGAAACACCTTGAAAATATCTCATGTTATTCTCAACAACCTTGGAAGGTAGTAGCTATTATCCTCATTTTATTGATGGGAAAACTGAGCTAAGCAGAGATAAAGTGATGTGTTCAGGGTCACAGAGTCAGTAAGTATCAGAGGCCAGATTACAACACTGACTATAGACGGGCTTTCTTGTTGCTGTTGGTCAGTCCTTTCAGCCCTGTCTGACCTTTTATGACCCCATTTGGGGTTTTCTTGGCAAAGATACTGGAGTAGTTTGCCATTTCCTTTTCTAGCTTATTTTACAGATGAAGAAACCGGGTTAAATGACTTGCCCAGGGTCACCTAGCTAGTAAGTGTCTGAGGCCAGATTTGTAGTCAGGAAGATATCTTCTTTACTCCAGGCCAGGTACCCTATTTGCTGTGCTACCTAGCTGTCTGCAAACATACTGGATTATATAGATTCCATTCAAATCAAGTTGATAAGTATTGGTTAGTTACAAGGCAATGTCCAATAGAAGAAAGCCAGACCAGTAAGAAAGAAATCATTCTTTCACACAGCCTCATAATTTCAGTAATAAATATCAGTAACCATAATTTGCAATGATGGTAGAATAGGTAGAGCTAACTTTCTGCCTTTTGGGACCACTGTATATGCTTTGGGGTGGGGATTTAGCTTTAACCATTTTCTCAGCCTCTTCCCCAGAAGAATTTGCTTATTTTCTCTAAAGCTCAATCTCTAATAAACTGTTTTATGACTAGATGTTAGGTTCAGTTGTTTTTCATCTCCCTCCCTCTTCCCCATTCATCCACAGGTGAACAACTGAGTTTAACACCTAGCTAACAAGGACTTTTAGTTCAAGTTGGAAACTACCAGAATGGTGTCTTTATTTTGCAGCGGGGATAGGGGACAACAGCCCCTCCAACCAGAACCCCGTGATACCAAGGGGTCTTTGTTTCCCTCTACTAGGTAGTGTCAGCTTCCCACCTCTCTACCCCCACCTGAAAATACTTTCCATACCACTTGCCCTGAGCGATAGTTGGTGATGATTATACCCAGGAAGACACTCCTAGTTATAGCTCTGGGCAGAAGAGAATTAAAAAGATACTAAAAAATAGGGGGAATATTTTTAATTAAATTTTTTTAATCTGTATGGGAGAGAATTGGGTACTACCTATACAGAAGAGGCAACAGAGAATGGTAGGTAATTAATTAATTCGATAAATATGAAAACAGTTACCAAGAGTAGAATTGACTTAGCCAAGAATCACACAGTTGTTAGCAACATGTTCTGGCCTCGAACTTTAGAACATGACAACTAGCTACAATATCCTTATTGTTTCAGAAGCTATCTGGAGGAGATTGCTGGTCAGAGATGAGACGAAGTCTCTGCTGGTGCAAAATGTGAAGAGATTTCTCTGTCGACCAAGAAATTACTTTATGGTGCACTCAGCTAAATTGCCCAAAGGATAATGGAGAAGCATACCATTTGCTTGAACAAGCACAAGCACATTGCAAACAAGGCTTATGAAGGAGAAGGAGAAGGGGAGAATTTACAGATTTCTATTTACTGGCATAGAAAGAGAGAGAACTGGAAAAGACCTTAGAGAACACTGAATGCATCCCTCTCATTTACCACATGGGGAAAATGTGTCACAGGAAGGTTAAGGGTCTTAAGGTAACCCAAAGGTCACCCAGCTATGATCTCAGATGGAATTTGAACCAAATTCTTTCTGACTCTAAGCCCTTGGTCCTAGGCACAAGAGGTTGGATATGTGCCTCTGATATTTGTTATGTAACTGGGGCAAGTCATTTAACCTCTTCCTAATCAAGGTAGCTTTCTAAGCCTATAAATTACAAAGAACATGCCAAGCCCTGCATTTATAGAGGGAATTTCTACACTTGGAATTTCCTAAAGCAATGAAATCACAAGTCTGGTCACTTAACCCTATCTTATCCATTTGAAAATTTTTAAAAATTAATTATTTGTTTTCAGTTTTCAACAATCACTTCCCTAAGTTGTAAATTTTCTTCCCCTCCCTCTGCAACTCACTCCCTGAGACAGTAGGCAGTCTTATATAGGTTCTACATATACATTCTTATTAAACACATTTTCACATTAGTCATATTGCATGGAAGAATTAAGATGAATGGGAGAAACCGCGAGAAAAACCAAAACAAAACAAAACATAATCCAAGAGAAAATAGTCTGTTTCATTCTGCATTCTGATTCCATAGTTCTTTCTCTGGATGTGGATGGCATTTTGCATCAAGTTCTTTGGGAATATTTTAGGTCCTTACTTTGCTGTGAAGGGCTAAGTCTATCAAAATCAGTCATTGTACACTGTGGGTTTACTGAATATAATGTTCTCCTGGTTCTGCTCTTTTCACTCATCATCAGTTCAAGTAAGTCTTTTCAGGTTTTTCTGAAGGCTGCCTGTTTGTCATTTCTTATAGCACAATAGTATTCCATTACATTCATATACCACAATTTGTTCAGCCATTCCCCAATCCATGAGCATTCCCTCAATTTCCAGTTCTTGACCACCACAAAAAGAACTGCTTTTGTACATGTGAGATTTGTACATGTGAGATCTTTTCCCATTTTTATGGGATCTCTTTGAGATACAGCCCTAGAAGTGATATTGCTGGGTCAAAGGGTATGCACATTTTTGTAGCTCTTTGGGTATAGTTCCAAATTGCTCTCCAGAATGATTGAATCAGCTTATAGCTCCACCAACAATGAATTAGTGTTCAACTCTCCCACATCTTCTCCAACATTTATCACTTTCCTGTTTTGTTATGTTAGTCAATCTGATAGTTGTGATGTGGTACCACAGAATTGTTCTGATTTGCATTTCTACACTTTTATATAGCTTTATATAGCTTTAACTTCTTCCTCTGAAAACTACCTGTTCATATCCTTTGACCATTTATCAATTGGGAAATGACTTGTATTTTTGTAAATTTGACTCAGTTTTCTATATATTTCAGAAATGAGGCCTTTATCAGAGACACTAGTTTTCTGCTCCTTTCTAATCTTGGTTGCATTGGCTTTGTTTGTGCAAAAACTTTTCAATTTTCCATTTGAAAATTTTAAATGGTACAGATATATGGTTTATACTTTTTCTATATATATAATATATATATGTGTGCTAATAATATTTTATTCATTTTCAAGATCCCTTTCATGAACAAGAAAAATGGAGTTGACACAATGTACATGCCCTCTCCCCAGGCCCTCCTACTCCTCAATGCATCATCACTTTGCCATGAAACAGAACACAAACCTTCATTATCATGTCACTTATTGTAGTAACTACTCTAGGGAGCATATCAAATAGTTCACATCACTGAATAATGCTTTGTTCATTATTAAGTCTTGGACATTGTATCAGAGAATTCCTCTTTCTTTTATCCCTCTCTTCTGGGGACTGAATGGCTCTTCTCCTAGGACCAGAGTTTAGGCAAAGATTACAGAGGGAAGTTTGGCAGTTGTTAGGTTACTTAGCACATCTTTTTCGCTCCAGTTTGCTGTTTACAGTGAAGACTTGCAGAGGTATGTGGATTTCAATAAGAAAGCTAAGTCTCTTTATAGCTTACTTATGAGGAAAGGCAAATAGGAGTGAATATTTGAGTCTAATTCTTTCAGTAAAATATGGTTTTGCATCCCCAAACTCAAAATAAAACAGAAATAGATGAGTGCTTTCAAAAGATTGCAATCCAAATATTTATTATTGGTTGGCATTTGAGATAGGGAGAAAAAGCAAACAAACTGTCAAATAGAATGTTGTGCATTTTCAGTTACTTTTCAGTCATTTCTGATCCTTCATAACCCCATTTGGGGTTTTCTTGGCAAAGATAGCGGAGTGTTTTGCCATTTTCTTCTCCAGTTTATTTTACAGATGAGGAAACTGAGGCAAACAGAGTTAAATGAGTTACCCTGGGTCACACAGCTAGGAAATGTCTGAGGTCAGATTTGAACTCAGTTTGATGAGCCTTTCTAACTCTGAGCCTTACACTCTATGCATACACCATCTACTCTGCATCAAATGCTACTCTGCTATTCTCAATGCTATTCTGCATCAAACAGAATATGGACTTCCAAAGTCTGATGACTTTTGTTTGAAGAAAGAGATCATTTGAATACATGGCGATTACTTAAGGTGTATGCTCAAATTTGATATGTGCACAAAATGGCAGACCTCATCATTTAAATCAAGTTGGAAGAAAACCATTAGATTTTTTTTCCAAAATGTATATGAAAAGAAGAAATTTGGAGGTCATATTTGGGGTTTTGTTTGGCAAAATAGCACATTTTCAGCAAAGCAAATTCTGCTCAGATAATATTGTACACCATTTCAAGGTATGCTAAAGCCTCCCCTCTCTTGATTTGCTTTGTTTTATCCTGTGTGTAGATATTATCTTGTTGCCGCATGTTTGTTTGCATCTTGTCTCCTCCATCATTTGCATGCTGTGCTCCTTGAAAGCAGGGACTAACTTTTGCCTCTCTAAATCTCCAGCACTTAGCACAATCCCTGTCACATAGTAGGTGCTTGAGAAATGCTAGTTGACTGACAGTGGAAAAATGAGAAAACACCACATAGTCTATGTGGTATCTAATGGGAGCAGTGGGAGACATTCCCAACTCCATCCATCTCATTCGAGACTACTAATTGTATTTCATTTGAATGGTATCATTTATACTTGGCAGTCCCAGCATGTACCCTGAAAAGCATGTTCTAGTGAGAGGAGCTCTGAGGGTATTTGCTCATCTGCTCCATGTTCTCCATGGTGCCACAGGGAAGCAAAAAAGGAAAACAAATTATTTTTATAAAAAGGTGATCAAAGCAACAGAGATCAACAAAATATTTATGGGTAGATTAAAATTTATTTACTGGACCCAATTTTTTTTTCAGCTTAGGGAGTTCTTTATGAGGAAAGCCTTCTACTAATACATGATGCATTTTCTGTAACCTAAAGTCTTGGAGAGATGTCTGTCAACCCTGAAAGCTTAAGTGACTGACCAAAAGCTGCAAGCTAGTCTATATCAGAGTCTGGACTTTCACCCAAGTCTAATTTGGCATCATACAATTGCCACCTTCATGACTGTAGGCGAGTCACTTAACCTCTCTAGAACTCAGTTTCCTAACTTGCAATCTGAAGGAGTGAACTTGGTGGCCTCTCAGGATCCTTCCAGCTCACAGTCTATGACCCTGGGAGCTCTGGCAATTAAACTCTTCTGCTTCTTGCCCTGAATGTTATGGAAAAAAAAAAAAAAAACTATTTAAAGAATGCTCTCAACTTCCTTGTAGAGGGGATGGACCAAATAGCAAGATTGACACATATATTTTGGACACAGTCAACATGCAAATTTGTTTTGCCTGACTGTGTACAATTTTTTTGGGGGGAGGGTGGGAAAGAGAAAAAATAAATGCTTATTATTTGAAAGAATACAATCAATTTATAAAGCATTTTTAGGAAGAGAAAAATAAGATGCAAATCAAGAATTTGTTGTACATTGACACTGACTAGATACTACTTTCAATAAAATTGCTAATAGATAATCCAAGAGAGAAATGCAAAATCCAGCCAATTTCAGGCTGGTGAAACTAATTTCAGCTTGTTGATAGCAGCTGAGGATGGAGCCAAAATGATATAAAGGCTTGCGATTCTTTTCTTTTCTATGAGAACAATACAGTCTCTAGACCAAAAGAAAATATCACCTATACTCCTAATCTCACTCACTTTACTTTTTCAGGAATGAGACTCTGACAATAAATATGTCACCTATGAAAACTCAATAAATGACCTATACATCTGCACGTGGTTCTTCTTGCCATTTCAGCAGAAAAGGCTTAAAAATTTAATAGGACACATTTCTTCAAGATGAAAAGTGAATGAAATTAAGTGTGTCCAATTTGATCCAATGAGAAATTTATCTTCTGAATTGTTCCTTCTCATACATTTCCCATAATGGGATATATGAGAATGTAGTTGGGAGAAGAACAAATGTGCTTGTGATAATTTCCACACAAAGAAAGGGAACTGAAATTCCAGCATACCAAGGAGTTCCTGCCAGCACAATACCTCTATTAGACTATTATTGTACGATAACTGAAGTTATAGGTTCCCTATAGCTACTTGGTTTGATGGCTCCCATTCCTCTGGTGACACTTTTTCTAAGGCTCTTCACAGATACCTATTAGAAGAAGAAATGAGTGGGGAAAAAAATTAAGCCCTTACTATGTGCCAAGCATTATACTGTGCTATTGTACTATACAAATGAAAAAGCAAGGCATGACTCATCTCATGTCTTGGCTCAGCAGAGCAAGAGTTCTGGAAAGTCCTGCCTGGCTAGAAAGATTTTGAGTTCAAATATAGTAAAGGACTAAATACTTGTCAAAGGAGGGCAAGCCTCGCTAAATTCAGAGAAGCTCAATACCTACCAAGGTGGCTGTTGAGGCAAAGAATAGTTAAGAGAAGTTAACATAGAGAGCCCCACATGCATCTGATGAAATGACATATTCCTAAGTATTGGTCTAATCTCTCATTGCCTTTGATTAGGTAATTGACTTCAGTGGTAGAGGTTCTGTATTCACTGGAATAACATGAATTGTGAAAGTTTCAAGACCCTAGAGCAGCTATCTGCAGACTATGGCCAAAGGCAAATGCAACCAGCTGCCTTCTTTTGTATCCTCCCCTACCCCCAGGAATGACTGAAACCAGGAGTAGCCAAACTCAAATTAGGAACTTCATGGGACAGTGGGGCAGTAAACCTTAGATAAGAATACCTGCAGGATACCCATTGACCTACAAAACCATATATTAACATTATCTGTGTTCTATTTCTTTTTTTAAATTTTTGTTAACTATTTCATAATTACATTTTAATCTGATTCAGGCCAGGCTGCAGTCAGGAATGTTACGGTCTATGTGCAGCCAAAGCCACCTCCGGCTTAAACCATCCTTAGCTCTTAGCCACACATCCTCAACGTTCCCTGTCCCTATGCCAATATAAAGGTTACCAGTTCTTCTTTGAGCCCATTGATATGCATTTTCCTAGAAGTATTAGCATTAGAAAGACTACTGAGGCAAGAAATTATAATTTTACTTTGAAATAGTTGATTTTTTTCTTCTGCCCTTTTTTTTTTTGCCTTGTGGATAAAAAAAAATGCACTGCATCACCTGATGAGTCTTGGTCCCCCTAGGTATTTCTAGCGTCCCATTTCCATTCCTTCTATTGTTGGGAAAATAAATGAACTTCACTCTCAACTGCTACAAAATAGACAACTGAGTTCATTCATACCCTCCCACCTCTATTTGTCTTAACTGATCAAATCTGTCACCTGGACCAGAAGTTCTCAAGGTGTGGTCCCTGGGACTTTTTTTATTATTGTTCAGTTGTTCCAGTCCTGTGTGACTCTGTGACCCCATTTGGGGTTTTCTTGGCAAATATCCTGGAGTGGTTTGCCATTTCCTTCTCCAGCTCATTTTACAGATGAGGAAACTGAGGCAAGCAGGGTTTAGTGACTTGCAAAGTATTGCACAGTTGGCAAGTGTCTGAGGCCAAAGTTGAACTCAGATCTTCTTGACTCTAGGTCCAGTGCTCTATTTACTGTGTCACCTTGTTGCTAGGAAGCCATATGAGGTCAAAACTATTTTTATAATAATACTAATATACTTTGATTTCTAACATAAATATCAATAGATATAACTCATATAAACAGAAACTGTGTGGGAAGGCATCCTTAATAATTTTTCAGAATTTCAAGGGATCCAAAGACAAAAAAGTCTGAAAACTGCTAATCTAGACAAAATGCTGATCTGTTTAGTTTTTATGTCTCATTCATTCACTATCTCAACCTGTTCCATATGTGATTATCTGCCTTCATTTTGAAAACAGCCATTGTTTGATTGCTTGCTTAATACCCTGTTAATTGCCTTATCAAAAAGTGAAAACTCGCAGGTGATTTGAGGTCCTGTCTCTAGATGAAAAATTTTTAAAAGCTCCAAAGCAGTAGTCTTGGCAATAGTCTGTGATCACAGGATCATGACTTCATTTCTCACATCACTATTATAACTCCTTTCAAACATTTGCCTAAAATTGCTGCAAATGACATTTGCAAATTTGGATTCATCATTTGTTTCTATTGTTTCATCTCAGTATTCATTCCTGTTGCTCTCTCTCAAGTGTATTTTCTTTGAATTTATGTCTCTGATCCTCATGGAACTTGAACTCAAGTCCTCCTCTTATGTCTCACCATGGTAGGGATGACCCTGGATCCTTGATGATTATCCAGTCGAGGACATACCTTAAATCTTGCCAAGTAGACAAGGACTTTGGGATAGTCTTTACTGTTGGTTGTATTTCTGCCATTTAGCAAGCAAGCCATTTAAGTTTAGAGAATCTCACAACCATAAGGAATGGGATCTAAGCAACTAACTCATAAAGATAATTTCCTAAGGTATACATGAGTTTTGGTCAGTTTTGGTGGATGGAACACTCCTATCGATGAGTCCATAGGTCTTTGAAATATTGAAGTAGAAGACATCTTATGGAAGGCAAACGTCGGGTCTCTGTGAAGGAGTGACTCATTGTCATCCCTAATCCATCATGATGAAGGGTATCTTACACTGGCAAAGTAAAGTGAAAATGGAAACTTATTCTAAACAATTCATATTCAAATCTACTTTTCTTTACAATATTGACTTGAATTCAGTTCAGCTCAACAACTGTGAATGCTTACTATGTCCCTAGCAAAGCATCATGGAATTGTAAAAATACTAGATGGCCCAATGCCCATCTTGATAGAATTTATAATCCTGTTGGGTGTGATGAGAGTTAGACACAATAACCAACTAGAGAACAATGGGGGATAGGGTATAATGATAAAATCAAAGAAACTGCAGACTATAAAATTAATCCACATAAATGACCAGCCTTTCTGTAGAATACCAGTAAAACTAAGGAGAAAGAGATAAAAAAAGAGAAATTTTATTTAAAATAACTGAAGCATATATGTGAAATATTTTGGAATCTACCTACTAAGATACACATAAGAATAATATGAGTACAAAACTATAGGAAATGCAAAACATTGCTTAGAAAAATAAAAACAAACCTAAATAATCAGAGAAATATTAATTGAATGGTACATTTTGAACACCAAATTAAGTAATAATTATTATTATAATTGTAATATAATTATAATGATAAATAGCACTTACATAGAACTTTAAGATTTATAAAGTCCTTCCCAAACATCTCTTTTTATCTTTGACAACCTTAGGAGGCAGGTACTCTTATTATCCTGTTTTTACAGACTAGGAAATCAAGAAAGATGGGTTAAGCTGTGCATCCTTGGGCACACAGCGATTAAGTGTATAATGTTAGATTTGTACTGGTCTCATTGACTCAAGGGCCACCAATCTTTCCTCTGTGTCACATAGCTGCTTTTCAAATGGAAAAAAATTGACTGGTTTCATTATACATGAAGAGGATAATAGTTAAAATGATCTGGGAAGGTAAGCATTGAAGGTTTAGGAAAGGATAGTCAGGGGAGGGAAAGTTTTGAGACTAAGTGATTGATATCTATGCTGACTTAATTCCCTGGTCACCTTTCACATTTGCTGATATAAGTAAAGCTAAAATTAAGTGACATGGTCAAACAAGTCAAAAAAATGTTTCATGGAGTTAAGAAGGCCTTGTAAGAATGACTATAATAGGATCAAAAGTGAAACATCCTTTGCAAATGAATCAGAAGGTATGCAGTCATTAAAATATAATATATTTCCCCCATCAGACCCTTTATTAAAATGCACCAGTACTAAGCATGCCTTTGCTTTAGTGTCCAGTGCCAAGATAGTCTTCCAAATCCAAGCTGGAATTAAATTGCCCTATGAGAAAACCCAGTTCCTGGAAGCCTTCTCCAGGGGCCTTGAGGTGATTATTAAGAAAGGCTAAATAGTTTTTGGAATCTGACCTTGATCAGCATTGGGGGATTTACAGTAACTGAGCAGCCACAAAAATAAATTGGACTGCCGTCATTAACTATTTTATATGTAAGCAAACTTGAAAATTAATATACAATTTTATGGGCAGATAAAACTGTTTTTAAGTGGAACTAACCTGTTGTTTTTAAGGAGCTATGAGGTTGAGCTGCTCATTTATTCCTATGTTTCCCTGGCAATTATATAGTGAGATAACATTCCTTATTTTGTAGTTCATCAGATCATAGGTTTAAAGTTGGAAATGACCTTAGAGGACATATAGTCCCACACTTGCATTTTACATTTATCACTCAGTGTCCATCTCAGAATTGGATTCACAGTTAAAATAACAGAGTAAAGACAAGAATAATGAAATATCTTCTTCTCTTCCAATAGTTAAAAGTATAAACAGAAATAAAGTTTATAAAGACATAGATGTTCAGAGAAATAAGCTCACTTGCCCAAGGTCATAGGTAATAAGTGGCAGAGGTGGAATTAAAATCTATATCTACTTATTCTAAGTCCAGGGCATGAAATTAAAACAACTCTGAGATATCACCTCAAATCTATCAGATTGGCTAACATGACAGAATGGGAAAATGACAAATGCTGGAAGGGATGTGGAAAAACCAGGACACTAATACATCACTGGTGGAGTCATCAACTAGTCTAACCATTCTGGAGAACAATTTAAAACTGCACCTAAAGGGTTATCAAACTGCACATATTCTGTGACTTAGCAACACTACTATAAAGTCTATATTCCAAAGAGATAAAAGAAAAGTGAAAGGGACCTATTTAAAAAATATTTATTGCAGCTTTTTTTGTGGTGGAAAAGAATTGGAAATTGAGGGAATGCCCATCAAATGGGGAATGCCTGAACAAGTTGTAGTATATGATTGTGATAAAATACTATTGTACTTTAAGAAATGACAAGCAGGATGGTTTCAGAAAAAACCTGGAAAGACTCATCTGAACTGATGCAAAGTAAAGGAAGAAGAACCAGGAGAACATTGTACATGGTATCAGCAACATCCTAAGGATGAATAACTGTGGAAAAACTTAGCTACTCTGATCAAGAAAATGGTCCGGGACAATTGCAAAGGACCCATGATCCAAAATGCTGCATAACCCCAGAGAGAAAACTGATGAACTGAAGACTGAAGCATATCTTTGTTTTTTTAAGCTTCCTTTTTGTTTCTTGGGGAGGAGGGCATGTATTCTCTGTTGCAATGCATCTAATATGGAAAAATTTCGCTTATCTTCACATAGATATTTGATGTCATATTGTTTGACTTTTCAAGAGGTGAGGGAGAGACAGGAAGTTAGAACCCAAATTATTTTAAAAAATGAATGCTAAAATGTTTTTACAAGAAATTGGGGAACATTTAATGAAATAAATAAAAAATATATTTTAAAAATTCCAAGCATATTCTTTTGTACTACACTGGCAAGTCAATCCATCTTTATGAGTAACAATATTTCCTCCCTCTCCCCAGAAATTTTCACTTTTTTTAAAAGTAAACACTGGATTAGGCAATGGTTAGCTTATGCTTACAGTTATTTGGAGGACAGAATAAACCAGGAAATACAGTTTCCCAATATTGATACTAAACCTCTTATGTGATACATGAAACCCAAGTGTTTGTTGCCAACTGATAATCTCTCATTTGGCGAGTTATGTATGTGTAAAGTGATGACAATCCTGGCAAAAATGCCTCAATTTCTACCTCCTTTTTTTTCTCCCTCTATATTATTTCATTTAATATCATCAGCCCCTGTGGTTTCAATCATCATCTTTATGCAAATGGCTCTTACATCTACTTCTCTAGCCCTAATCTCTCTCCTGACTATAGCCTTGCACCCCAACTGCCCATTAGACATCTTGAACTGGGTGTCCTACAGGCATCTTAAATTCAAAAAGTCCAAAATGGGACTCTTCTTTCCTTTCAAGCACTCCCTATTTCTAAATTTCCTGTTACTAGAGAGAGTACTGCAATCCAGCCATGTTATCCAGGTTGAAAATATAGGTTTCTTCCTCAACTTTTCAGTCTATCTCACATGACATATTCAACTAGTTGTTATTTCTACCTTCCAAACATTTATTTATATTTTCCCTTCTCTCCTCTGACATTGTCACCATCCTGGTTTTGACCCTCCTCAGCTCATGCTTGGACTATTGCAGTAGTCCTTACTATATAATGTAGTACAAAGTAGTAAGTACTATATAATAGTGCTTTCTATTTAGTCTCCTATCTCAATTCTCTCCCTACTTCAATCTATCCTCTAGTCACTCAACTGTCAAATCGATTTTTTCAATACGTAAGTCTGACCATATCATCATTATATTAAAAAACTTTCAGTGATTCCTACTTACTTCTGGGATAAAATATAAAATCTATTTGTCTTTTAAAGTTCTTCCTAAACTGACCCCCACATGCTTTCCCAATCTTTTTAATACCTTGCTCCGTTCCACATTATCTTTGATACAGTGACACTGGCCTCCATGTTGTTCCTTTTACAAGACATTCCATTTCATGTCTCACAACATTTTCATTGGCTGACCATTGTGCCTGAAATCCTCTCCCTTCTCATATCTACCTCCTATCTTCCCTTGCTTCCTTCAATCTCAGCTCACCTTCTACCAGCAAAAAGTCTTTCTCCATATTTCCACTGAGATTACCCTCATTTTCTCCTCTATATATCATGTTTGCTCTTTGCATGCTGTCTCCCCAATTGGACTTTGAGGTCCTAGAAAGAAGGAACTATTTTGATGTGGCTATTTACCTTTCTTTTTATCTCCAGTATTTAACACAGTGCCTGGAACATGATAGGTCCTTAATAAATGATAATTGACTAACTCCTCAGTAAAGCCCCACCTAACTACTCCAGCTCATATCTCCCTCTCCTCTGAATTATTATAGGTCTTTATGATGATCATACAATCACAGATTTAGAGCTGAAGAAAGATCTTAGAGGCCATCTGTTTACCCTTTCATTTTACAGAGTAGAAAACTGAGGACCAAGGAAGGTCAAGTGAACTTACCCAGGATCACATAGAAAGTAGCAGATTCAGGATTTGATTCCAGGTCCTCTGACTCCAAATTCAGTACCTGTTCCAGTGCACAGTTATTCCTTCCACATCACAACTTTCCTCGACTCAATTTCAATATATTGCAGATTGGCATAAGAAATTAAATGGGAATTTTGGGAGAGTTTTGTGTCAGCCACAAATGATACTCAAAAATCAGCAGGCAGCACAAAAAGAGTTTAGGAAATCATGCATAGTATTGTATAATATCAACAGATTTTATCTTTTAATATCATAGTAATTCAGACTTCTTTTCTGGTAAGAAGGGTGGGTCAAAAAATTTATGTGGATCTTCCAGATCATGAGATGCTCTGCCTTTAACCTCCACGATGTGGAAGGGAAACTGTACTTAAGAAATTTACACTTAAATAAAATTTACACTTGTTTATATATTTTTTCATTGGAAAATATCTGGAATGTTATAAAAAGAAGTAGGAAATTTCATTCCTCCTTTAGAGATGTTTGTTGGAACAGGAAGGAACAAAATACTTTCCTCCATTTGGAAAAGGGTTATATTTTAGTCAGGAGTATGGCTGTTCAGGGAATATGGCAGTTGAGTAGTAGGTGAGGGTGGATCTTAGAATTCAGTTAACTGAAGGACCTTTGCCCTAAGAAAACTAAGCCGTATTAAAGGGTGTAAGTCATAGGCATCCATGGCAAGAAAGAAAGAAAGAAAAGAAAGAAAGAAAGAAAGAAAGAAAGAAAGAAAGAAAGAGAAAGAAAGAAAGAAAGAAAGACAAGAAGAGAAGGAAGGAAGGAAGGAAGGAAGGAAGGAAGGAAGGAAGGAAGGAAAGAAAGAAAAAAGAAAGAAAGAAAGAAGGAAAGAAAGAAAGAAAAAAAGGAAAGAAAGAAGAAAGAAAGAAGGAAAGAAAGGGAAAGAAGGAAAAGAAAGAAAAGAAAGAAAGAAGGAAAGAAAGAAAAGAAAGAAAGAAGGAAAGAAAGAAAAGAAAGAAAGAAGGAAGGAAGGAAAGGAAGGAAGGAAGGAAGGAAGGAAGGAAGGAAGGAAGGAAGGAAGGAAGGAAGAGAGAAAGAGAAAAAGCTAGGTGGTACAACTTTGGGTTTTAGTGAGGTACAGGTTTCTAAATGATAAGACACTTTCTTATATGCCTGTTAAACATGTCTGAGGGTAAATCCAGAAAAGGACTTACCAAACATATTCTCCTTATGGTGTCCATGTTGAAGAACAGCACTCATTTAGATATAAAACTTCTGGTAGGTTCTTTTTAAATCATGTTCCTTCCTTTATAGTCACATGTAGCATTTCTGTCATAAACCCTATAGTACTTAACACAATGCCAAGTCACTTGGTTTACAGCCAATGTGCTTGTTTTTTTTTTATCATTTATTAAAAATGAAAGACCCAAGATTAAAGCAATGAAGCTTTACATCCCTTCATCCCATAACCCAGCAGGGTAGAATTATAGAGGCATGGGCAAGAATGAAAGGACTTAAGATACTACTGGGATCAATTCTTCCCCATTATCTAAATGGTAATCAGGAGTTCATATCCTTTGTTTGTATTTGGGACCCATTCGGCAATCTGGTGAAGCCTATGGATACCTTCTCAGAATAATGCTTTTAAATGCACAAAATATAATACATTAAATTACAAAGGAAGTCAATTATGTTGAAATAAAGTTATCAAAGTATTTAAAAAAAATTTCCTGGATGCCAGGTTAAGAACAGTCATATAGGAGAGATCAGTCATGTGCTTTATGAATCAGCAGGCATAATCTTAGGATTATGTGGATTCAGTTTGATTCAACAGTTATTACATGCTAACTTTACGCAATATGTTGTTTACTTGGTGGTTAAAGATAAAAAAGCTGTTCTTGTCTGCCATGGGCTTATAAATCTATAAATATTAAAATTCAAACACATCATTCCATCTTCCATCTTCATGACTTTATGCTCACTGTTCCTTAAGTTTGCAATACTCTCTGCCCAATCTCCACTTCTTAGAATTTCTGGCTTACTCATAGCCTGAGTTTAATTAAGCACCTCCTCCTCCAGGAAGCTTTGCCCTTTCTTTCCCAGCTGCTAGTGCCACTCCTTCCAGGGTTACCTTCTACAAACTCTCTATCTTGTATACTCTGTCATATCTCTATGTATATGTATATGTATGTCTACATATATACACACATACATGTATATGTACACACGTGTGTGTGTATGTATGAAATCTTTCCCTGAGAGTTGGGACTCCTTTTACTTTTCTTTTTTTCCAGCAGTTAGCAGATAGTGCTTGGAACAAAACAAGTGCTTAACAAATGCTTGCTGATTCACCTGTCGATGTATGATAATGATAATGACAGAGTTATGATCATTTCAGTTGTAAACACAGGCAACAAACCTAACTTGTTAATAAAACAAAAGCTTTTGATCTTATCAAAGAAGACTGCAATCTGGTGACATTTCTTATAGAATAAAATAATGAAAGAATTCTGTATTTGTTCTTGCCAAATGATTTCCTGAATCAATTTGCATAGTACATGAGTGAAAAGTTGCCTTCAAGAATGGCCAACTTCTCTAACAAGAAGACAGTTAAATCAGATGGTATTGAGAGGCCATGTTTTCTGCTAATAATTTGTTTGTCAGTCTGTAGGCAGGGAACCAGAATAGCTTTCTCACAACTTTCCTATTTTTAAGATGGTACCAGAGAGTAGAATGGATGTTTCTATTCCATGTCTGATTTGCTCATGACACAGAAGTCAGGCCTCCATCATGGAACTGAGAGTAAATCTTTCAAAAATATCTCCCAGAAAATCTAGCACTGGGTCATTTGTTGAGTAATCAAACAAATTAAAGTCTTGAAAAGAACATGCCTGTTTATTTTCTGTGTAAATCTTCACTTTACAAAAATTACCCTGACATTTTAATCAGAAAAGAATAGTGAGATCAGGTAGATGAAATTCATTCATTGATTCACCAACATTTGTTAAGAAGGAGATAAAAATATAGATGGGAGTCCCCCACCCTCGAAATGCTTATACTCTAATACAGGAAAACAGAATGTTTATCTCTCTCTCTCTCCTCTATTTATCTGTCATCTATCTATCCATACAAGTATATATCCAAATGGAATTAGAATATCAGAAATGGATGCAGAGTACAGAATGAAATGAAATCAAATGAGACTTCATTGAAAGGGACCTTAATGGTAAAGAAATTGACAAAAAGAGCTGATGGGGAAGGCATTATTATATAAGATGCCCAGAAAATTACTTATATTTCTCACCATATTAGTTTGAATTTGAATTTTTATAGCACTCATTCAGTGCCAATAATTGAATATTGAAGTTAATTCTAAGAAAATGGCTGATGACCAAGGGATAACAACCTAGGGACAGCTTTCCACTTATTACACCAAATAGAGAAGAAAAATCAGGAATGACAGGAAGAGGGAATATGGAAAGATTCTGCCATAGAGTAATTTTTATAGGAAAAAAAAATATTGAAGGACCTATTCACCAGAACTCCTGAGGCAGGGGTAATCTCTATAAATCAGAGGAGTCCCAGAGCTCAAGGGGGAAGGAAAATGGGTAGGAACAGAGGAGTATAGAACCCAGAGGAAGAGATTGTAGGGAAGACCAGAAGCACATTATTACAAATATTTAATAATATGTGGGAAAAGACAGACAGCCTGCAGCAGAGAAAGGAATGTGGAAGAGGGACTCAATTCAAAGAACTCCTTAGAGTTTTTCCGCTGTTGTTCCCTGGAGGACTCTCTCTAAACCCTTTCCTGACTGGCCCCAGGGTGCTGAAGGGATGGCTCTTTCATCCAGGAACTTTTAATGACTGTTTTGGAGGAGAGGGTAAAGTCATCTAAGTGTACTGTCACCTATGTGACTTGAGAGGAGGGTTCTTGGATCCCAAGTCCCTCTAACCTAAATGCCCAGTCTTGCAGGGGCAGTTACTGAGACAAACGTTCTCAATCACATGGTATGAGTAGAGGGAGTTCATCAATACTAACTTCTTGGAGGAGCAACTGAAGATTGTAAGTAGAAATGAGTAGCAACAAATGACCTAGGCTTTAGCCTTCCCCATTACTCTGAGTTATTTGAACAGTAGAGTCCAGTGGGAACTTTTAGGGTTCTTAAACATTCTTTTCACTTTTTTTTTTAGCAATCACAAGTTTGTTTCCTTTCCAGAGAATTCTTAGAATCATTGTCATTCATTCATTTAAGTTGTGTCTGACTCTTTGTGATCTCATTTGTGTTTTTGTTGTTATTTTAGGGGAAGATAGTGGAGTCATTTGCCATTTCCTTCTCCAATTCATTTTACAGATGAGGAATTAAGGCAAAAAGGGTTAAGTGACCTGTCCAAGGTCATACAGTTAGCAAGTGTCTGAAGCTAGATTACTCAGGAAGATGAGTCGTCCGGACTTCAGGCCTGACACTATCCACTGTGCCACCAAGCCCTAGAATCATGGATTTATAGCTGGAGGGACCTCAGAGATGATCTAGTCTAACACCCTTATATAGGTATAAATCAGAAAAAATTAGATCTATAGGGGTTAGGTAACTAATTCCTTTCCATGTATCACTTAATTTTAATGTCCCTCCTCTGAAGTCACTTCCAATTTATTCTAAATATATCTTGTTTGTGCCAAGTTCTTGGCATGTTCTTTCCCCCATTAGAATTTGACCTCCCGAGAACAGCAAGTTTTTGCCTTACTTTGTGTCCATACTACTTAGTACAATTCCTGGCATATAGTTGGTGTTCAATAAGTATTTATTTTCAGTTGAGTCCTACTGGAACTTACGTGAGGGCAAAGTTAACTCAAGCTGTTCAAAACCTATTCCAAAATTTCCTTGCTTTCGGTATATTGACTTGGCTGGTATCGTGGGAGTATGAGGTGTGAAATCCTCCCTCTCTACTCCTTGAAGGTAGAGACTATGTTTTTACCTTTCTTTGTACCCCAATACCTTAGCACAGTTCACACAGAAGGCATTTAATGAATACTTGCTGTTTGACTTGACTCGTCCAAGTTCATACAAATAGTATGTGTCAAAGATGGAATTTGAACCCAGGATTGAAAAGCCATATTTTGAAATAAAATAAAGGAAAAGATCCTGAGCCCTTAGATCTTCCCAAACAAGTAGTATGATATCTTATTGTAAACTAATGTGTAGACCCTATCATCTGAGATCAGGAGTGGGTCAAATCCACTGATATTCCACTTTAGTCTTCTACTTAGTCCAAAGTAGCACTATCCCTAAAGCAATCTAGTTCTAGTCTTTGTTCAAAATGATCAACCTCAGTCTTTCTAAATAGTGGTGATATAAATATAGTGATTATAACTCCCTCACTCCTGGCCTCACTGGCTTGTTAAAGGCAACGATTAATTTATCCAAAAACAATGCTTCAGTCAAGCTTTGTGCCTGAGCTATGACTGTGGGTGTAGGAATAAGGGTTGAGACAGAAGATGTAGATAAAGACTGTACCTATGATTCCATGTGGTTCCATTAGTATGGGCACATCCAAGGTGATAAAATACCTTTAACCAAAGGAAAGAGAGTACCTTCTCTGTAAATGATCATTTTTAGAGTATTGCTTAGAACACTGAGGATTGAGTGACTTATTTGCTCAATGCAGTCTACAGCATGCCAGAGGCAAGACTTGAAATGAAATCTACCTGCCTCCAAGGTCTGTTCTCTGGTAGAGTTGGGGGAGGAAGAGACAAAGAGTGTTAGAGTAAGAGACAGAGACACAGACTGATTCAGAGAAAACCAGAGACAGAGAGATAATCTATCCTGTTTGACTACTGAATAAGATATGCTAGACCATCAGGATATCAATTAGTACAATCACACTGGATATTAAATGATAATCACATAAATAACATTATATTTAGCATATTATGATTAAAGAAAATTTTCCTCTATGATTATTTGATCCAATAACCGTATGATGCAGGTAGAGTAAGTTTTATTGTTTCCATTTTAAAGATAAGGAAACAGAAGTTTATTGAAGTTACATGAATTATCTAAGGTCATACACAGTTGGAAATTAACTTAGCTGGCCCTCAAACCAGTTTTCTGACTCTATGTCTGATTGTCCTACATTCTCTCCTAGCATCTTATGATCTTAAAGAGTCTATCCCTCTCTCTAAGTATCTATTCCCTTTTCAGGGAGGAATTTGGATTTTAGGAAGAAATAGAGTTCATTTTATGTTATAGTCAACTCTTAGTTAACTGAAAAGAACATTGTTATCTGAAGTAGAACATTACTTCAGTTGATTAAAAAAAATAATTGTTTAGCACCAACTTGATTCTTAAGGCAAGAAAAGTTCCTTGAGGAGATAAGGTAACAGGGAATAGCTCCTAATGTCCTTGGATTATTGGCAAATCATATGTGCCCCCCAAAGCATGACAGCTGGGGAAGTCAACAGTGCCCATATGCTCCCTGTACTATTGCAGCTCTTCACATTCAGGCTGTGTCCATATGAATGGGAAAGTAATTATAATAATGAACTTGCTTTATGGGATGTGATCAGAAGACCAAAGTCAATAGATCATTTTATGCTTCATTGGCTGGGCAGTAGCACCAAGGTCAGTGACCTAGGAAGCAGCCCCTAGATGCATTTGTTTCAGGAAAGTGCTGGCTAAATCCAGGAATAGGGATTTGGTGTTAAATTGTTACTTCACTTTGGAGTACTCAATTTCATTAGAAACCAAATTACTGAGTCTTAAGGTTCTTGTTTATCTGGAGTTGAATGCCCTCATTTCAGCAAGGCAAGGAGTCATAGGATCGATCACAGACTTGGAGCTAAACTTTGAAGGGCATTGAATTCAACACATTCATTTTGGAGAGAGAGAGAGAGAGAGAGAGAGAGAGAGTGAGAGGAGAGGAAGAGAGAGAGAGAGAGAGAGAGAGAGAGAGAGAGAGAGATGAGAGAGAGAGAGAGAGAGAGAGAGAGAGAACGAACTTAAGTGGAGTTGCTGAGAATCACATAGCTAGTAAGTGTCTGAGGTAGGATTTGAACATAGCTCATCCTGACTCCATATACTACTTTCACCATTCTACACTGCCTCTTCTATGAGAAACCTTGTTAAAATCTGGGTACATTTAGTTTCTTTTTTCCTTTTCTAAAAAATAAGTTTAGAAGGCTCTCCTTTAACACAAATGGGAACCAAGGGAAGAGTTAAAAGAAATAGA
The DNA here is from genome assembly GCA_023548195.1 of Bettongia penicillata ogilbyi. NCBI lineage: Eukaryota > Metazoa > Chordata > Mammalia > Diprotodontia > Potoroidae > Bettongia > Bettongia penicillata. The sequence continues at coordinate 20,101,396 of JAJHZJ010000453.1, forward strand.
ATCCATTTGAAAGAACCTCATATATTAGATGAGTTTCTTTGAGTCAGGAGTATTTGCTTTCTTGTAGAAAATATCAGAAAATATTCCCTTCCCTTGAGCTGCACATATATTGCCCAGGTGATATTCACAGCACTGAGGATGGTTATGAATATGGTGGCATACTTCTTAATCTTAAAGTATGATATATATATATGCATATATATATGTATATACATTTGCCCAAAGTAATTAGCTAGCAAGTGACAGCTAGCAAGTGACAGAACCTGGATTTCAATCTTGGTGCTCTGATTCCATTTCCACGACTCTGCAGTATAACATACCACAGTAGCAGCAGCAGCAACAACAGAGTACAATGTAGCCATTCTCAAAGAGAGGTCCAGGAACAAGACCCTTTCATGAGGCCAAAATTATTTTCATAATAATATTAAGATTTTAATGGCTAAATACATTAACTACCCACAGATATAACCCATGCAAACAAAAGCTCTTTGGGAAGGCTATAATTTTAAGAGTGCTAATGGGACCTGAGACCAAAAATTTGACAACCATTGATGTAATATATGGTGTTCTTGCTTGGAGTTAGGAAAGGTTCTACTCAAATCTACCAGCTGCCATTTATTAGCTGTGTGATCATGGGCAAGTCACTTAGCCTATCTGAAACTCAGTTTCCCCTTTTGCAAAATGATAAGATTTCCCTTGCCTCAAGGTTTTCATGAAGATCCAACAAAATAGTGCTTAAATTTTAAAACACTATACATATGTTGATCATTTGTAACAAGTATTTTACACATCTGTTCATCCTAGAGATATTATTTCATTTCGGTACTTACATACTTTGTAAAGTTGCTTATATACAGTTTCCCCTTGAGCATCTCCATTTCATCTCTCTTTGTCACCACAGCCAAGGACCTGACAATCTCTTTGACCCTGGTTAAATGGTTTGGGAAAAAAAGAATCACAGTATACAAATATTGGAGAAGAATATGGTGAATAATGTGCAGTTTCATTGTCTCTTTAGCAACACCATTTGGGAAGGCTGGGTCACTGTGGCCCAATGGATTTGACCCAGATACTAAGAGGAAAGTGTTTTTATTGCCATCACAATGATTAATGTGATGATGGGAACTAAGAAAGATGGAGAATGGTTGCAATGATTTGTTTTAACTTGCAGAAAAATAGTGCTACATTGAAAATCTATCAGAAGAAAATGAAAGCATGGCTGAAATAGGAAGTTATTTTGGCCTCTATTTTAAGAATAATATCCAGATGCTGAGAACAAGGAAATGAAAACTTTATGAACTCAAAATGCAAATGAAGACTAAACCAGAATCATGGAGTTTAATCTCATACCCCCAAGTGTCTTTTTAAGAAACACTGTGGCGTGTCTTTAACCTACTGTGTGGTATGATTGTATATCTTTTCCTTACCTGGACATTTTTTTCTCCCCCATATAACAGCAGGTTTACATGTGGAGAAATCATTCTCTCTTGAATATTTTCCATATATTTCATGTGCCTTGCTAGATTTTTTTAAGTTCTTAATTACCCAGGATAAAAAAAATGGATAACAAAAAGAAACATATAGTCTCAGCAATCCTATTATATAAGTTCCTTATAATAAAGGAGAAAATTGATTTTAAAAAACTGTACAATGATCCCCTGATAAAAAGTCACATAAAAATGCTTGAGATAGATGAATGGGGGAACAAATGCTCACTCTGTACCCTCATGAAAAGTCAGTGGTTGTAATTTTCCATTATGCAAATTAATAGCAGAATGCACTGTTTCATCAAGCATAATGATGTTTACCTGCTTGTGTGTTTTTGCAGAATTTTTATTTTAAGATAGCTCCTCCATGGCATGATTGGATCAGAGACTATGGAGTCATTTAATCAGAAATAAAGGACCTAGTGAATAAAGCAAAGGACATGGAGAGTTTTGTTTTGTCTTCTTCCTAAAACCGTAAATCTGGAAATATTCCACACACTAGAAGCTGCAGCTACCATATTCCAGACCTGTTAATAAGTGGTGCACAAATAATTCAGCTCATCCCATCTCTCCGATTAGAAGAGGCAGACAGGCAAGGAATGAAGCTGAATCATGAAGTCATGGAAAAAGAGACCGAATGTAAACTTGAAGCTTGTTGGAGAATGAATTAGTACATTTTTTTTGATGATGATGGACCTTCCCTATCATATAGATTCTGCTTATCCTTCATTATCTGCAAGTCTAATGAGCTTCTTTTCAATTCTTTTTTGCAAAACATTGATAAAGACCTGTTATAATATACTAGTCTACCAATATCTCTGCCTAGGTGCCATAGCATCTGATATTCATATTATAAATTCATCTCAGTTGGTGAAATTCTCAGATATTCTGAATTAAAATGCAAGTATGTTTGTGTGTGTGTGTATGTGTGTGTGTGTGTGTGTGTGTACGTGCACCAGCTCTTAGGTTTAATGACTAATCACATTCTTCCAGAGTAGAAGAGACTTGGGAAAACTAAAGCGTTTGAGGGTGGAACAATATTGGTCGACAAAAGACTTAAAAGTTTCTGATTTTGACCAAGGACATGAAGTAGAAGACCAATTTCTTTTCCTAAGTGGATTTAGATTTAGAGGATTATGGTCCAAATTGCAGTTATGTCATTTACAACATGAGTGCTTCTTGGCAAATCACATAAGCACTCTGGGGCTCAGTTTCCTCATCTTTAAAATAAGAGAGTTGGACAAGATGTCCTCTAAGGTTCCATCCAGCTCCAAGTTCTTGATGGGCTATTTAATATATGTAGATGACTTCTAAATCTCTGGATCAGGGCTTTACTTTTCTTTGGAGCTTCTCACTGAGAACTCCAATGACTTACAGCAATTGCCTCCTTGATGTTCTACCAACACCTCAGAATCAACTGTTTCAAGACCAGACTTATCTTTCCCCTCTGTCTGATCCTCTTTCTGATGGCTTTTTCAGTCTGCTACCACAATTTAATCTTTCTTAATTTTTGAGGTTAATTTTGACCTTTCAGTCTCCCTGTCCTCTCACAGTCAGTTATCAAATCATGCAGATTCTATCAGAAAGTTGGTGAACTGAAAAGCAAGGATATTTGAGGGGACATTGCTCTTTTAATAATATTTTGAAAGGTTTTGGTTAGGGCAGCTAGGTGGTGCAGTGGATAGAGCACCAGTGCAGGAGTCAGGAGGACCTGAGTTCAAATGTCACCTCAAACACTTTCTAGCTGTGTGAACTTAGTCAAGTCACTTAACTCTAATCTACTCATCCTGGGTCATCTCCAGTCATTCTGATGAATATCTGGTCACTGGATCCAGATGGCTCTGGAGGAGAAGTGAGGCTGGTGACCTGCACAGCCCTCCCTCACTCAAAACAAAGTCAAGTGCAAGTTATCTCATCATTTCTCTGATGCCATGGTCTTCTGCAATGATGGACAAACACACGCAAAAGAAATATGTCTTGAGACTCTGGAAGGCATGAGAACATCCTATTCATCAGTGGTCTCCTCAAAGTGGTTTTTAAAGAAGATTTCAAACACAGAATGCTTAAATTTTATTCCATGTCACTACAAACTATGTAAAAGGGATTGAATCGCATATAATTATTTGGAGAATGAGTGTCTAAATGTATAAATGAATCCTGTCCAGTTTTCTTTCAGGCAAATTATTACCATCTGCTTCATGTCTGTATGAATCATAAGGCCTGCTGAAAGAGGTGGAGAATGTGGTACAAATGAGAGAATCCCATTTGAAGACAGAATGACCTTTTAAAGTAAACTGTCCCTGTGTTTGAAAAATAGCACATTAGTAAACCTTAATTTTATTTAAATTTCAGAACATTTTGATTTCCTTTAATGAACTTTCAGCTATTTATAGTCACTTGGGTAATTGCTTTAAAACAAAATCTGAGTATATTGTTCGGATTAATCCTCAAAAATGAAATTGATTTAAAAATAGGAATATCCCTTTTTAAAATGAAAGCAAAAACAAATGAGAAGCAAATTGATGAACTTAAAGATTTACCAGAACACTTTAATTTAGCCCATGAACTAATGCTCACTAAACTGAGATAATTTATAAGCAGCATAAATTAGGTTTTTCTTCTCCAGAAAGGGAAGGCAAGTTAATTAGGCACATGAAATATCACAATTTAAGGAAGAAGATATTGAACTGCTACAAATTTGTGTTGAATTCTCATTAACTCCATAAGTCTAGTAGAAATTTTATTTTAAATCTTTAAAAATTAAGGTTTATGTGTTGGAGGTGCAGCTGCCATCAACTTTAAAGTATGTTTTTGCCTGTAGGGTTTGAGGGCTAATGGTTTATTTAACTGATGGCAGCTGTCCTCATTAGGGGCTGTTAGTAGCATATTCAAATGGTGTTTGTTAAATCTGGTGAATGATCCATTTGTCTTATGATTAGGCTTAGGTTTCTAAAATAATGATTGGGTTGTCAAGACCATTGCAACAGCTAATCATCCATAAAGAGTGGAGTAAGCCAACCACTGTTATGTGAATAGTGGACAATAGATATGTCAACACAGGCAACAGTTTGCTGATTTTATCATCGGGGAATCTCCCTTCTCTGAATGATACTCTAAGTCATGTTACAGGTATTATAATCATATGAATTCGAGAGATGTCAAAGAGTATTTCAAATCTCAAGCAGTGATTCTTTTATTCCAAAAAGTCATACCATAGATTTCCCTAAAAGATCTTTGAATTTGGGGGATTTTAACTGTCCCCAATTGGAAGTGATCTGATTTGCTTAAATAACTCATTTATATATACGTATGAGATAAGATGTCCAACAGCTCAATGATATACTTCTGCTTTATAAACTGTATCACACGTAGTTTTTTTTTTTTTACCACTATCCTGTACCCATAATGTTAGATAGGCATTTATTTTATTCTTCTATCATCCCTCAATTTACTTTTCTCCTCTACTCCACCCAGAAGAAGCTGTTCAGCCACATCTCCTATCCTCCCATTTTTCTTGTGTTTTAGGTTGCAAAAATCAGGTACAGTCTAATCATTGAATAGTGTGAAAAGTGTAAAATACCATACCTAAATAATCTTATCCCATTCTTAATAACATCAACCCAAAATAAGATCCTGGTCCAGACCCAAGACCACTCACTGACTTTGAAATTCAGAAGATGTGGGCTCATGTCTTTTCTTCTACACCTTATTATCTATTTGACTTTAAGAAATATATGTTACCTCCCTGAGCCTGGGTTTTTTATCTGTAAAGTAGTGACAATCGTGTGTGCTTAATTGAACTTGGATATTTAACTTTGAGGGTGATGGTAGGGAAAGAATGTGGAAAACTGCAACATGGTAGGTAGAAGAAATTGCTGATAAGTTTTCCATCTGTATCACAGTGGAAAGAGTTCTGGCTTTGCGGTCTGGAGACAGGAGTTTTCATCCTAACTTTTATACTTAATTGTGTGACCTTGGGTGCAAAAATCTCTATACCTATGTTTATTCATCTATAAAATGAAGGGGTTGGACAAGATGACCTCAAAGGTCCCTTTGGGCTCTGAATCAGGGATTTTATATTCCTGCTTTGGTTGTGTGTGCTCCTTCTCTCCATCTGGGGTTGAGTTCAGCTTGTTTTCTTTCTTCAAGAAAAGGTGGAGAGAGAGAGAGAGAGACAGAGAGAGACAGAGAGACAGAGAGACAGAGAGAGAGAGAGAGAGAGAGAGAGAGAGAGAGAGAGAGAGAGAGAGAGAAGAGGGAGTAGAGAGGGGGGAAAGAAGAGGAAAGGGAAATTTGGGGAAAAGGGAGAAGAACTGAAAGAGAAATGCAGGCCTGAAATTCCACTCCTGAGAGGGTAGAGGATCTACAGAAGCTTCCAGTCTCATTAACCATGGTCAGTCTGCCATTCATCTGATAGCTAACTTTTGGTCTTCTCTCCTCTAGCTGCATCAATTGGAATTCACCTGCTTCTTTTGAATTCTGTTCCCCATCTCAGTTCATAACATTTGAATGAGCTCCACCTTCAGAACACTGATACTTCCTGAAGGCAAAAATCACTCAGGACTATGCTGAGTGATGCTCTGTTTTTTCAAGGGGTATGCCAACCAAATCCTCACTAAGGTGCACTGAAAAATTCGTGCTTCCTTTGCAGTACTGAAGTCATAATTTTCTTTAGGAAAAGTCTAAAAGCAAAATATATGGGACGTGTGGTTTTAACAATGGACAACTCAACGTGAAGGAATGCATTTCTTGTTGGTTGGCTCTCTTACAGGTCACTCATCCTCACTCAGGTCTACCCCCCTATTTTACTGATGAGGAAACTGAAACCTAGAGCACTTAAATCATTTTCCTATAATCACACCACCACTAATGGGGCAGTATTAGGATTTGAACCAAGTTCCTCCATATTCATCACTTTTGTCATAGTTGTTGCTTCCAGCTAATCCACCAAACCCTACCTATTATATGATTTTGTTGCTGACAAATAAACATGACTTTCATTATTCTTTGTTTTTATGGACTGGACCTGTGATAAAGTTTCTGATCAGGAACTTCTCCCAGTGCAAATCAGTTCTTGTTGTCGGTGTCATTCATTTGTTCAGTTTTGTCCAACTCTTAGTGACCTCATGGACCATAACATGCCAGGCCCTTCCATCCTCCACTATCTCCTGAAGTCTTTCCAAACTCGGGTTTATAGTTTCCATGATGCAAATCATACTCTAACTTAAAATCTTAGATAATTGCCTCAAGTTTGGAGAAATTAAGGGTTCCAGCTGGTATGTACCAGAGGTATGATGCCTTAGAACCCTGACCCCAAGGCTAGCTTTCCAATCATCATAACAAGCTTGATGTTAGCTTTGCAAATTGCCATTGGCCAAAAAGAAGGAAGAAATACATTCAGTGATTTCATTTTATTTTGTCCTCTGAAAATAAACTGGAGCTGGTAAAGACAGCAGGCAATCACCAATCAATAGCTCTTTCTATGTGCCAAACTGTACTACTTCTGAGGATACAAAGAAAAAACAAAAATAGTTCTTGTCCTCAAGGAGATTAGAGGAGTAAGAAAAATGGCAGCATTCTGATAAGTTTAGGTAATGTCATTTTCCCAGTTGGTAGAAGTCAAACAGTTTGTGACATTCAATCAATCAACCTGCATTTATTAAGCACCTGCTATGGGCCAGACACTGTCGTAGTCACCGGGGAGCCAAAGATAAATGTGCATGTGGGAGGAAGAGTCCTTGATCTCATTGCTCAAATAATGAAGTGGTGGTGGAGAGCCCTGACAGCAAAAGCATCCAGCCCTGTGCTGTTATTTTCTTCTTGGGGCATTTTTTTTGGAGTTCTTTACTACTCATTTTGCAGTTGTTGACTATATAGGTCAACTTGACAAATCAGTTAAAAAAAAGGTTAACAGTGAATCCCAAAGCAGTTTAGGTTTTTCTTTTTCTTATAGGACATGGTAGAATTTAAACAGAGCTCCTGGGCTTAGAACAGTATTTGACTACTACTGCAAAGGGTGTTGGCCCAGCTGGCCTGGAGAGCAACCTATCCTTCATGTCATGGAAATTCTCCTTTGTCAACTGCACCAAAAAGAGACTCTAGTTGAATATCTTTGTTCAGTTGGGCTACTCCAGGTAAGAGTTGAGTGATCAGAGTTATTTTTCTTTCTCTGATACTTCTTTCTTTCTATGATTGCATTTAACTTAGGCAAATGGGGGAGAGTAAAGTTTCACACATTTTCCAACAAAGACTTTCAAGTAAATATTTTAGACTGGGAAAAATAACTGACTAGTCTAGTCAAGTGTCCCTCTTCCTCTTCCCTCTTACAGTGTTGCTAACATGAAGTATTATACTAGGTCATAGGCCTTTTCTCCTGCACAAAATGGCTCAATGCCTCCCCTCTTTTCCCTACCTCTTAGGTTCCCTGACTTCCTTTAAGACTGAGCACAAATCCTACTTTTTATTGCTGCTCTTTCCTTGTTCTTTCAGCTGCTAGTATCTTCCATTTTAAGGTTACCTTTCATCCAAAGTGTGTATGTCTTATGTGTCCCTAGATATTTTCATATTTGTCTCCCCTATTAGAACATTAATTTCATAAGTGCACACACTGTATTTTTGCCTTTTTTGTTACCATCTGGCTTAGCACAGTCAGTCACACAGAGTTTAATAAATGTATGTTGTCTAACAATCTTTTTCTTCAGGGAGATATGCCTGATCAACCCTACTCTACACTAACCATATTTTTGATTCACATTCCCTACTTACATATACATTACTTTCCTTGAGTTAATTAATATTTACATCCCTTTTCAAGTATCTTCCATGGATTTCCCTTCCTATATTCTCCCAAATTATAAACATGTGGCACACAAACTCCTATTTCTTGTGCTTTCATCACAACACCCTGAGAAGTACTCACCACTCAGTACATGCACACCTTGAAAATTCCAGTCTCAAAGTTGGGAAAAATCTCAGACATCATCTAGTTCAAACTAGGGCAGGAAACTTCTCTTCAGTTCCAACAAGTGGTCATCCACTGTCTGATTGAAGACCCCTGTGCTTTCACTAAGCACTTAATGAAAGAGCTGTCATTCTTTTTCATTGTCTATCACCATCCTCTTCCTCCAGCTATCTCTACTTTCTTTCAAAGTGCAGCTCAGAACCACTTCAGAGAAGAGATTTTTCCTGATCCTTTCAATGATTATTCCTAGTACTCTGAAATTTCCTATTTTGGAGTTTATTTTAATTCTCCCAGTAGATTGTATTTTCCATGATGGCAGAAGCTGTCCCATTTCTTTCTATCCCCTGTGCCTAGTCCAGCCCCTTGCATGTAGTATGTGCTTGCTTAATCAATATTTCTTGAATTGAATGTATAGAATCACATGCTTTAATAAGGATAGCTTTCAGTAGAAAGAGAGAGAGTAGTGATGAGGGATTTGTGAATCTGATGGAGGAAGTGAGCACTGCTGAGAAGTTGTGTGTGGTTATCAGGCTTATCCAACATTCTTGGAGAGGACCATGATATCAGAGAGATGAGGACATGACTTGCAGTTGATTTTGATTTGAGCAAGGCAGGGCTGTGCAAAGTCACCAACATCACTTTCTCCTCCTGAGCCATCTGGGTCCAGTGGCCAGATATAAATCAGAGTGATTGGAGATGGCTCAGGAGATAGGAGAGAGAGAGAAAGAGAGAGAGAGAGAGAGAGAGAGAGAGAGAGAGAGAGAGAGAGAGAGAGAGAGAGAGAGAGAGAGAGAGAGAAAGTCAGAGAGACAGAGGGAAACACACAGAGACACAGAAATAGAGACAGAAAGAATGAGAATGATTCAGTGATTGAAGAAAATGAAAGCTGGGATTTTATTGTGTATGCCATAATTTGCCTTTTGGGTTAGGCTCTCTCAGTCACTGTGGGCTTCCAAAATACAAATGAAGAATGGCATGGGAAGCTCAAATCATGGTGCAGATGATTCAGTTTCTGCCTGAAATTATTTTAGTTTGGAATATCCAGAAAACTGGAAAAAAGTGACGGTTCTATCTGAATTATCTACAGAGATGCCTCAATTTCCCACTTCACTTTCTTCAGCTAAAAAAGCATATTTATTTTCATTCCAAGGTATTCATTTCCTGTAGCCAAATAAACAAGATGCTGTAGATTCCATCCTGAAGCATCAGCCCAGGGTCAAAAGAGAAGTACTGAGCTATTTTATTGCCAAAAAGTTACCCCAAAAAGATCTTATTCATTTGCAGCCTTCGAATTTTTTGAAGTTTCTTTAAAATGTTACTTTCAATTATTCCCTCAATGGATATTTCTCTAGGCAAAGCTAAGCCTAACACTTCCTCTAGAACCCAGTTTTGTTCTAATTCCTCATATGAGATTGTGGCTTCATTCTCTGCCACGGCAGCTTTGTATTTTGATCAGTAAGCAGGGTTTCATTCTTTGGTAGTGAATAACTAACATGCCCTACTGCTCCAGTAACCTTCCCCATCACCTCCACCCCCTTGTGAAATGGAGGCACCAAAGCTCCAACTGGCTGAAACCCATAACTCATTCAGAATTGCTATGGGAAGATTATGCCATTCTTTATTCATGAAAAAAGACAAATGTAAAACCCCAAATTTCTGTGATCTGCCTGCAAGTTTCTTTTTGTTACTTTTAATTCCCAGTTTCAGATAGAAGGTATGAATTATTTATCGCGTGCCATTTTCTAAAAAACAAAGTTCTATAGTGGATTGTTTTCCTGTGACCCTAGGGTCTGAAGGACCAGTGATTGTGAGGGGGTGTGACTCTTGATTGTTATACGGAGTGATGGTCAGAAAGCCTCACAGGCTTGCCAAATGGATGAAATTTCAAGTTGAATTCAGGTCTACTTGCTGCCAGAGTTCTGAGTGAGCCAAGAATTAAGGCTGGCACCTGGGGCAGCCCCAGGTATGCCCTTTATTACTTAGAGAAGCAGTCACTCTGGCAGAGGGGAACATTAGTGGGGAGATCTCATGGGGATTTTTGGAAAGAGAAATGGAAATAGCCTGGGACCCAGATATAAGAAGTGATACAGATGGGTAAGACCCTCCCCGCCTCCTGAAAGGACAGCTTAAGCCAAATCAGTTTTTAAGGATAGAAATGGTGACTGAAGAAGTAACAAACTCCTTGGGTCTCCCCTGGATAGGCTTGGATATTCCCCATATGCAACATTCCATATCCTACCTTAATGCTTATAACCCATGCAACCTTGGCTAAGTTGGAGGACTCATTTTCCTCATCTCTAAAAAGAGAGGTTGGATTAGGTAGCCATTAAAGCCCCTTTTGAACCTGAGATATCTATTCTCCAATGATAATGGCTCAGCAAATGTTTCTTTTAATTTCCATGCATCAAAATTCAGCCTCTTAAGGAGAAAAGCAATTGGACTACCCAATGCTACCTTGCAAACTGTGGTTGGAAATTATTTTTTTATTTGAGGCAAAGAATCAGAAATCAAATTGCACGAAGTATGCTTCAGTTGGGAGATATGCTGTTAGCATCCTTTAATTATGCACCTTAGGAAAAAGACTCCATCACTGCTCTAGTTGCAGGGGACCCCTTTTGTTTGGGATTATGCATACAACACACCTACGCTAAGCATAAACACCAATTAATCGCAACACAGGTAAATTCCTGATCCAGAGTGAGCATGATAACATTTTACATAAAGAACCACCATATTCTTATCACCATAACACAATCCTCAGTGAAACCTGGTGCATATGCTGCCTTTGGTTTGCCATCTATATCTCTATCAGTCAAATACCAGACTTCTAGGTTTATCACCTGTGTTAATATCACCTGGCCCCAAAAGGGAGCAGGTTGAAAATGAGAACTGGAAACGTCCCTTTTTGGTCTCTGCCAATGAAAAGCAGTTCTTCTCGAGCCTTTTGGTTCATAAATAGGCCTTCTGAGAGGAGCTCCAATGTTTCTTAACAAAGGAGAAATGCTAAAATGAGAGTCATCCCATACATTTCAATATAAAAAGAACTTTCCTTAAATGAGAATCAGATGCAGAGTAGGCATAAATACACCTTCAAATTGCCTTCCCCTAACCCTGGGATTGTTTTTTTTTTTTTTTTTGAAAGACATGATTATAGTTGAAAGAAGAGTTTCTCATCCCTTTGCCTTCCTTTACTAATGGGATTTTTTTGCAGTTTGTTTATTCATAAGGCCATGAAAATCAAGGTTTACTAGATGTTGTTTTACTTTTCTCTTGAATCATGTTAGGCAAGGGAAAAACAAGTACCACCTCTGGGTGCTTTGACTTTCAAATATAACTTTCCTACCTCTCCTTTTCCCTTTCCCTGTTTAGTACTGTTGCCCTTGCCTATATAGAACTCAAAGGTTGGGATGGTGGTGAGTGTGGTGTGGTTGGATATATTGGGATATATCTTTAACAGTAAATAGTTGAGACAACATGGTTTAGTGGAAAGAATGTTAGGCTAAATCAGGAAAATCTGGGTTCAAATCCTACCTCTGGTACTTTTTTGGTTTTGTGATCATGGGTAAGCTTTTTCAATTCTCTGTGACTCTATTTACTCATCTGTAAAATGTGGTTAATGGCAAGATCCTGATAAGTATAATAATTGATTCCCCTAAGTCATATATATATCTGAATTTACACTATTAAAAGTAATAATTATAGTCAAGATGGTGGAATACATACAGCAACCCAGCTGAACTTTCCCAACATTCTCTTCCAAACAACTGTAAAATAACACCTCAAATCAAATTTTGGAGTGGTAGCACCAACAAAAATTCAGACTGAGATATTTATCCAGCCTAAGAAAACTTGGGCAATCTGTAGGAGAGGTCTGTGATACTGAGGTTGAAGTCTGCCTAAAGTTTGGCAGTAGTACCAGTTCTAGGACTTTGAGATGACCCAGAAAATGGTAGTGGCAGCAATGGCAGCAACAGTTTTTGGAATTCAGTCCAGAGATGGTAAGGTGTTTTTTGTGTGTGTGTGTGTGTGTATGTGTGTATGTGTGTATGTGTTAAACTACTGGACAGAAAGAGATTATAGGGACCCTTTGCTGGCATTGGGTGCAGCTTGTATTAATTAGCAACTCTTTTTGCCCATTAGTAGCTCTGGGCCACAGTTTCAGGGTAGAGAGGAACAGTTGGATTGTTCACAAGGGAGTTGGGTCCTCATAATAGTTCCAAGGAAGAGAGGAACACTAGTGCTTGTTGCTACAGGAACGCAAGGGACTTGGTTATGCTTCCAGAGCCAAAAGGAGATGATAGTGCCTGTGGTGGCAGATAAATAGGGGCTCTTCCTGAGTAAAGACCAGAGTGCAGACCAAGAGAGCAGTGATCATATCTCTCTCCCCAGATCACACTACCTTGGATGCTCCAAAAATTTGCAGACCCCAGAACTAGCTCTGAAAACAGAAGCACAAAAAAGTCTGATGCTTGAGGCAGTTCCCTACTGCCAGGTAAGCGGATCTCAACTTTAGCATAAATATCAAAGTCAAGAAATAGACTGGAAAAATAAGCAAATAACAACAAAAGAACTTGACTATAAAAAAACTACTACAATGACATTCAAAACATAAACTCAAAAGATGACAATGTGAAAACAACTACAAAGAAAAGTCTGAAGGAAAAATACTAATTGGATCAAAGTCCAATAAGAATTCCAAAAAGGTTAAAGAAAGAGATGAGTGGCAGAGGGAAAATTGGAAAAAGAAATGAAAGTGAGGCAAAAAAATATGAAAAGAATTAACAGCTTGGTAAAAGAGGTAGCAAAAATATTAAAGGAAATAATACCTTAAAAAATCTTACAAAACAGAACTGCCTAATGGCAAAAGAGACACAAAAATTTACTGAAGAAAAGAATTCCATAAAAACAAAATTGGCCAGATGGAAAAAGAGGTACAAAAGCTCACTGAAGAAATTAATTCTTTATAAACTAAAATTGGGCAAGTGGAAGCTAATGATTCCATGAGACCTCAAGAGACAATAAAATACAGTTGAAAGAATGAAAAGACATAGGAAGAAAAGTGAAATATCTCAGAAAAACAACTGATCTGAAAAATAAGAATTACTGACCTACTAGAAAGCTATGACTAAAAAAAAAATCTCAGACATCCTATTTCAAGAAATTATATAGGAAAATTATCCTGACATCTTAGATCCAAAGAATAAAATAGAAATTAAAGAATCTACTGATCAACCTCTGAAAGAGATTCCAAAATGAAAACTTGCAAGAATATTGCAACCCCAGAACTCCCAGGTTAAGGAGAATATATTGCAAGCAGACAGAAAAAAACAATTCAAATATTGTGGAGCTACAGTCAGCATAACACAAAATTTAGCAGCTTCAACATTAAAGGATCAGAGGGCTTGGGATATATATTCTGGAGAGCAGTGGAAGTAGGATTACAACCAAAAAATCACCTACCCAGCAAAACTGGGTCTGATCCTTTGGGAGAATAATGGATATTTAATGAAAGGACTTTCAAATATTTCTGATAAAAAAGACCAGATGTTCAAATATAAGACTCCAGAAAAGTATAAAAGATAGACATAAAAGAATAATCATAAGGGATTCAATAAAGTTAAACTGTTAACATTTCTATATGGGAAGATGATACATGTAACTCCTAAGAATTTTGTCATTATTGGGGCAGTTAGGAGGAGTCTACATTAATAGAGGGCATAGGAATGAGTTGATTATCTTGAGATGACCTCCAGAAAAAAAAAGAAGGGGTGAGAAAGAGAGATGCCCTGGGCGAAGGTGGAATGAAGAGATAGAATTGGGAAAATTTTCTCACATAAAAGAGGTTTACCAGGGAGGGGATAATTGGGAATGGAGTGGGGAATACTTGGAAGTCACTTTTGGTTCAAAGAAAGAAGAGTATACACTCATTTGCATATAGAAATTTATCTTAATAGAGAAATGAAAAGGGAAGAGGATAAGTGATATGGTAGGGGTGGGAGAATGATAAAAGAGAGGACAGATTAAGGAAGGCAGTGGTCAGAAGCAAAACATACCTTTGGGGAATGACAAAGTAAAAACATACAGAAAAATAAATGGAAGAAAATAGGATGGAGGGAAATGCACAGTTAATAATCATAAATGAGTTTGAGTGGAATGAGTTCACTCATAAAACAGAAGTAGATAACAGAATGGATTAGAAATGAAAAGCCAACAATATGTTCTTTACAAAAGAAACACTTGAAACATAAAGACACACAGAGTGAAAATAAAGGCCTGGAACTGAATCTATTATGCTTCAGCTAAAGTAAAAAAAGGCAAGGGTAGGAATAATGGTCTTAAAACAAAAGTTAAAACAGATTAATTGAAAGAGATAATTAGGGAAACTACATTTTGCTAAAATGTGCCATAGGTAATGAAATAATATAAAAAAACCCAACAAATTTCTTTGTAAAGGCCTCATTTCTCAAATATATATATGTATATATATACATATATATATGCAACTGAGTCAAATATTTATATAAAAGAGTCATTCTCCAATTGATAAATGGTCAAAGAATGCGACAAGCAGTTATCAGAAGAAATCAAAGCTATTTGTAGTTAAGAAAAAGTGCTATAGATTCATTAGAGAAATGAAAATTAAAATGACTCTGAAGTACTACCTCACCCTTATCAAAAATGATAAGTGCTGGAGGGGATTAGAAAAAAATAGGTACAATAATAGATTGTTGGTGGATGTAGAACTGGTCCATCTATTCTGGAGAACAATTTGGGATGATGCCCAAAGGGCTATAAAACTGTTCATACCTGGCAGAGTAACACCACAAACTAGCTAGGATGCTCCCCGCAAGCCCAGCCATATACTTGTAAAAAATGACTCTAAACAAATTCTTGAGCTGCAGAACCCACAGAATGAAAGAGTGAAGCAAATCTCCAGCCCAAGACAACCTGGAAGGTCTCCAGAAAGTGTATCTCATGCTGCACTGGGAGCAGAGCACAGTCCAGTGTGGCCCACACTGGCACAGATGGGACATGAACATGAAGTGGGGGAATGGAATCTCAGGCATTTGTGGTGGTTTCCAGACTTCACAAAAAATACAGAGGACAAATTGGAAGGTCAATGGAAAAACACTTGTAGCACCTGTGTGAGAAAGGAGAGTGGTCAGTTTGGGCCCCAGGGCAGCAGAGGGAGCAGCAGGTGGAACCTGTGGCAGTCACAGAAGCATCAGGGGCAGTTACAGTCACTGTTTCTAGAGCTCTAGGTCCACAGATTGTGGGAGGATCTACAGGCTGATAATACACCCCCCACCTCCCACAGAAATCAGAGAACTACCTTGACAAAGAACTCAAAAGTCAAGTAAATGGCTGGGGAAATGAGCAAAAATCAGAAAAACAACTGACCTGGAAAATAAATCCAGGAGAGACAATTCACTTGTTGTGTCCATCTTTCAAAACCAAAGAAGATCATGCCATCAGAAAAATGATGACGTGACTTACATGTGACTTGAGTGAGGGGGCGCTATGTAAGATCACCAGCCTCACTTCTCCCCCAGAGCCATCTGAATCCAGTGACGGATATTTTAAAATTATTGGACTATCTGAAAGTCACAATCAAAAAAAATTCTAGACATCATCTTTCAAGAAATAATCAAGGAAAACTGCCCTGATATTCTAGAACCAGGGGGTAAAATAAATATTGAAAGAATCCACTGATCATCTCCTGAAAGTGATCCCAAAAGGAAAACTCCTAGGAATATCATAGCCAAATTCCAGAGCTCCCAGATCAAGGAAAAAATATTACAAGCAGTCAGAAAGAAACAATTCAAGTATTGTGAAAATACAATCAGGATAACACAAGATCTAGCAACTTTTACATTAAGGGATTACAGGACTTGGAATATGATATTCTAGAGGTCAAAGCATCTAGGATTAAAACCAAGAATCACCTACCCAGCAAAACTATGGATAATACTTCAGGGGAAAAATGGTCATTCAATGAAATAGAGGCCTTTCAAACATTCTTGATGAAAAGATCAAAGATGAATAGAAAATTTGACTTTCAACCACAAGGATCAAGAGAAGCATGAAAAGGTAAACAGGAAAGAAAAATCATAGAAGTTGAACTGTTTACATTCCTACATGGAAAGATAATATTTGTAACTCTTGACACTTTTCTTAGTATTATGGTAGTTGGAGGGATAATATACATATAGACAGAGGACACAGGGTGAGATGAATAGGAAGAGATGATATCTAAAAAGTAAAATTAATGGGTGAGAGAGGAATATATAGGGAGGAGAAAGGGAGAAATAGAATGGGGCAAATTATCTCTCACATAAAAGAGACAAGTAAAAGATTTTTCAATGGAAGGGAAAAGGTGGAGGTGAGAGGGAAAAAGTGAACCTTACTCTCATCACATTTGGCTTATGGAGGGAATAACATGCACACTCAATTTGCTATGAAAATCTATCTTACACTTCAGGAAAGTAGGGGAGAAGGGGATAAGCAGGGTACTGAGGGGATGATAGAAGGGAAGGCAAATGGGAGGAGGGGGTAATTAGAAGCAAACACTTTTGAGGAGGGATAGGGTCAAAAAGAGAGAATAGAATAAATGGGCGGGCAGGATAGAAATAGGAGGAAAATAGAATTAGTCTTTCACAACATGACTTTTATGGAAGTGTTTTGCATAACTACACATGTCTAACACATATTAGATTGCTTGCCTTCTTAGTGGGGATGAGTGGGGAGGGAGGAAGAGAAGTTGGAACTTAAAGTTTTAAAAATGAAAGTTAAAAATTGTTTTTACATGCAGCTGAGAAATAACATCTACAGGAAATGGGGTATTGAAATCTATCTTGCCCTACAAGAAAATAGAGGAATGGAAATAAGAGAACGGAAGGGTATGATAGAAAGGAGGGCAGCTTGGGGAAAGGGGTAATCAGAATGCATTCTCTCTTGGGATGGGTAGAGGAGAGAGATGGGGATAAAATTTGAAACTCAAAATCTTGTGGAAATGAATGTTGAAAACTAAAAATGAATAAATAAATGTTTTTTAAAAATTGTGGATACCCTTTGATCCAGCAATACCACTACTAGGTCTTTTTTCCCAAAAAGTTCAAAGTAAAGGGGAAAAGAACTTATATGTACAAAAATATTTATATCAGCTCTTTTAATTTGTGGTGGCAGAGAGTTGGATATTGAAGGGATGCTCATCAACTGGGGAATGTCTGAACAAGTTGTGGCATATAATTGTAATGGAGGACTATTGTGCTACAAGAAACAAGTCACAGTGGTGGTTTCAAGAAAAAAAAAAAACCTGGACAAGACCTATATGAACTGATGCAAAAAGTACTGCAAGATAATTGTGTATAGTAGTAGCAATATTGCAATGATGATCAACTGAGAAACAGTTGGCTATTGTAATCAGTACTCTGAGATAATTCCAAAGGACTCATGATGAAAAACACTATCTCTCTCCAGAGAAAGAACTGATGAACTCAGAGTGAAAATTGAAGTATTATTTCTCACTGTTTTTTTTTCATTTTTTTTTGTGATGTGGCTAATGTTGAAATATATTTTGCATTAGTTCACATGTATAATGAATAAGAAAGGGGTGGGAGGGAGAGAATTTGGAACTCAAAATTTCAAAAATTATTAAAATTAATAAATAAAAAACCAAAGTCATAAATTCATAAAATATGGTAGTTGTTGGAAATATGCAGGGCAAATTCAAGTCAGGACCTAGTTAGAATTGTAACATTTCTCTCCTAAGATTATATTTGGCTCAGCTGAAGTGTTGCGTGTAAAGTATTGCACAAATTTTAACACACTTGCATTTAATAACATCAGTTTTCATCAGGCCATTATTTTAGTGTAGGGAAAGTTGGACTTACTTGATCAGGTATGAAAGGGTGAATGAATGATTAACTTGAATTGTATGTTTATCAGATTGAAGTAAATTATATACAGGCCTCCTTGCAAGTCACTATCAAAAGAACATGAATAACTGATAGGAATTCAAAAGAGGGAGAGACAGAACTGATGGGGACAATACCAGCAACCAATGTCTATTAAGCATCTACTGTGCGCCAGACACCATGCTCAGCATTGGAGATACCAAGATAAATAATAAATAGGCATGAATAATGGAGGTCACATTTAAATAGGAGATCAAATTGAAAAGTAGGTTAAGAATGAGTTGTATAGTTGAAAATCTGGCAGTTTTACCTCTGATGATCTATTACTTTATAGGATCAGAGATCTAAACCAGGAAGGGTCCTCAGACAACATCTAATCCATGGGGTGGGGAACCCACAACCTCTGGGCTGTATATGGCCTTCTGGGTCCTCAGGTGTGGTCTTTTGACCAAGGCCAAATTTTACAGAAGACATTTTATTTTTTGATTTATTATTTATTTATCTTTTTTTTTAATTTATTCACTTATATAAATTATATGATATATTTACATTATATAAATATTTATATTGTAGAAATTTACTTATAAAAATAAATTTATTATTTATTTATCTCTTTTTAAGGATAATTGTTCTCTGGGATTTCTATTCAGTCAAAGGCCTTGAGGCTGCAGGTTCCCCACCTCTGGCCTAGTCCAATCCTCTCATTTTACATGTGATGAATTTGCAACCTATGGGAGGGTAAGTGACTTGTCTAAGGTCACCCAGGTGGTGAGCAGTACAGGTAGGATTCGAACCTCTGTCTTCTGATCTCAGAATGAGTGTGCCTTTTCACCCTAACTTGCTATCTCCCCTAATAAATTATATGAGAAATAGAAAAAAGAAATCCCTCAAAACAGAAGCCATATGGTACAATCAGAAAGGAAGCCTGGACATTTTGGGAAACATATCCTGTTATCAAAGGATACTTTGCACAATTGAAAGAGGAGTTTCCTAACTTGTTTTGGTTTTGGAAATCAAAAGCACCATTGAAAAGAAAACAAAAAAGGATTGATTGTTATTAGAATCAATAATTGATGAGTTTACACAACTGGACTTTGAGAGGTAAGACTTAGTAACACAATTAGCAAAGATGAAATGTGATCTAGGGGAAGAAAAATATAGTTAGAGAATGAATGGAAGAGAATGCAAAAGAAAGTAAGTTATCAAATTAATACAAAGAAAACATTAATTTGTCTAAGTTGTAACAGATATAGAATATGAAGGCAAACATCTGACAATTCAGAACACTGAATGGAGGGATCAAATCAGGAACTAGACATGGGATTATAAAGTGTTAAATGTAATTTTAAAAGCAACAATTTTAAAAGCAGTTATTGATAACCTTAATGCCCAAGTCAAACTTAATAAGGAAGTCAGAAACAGGAGTGAGGTATGAGAAGAGAAACCCAATCAATGTCAGGCAAACATGAAAAATCTATGTATTTTTATTAAATATATTTCAAAAATTTTTAATTTATGGAATAAGACAAGCATTTTGATAACAATATAACAATAAGGATGATTGAACATGAAATAGCAAATCTATGATGTACAATTTGCTATTCTTTTTAAATGTATAATAATTATATAAATTTTTTTTCTTCTCTCCCCCTGAGAGATGGCTATTATTAGACACACTAAACATATGTTATCATTCTTGACTTCTATTTATCAGTTCTTGCTCTGGACGCAGATAGCATCTTCCTTCATATGTCCTGCAAAGTTAGTTTGGGTATTTATAATAATCAAAATGACTTGGTTGCTCAAAATTATTCTTGGTTTTGTCCATTTCACACTCCATTATTTCATGTGGTCTACCCATGTTTTCCTAAAATCATTGAGCTCATCATTTCTTAAAATAGTATTCCATCACTATCAAATACCACAACTTGTTCATTCATCCCCCAATGGATGGACATCCCTGCAGTTTCCAGTTCTTTGTTACCACAAATAGAGCTGTTATAAATACTTTAGAGCATCTAGGTTCTTTCCTTTCCCCCTAAATATCTTTGGAAATAAACATAGTAGTAATATTGCCATGTCAAAGGGTCCAGGCAGTTTAATAACTCTCTGGGCATAATTCCTAATTGCTCTCCACAATGGTTGAACCAGTTCAAAATGGAAGGTTTAAAAAAGCAGCTGAGTATCCAGTTGACTGATCCAACCTATGGTCCAAAGAATGGCTGAGGGATGTTCACTGAGATCTGGATGAATACAAGGTCCTCACTTAAAGGTCCACTCAATGAGACTCCATCAAGGATCCTCATTTGCAAGTGAGAAGAGGGAAGAAGAATAATTAGCCCTGGTATCAGAAATGACATTCCAGTCTAAAGAGAGTTTCATTAGGGTCAGAGAGATTAGTGATGCTCAGGGTATTAAGACACTGCACAACGAGGAGACATACTCTACCTTGAGAAATATGTGTTGTAAATGGAGGCATCTCAAACAGAGCAAGAGCCACAAATCAGTAGAATGGACACACGAATTCTGAATGTATTTTTGTTGTTTGGTTTTGTGAAACATAGAAGCCAGAAAGAAAATGGATAAATCCTGAACAGATTAGAAGACCAAAGTCGTAAAACTCAAGAATACTGACTCTGATGTCAGAGGACCTGGATTCATCTGATACTGTCTATGTAACCACTAGGTAAGTCCTTTCGCCACTCTTGGCCTCAGATTTCCTCTGTACAAAATGAAACGGTTGGTCTAGATGTTCTCTGAGTTTCCTTCCAGCTCTTCATCTATTCATCCACATTTTATAGAAGGTGTCTAAGGACCTAACTCTTTCCAGTCTGCCCATTTTTCCCCAATATCTATTAGTAGGAAATGATTTCTAAAATGTAACCCTCTGGGGAAGGAAAGTATCTGTGAAGGGAAAGCTCTTTTTGAATAGCTTGGATAATTTTCTGTTAATGTCTAATTTTGTTGCTCCTGGAATACTAGCACAGATTTAGAACAGGTTATAAGAATCATTACACTAGAGAAACAAAAAACTAGTTTCAGTTGTTTTTAAGGACTTTAGCACTCTGGCAAATAAGTAATTTGCTATTAGGTTTGGCATTTAAAAATCTAACCATCTTAAGTAAATGACTAAATTATTAAGCTTTCTTTCACATTACTCCCCTTCATACACTGTGTTCTAGCTAAATTTGCTCATTTACTATGACATATGAACAGCAAAACAGTAAGAATTTATTGAGAGTACTGAGCTATGACCTGGAATACAAAGAGACAAAAATCCAGGCCCTGCTCTCAAGGACCTCGTAGTCTAAAGGGAGACACAACATGCAAAGAACTAACTATACACAAACAAAATATAAGCAAGATGACATGCATCTAATCTTAGAGGGAGGGTCCTAGGTTTAAGGAGGATGAAGGTGAGATTTTTGATAAGACTTTGAGGAAGCCAGAAAGTGGTGACTGGGGGACAAGTAAAAAGGCACAGAATTGGGAGATGGCATGTCATGTGTTAAGAAGTGAAGAAAGCCAATGTCACTGAATCACAGAGTATGTTGAAGGGAGAAAGGCATAAGAAGACTGGGAAGACTGGAGGGATCCAGGATATAACAGGCTTTAAAGGCCAATTTGAGGAGATAGTACGGTCAGACCTGCACTTTAGGAAGATCTGTTTGGCAGCTGAATGATGGAGGGACTGGAGAGAGACTTGAAACATGCAACCAACTAGAAGGCTAGAGTAATAAATAGTCCAAGTGAGAGGTGATGAGAACCTCCACAGTGGTCACTGTGCCAGAGGAGAAAAGGAGTCACATGAGAAATGTTATAAAGATAGAATATTCTGGTCTTGGTAATTGTTTGGGGAGGGGTGATAGAGAGGAGTCAAGGGTAGCACCTAGGTTCCAAGTCTGGGTACCTAGGAGAATGGGGGTGCCCTCAATAAGCAATAACTGGAAATAGAAGAAGGTTCTGGGGGAAATACATTGAGATCAGTTTTGGACATAATTGATTTTTAAGATGTCTATAGGAATCCAGTTTAAGACATCCGGTAGAAAAGTACATGGATTTGTAGATTTGTACCGAACTAGAAATCATCAAACAGCTCTTATGCTTGCTAACCATTAAATATTTATTCCCATCTTTATTTTATCAGTCAGAGGCCAGTCACACAAGTGTCTTATGGTGTATTGCCAAAAAAAAAAAAATCCGAGTAATTGACTGGGAAGAAAGGAGTTCTGTCTTACCTAAAAATTCCTTCTTAGATGTAGTGTCCAAAGCAAACACACTAGGGTATTTTGCATTCTAATAGGAGTGGAAATGAAGTTTTATATGATTTCCATTTGAACTGCTTCATTGTTTGATCTAAAATTGATTTTCAATGGCAAATTGGATAGACCATCATTGGGGAAAGAGGTTTACCCATTATATTTAATTCAACAGGTATTTACTATGTGTCAGACACTCTGTTAGGTCCTGGGGCTACAAAAATAAAAATAAAACAATACTTAGAGGATGTCGTGAATTTTGGTTTTTGTTTTATTACCTGGGATGGATTTCTAGTTGCATCTACCATTGACCACTGCCATAGAATACTTAAAGTAATTTGTACATTTGCGTGGTTATTAAAGGCCAGTAAAAGAGTTGTGTGTCTCTGGGGAGGTGACTTAAGCTATTTGTACCCTAGTTTCCTTATCAGTTAAATGAAGGTGTTGGATTTGTTGATGTGTAAGGTCCCTCCCAATTCTTTAAATATGATCCTATGAATGGATCCATGAATAAGGCATCTATTACACTTACTCTGTGCCAATACAAATAGAAAAGCAGAGACAGTACCTGCTCTCTGGGAGCCTGCATTCTATAGGGGGAAAAAAGCCAAGTGGAAGATTTCAGCTGCAAATCATATGGAAAGGCCCCATGGTCCTTAGGGTGCAGCAGCAAAACAGATATTATCATTTCTACTGATAAAATGATATCAGTGTCAGGTGCTGAGCCCATGATGGATGCTACTCCAAAGACTTGTAATCAGGATCCTAAACTCTTTCCATCAGACTCTGAGGGGAGATGGTGTCAAGGTGATGATGGTGATTTGACTTGCCTGGTACAGATTGCCACCTTTCTTTCCCTTGAGGGCCTTTTTTTTAGCTAAGCTGGCTTGCTTGCCCTGTGAGTGGCAGTTGGTGGGAATGCCTGGCCTCTTTTTTGTAGGAGCCACTTTCCAGTAGGATGGTCATCCTAGAAACAGGACTGATGGTCTGGAAAATTCTGGTACTCTTCCATGTTAGTGGCAATTGATCAATAACTGTTAGTGGTGATGAAGAATGTGGAGTCATTTTCTGCAATGATTTCTCCCCTCAGGGATGTCCTTGGGGGCTGCAACTAGAAAGAGGTCTGGTAGTTTTAGGAGTGCTGCTATTCTCAAAGTTCTGGGTCTCAGGGTCCTGAGATATCTCCATTAGTGTCCAAGAATGGTCAAGCTTGGTGGTGGCTGTTCTGATGCATATTCTCCTCACCCTCCTTACAATCAGTAACAATCTATTAAAGTAGTTTAAAAAGGGAATTGTGGAGTTACCTATCTGTTTATTGGAATTCATATTTAATGAATATTGGTAAATCAGATAACAACATCTCAGAATATGTAAGGCATAGTCATAGAGTGGATAGTAAGATACGTGGTGCCATATGGATCTATGCTCACTGTATGATTAAAAAATATACTTACATAGTCAATTAGATCCCAAATTTTCATGGGAAGATTGCAGTTCCTTATTGTGCTAATCAATAGTTTTGATGATGAGCTGGGATCAAACTATATGGAGTCTGACTAGTGGTTGTATGCTTCCTCAGGTTCATCCAGTTCCTAGAGTCTTCTTCTCTCCCATGGACATGTTCCAGTTCGATAGATTTTATGATG
The DNA here is from genome assembly GCA_023548195.1 of Bettongia penicillata ogilbyi. NCBI lineage: Eukaryota > Metazoa > Chordata > Mammalia > Diprotodontia > Potoroidae > Bettongia > Bettongia penicillata. Next base: position 20,125,666 of record JAJHZJ010000453.1, read on the forward strand.
GTATTCTTTTCCAGAAATGTTTCCTGTAGAATGGTCATCAAGCTGCTTGTTGACACCATCCAATCAGCTCTTGACTGTTAGCATAGCAGAGGTTCAGGAAAATCATAAAATGTTAGGTCTGGAATAGAGGTTAAAACTCTGTGCTGTGAAACATCCTGAGGAAATTCAGACCCAAGGAAATTGGATCTTGCTCAGGCCAGGGCAGCAAAACAAAGACAGATCTAGACCTAAGACCCTAGTCTAGTACTTTTACTAGTACTAGTACTGTAGTCTAGTACTTTTCCCACAATCCCATATTCTTAACTGTATATGGACTGGAAGATAAATGCAATGTTCTAGCAATATGTCATAAAGCAAGCATGTAGAGCAAACCATGTTATAAAAGAGTGAAATACTTTTAGAGCATTAGAAGCAACTAGAACACTGGAATTGGAGTGAGGAAGATGAGTTCAAATCGAGCCTCAGTGCCTTATTACCTGGGGGGTCAAATGCTATATATGTGTATACATGTGTGTATCTGTACACACACATTCACATATATACACATACATACACATATATACATATACATACACACAAATATATATATATATATATATATATATGTGTGTATATATACTTTTTTTCCTTCCCCTACCCTGACTTTGAGCAAATTGACCTTTTTCTCAGTTTTCTCATCTGTATAATGGGAATAATACTTGTACCTACCTTCCAGCATTATCATGAGGGTAAAATAATATATTTGCAAGATGCTTTCCAGGCCTTAAAATGCTATATGAAGTATAGCTAGGTGGCATAGAGTAGCTGGCCTGAAGTCAGGAGGACTCATCTACATGAGTTCAAATCTTAACTCAGACACTTACCAGTTATGCGATCCTGGGCAAGTCATTTATTCCTGTTTCCCTCAGTTTTCTCATCCATAAAATGAACTGGAGAAGGAAATGACAAATCACTCCAGACTTTCTGCCAAGAAAACCCCAAATGGGGACGATGAAGAGTCAGACATGTCTAAACAACAACAAATATCATTTTTAAAAAATAGGGGTACTGGGGCTTCACTAGACTGCCAAGGGGATCCATGCCATAACAAAGGTTAAGTATGCTTGTGATAAGAAAAGGCAAGAAACCGAGCGGCAGATTGTCAGGCTTCTTTGTTCTGCCAACATCACTGACTCAAAAAAGACTGGCTCAACGGAGCCATAAAAGAACTCAGAGGAAAAAAAAAAAGAGCCCAGGCTACTGTATTGGGACACTATGAGAAGAAACCATCTTCTTGCCAATCAGTAGTTACTGCTCTCCTGTGCAATGTCTTTACGCTGTTATACTTTCCTTACTTGCCAGGCTTTTAGCCCGCATATTTACAAACCCATTTCCCCTCTCCCACTTGACCACTAAGAGCTAGTACTCTAGTGAACCTCTGACCTTACCCAGCATAGATTCTGGATTTTTTCCAAAGGTTTACACAAACACACACACACACACGCACATATGCATACACACATGCATGCACACATGCATACACACATACACACACACACACCCTATTATCATAGGACCTAGAAAGAATATCATAACCAAATCCATGAAACTGGATGGAATAGGATGGGGATGGAGTGAATTTGTAATTTCCTGAACTAGGGGGACTCCTGGATGAAGAGATTCTTTCTATGAGCGTAGGTTGGTGTCTATGAAACTTCTTGTTTTAGAGAGTTGTCTGGGGATGCTGTAAGATTCCAGAACTCGGCGAGGCTTATATAGCCTTTATGTGTCAAAGGAAGGCTTTGAACACCAGTCTGACTCTGAAGCTAGCTTTCCATCTATACTAGATTACTTCTTGAATGACATAATGGGTTTAAGATTACACAGCTAATGATAAAGGTGTGATTAGAATTCAGATCTTCTGACTCTTCAGTCCAGTACCTTTTCCATCACAATACATTGTGTTATCATTGTCCATGTTGCAAATGGAATTCCCTTTGAAGCCAACCAGAGGAAAGAAAATCTCAGTAACTTGATGTTAAAAGTATATTTGCTAATAATGGTGAAAACCTGTTTTCTTCCTCTCCTAAAGTGGTGAATATATGTAGGGAAATGAGGAAAGGGGACTCCAGAGATAGAGGGTTCCTTCAAGAATGATTCCTGTTTTCTTTTTCTCACCTCAAGCCTTGACCCAGGCATCCCTTCCAACCCACTAAAAAAAAATTCAACAAAAGGACATTATAAGCAACAGATATCAAGAGTGATAGAGCATAGAATCTTAGAGACACCTGCATTATTTACACTTGATTTCCCTTTAATGTCAAATTCAGGCTACTATGTTTAGTATGCAAAGAAAATAAAAACTGTTGCAATATTTATAATGCATCTATTTATTATGCAAAATTGCTACAGTGCACATCTTTCTCTGACATTACCCACTGTTCATTTCATACAGTTCGGGCACTCTGCCTCCCCACTAGAGACATATATATCTAGCTCATTAGATGTTGTGGAATAAGACTCCAAAGTGTTCATTTATGGCTTTATGGAATTTGCAGAGACATAATTTATCCCTTAAATTGAGCGAATTGAGGATGGCATGGTGATAATCCCAAGAAGACAAAAATGGAAATGAAATCTTTTTCTTTCATATCCCTCAACAATTATTTAATATAAAATATTACAGTTCATATTTATATGAATTACCTGGCAGCTGTAAGAAATCAGCAATGGGTAAGTTGATTGTGTAAGTTGATTGACATTTGCAGACATCTGAAGGACAAACCCTAGAAGGAGAGACATGTGCCTTGTGATAATTTCTACTTGTCCTTTTTTGAAGCATGGGCTTTCTGGGCACTACAGTCTCCTTTATCTTCACTAGTATTACAGATAAACAGACATTTTTAACCAAAGGGAGCTGTCATCCCCGTGCATGCTATGAAGTAACTAATGTTACCACGCCATACTTTGCCATAATTTCTTCCAATGTGGTGATTTTATTTCTGTTGAACATGTGAATCAATGCTACTGAGCAGGTCAAATGAAATCATTTTCCTTCAGTTGTTTTATTAAAAGGCTGGGCAATTGAGATGGTCTCTGAACATATGCATGTGCAAACCCTCAGGTTGCTGAAGATACATTTTATAAACTTACTTGAAGGAGTATCCTTGCAAAGAAAAACAAAACAAAGAATCAATAAAACTTTCTGCTTTACTCCCCTGCAGTCTGCCTGGGGAAAAAAATCCAAAACAAAACACTTACCATAAAAAATAAAAATCCCAAACAGTGTCAGAATTGCCATCCTCATGGGATGTTTGAACTGTGTCCTTTCTAATCATAGGCAATTTCACCAAATGACACTGAGGATTGGCTAATTTTGGAATTATGTCTTCATGTTGTGGTAGCTTGATGATTACATGCTATGTTGTCTGCGTGATCCAGATACTAATAGTACTTTTCTGTTATTTGTTGTGTAATGAGAAGAAAATTTGCTCTACTTTCTTTAAAATGAGTAATTTTATGTTGAAAAAGAGGATGAAGCATCAACATGTAGGTTTTCCCCATGAATAAAGATCAGCAAACAAGAATGAAAAATGCCAAGTGAAGACTGCGTCTTTTTGGAAGAAAAAAAATCTCAGATTCACTTCATAAATATATTTCCATTTTTTGGGAAGCCATCAGAGATCTTTAAACCACAAGAGGCATTATAATACAGGCAATACATTGGGCATGGATCCCAGATGTTTCTGAATCTTTAGGAGGAGATTTGGCAATCAAAGTAAGTAAACTCTTGATGACTTTTCTTGATAGCCATAGATAACTGTGTGCATGCAAAGGGCCCTGCCAAGTCTAGCATATTCCTACAAAAACTTCAAGTTCCTATATTCCCAATCCATATCCCAGAATTTGAACAACCGTTAATCTATCCATTCATTGTGCACTGAGTACAAACTGGGCCTTTGAGTAGTGAGGGAAAAAGCTCAACAGGGGAGTTGCTTACAATCTCTTCTTTTCCCTTGTTACAAAATCTAGGGATGGCGAGTAACTACTGAGTTAAAAATTGCTATGCTTCCCTAATTTGCTTATGACACCACTCTTTATGTGTTAATCTTGTACCCATTTTGAACATATCTTGATATATGATGTGAGGTATTGGTCTACACTTTGTTTCTGTCAAATTGTTTTCCATATTTCCCAACAATTTTTGCCAAATGTTGAGTTCTTACCCCCAAAGCTTGGATCTTTGGATTTATTAGACATTAAATTACTATGGTCACTCACTGCTGTGTATTGTGTGCCTAATTTAATTCACTAACCTACCACTTTATTTCCTAGTCAGTACTAGATTGTTTTGATAACTGTTTTATAATATAATTTGTAATCTGGAATGGCAAGTAGGCCTTTCTTAACACCTTTTTCATTGATTCCCTTGATATCCTTGACCTTTTATTCTTCCTGATGAATTTTGTTATTGCTTTTTTTCTAGACCTATAAAATAATTCTTAGGTAGTTTGATATGGCATTGAATAAGTAAGCTAACATAAATAGAATTGTCATTTTTATTATATTTACTTAGCATGTTCATGAGCAATTAATATTTCTCCAGTTGTTCACATCTATCTCTATCTGCCTGAAATGTGTTTTTTGAGTTCATGTAATAATCCCAGAGTGTTACTAAGGAGTAGAACTAGAACAAATGAGTGGAAGTTATGGGGGACAGATTTTAGTATCATATAAGGGAAAACAACACAAAAAACCTTCCTAACCATTGGGGCTGTCCAAATGTTTTATAAAGAAGTATTTATATGGTAGTGAGTTCCTTGTCACTAGATTCCTTCGGGTGCAAACTGATAACCCATTCTTTGAGGTTATTGAAATGGAGATTACTGCTTTGGATATGAGTTGGTCTATATGACCCCAGTAACCCCTTCAAACTCATTATATGATTCTATAGATCTTGATAATCATGAATAGGATTTTAAGGCTTATATTGAATATCATGAAAAGGAAATGTATTCTGTGAATTGTATAAAAGGACAAAAAACCTACTGTAATGTTATGGTGGTGATGAAGGTTTTCTGAAAATCAAAGTCACGAAGAAATATCAGAGACAAGATTTGAACAAAAGTACTTGGGTTTTCAATCCAACACTCTTTCTAAAGGCGCATCAAAATCTTGTAATGAGTACACAGAGACATACTGTCATTGATCTTGTTGATGATATTTCCTCCACCTTTGTTGTGTCTGCATTTATTCTTAGATTTTCTAGCACTAGTAAGAATCTGACTTTGCTGGCCAAGGTTTAAAGTACATAAACTAGGAGGTTTGGAATACAATACCCAGCTTTAAGATGTGATCAAGGAAAACTGGGAAGTGCTTAGCACATGCCTGGTATGTAGTAAGAGCTATACGAATGTTACTTATTATTATTGTTTCTAAATGCAAGTAGAAAGAAGAACAGTTCCTGTCTTCAAAGAGTTGACATTCGAATGGGGGAAGACAAAGGATAAAATAGGGGTAGTTGGCAAAATGGATGGAGCTCTAGGCCTGGCATCAGGAAGATCTAAGTTCTAATATGGCCTCAAACATTTACAAACCCATGAGCAAGTCACTTAACCCTGTTTACCTGTATTTTCATCCATAAAATGAGCTGGAGAAGGAAATGGCAAACCACTCAAGTATCTTTTCCAAGAAAATTCCCCCCAAAGAGTCAGAAACATTTAGGCATGACTGAAAAACCACAAAAGCATAAAAAGAAGTTGAAAGGCTTGGGAAAGTGCCATAGATAGGGTGGCACATGGTAGAGAAAGTCAGAAAAAAATCAGGATTTGAGCCTTATAGAGAGAAAAGAAGATATGTCTGTTCTGGGCATTTTTCTTAACATGGAGGTTCTGGGAAGAACCAGCCAATCAAAAGGGCATCATAGTGATACAGAATAATTCCTGTGTGTAAAAACCAGGGATATGGTGAACTTGCAACATTAGGAAGCTTCTGTGACGTGGGAGAAAAAATCCAGAGTAAGGTGTGAAATCTTGAGAGGATAGAAGGTAACTTGACAGGAGGTCCCCCATGAATGTGCCAGGTATCTGTTCTTGGCCTTAGGCTGGTTAACATTTTTTATATTTACTTAGATAATGGCATAGATGGAATGCTCATCAAATTGCACTTGGCCCAAAGCTGTTAGAGACAGGTAGTCCACTGGATGATAGAGACAACATCTACAGGCTATACACTATGTTGAATCTCAAAAGATGAAATTCAGTAGAAAGAAATGTGATATCTTGCACTTGGGCATAAAAAACTGAACATCACAAACATATGGTGGAGGTATGACTAACCAGCAATTGTTCTGTAAAGGATCTGAGGATTTTTTGGTACCATATACAGATTTTGAGTCAGCAGTATTGTGTGACAGTAGAAAAAAAAGCTAATATAATCTTGGGTTGCATTAGGAGTGGGGATAGCTTCCTGCAGTAGGGAGGTGATATGCCCACTATTCCCTGACCTCATCAAACCTAATCTGGAGTATCAAATTCATTACTATTTAAGTACAGTTTCAGAAGGGCATTGATAACCTGGAGACTGTTCAGAGGAAAGTAACCAAGGCGATGAAAGGATTTTTTTCTGATATAGGAGGATTGAGTGAAGGAACTGGGCATAGGTAGCCTGGACAAAAGAAGACTCAAGGAAGTCATGATGGCTATATTCAAATATGTGAAAGGTCATTCATTATGTGGGAAAGAAATTAAGTTCTATTTGGTCTCAGAAAATAGATCCTGGATCAAAGATGTTCCAAAGATCTTATTTAGACTTAATTTCAGGAAAAATTTTAACATTTAGAACTATCTAAAAATGGAATAGATTACTTTGAGAGATGGTATGTTCCCTTCCTTAGAGTTCTGTAAGCACAGGGTGAATTAATTAAATACTCAGTAGATGCCTCATAATGGGGAGCCCTCTGTTTATGGGTTGAACTAGATGTTCACTGGGAGCCCTTCCAACTCTCAAATTCTGAGATTCTGTTATAATATATGTCCTGCCTTCCTCAGAAAACTGTTGCAAGGACACTTTGCAAACATTAAATCCTATATCAATTTTCGCTATAATTTTGTTATAATTATTTTTCCTCTTTCAAGTGTCTGCATGAGATGAGAGAATTCAGTTTGTTTTGGGAATCTCAGGATATTTCTGGAAACTTTGTAGCCACCTGAGTTCATAAGAGAAGCTAAGCATGAGATTTCACTAAATCTCAAACTTCTTTAAAGAGCTAATACAGACCAGTTGATGGTAGGCCCAGAGGAGTGGGAGGAAAGATATCAGACAAATGAAATCTAGAACGTGCCACAGCTTTCCCTGAAAGAAATTTAGTTTTGGATCATTAATACCTATTATTTTATTTAATCCTTTAGCTCATCTCCTCCTCTCTCTTTTTCACTAATTGTTGTATCTATTATTCAGTCGTGTCCAACTCTCCATGATCCAGAGGACCATAGCACACCAGGCCCTTCTCTCTCTCGCTATCTTTCTGAGTCTAGTGCTTCCATGACTCTATCTATCCATTTCATCCTCTGCCGTCCCATTTTCCTTTAGATTTCAATCTTTCTCAGCATCAGGGTCTGATCAGTGAGTCCCATCTTCTCATTATGTGGCCAAAGTATTTAAACTTCAACTTCATTGTTTGCCTTTCTAGTGAATAACCTGAATTAACTTCTTTAAGTATTCACTGCTTTGATCTCTTTGCTGTCCAAAGAACTCTCAAAAGACTTCAGCACCAAAATTTGAAAGCATCAATTCTGTAGTCCTCAGCTTTTGTTATAGTCCAAATTCCACAGCCATATGTTGTTACTGGAAAAACCACAGCTTTCACTGGACAGACCTTGGTCAGCAAGGTGAAGTCTCTGTTTTTTAGCATGCTGTCCAGATTTACCAAAGCTTTCCTTTCAAGGAGCATGTGTCTTTTAATTTTGTGACTGCAGCTACAATCTGCAATGATCTTTGAGCCCAAGAATATAAAATCTACCACTGTTTTCATTTCTTCTCCCTCTATTGGCCAGAAATTAATGGGACCAGATGCCAGGATCTTAGTAAAAGCCAGTTTTTTCACTCTCCTCTTTCATCCTCATCAAGAGGCATCTTAATTCTTCACTTTCTGCCATTGGAGTGATATTGTTTGCATATCTGAGGTTGATGATATTTCTCCCAGAAACCTGAATTCCAACTCTCGATTAGAACCATCACCCAATGGAATCCTTAGCACATAATAATTAAATAGGAAAAATTGATGGTCTCCAAAATGTTGTCCTCTTTTACAAAAATGATGAGCATGTCCCAAGTGCCATGATGGGGTAGAATAAGTGAGGGAAATGCGTTTTGCTCACTTAAATACCCATACTTGAGTCCTATTTCTAAACTGCTATTGCAGTTCTTACTGTGCCGCAGTGTATTTTGTATCAGGCATCACCTCATTTCCTTCAAATGGGTTAAAGTAGGCTATATAGCTTTGGATTTACAAATTTAGCTATACATGAAGATTAATGTAAGGTCAAAAGCATGCCAATTTCTTTTCTTTTTAGCAAAGATAGCTTCATCCATTCAGCCGCTAACTCCGGCAATTGTTGAGATTCCACCTGGTTCCCTCTCTGTATAATTCTCTTGGTACAGCTAAACATTCTGAGTGAAAACACCTGCTGCCTACACATAAGAGTTTTTAGGCCAGCAAGGGTGTTGGCCTAGAAAGAGACAGAGGATAAAACACCTGTCTGAATTTTCTCATTAGCAAGAGCAAGGAAGGGGCAACTATAATCTGAGTCCTAAGTTGTGGAATTCTTCGATTCATACTGGTTCTTGGCACTTTCCGCAATTGGGAGCAGCCTCCCCAACCTTGAGGTCTCTCTTAAATTTTGTAAGTGAGAAGTCATGTAGATTGAATTTACGTGAAAGTCAGAGCCTGCAGGAGAGAAGAGTAACTTGCCCATCTACCAACTAAATTTATTTCATTTCCAGAAGACAGAAACTTTGTAATACATGAAACAGAAGAGGAGTAAAGAGAGAGTGATGGTGATGGCCACACTCCTTCCATGCCTCTCCTTCCAGAGGAGAGTTTGATGTCCAGATACTGTTTCTGTGCTATTCTGGGCTTTTTGGTATCCTTAAAAGGAAAAAGAAACAAAACCAAAAAATTGTACTTGGGTATTGAGAACAACTTAAAGGAAGTTGAAAGATTCTCCAAGAAACAGACAATATTGGGAAGCCTATACACTCTATTGATTTGCAAGGAAGTGTTTTAATGTTCCTTTTTCACCTGTTTTCCCCTGTAGAATCTTCCCTTGTCAGCCCCAAGCTATTAAGTGTTACTGCATAATTTTGCTCCTTTAACACCTAGTTTTGAATTATCTTGTGAGTTTTGCATACCTGTTATAGGCATGACTTTTATTTTTATAGTGTTGGTCTAGACCTAGGATTTAATTGGTGGAGGGAATTCCCAGTGTGCAAACTCAATCCACTGTTGTAAATTGGCTATCAGAGTATACCCAACAGCTTTAGCGTGTCTTAGACAAGTGTCTAAGTTAAAAGGAGGTTAAATGACTTGCCCATGGTTACAAAGTAAGTAGGCCTTCTTGACTGTAAGGCAAGTCACTTCAGTGATTCTATCTGATATAAAACAATCTTTCATAGATATGGTCTCTCCCTTTCATAGGGGTGTATGAGGAGGAGAAACTAGACTAGCTACTTATGCTGAATAAGTAAACATTCATCTTCTTTCTTTTTAATGTGTTGAGTCATGGTGCAGAAAGACTTTCAGGGGAAAAAAATCTTAAAGAAGTTGAATCCATAACCCAAACCTCTAGGTGCCCATATTTATCTTCAGCTGCATTTCAGATGTGCCCTAAGATTTTCATTTATTTTTGTTCGTGAAAGTTTGACCTGCAGTTCCACTATCCTTTCCTCACTTGCCAGGGTCAAATGCAATAAAAGCCTAGGAGGCCTGTTTTATCTCCTTTTCCTTTTCCTCAGTTTTTTTTTATAGGAATTGTGCCCCATAACTTCATGATTGTATCACAAAGCTTTCTTAAAACCTTATTGTATCTATGCATTTGAACAATTTTTAGTGTCTTAAAACCTAGTTAAATTAACCTCTACATTCACCTGATGGTGGATGAACTGTGATCACCTGGAAGTGTGAGGTGAGCAGTCAGTTCCAGCCAATTTCATGCACAGTTTGTTTTCTGTTTTGACTTTGTCCTGACAAATAGTCTTTAGTTAATGAACTTATACCGCGCAAAACACTGAACAGGCAAAAGGCGTGGGTGCAACAGATAACTGCTCCCAAGGAGTTTCAATCTAGCTAGGCTATATGTGAGGCACTTTTGAATTAAAATGTTGAGGGTTCAATCAGTGTTTTTAAACCAGTTGAGTTGAGATTAAGTGCTTAATTTAAAGAAAAAAATTAACTTAAGGAATAAAGCAATTTCACAAAATATATAAAAAAGATAATTGCACATGAAACTGCAAATCTGTTATGTACTACTTGTTATTCCTTTTAAATATAATGCAAACATATATATTTATATATTAGTTATGTAATATGAAATATATGTATAATATTATAATATATAAATAAACATATTTATATATAATATAAACACAAATATAAATATTATAACAAAGTTATCATATTATCATATTTCTTTTTTCCCTTTTTTCTACTCCTCTCCCACAGAGATGGCTACCATTAGACACAAATACACACACACACATATGGTATATATACACACATATATACAGACACACACATATATGAAATTATTCTATACTTACTTCTATCTATCAATTCTTTTTCTGGATCCAGATAGTGTCTTTGTGTTCTTTATAGATAAATTAGTCATTTATAATAGAATGGCATTCTCTCAGACATTCATATTAAACATTTTTGCATTAGTCATGATGTAAAGAAGAATTAAAACTGAGAGGAACCAAGAAAAAGAAGAAACAAAACAAGACAACAAAAGAGAAAGCAAACAGTATGCTTCCATCTGCATTTCGACTCTGGATGTGGATAGCATTTTCCATCATGAGTCTTTTGGAGTTGTCTTAGATTCTTGCTTTGCTGAGAAGAGTCTCATCGCATAATGTAGCTATTACTTTGTACAGTACTCTGGTTCTGCTCATTTGACTCAGCATCAGTCCATATAAGTCTTTCCAGGTTTTTCTGAAGTCTCTCTGCTTATCATTTCTCATAACAAAGTGGTATCCCATTAAATCCCATATAAGTTAATTAAATCTATTTCCCCAGTTGATGGATGTCCCCACAATTTCCAATGCTTTGGCACCTCAAAGACATTATTAAAGCAATACTGCTGTGACTGCACACTCTGAGACCTTCAAAATTTAAGCACTGACTCAACTCAGGTTAGCTGAATGACCCTGGTGAGTCACCTAACCCCATGCCCTGAGACTAGCTGGGTGGAGAAGTCAGTGCTTAAATTTTGAAGGTATCAAAGTGCGAGTAATGAGGGAAAAGTGGGATTATATGGGGAACCCCCCCCAATCTAACTGCAGTGATTTCTTATGAGAAGGATTTTGATTTTTGAGGGGAGGAAAGCTGGGTTCAAAATAGTAGGGTACCAGTGACAATGTTGCAAAAAGGGAAGAAAATTAAAAGAAAGGTCATCATTACAACATGAAAGAAATACATGTTAGAGCAGCTATAAGTTCAAAAGGGGAACTGTTGATGTAATGTTGATGAAATGTATGAAATATTAAGATGTGTATAATAAGAAATTAATGCTTTCATATGCAAGCCTCGTTTTGCTGTTTTTGATATGGAAATATTAATATCAGTTGATATCTGTCAAGTTCACAATAAAAGAAATAAATACAGCTACAACACAACAGGGGGATAGTTGAATGACAATAATATCCTTTATAGGGAGGATAATATGATTACTTTATGTCCATAAATTAAAACTTTTTCACTTGGGTCAAAATTGTTTGTGGGGAAGTCTGGAGTCTCACTCTTTGGATAATCTTCTGTAGGGAGGTGGGTAAGTCCCTTCCCTCTGCTGATAATCTCTAATTTTCTTTGTATGCATAGTTCGTGCGTACTCTTTGGTATGCTATCTCCCCTATTAGACCATGAGTTCCTTGAGAGCAGGGATAGTCTTTGACCTTTCTTTGAAGTTCCAAAGTGTAGGACAGAGCCTAGCCCTAGTACATTTGCTACTGTTCTTCAGTCATCCAGTCATGATCCCATGAACCAGCTGTCCATGGGGTTTTCTTGGCAAACACACTGGAGTAGTTTGCTATTATCTTCTCCAGTTTTATTCAGGCAGGGCTTAAGTGACTTGCCAGGGTCACACAGATATTAAGTGTCTGAGATCAAATTAGAACTCTGATCTTTGACTCCAGATCCACTGCATCACCTAACTGCATGCATCCCTCTTCCTTTACCCTGACCCCCAGATGCTGGTGCCCTAGTCCTATTCATTCCATTCTAGTTAAAGCTCTGATGACTTGATTTGTATTAAATTATGTCATAGTTAATCAGAAGGATTTACTTTGTGAAGAGTATGTGGTTTATACTTTTAATTACCTTGAGGTACTTCTTGCATTTTCTATTTTAGTTATTTGTGTCCCTCTCATCTCCCCCTACCTGATTATAAACTCAGTAAGTAAACTCTGTATTGGCTAGCACCAGCAAACCTTGACTCATATAAGTAAGCCCTTAAGGTTTGTTAAAGTTGAATAGCAATACCATTTTATTCATTGTTCTCATAAGGACTAATTTTTGATTTGTATCCAAATGGAATTCAGAATAAAAAGCTATGATGTACTGTGGGGAAAAAAATGCAGCATTTGGTGGTTTTATTAGGCAGGAGGATCTTAATCCTTTGGTTAGGGGTAACTTTTGAAAGTACTAATTCATGAGACTTGGCAGTCCAATTATCTTGCTCCTCTTTATCTAGGCTTATTAGCCCTGTTCTAGGAGCAGAAGAGAAATATGTCTACACAATATGCAGAAAGCAGAAAACTTGAAGAGAAGTGTCTTCTTTTTCAATGAGTCCTTTCTTTTGTAATGGCAGCAATGGAGATGCCAACCTAGGCAATCACTGCTTCTCTTGATTTACAGTGACAACTTTTTAAAGTGGAAATCCTAGGTGTCTCTAAATTATTCTGACAAGGAAGTGGAAGTACAATTTTCATTGTAGTCTGCAGCTGTTAGACCAACCATCTTTATCATATGTGACATTTATTAAGGACCACTGCAGGAAGCTGGAGAGCTATAATGCCAAAGCTCCATGAGAAGGCCATGTTCTTCTTTGATCATGATACTTGTTTCCCTTTACCTGTGATGCCATGACCCTGGTATACCTGATGACATCCTTCTTTCTCATCATCAGACACCAGGACTAAGAACCCCTTGACTATTTTTTCATTGCCACTGTCTCTACTTTCCTTAGGGGTTCCTCCCAACCAAGCCTTTTCTGAGTGGTGAGCTGTAGTTTTTTTCTCTTCCCTTATAGGATTATCTAAAAACATCACTGACCCTTGTTTTACTCTTTCCCAAAGCCCTAGTACAGAATGGGGGACATCATAGACATTGATTAAGCACCTATTTTGTGACAGGTGGGGCATCTAAATAGCACAGGAGATAGGGTTCTGACCTACAGTCAAGAGGATCTAAGTTCAAATTCAGTCTCAGGTGTTCACTAATTAGGCAAGTCACTTATATGCCTTCATTTCGTCATCTGATTGGTTGGTTGCTGTCCTTCATTCTTGAAGAGGACCAAAATGACATCACCATGATAAAGTGAAGTTTCAGTGTGTAAGATTGTGGCTGATCACACCAATATGAGCTCAGAATGCTCTACCACAGATTAGACACAGATAGTCTGTGTGAACATTTGGGGTGGATACTCCAAATTTGCACGTCCTATGTTTCTTTTGTGCTGTTTCAATTCTGCTTTGCTCATAGAACACAGCACCCTTTCTGACGTGGGCAGGCCAAGCTGAGTGGTCCTGTGACATGTCTCCCGTGTCACACAACTAAATTCAAAGTTCTTGAGAGTGTCCTTGCATCACTTCTTCTGACCACCATGGGATCGCCTGCCCGATTTGAGTTCTCTTTAAAATAGTCTTTTTGGCAAGCATATATTTTGCATTCAAACAACATAGTCAGCCCATTGGAGGACTGGAGAAGGGAACAGTAAAACTCTCCAGTATCTTTGCCAAGAAAACCCAAAATGAGGTCACAAAGAGTCATACAGGACTAATCAACTAAATAAAAATAACAAATGGGACAGGCACTGTACAGGTGTTGGGGTACAGATAAAAACAAAGTAATCCTTATTCAAAGGGAACTTGTGTTCTGACAGGGTGACAACAAAATAGGTATATAAAGAATGACCACAATGAGAATAAACATACATCCCATGTAGTCAGAAGGTTGTTCCACATCGTCATCTCTTATTACATCTTTTAAAGAACTTTGTATGGTTTTGCCATAACAAAGGTAGCTCATTAGAGGACAAAAGACTTGAAGGTTACACTTTGAAGTAATATATTTTTTTTCTAGTGAACAAACAATAGAGATAACAGATTTCTGTAATCTCTACAAACTTTTATTTAAACATGTACCTGTATGCAGGTGATCCATGGCAATATATCACTTGTGATGCCCATTCCCATCTAATGCTTTTAGCAAATATGTTCTTAATGGGGGGAGGAGCCAAGATGGCGGAGTAGAAAGACTCACATATGCTAGCTCCGAATCCACAGCCCATAAATTTCCTGTAAAAAGAACTCCCCACAAATTCTGGAGCAGTGGAAGCCACGCAGCAATGCAGTGGAGGAGATTTCTGTTCCAGAGAGCCCTGAAAAATCAATGCCAAAGGTCCGTCAAGCACTGGACAGCGGAGCCCCTGCCCTGGCCATGTGGCCCAAGAAGAGCAGATCCGAGCAGGCTTCAGGGATGGAACCTCTGGCGGCCGCGAAGGTCCTTCCACTAACAGGTGCTACAGGTCAGTGAGAGAGACTTCTGGGCTGGCCAAGAGGGGAGAGGGGTGTCTCCATAACTCAGGCCCCCTTGGGAGGCAGCGGCAGAGGCAGCTGCGGCCCGGAATTTCTGGAGCAGGCAGGAGCTCAGGGCCATTACTGAAGATCTCTGCATAAACCCCCTGAGGGAACTGAGCCTGGGAGGCAGCCCTGCCCCCACCCAAGCACCAGAACTTAAGCTCACATTGAATAGCAGCTGCACCCACTGCTGAAAACCCTGAGGCTGGGGAGCAGCATTTGAATCTCAGACCACAAGCACTAGCTGGGCAGATCTAGGCAGGGGTGGAGAGGAATCTCAGAAGTCAAGTAACTGGCTGGGAAAATGCCCAGAAAAGGGAAGAAAAATAAGACCATAGAAGGCTACTTTCTTGGGGAACAGATGTTCCCGCCTTTCATTTCTGATGAGGAGGATCAATGCTTACCATCAGGGAAAGACATAGAAGTCAAGGCCTCTGTATCCCAAACATCCGAAATAGATATTCAATGGGCTCAGGCCATGGAAGAGCTCAAAAAGGATTTTGAAAATCAAGTTAGGTGGAGGAAAAACTGGGAAGAGAAATGAGAGAGATGCAAGAAAAGCATGAAAAACAGGTCAATACCTTGCTAAAGGAGACCCAAAAAAATGCTGAAGAAAATAACACCTTGAAAAATATGCTCACTCAATTGGCAAAAGAGGTTCAAAAAGCCAAGGAGGAGAAGAACGCTTTCAAAAGCAGAATTAGCCAAATGGAAAAAGAGGTTCAAAAGCTCACTGAAGAAAATAGTTCTCTCAAAATTAGAATGGAACAGATGGAGGCTAATGACTTTCTGAGAAACCAAGAAATCACAAAACAAAACCAAAAGAATGAAAAAATGGAAGAGAATGTGAAATATCTCACTGGAAAAACAACTGACCTGGAAAATAGATCCAGGAGAGACAATTTAAAAATTATGGGACTACCTGAAAGCCATGATCAAAAAAAGAGCCTAGACCTCATCTTTCATGAAATTATCAAGGAAAACTGCCCTGAGATTCTAGAACCAGAGGGCAAAATGAGAATTGAAGGAATCCATCGATCACCACCTGAAAGAGATCCAAAAAGAGAAACTCCTAGGAACATTGTGGCCAAATTCCAGAGTTCCCAGGTCAAGGAGAAAATATTACAAGCAACTAGAAAGAAACAATTCTAGTATTGTGGAAATACAATCAGGATAACTCAAGATCTAGCAGCTTCTACATTAAGGGATAGAAGGGCATGGAATAGGATATTCCAGAAGTCAAAGGAACTAGGACTCAAACCAAGAATCACCTACCCAGCAAAACTGAGTATAATACTTCAGTGGAAAAAATGGTCTTTTAATGAAATCGAGGACTTTCAAGCATTCTTGATGAAAAGACCAAGGCTGAAAAGAAAATTTGACTTTCAAACACAAGAATGAGAAGAAGCATGAAAAAGTAAACAGCAAAGAGAAGTTATAAGGGACTTACCAAAGGTGAACTGTTTACATTCCTACATGGAAAGACAATATTTGTAACTCTTAAAACATTTCAGTATCTGGGTAGTTGGTGGGACTACACACACACATGCACACACACGCACATACACACATGTACACGTGTGCATGCACACACACATACACACATGCATGCACACAGAGAGACAGAGAGCACAGACTGAATTGAATAGTATGGGATCATATCTTAAAAGAAATTAAGGTAAATGGTGAGAGAGAAATGTAGTGGGAGGAGAGAGGGTGAAATGGAATGGGGAAAATTATCTCTCATTCAAGAGGCAAGCAGGAAACTTTTTAGTGGAGGGAAGAAGAGGAGAGCTGAGAAAAAAACATGAAGTTTGCTCTCATCACATTCAACTAAAGGAAGAAATAAAATGCACACTCATTTTGGTATGAAAACCCATCTTACAATACAGGAAAGTGGGGGAGGAGATAAGCAGGGTGGGGGGGATGATGGAAGGGAGGGCAAAGGGAGGAGGGAGCAATTTGAAGTCAACACTCAGGGAGGGACAGGATCAAAAGACAGAATAGAAACAATGGGGGACAGGACAGGATGGAGGGAAATATAGTTAGTCTTACACAACATGACTATTATCAAAGTCATTTGCAAAACTACACAGATAGGGCCTATATTGAATTGCCTGCCTTCCCAAAGGGAATGGGTGGGGAGGGAGGGATGGGGAGAATTTGGAACTCAAAATTTTAGGAACAACTGTTTAGTATTGTTGTTGCTACTAGGAAATAAGAAATACAGTTAATGGGGAATAGAAAGTCATCTGGCCCTACAGGACAAAAGAGAAGATGGGGACAAGAGAAGGGAGGGAAGATAGAAGAGAGGGCAGGTTGGTGATAGGGGAAATTAGAATGCTTGGTGTATTGGGGTAGGGTTAGGGGATAAATGGGGAGAAAATTTGGAACCCCAAATTTTGTGAAAATGAATGTAAAAAGTTAAATAAGTAAATTTATATTAAAAAAAAGAATTTGGATGCTATAACACTTGGAGCATATATGTTTAATAATGATATTGCTTCGTTGTCTATGGTGGCTTTTAACAGGATATAGTTCCTTCCTTATCCCTTTTGATTAGATCTATTTCTGCTTTTGCTTTGTCTGAGGTTAGGAATGCTACACCTACTTTTTTTACATCAGCTGAAGCACAACATATTCTGCTCCAGCCTTTTACCTTTACCCTGTGTGTATGTCCCCATTTCGAATGTGTTTCTTGTAAACAACATATTGTTGGATTATGCTTTTTAATCATTCTGCTATCCACCTCCGTTTTATGTGACAGTTCGTCCCATTCACATTCACAGTTATGTTTACTATGTCTTCCCCTCCTTCCTCTTTTTCCCCATTTATGCTTTTAGTTCTCCCTTCCCCGCCACATACAGTTTTAAATTTTGATCACCACCTCCCTCAGTCTTTCCTCCCTTTTAACCTCCCTTCCCTTTTCTGTCACCTTTCTCCTCCTACTGCCTATAGAGCTAGTTAGATTTCTATACATAACTGAGTTTGTTGTTTCCTCCTTGAACCAAATCAGAGGAGGGTAAATCTCAAACAATGCTCATCTCCCTCCACTCTTTCCCTCTACTGTAATATGTTTTTGTGCCTCTTCCTGAGTTGTAATTTACCTTTTTCTGTCTCCTCCTTTTCACATCTCCTGCCCCAATCCCTTCACACCCTTAAATCACATTTTTATCATCCCATCTTTTAATTTATAACCAATCCCTCCATGTATATCCCTTTTGTATATCACAATAAATATAAAATTCTCAAGATTAACAAATATCATCTTCCCTTATTGGGATGTAAACAGTTTTACCATATGGAATAACAAGATTTTCCCCCTATTTACCTTTTTATACCTCTCTTGACATTTGTGTTTGAAGACAGAATTTTTTTACTGAGCTCTGGCCTTTTCATCAGGAAGGTCTAGAAATCCCTTATTTCATTGAATGTCCATCTCCTTGCCTGAAATATTATGCTCAGTTTTTCTGGATAATTAATCCTTGGTTGTAGTCCCAGCTCCTTTGCTTTGCATAATTTCATATTCCAATCCCTTTGATCTTTTAATGTAGAAGCTGCAAAGTCCTGTGTGATCCTGATGGTTGCTCCTCAATATTTGAATTGTTTCTTTCTGGCTTCTTGCAGTTTTTTCTCCTTCACATGACAGTTCTGGAATTTGGCAACCATATTTCTTGGTGTTTTCAGTTTGGGACCTTTTTCAGGAGGTAAATGGTGGATTCTTTCAATGACTATTTTGCCACCTGGATCTAGGACTTCTGGGCAGTTTTCTTTGATGATTCCTTGGAAGATATTGTCCAGCCTCTTTTGTTTTTCATCATACCTTTCTGGTTGACAAATAATTCTTAGATTTTTCTCTTCTGGATCTATCTTCCAGGTCAGTTGTTTTTTCAATGAGATATTATACATTTTTCTCCATCTTTTCATTTTTTATATTATGTTTGATCAATTCTTGATGTCTCATAGAGCCATTAGCTTCTATTTGCCCAATTCTACTTTTTATCAAATTGTTTTTTTCAGTTAACTTTTTCATCTTCTTTTCCATATGTCCAAATATTCCTTTTAAGGAGTTACTTTCTTCATTTAGTTTTTATTCTTCCTTTTCCATTTGTCCAGTTTTCCCAGTGAGGTTTTATGTTTTGTTTTCCATTTGTCCAATTTTCCTTTTAAATTCTTCCACGATTTCCTTTTTCATATTTTAAAAATCATTGGCCAGTTTTTCTTCTACTTCCTTAATTTGACTTCTAAAATCCTTCTTGAGCTCTTTCAAGAATGCTCTTTGGGCTTGAGACCAGTTCATCTTCCCTTCTGAAGTTTCAGATGGGAATACAGTCTTAATGCTGACCTCTTTGGTATTTTGTGTTTTGTTCCTTGTCCTCATAGATTCTATAGTCTTATCTTTTCTGTTTTGCTTCTTGCTTATTATGTTCACCCTTTCCTGGCTTTTAAGGCGGATCTCTGCTTCTGGGGCATAGGGGGCTCTATCCCACAGTTATTGTGCTTAGAATATTGTGGACCCTGGCTCTTTCAGCTAGAAGCTAGAATGCTATAGCTTACCTTAGGCTGAGCTGGCTGGTGTGCCAAAGCAGAGGCCAGAAGAAGTCTTTCTGAGTTTCCTTGGAGTTACCCTGGAGCTGTGTTAAGTGTGGAGGAGGGATGGTCTGGCCACAGGAGATCTCCTCTCCTGAGCACAGGCTGGCTCAGTGGTTGGTGAACCCCATTTGTGCTAGGGTCTTCCTGATTCCCCTGGCTGTGCTGAGACTGGTCTGGGGTCCTGGTGTTGATGACTATGGGCTCCACCCACCCTGGGGCTCAGGATCTCCTCCTGGTCTGTTGAGGTGGGGCTGTCTAGGACAGCTCTGGTCCTACATTGGTCCCCTTCAGCCACAGCAAGAGGCACCCCTTTTTGAAATTTCCTTAGCTTCATGGGTTAAGAGATTGTTTTCCCCTTCAGCTGATCTAACTGTTCCTGAATTTTTCCTGTGGAAATATTCTCTGTTTTTTTCAAGGTCAACAAAGGGAGGGGTAGAGCATTTAAAGATCACTCTGCCATCTTGACTCCCAGAAGTTCAAGTGGGTGACTTACATTTAATCTTCAGGATGATAGTCTCAAGAATGACTGTTGCAGTTACCTGGAGTTCTGCAGATCTCTCTTGCTCAGTTCCATTGCACTCCCATTCTGGGCTGATATGTTTGAGATTTCACAGTGCTGCTGCTGCTTGAGACCACCTGGGGCTTTCTGCTTGGCTTTGCTGGGGTGGGGTCTGTGCTGGTACTGCCTGAGACAAACAAGGTTAATTGACTTGCCCAGGGTCACACAGCTTGTAAATGTCAGATGTAAAATTTGTAAAGAGATAGGCCTTCCTGACTCCAGGCTTGGCACTCTATCCACTACACCATTTAACTGACTGTCTGGTATACAGTAGGTACTTAATAAATGATCATTGACAATGATAATTGGGAGTATATACTTGAAGAAAAATGAATTCATTCCCAAACTTACCCACATGTTCAGAAGTCTACTCTAGACCTTGCCTGTTACAGTCAGTGTAGGGAACATTTCAGCCTGACCCATAAAGCTAAACATTAACCTAAATTCAGCTGCTATAACCAAGTTGCCCAGTTTGTAGGAAGATAGGGAATGTTTTTGCTTAAAAGCTCTCTTGCTCAATAAATTAAAATTAAGATAATTATTTAAGTAAGATTTTTTTTTTCTGGTTTTGTCAATAGATCCCAGATAGCTAGACTTTCTTTGGAATAGTCTTCCATTGATAGATTGATTGCCTAACTAATTACTACTAGGAGGGATACCATCAAACTATGAAGTTCCAACAGTTATGATTAATAGAAATGAATAATTATTTCTTTTAAAAGCAACTTGTGAAATTTATTGTATTCTTTTTTTAAAATAAGCAAGACATGAAATGGAGATTCATGGTTTCATAAAGTATGTTCTGTCATATGCATGCAAATGTCCTTTTTTCAAGCTTAATTCCAGAAAAAAACCCACTATAATAGAAAATTAAAGAGCTAATTTCAGAAAAAGAATAAAAAAGTGAGAATTCTGTGAACTTTAAAAAAATTTAAGTTTTTTTAATTTATTTCTTTATTTTTAGTTTTCAACATTCCTTCCATAAGATTTTGAGTTTCAAAATTTTCTCACCATCTCTCCCTTACCCCTACCCCAAAACATCATACATTCTAATTACCCCTTCCCCCAATCTGCCCTCCCTTCTATCATACCCCTTCCTTCCCTTATCCCTATCTTCTCTCTTTTCTTGTAGGGCAGGATAGAGTTCTATAACACATTACCTGTACTTCTTATTTCCCAGTTACATGCAAAAACAATTCTCAATATTTGTTCCTAAAACTCTGAGTTCCAACTTCTCTCCCTTCCTCTATCCCTACCCATCCCCACTGAGAAGGCAAGCAATTCATTTTTTCCAATTTATTTCTTTATTTTTAGTTTTGAACATTCCTTCCACAAGATTTAGAGTTTCAAATTTTCTCCCCATCTCTCCCCTCCCCTCACCCCAAAACACCATGCATTCTAATTACCCCTTCCCCCAATCTGCCCTCCCTTCTATCACACCCCTCCCTTCCCTTATCCCATCTTCTCTCTTTTCTTGTAGGGCAGGATAGAGTTCTATAACATATTACCTGTATTTCTTATTTCCCAGTTATATGCAAAAACAATTTTCAACATTCATTCCTAAAAATTTGAGTCCCAACTTCTCTCCCTTCCTCCCTCCCCACCCATCCCCACTGAGAAGGCAAGCAACTCAATATAACCTACATATATGTAGATTTGCTAAAGACTTCCATAATAGTCATTGTGAAAGACTGACTATATTTCCCTCCATCCTATCCTGCCTCCCCATTTATTCTACTCTCTTTTTTGACCTTATCCCTCCCCAAAAGTGTTCACTTCTAATTATCCCCTCCTCTCATTTGCCCTCCCTTCTATCATCCCCCCACACCCCACTTATCCACTTCTCTCCTACTTTGCTATAGTGTAAGATAGATTTTCATACCAAATTGAGTGTGCATGTTATTCCCTCCTTAAGACAAATGTGAAGAGAGTAAGCTTCAGATTTTCCCTCTTACCTCCCCCTTTTCCCCTCCATTGAAAAAGCTTTTTCTTGACTTTTTTATGAATGATAAATTGCCCCATTCAATTTCTCCCTTTCCCCTCTCAATATATTCCTCTCTCATGCCATATCATCCTTTCCTATTCAACTCACTCTGTGCCCTCTGTCTACATATATGTATATATATACATATGTGTATATATATATATATGTGTGTGTGTGTGTGTGTGTGTCTGTGCATCTGTGTGTCTGTGTGTATAATCCCTCCAACCACCCAAATACTGAGAAAAGTTTCAAGAGTATTATCTTTTCATGTAGGAATGTAAACAGCTCAACTTTAGTTTAAAAAGTCAAATTTTCGACTCACCTCTGGTTTTTTCATCAAGAATACTTGAAAATCCTCTATTTCACTGAATTACCATTATTTCCCTTGAAGTATTATACTCAGTTTTGTTGGGTAGGTGATTCTTGGTTTTAATCCTAGTTTCTTTGGCTTCTGGAATATCATATTCCAAGCCCTTTGATGCCTTAATGTAGAACCTCCCAGATCCTGTGTTATCTTGATTGTATTTCCACAATATTCAAATTGTTTCCTTCTAGCCACTTGCAACATTCTCTCCTTGACTTGGGAACTCTGGAATTTGGCTACAGTATTCCTAGGAGTTTTTCTTTTTGAATCTCTTTCAGGAGGTAATCAGTGGATTTTTTAAATATTTATTTGACCCTCTGGTTCCAGAATATCAGAGCATTTTTCCTTGATGATTTCATGAAAGATGATGTCTAGGCTCTGCTTTTTTTGATCACGACTTTCAGGTAGTCCCATAATTTTTAAATTGTCTCTCCTGGATCTATTTTCCAGGTCAGTTGTTTTTCTAATGAGATATTTCACATTGTGTTCTATTTTTTCATTCTTTTGGTTTTGTTTTGTAATTTCTTGGTTTCTCATAAACTCATTGGCTTCCATCTACTCCATTCTAATTTTAAAGAACTATTTTCTTCAGTGAGTTTTGAACTATCCTTTCCATTTTGGAAATTCTGGAAATTTGGAAATTTGGAAAATTTTGGAAATTTGGAAATTCCATAATTCTGCTTTTTAAAGCATTCTTCTCCTCATTGGCTTTTGGGGTCTCTTTTGCCGTTTGAGTTAGTATTTTTTTAAAGGTGTTAATTTCTTCAGCATTTTTCTGAGTTTTCTTTAGCAAGCTGTTGACTTGCTTTTCATGATTTTCTTACATCAGTCTCATTTCTCTTCCCAAATTTTCATTCACCTCTCTTACTTGATTTTCAAAATCCTTTTTGAGCTCTTCAATGGCCTGAGGCAATTGCATATTTGTTTTGGATGCAGAAGTCTTGACTTTTAGGTCTTCTTCTGATGGTATACATTGTTCTTTCTCATCTGAAAGGATGGAAGAGAATACCTGCTCACAAGGAAAGTAATCTTCTATTCTCTTATTCTTTTTCCTTTTTGGGGGCATTTTCCCAGCCCAGTTACTTGACTTTTGAGTTCTATTTCAAGAGGAAGGTATACTCTGGGGACTTGTAAGTTCTCAGTGCCTCCAAGGTGGCATAATCAAGGGAGAGGAGTTTACTCCTCTACTGACCAGCACTGTGGTCGGGGGGGGGGGGGCAACTGCAAGCACTCTTTCCTGTGAATAGAATTCCCTCTCCAAAACCTCTGCCAACTCTACCAGCCAGTGGTCCTCCTCACCCCAGGGCCACCATTCAGGGCTGAGATTCAGGTCAGCAGCTCAATTCCCCCAGGTTCTTTAAGCCAGGTCTCCAACAATGGAAGCTGCTGTTACCTGGGGCTGGGGATAGACTACTGTGTTCCCTTCTCACCCTGGTGAAAGAGCTTTTTCTCACTGACCTTTGAAGCTGTCTTTGGCTTTTGTGAGTTGAGGAATCTGGGACCCGAAGCTGTTGCATGTGGTGCCTTGAAGCAGGCTCCAGTGCTGTACTTGTGGGGATGTGATCATGGCATGGCTATGCTGTGCTTGGTGTGACAGACATTTCCTGTTGGCCTTCCAGGCTGCCTTGGGATGGAAATATCTTTCACCCTGTCATTTTGTGGCTTTTGCTGCTCTAATTTGGTTAGAATCATTTTTTTTTTCAGGTATTTTATGGACTGTGGGAGGAGAGCTTCTAGAAGTGCATCTTTCTCTTCTGCCATCTTGGCTGTGCCCCTGAAATGAGTTGTTAAATTTTTGGAAAATGAATTAGACAAACAAGTCTAATGTGTCATTTGAATACCCTAAAATACTTCTGGTTAATTGAATACTTTAATAAAATAATTCAGCCAAGAAGTCAGAAGTCATTGTGTGTGTATCTTCTAGACACAATTATGCGTGTGTATGTATGTATATATATATATATATTTTAAAAATTAACATTAATACATAATTCAAAGGAACCTTATTCACTTTTACTATTATCACTATTTTATATTTGTGTTTTTTGTCCTATGTGACATGAAGTAGGAATCCTTAGATGAAGAAAGGGAGAGAAAGAACTCATTGTAGTACTCTATCTGGTAATCTTTTAACTACTTGTTCCAGGTAATCAAGTGCTGGTTTTTTCCCCTACAGTACTGAAGGACTACAAGCACTTTCAACCCCCTTTGAATCCTGTACCCTTATGGAAGTTCCACATTGCCCCACCTTAATAAGTCCTCTGTTTGGCCTTAGTTCATTCTTTGTCATTGCCCTGTTCTCTTGATGCTTGAGTGCATTTTTCTAGATAATACATAAGAAAGACCAGCAGATTTGGCTTTTATAAAAATCAGAAATCTTATTGCTTTCTATATGCAATGAGAATAAAAATTAACAGGAAGTAATTTTGTGTTTAGAACCTATAATACTTCTATTTTTCTGTTCTATTTTCCCCTACTCAAAACAGTATCACTACAACATGAGTATCCCTTGCCAATAACAATGAGCAGTGTGGTATTGTGAAAAATCTGGGGTAAAATTTTTATATCCTGACATGCATAATAGATAAACATTTGAATTAATGCAAGGGGCTTTTTTGCTTGTTTAGATTCCATTTCCTGCATTTAGATGGAACATGAAATGTTTAAGAAAAAAATCATATTTTCTACTATAAAAAGTATTACCCTGGATTGGCAATGAATAAAGGTCATTGACATTGACTTTGATTCATTTCAGGGGAGGTTGAACTCTTTTGCAGAAGGTATACCATAAAGAAAACTAGGTATCTTATTGAGTCTACTTGGGATATCTCAAATCATATTAATTTTTTTCTGTGAATGATTGATCCTTTGCAGATTTCTGGATTGTAAATCACTCTTTATTTCCTTTTCTTTTTGATCAGATGGTTAACAAGCTGTGAAGGAGACTGGGGAAATCCAGTGGCTGACTATTGAAATGAAAATTCAGGACTAAGGGTCGACAGCATTTATGGCAATTGCTTAACTTGAGTTCCCCAGAAGTCAATGAGTTCATGCTTGTTATGGTGACTTTGACTTAGGAAGATTTTCTTTTCACTGTTCAAAGCTCTTGAGTTAATTTTGATGGTGTTGAATCAGTGACTGGCAGCCTTGAGGATTTGCACCATTACCCCTCTGTCTCCCTCTGTCTCCCTCTGTCTCCCTCTGTCTCCCTCTGTCTCTCTCTGGCTCCCTCTGTCTCTCTCTGGCTCCCTCTGGCTCCCCCTGGCTCCCCAGTCTTCTTTCAAAGGCAAGCAACATTTATGCGTGTCTTGTGGATTGTATGATTATAAAGTCAGCACTCTAGGATCATCTAGGATTCAAAAATTCACTTGTGGATATGGTGGGAAAGGGGAGGAGCGGAAGCTCAGTTCCTTCCTCAGTATTTAATTATAGTGCTGGATTTTGAAAGTTAGGAAGGATGATTATCTAATCCCACTTATCCCATTGTCTCTCTGGTGGGATGGTATTTGTACACACTCTTCATTAAGAAGAGCCTGCAGTAAAGTGGAGTAAAGTGGATCTGATTTCTAAGGGGATGCTTCTAAAGTGATAAGCATGGAATTGTCAGCAGCAGTAGATTAGTGGAAGAAACTGATAAGTTAAGGACTTTACTGTTTCTTGTTTACAACAGCAATAATGGAACACTTGCCTGGGAAAACATTGCTAGCAAACTCTTCTTTCATTGAACCTCTCTTGGTTAAAGGGAGCCAGAGATCTTTGCCACCATTTTAAAAGATGCCTCAGACTAAGTGAAGCAAATAATGCAAATGATATGTTACTGGCTAAGTAGTGCAATTGGCAGTGAAGTCATTGACATCATAATTTCTCATTTTCTTATTCTTACCTTTTACATTCTGCTCTTCCTAGTGGCTCAGGGTTCTTTCCACTTCTAAATTAATGACACTATGATGTCCAGATTTATAACTCTACTTTTCTGACTTTCTCTTTCTACTTTTTTTTTTAAGAATGGTAACTAGAAATTTTGGACCTTAGACTTTAAACCACATCCAGAACCAATAGCACACAACCTGTGATCTCAAGAGGGTAGGGAGAAGCTTCCCTACCTCATTATTTTAACTAATTAGTCTTGGTAATCAGATATCAAGCTCTGTTTGCATACTGATAGAAGACTATAGTAACTGTCAACACCCCCTGAATTCAGTGCCCTTGTGCAAGACTTCCTCACTCTAGTTATGGCTTTGTTTTGGCATCACTCTACCTTTATTTCTCTGCCTTTTTCTCTCAATTCCTGAAGAATTCTTACTTCAATTTTAAAATGTTCTTCTACCAATTTGAGCTGCAGTTGAAATTAATATTTTATTTTTGCTTTTTGCCATGATCCATAACAAACACCTAAAATGAATGAAAAGTCTAAGAGATCTAATTTCTGGGTAATTAAAAATCAGTTTATTAGTTGGGCTAGCAATCAAGAAATTGAGGTCAGTGGGTCTCTCAGAAAACCAAAGATGAACCTTGGAGACCCTTGAATGGTTAAATACCTTTGGAAAAGGGCTTGTCCCTGATAGGTGGAAATCAATTCTGATTGGTTAATAATTAATGAGAGAATGAATATTCTAATGAGGGGTTAGGGAAATGGGACTCTGATGCTGTCAGCCTCTTGGACAAAGAGACTCGTTTCAAGCCAGACCACTCTTGTCTTGGGAAATCTAGACAAAAGGACCTTTCTCCAACCACTCCTACCTAAGTAGAAAAATGGGCTGGAATTCACCTAGATTAGATTCTCTTTACTCTTTAAGCAGAAATAAAATCTTCTAGTTGGATGGAGTCGCACCTCAGATTGAGGCAAATGTCTCATTGTCAGCCCTGTCCTTCATAAGGACTGAGTTTTGAATAAGGAAATAGGGAAAAGTCCCAGGCTCTCTCAATATTAATAACTGGTTATATTAGTAATAATTTCTCTTAGAGTTAAGTTTCATTCATCACTATCTTTATTAGTTCACTGCATAATTTCTACTAGCATCAAAATAGAAGGTGTTTGGAATCAGGTTAGACCTTAAATGCAGTCAAAATTTCCCTATATATGTTGAATGCTATGTTCTGGAATATAATATATTTAAAAGGTAGGATGAGTCTGTGTGTATTATAGCTAATGACTCTATTTGCTGCTTAAAGGCATATTTACCTATTACCAAATTAATTAGTGTTCTATTTTTATTTTAAAATTGTGAAGGCTGAAAATGTGTTAGCTTCAAATGTTGTACCTTCATAAAAATCATCATTACATTAAATTTAAATGTTAACTGAGTCCAGGCTCCTGCTAAGAAAAATAATTTATGCAATTCACACACATTTGCAGAAATTGGGTATCTTATGTCTTGACAAAGGAGTAATAGCTCTAATGAATTAATGCGATCTCAGCTCAAATAAATGAATGATCACTTTTGAAAATAGAATTATGAGCTAATTAATTTAACAGATTCTTTGTTATAGGGACATTAACCTAGGTATGTTCTCTAGCTGTGACATGAATTTATTTATATGAATATGTAAAAACAATCTATTTTACTAAACAGATCAAAACACATCATGACTTCATCTAGGGAGCATAGGGGTTCAGTACTTTGCTCAAGGATACACAATTGGTGTCAGGGGTATAATTTGAACCCTGTTTTTCCTATCTCCAAGTCGAAGATGCTATTCATTATGGTATACTGCCTCTCCCTACACATAAGCAATATGTAATTGTATAGAATATACAACATACATTAGATCATTCAACTTCCAGATGAATAAGAATATTTCAGTATATGCTAGCACTCAGCATCAAGTCTAATTTGAACAAGGAGGACCATATGTCCCTCTGAAGGGGAGAGGACACTGAGACACCAAAGAACCTCCCAACACAATTTGGACCTTCAGAATCTAGATCCATTGAGACACAACAGAGAAATTGAGCCTACCCTTGAAACCCCTGATAGATGCACATCAAAGGCAAGATCTACTACTGCTGGCATATGCCTTCACAGAAAAGAAGAAATCTAGCTCCCTTTAATAACTGGGAAAAAAAATTGCCTTCCATTATGTCCCTTGTGTTTTAACTTAAGCCTTTTTTCTTTTGTTCTGTGGCAGGAAAGAAGAATAACTGTTCACTTGCTCATATTGTAGTTCTTTAATTGTATTTATGATTGTCTTGTGATTTTTTTTCCTGTTTTCCTCACATTTTCCGAGCTGGAGAGTCAAGAGTTGCACATCAAACTAAATTCTAGTCAGGGCCAGATCATAGGGAAGTATAATGGGAGGATTACTGCATGATTCTTGTATGTTGCCCTTTGATGATTTTCTTCATGAATTAAGAAATCACCTTGTATGACATTTATCTCAATCATTTTTTCCCTTCTATCCATCAAATATTTGAGTGTTTAATATGTGCATGGCATCATGGGAGGTTTTCCAGCAGATATAAAGAAATACATATTGTTTAACTTTTAAAAGGGGTTACAGTTTACCTGCCTAAACAAGATAGACACATCTAGGATCACAGATTTAGAGCAAGAAAAGACCATAGAGTCATACCCTACTTGCCCAAGTTTACACAGAGACTTACTGTTGAAGCTGGAGTTTGAACTTATCATTCAACTGCACCATCATAGCACTAATCCTGTCAAGCAACATTTTAGGAGTAGAATGACAATACAAGACAGAAATGCTACAGATGCATGAAGGCAACATTTTGATGTTTTATCAAGCGCCAAGTGAAAGCATCTGAAGGAAGAAGAAATCCTTTTGGGTGACCATATCAAACTTTTGAAAGAGTTGTCAATTAATTTAGGTCTTGAAGGATGGTTATTGCTAAATGGGCAAACAGTGGCTCAGGCAAAGGGGATAGCATTACCAATTGCACTTGAGACCCAGGAATATTTTCTGAAAGGAATGAGTTTGCATAATTCCTATGCAATTAGGGAATTATAAATTTGTTAATACAAAAAACACATTTTAGGTATTAAATTATGTACAACAATACTGGAAGGAGTGTAGGCAATTTTATTGCAAAATGAAAACTTGCAGGAAGTGTGCAGTGAGTGAATAAATGGATGAATGAATCTGCCAAGAGAGAAATTTGTAGAACATGTGGGAAAAACAGTGCCTAAGGACACCAAATAAAGATAAAATGTTGGCCAGTTTCATAAACTCTAGAAAAGATCAAGATTTCCTGTTCCAAGTTTTGTTGGTGTAGGGACTGTGGAGCTGTAAGAGCCATCTCTGTTCTGAACACAAGAAGCCTTCCCTTCATTTGACCTCATTCTGTCTAATTTTCAGTCTATTTCCCTCCCTTCATCTCCATCTTAGAACTAAGAGGGCTATGGACAAAATTAAAATGGTAGCGGAGAGAAAGAAGGAAAAGAAAAAAACCCATTCTGATTTCTTTTCTTTTCCCACATTTAACTCCATCAAAGTTGTGACTCTCCTGAGGCAGCTAACAGGAAGATATGGAGAAGCATTTCACAGGATGGGCTGCCATGATTTGTGATCTAGATCATTAAAGGGAATACCTACATTGCTGAAATTAGAGAGTCACTGGGATATGTGACCTTCAGTTATCTTATCGAGCAGAAAGGGTTGTGGGCATTTTTTAATGTCTAATATGCTTTTCACCTTTTGATTTGGAAGCATCATACATACATTTCTATCTCTTGATGCTTCAGAGAGAGTATTGGAGGAGGGAGTTGCTGAATGAAAACAAATTCTTTTGACTGAATTATCCCCTTTAGGCCCAGGAAGGTTTGCTATATGAACATGCAGCAGAAGTATCTTTAATTCTTTGTTTCATCCAGCTTTAGTGATAACAAGGAAAGGTAACAAAGCTCCAACCATGATGTATAGTTCATGAATTTATTCATTAAACAAATATTTGTTGAACACTTTACTGTACTGTATAAATGGCTGTGGAAGGTACAAAGATCAAGTCTCTAAGTTCAGTGAGTGTACAAGCTACTAGAAAACATAAGATAATAATAGCTAACATTATATAATGCTTTATGGTTGCAAAATACTTTCCAAATATCATCTTTATATATTCACAACAACCCTGGGAAAATGGGAAATTTTACAGATGAGGAAACTGAGGCAGGCAGAAGCTAACTGACTTATCTAGGATCCCTAAGAAGAGTCTGAGGCCAGATTTGAACCCAGGTCTTCTCGCTGCTTCAAGATGCAAACAAAGAACCACAACACAAATTAAATATGAGTCCTACCAGTCATTAAGGCCCAACTCTATCCCTACCATGAAGTCTTCATCCATCTGCACCTCCCTTCATAGGAGTGATTTCTTCCTCCTTCGAATTCTTGTGGTATTTTGTTTATATCTAATGTATGCACTGTATTTTATTCATTAATATTTGCTTCATTTCCTCGTCTTCTCTTCTAAATTATAAACCTCTTGAGATGAATACTTAGAGCATTTCATTAGACTTGGTAGATGTCTGTTGAATTTACACTGTTGTTGAGAGCGATAAGTGACATAGAGGTACAAGCAAAACGCTGTGAGAGTTCAGGGGTAGAAAAGCAGGAGAGTTTTCCGTGTGCACATTTGATCAGTACACCGTGAATCTTGCATGTAAATGAAGAGTGAGAGAGATATGCAAAGGGAGGTTATGCCCCCTAAGCACATAGCTCCTTGCCATGACTCTGAGTCACCACAACACCTGCGTATTATGTACTGGGGACAATAGGAAGTAAAATGAGGGAAATCACTTGGTGGTGGGCCTTGAATGATACACTGAAGATCTGGATTTGGTTTACATAGGCTAACAGTTCTAGGATGTGGTTAAAAAAGCATTGAAAGCATCTTTTTTTCTTTTCAACATAATTTCTCTGTAGATCACAACCTTCCTGTTTGGCCCTTTCATTGCATGAAATTTTGTCTTGAAGGAATTATCTTCGTGGAACATGGATTCTATGATATCTTTCATTTCACTATCTACCAATTAAAAAATAGCATTTCCTCCTTTAATTTTTAGGAAGAATTATTATTCTGAAGAGTCCATAAGTTTCTGCCAGAGTCTACAAGGGGTTCATGAAACAAAATGACTTGAAAATCTCCTGACTACAGAGGCATGGGAATGTTTTTATCTCATAGGGACTTAGAAAAACAGAAGGGAGTTGAATGGGGATAGGCATCCAGTGTCTACCATACTGATTTGCATAAGTTATGAAATAAACACAGTCAATAGGTACAATGGAAAGAGGATTGTGTCTGGAGTTAGAGAACTTGGATTCAATCCTTGTTTTGTACTTGCTGTTTGTGTGATCTTGGGAAAATCATGTAAACTTTCTGGGCCTTAGTTTCCCCTTCTGTAAAATGAGGGGGTTGGACTATATGACTTCTAAGGTCATTATTAGCTTTCAAACTATGATCCTTCAAACTTTTAAATGTCCACAATAGTGATTTTGGCTCACCTAGGACAACTTAGGCAATTAAAACCACAAGCAAATGACTGGTGACCATAGCACTGGTGATTCCCACCTTTGGATGGTGGGGTAGGTAGGGGTTTTGAGTTAGAATTTTGTGGATAATTTGACCTTCTGTCAAGTTTTCTGCAAAGGAATGGCAAGGGAAGTTATCAGACTTTAAAGGTGGAGCTTCCTTAAGAATTCTGGTTGTGTTCAATAGTTTCAAACTAGACTCATTTTTTTTTAAAGGCAGAGTCCTGTTTACAAATCCTTCCCACAGGAACTTTAGTCTCTGACCTTCAGTCATCACCAATGTAAAATGAGATGTCATCTTTGGCCTGATTAACAGGGGCTGAGATTGCATATTGACTGTGGTTTCTTCTCTTAATTTGGTCTGAGGAGCTGCATTTCAATTGG
The DNA here is from genome assembly GCA_023548195.1 of Bettongia penicillata ogilbyi. Taxonomy (NCBI): domain Eukaryota; kingdom Metazoa; phylum Chordata; class Mammalia; order Diprotodontia; family Potoroidae; genus Bettongia; species Bettongia penicillata. The sequence continues at coordinate 20,158,084 of JAJHZJ010000453.1, forward strand.
GGAATGAAGGACACTGTTGCTTAAGTGAAATGAGAAGATCTGTTACATTTTTGATGCCTGAATATAGAATGCATAAAATACCATAGCAATTAGAACATGAATAATAAATAGTTACTCTTTGTAACTAACCGGGGTATAGAGAGAGATGTTGAATGAGGGAATTGAAGAGTGACCTACTAAGGGATTCCCCAAAGGGCACTACTGTCTCTCTCAAAATATTTTATCCATTAATCTGAAGGAAATTCCTTTGAATCCCCAAACTTCCTAATCTCTCCCTACTTATAAAAACATTTTCCTCATTTTATTATAACCTCAGGAAGGCTAAGGAAAGCTATCACTTGGTTAGTGATCTCCTGAGGAAGAGAGAGTTATTCCCCTGTCTCTTTTGCTAAGGATGGAGGTGGGGGAATATGACTGTTTCTACTACTTTTTTCACCTCACATTATTCTTGTCTGTCTCTGTCTCTGTCTCTGTCTCTGTCTCTGTCTCTGTCTCTGTCTCTGTCTCTGTCTCTCTCTCTCTCTCTCTCTTGCTGCAAGCAACATCAAACAGAACAAGGGTGAGGGTGAGTAGCTACATGTGTGTGTATACACACATGAAAACATATATATACACACACACACATATATATATATATATATATATATATATATATATAAAATGTGTGTCTATGTATATATACTTTCTTTCTGGAAGCAAGAGGAAAAGAAATTAAAAGGAAAAGAAAGCTAGATCCTACTAACACCTAGTATCTCAAATTGGAAGGGCTGAAAGCAGCCTTTCCTCCATAGATACTGTCACTGTGGTAAGGATATAAGTACAGTTTGAGAGAAGAATGTCTTTGAAGTGCATTTTCACCTGTCTCTGCTGTCCTCTACATCCCCAGCTATCACAGTAGCAGTTGCTATGGCCACATTAGTTGGAGTCTTCCTCTTGTCCCAGAATACACTGCAAAGCACAGCCTCAGCAAATACTGCTGTGGTAATGCTGCTGTTCAACCTAGTCTTTCTTCATTTCCTTTCCAGCTGTGCTTCTTACTCTCCCAGATGTTGCCACCAAGACTCAAATGACTTTTTTACCCTGGAACTTCTCTCATCACCCGGGACCTTCTCACGTTGGTGCCATAGACATCTTAGGGGGAAGCTATGTTTCATTCCCCTCCTCTCCATGATTCAGACTCTCTGGACCTTGCCACCAGGCCCAATGGGGGTGCCTTCCTCCCCTTGCTTCCTTCAGTTGTCTTTTTATGTATTGTCTTCCCCCATTAGACTATAAATTTCTTGAGGACAGGGACTGCCTTTCTTTTTGGTTGTATTATATTTCTCCAGCATTTAGCAAGGTGCCTGGTACCTAAGAAGTGCTTGTGGCTTGTTAAAAAGAAAAAATCTTGGTATGAGCATCTTCTCACATGATCCAAAGAGGCACGTTGAGACTTCAAATCCTGCTTCCTCACACTTTTTTCTTTTTTTTCTAACCTATTTCTCCCAGAATAATTCCAGACACCTTCAGATAGTCTTTCCCAAAAGGCCTCATTTCCAAAACATATATTGCAAATGAATTTTGGTCATTGTGTGCATTTCAAGGCAGGGCCATGAAACTAAAGCTCAAAGGAGAAATTAAATTAAATCTCAGATGAATGTTTAATCTAAGGCCTGCTGATTAATGTGGCATGAAGTTATGTCAGAATTTTAAACTTAGGTAGATATGCATTGCCATTTCAATTTTATTAGGAAATAAGCCATTGAAGGTAAGATTTTTACCCAAGCTAAATGTTGTATCTCCCCCAGCATCTGCTGCTTTTATAGACTGGGTGCTTAATAAATAACCTTTGGGTTTGTTGAACTGGATTACATACATAACCCAATTAAACCACTGATTCACCCTTACATCTGATGTAAATTAATCATCATTTCCAAATTTATGAACCAAAAGGGGATGATAGAACCTGATGAAAAATTTAATAGCCACCTGCATTTTAATAACCTATGGTTAGAAAAATCAAAATGAATAGATCAGAAAGTACAACTGAATGTCATAATTAAATGGTAAAATTAAAGAGGATTAAAGAAAAAACTGCAAGAATATATATGTACATTTGTTATAGATATGTATTACCAGTTTGAGACAGTGATCATACTAGAAATTGACTTCCTTAACATTCTTTCCTCTGCTCCCAATTTTGTAACTGAACAAGAAACTTTTTTGGGAAAAAAAGCCTACTGATGAAAACATGATGAGTATCTTGCATTAGAGCTATTAGTTAATCATCCCAAGTAATTTATTTATTAAGTCAGCTAAACGAAGCACAAGTGATGAAATGAAACATTGGCAAACTCTGTTCAAATAGGAACACGATGTGTTTTGAATGAAGAACACTAAACCATTTAAACTCTCTAAAGAAGAAAGTGTATTTCATTTAAAAGGGGAAATTTCAAAATCATTGCTCTCTGAAAATCATTTAAAGTACTTGTCTCACTTTAAAATGACTCAGGCTGTAAGGGACAAAACTCCACAAGAAAATAGAATGCTTCTCCTACTAGGAACTTTGATTGTGCACAAGAAGGATTCTGATAATTATGGAAATGAAATACAGTACAGTTTCCTAAAAGTTGATATGTATTTATATCATATTCATTGCCCTTTAATAATTCTGCTATTAATTGACAGCAAGAGAGGCTAAGCAGCCAAGTATAATCATTTGAATGTGATTGGAAAACATATTTTGCATTTGGGAAGTACTTGGCATATATTTCTGCCTAAAGGAGAAAAACAGCACCCTCATTTTATGGGCTTGATTTACAAGCTTTGTACAGAAGCAACTGGCCTAGGGCCACAGTACTAGCTTGTAAGTAGTCAACCTATGAAAATGACTCAGGGACTTAACTCCATGGAATATTCCTAATTAATATTAATAAGTTAATTCCATTGCTAATTAATAAGGGTGACGATGTAGACAATTGTTATTATTTCAGCAATGATTCAGCATTTGCTTATCAGCTAGATGCCAAAAATGTTTTTTCTTTCTTTTTAAAATGTAGAATGTCAGTAAGGAAATATATGTAGAGGAAAAAAAGATTGATCCTATGGTTATAGTGAAGAGTATTATAGACAGCATGTATGCTCCACTGGTAACCTGAGAGCTTGAGGGGAGTCAAGAAAGGCCTCAAGGATATTGATTGGGTCGATCCCCCGCTACGCTCCCCTGCTCATACCTAGGATAGGACATGCACTAGGGTGGTGTAAGATGGGAAGGAATATGAGAGGTTGTAAGTTGTTTGGTAGGAAGGAAGTTTCCACATTTTTGTCATGGAAGATCAAAGTAGGCAGTAGGGTATTTTTTATATTCTGTGTCTAACAGAGTTGCTTTAGAATCTAAAGACAATGGGACAGGAGCTTTAAGTTAAAATGGCAAGGTAAAATATGTGGTTGGCAGACTGATGTATCTCTGGAAAGATTTAGTCTCTATTTTCTCCAACTAAAGCTCTCTCACATTTCTTTTGCATCTACTATAGTGATCTTCTTTTTTAAGACTTTTATGAATACGTTTTTGGAATTTGTGGATTTTTAAAAAAAAATCAGGTGAGCTTTTATATAAATTAAAAACGAAGTTCTTAAAAATTAACTTGACTAGATATGAAACAATTTAAAAATATTTAAAAGTGTATTGAGAAAATAACACTTTTTTCCATAGCTATCTTAACAGTGTTATGTCAGCCCTCCCTCGCTCAAAATAAAGTCAAGTGCAAGTCATGTCATTATTTCCCTAATGGCATGGTCTTCTTCTGCAAAGAAGGATGAACACAACAGTGTTAGGTACACTGTCGATGTCCATGTACTTAGTGTTTTTTAGCATAATAAGTCATGTAAATGATCCAGTCTACCATAGAAGGAGCTACACTAAGCATGTATTCCTTTCTTTTTTCCCTCTCTATGATGTCTGTAGTTCTAGCTGCCAGGTGCCAGCTTTGCAGCAGGTGATTTGTCAGTCAATGAATATAAAAATAATAAGAAAATGAGAACTGTTTAAGATAAGCAAGGGTTTTCTGCTTGTCTCTTCCATAAAATCTTCTATGAAATAGCATTTGCCAGTCTTCTACCCAATTACACTGTCGCTAAGGCTGTCCCTGAACTAGAAACTGGCCAAAGATTCAGTTAATTTTTCAGTTGTCTGATACTTTGGTGGAGTCTGTCACAGATTTTCGCTGAGGTTAAAAGGTGGGAGACAGTTGTCTGAGAGGGATGATGTAATTTAGCAGTAAACTGGAGTTTTGTCACTGTTAACATATCTGCTATACAATATGCTAACATACATTTTAAGGATTCTGATGTGTGACATGGTAACATTTGATTTCATTAGTGTTCAGTACTATGCAGAGAGAATTTTAGCAATGCTATAATTATTCATTTAAGTTAGTAGCTAACTTGTATTTATTCTCCATATATGTATGCATGAAAATATGCATGCATACATATGTGTGTATATATAAAGACATGCAAGCATATATATATGTGTGTATATGTGCATGCATATATATGCATATACATATTCACACATACAGACATCATATACCTTGTCCCTCCCAGTAGAATGTAATCTCCTTGAGAGGAGGTAGGGATTGTTTCATTGCTGTCTTTGTATCTCTGGCATCTCTTATGATGCCTAGCACAAAGTGGTTTCTAAAAAATTCTTGTTGCCTGTTGATTGATCAGGTGGTGACTGATTGACCAAGCAAAATGTAATGCAGAGATGTTTATCTTGAGTTGTTTACTAGTATCATGGAGGAGAATAGAAATCAAATAACCATAATTGACCTTTATATCATTACCTCATTTGTACCTCTCAAGTGGTACAGCATGTACTGAGTAGGACTCAAAATCAGAAAGACCTGAGTTCAAATCCTATCTCAAATGCTTCTTAATGAGGCTTGGGCAAGTTGCTTAATTTCCTTGTATCTTAGTTTGCTTTCCAAAAAGTGGGAGTAAAAATAACACCTACCTCCTAGGGCTACAAGTTAATGTATGTAAAACACTGTGTGTATGTGTGTGTGCGTGTGTGTATATACACACACACACACATAATTATTGTTATAGATGTTATTATCTATGTATAATACTTATAATAGGTGTTACTTATATTTTGCTGATGATAAAGCTAAGACTCCAAAGTGTTACTCCAAAGCGAAAGTCAAAGAATACATGTATATGTATACATACATACATATATACATATACATACACACATACATAGCAAATAAGTATATCATAGAAGGTATTCTGTGCACAGTATATAAAGAGATTCCCTATATATGGTGGGTCCCTCCATAGGATTAGAAGGTCTTATATGTAGAACTGGAAAAGTCCTTAGAGGTATGGAGTCCAATTATCTTATTTTACATATAAAGAAACAGAGGCACAGAGAGATGAATGACTTGCTCAGGTTCACATAATAATTCTCTGAGATGGGATTCAAATGTAAGTCTTCCTGACTTCACATTCAACATTTTTTTAACTATGTCACCTAATTGTCAAGTCCTTCTTCATAAATTACTCGCAACTCATTGTCTATAGCTTTGAAATAATTCAGTTACTTTTCAGAGAAGTCCAACTTCTTTCCAATGAAGTTAACCTGATAAGAAGAAACTTAGGTGATACAGTAGATAGAGTACTGGGCCTGGAATATGGAAGATCTGAGTTCAGATCTGATTTCAGACATTTTCTAGTTGTGTGATCCTGGGCAAGTCACTCAACCTCTGTTTGCCTCATTTTCCTCATGTGTAAAATGAGAATAACAGTAGCACCTAACTCCCAGCTTTGTTGTGAGAATCAAGTAAGATAATAATCATAAAACATTTAGCACAGTGACTGGTCCATAGTAAACATTATATAAGTGTTGTTATAGTGGTTTTTATTAAATTCAGAGGTAAAAATAAGTTAATGAAGAATTCCTCCAAAATGAACATGAAGGAATGTCATTTTTATTCTGTGGGTGAAAAACCTGACTATAATGAAGGAAACTATAAAAGGTATTAAAGTTGACTTCTTTGCCTTCACCTTCATCTATTTCTTTCCTTCTTTTTCTTTCTTTCTTTTTTTTTTTATAAGTTCAATCTTGGGTGTGATGAATATCAAAAGTATTAAAGAGCTGTATAATAACAGGATCCCAAGGCAGTAAAAATCAAGACTTGCAGGGCAGTTTTAATAAGCAGCATCCATGCATTGTGATTGTATCTGGTATTTCTGAGTAGCAAGGCTTTGCAAAGCGACTTTGGCCAACCTTATTGCTCTGTGTCAGAAGATGACACTATAGCATCTAAACAGCTATCATCCATTGAGGGGCATTATGATTTAAAGTTTCTTTTCCCCCTAGACGTTTCAAAGGCTTCATCAGACACTATCTAAGATATAAAATGTAGTCATGGATCCACAGAAGACAAAATGCATTAAAGATTCAGGAAGTTTTATCTCATTTATGTGGTGAAGGGTGGCTTCTCACATATAGCACGAGTGTGTCACTGGGGGTTCAAAGGAAGGGCAGATAGGAATCTCTAGCCACTTCTCCTCCACTTCTTGCCCAAGGGAGACTTTAATTCCTGTCAGGAGGGAAAGCAAGAAGCTGGGGCCAGAAATCATCACTCTGTTCTTTTCAGAGAGAGAGAGAGGGTACTGGGTTAGAGTATGATTTTCATGATCAAGTTAACAACAGAATGCTGTTAATTATTGAGGGGAAGGAAGACTCCAAGCTTTATATCCAAAGCTTGACTCCACTGTCACCAAATGGCAGTTCCCCAATGAATACACATATTACTTGGCTAAGGAACTCGTTTACACAGATAATTAGCAAAAGTCAAAGAATACATGTATACGTATACATACATACATATATACATATATATACACACACCAGACAATATAAATTGTAGGACCTCTCCCTTGAGGAGAAGTCCTGTCTCATTCACCCAAAAGGAAGTTCCCCAATAACTCTAGCATAACAGATTGGGATTAGGGACATAATGGAGATTGTCAACTCAGCTCATGTTAGCTTCTTCCTAGAGTCTTTTTCTTCAGTAGTTTGAAGTAGGGTTGACATCTTCTATCTTAATTATCTCTCAAAGGTGGAAGCCATGAATGCCTAAAGTTTGAAGAGACTCACTCAAAGAATACTTGAAGAAAGCTGAAGAAACTCTCCTCTCTCATACTCTCAACGATTCCACCCCCTCCCTCATACAGACACAAAACATCAGTCCCTACCAATACCAATTGGTTTTGAGAACTGGGGTTACATTTTGACACATTGGGTATTGGAGTGGTTAAAAAAAGATTGAGAGAAATGTGAAATCAGAGCTTCAAATTTATCTTATTAAAGCTATTGTTTACATTGGTACTGTTGGTATATGACCTGGGATGAGATGTGGATAATTTGTGGCACCCTTAAGCCACAAACTAGATAGAAGTTTCCAGATCTTTCTTTGGACTACTCAAATTTTGTCAGGTTTTTATTCCATAAAAACAAAACAACTTTTTCCCCCCAATCTACTTCATCCCTTGCTGAGTTTCCTGCCATTGTAGATCCAAGATTATGTCATTTGTTATAGTACTTTCATTGGAAGTTCTGATGTTAAAAGAGTTCCATTAGCCATGGTTTCAGACTGAACAAAGCCTTTAGTTTAAACTGTGTGGGATCCCACACCCACTCGTGTGGATCAGACTCTATTTGAGGCATAGAAGGCATTTTTAGACCTTCATTATAGATGCCTCTTGGGGTGAGGTTAGATGGGGGAGGATTAGAATGTTTTTCCAAAAGTTTATTTTCTAGTGATCAAAGCATAAAACTTGGAATATGAAGACATGGGTCATATTCCTAGCTCTGGCATTTATTATCTGGTTGACATTAGGCAAGTCATTTCAAATCTTTGTGATTCCTTTTTCTAATTTATAAAATAAGGACATTGGATGATAAACTCCTATCCTGCTAAAACATCCATTCACAGCATGACCTCAACTGACTTTTTAAAAATTCTCGTTCACATTATTCCCAGTCTAGAGAAAACAATCTTACTGTTCTTTGTATACAGTAATCCTTTTCCTATCTACATTGGAGGGTAGCATTGACTATTCTCCAATACTGGAATGAAATTGATTCTGATATTGAAAAATGATTGTATGTGCCATGGTAGGTAGCACATGCCATGGTGCCTGTAACATGCCTATAAGGTACCAACTTTTCTTTGGCAGATGACCAAGAAGAATATTAGGAATTCAGAGAAATATAGTACAACTTTGATGAAAAGATGTAGATTGAGGCAAGCAGAAACAGGAAGAAAATAATGTATATGTGCCTAAATCAACGTACAAAGAAAACCCCAACACTCATCATTGAAACAACCAATTATAACTTCAGACTACTGATGAAGAATTATGTTCTCCTATTTCACAGAGGGGGTGAACTAGAAATGTGGAATGATTCATACATTTTTCAAGATGGCAAATTCATATTGAATTTTTTTGTTTAACTTTTTTAAAGGGAAATTTCAGTGGGTGGTGTTGGTAACAAGATGGAAAGGGAACTTACAATGATTTTTTTTCCACACATCAATATGTTTTTATGACCAAGAAGACAAAATTGACTCTATATTGATCCTGTAGTATTATTCCAAGGGAACATTGTCTTGTTTGAGTTAATATTATTCCAAATTCCAGCTGTGAACTCTGTGATAGCAATCACAGTACTGGGCAAGTTATTTGAAACACTCTTGCTCTTGACACTGAGTTGACATTTACTTTTGCTGAGTATTATAGCAGGAAGCACCCTGGCACACCCAGGATGGCTTGCTAGTATAGGTTTTTGGATCTGCTTTTCTCAAAGGAATCAACTTTAAAGGAGTCAACAATTGCTTTAATCAAACATGTACAATATTCACTTAATCCAGGAGGAAAGTCAGCTCCCTGAACTTCAGAGGAAATACAAACAGAAATTAAAAGCAGAAATTACATAGTGGATAGCATAAAGACCAACAGCCAGGGCTTCTGTCTAAGAAATTCACACAGATCCACAGACAGGTCCAACTGTCTGACCATTATATATATATGTATATATATATATATATATATATATATATATATACATTGTTACTAGAGAGAAGGTTGTGAAAGATCTTAAAATCCCATTAACATTACAAGCATCCATGGCCAAAAGGCCTTATCTGAGTTGTCTTCATTGAACTTCATCACCCTGAAGCAAATGACTAAGCTATAATTGCTCTGACTACTAAGGATGTCCTGAAGATTGGCTAACCAGATTGACCAGATTTGTCATCAATCAAAATATCATTCCAAGTCCAACCACAGAATTCAGTCCTACTGAATTACTTACAGGGGTCAAGACTTGCCACAACTAGTTCTATCCAACATTGCTAGATTTGGCACAACAAAAAAGTAAAGAATGTTATAATTACTCCTTTGTAACTCTATAATAACTCCTTTGCTCACTTTTTTGAATTACAGAAGTCAGTCTTTGTTATGATATTGAATTTAACAAGATTTATTCTTGACATCAAATCTGAAATCATGGACTTATTCATTCAAAATCTACAATAAACATTTATTATGTGTGGCCTATACACCAAGCCATATACTAAGTGTTGGGGGATGTCAAAAAAGGGTAAAAGACAATTCCTGACCTCATGAAGCTCACAATCTGTTGAGAATAAAGCATGTCAGCAGCAATGTACAAAGAATGCATGTAGAGAACGCATTGAGGGATAGTATAGAGGGCAGGCATTAGCGTTAAGGGGCATCTGGGAAAGCATCTTGTAAAAGATGGGACCAGTTCTGAAGGGCTCTAAAAACCCAAACCCAGGAATTTATATTTGATCCTGGGAGTTATAGAGAGCCACTGGAGTTTATTGGATAAAAGGGTGGTATGATTAGACTTCTGCTAAAGAAGATCAGTTTGACAGCTGAATGGATTAAAACTAGAGTAGGGTCAGACTTGAGGAAAGAAGACCAACCAGCACATGGGTCTCTGTGGTATCTCAATATTATAGAATATGAGAGCTGGTAGAAACCTTATCCATCCTGAAACCTAGAACTCTTAGTTATGTGTGAAGAATCAAGGTCAAGGAATGTAAGTAACTTGTCCAATGTCAAACAGTTAATAAGTGACAAAGTCAGGATCAGAGCCCCAATTTCCTGGCTTTCCATATTAGTTTTCTCTTCACTACATCATGTTCACTCTTCATCAGGCTGATAAACTCTGAAAACATCCAGAAAATCACAGAATCCCAGTAGAAGGTATGTTAGAGCCTACCTTACCTAAATCATCCTTGATCAAAAGTCCTTTCTTAGCTTTCACAAATGCTCGTCTGGCCTCTGCTTGAAATCTTCCCCAAAAGGTAAACTCACTACCTGGTGTAGAATCCCACTCCACTTTTGAGCCACTCTAATTGTCTAAGCTCTTCTTTCTATGAACCCAGACAATATCCATCAATTATTCCTAATTCTTCCTTCTATTACTCAGCAACCATAGACCATGGACCATAGATCAAGACTTGACAAGTTTCCTTTGGAAAATAATGCCCCAAATATCAAAATTTCAGGGTCCACATGAATATTTTTATTTTAATAAAAGAAAAACAAATGAGAATGAAGGGTGCACCCACATGCTGTTTGTGTACATGCATGTGTGTGTATGTATAGGAAGTAAGATAGCATGTTTCATCAAGACACTGGTTATACATCTTGGTTTTAAAAACACACTAGCATCAGTGATGGGCAACTTCTCAAAGTATCTTCTGGAAATGTTGAAGTGAAGAAGTGAGTATTTCTGATGAGAGTTCTTCTTCAGCTATGTGGATGGGATGGGGAGGTGCAGAAATTAAGGTGGATAATATCCTTTCTCCCTGCTCTGCTTTTTCCCTTCTCTGACTTTTACCTTCTAAGTAAGTGAGGAGGAAGATCTAAAGCCCAAGTTGAATTGTGTGTTAGTAGTGACTAGGAGATGCAAGGACATACCAGCTTGGGCTCCTTAATCTTCTTAAAAATAGTGATGCTATTGGGGATCATGGAATTTTTCCCTCCAAGTTTTTCTGATTATAAAATATGAACTTATATACATGGAAAGAATAAAAATTACCCTTTTGTATTTTGGGACAAGATTATGCTGAAAACCCAGTGCCCCACAATGAAATTACTAGGCTCCATGGTAACCTAGCAGGAGAGGTTTTCTAAAGGTCTACATTGAAAGTATCTCCCTCAAAGCCATCTGCCATCAGTCCTTCAACTAGACCTCCTGAGCATTCAGTCAAACCACACTGTGAACATAGCAATCATTTTCTGGCTACTGAAAGCGTTCAAGCTTAGAAACACACTGACTAGAGAACTGAGTGCGGACCTAGTAGAGATGAGTTCAAAGCCCTCCTCTTACTAGATATATGGTCCTGGGAAAGTCATTAAACCCTTGCCAGCCTCTGTCTAATAATCTTTAAAATGGGGATAATAATAGTACCTACCTTACAGGGTTGTTGTAGAGACCAAATATTTGTAAAATGCTTTCTAAACCTTAAAGTGATAAATGGATGCCAGGGGAAATGATATTTCAGTACCCCCTAGGATAGCTTAGAAATAGTCTTGGTTATTTAAAAACAAGGACTGCTGCTCCTGTTTTTGTATCTACAGTACCAACCACATGGTAAACATTTAATAAATGGCTTATGGTTGATTGTTGACTAAAAATTCTGTTTGTTAGGAAGTAATTGTGTTATACATGTATATTAGAGAGGTATGTTGTGTAATGTAGTGATGTTATTACATGTGAACTTCTTGGTATTTTGAATCTTTTCCATTTTTGTTGTAGATAGAGAAGTATTTTCTGAAGAGGGCTCCTGTGATAATACAGGGCAATGTAATGGAAAGTCTATTTTTCTTTGCTTGATTACTACTGCAACACAATGTCTTGAATATCCTGAGCCTTCAAATAGTATTTATTAAGCCTTGAATCCATTAGAATCCCAAATGCAATCAAGACAAGACTTCTTGTGGTGGAGTGCTGCTGTAAGGGAAAGGTAAACAATGCCATGGTTGCCCTATAAAAGAAATCAAAATGAAACCAGTTAGAGTAAATCTCTTTGTAACATATTCCTATAAATGAAGAGGATAAAGCTAAAGAAAAGTTGGACGAGTATAAACTGAAGACTATCCATTAATTAATGGGGATATATTGTTTTTCATACTTACATATCAATTACAATAAAAGAAACACTGTGAATAATTCGATGAAATAGTTACTAGGAGTTTTCTTCTTTCCAGACAGCCAATAGATTTTCCTTCCTTCCTTCCTTCCTTCCTTCCTTCCTTCCTTCCTTCCTTCCTTCCTTCCTTCCTTCCTCATTTTTTCATTCATTTTTTAATTTTTGGAGGCAATCAGCGTTAAGTGACTTGCCCAGGATCACACAGTAAGTGTCTGAGGCCAGATTTAAACTCAGGTCCTCCTGACTCTAGGGCCAGTGCTCTATTCACTGTTTCAGGAGACCCTTCTAAAGGGGAAAATGAATCCAAGTCTTAATTCCCTCTTAGCTTAAGAATAACAAAGTGTATGAAGCATGTGTTGGCATCTCATATAGACTTCCTTCTGTAGAACTCTTGTGGGGGAGTTATGCATTTCAGAAAGGAGAGCATAAATATTTTATAAAAACACTGAATCTTATATTTGGAAGAGACATCAGCATCCATATAGTCTACTACATTGCTGACTAAAAATTCCCTCTTCATTACTGCCCATAAATATTCCACTAGTATAGAAGAAGCTGCTACACACCATGTATGCCAGTTCCATATATGAACAGCTTTGACTAGTATGTATTCTTTCTTTAGTCAAGCTTAAATCTTTCTTCAAATTCCACCCATTACTCCTAGTTCTGCCTTTTGGGAACAATCAGAATAGTCTGTTTACACATTTTAAAAGTGCCTATTATGTTTCAGATACTTTTTAAAGCATTAGGGATACAAAGTAAGACAAGTCAGGACAAATTTCATCTCTTTCCTACAAGATAGGCCTTCATATCCTTGAAAATAGCTATCCTATTCCCTCTCCACCTTTGTTCCTCAAGCTTAATTTATTCAGTTACTTCAATGGACCCAATATGGAATAATCCTAAGCTTTTTGACTAACATGGTGGTAACCTTATCTGGATGTGCTCAGTTTGTCAATATCATCCTAACAAGCAGTATGCAGAAATGAACACAGTATTCCAGTGTTCTGAACAGGATAGAGCACGGGGGACTTGCCAGCATTGTGTATAGCAAGTGTCATCTACTTTGGGGTGCCACAGCAGCTTCTATAGAAAAGATAAGATTTACCCAAAATTCCTGAGAAGTGAGTGTACTTTAAAGGAAAGTCAGAACTAATTGTGAGAACTTTGTACATTGGCACCATCAGGACAATCAGCCTGAAGGCAAAGTGTATGGATATGATAATGGACACTGTACTTGCATGAAAACAAGTTTCCCTGTAATTTTAAAATGAAGGCAATGCTGGCAAAAGTTGATGCGAATAGGACGTATGTCCTAATATGTGTTTGCTCAGTCACATTAAAGCAAACTTTAGAATAAAGCCCATTCCATAAAAAAAATATGCTTTCATAGAAATCACTGACAAATACAGGACAGGAAAAAAATACTTCAGGAATTATATAATGTTTTTCCATTTAGAAACTCTTTTTCCCATCAGATTTACCTGCATTAAATTACGGTCTACTAAATCCAATTAACTCTCATTTTAATATGTATCTTTTAAAAAAAATAAACTGCAACAATGCCTCAAATGATATGCCAAGCATTGTGATCAGCACTGGGAATTTAAACACAGAAACAAAGTCTTCTTGCCTTCAGTGAGCTTGCATACCTTTGAAGGAAACAATAGACCAAGGGACTGCAGTATTGGCCCTGGGGTACCCTTTGATTTGGTTCAGAAATTTATGGGGATATTGAGCAGAAGAAATAGAATAGATTGATATATCTCATTCAGGAACATTGGCAGAGTTGATTTAGTCTTGGATTTTTGTTCCAGAACCAGAGAATTATGAGGATTGAGTTTAGAGGGGCAAGAAAATTGAGGAGGAGTTAGCCAGAGAAGAGAAGGTATAGCATGCCTGGACTTTCCTGAAATTATGTTCTGGTACTTAACAGATAGGAGAGTGAGACCCTTCTTTCAGGTCATGGTCTTTGGATGTTTTCTGGCTATGGTAGAAACAAAGGAGAAGGTGATCTCATATGTCACTAAATCTACTTTACTGGTGTATGACACCTATTTCTATTGGAGTGAGTCCACTTTCAGCAAAGTTTCTGTTTTAGATAGAAGAGTCTATAATGAATATTTGTAACTCCTAGCATTTCACTACATTATTCAAAGTCAAACATTCAAGTTCAATGTTTTTTCACTTTCTTCTTTGTACTGAATATTGACAGAAAGGAAAAAGATTAATTATACATATTTGACGGGGCTATCCTCAAGATCACTTCACTTGTGGACCAAGCCTTGATGGTATGTTTCTAGTTGGAAATGCTCTAAGAAATTTGATTGTATACAAAGTCAATCCTATTTAGGAAATTATGTTGTGATCTGGAGTAACTCAGAGGTCAACAAGAATTTAAAAATGTCTTCTCAGTCATTGTAATATACTGTAATGCATTGTGACATTCATAATACACTGTAATACATTGAAATACATGCAATACATTGTAATGAATGCAATATTTTGTAATACATTTAATATGCCCTAATACATGTATCAGTCATTGTTCCAGGCTCTGGGAATACAGAAATAAAAATGAAATAGCCTTCATCCCCAAGGATCCTGTATCCTACTGTAAAATTCAGGTCCTTGGAATTTGAGTTTATGCACATGATAGAATGAAGTTTTCTGGAATCTGCATGATATAGTAGATGGAGCATTGGACATCAATCAAGAAGACCTAGGTTCATAACCTGCCTTAGGTACTTATTGCCTATGTGACCTTGGGCAAATCCATCTCCATGCTTCAGTTTCTTCTTATAGAAAGGAGGCTAGATTTTCTAAAGTACCTTTTACCCCTAAGTCTATGATCCTGTACATAACTAGCTAGCCCCATAGGTACATGACAAAAAGGAAAAAGAAAACACTGTATGTTCTAAAATGTTTATAGCAGCTCTCTTTGTGGTATTAAAGAACTGGATGTTGAAGGGATGCCCATCAATCAGGGAATGGCTGAACAAATTCTGATGTATGATTGTGATGGGATACTACTGTGCTATAAGAAATGATGAGCTCAATGATCTTACAAAGGCATGGAAAGAGTTATAGGAAACAATGAAAAGTGAAATGAGCTGAACCAAGAGAATATTGTACACAGTGACAGCATTATATAAAAATGACTGAGTGAATGTCATTTTGACTATTATAATTACCCAAATTAACCAGAAAGGACTTATGAAGAAAGGCTCTATAGGCATCCAGAAAAAGAATTGATAAATAAATATATGTATAAAATAACCATATATTGATCCATATCTAGATATGTATTTGTTTCTAATGATAGCTATCCCTAGAGTGGGATGAGGAGGGAAGAAAAAAAAGAAATATCAATGATAACTTTATTATCTATTTAAAAGGTATAACAAGTTATACATAATTTATAGCTTTCTATCATCTTTTTTGTTATACTGTTATAGAAATGTTGATATTACTTCATAAAGTAAAAAAAAACTATTTTTGAAAGAAAAAAACATATACCACACATTCTCTCAGGGGAGATAACCTGAAAATGAGACTTATTAATGAATCAGTAAAGACTTATTAAAGATGTCCTCTGTACCAGATTTGGAGTTAGGTTCTGAGGACTCAGCTACAAAAAAACTAAGACAGTTCCTGTCCCTAGGAAGCTTACTTTCTTCCCAGGGATACGTATCCACAGATAATAGAGGATATATATATATATATATATATAGATATAGATATAGATATAGATATAGATATATATATATAATCTCATGGTAGTAGTGCTGCTGTTAACTACTGCTGACTCTAAACTTAGTCTAAGCGAAAGGTTGGGTCATAATCACTTATTTTCATTTTTCACAATGTAATGTATAAGGTATGTTTTCTGTTTTAGTAGAGTTCAGATTCTCAGCATATTGAATGAACAAAAAAATCATGCAAAAATGATCCAGTAAAGCCCCCTAGAACCTGGTAATGTTGGGGTAGGGGAGCAAGGATAAGTTTATACACTTAGTGTGATGCTGAAGATGCAAGGAACATGATGCTGTATATTGACCAATGTTACACTAGACAAAATGGGGTAGGGTGTGTGAACAATTGAACCTGTGAAATCAGGCAAGTAGAGTTTATTCTTTAAATAGAACTTTTACCTCTGTTCAGAAGCATTTCACAATCACGGTAGAATCCTGGGAATTGTGATTTGTGAAAAAGTGAGACCCAATAAAAGGGTGCTTCTGCCATCCATTTTGGAAAAAAAAAGTGGATTAGCCTTTGGTCTACCAGACACTTGGACTTTTTTACCTTCCCTGGAAGTTGGTGCTGTGGAATAGTGGAAAGATTATTTGGTGTAGTTATCTACAGAGATAGGGTTTTAAATCATATAGTTGATTTATAAGTAGTGTGGCCATGGACAAGTCCTTGTTTAATCTCTCTGAGCCACTGATCCCTTATCTGTCAGAGGGGCATAATAATACTTCCTGAACCTATTTTTTGTTTTTATATGATCATCATTTTCAAACATCTTGCTTCTCTCCCCTTTCTATACAGAATCCTTCTCTTGCTTTTTTTTAAAGAATGATTACTATCATCTCCATTTTATATGTGAGAAAAGTGTGACTTTCATGGGTTAAAAAACTCACAAAGTAACTCAGCAAGCCCCAGAGCCAGGGTCTAATTCAAGACTTCTAACTCTAAAAAGAATTGTCTCTCTACTCCTCCTCTCTGTTAAGTTCCTTTCCTTGTCCCTCACCCTTCCTCAGTTCCAACTGCAAAAATGAAGAAATAAAAAATTTAGAAAGCAGTATCACTCTGTCAGGTGGTTTCTGCATCCATATTTATTAAGTACCTTCTTTGTGCCTGGAAATGTTTTGCGTACAAAGGTATGCAAAGGAAGAACCAAGACAGTACTTGTCCTCAAGGGGCATATATTCACTGAGAAGATACAATGTAATACACAGGTAAGTGCAAGGAGAGGAAGGTAAGATGTCTATTTCTTCCCAAAGGAACTTCTCTTCCTTTTTATCCTTGTGGTGCCCAGCACTGTTCCTAGATTGTTTGTTCCAATGCATTGGGAACTTCTCATCTGTGTTAACAAATCACTCAGACCTCTTAGGAGAGTGAAAAAAATAGAGATTTCCTAATTAGGAAAGGATGCTAATTATCAGTTCTTGAAGCCCTAAGAATCCAAACTCAAGTGAATCTCAGTCCCGATTCCCCAAGGGGAATGAAGGAAGTTCCACTATTTAACCACAGGAGAAGAAATTGGGTAGTTCACTGAAGAAATATTCTGTATTCTCCCAGGGCAGCTAGGTGGTGCAGTGGATAGAGTACCAGTGCGGGAGTCAGGAAGATCTGCGTCCAAATCTCACCTCAGACACTTGACACCCACTATCTGTGTGACCTTGGCAAGTTAACCCCAATTTCCTCATCCTGGGTCATCTCCAGTCATCCTGATGAATATCTGGTCACTGGATTCAGATGGCTCTGGAGGAGAAGTGAGGCTGCTGACCTGCACAGCCCTCCCTCACTCAAAACAAAGTCAAGTAGAAGTCATGTCATCATTTCTCTGATGGCACAATGTCAATTTCAAGTCATGTCATCATTTCTCTGATGGCACAATGTCAATTTCAAGTCATGTCATCATTTCTCTGATGGCATGGTCTTCTTTGGCAACAAAGGACAAACACACACATACTATACTCTCCCAACTACCACTCTGGGTAGTACTCTTGGCACTTTATGGGGGAATCAGGCAGCTGTTCTTGGAGGGCAGTGAGTTACAGACCAGAAAATCCCCAGGACATGACTGCTACACACCCTGGCTTCTCACACATCCTCTGATTACTAAGCTCAATAGGATGAGAATGATCACTTGATTAACTGTCTCTACTATCTCACAGGTCTGGGAGTAATGCTTGCTCACCCTGCAGCAGGACTAGGAAAAGGGATCATGCATGAGAATATTGCCACATCAGTCAGTCTTCATTGTTATGGCATCTGTTTTTTTTGTCCTACCTCAGCCCACCCATTCTTCTCTGTCATTTCTAATTCCAACCACTCCAGGTCATGCTAATGGTAAAGCCAACCAGATATGTATCAGAAATAACAGTGCCTGGGGAAATATCACCATGTCACTCTAGGACTACATCCCAGTGGGCATGACCCCATGATCCAAAATAAATTCTGGAGTAGTGAAGGCAGTGCACTAAGAACTGGAGTGATCAGGAAAGACCTTGTGTAGCATTTGAGTTATACTTTGACATATAAATGAATAAAAAATCTCACCCACATCTATCAAGTGTTTACTATGTCCTAAGCACTGTACTAAATGTCAAGGATACAGGTAGAAAAGTATCATTGTCCTTTCTTTTCAAAGATCTCACATTCTAATGGGGGGGGAGACAAAATATATCACTCAAAAATTATTTAGCACCTATTATGTGTTAGACACTGTGCTAAGTGTTGAGGATACAAAAATGGACAAAAGAATGCCTCTGCATTCTAGCATCCATCTAATTGGGAAGCTAATTGGGAATTTCTCTAATTGAGAAGACAACAGATATAAAAAGGAACACACACATGATAAATAGGAAATAATTAACAGAGGGAAGGCACTAGAATTGAGAGGGGTTGGGAAAGGTTTCCTGTAGAAGATGGTCTTTTGTTTGGAATTTAGAATCTAGGGAATGTAGGTAGCATGGGAGAAAACCAGAGAAAAAAGCATAGAGTCAAATGGTGTAGTATTGTTTTTTTTGGAACAGCTAGAAAACCAGTCACCAGATAGAAGAGTACATGGTGTGGAGTAAGGTACAAGAAGCCTGGAAATGTAAAATAAGACTAGAATATGAAGGTCTTTGAATGCCACAGGATTCTGTATTTGATCTTGCTTTGCTTTGTCTGCGATCAGGATTACTAAACCTGTTTTTTTTTTTTTTTTCCAGCTGAAGCATAATAGATTCTTCTCCACCCTCTTACCTCTATTCTTCACTCTGCTTTAAGAGTTTCTTGTAAGCAACATATTGTAGGAATCTGGTTTTTGATCCATTCTGTGATCTTCTTGTTTTATGGGAGAATTCATCCCATTCATATTTACAATTGTGATTACTACCTGTGTATTTCTCTCCATCCTATTTTCCCTCCAATGTGTCCTCCCTCTCTCTCCTTTTGCCCTTTTCCTCCTCAACAGTGTCTCACTTTTGTCTACTACCTTCCACGATCTGCCCTCTCTTCTGTCAGTTGCCCCAAACTTACTTAATCTCCTTCTCTTTTATGTTCCTGTCAGGTAAGATAGATTTCTGTGTTAGATTGATTATGTATGTTATTATTATTTTTAGGATTTTAGAAAACTAAAACTCTAAACATAAGTTTATTATTTTAGTATCTCTTTGGGATGCTGATCTAGAAGTGGTATTTCTGGATTAAAGGGTATGCACAGTTTAATGGTCCTATGGATATAGTTCCAAATTGCTCTCCAGAACAGTTGGATCAGTTCACCACCCAACCAACAATGTGTTCTAATTTTCCCATATCCTCTCCAACATTTATGATGTTCCTTTTTTGTTATATTAGCCAATCTGATAGCTGTGAGGTGCTACTTCAGAGTTGTTTTAATTTGCATTTCTCTAATCAATTGTTATTTAAAATTTTTTTCATATGATTATAGTTTTAATTTCTTTTTATTTCTTTTTTAAATACGTAATTTATTTTTCAGTTCTCAACATTTACTTCTACAAAAATTTGAATTCAAAATTTTCTCCATCTCTCCCCACTCCAGGACAACATGAATATTATCAACCCCTTCTTCCAGTCTGTCCTCCCTTCTATTACCCCCCTTCTTCATTCCCCCTCCCCTCTATTTTGCTGTAGGGAAAAATATATTTCTATACCCCATTGCCTATAAATTTTATCTCCCAGTTGCATGCTAAAGCAATTTCTTAACATTCGTTATTAAAGCTGTGAGTTCCATATTCTCTCCCTTCCTCCCTCCCTACCCACCTTCACTGAAAAAAAAAAACAATTTAGGTCATACATGTGTAGCCATGCAAAACACTTTCATAATAGTTATATTGCACAAGACTAATCAAATTTCCCTTTGTCCTATCCTGCCTTTCATTTATCCCATTCTCTCCCTTGACCTGTCCTCCCACAATAATGTTTCCTTCTGATTATCCCTTGACCCAATTTGCTGTCCCTTCTATTATCTTCCCTCTCCTATCCCCTTCCCCTGTGCCTTCCTGCAGGGTAAAAATAGATTTCCATATCCAACTGAGTGGGTGTTATTCCCTCCTTAAGCCAAATCCCATGAGAGCAAGGCTCACCTATTCCCTTTCATCTCCCCTCTTTTCCCCTACATTGTAAAAGCTCTTTCTTGCCTCTTTTATGTGAGATGATTTGCTATATTCTACCTCTTCTTTTCTCTTATACCTAGTATATTCCAGTCAAAAGTAAATTTTATTTTTTAGATATTCTCCCTTCATATTCAGCTCACCCTGTGCCCTATATGTATGTATATTTATGTACTTACATATGCACACACATAGACACACCCAGGTACATATACATACCTATACATATATAATTTGCAAATGCATCATACGTACATACCCGTACACACCTATATTCCTTCTAATTACTCTATGAAAAAGGTCTCTTGACTTACAAATAACATCTTTCCATGTAGAAATATAAACAGTTCAACTTTAATGAGTCCCTGAAGCTTCTCTTTCCTGTTTATCTTTTCATGTTTCTCTTTATTCTTGTATTTGAAAGTCCAATTTTCTATTCAGCTCTGGTCTTTTCAGGAAGAATGTTTGGAAGTCCTCTATTTCATTGAAATTCCATTTTTCCCCTGAAGTATTATACTGTTTTTCTGGGTACATGATTCTTGGTTTTAATCCTAGCTCCTTTGACCTCTGGAATATCATATTCTAAGCCCTTTGATCCCTTAGTGTAGAAGCTGCTAAATCCTGTGTTATCCTGATTGCATTTCCACAATACTTGAATTGCTTCTGGCTACTTGTAATATTTTCTCTTGACCTGGAAACTCTGGAATTTGACTACAATATTCCCTGAATTTTCCTTTCAAGAGCTCTTTCAAGAGGTGATCAGTGACTTCTTTCCTTTTCTATTTTACCCTATGGTTCTAGAATATCAGGGCAATTTTCCTTGATAATTTCTTGGAAGATGATGTCTAGGCTATATTTTTTTTTTGATCATAGTTTTCAAGTAGACCAATATTTTTAAAATTATTTCTCCCAGATCTATTTTCCAGGTTAGTTGGTTTTCCAGTGAGATACTTCACATTGTCTTCTTTTTTTTATTGTTTTGGTTTTGTTTTGCAATTTCTTGGTTTTTCATAAACTCATTAGCTTCCATCTTGTCCATTCTAATTTTTAAAGAATTATTTTCTTAAGTCAGCTTTAGAATTTCCTTTTCCATTTGACCAATTCTGCTTTTTAAAGCATACTTCTCCTCATTGATGTTTTGGACCTTTTTTGCCATTTGTGTTAGTCCATTTTTAAAGGCATTATTTTCTTCAGCATTTTTTTCATTCTCCTTTAGCAAGCTGTTGACTCACTTTTAATGATTTTTTTTGCATCAGTCTCATTTTTCTTCCCAATTTTTCCTCCAGCTCTCTTACTTGATTTTCAAAATCCTTTTTGAACTCTTCCATGGCCTGAGACCATTGCATATATTTTTGGAGGCTTTGGATGTAGAAGCCTTGGCCTTGCTTTGGATGTAGAAGCCTTGGTCTTGCTGTCTTCCTCTGATTGTATGCTTTGCTCTTCTTCATCTGAAAGGATGGAGAAAAATATCTTTTCACCAAGAAAGTAGCCTTGTATAGTCTTGCTTCCTCCACCTTTTTGGGTATTTTTCTAGTCAGTTACTTGATTTTTGAGTCCTTTGTCAAGCAGGGGGTATATAATCCAAGGCTTCAGAGGTTTTGTGCAGTTGTTCTCTGAGATGTCTCTAGGACCTGTAAGTTCTCAGTTCCTCCAAGGTGGCACAATCAAGGGAGAGGGGTATACTCTTTTCCTGTACTGTGCTCTGGTCTGTGAGCATCCAAAAGCCCTCTTTTCTGCCTTGGATACTGAGTAGAATTCCTTCTCCATAGTCACCTCCAGCTCTGTCACACCAAGGCTCCCCCTCACCCCAGGACTGCTACTCAGGACTGAGACTCAGATCAGCTGCTCAATTCCCCCAGGGTCTGCAGTGGCTGCAGTTGCCCTGCTGGAGCCAGCCAGGCTGGGACTGGGCCAAACCTGTCTCCCTTCTCACCAAGGTAAAAGAGCTTTCTTATTGACATTTGAAGGTGTCTTTGGAGTTTGTGGGTTAAGAAATCTGGAAACCATAGCAGCTACCTGTGATTCAGCACCCTGATATGTGCTCCAGTCTGGTCTGTGCATGCAGCTCACACTGGGCTACACTCTGCTCTGAGTCTGGTGTGATAAACCTTTCCTATTGGCCTTCCAGTCTGTCTTGGGCTGTAAATCTGTTTTACTTCATCATTTTGTGGCTTCTACTGCTCTAGAATTTGTTTGGAGTCATTTTTACAGGCATTTCAAGGACTATTGTGGGGGAGCTGGAGCAGGTCTGTCCTACTCCTCCATCTTTCTCTGCTGACTCCTTTTGTAATTTCTTTATCTGAAAACTGCCTGTTCAAATCCTTTGACCGTTTATCAATTGGGGAATAGCTTGTACTCTTATAAATTTGATTCAGTGATCTACATATATCTATTTTAGAAATAAGGTCTTATTAAAAAAGTTATAAAAAAAATTGTTTCCCAGTTGTTTCCCTTCTTATTTCGGTTGCATTGACTTTATGCAAAAACTTTTCAGTTTAATTTAATCAAAATTATCCATTTTGCATTTCATAGTGTTCTCTATCTGTTGTTTATTCATAAATTCTTCCCTTCTCCATAGATCTGACAGGTAAACCATTCCTTGCTCACATACTTTGCCTATAGTATTAGCCTTTATATCTAAATAATGTACTCATTTTGACTTTATCTTGGTATACAGTGTAAGATATGAACCTATGAGTAACTTCTGCCATATTATTTTCCATTAGTTTTTGTTAAATAGAAGTTCTGCTTTATAATAAAATTTAAGATCTGCTATGGTTATACCACATTCTCTTGAATTTCTTTTTATTAATTCTCTTGATACTCTTGGACCTTTTGTTCTTCCAAATGAATTGTTTTTCTAGCTCTTAAAAGTAATTTTCTGGCAGTTTGTCTGGTACGGCACTGAATAATAAAATAATTTAGGTAGAATTGTCATTTATATTATATTAGCTCGGCCTGCCCATGAGCAACTGATATTTTCCCAATTATGTAGGTATGATTTTATTTGTATGAATAGCATTTTGTAATTGTGTTCGTATAGTTCTTGGGTTTCTCTTGGCAAGTAGACTCCCAAATATCTTATATTGCCTACAGTTACTTTAAATGAAATTTCTCTCTCTCCTGCTGCTGGGCTTTGTTGGTAATATATATATAGAAATACTGATGATTTATGTGAGTTTATTTTATATCTTGCAACTTCGCTAAAGTTTTTAATTATTTCAAGTAGTTTTTAGTGAATTCTCCAGGATTCTCTAAGTATACCATCATATCGTCTGCAAAGAGTGATAGTTTTATTTTTTTATTGCCTGTTCTAATTATCTTGATTTCTTTTTCTTTTATTGCTAAAACATATTTCTAGTACAGTATTGAATAACATAAAAAGAGATAAGAGTGGTGATAACAGACATTTTTTTCTATTGGAAATGCTTCTGGCTTATTCTCATTACATGTAATGGTAGCTGATGGTTTTAGATAGATGCTGTTTATCATTTTAAGGAAAACTCTTCTTAAGCTCTTTAATGTTTTTAGTAGGAATGCATGTTGTATTTTGTTAAAAGCTTTTTCCTACATATATGGAGATGATCATATGATTTCTGTTAATTTTGTTATTGATATCATCAATTATGCTGATGGTTTTCCTAATATTGAACCTATCTTGCATTCCTGGTATAAATAATTTGTTTTTTTTTCTAGCTTTTTTAGTTGCATGCCCAATTCACTAATCTCTTTATTTTATTCACATAAGCATTTAGAGATAAAAAATTTCCCCTAAGAACTATTTTGACTGATCCCCATAAGTTTTAGCATGTTGTCTCATTATTTTTTGGATGGAGTTATTGATTGTTCCTATGATTTATTGTTTGACCCACTCATTTTTAAGGATTAGATTATTTAGTTTCTAATTTTTAGTCTATCTTTCTGTGGCCATTTCACTGATCTGCCCTTTCTTATGTTGACTGATATATTTAGAGGTATACATTTTCCCCCTAAGTACTACTTTGACTCCATCCCACAATTTTTCTATTGTTGTATCCTTTTTGTCATTCTCAGTGTAATTATTGATTGTTCCTTTTTTTAATTAAATTATTTTATTTGTTTTCAGTGTTCGACAATCACTTCCATGTATCTTAGATTTTTTCCCCTCCTTCACCACTCCCTCCCTGAAATGGTGTACAATCTTATATAGGTTCTACACATACATTCCTACTAAATACATGTTGCACAGAAGAATTAAAATAAATGGGAGAAATCATAAAACAAAACATAATGCAAAAGAAAGTGATCTGTTTCTATCTGTGAACCAATTCCATAGTTTTTTCTCTGGATGTGGAAGATGTTTTGCCTCAGGAGTCCATTGGAAAGTTTTTAACTCCATGCATTGCAATGAAGTACTAAGTCTACCAGAAAAATTCCTTGCACACTGTGGTTGTTGCTGTGTACAAAGTTCTCTTGACTCTGCTCCTTTTATTCAGCATCAGTTCATGTAGTTCTTTCCAGGTTTCTCTGAAGTCTTCCTGTTCATCATTCCTCATAGCACAATGGTATTCCGTTACGTTCATATACCACAATTTTTTCAGCCATTCCCCAATTGATGGGTATCCCCTTGATTTCCAGTTTTTTGGCCACCACAAAGAGAGCTGCTATAAATATTTTTATACATATGGGACCCTTTCCCATTTCTATGATCTCTTTAGGAGAGAGTCCCAGAAGTCATATTGCTGGGTCAAATGGTATGCATGTTTTTGTAGCCCTTTGGGCAGAGTTCCAATTGCTTTCCAGAGTGGGTGGATCAGCTCACAGCTCCACCTTGATAGTTTCTATGATTTGTTCTTTCATCTGCTCATTTTTTTAGGATGAGATTACTTAGTTTTCAATTATTTTTTATTCTGTCTTTCCATGACTTTTTGCATTGTGGTATGGAAAAGATACATTTAGTATTTCTGCTTTTATAATTTGGTTGTGAAGGTTTTATGCCCTAACACATGGTCAATTATTTTGAAGGTATCATGTGCAACAGCAAAAATGTTATATTTCTTTCTCTTTCCATTCAGTTTTTTCCCCTAAGGTCTATCATATCTACTTTTTCTAGGATTATCTCCCTTTTCTTAACTTCTTTCTTATTTATTTTATGCTTATATTTATCTAAGTCTGAGAAGGGAAAGTTGATCTTCCCCACTAGTATAGTTTTCCTGCCTTCCTTGTAATTCTGTACTGTCTTGTAATTCATTTAACTTTTGCTTCAAAAATTATGATACTATGCCATTTGGTGTATATGTCTTTAATATTGATATCACCTTTTTATTTATAGTACCTTTTAGCAAGATGCAGTCCCTGCTTACCCTTTTTAATTAAGTCTGTTTTCAGTTTTGGGTTTTCTGAGGTCTTTTGCTATCCTTGCCCTTTTTACGTTAGCTTAAGAATAATAGGTTCTGCTCTAGCCCTTTATTTTAACTCTGAGTGTGTCTTTTTGTTGCAAGTATGTTTCTTGTAAAAAACATAAGGTTGGATTCTGGATTCTAATCTATTTTTGTATCTACTTCCATTTTATAGGTGAGTTTATCTTGTTCACATTCACAGCTATGATTTCTAACTATGTATTTCCTTCCATCTTATTTTCTTCTCTTTATTGTTTTTTTCTTTTTATTGTATCTCCTCTAAAGTCTGTTTTGTTTATTCCCTCTTTTTTCTCACCACCTTCACCCCCAATTCTTTTATCGCTCCTTTTCCTACTTGTCTCTTAGGTAAGATAGATTTTTATGATAGGGTTGGGGGTGGGGAGAGACAGAGAAAGAGAGAGAGAGAGAGAGAGAGAGAGAGAGAGAGAGAGAGAGAGAGAGAGAGAGAGAGAGAGAGAGAATGAATAAATGAAGCTGTCTTTGAAGTGATTTAGATGTGAGATTAAAGCATTGCTTCCCCTCCCTCCATTTACTCCTCCACTGTAAAATTTTATTTCCTGGATCTTTTGCATAAGATAATTTCTCATATTTTCCCCTCTCCCTTCCCCCTTGTCCCAGGATATATCTCTTTTTTACCTAACCATTTATTCTTAAAACATCATAACATAATCAAATCATTCCCATACCTTCTTTCTATGTAAAAATTCTTCTACTTAATCATGATACAGTTCTCAAAAGTTACATGCATCATTGTTCCATATAGAATATAAACATTTTAACTCTGTTAAGTCCTTTGTGATTTCTCTTTCAGGTTTACCCTTTTAAATTTCTCTTGAGTCTTGTACTTGAAAGTCAGATTTTCTATTTAGCTTTGGTCTTTTCACAAGGAATGCTTAAGTCCTCTATTTCATTAAATACCTATTTTTCCTCAAAGAATTCTGCACAGTATTGCTGGGTAAGTTATTCTTGATTGTAATAGTAGCTCTTTTGCCTTCAGGTATATTATATTTTAAACTTTCCACTCCTTTAACATGATCACTGCTAAATTATGTGTGATCCTACATGTAGCTTCAAGGTATTTGAAAGGTTTATTTTTGGCTGTTTGAAGTATATTCTCTTTCACCTGGGGACTTTGAAATTTGACTATATTTCTGGGAGTTTTCAGTTTTGGATCTCATTCAGGTCGTGATCAGTGGATTCTTTCATTGTCTATTTGATCTTCTACTTCTAGGATTTTGGAATAGTTTTCTTAGATAATTTCTTGAAATGTGGTATCTGTTTTTTTTCTCTGATCAAGGCATTCAGGTAGTTCAATAATTCTTAAATGATCTCTCCTTGATTTATTTTCCAGCTCACTAGTTTTTCCAATGAAATATTTTACATTTTTCCTACTTTTTCATGCTTTTGACTTTATTTTATTATTTCTTGATATCTCATGGAATCATTAGCTTTTACTTGTCAATACTTATATATGAGAAATTATTTTCTTCAGTGATGTTTTGTACCACTTTTTCCATCTGACAATTTCTGCTTTTTAATGAATTATTTTCGTTACTGATTTTTTTTTTTTGGCATCTCTTCTTCCATTTGATCAGTTTTGTTTTTTAATGTATTTTTCTTCAGTATTTTTGTGCCTCTTTTACAAATCTGTTAATTATACTTTCATAATTTTCTTCTTTCAGTTCATTTCTTGACCCATTTTTCCTCTACCATTCTTCTAAGCTCTTCCAGGAATTCTTGTTTGGGTTTTGTCCAGGTCACATTTTTCTTTGAGGCTTTGATCATAGCTGTTTTACGTTCATTGTCTTCTTCTGAGTTTTTTGATCTTCCCTGTCACTGTAGTATCTTTTTATGCTTAACTTCTTTTTATTGTTATTATTGTTTGCTCAATTTTATACCCTAATTTTTATTTTGAACTTTATTTTAAAGTTGGGTTCTTTTCCCAGAATGAGGTCAGAGAGGCCACTTGCTCAGGTCTAAGCCTATTTTGCCCTACTGTTTTCAGAGCTACTTCTTGGGGTCTGGAAGTTTACACTTTTTCCAAGGTATTGTGATCTGGGGAGAGGTGTGGTCACTGCTTTCCTGGTATATACTCTGCTACTTACCCAAGAAAACCCTTTCTCCCTTGGGATTGCAACTGATTCTACAACTCAGGTCCCTGATCTTTTATGATGAATAGTGATATTGTTCTTCAGGGCTTCTTCTCCCTCTTGGCCAAAAGTCCTCTTCTCCACTCTTGAATTATGACCCCAAAGTGAAAAAAGGCAATGGATTTGCCTACACACACACATATATAAATATATATGTATATGATATCTACATATACATACACATATATATATATATGACATGTACATACACACATATATGTATATAAAATTGACTGGAATAAAGGAGGTGAAGATGAATTTTCTTCCATTGAAATTTTAATAACTAACTTCTGTTTCTGTATCTGATCCTTTGATCTCATAGTAAGTTCTGTGTTTGAGTCTGAGAATGAAATTTTACCTTAGTAAATTATATTGCTAAGTATTAGGTACTTTCCTGGGGATAGCTTTTAATCACACTCAGATATAAAAGATTCAAAATAGCCTGTGGAAAAAATTTATCTCTCTGCCTTTCTGAGTAACGTGAGTCAGGTAGATCCTAGTGCCCAAACTAATTCTGGGCAGGGGTTAGGAAGTTCTGAAAGCTACATTCTTAGACTACAAACACTCTTAACAAGGGTATACTTCACTGAGAGAACTGCCAGGTCTTGGTGATTCCTTATTCACAGTCTTAAGGTAATTTGCCCCTTAGCTGCTTAGATAACATGTCTGCCTTGGGGATAGAGGGAAAGTAGGTGGTATTGAGGAAGATTGGAATTTCTCATTTAATCATGCTGTATCTGTTTTAAAGAACCACAGAAACATCAAAGAGTTGTTAGTATTTCTCCCAAAGATGCCTAAAAATCAGGAATTGTTTGCATATAAGACCTTGTGATGGATGATATGCAAGTTGAACAGTCTATCTCCAATCTCCACCCATAAATGTGCTCTGGAGATCCATTGACAGCTGCAATATTTTAATAGAAACAGCACAGAGTGAGGGGGATATGGAATCACCTTTTGCTTCAGGGCAAGAGAATGACTTTTTCTGGATGCTTCAGGACTCTATTTTTCAAAATATAGTCATTTCTTATTGCATTCATTTTCCATCTTAAGAAATTCTTTATTGTCGGAACAATATGTTGGAGAGAAATAAAATACCTGCTGACTCTCTGGAATAGGTTCTGAGAATTATTGTCCCTGTCTGAGCAAAGGAATGACTGTACAAAAGAGAAAAGAAAATTCTCCATTTTGACACTGTCATGGTGTCCTGGCCAGAAGATTAAGTTATAAAAATGTCAACTAGACTGAGAATATGTTGGATTTATTTCATTAGCCTCCTTCTCCAAAGTCCACTTAATCAGCAGGATTGGCATAATTAATTATGTGTAGTAGGTATGCTGGTTCCTCGTGAAACTGCCAACGTCTCCACTTTGGTAGACTTAGAATCAGAGAATTTTTTATTTGATCTTAGTGAAGTCTATAGCTTGATCATAAGTTAAGATTTTTTTAAAATGTAAATTAGTATGCTATATAAGTCATAAAAAATATATTTGGTGAACCTGATCCAAAAAAAAAAAGTAATCTGGTTGTTTACTTTTCTTCTGAATAAGGAGCTCTCCATCATTCTTAAATCACTGATATTCAGAAAAAAGTAATAGGTTTGAATTTGGGAGTGATATGGTGCAGTGGAAAGAACATTGATTATGGAGTCAGACAAGTTGATATGTTCAAACCATGCCTTGGGTGCTTACTATTGATGTGATGTGGTCAATATCTCTAGGGTTCCACTGTCTCTTCTGTAAAATGGACTGTATAGCTTACAAAGTTGCTTTCATGTCCACTTCTATGAGTCTGTTTTCCTAGCAATTATTTGACCCTAGAAATTAGTGAGGTTCTCTTATCTAACACCATTAAGCACATTCCCTTTAAAAGTCATATCTCTGGGGACTATCCTGCCCATTATGTCAGGTTTATAAGACTACATCTGGTATAGTCTTCACTCTGATACTGAGGATTCAAAAACCAATTCTATAACTAAAAATGTATTCCAGTACCCTCCGGCGGAAAGAGTTTTCAACCTAGTTAAATAATCTAAAGAAGCAGTGTCCAACTCAGATAGAAACAGGACCACTAAAATATATACAAAGGTAGCTAGGTGGCACAGTGGATAGAGCATTGACTTTGGAGTTGAGAATGCTCATCTTTCTCAATTCAAGTCTAGCCTGAGACATTTAGTAGCTGTGTGACCCTGGGCAAGTCACTTAACTCTGTTTACCTCAGTGTCCTCATCTATAAAACAAGCTGGAAAAGGAAATGGAAAACCACTCCAGTATGTTTGCCAAGAAAACCCCAAAAAGGGGTCCCAAAGAGTTGGATACAATTGAAAACAGCTAGCCAAGAAACCATACATAAGAATCCCTGTGTGCCTCACATTGGCTTAGTTTTAAAATGTGATATTATTGTATTTTTCTTTATTTGGTTAAATAGTCTCAACTACTTTTTAACTTGCTCTTGGTCATAGTGAGGAGTGTTGTGTCTATACATAGAAGGGTAGCTGAGTCTTTGATATCTCTGGCCTAACACGATAAAAAGAAGTAAATGCCTGACTGAAGGCTAAGAAGCCATCAGCAAGGAGGCTCCCTGAGGTCTTGGAGCTCTACAACACAGTCATAAGAATGACTTTTATAAATCCTCTGTTTGGCTTCAAAGCCCTTCACAATCTGCCCCCACATATCCTGTGATCCCATGACTTCCTTCGGGCTCCTGCCACAAGATATTTCATTTCCCAACTGTAGGCATTTGCACTGACTGTTCCCCATCCCTAGAATGTGTTCCCCATCTCTGCCTACTGGCCTTCCTGACTTCCTGACTTTGCAGCTCAAATTCTGGCTTCTAAAGGAAGCCTTTCCCAATCCTTCTTAATTCTAGAACCTTTCATTTGTTGGTTGTTCCCATTTTATGCTGTATATACCTTGTTTGTCCATGGTTGTTTACATGTTGTTTCCCCATTAGAGTGTGAATTCCTTAAGAGCAGGGACTGTGTTTTGCCTTTTTTTATATCATCAACATTTAGCACACTTTCACACATAGTATGTTCTTTAAATGTTCATTGATAGAATAATTCCTCTAACCCAAAGTTCCCATAGCTGGGTTCTAGATTAATCCCCTTGAGGACAAACTTAACCAAAGTGCCCAAGATCTATCAATAACCTTTCTTTCAGTAGACTTGAGTGATATAATGGGAGTGTGTCAGGTTAACACAACCCTCCCCAGATTCATCAGTATCCTGGTCTACAGTTATGAAATGATAGGATATCCTAAATGTTGCTTTTAAATAGTTATCCTCCTAGAGTTCATGCTGAGGATAAAAACTTTGCAAACTTCACCATTTTTTGTGACCCTGTTTTCCTAGTTTTCCTCCTACTTGTCAGAACATGCTTCTTCTGGTTCCTTTCCTGGGTCTTCACCCAGGTCTAATCACCAATCATAGGTGTCTTCTAAGGATTTGGTCTGCCTCCTTTTTCTTTCTTTGTTATATTGATTGGTGATCTCATCAGCTCCTATGGTTTGAAGTATCCCCATGAAGATGATTCTCACATCTCTTTATCTAGTCCTGACCTCTCTGCTGACCTTCACTCTCCCATATATATGAATATCATTTAAATATCTTGAACTGGATATCCCATAGATATTTTAAACTCAACACTATTGTTCCAGTCCCTCAGGCTCACAACCTAGGAGTCATCCTGGATTCCTCTCTGTCTCTCACTGTCCCCCTTTCCCACATTATTCAATCTGTTTCCACATAAAGAGACAGAGAGAAGGACTGGCGATATAATTTCATTAACATAGGGAATTTTCCATAAGGATATTCCCTGTTGCATGCAAATCAACATCTCTGCAACATTTAACTTAGAAGGAAAGTTAAATTCCTTAGCTCAACTCAAGGACATAGATGGGTGGTTTTAGACAGATGCAGACTCAATTATAAAAATCAGTACAATATAGAGTCATCTTTTTGTATTTAAATTCAAAATAAAGAAATGCAATATAGAATCAATTATAAGGTAGAATTACTTTGAATTTCTCAATTTCTCCCATCAGATTCTTAGAAGACCATGCCTCCCATGAATCATTTAGCCTGATTAAAGTTACAGATCAAAGTACAGTAAAAATGGTGTATATTTATTACTCTATAGCATTTAGTGAAGCCATGATTATAGAAAAAAATGGTGTGAGCTAGTATCTCTGTTGGAGTGAGTTATTTCTAGCAGTTTGTTCTAATGTTGTAACTCCAAAAGTAGAAAAAAGAAATGAAGAGCAGCTTTGGAGTTGTGAACCTAGAGTAAGAAGGATGGGAATGCCCTAAACTGAAAGAGAAGTGAGGAGAAAGGTTAAGTTTTTTGTTTGTTTGTTGGGGGGTTGTGTTTTAGACATGATGAATGGACATGTCTACGTGACACTAAGTTTGAAGTGTTCAATAGGCAGTTGGTAACGTGAGACCGGAGCTCAGAAGATTAATGATAAAAACAGCTGACATTTCTAACACTCCTTCCATGTCAGGCTTATGGACTAAGCACTTTGCAAATCATCTCATTTTGTCCTCACAACAACCTGAGAAGTAGATGCTATTATTAGCCCTTTTTTACAGATGAAGAAACCAAGGTAAACAGAACTGAAGTGACTTTCCAAGGGTCACACAGTAAGTGTCTGAGTCCATATTTGAACTCATCCTCCTGATTCCAGGCTATTCCTATTCTGTCCACCCTCCTCCCTAGCTGCAGATGCAATGAGAACTGTATATGCAGATTAGAAATCTGCTATATGAAGGTGAAACTTGAACCCATGGGAGCTGATGAGATTATATGGAGTTGAGAGAGGAGAAAGAGAAGAATGAGGAGGAGGAGGAGGAGTCTTGGAGGACGCCTATGGTTATGGTATGGGATGTGATTTTAGGCTGGGTTAATAGGCACATGTATTATAGAATAAGAGAAGTGATAGTCTTGCTGTATACTGCCTTGTTAGAGTACTGTGTTCTTACTTTAAGGGCTACATTTTATAGATGAAGAACTGGGGATTTTTACCCTGGGAAAGTAGAAAATTTGAAGGGGTTTAGATGTCTTCAAATATGCAAAAGCTTGCTTTATAGATAGCTTGCTAAGATTGAATATATAGCAATAGAATTTGTGGAGAAGCAGATTTTAACTGGGCATTAGAAAGAACTTGGCTAAAAAGAAAATTAGAACCATCCCAAAGTGAATGAGTAGCCTCAGAGAATAATGCTCTCTCTCACTGAATAATCACTGTGGAGCTTGTTGTAAGGGGAGTTCTCATTTAGGTACAGATCCGACAACATGACTTCTGAGTTGTCATTTTATGGTTCTGTGGTCTCTCAGGTCCTTTCTGGCTCTAATTTTCTATTAGCCATTTTATGTATGGGTGAGACCTTTATTAAGTGCCATTAGAAAGAAAAAGAGATTAACCTTCAGGAAACAGCATTGAAGAAAGATGACACATTCTATCATTTCTTGTTACCTTTATTTTTGTACAAAATATCAAGACACTAGCAAGTCATAGGCTGTTGCTGAGGTTCGATAGTATTCTTCTCTTAATTTTTTAGTTAAGGCCAACATCAATCACATATGATATATTGTACAAGAATGCTACTACCAGTTGAATGATGGAGAAATGCATCACTAGTACTTGCAACCTAACAGTGCCAAAAATTCACCTAAATTCTAAGGCTACAGAGTGTGAAAAGAAAGGAAACCCAGACAGAATTTCGAACAGTGAAATAGAACGACCTGCCATTGTTATCAGTATTGTATTTTCAGCAATCCTTGCATTTAAACCTTGGCAATGCTTCTTGAATTCTAACCTCCCCTAATAAAGCTTTTATTTATAATAGGATTGGGAGTACTCTGCCACCAAAGGAGGGAAGTAGATCATGAATCTTTTTTGCTTCATTTTATTTACTAATGAAATTCTGAAGTAATTCTTCATAGAAGGTGCTTTTGCTTATTGCTTAGCAGAGAGAATAGCCAAGTGATGAGTCAGCTTGATTTGTTACCCACCTTCTCTTCCTTTCCACACCAATTCCTGGCAAAGAAACATGCTCTTCTTTAGCAGCGGCTTTTTAAGAGAAGCAAATTTTATCCAAAATTAGAACCTGTTTTGCTTTTTTTTTTTTTTAAGTTATGCTTCTGTATCATTTTGACCCATGCCATTTCTTGGGTTAATTTGAATAGAATTCCAATAACGTGGTTTCATTGTTCATTCATTCAATAATCATTTTTCAAACTTTTTAAGAAATTGCATTCAACTAGCAAGCATTCGTTTTCTCTCCTTCCCAGTGCTTCACTTATAATAAAAAATGAAAGAAAACTCAAACCCTTCTAACACACATGCATAATCAAGCAAAACAAATTGGCTATATCCAAAAATGGAAATCTCATTCCACATCTTTGGGTTTCTACAAGGAAGGTATGGTAAGCTTTATTATCATTCCATAAGAATCATGGTTGCTCATTTCATTGATCTACATTCTTAAATATTCTAAAGTTTCAACAATCAGTAAAAATGTATTAAGTACCTCTGATATGCTAGGCACAGTGCTAGGGACTTTTAATGCCTATAATGTACAAGGCATTCTTCTGAAAACTAGGGTTACAAAGTCAAAAATAAAGAATATCCCTAACTTTCAGGAACTGATCATATTCTTTTGGGGAGAAACAATGGCAAATAGATCAGAAAATACCAACATTTATCAGCATATCAAAAATAAGTCAATGAATAAATGCAATGTATTATTCCTTTTATTTTTCCATGTCCCAATGATGGCAGTCCAATATTTCAAATAGCAACTGAAATCTGGTCTCTCAGTGAAAACCTCATCAGTTATAACTGCAAACTAAAATACCCTTTTTTGAAAATTCAGTTATGCATTATTTTGTGTTAATCTCTTAACTATTCCTGAAAATAGCCTTTTTTTCTTTTTTTTTTTTCAGTCAATCAAAATCTTTTCTGACCTTAAGTCTCCAAATTAGGTCAACTCTGAATTGTCTCCAGTAAGACCTAAAGAATGCATATAAGGTGTTTTTCAAACCTTAAATTCATCTATAAATGTGATCAGTTATAATTATGATTATTTTTATTGGTAAGCTTACTTCAATAGGATCCCGTAATTTCATAGATTTCTAAAATCATTCAAAATTCTCATAGGGATTGGGTTGTGGCAGAGTCACAGTAGGAAACTGACCAGAGCTGAAACCCTCAGAGAGACTTCCTGGGCCAGGGCATGGAAGGGATGAGGTCACTTAGCCAGGTCTGCACATTGTCCAGAAAACTAATCATAGAACATTATGAATTGGAAAAGCCTTACACACCGACTAGTCCAAATCTCTAAAATTTTAGAGGAGGAAACTAGGATCTACTGAAGTGAAATGATTGGGTCAAGGCCACATAACAGCAAAGATGGGGCTAAAACCCAGGGGCCTTGCCTGTTCACCAATTTTTAAAGACCACACATCTGCACTATCGAATCCAGTTCCTTCTTTGGTGTCACTCTCACCACAATATTTAGTTCTGCCTTCCGCTTACCTAGATCTCCATTTAAGGAAAGAGGGTTACATTTTCTTCCAGCCATGATCATTTCTAGAATAATAAGCACATAAACTTTCTGAAGGACTTATGGGGGCCCTTACTGATAGTCATTACCTCTTTCTTTTGCTGCCAGTAGCAGAGATGGTGTAGCACAGAGGATAGAATGGGCTCTCAGAGCCAGCAAGTTTTGGCTTCACACCCCACCTACTGACTGTGTGAACCTGGTCAAATCACATGATCTCTTGATATTGTAGGTAACTTTCTAAGAAACTAAATTTTAGAAAAGTACCTAATTTGCACTGGTAGAACAAATAGCCAATACTAATGAAATTAAAGCTCCAGTCCTTATCTCTGTCTTTTTACTGTAAAACAAACCAAAAACCTTCCCCAAGTTCCCCTCCAATGGCTCTTCATGTCATGGATATAAGTTTGGGTTCTCAAGGCTATGTCGGCTAAGGTGTATTAGATCCTACCAAACTATAAAGACAGAACAGAAGTCTGGAAAGGGCCTGTCATTCAAGGACCAGCCCAGCCAAAATCAGAGAAGTTTATAACCTGAGGTTACACATCAAAAAATGGTTTAACAAAAATCCATGGCAATTCATTACCATTTACTAACACTGAGGGATTGACTCATCCCAATAAATAATAATTCTTTTGAGATATTGGTGTTCAAAATAACAACTAGAGGAGGGAAGGGATTTTATAAAAATGATCAGAAACCTTAACAACTAACTCTTGCTTTCCAATCCAATATTGAATTGGATTATGAGCTTTTTTAATTTTCACCCTAGAAGCAACACTAATTTGGGATTTTAGAGGACCTGAATTCAAGTCCTGCCCTTTCATACATTCTACCTGTGTAACCGTAAAGAAAGTCCTTGCAGCTCTAAATCTATAATCTTGCCGGGGTTTTTTTGCTTCCTTTCTTTTCATTTTTCTGGAAATCAGTTCCAATCAAGATTAGCATTTCTCTTTGGTTCTTGGGTATTGTCTTTCCAAAAATAAGTTTCCCTATAGGTTTCAACCTCCCTTCTGACTACTAGTTGTTTCTCTTTTGGAGGGAGGAGGTGGGTTTGAAATCTTATTGGTTTATGGGATTTCTTGTGTGAAATTCTCTTCATCTACATAGATCAGCATGTCTTCAGTAATTTATAATTTTAGAGATTAGAATTTAGCTAGTTTGATCACCTAGCTTGTGTGGGCATGTGGCAGGACTTGAATTCAGGGTGAATTCACGTTAACTGTAAGAATAGTGCCCTATCCCCTAAGCTAGGCTGCTTCTCCCTCTTCTTTTAACAGACCTGGTACCATCTGTACTAACAATGGGCTGTTAGTTTACACAAAAGAATCAAGTAAATTTATGTATAGTATTGGTGTATCCTTACTGTCAAAATCAATGTGCCTCCTGTTTTAAGACTTAGTGACCATTTCCTTGTAAAATTCACATTGACTATTTCTGTTTCCACCATTGCCTCTCCTTCTCTTCTTTTAGCCATCCTCCTCACATATTCTCTGGCTTAAGAGAATACAAGCCTTTGTCTAATAGCAAATTTGCTGAGTTTCCATAAACATAGATCTCCCTGAAAACTAAACCCAAAGATAATCAGAATGAGAGACAAGTATATGAACCTTTTGGATAGGATCCCACTGGCTAATTTCCATTAAGCCAATTCTGATTTATTTTAGGCCAAATACTTTGGGCTGATTTTCTTGGCTAACTTGGAGCATCAGTCCCTATTTAATAAACTGTCCCAAGGTTTGATACATTAGCAATAATTCAGGGCAGGTTCTACAACTTTCTACCCAAGTAACAGAGGGAAAACTGTCTGCCTTATAAAATAAGGGAAAAAGGGAGGTTGAATTCTACATCTTTTGATGTTTTTTCCAGCTCTGTAACTCTGTGGGGAAAACTCCTCTAAGGTTTTGTGCTGCATTGAGTAATAGTTTGAATAGTTGAAAAGTTTTGGTTCTGTGTAAACCATGTGAAAACAACTCCTGTTTGACTTCTCCTAGGAAGGCACGT
The DNA here is from genome assembly GCA_023548195.1 of Bettongia penicillata ogilbyi. Taxonomy (NCBI): domain Eukaryota; kingdom Metazoa; phylum Chordata; class Mammalia; order Diprotodontia; family Potoroidae; genus Bettongia; species Bettongia penicillata. The sequence goes on from JAJHZJ010000453.1 coordinate 20,195,794, forward strand.
TATGCTGTTTGAATTAGCCCTAACTGAATAGACTTCGCTATATGGTTATAAAGCCAAGCTTTCCTGGACTGCCTCATTCTCACCCTGAATTCATTGGGAAAATTTAGAGACTTCCAAAGACACCTTAGATAAATGAATATGACCTGATCTGATCAATGACCGAAGTGAAATATCTGGCTTATATTATATCTCAGTGCTTTAGTGATCTGTAATTCCATTGGTATTTATATTCTCTCTACCAAGAAAACACTGAAATTCCCTGTACTGCCAATGCAATACCCATAACAGCCATTATGAATATGCATGTGTATTTCCAGGGTAAATTCAAAAAATGTAAATAACTTTTCCTCAGAGAGGAAACCAAGATATTTACTCAGATACCAGAAAACCAAATCGACCATAGTAACAAAAAAGTTCCCTAAGCCTACATGAGGCCTCCCCACAAATCCCTCTCACTCATGCTAACTGCTCTGCCTCACTCTCTGCTTGCTCTGCCCTTCCTGTTCCACCCATTCTAGGAGCTCCTCCTAGAGGAGGAACTTGAGCTATGGGCTGAGCCAAAGGTCAAAGCAGGTCACATGGGCCTATTAAGGGACAGGGAAGATCTTCAAATTCCCTTAACATTACATTGCCCTGTAACTTAGTGGATAGACTTCAAGAGCTGCTAGGACTGGAAAATGCATCTCTCTGTAATAAACCTGAAAAGTATTCAAATTTACTTGAGCAAGACTTTTGGCAATATGACTGAATGAAAGATTGTGTCCAAGTCTCACATCCATCATGAAAAGTAGCAAAAAAGAAAGTGCCTCATTAATGTGTATATATGTATATACATATATGTATATATGTATTTGTGTATGTGTTTATATGTATACACATATGTATACATATATACATATGCATACAGTTGCATGTATTTATACATATACACTCATATATTTATATATACACTAATACATATAAACACACACATATATATATTTTTGTATATACTTGCATATATATTTACACTCATATATATGTGCTCATATATACATGCATAAATACATATATATGTATGTATACACACACACATACATACACACATAGTAGAAAAGAGGTGTTAGATTAGAGAATCATCCCTGGAGTCGGACATGTACCTGAGTCCTTCCTGGTTGAACATGGGCATTGGCCCCCTGCTTGCAGTCCAAGTGATTGTCCAACCTCATGGAGAGCATTCCAGTCCAAGGCCCTACTAAAAATGTTTTACAAAAGTAAAAGAACTTTTGATATTTCAATAGCTCTATGACATAATTGATTTGGGAACATTTTGTAACAATACAGATCATAACCTATCTGTGCAATTCTTCTCCTTATCTTCCTGGCAGTCCTACACAGAAGTTCAACCCAACATGTTAAGGACTTTTATCTCTTGATATTATGAACACAAATGGAACATGTGGCTACCTGTAGTTTTTGCCTCCTTCTAAAAATGTGATTTAAATCTATTTTTTCTAATTGCATACATTTTTCTAACAATAAACTTCATATTGCTTTTTCCCACATAATCATGTGTTGGCAATCTTTTGTAATCTATTCATACCTCCTATGAGATAATCATTACCCTCTGAGTGGCCTTTGATATGAGTTCTTAAGCGATCATGATGTTCCATGTCTCATAGCCATTGAATACTACCATAACGCTCTTGGTGTTTAAAATCTTTTTTTTTCTAAAGTGGACTTTAAGGCCATTAAAAACACTGTAATTTTCCAAAGGCATATAACATTAACCTTCTGTCCTTTCCAATTCTAAGACTAATTCTTTGTCAACCTACAGCAATTATTTAATATCTTTCAGGCTTAGCTCTGTGTGTTTTCCATCTAACTATTTGGATAGTAGGTATTCTTCCCCCTTCCCTTCTCCCCCACCCCCAGTTGATAATCCAATATATTTTTCTTGATTCAAAGTCTTCTCTGCAAGTCACTGCAATATTCCATGGTTTCCTGCCATCAGCGCTGGGTCATCTACACACAGGAGAATATAGACCATCACACTATTGTGGAACTAGGACTTTATCCCTGCTTTATTTTATTGTGTTTTTTGACAGCTTATTATCATTGCAGAAGCCTTTAGGTAATCTAAATTCTGTTAATATGAAGGAATTATGAGAAAAATGTGTTCCATCAGGAAGAATGCTATTTTGTATAGGAACTCTTACTTCTATTTGGATTGTATGAGTTCACGATAGTTTTAATTGCTTTGGTGACCATACAATTCAGTGTTTTGTGCCTCACTTAATAATCAGAAGATCATCAAAATTAGCTGTTGTTTTTTAAGGTATTTTATAATTTAAGCATGGTTTTGATCCATATTTTTGGAAGGGAACTTTGAAGTTGGCATTTTATTTTATTAATTATTTTTTGGTCAGCAAACCATATTCAGAGTGAGATCTTGTATTATTTACCCATTTCAGTCAGTCATATGGCTATAAAAGTCTTGTGATTATAAATTGTAATTTGCTATAGAATGTCATTTTTAAAAGTTTGATTATTTTTCCATCATAACTTTGTCAAGGATTTCCTTGCTTTGTGGTAGTTTAATCTCATAGCAATTTTAGAGATGGGAAAGAAGGTATATGAACCAGTACTTATTGATAATTTTTATTCCTCTTTTTAGTAGCAATAATATCTGTGATTTTTTTCCCTCAAAGTCATCATCACTCTTTCTTCTATCCTTACCTCAAAAATTGATCCCTTAATATGCTCAGACTGTTGTCTCCTCTCACATACCTCTTCTCAGCCTAAATGAAATATAATCAAGCCTCTTTTTCCTTCTTTATTTTCTACCATAGCATTTCTACTTCCTCATGTCGTTAATTCAGGGTTCTCATATTAGAGACCAAATATGGTAACTTTACTGTCATTGATCATGAAAAGAATATATTATAGACTTATGAATCTTTTCAATTTTTCATTCTCATTGACACAATGCACTTTCATTTTTATAGGCCCTAACTTTTGGGGTGATCTAGCTCATTGAATACCTTGTCATGCAAATATGTTTCACCTTCTCCTCTTGCTCATTACTCTATGAAGTAATACTTCCCCAATCTTTCACCATCCTCATACAATAAGTTTTCATTGTTGAATCATTTCTGTTATGTCTGATTCTTCATGACGCTATTGGAGTAAGATTTTACAGATAAATTTATATTGTAAAGCAGAGCCCTTGCCTTCCAGAACTCTAAGCTTGGTAAGAAGATCACATGTTTTCTGACCGATACACTTTTTATACTTTTTTGGGGGAGCCTCTTTGGGGTGGTGATTAATTGGTTAAAGCTTCTTAGGAAATGATGATAATCTGATGCAGCTTCTGTTCTTTTATTATTTCTCATTTCCCAGCCTCATCAGCTTGTTTAAATATATCTAGTTATAATAGTGTAATGTTGGTGCCATATCTTCTTTTGTATTTATTTGTATTCTGTTTTCTAATTTAGTATTGATGTTGACCTTTGTTCTAACAAGTTACTGAGTGGCCTGATTGAATTCAAGAACCTATTTCCCAACGGAAAATGTATGGAAACCAATTATCAGAAAAATAATTTAAGTATATCAGAAAAGAACTCTCCAACTGGGGAAGGTAGCTCTTGAACCAAATCTGATTTACAATTAAATTTTATCAAACATTTAAAGAACAATCTCTAGGCTCCTCAATTTATTCTTAATAATTGAGGAACAAGGTAGAAGAAATGTGATTTGAATATGGGTCCTCTGATTCCAATTCCAGTATTATTTCTACAGTATAAGACTGCCTTATTCTTCTCCTGGCCGTTTCAGCTCTCAGACTACCTTACTAGACTGTCTTATCCTGAAATTTCTCTCCACACTTGGAGTCTCCATGACCTAGAATAGCCAACCATTTTTTATGACCTCACTAAAAGACATCTCTCTGTTAAGCCTGTCTCCTCCCCATCGATTAGTTCTTCCATTTTATAGAGAGGCCCAAACTGACCTTCATCCCCCTCTCATTCCTTTTTTTGGCTTGAGGACTTCAAAACTGTGCCTTCATTCCCACACCCCATTCCCAACTTTCAGCAGCAGTAGTAATTGTAGTCATGGTGGTAGTAGTAATAGTGGTGGTAGTGATAGTGGGAAGAGGGAAGAGGAATGAGCCAAAATTCATCATTCAATTGGAGGAGTGAGCAGATTACAGTGACATTACTTGACCTTCAGCTTTGTTGTACAGGTATTTTCTTCCAGCCCTTCCTCTCTAGCCTCAGTCTGCCTCAGTCGTGTGCTCCTCCCTTCACACACACCCCCTCCCACCTATTTGGATTTCTTATGGAAACTCATTCTTCCTTCCCTTGGTGAGTCAGCTCCATGGAGTCTCATACCATCCCAAGCCTTTGACTGAGCCCTTGCCTTGATTTCCTGTTAGGGCCAAGCTCTGGACCAGCCTTCAGGAGCTGGCTCCACCCTCAGGGAGCTGGCTCTGCCCTCAGGGAGGAACATGGGCGGGGCTCTGGCTGGGGATATAAGGAGCTGTCGGGGAGGGATTAGAGAGAGAGATGTAACCAAGAAAGAGATGTAGAGTATAAACAGCTGAACAGCCAATTGTAATTTATCATCAACTCCTGGTCCAACTCCCCCTTTTTGTTTAAGCAAGTAGGTGTCCAAGGAGCTATTTGCTCGTTCCACTATAGCTTGACCAGTGGGATTATGGGGGATTCCAGTGACACATAAAATGGAAAATTCCACCATTAACTGTTCAATGGCTTTACTGATCTAAGGTGGACCATTGTTTGGTTTAATGCTTTTTGGTACTCCATGATTTGCGAAGCAATGTAAGAGATCTGCTCTCACATCCTTAACAGCTTCTCCACACTTGGCTGTTGCCATTATAAAACCTGAAAACGTGTCAACAGTAACATGAATATATTTTGCTCTTCCAAATGATGGATAATGAGGAACATCCATTTGCCATATAGAATTTGGACCATCACCCTTAGGGTTTACAGGGTGACAAGAAGGTGGGGGTAAAAATGGAACACATTGTACACACTGCTTAACTATAGATCTAACTTCTTGTCTGGAAATACCATAAAGATGTCTTAAAGACCATGCAGACAAGTGTAATCTGGAGTGTGCTTGTCTTACCAATTCAGTAGAATGAAATGTTTGAAGTGCATTGTCTGCCATGTCATTACCCTCGATCAGTGGTCCAGGTAAATTAGAATCGACCGAATGTGTGTAGTATAAAATATTGTTGTTCTGGCCCTTATTGCCTGTTGAACTTCCATAGTTATCTGTTTAATACTTTCTGCCCTATCAGGGGTATAAGCTGAGTTTAATCTAGGTAGCAATAGTGCTGTATACTTGTAGTCTGTGATGATATTGGAAGGTTCTTTAACATACAATAATGCTTGCAACACTGCATGTAATTCATGTTGCTGTGTAGAATTAAATGCTGTTTTAAATTTATTCATCTCCTTTGTGGATGGAATATACATAGGTGCCCTAAAATTTGGTTGCATCTGTAATCTTTTTCTGCACTAATTTCAAACATTCCAAAGCTCCATCTGTCCATCCTCTGCGTGAATTTAATTGAGAAGGACCTTTCAATAAATCACATAATGGTTTCATTCGATCTGTTGTGATCCCCAATTGTGGTCCACAACACTGAATTTCTCCTATCAATTTTTTTGAAAGACAATTTAAAGTAGTAACCTTTGTAGAATCTAAGATAGGGGATTTCAAACTTAGACCTGACCACTGAATACATGGACATCATTGTTTCATAGGCTAGTTTCTCCTTGTCCGAATACATATACTCTGGAAGAAAAATTCTTTAGAAATTAGATTGTTAATAAGTTCAAATGCTAAAGTTAACTTTTACCTGGAGCTAGCTTCAGGAACGTGATAACCTGATGTTCCTGCAGATAATGATGTTCTCTGCAGAAAAGTTGCAATTGTGTCTGGGAACTCAGGAACTATGACCCTGGAACCTGATGTTCCTGCAGATACTGATGTTCTTTGCAGGAAAGTTGCAATTGGGCCTGGGAATGAGTACAAGTTCAGATTAAAAGAGTAAGATTTTTTTTTTCTGCTCTATAGAGTGTTACAAATTAACTTATTGAACCATTACCTTGAAAAGGAAAATTTAAAACTGTTTTAAAATTTTTTTCTGTTGTTAACAGTCACCAAACTTTTATAAAAATTTTAGTTGAAAACCTTCAAAATGATAGTTCTCTTCCGTAGATCTAATCTGGAATGATAAGAGATACAATTCACTGCAGACCCAGCTGAATGATGATTTGGGACTGCAGGGCAAAAATCTTAATGGTTCTAACATTTACTCAAGTAGATTTTACTTCTGTGTCCACTCCTTAAGAAGGTCTTTGAACAAGAGGACTTTTGAAATTCATCAGCCAAAGCGGGGAGACTTCTGGACAACTGTCCAGTGGCGCCAAGTCTGTTCCGTTCTGCTGCAGAGTTTCAAAAGCTTTATCTCAGCTGAGGTGTCTCTTTAATATGCATTTTTCCAATTTGCCTTAGTGCCAAATGATATAACAAATCCTGATCTGTTTTAAGCATCCAATTAGGAATGACACATTTCACTTAAAATATGACCAGAATAACTACATTTTGGTTATTTCTCATTATACAAAAACTTTTGTTTTGAGATAATGAAAATGCTAATCAGCCTGCCTCTGATCTCCTCTTGTCTTTCTCTCCATTTTCACAATCTGGCCAGGATTAGAAAGTAAAGAGAGAGAGAGTTTTACCAAAAACTTTCCATTAATTTCCAAAACTTTTATGCTTTCCCTAAATTTCATATCCATGTTGTCTTCCTAATGGGCTTTGATTAAAGCCCCTTTAAAACTGCACTTATATATTCCCTTGCATTTTTTATCCAAAACTGCATTTTTGCAGTCATATAAACTAAATAATATAAGAGTAGTTCCTCTCTTTCTCTCTCCCATGCTTCTCCCTGATGCTGCAGCCATCAGAGAGAAGGGAGGAGGAGGAGGAAAAGAGATAACATTCCAAGGTCCAGCTACAATGGAGCTGACCATAATAACTCACAAACAGATGCATGTAAAGACAGAACACATATACAGACAATAAAAGAATCCAAAAACTGAGAAAAAATTGTCAGAAATCCTCTGTACACATTATAACTCTGGCTTACTTTCTATCACTGTGTAACTAAGCCTTGTATAAGATTCCCTGTCTAGACTTTCTCCTGTACAAGATTCCTTTTTTAGACTTACTCCTGCAACTTTTTACTGACCATAGATCTGAGCCAAATGCCAGGGCTGAAAGAACATTCAGGCCGCTGAATTCGTCACTGCGCCACAGATCCTGGGCAAACTTTTTGCTGTGCCACAAATCCAGGCCCTGGGCCAACTCCAGATGTATTTCCTAGTTGAATTTCTGACTGCACCAACTCCCTCTTTCCTCTCTGTCCTATCTGGTGGTGATTGTCTCCTGAGCTCCCTGACTGCCAATGCTCCAAAGATAAAAAAGGGAGAGTGGTAGGTGGGGGTCTTGACTCCTCGTCAGAAATCTCCACTAGGGAGTCTCCCGTTTCTATCGCACAAGCGGCGGCCAAGCAAGTTGGATGTGGGGCGCCCACAAGGGCTGCTTTTTCCACCCCATACATGACAAAATCAGTCTCAACGAGCAACCCAGGGGTGGCATCCATATAAGAGGTCATCCGTTGGCTCACTATCTCCCAACTGTGTTCAACAAAGCTACGGCATGTCTTACTATGAGGATGCATTCCTTCCTTTTTACATAATTTATACAGGTGACATGCCAGCACTTCTTTATCCTCGGCCGGATCAGCGGAATGCTACTTCCCTGACCCATAACACTCCCTTCCCGGCTATTGTGTAGTCCTTCCAAGCAGTACCCTAAGCTCCACCCCATGTTGGGCGCCAGCTGCTCGGGGCTAATCCCCGGCCTTCACTTGGCTACTAAGCCAAGCGGGGTCTTCGCCCAATATTCCAGGCGGTACTCCCTCGCCCAATATTCCAGGCATTACTCCTTCGCCCAATATTCCAGGCGGTACTCTAATCTCTCCAGGGTCTTCGCCCAATATTCCAGGTGGTACTCTAACACAGGGCCCAATTCCTTACCCCAGACTTCGCTTGGGAATTCTTACCCTTATTCCAGGTCTTCGGACGTCTCCGGTCCCTGCTGTGCGACCGTGTGGCCTAGCTGCGCGACAGGGCTATCCCCTCCTCCACGGAGGGAACAATGACTACACGCCCACCCGAGGATGTCAGTGCTCTTCACTTTATTGATGGTGTCCTCTACATCTCTTTCTTGGTTACATCTCTCTCTCTAATCCCTCCCTGACAGCTCCTTATATCCCCAGCCAGAGCCCCGCCCATGTTCCTCCCTGAGGGCAGAGCCAGCTCCCTGAGGGTGGAGCCAGCTCCTGAAGGCTGGTCCAGAGCTTGGCCCCTAACAATTTCCATCCTTGGCATGTTCTCTAATACACCTGTTTCCCTGCATGTTTCCATTTAACTCCAGAAACTTCCTGGACTCCTCTGAATAGACCTTCAATGCTGTAACCAGTGCACTAGAGAGCCAGAGGTTTAAAGCAACTTCAATTTAGGTGAGCTGTCCTTGACTAAGTTACTACCTGGGAGAAAGTTTCAGGTTTAGATCTTGCAGACATAATTCCATTAGGCAGTGAGTATTAAATACTTTATATATTCACAGTGTTGGGCTTATGCTATGACTTTAAGTCTCATAAAAAGAGATCCACTAATCATCTGACCCTTTTTCATTTTTATGAATGATAGACTCCTTTTCACAGGAAATGCATAGCCTGGGTCTGTATTTTCTTTGTTGCTCTCTTTCCCTCTCTTCTTTTCTCTCTTCTTACACCTTTCCTTCCATACATCCTTCCTTCCTTCTTTTTTCCTTCCTTTTCTTTCCTTTTCCCCTTCTTTCCTTCTCTCTCTCTCTCTCTCTCTCTCTCTCTCTCTCTCTCTCTCTCTCTCTCTCTCTCTCTTTCTTTGAACCACCACTACTAGAGAAATGCCTTTACTAAGGGTGTTCATAAAAAAAGTCTTACAAGGCTCTTTACTCACAGCCCTGAAAGGTAGAAGTGAAAGCATCCCTATCCTCAGAGGGCCACTAAGACAACCCAATGGATAGAGCTCTGGGGCAAAAGTCAGAATAAAATGAGTTCAAATCCAGTTTCAGATATTTATTAGTTACGTGACTCTGGGCATGTCACTTAACATCTGTTGACCTCAGTTTTCTGAACTGGGGATGGGGATAATATCTCTTACCTCTCAAGGTGGTCATGAGGCTCAAGTGAAACAATATCCATAAAATACTTAGCACAGTGCCTGGCACAAAGTAGGTCCTTAATAAATGCTCATTTACTTCCTTCCTCATTTTTTGGAGAAGGAAACTCATGCTTGGCATGGTGAAGTGATGGGGCCTATGGACACAGAAACATTGTCACAGACCTATCAAGTGTCAGAGTTACCATATGAGTCCAAACACAGCATTATTTCCATTGAATTTATGAGATTTCCCATATGGACTGAGATAGGGTTGGTGATCAATAGTCCAGAAAAAATGTGTTTTGTTAACTCTTGGGAATGAAATTAGTAAAAGGAGAGAATCCTTAAGAATTAAGTGTGTAAGCATATGCCACAAATGGCAATATGAGGAGAAAAAAAAGGTAAAAATATCAGGTACATTTTTTTTTAGGGGGAGGGAATGAGAATCTGGGGTTTCATTAGTGTAGGAACAGTAATATCCTGGTAAATATTTAACAGTCACCTTTCTAAAAAAAGTACACCCATCATACTTTTAGGTTTAATCCCCATTATTAACATTTCTTTATCAATTTCTCAACTCTACACAGTCAATAAAACAATAAATGAAGCCCTCATTTGTAGTATTTGCCAATTTTCAAGGTGTAAATGCTCATACTAAAAAATTGACAGTCAAACTTTCCAGCTCCAGGTTTGAGTTGGCTCCAGCACACTTCTGGAAATGCCTCTGTGCACATAAGCTCCACCAATGCAGACATGTTATTCCTCTGTAAATTGTAGTCTTAGAGAGTTAAGAGTGTCTCGGGCCCTCTGTAAGTCAGGGCTCATAACCCTGTTTTGTGTCATGGACCTGATAAGCCCATGTACTCCTCAGAATAATGTTTTTAAATGCATAAAATGAAATGCATAGCATTACAAAGGAGAACAACTACATTGAAACTGGAATGCTTTTTTTCCCCATCCAAGTTCAGAGATCCTCTGAAATTTATCCACAGACTTCTGAATCCCATGTTTCATATTCTTGATCTAGGTGATTATCTTATGATCATGTAGCTAAAATATGGCAGAGAAAAAATTGGAATCCATATCTTGCTGACTCAAGACCAACCTTTTATCCACTATCCCATACTATACGCACATACACACATATATATGCACATGCATACACATACATACAAACATATATGTGTGTAGATAGATAGATAGATAGATATAAAATCTCCCCTAATAGGTGATGGATTTGGATTCAGGGGACCTGCCACTGAATCATTGACTTGCCATGTATTGTGTGTACTAGGGCAGTTGATCTTATTTCTGTAGGTTACCCATTTCCTCAAATGTAAAATGAAGGATTTGGATTAAATAGCCTCTAAGTTCCTTTCAGCTTTAAATATGTGGTCCTATGGTTTCTATCACTGGCCATTTTGTTTTCAAATAATGGAAGGTTCTAAACAGGATGTTGTTTCTATTGGTAACCAGAGGGTAACCAATGTGAGTCTCATCTAAAGGAGGAAAAGTTCAAAAATGATTACAACAAGGTTAAGTATCTTTCTCTTCATTTTGATGTTTTTTTCCTAGACTGTCTCAAGTGGGAAGCTCATTTCCATAAGGATATTTTGTGAATCTCATCACTCTTCTATCCCCCTATTTTTCCCAAGACAAAATTCCTCAGGGTAAAATTGTTCAAAGCTTTGAATGACATTTGAATGTCAGAAAAGTTTGATTAGTTAATCAAACTTGTGATGCCTGAGCTCTGGGAGCTGAACTCAACGATGAATTTTAAAGTCATCCTGAGGACTAAAGATGGGAGTGCCTGTGAAGCTCTAATGTCCTTCTAGATTCCCCCCCCCCTTCATTTCCTCTCTCATATCAATATTTGGATAGTTACCAAAATATAAATGAGACTTGGTTCCTATAACACAGCAGTCAGTCCACAGAACTCAAAGAAACTCCTTTTGACAGCTCAGTCACACTGTGGTGATCATATGGTACAAATGGATGGACAGCGATTCTCAAGTAGCTTCTCGGTAGACTGGGGGAAAGTAATTTCCTTATATTAGGTGGGGCAGAACCATCCAGAATTCACATGACCTTGAGCAGAATATCACAATTCTAGAGTTGCTGCCTTGGAAATGCCATAGCTGATAGACACAGGTGCCACCTCCTTCATGAAGCCTTTTCAGACTCAGACTCTCTTCTCAAGCTCAGAGGATTTTTTTCCTCAAATTTCTCATAGCACATTATATTGGCTCTCTCCTTTTTTCTATCATATTTATCTGTATACATGACTTTCTCCACTTTAGGTTATCATTTGCATTTAGCATTTATAGAGCTCTTTGAAGGTTGTGACAGTCATCACTACCACCCTGTATGATGGAGGAATTATTCCCATTCTACAGAAAAGAAACCTGAGGCTCCAGTAAATTAATGGGTTTCCCCCTCATCAAAGCACTAATAACTTGGCAGAAACAGAATTTAAACTTAAAACTCTTATGATTCCAAAGCCAGTGTTTTTCTGACTATGCCAAATTTCCTCTGTGTTTGTATCTCAAGGTCTGTCACAGAGCACTGAAAATACTTACAAATTAAAAATCGATTAAAAAAAATGAATGAATGAATGAATGAAGATTAGAGCACAAGTATCAGGCCACAAGAGGTAAACCCTGAAGTAAAAATTTGTTCACTTCTTAGTTAGGAAGAGTGGCAAATGTATAGAATGAATGTTATCAATTAAATTGATATATTTCTTTATTTAGCAGAATTTCTATACATAGGAATAAACAGAGGTGAAATCTGAACAACTGAATTCTATTCCAGAAACATTTATATGCCTAGATAGAGGCAGATCCTGCAAAATGTTGTCTGGATATTGTCATTATATTCAAGCCCCAGCAAAAGTTCATGAAGCCCTGCTGACTGTCCATTTATGACACAATTTCTATGTATCTCCTTGTGTAATAATTCTTTTTTGTAAAAATCATGTTTTCACAGAACCACCATCCACTGTTAGTTAGACGTACTTCATGTATTCTTTTATCAGTAACACAAACAAATATAATCAAAGATACAAAAACTTTGAAACCAATGAACTTCCGATTTATCCTTTTCTTGTTTACTTCTCCTTCAAGTTCTGAATCAGAGTTAAATAAAACATTTTCTTGAGTTCAAAATGCTCTCCCTCCCCAAAATGGCAAGTAATTTGTTATAGGTTACACAGGTAAAGTTATGTAAAGTATATTTCCACATTAATCATACTGTGAAAGAAGGAACAGACCAAAAGAAAAAAAACACGAAAAAAATGAAGTGAAAAATAGTATGCTTCAATCTACATTCAAACTCCATCAATTCTTTCTTTGGATATAGACAGCACTTTTTAAAACCATGAGTCCTTTGGAAATAAGACCTTTTATTTTCAAGTGAAGCAGAGATGATTCATTTTTTAAAAATTCAGTCAAGTATACAATTTTCTTAAGCATTATATTTTTGGGGGACTTTGCTTCTCTGGTCTAGAGAGACTTCCTTTAGAGGATTAGGCTGTGCTCTGCTCTGAACTGGGTGCAAGAGATCCTTCTTGTCAGTTTTCCAGGCTGTGTTGGGCTGTGAAAATATGCTTCACTCTGTCATTTTGTGACTTCTGCTGCTCTAGAATTTGTTTAGAGTCAGTTTTTGCAGATATTTTAAGGGCTTTGGGGAGAGAACTCAAGTAGGTATCTCTCTATTCCACCATCTTGACTCGGCTCCCAGTGTTCAGTTTCTTTAACTTTAATATTCCTTCCAACTCTAAATCTGTGATCCATCGTCTCAGTCCTGAGGGATGTGTGGAAGCTCATATTGTGACTTCTTTGGTAAGATTTGCTTGTTTAGCTTGTAAAGTCAGTTTGATTATACTATAATCCCATCTCTGGTATAGCAGGATCTGGGTCTACAAAGAACTAGCTGGAAAGAAACGGTTAAAATATGAGAGGATACGTACCAACATAAGGCAGAATGAATAGTATAGACAATTAGTGCTGCATTTAGGTAGAGTTATGAAGACAAAAGTTATGTTAGAATTCTTCTCCTCATGTCCCTTTTTATGTAAGTCCTAAAATCCTTTATGTGAAGATGTATTTTTAAGAAAAAAGGGGAGACTGGGTACTTTCTTCTAATGTTTTATTTCCTCAACTTATTAAATACCATTCATGCTTTAATAGTCAACTAATATTCTTTCTTCTCCAGGAATTCTTTTCATACCTTTCCAGCCAGAAGTATTAATTCTTTCCTTAAATTTCATGTAGCATTTTGTAATTTTCTTCAATTGGGGTTCCATGACTTTATTTTAAGACATATTATAACTGTATTTTAACATAATTTTTTGTAGTCCTGTGTATTTTATATTATACATTTAAAAAATTGTTCTGAGAAGGAGTCCATAGGCTTCCCCAGAATGTCTGTGTTTGTCCTTTGCTTTTGAAGAAGACCATGACATCAAAGAAATGATGACATGACTTGTACTTGACTTTGTTTTGAGTGAGGGAGGGCTGTGCAAGGTCACCAACCTCACTTTCTTCTCCTGAGCCATCTGGGTCCAGTGACCAGATATTCATGAATTCATCAGGATGACTGGAAGTGACCCAGGATGCAATGGGAGACCTTAGTTTTTTTAGGCTAACCTTTTCAGGTACTTATGTAGAGGGAGGTAATACCCATATAGAGATGTAAATAGTTTGCCCATATTAAATAATAAATTTTCTTTTTCCTTTCTCTTCCTGTCTATCTTTTTATGCTTCTCTTGAGTCTTGTATTTGAAAATGAAATTTTCTAATGACATCTGACTTTTTCATAAAGAAGGTCTGGAAATTCCCTTATTTTTTTGAATATCTATCTCCTTGCCTGAAAAATTATGCTCAATTTGGCTTGGTAATTGATCCTTGCTTGTAGTTCAATCTCCTTTTCCTTATGCAATATCTTATTTCAATCCCTCTGATCTTTTAACTTAGAATCTGCAAGGTCCTGTATGGTCTTGATTAGAGTCCCATGATATTTAAATACTTTCTTTCTGGCTGCTGGAAGTATTTTCTCCTTGATGTGATAATTCTGTAATTTGGCAACAATATTGGTTGATGTTTTCAATTTGGGATCTCTTTAGGCAAATGATAGTGGATTCTTTCAATGACCTTTTTGCCCTCTGAATCTATGAACTCAGGGCAGCATTGCTTGATGATTTCTGGGAAGATACAGTTCAGACTTCTGTTTTCATCATGGCTTACCAGTAGACCAATAATTCTTAGATTTTCTTTCCTCGATCTACTTTGTAGGTCAGTTATTTTTTAATGAGATACTTTATGTTTTCTTCCATTTTCTCATTTTTTAGATTTTGTATGACTGATTCTTGATGCCTCATAAAGTCATTACCTTCTACTTGCCCAATTCTAATTTGTAACAAATTGTCTTCAGTTAGCTTTTGTACCTCCTTTTCCATGTATCCAATTGTTCCTTTTATGGAATAATTTTCTCCAGTTAGGTTTTGTACCTCCTTATTCATTTGGCCAATTTGGCTTTTTAAGGAGTTGATTATAATGGCAAAGAGGTCAAAAAAACGTTTAAGAACTTCCAACTTGAGCTTGAATCTCATCTCTTCTTATGGATCCTTCTTAAAATGCCTTCTTTACAGATATGGAAACTGAGATCTACAAAGGTTAAGTTATTTGCCCATGTGTCAGGTATCTGAGGTGGGATTTGAACATAAGTCTTCCAGACTGCAGGTCTGCTGCTTCACAGAGGAGAGGTAATTTACATCTAAAATGTTTCAGATATTTCTTTATTATTTCATTTATGATTAAGCTCAGATTTTCAGGGCAGATCATTCTAGGCTGCATTCTGAGCTCTCTTTCTCTTTGGAATACCTCATTCCACTTCTTCCTGCATTTTCTAGTGCATAGAGGAGGTCCTTATGTTCTTCAAGTTTATTTTCCTTCCTATTTGAAGATACTTCTCTGGGTTATTTGCTGAATTTGTTGCTTCTGAATGGAATAGTTAAATTTAACTAGTATTTGTTTTAGAGTTTGCAGTCTTAGGGTTTTTCTGAAGGTGACCTATGCATACTTTCTCTTGATATTTCATTTTTCTCTGCTTAGAAATTCTGGTCAGTTTTCTCACACTATTTCTCACACTATTTGTGTTTGGGTTTTTTGACTTCATTCTTTTGGGAGACCCATCTTTATTAGTTTATCTATGCACATCCTCTATTTGAGATCAGCGTATTTTGACTGAATACAGAATGTATTTTCTTTGAATATTTTCACTTTTTGTCTCTACTCTTTTAAATTTTTTTCACTGCTGTATTTGTAATCCAATCAATTGAAATAAAAGAAATCTAGAAGAGAAACAAAACACTAAAATTCAAAGAAATGTGTTCTCTGCAAGCAAAACATGTTAATTTTGAAGACAGGATATATAGATAGACAGACTGAAGATTATAGGCACCCAGAGGAACATAATAATCAATTGTTCTCTCATTTGTTACTTTGTTGAGATTTGACATCAGAAATTCAAGTTTTTCTTTTGTGTAAATTATTTCTGTTGTGCAGGCCATGCATTCTTTTCTCATAATTCACATTTTTCTTTTAAACTCAGAGCATTTTATGGTTTCATGTACTCCTCTCATTCTATAGGTTCTTCTGTCTCATCAAGTATTGAGTCATCTTCCTTTGTTTTGCAGTATCTCTTCATAGTTCATTCACTCATTTGCTAACTCTGGAATCCAAATTTGATTTACTTAGTTATGTTTAAGGTCTTTGAGTTTTGTTTTGCCTTGTGAGATCTTTGCTAATTTCAGGCCCCCCCAACTCCCCACTCCTCTATTTTCCCCTATTGCTCAATTTTTTGAATCCCTCCCCTCTGATGGTAGCTTCCTGACATTCAGGGACATCCATTGTTCACCAGCCTAGATATATGATCCAAGTGACTTGAGAAGACAGAAGAATTGGTCCTTGTTAGGTGCAGGGCTCTTTCCCTCATGCTTAGGAAAGTGCTCTATAGTCTTATATAGACTACCTGCCCCTTTCCCCCCGCCCCCTCCCCTGTGTCCAATCTAATTACCTCTCTTCCTCAGTTCTATGGCCAGGCAATTCAGAGCATTGAAGTGTTGGTGCTCTTACAGCTGGGGATTTATTTCTGTCCTTAGGAACTGAAGTTGCTTGATTTTTTAGTGTATAAATCCAGTTGGAAGTTTAAATTAAAATTTGGCCAAGTTAATTACTGAACTATCAAAAACTGGTTGACCTCAAGATGGTGAATTCTTTGTCCATGGAAAAGCATAGAAGATATTTTGCACTATGCAAGAAATTTATATGACCAGAGCTAGTTGAAGTTGTTCTTTCCCTCCCACTCCCTACCCCCATCACTTGAGCATTTGTTGAGATTTCTTGTCCTCTGACAACATCATTTCACAGAACACATTTCCTTTTGCAAGAGGTTCAGTGGAATTTGGTTTGCCCTATGTTAGTTGGGAAATCTCATTTGAGTTAGACATTCCTCACTTCACCACCGTTAGCCTCATCGGCCTGGGCTTCTTTCCTGCTGACAACCATGGAAGCTAAACATCAAGCTCTTGCTTTGTGCTCTTCTCTTCACAGTCTAGCCAGAGAGATGACAGGTAGGGAGCCTTTGACAGGGTTACTGACCAGCGGTTAAGTTGTTTGTTAAAGTATTCCACACCCTAGGGATGCCAGAAATCTCTCAGATTTTTAAAAGCCTAGAAGATGTTCCAGGGCCTTAAATATTACATTTGCTCAGTCTGTCTAAACAAAGACTATCCTAGGAACAAATTTCCAAAGAAAATAAAACTCTTCATGAATTGTGTGATGACTGTTCTCTAGAGAAAGATTGTATCCAGATACATTCATCTCTTTTTGCCTTATTAGGTCCAAAAGGGGTGTTATCTAGCCCTGTGTTGTCAATGCTATGTTTGGTCATAGGATCATAAATTTAGAACTAGAAGGGGCCTTAGATGCTATTGTGTCCAACTGCCTCATTTTCCAGGTGAAAAAAAACCCCAAATCTTAGAGAGGGTAATGGACTTGATCAAGATCACACAATTAATGACAGAGGCAGGATTCAAGCACAAGTCTTTCTGTCCCTAAGACCTGGAAGCACAAGGGATAAATGCAATAGGTCTTCTCTTTGAAGTTGAATAGGTGAAGGCTGAATACTAGAATCGTCTGGAGTTAGAGAATTAAAATGTTAGCTATAGCACCAGTTGATGTTATCTTGACCCTCTTCTACATCTTTCCAGTTGACAGAACTTTGGTAACTCATAACTTTCCAACTCAGTGAAACAGGACAAACAAAACCAGATTGCCTAATACTTGTGGAACAACAGCCATATTAGCAATTAGGAAGTAGGAAAAAGGAGCAGACTTAAAAAATATCAGCATCTCAGACACCTGATTCATTCCTATCCTGAAAAGCTTGGTTTCACACCTCCTTGGAGGAAATGAACACAGAAATTCTTCGCAGTGTGCAGAACAAGATGATAAATTCACCAGAAATAAAAAAAAATCATAGTAACTTCCAAAGCAATCCTCTCTTTTAAAGGTTTTATAAAACTAACTACTAGTTAACTTATTAATATCTTTAACTGTATAGGATGTTTTCCCAAAAAATTAATTAAGGGAGACTCCTGAATCAGGAACACTAAAGTAATTAAATATAGCGTTTGATGTGAGGTTAATCTTGGGCAGCATCATAGTACAAATGGAACCACTTTGAAATAGAACACTGAACAGAAGAGTGGTTGGATGGCAACAACCAAAAGCGCTAATGCGTCTGCTCGGTTTAATAGAAACATAATGTATAGAGTGAGGGAGGTTAGAGCCCTGTAATTCACTCTGGTCAGACGCCACTGGGAAAATTGTGCTCTGCTCTGGGTGGCATGTTTCAGTAGGAGAAATGATGAGTTAGGGATAAACCTAGAGGAAGGTGGCAAAGATGGTGAGAATATTCAACACGATGTTATGTGAAGATCTTTTGAAGGGCTAAGAGATGTATGAGATGAAGAAGAAAATGTAAAGGAGGTCATTGCCTTCAGATGTTTAAAAGATTATCATGTGGAAGAGTGGGTAGGTATTTTTTGGACTTTAGAGGGAAGATCTAGGACCAAGGGATGAAAATCACCAGGAGTCAGATTAAAATTTAATATTACTAAAATACTGAAAACTTGGTTACATTTTAGAATAGACATGATTTGGACAGAGGTAAACATAACATAGTATGTGGATATATGATTTTGATTTCGCTAATAGAAGAACTGTCTCCTGTTGAAAAACCAACTTTTCTGTACTTCTGCATATGGTCTTTGAGAGAGATGTGTGGTAGGCTACAAATTCACCAATCAGTTGCCACCTGGTGATGAAGTTACTGACCTAGAAATGGTGCTTGGTTGATACTCATACAATGTTTTGTTGGGTGCTTACCTGAAGTCTTTCCTTCTTCGTAGGCTTGCTGAAATTTCTATTCCTTCTTTCCTTTTTAATCTCCTCTTCACTATCCCTAGCTAATCCAAGCTAAGGATTTGCTGATGACTAATCCTTCCCTCAATCTAACAGTCCTTCATCTCATACTGTTCCTTTCTGTTTCTCTGTTGAGGTACACTAAAACCTTTTTTGTATCCCAGACTCTTTGTATATTTGCTTGTGTGTGTTCTGACCTTTTTTGACCAATTTAGATGAAGATGAAATTTAAGTGCTACCCATTCCCACAGTAATTTCTACATTTGTTATATTTCTACTTGTAGAACTCAATTAAATGAGATAAAATCCTCTGTCTTTGTTCTATTCCATCCCCTTGCCCAGCAGTGTATTCTGTCTCTCCATCCCTTGTCTTTCTTCTCTGAAAAAAATGAGAAAATTACTTCTAGATTTTCTGTCTAACTTGACTCCCTCTTTGACCCTTTATCACATTAGGATTTTGAAAGGATGGTTTTATCATCCCCCAACTTTGGAATGTAAATAGTTCATTCTTATAAAGTCATTTCTGATTGCCCAATTGTTCTTACCTTTGATTTTTCTCTTGACTCCATTATTTGTATTTCAAACTTCGTTTTCAACTTTTTTTTCATCAGGAATGTTGGAAAGCCTTCTATTTCATAAAAAATTCATTTTGTCTTTTGTAGGATTATAACCAGATTTTTTGAATAAGTTATTCTTGATCATAAATATTTTTGCTTTTTTGGAATATTTAGTTCCATATTTTCAACTTCTTTTTAAAATTTTTAAAAAATTTTAGATTTGAATATTAAAAATATATAAGAAAAGAAAAAGAAACATATTATAAACTTAAATATAAAATAACAAAAGAGAAGCTGTTATGCACACAGAAGAATGTAAGAGAGGATTCAAAATATATAGCAAAAAAATTTCCATTTCAAGAAAGCCTATATATTAAATACTACATATTGTGTTGAAAGCTGCCCATCTTTTCTTTGCTTCTTTTTAGATTTACTTTTGTTCTCTGCAGTGTATTTTTTTACTTTGTTCTTCCCCCCCTTTCCAGGCTATGAATATGTTTACATATATATATAAACACACACACACACATACATACATATACATACACATGCATTTATCAACATATACTTTCCCTAAGAGATGCTACTCCTAATCTTTCTTTTATGTTTATGCATCTCTTATTTCCTATCCCTTCTGATTCCTCTACTTTACTTCTACCTGCTACATTGCCCACCTATTACTAACCTTATCCCCTGTCTAATGATCCTTCCCATTAAACACCCTTCATTATCCCTCTTTAACTATTCCCTCACCTTCCCCTCTAAAGATCTTTTTTATCCTCTCTCCCTTCCCTATCCCTTTAGTATTTTATTTCTTTCTAAGTTTAGAAGACTTTTATACTCTTCAAGATGTATATGCAATTTTTTTCCCTTTTGAACCCATTCCCCATGAAAGTAAGTTTCCAGAACTAACAGCCCTCCTCCCCCATCTAATTCTTCTATATTGGTTCTTTTTCTTACATTTTGTTTGTTTAGGGTAATTAATCTTTTTTAGTTGTTCCTAAATGGATTTATTTTTTGAAGTCATATCATGCTCAGGTCTATCCCAATCTTTCTTATGAACTACTCAGTATCTTAGAAATATATTTTACATTTTACATACACAAAGGGTAAATAATCTGTCTTTATTGAATCCTTTGTAACTGGTCTTTGGTTATGTACCTTATATTTCTCTTGCCTCTTGTACATCAAATCTTCTATTAAGTTCAGTTTTTTTCTAAGTCTGACAATTCATTAAATATCCATTTCTTTTTCATTCAGGATTATGTTGAGCTTTGCTGGATGTAATATTTTCAGCTAGAATCCTAGTTCTTTTGCTCTTCCTTTCTGGCTGCTTGAAGAATTTTTTTCATTTATATAGAACCTCTGGATTTTGGTGATGACATTCCTAGGAGTTTTCATTTTGGAGTTTCTTTTAGGAGGTGAATGGTGGATGATTTTTGTTTTCATATTGTTCTCTTATTCTGACATGTCTTGATATTTTTCTGCTGACATCACCTTTGAGAATTCACAGTGACAATCAGAGCAAGATCCTAGTGGAGTAAGATGTTATGTGAGCATCAGTGATTTTTAGTACCAGTCATTTTAATTCATTAACATTTACTAAACATTTGCTATGTTTAAGGTCCTATGCTAGGTCAATAATTATTAATATAGAATTGGTAGTGATATAGAAGTTATTTTTTATGATCATGCTACCATCCACACTATAAGCTGTGGCCCAAATTCCTTTAAAATCCACATCTTTTTTTGGTCACAAGTATTTTGGATTTTTTTTATGCATCCCAAATTGAAAGATAGAATTAGGAGGATTCTATCACTACTTTTTTGTCTTTTTTTTAAATTATGCATTAAATCCTTGTAATACAATACCTGATTGCATGGATTTGAATATATTATTTATGGGAATGATAACTGAGCACACTGGAAAGAACTCATTTGAATATTATCTTATCTGTAACATGATTGCATGCCTCAGAACACAAGTATTAAATTAAAAGAAAACTCCAGCATATAACCCCTATTTTGGATATTAAAAACAACTTGTCTGAATTTTAAAAATAAAGAAAATTTAAAGCTTTAAGTATCTGAGAGGTCATCTAGTCCAACATCCTACTTCACATATTGGGAATCTATGTCTAGAGAAGATGTAGTGACTTACCCAAGGTCACTCAGCAAGTGGCAGAGTTGAGATTTGAATCTTGCTCCCCTGAATTTAATTTAATTCTATTCATTGTGATAACCTACTTCTTTTCAATTATTGATAGGCCCTGGGTGATCATTTTAATAGTTCTTTCAGTCCTTGGCAACATTAATAACATCAACTTATACTCACATAACTTTTTAAATAATATTATATTTTTTCCCAATTACATGTGAAAAATTTTTAAAGGTTTAAGTTCTAAATTCTCTCAAAAAACTTTGCATCCATCAACTCATGATCATATGAACCACCTGGACCACTAATGTACTCATATTTTTCCTTTGGTCTCTCTTTCTTCCATTTTTGTTAAGTCAAGCCACATATTTCTCCAAGATCACTTTGAATCATGGCATTTTAAAAAATATAATTTAATAAATATAAAAAAATTTCCCTTGGAAGTTCTTCTATAAAATCTACAACAAATGACTTCAACATAGGTAGTGAATGCTTGGTCCTGTGTCACTAAGCTTTGTTGTGCTGAATTGTATCAATAGCACCCCTCTTCTTCTGGCCATATCCTAAGGGATATCTTGGTCCTTTACTGATTTCCATAACTTCTCATTGGCTGGTTTGAAATTATACCTTATCCAATAGATTAAAGGAATAGCATATAAAGATGCAATTGTTTTGGCTTTTTGTCTCCACTCATTGTTGCCATCACAAAATAACCATTTTCTTCCATTGACTAGCACATAGGAAGATGTTTTCGATTCCTAGTTCATTTATTCATTCATGTCAATATGTATTAAGTTTCTACTCTGTAAAATGTGATGAGCCAGATGACGGAAGAAACATAAAAATATAAAATAAATGTAATATATAGTAATAACATATATAATGTACAAAAATATAAATAAATAAGACTTCTACCTTTGTGGAGCATACAGTCTAATGTGGGAGGGAGAAAAAAGGATAAATTTAAAACATAATATAATATAAATGGCAATATAAATAATACCAATAGAATATAAAATATAACAAGGATAAATAAAAAAACTCAAAAGCTCATACTTTAGAGAACTTTTGGACTGACAGGACACTTTCTTCACAACAAGCTTGTAACATAGATAGGATAAGTCTCATTTTAATTTAACAGATGGAAAGAATTGATGCCCAGAGACCTAAATAAATTTCTCATGCCCACTCAGTGCTGGCACTGAATTTTTGAGTCAAGTCTCTCCTAACTTCAAGTCCAGGGGTTTTTTTTTTTCTACTCTGTCACAGGTAAATTGGTGGTACACACTTCTGTCATGTCAGAAGAAGGAGAATTCACTTTCTAGTGGGCAAAGGGAGGAAGTAAACATCAAGGAAGGTTTCATTAATGTGTTAAAATTTGAATTAAGCTCTAAAATAGAAGCATGTCATTAGCAAGGGGTAGGGAAGAACAACCTTCTAAGTATATAGAGGTGTAAGTAAGAGAATGGAATGTAGGAGGATAGGACAGATACTGAGAGTTACTCTAAAAAAAAAAAAAGAAGATAGAAGAAATCTATAAACCAGAGACAAGGCTAGATCTACAATAAATATGAACACATATTGTGTTTTACCCACCTTTCATTTATCTCTTTTTCCCAACAGTAGCTGCTAACAGAGAAGTTAACAGCTTCTAAATGAAAACATTAGTGTGACAAGTGTTGCAATTTATATCAAAACTGTAAGATGCCACATTCTCAGGTCCTTCCTGAAATGGCATATTCTAGGCAGTCGATTACTCTATAGCATTCAAACATTCTTTTATAGCAAGTGATAAAACAAAAGGAAATTGGCTAGATCTTTACAAGAAATGAAAGCTTTTTTGTGTGAAACTGGAAAATTTTGAGCAAAATATCCTGGATGCGCTCTTTTCATGACTCCTTTCCCTTCAAGTATTAGACTCAGTACTGGGACCTCAGTGACAGGCAACTTGAATGCATCCAATGGGATCTAGACAATGAGCCTGCACAGGCATTTTAATCCTTTTGTGGAACAGAGCTTTGGTTTTCTTTATCTAGAGAAATCTCAGGAATGCAGTGAGATACATGGGGCCCTGCTTCTTGGAGTTCACATTGGTAGATTACAAATGAAGCTCATTGACCTCTGATATTTGGAGCGTGGGGGTTTCAAAGCAGGATTCTCCAAGCATGAATCTTGAAAGAAAGGGGGAGGGGAAATATAAACCAGAGTCATTGATGTTTTATAGGTCCCACAGTTTAAGTTTGCTCTGGAAAGTTCTGATTTATTCTCTGTGTAAAAAAGAGGAACTCTCCAACACAATTCAGCTGATTGAAGCACACAATGAAATTTTAATAAGGTGAACCCTATAAAATTGTAGACATGTCCTTTATGAAATATGAAAGGGTCCCTTGGCTGAATCAGAAGAGGGCAAAGTGATTGGCAGAGGAGAAAACCCGCCAAGCAGCTCAGATCTATTATGAGATTGAATTGCTAGTTATCTACAAGTAAATTTCATGTAATGAATTAGAAGTGAAGGATAAACCAAGCCGCTGAGAGGGAATCACCCTAAGTGATGGTGACAAGACACAG
Organism: Bettongia penicillata ogilbyi; assembly: GCA_023548195.1. Taxonomy (NCBI): domain Eukaryota; kingdom Metazoa; phylum Chordata; class Mammalia; order Diprotodontia; family Potoroidae; genus Bettongia; species Bettongia penicillata. The sequence continues at coordinate 20,219,858 of JAJHZJ010000453.1, forward strand.
GGGAATATTCATTCCTCCTCTTTTCCAGTCTTTACACACCACGCACACACACACACACACACACACACACACACACACACACACACACTCTGTCCACTGTTTCAATGGCCTCTCACCTTGAAGTCAACTGTTAGGAGATACTGCATCCAGCAGAGAGCAGGTATGTACACTCAAGACAAAAAGGGATACAGGGAAGTACATATTTAAGGTAGAGAGGAAGGAACTTTAAGAATCAGGGACACCTGGCAAGAGAAGAGAGCCAGATATGGAAAGGAGGAGACACAGGAACCTAACCCATGCTGCAGAATTAGTATGCACAAGAGTTTTATCTTGGGGTGGGGAAAGGTAAGCATTTATATAGCACATACTATATACCAGATGCTATGCTAAGCACTTTAAAAATATTATCTCATTTCATCCTCATAAGAATTCTACTTGGTAATATTGTCCTCTCCATTTTGCACTTAAGGAAACTGAGCCAAATAGCACATAAGTGAATTGCCCAGCACCACAGCTAAGAAGTGTCTGAGGACAGATTTAAACTCAAATCTTCCTGTCTCTAGGCCTAGTGCTGTATCCACTGTACCACCTAGGATTATATGAAGAACTTCTAAGCCCTTTAGTACTGGGACGTATGAGTTGCCTTTGTCATACATATATCCTACATGTGAGCCTTACAACCATAATAGTCTATAATCAAGCCCCCTTCTTTTATTGATGCTGGTTTTATTTGTGATATAATGTGCCCAAGGTTTATTGGGGGGAATATTTTGTAGCTTTTCTCCTTACAATGTTATCTTAGTAATAAGAGACTACTGGATTATTTCTAATGGAGAATACCCATGAAGGATCATGAGCTACAGTTTTAGGAATGCAGAGCATAGGGACACTCTGAGAACCAAAGGTAGTAGCATCCGCTGACAACTCATGCCATGAGTGATGGCCCATTAGATTGTAAGCTCCTTGAAGGCAGGGACATCTTCAAAGTGCCTGAGGGAAGCCCAAACACAAGATTGTTGGAAAGCTTTCTGTGAACTTTTTGTATTCCCAACACTTGGAACAGTACCTAGTACATAGTAGTTATTCAACAGATGCTTGTTTACTGACCAAAGGAAAGTTAATGAAGTATTCACAAATGTCTTGATGCATTCCTCTTCTTGAGGGGAGAAGTAGAAGGACATAGGATGGGAGAGAGATGAGCATGATATTTCACTTTAATTTAGAAGCTAAATACAGATGGAAAAGCCTCTCACTAACAAATACTTTGATTCCATGTGTAGTAGATGCTTTCCATATGGAGCCTCAGAAAAGAAGCAAGATTCTGGAAATCAAAATAGTTCTTATTGTCTTATCAGTTGGTTTGATGGTAGGTCAGTGTCAGCAGTTTGATGTTTCTTGGGTAGAAAAAATAAAAATTCTTGAATTTTTGACATACTGAAATGATCAAGCAGGCATATTTAATCAGGAAGTGTGTACTGTGGTTCTATAAGCCTCAAACTACAGAAATTATTGTGTATTTGTAATATATATTATACGTGTATATATATATATATATATATATATATATGAAGTCTTTGTCTTTCAATTTATTCACATCTTTGTCACTTTGCGTCACATTAAATATTAAGGAGCATAGAATCATAACAGTAAATATGTTAACATGTTTAATATAAAGGACAGATATATTTTCAGAAGCAAAGATTCTCCTCCCCAAAAGCCTCATAGTGGTATATAATAAATCTAAGTGAATAAATTATTAAAAAAATCATAAAACTCAGCAAAATAACTATAGGAAAACATTTTCCATGTAACTACATGGAGAGCTAGCTGATAAACATAATTATAAATTGATGAGAAGCCTGGTGAAATGTTTTCAAAAGTGGCCATTTGGTTTAGTAGATCAAATCTAAAGATGAATACACCAAACTTGAAACCTTAGTCCTGTATGTGTAGTGATTGGATTACTGTATTCCTAGCTGAAATTCTCTATAAATAATAATAATTAAAAAACTCTATTTACCTGACATAATTCCACTAAACTATAGCATCACAGATGGGACCCAATGCCCAGCCCTCTCACTAAGAAACTAAGACTTGAAGTCTTGAGTTCCAAAGTCACATAGGTGCTATATAGTAGAATGAGGACTTGAGCCTAGTTCCAGGGATTAGTGAGATGATAAATTTGTTCCTTGTTAGGAGCAAGTAGGCAACATTTGTGTTTTGCATTTGTTACGTTTGTCCAAATTTGTAAATATGCCACTCTAAAGATAATAATCCCAGATGCACTTTAAGAAAGAATTCGTTTTGTAAATAATTTGAGAGTTTCACCATGTGGAGTTTTAAATCACTCATTTTTTCATTTGTGATGAACAAATCACACATTGATGTCTATAACTGAGAGATTTTTTTATGAATAGATGAGAAATAACTCTAAATAACTATGTGAAAAAAACAGAGCCATTCTAAAGCATTTAAAATAACCACAGTCTTTAAACATATGATTGCTAAGTAGGGTCTGATTTAGACCAAGTAGAATTAATAGACCCATCTGACCATTCACATTGTCTGTAGCACATGTTTTCATTTTGGTCACTAGGAATTCCTAGCATTAAGTGAATTATTCTCTTTTTAAAATCTAGCATTAGGGTGGAGTCAAGATGGCGGAGTAGAAAGACGCACGTTTATGAGCTCCAAACCCACATCCCATAGAATTAATGTAAAAAGAGATCCCCATAAGTTCTGGATCACTATAAGGTGTGCAGAAACAGAGTGGAAGAGATTTCCGTTCCAGAGAGCCCTGGACAGCCATCCACAGGGTCCGTCGCGCCCCAGAAAGTGGACCCCACCCCAGCGCTGCCCTGGCCGCGGCCCCAGAGAAGCTGATCCGAGCAGGCTTCAGGGACAGAAGTTCCGGTGGCCGGGAAAGTCTCTCTGCCCACAGAAGCTACAGGTCAGTGAGAGAGACAGCTGGGCTGGAAGAGGGGAGTGGGGTGTCTCCGTGACTTGGGCCCCCTTGGGAGGAAGCAGCGGCAGCAGAGACGGGGCAGGAAGCAGCGGAGGCAGAGGCGGGGGCGGCAGCGGAGGCAGCAGCGGCCCGGCACTCCCCCAGCAGCAGGCAGGATCTTCATTACTGAAAGTCTCTGCATAAACCCCCTGAGGGAGCTGAGCCTGGGAGATGGCCCTGACCCACCCCGCTCCATTACTGAAGGTCTCTGCATAAAGCCCCTGAGGGAACTGAGCCTGGGAGGCGGCCCTGCCCCCACCCCAGCACCAGAACTAAAGCTCACATTGATTAGCAGCCGCTTGCTGTGGAAAGCCCATTTGAATATCAGACCCTAAGCACTAGCTGGGCGGATCTAGGCGGGGTGGACAGGAATCTCAGAAGTCAAGTAACTGGCTGGGAAAATGCCTAGAAAAGGGAAGAAAAATAAGACTATAGAAAGTTTTTTCGAACAGATGCAAATGATCCCGACATTCGGATCTGATGACGAGGACATATTCTTGCCATCAGGGAAAGACGTGGTGGGTGGGGCCTCAGTACCCCAGACATCCCAGAGGGATGTCTGGTGGGCTCAGGCCTTGGAAGAGCTCAAAAAGGATTTTGAAAAGCAAGTTAGACAGGTGGAGGAAAAACTGGGAAGAGAAATGAGAGAAATGGAAGAAAAGTATGAAAAACGGGTCAATACCTTGGTAAAGGAGACCCAAAAAAATGCTGAGGAAAATATCACCTTGAAATATAAGCTCACTCAATTGGCAAAAGAGGTTCAAAAAGCCAATGAGGACAAGAATGCTTTCAAAAGCAAAATTAGCCAAATGGAAAAAGAGGTGCAAAAGCTCACTGAAGATAGTAGTTCTCTCAAAATTAGAATGGAACAGATGGAATCTAATGACTTTACGAGAAACCAAGAAATCACCAAACAAAACCAAAGAATGAATGAATGGAAGAGAATGTGAAATATCTCATTGGAAAAACAACTGACCTGGAAAATAGGAGAGACAATTTAAAAATTATGGGACTACCTGAAAGTCATGATCAAAAAAAGAGCCTAGACATCATCTTTCATGAAATTATCAAGGAAAACTGCCCTGAGATTCTAGAACCAGAGGGCAAAATAAGTATTGAAAGAATCCATTGATCACCACCTGAAAGAGATCCAAAAAGAGAAACTCCTAGGAACATTGTGGCCAAATTCCAGAATTCCCAGCTCAAGGAGAAAATCTTGCAAGCAGCTAGAAAGAAACAATTCCAGTGCTGTGGAAATACAATCAGGATAACTCAAGATCTAGCAGCTTCTACATTAAGGGATCGAAGGGTGTGGAATAAGATATTCCAGAAGTCAAAGGAACTAGGACTCAAACCAAGAATCACCTACCCAGCAAAACTGAGTATAATGCTTCAGGGGAAAATATGGTCTTTCAATGAAATAGAGGACTTTCAAGCATTCTTGATGAAAAGACCAGAGGTGAAAAGAAAATTTGACTTTCAAACACAAGAATGAGAAGAAGCATGAAAAAGTAAACAGCAAAGAGAAGTCATAAGGGACTTACCAGAAGTGAACTGTTTACATTCCTACATGGAAAGACCATATTTGTAACTCTTAAAACTTTTCAGTATCTGGGTAGTTGGTGGGTCCATACACACACATGTACACACATGCACGCACACACACACATACACACATGCACACACATACAGAGACAGAAAGCACAGATTGAATTGAATAGGATGGGACCATATCTTAAAAGAAATTAAGGTAAATGGTGAGAGAGAAATGTAGTGGGAGGAAAGAGGTTGAAATGGAATGGGGTAATTATATGTCATTTACGAGTCAAGTAGGAGACTTTTTAGTGGAGGGAAAAAGAGGAGAGCTGAGAAAAAAAAAACAAGAAGTTTACCCTCATCACATTTGACTAAAGGAAGGAATAAAATGCACACTAATTTTGGTATGAAAACCTATCTTACAGTATAAGAAAGTGGGGGAGAAGGAGATAAGCAAGGGGGGGGATGATGGAAGGGAGGGCAAAGGGAGGAGAGAGCAATTTGAAGTCAACACTCGGGGAGGGACAGGATCAAAAGACAGAAGAGAAACAATGAGGGGCAGGGTAGGATGGAGGGTAATTCAGTTAGTCTTACACAACACAACTATCAGGGAAGTCATTTCCAAAACTACACAGATATGGCCTATATTGAATTGCCTACCTTCCCAAAGGGAATGGGTGGGGAGGGAGGGATGGGGAGAATTTGGAACTCAAAGTTTTAGGAAGAACTGTTTTGTATTGTTGTTGCTACTAGGAAAGAAGATATACAGTTAATGAGGAATAGAAAGTCATCTGGCCCTACAGGAGAAAAGAGAAGATGGAGACAAGAGAAGGGAGGGATGACAGAAGAGAGGGTAGATTGGAGATAGGGAAAATTAGATTGCTTGGGGTATTGGGGTGGGGGACGGGATAAAAGGGAAGAAAATACGGAACCCAAAATTTTGTGAAAATGAATGTAAAAAATTAAATAAATAAATATTAAAAATAAAATAAAATCTAGCGTTAGTTTTTATCCAATATTCATCAATATATCAAATGAATCCCATCTCTGTGTTTCTGGATTCAAAGTTTCAATATAGGCTAATTGTTGTCTAGAAGTATTTGTCCAGAAATTCTCTTGGTTTTTTTTCCCCAAGTGTGCTCTTTTTATAGCAAACACTTAAAATGGAATTTTAAAAAATTAGCTAACTTGGATCTAGAGACAAAACCCATTATAAAAAACAGACCATGAAAAAATAAGATCAAGAGGCTTCTTAATTCCTTTTCACTTTCTGCCCTCAGAATGGTATCATCTAGATATTTAAGATTGTTGCTATTTCTCCTAGCAACCTTAATTTTGGCTTTTGATTTATGTCACTTGGAGTTCTGCATGATGCATAAAAGTAAAAAAATAAGGTGACATTGCATAACCTTATTGTACTCCTTTTCCTTAAATCTATCAGTTGTTCCATGTCTGATTCTAACTATTGCTTCTTGGTCTGCAAACATTCCTCAGGAGACAAGTAACATGATCTGATACAAGCATAACCTCACTGGCATGTGAAATGAACACAATTGTTTGGTAATTTGAACATTCTTTCGTATTCAATTCTATACAGGTAGATTACTCCTTAAGTGGAGCACAGTGCCAAGCCCACTTATGAATATATTCAGTCCAAAGTAACGGTGCCCCTCTCTTGAAATCAATTGACTCTTGGTTTTTCTTCGGTACATAAGCCCCTTGAATCCCTTTTCTCTCTTGGGGGCCCTGAAGGTCCTAGCCTTCCCTACTCAGGTGACTTCCGCCTCTAATAATCATTCAGTTCCTCCTTCCATGTGAGGGAAAATGAACTATGGATCAATCCCTATACTGATACACCAAGATCTGTGATCTAAAAAGAAGTCTGGCATGCTGATAAAAGGATCCACTTAGATTTAGGAAAACCAGAATTCAGATTCTACCTTGGGTACTTTCTAGCTATGTGATCTTGGGCAATTAACTTGACTTCCTTTAGCCTCAGTTGCCTCATCTGTAAAAAAAAAAATGGGGAGAGGGAGAAGAAAGAGATACCAGAATCTGTTTCACAGGTTGACATAAAGATCCAGTTGAGATAATAGATACAAATACTTTGGAAACTTTTAAGATTTATTAATGTGTGCTAATTTATATCTAATCATGGCAAAATTAATAATTATACCATTAAGAATGAGAAATATGTATGATAATTATATTATAAATGTGAACTTGTAATACAGTATTTTGATGATATAGAAACTTTCTCCATCAGTGCCAATACAGCCCAACTGCAACTTAGTAGATAAATTACAGGGAGCTGTCTATGACTCAAGGAGATTGTGACTTACACAGCATCACCTACCTGTTTTTGCCTTTATATGTCCAGGATAAAGTGAAAAGTTCTATGGCAATGTCTGCATCATCCAAAAATTGTATAACTTAATAATTCTTCAGAATTAAATAAATGAGGATAGACAAGTTCAACAACTCAGACTTACGCCTCCCTCTTTCTGTTCTCTCTATTTCAAATATCCAAGTTAGCAATCAACTGTTCATACTGAAAGAATTCTAATTTGTTGACATTAATTCTTCTGGTAGTCATTTTAGCCCTGAGGATGCCACTTCTGATGAATGAGAATATTTAACTTGGAAAGGATAAGTCTGTGGTCAGTACAGCACTATGCACCACACATTGCCCTCATCATTCTCACATCTTTTCTGTCTCTTTTCCTTACGATCACATAATGCCCATGTTAACTATGAGGGTATATCCATGAAGCTTTATGGCATTTAGGTAAACAGAAGACAGTATTGGTGATGAGAAAGTCATGAGATGTACAAGTCTTCAGCAGTAAGTGACCATTTCTATTGTGACCATTCCTCCCTAGGACTTCTTGCCAAGTCTGATAGTCTGAGCCTACTCTAGCATTAAAGTCACCTAGAATTATAAGCTTGTCCTCTTTTGACACATTGATAATAAGGGTCTCTAGGTCTTCATAAAATTTTTCTTTGACCTCATCAGGGTTCATCATGGTGGGAGCATAGGCACTGATGATAGTGGCATGACATTTCCCTGTAAGTGACAATCACACTGTCATAAGCTTGTCATTAACTCCTTTTGGTAGGCATACCAACTTGTTGACTACATTAATTTTGATCACAAAATCTACGCCAGTTTCATGGTGCTAATTATCTTAGAAAAATTCTGAAGGTCACCTGGCAGGATAAGGTATCAGACACTGAGGTCCTTACTCAAACCAAATTGCCAAGCCTTCAAACTATGCTTCAAGGAATGCAAATCCAATGGGCTGGCCACATTGTTTGAATGCAAAATGTACACTTGCCACAAAAACTATTTTATGGAGAACTCAGACAGGACAAGTGATCAAATGTTAGTCGGGAAAAGAGATACAAGGACACTGTCAAGGTTTCTCTCAAGAACTTTGGAATTGATCGTGTGATATGGGAGACACTAGCACAGGACTGTTCAGCATGGCATGCCAACATCAGAAAAGGTGTTATGTTCTACAGGCAAAGCAGAATTGAAACAGCTCGAAGGAAACACAGGATGTGCAAATTTAGAGTATCCATCTCAAATCTTCACATGGACTACCTGTGCCCAATCCGTGGTAGAGCATTCCAAGCATGTATTGGTCTGATAGGACACATTGAAACTTGAATTTATCATAGTGATGTCATTTCGGTCCTCTTCTAGAATGAAGGACAACAACCAATCAACCATTTTAAATTTAAAAGATATTTAAATGTCTGTGGCCGTTTTCTTAGTTATACTTGATATTATATTCATAGAGAACTTTACAACGATATACATTTAAAAGGGCAATTAATGTTAATCATGGTGGACCATGACTCTAATCTAACAAGTTAGTGACTAATAATGGACTTGAACCCCTGAATACCAGCTGCCTCTTTGCAGCCAAAGGATGACACATAATGGTTAGCAGACAAAAATGTATCATACTTTGAATTTTATTGCAGGCTTTACCTGCACATCAGATGGTATCATCTTTATGTTGCATGCATTTTATTTTATGTTCATAAATCTTAAATATAAGAGATGTAACTGGAATAAAATGACAGGGTTCCTTTGTTTAGAAAAGGGGAATTCACAGGAAGTGTACATTCCATTACATGCCCAATCAATATCAAGAAAAATCAGCAAAACTTTTTTCTCACCAATCATATTTTCTTTTTTCAATTTTTTGGAAATAATTAGCATTTTGGCCATCTGTCTTTGCTTGAGTATTTCCATGGTGCTGTTTTCTTAAGAGAAGACATTAGAAACCTCTACAGTTATTACTTCCCTCAAGAGTTCACTATTTTCTTGAATTATTTTTTTAATCACATTCCAATCATCTATCTTCTTTTAACCCCATAGACAATCTTGCATCAAAATAAAAATCTCTTTGGAAGATAGAATGCATGAGTACAATTCCATGCTTTTCCCACTATCTATGAACCCTGAAAGGCAAGATATTGTTAAGGATGGGGCCAGTTCACATTAGCATTAGTGGACATATGAGTTATAGTATGTTGGACCAACTATGGTCTTTGCTACTAATAGGTCAAAATGAAAAGTCTAAAACTACTTTCATAAATTTCTTTTACCCTTTTGAATTTCAAACACTTTGTAGAACTTGGGAGAAGTGTATTACAAACATGTTATGTCAGTGAAATAATTGATAATATTTTTGGTTTTGAAGTAAATTTGCTAGATTGAAGAAGACGTGTGAGGATTTTTTTGGAAATTAATGTAAAATGAGAGTTTAATTCTTTCTTTGCCTTTTCAATTACTCTCCCTCCTTCTCTCCTTTCCTCCCTTCCTTTCCTCCCTCCTTCCCTTCATCCTTTTTTCTACTTCCTTTTTTCTTTTTTCTTCCTTCCCTTTTTTCTTCTCTCCTTTACTTCTTCCTTTCCCTTCTCCCTCCCCTTATTTCCTTCCTTCTCTCCTCCCATCCTTCCTCTCTTCCTCCCTCTCTCCCTCTCTCCCTTTCTTCCTTCCTGGAAATACTTCAGTTATACCACTTTTAGTTTAAAAAGTTTACATGTCATGTGATAGTTTTCTATTACTTTCTCCTTCATTCAGTCCTTTGACACTTGTCTCTTTAATTTTGTCAGCAAAAGTTCCCTTGTGACTATCAAATACTGTTATGAGATGCTTCAGAGTTCCTTTCTTTTGTAATCCTGGCTCCATGGTTTTTCTCCTTGGTTATAAGGACCAATGCCCTTGGGTAGATAAAAAAGAAAATCAAGTTTGGTATTTTTAATAGACTTTTTGGGGGGAGGAGTTTAAAAGGGTGGATAAGACTGAACAGGTTTTTCCTATTATGTCCATTGTTTATTTGTAGATTCCAGAAAGCATAAAAATCTCAAACATTTCCTGGCATTTCTTAGAAGATGAAGGCTCTGTATTATACAGTATTTCAAGGCTTTCCCACTTATTTAGCTATTGGAAGAAAAGCAATGACTTGAGAAGCTAAGTCTGGAGAGGAATATTTCAAGGTGAACATTCTAACATTTCTTGCTTCTCTGTAAATTATTTCAAAGAAAATATAGCAACAAAATAAGTTCTAGCCAAGTATCATGTACTTCTCTATTTTTTTCTGTGTTATGAATCTCAGGTCTTCAGCACTTTGATCCTTTCTTGTATAGGATAGGTTAAGAGCACCATGATAATAGAAATCCTGAAAGTCTGTCAAGGTGTTCTTTGCATTTTAAATAACATCAGCAAATTTTAAATTTTATCACATCCTCCTAATTCACTTTCATACCAGGACTTCAAAAATCACCTAGAAGTATTGGTAGAAGAATGAAGGAAAGAAATGAGAGAAAACCCCAAACACTTCACAAATGATTAAGGCAATTGATATTCCAAAATACATTTGTGGCTTCATTCATCTTGGTCCAATTCTGAGGTCCTGGTTAATGAATGTCAGACTCTATACAAGTTAGAATTTAAATGAGAAGGGATGCCTAAATGGTGTGTGACATTGCCAGTTAGGCCAATTCAAGAGCACAAGTTATATAAGCTGTCACTTCAGTAAAGTCATCCTTAAAATATATTGGAATAGGTTTTCAGCAACTGAAATTGGGTGTAGCAAAAGCTATAAAGAATAGCAGGGCAATAAACTCCACAACTTGGGCACTATATTTCTCCTTTCCTATTGGGAAGTCAAATAAAAAGTTAGGGAATATTGATGCAGTCTCCATTTACCTTACTTTCTATGACAAACGCGTATTCCTAATAAATAAATAGAAGACAGAGATAATTGTGCTGTTTCCTTAGTGGACAAAGTATTTTCCATCATTCTTACGTTTTCCTGTAGTTTCCTTAAAAATTTATTGCTTTTTAAGTGACAATTGCCATCACTGTACAGTATAAATTAAGTACATGCGACATTAAGAGCAATAGTAAAGTATAAGACAGAGAATTATGGCAACAGTTGACTTACTAATGTTAGTATTGTGAGTGGAATGTGGGTTATAGAAAATCACATTTTGGAAGTCCTGTGACATTTGGCACTGGCAAAGCATTATTTAATCACAGAAATTCAATGGGACTCAAGTCAATAAAAACTTAGGAAGCCCCTACTATGTGAAAGATAGAATACTGGAGTTGGATTTCAAAAACAAAATTGCTGATTTTGTAGTCATCCCCTGTCATTAATGGGCTTATATTTGAGTGTGTAATGCAACATGTAAAGAGATAAATATAAATTGAGAAAGAGAGTGATAACAAGGAGGGGAATCAGAAATACCTTCCCATGAGTGGGATTACCTAATTGAATTCAGAAAGAAGTTTAAGATTCTCAGAAGGGGAGGTGATGAAGGAATGTATACTTAAGCAGAGATGTGGAAGAGGTAGAGGGAATAACAAGTTCAGAGAACAACAAATAAGCCAGTTTGGTTGAAGCATAGATGAATTACTGAAATTGCTTGGAAAGAAAGAGTAAACTTTGATGGTGAAAAGTTTTCAACATTCCCCACATGATGGTGTAGGGAAATGACATGGTCACTCCTATGATTCGGGAAGATTTACTTGGCAGATAGGTGGAACATGGATTGGAGAACTGAGGTATGAGAATCAAGGAAACAAATTAGAAGGCCATTGTAATGGTCCAGACAAGAGCTGATTGGGACTATGGAACTGGCCATGTAAATTGAGAGAAGGGATCAGATGATGGAGATAAAATGAATCAAGATCCCCAAAGACAAAGGAAGAGGACATTATTCCCCCTACACAAACTCTTTTGCGGTGTGAGAGTGTAGGTATAGAATACTCCATATAATATTGATTTTTCTAGATATTGATCAATTTTGATGGATTCTCTTTCTCTTTTCTTTAAAAAAAAACAAAAAAACCCAACCAAACAAAAAACTTTGTTATAGGAGTTGTCTCTCTGAGTTGGCAAATAAGGAACTGAGAAGTCTAGGTAGAAATTTTAAAAATTTATATTTTTGAAATGGTTAAGGCCTGTCAGTTGATCAGATTTGACAAAGACCAATGTTAAATTCAGAAAGATCAGGGAAGTATAGGTGATTTACTAGTAGAAACAGTACTGAGTCAATTTTGTCCAACCCCTTCATTTTACAGAATAGCTAACTAAAGTGCAGAGGGGATTAAGTCACCTTATCTCACACAACTAGTGAGTGTTGGCTTCAACATTGGAGCCCATGTTTTGTGATTCAAAATGCAGAGTCAGAAGGATAACCAAAGGCAAATAGAAAGGAGATATGTTGGTGATGAAAGATATATCAATATGACTAGAGGTGACAGACAATATGTGTAATAATGAGATTGGCACTGTGTCAATGCAGGGTACAAGTGAATAACTTCCTCATTATACTTAATTAACAGTTTTGTTTGGATTTTGTCTGAGGAAATCAGTCAACTGGTATGCAGAAACATTTTCAAAGTCATTATCTGAAGTCCCTACTCGAGATTCCTTATGGCAGAAATGAGATCCTTCAATGTGATAGTGGCTGACCCCACCTCAGCTACTCTGTCTACATCTTTGAGGATGCCCTACCTCCATGCTGGTATGACTGTCTCATTCAGGTTCCTAGATTCACTCCTAAGGCTCTATCCTATTTTAATGTAAACTTCCTAAGACAAGTCAAGGAAGGACTCAGCATCTTTCTTTACGTCCCCAATGCTTAGCACAGTGTCTTACACATAGAAAATATTTAATAAATTTCCTTTCCATTCAGAAAATTCCCAAATCAGTTCAGCCAGGCAGAAAATTACCAAACTACATGGCCAAAGACCAATTAGCTAATCACTCTGAGTCTCAGTTTTCTTATCGGTAAAATGGGGATAATAGTACTTTTAGTATCTATCTAATAGATTTGTGAAGAGATCTATAGTGTTTTGAAATTTTCAAAGTGCTAAGTACATTTTCTCCTTCATCTTCCTCCACCTTTTCTTTATCTCTCTCTCTCTCTTTTTTTTTTTTTTGCTGTAACAGAAAACCAAGTTCAGCAAAGCATTTGTTCTTTTGGAGTATTGCTGACTATTCTTTTTTTTTAAAAAAAAAAAGAAAGCTAAGGTGGGCATAATGCTCAAAATTACTCTGCTAAATATCTAAATTACAGAATCTCTTACCTAAAAGGGAGTCCAGAGGCCATTTAGTTTCATCTGTACCTAAGCAGAACCCCCAACCACCATCCCAAGCCCTCCTCCCCTTAGTGGTCACCTTCCAGTCCTCAGGAGCCCAGAGTCTTCTAAATAGACTGAATGAGAGGGACACTTTCCCATTTGGTGAGCCCAAATTTACCTCTCTCAAACTTCCACCCACTACTACTAGTTCTATCATATGGGACTATATTGTGTAAATGTAATCCCTCTTCCACATAATGATTCAGCATAAAGAAGATATGTCGACAGAGACCAAGTTTCTTCTAAAATGAACCATTTCCAACTTCCTATTGTAGATGTGTCATCTGTGGCTCATTTTATCCTTCCCTCAAACTGTCCCTCACAGAATATTTTCTTCTTAATTGTCCCCATTTCAGAACATTCCATGTGTGTTGTTTTTTCTATCGTCATCCGAGAAAACACAACTTCCTTCGTCTCTTCTTTCTATGTCTTCTCTCTTCTTTTTCTTTCCCTCTATGAGCTGACCACTTCTCCCATTTCTGGGTCATAAATAAAAGAAATTTAAAGAAAAGAACAGGTAAGCAAGTGTGTTGTCATGTTGGGAATTCAGGTTACTGTTTTGTCATAGAATTTATAATAGATTTTGAGTCTGAAGGAACTCTACAAGACAAGGAATCTAATCCATTTATTTTATAGATGAGAAGACTGAAGCTCAGGTTGATTAAATGACTGGTCAGTGGTCACATATTTAGCAAGTGGAAGAGCACATTTGAACTCAGAGCTTCTTAACACCAGTTCTAATGCTCTATCCAATAAGCAATGTTGCCTCACATTTTCTAGTACACATTGAAATGGTTAAATTAATATTTAATAGCCCTCATCACAAGCCAATTTTATGCTTTTTTCCATTACTTGCATCCTTTCAGCTCCAGGTATAGGCATCATTAAATGGGAAAACACTGACAAAATAGATTTAGGAGCAAGTTCATCTCACATCTGAACCACACTCCCTAACTACAGTAGGCAGCTTACAGGGATTCAAATATGGAAAGGTAAGGTTCCCTTGGAAAAAAACAATACAGGGTCACATAAGGCAACTAGGTGGAGTAGTAGATAGAATGCTGAGCCTGAAGTCAGAAAACAAGAGTTTTCTTCTTCTAAACTCCATTTTCTAAAACACAATTAGATACAGTTGAAGCCTGATTGAATTTGGACTATGCTATGCAAAAGGATTTCCTTATATAGTTGTTAAAAACATCCAAAATTCAATCTTTGAGGGCAAAGAAGGTAATGGATACACAGAAAGACCCCTGATATCCTTCAATGTAACCCATTTTCACTATTCTGAATCTTTTACTGGGGGGGAAGGAGCAGAAATCCTTCCAAGTTACATAATGTATAAGATACATTACAAATACATGTCATATGTGGATGAAATAATCTACCACATAGCTTCCTTTCAATACAGGTATTTCTGTGGAAACAGAAACCTGACATTTGAGGCCTGCAGGCTTTTTCTACTGAAACCCTTTCCTGTTTGAAAAAGGCCCAAAGCTAATTCATCCCAGTTTCTGTTCATTCTGCAACATAAGTTAATAGTATTTGAAAAGCCAATCCATTCCAACACACTTGATGTGGAGATGGAAAGAGAGAGACAGTCTTCTGTCTCCTTTTCAAAAGCCCTTATCAGAAACTTTCCCATTATTAAAGATTACTAGATTCTGGGTCTCCTGCCTTCAGAAACAGAATAAAATATACACAGTGCCTGGGAGTAATAATTTTTGGAAAATGTGACATCTTTTAAAGAACATTTGTACCTCTTAGGAGAATTTACTGCAAAGGAAAATGCTACTTCTCTGTATTAAAAATAAAATAAAACAACCTCCTGGAGGAGTAAATCATTGCAATGACAGAGTACCTTTGTTCTTATTTGGGTAATTTGGGTAAGGATGAGATTCTTTCTTTTTTTTTTTAACTAGGGTCAATTTATAAAACTTCTATAACAATGGAAGGTGTGTTCGTCCTTTGTTGCAGAAGAAGACCATACCATCAGAGAAATGGTGACATGACTTGCGCTTGACTTTATTTTGAGTGAGGGAGAGCTGTGTAGGTTACCAGCCTCACTTCTCCTCCAGAGCCATCTGAATCTAGTGAATCCAGTGACCAGATACTCATAAGGATGACAGGAGATGACTCAGGATGAGGCAATTGGGGTTAAGTGACTTGCCCAATGTCACACAGCTAGTAAGTGTCAAGTGTCTGAGGTGAGATTTGAACTCAGGCCTCCTGACTCTTGCACTGGTGCTCTATCCACTGCACCACCTAGCTGCCCCAACAATGGAAGGAACGTATAAATGGAGGGTCAGGATGGAGGTAGTCTGGGAAAAGAATAATTCAAAGTTGCCTCCAGGTAAATCTGGGAAGCTTGCCCTCAGTGATACATCCCATTCCTTCCACCCTTGACCAATATCACTCTGGATGACCACTGTTCCTCTTGTTGTTGCTTGTATTAATGATATATTTTCTCTGGGGGTCAGAAGACTTGAATTCAAATGATGAGTCTGGTGATAACTCTGCAACTTCAGAACAGCCATTTCATGCACCTGGACCTTAGTTTCCTCTTCTGAGTAATCAGGGTGTTGGGCTAGAGGGCCTTTGAGGTTTAATTCTATTCCCATGATGACAAGAGGGGAAGTAAATAAGCATTGATATAGTGCCTGGTATATGATAGGTACTATATTGCATGCTATGTAAATATCTCATTTGATTTTCATAACAACCCTGATAAACATTGTTATTCCCATTTTATAGTTGTGCAAACTGAGGAAAACAGAGACTAAATGAGTGCCCCAGGATCACAAACCTAATAACTGTCTGAGTTAGGATTTGAGCACAAATTTGAACTCTTATTTTCCTGACTTCAGGCTCAACATTTTATCTACTGGCCCACCTAGTTGCATATGTGACCCTATAGTGTTTGCAAGGGAGCTTTACCTTTTATCTTTTCCCAATTAGATAAATATTAATAAAGAACCTACTAACTGTAGAACACAACATTGGACCCTATGGAAATTGTATACTTTAAGTAAATTAGTCCACGATTTAAAGGAATAATGAGTTGTAACATGGAATTAGACTAGATGGTAGTTAAGGTTTTTTCTGCTTCTAAAATCTAAAATTTTTTGAAAATTTCAAAGCTCTCTCTAATTTTACTTGGCTTTGCATTTTCACATATTAACACACCATACTTCAATAAGTTTTAAAATCATATTAAAGTTATATTTTCTCAAATTAGGTAAATTAGCATGGCAGGGTTGTGAATTCATGTTCAGAGTTGGGAGGGGGGAACAGGAGAGGGAAACCTACATTTCTCCCTAAGGGCTCTAGGTTATCTTTGATTCTTCCTTAATGGTATTATCTTTAGTTCCCATTTTGATATCTTTTCACAATGTTAAATGCCAATAATTAGTATTCTAGTTTAATTTAATCAATATGAATTAGCTTTTACAGGTAGATGGCAACTATGAACATATCACAAGAAAAGAAGCACAAATATTTTCCTCCAATTCCTTGGGCACACTCTCCAATGTATGACCTTTGTCATAAGGAGAGTAGGCTCAAACTTGAATCTGATTCTGCATAGCATTGGTTTCACTAAGTCTACTTCCATAGGAAACATAAATAGTAGATTGATAAGTTTGGATGTCTTCTACTTTGGGGTTGAGACAATCCTCAGTTTCCTTGGGATTTTGTTCTCCTCAATCCGGATTCTGGCAAATTCCAGCATGGACTTGAGCTACTAGAGTTTTTGGTAATTTATTCCTCTGACTTTTCAAAGCTCTTGAGGTCACAGTTACCTCCAATAACTCTTCCCCTAAAATCCAGAAAAAGTGGACACAACAGTGATAAAAGTTGTGGCTTCGTTCTGCTTCTGGATAAGAAGAGATCAGGGGACCCTCCTCCATCAGGAGATCCGCAACACTTCATGTTCCTTCTTAAACACTAGCTAGACTGGGAAGAGCCGGACCAAAAGTTTCACTTCTGTTGGTTATTCTTTTTCACAGATGACTTGGGGGGGAGTAGAGGCTAGAGTATCAAGCATGGAGCCAGGGATAGTTCAGATCTGGCCTCAGAAATTTAGTAGCTGTGTAACTATGGGCGAGTCACTTAGCTTCTCTTTGCCTCAGTTTTCTTATCTGTAAAATGCAACTAATAGTAGCCTCTACCTCCCAAGGATGTTGTGAAGATCAAATGAAATAATATTTGTAAAGTGCTTACCTCAATGCCTAGCACACAGCAGGCTTTTAACAAGTGCTCACTCTTTCCCCTCCTCCATCACTTTGAGGAAACCTCAATTCTAGCTCCAAAATGCATCAAGATTATTCCTCTTCTTCCTGTAGTAAGCAGACTGGAATTAATAGTAGAGCATCTGTACATGCTTCCAATAAATGATTAGTAGCCTTTCATTACAGATCATCACACCTTTCTCAAAGTAGGCTTTTCAGTATTTTCCACAAGGGGATTGTATCAGTTGAGAACTCTGCATATGCTCATAAACTCCCTGGCCCGTCTGCCCAACATACATTAGTATCATACTGTCTTGTCTTTCAGACTATGGCTAATAAAATCTCTACGCATGGCTTATCCTCACAAAGACGTCAGTCCATCAAAAAGTGTATATCAAATAAGTGCCTGCTAAAATGAGATATTGTAGCAAACACTGAAGATATAAATAAAAAAGAAGTAACATAATCCTTGACTTCAATCTTGACCTCCAAAGAAGGAGACAATAAGTACATACGTAGGAACATACAGGATAAATACGGAGTGAATAAAAGATAGTTGTGAGAGGGAGGGCACTGGTAGGTATGTGTTGGGAGTTGGGGTTACATGGCCAAGACTTCAGTTAGAAGGTGGCATTTGACTCCAGTCTTGAAAGAAATCTAGGATTTGCAGAAGTAAAGAAAAAGAACAATCCATTTTTTTTGTGGGGTGGGGCGGAGATGGAACATTAAGCATTGTGTCTGTAGAATAGTAAATAGGGCCAGTCTGGCTGAATGGTAGAATAGGAGGAGGAGAGGAAAGTGTAAAAAAAAAAAAGACTGGAAATGTAGACTAGGACGGGTTTGGAAGCAATTTAAATATCAAACATATTTTCAAATCTCTATTTTCTGTGTGTGTATGTTTAAACAAGTGAATTTTCTGAATTCTGCACATATCCCCCTTCAACCTCAGAAGCAAATTACTGATACAAGAGTTTCTTTGATGCTTTCTTTTGATACTAGGGAGATACCCTCATTATTTGATTTATTTCAGGATGTATTCATCACCTGGACTTTTGCATCTTTCTTCCTTTCCAGAATAATGGATATTGTATCCATTGAAGATATGGGAAAAGTTTTGGTAATTGGATATTTTAGTTGTCTGCTACTGAAGGGAGGGCTTCAAACATTCCCATATCTGATAAGATGGATCAGACGTCTTATTTTACTTCTCTGAGAATTGCAGTGGCTGTCTCAGTGACTTGCTCTGGGATGCTCTTATGAAGCCTGACCTGAGGCGAAGAAACTGCTACTGTATTTGGTATTTAGGAGGGACCCTAGAAGGGAGGGAAATGAGTAATTCTATGGGAATATGAGGAGGGGATTTGGTCATAGAAACCTTGTTGAGAATTTTATTTAAATTGTGAGATGATGGAGGGAGGAAAACAACAGCTGAGTCCCCAGATTGTTTGAAAATAAAGTTAAAAACACAATTAAAACAAATTTCCAAAGCAGTGTCAATATATAGGGAGCTAGGTTGAAGACCCTGGAGAGAACCAGGCATTTGAGACTAATGAAAAAGAAGTGATTAAAGAGTCAACTTGACTGTAAGACAGGAAACCTAGCAAGTTTCCAAATAAAATTGTCATTTATCCTGGCTTTCTTGGAGTTCCTCAGGCCTGTTTTATGGATAAAGGCTAACCCCATAGATGGGATAATGGTTTGAAGATAAAGATAAAGATGGTTTGAAGATAACTTGGTGTCTCAAAGAGCCAAAAGATATGGCAAGATGACCAAATAAAAGGGAGGGGAGGAAGAGGGAGAGAGAGAGATAGAGACAGATGGGGAGGGGGAGATTTCATCTGTCTGATGCATGCTCTTGGCAACCATTCCCTGGCCTTGTGATACTTTGGTCCTAAGTCTGATTGAAAGAACAGGCGGAATTCTAAGTGATCTGAGAGCGGTGAAAGCAAGCATCCTCAGACACAAGGAAGACCATGCAAGATTTTGTGAAAAGCCTAATTCCATAATGCATTCTAACTCAAAGGGATATTATCCTTCTTTCTACTCCCACCTGTCTCCTTCCTCCTAATGAACCACTTTGTTCATGTCACTGTGACTTTCAGTGCTTCCAGAATACTGCCTATTCTTGTAGTCTATCAGCTTCATTCCGCCATCACTTGCTTCCCAACTACCTCCCTCCCTGGAGCTAACCATTTCCATGGCATTCTTCTTGGTCCCCTTGAAGTCATTACCATCTTATCTTCTCACTCTCCACCTTATCAATCTTTCACTCTAGTTAAGCCCAACCATCTACTTTCTATGCTTCTCTTCCTCCTTTGATAGTCATTTCTAGAGAAAATCAGAGGCTATCAGAAGAAGACAGCCAAGTTTCAGAAGTGACAGCAAATGTTTTCAGTGCATCAATATACCTTGGAAATCTCATTTCACCTATTCATTTGGTGAGAGGAAGAAACAGAACTTGAGTAACCCAGATAACATAGGATAAGACTCAGGGACACCTTTTCTACTCATGGCTTTAAGAATCTTGAACACCCTAGCCCCAAACAAATATTATTCTCATTCTGGGCTACCTCTCCCTTGGGTTTTGTATCTCCCCAGCCAAAGTGCTATCAGGAGAAGGTCTTGATATAAAGTATATGCTAAGTAAATATGATTTGGTTAAATGAAAATGAATGACTGATCAGATATTGTGTAGGCAGATGATTATTTCTTAAAATGCTTCTAAAGAATCTCATATTAGCAGGAGAGAAATTGAAGTTGGCAGTGAAGTGACTGGTTCTAACAACCCCATTTTTAAAAAATGATACTTTTATTCTTTCTAATTATATGTAAAGATTATTTTTAATGATCATTTAAAAAAATTGAGTTTCAAAATTTCTACCTCTATTCCTCTCCTACTTGTTTCCTCCTTCCCCTACCTCCTCCCTAAAATGGTAAGTAATTTGACATAGGTTATATATGTGTAATGATGTAAAACACATTTCCATATCAGTCATATTGTAAAAGAAGTGGACCAAAAGGAAAACACACACATACACACACACACACACACACACACAAAAGTGAAAATAGTATGTTGCGATTTCTATTTATATTCACACTCCATCATTTCTTTCTCTGGATGTGTATATCACTTTCCATCTTGGGTCCTTTGGAATTGTCTTAGGTGATTGTTTTGATGAGAAGTTGATCATGGCACAATGTTGCTGATACTGTATACAGTGTTCTAGTTCTGTTCACTTCACTTTGCATCAGTTATGTTAACTTTTCTAGGGTTTTCTGAAATTATTCTGTTCATCATTTCTTACAATATAATAATAGTATTCCATATAGTGTAGGGGTATGTTCCTGTGTGTGTGTGTATCCCCTCTTATAGTATGTCATATGGTATATCCCTTACAGTAAAACAATAATATTCTAACACAATCATATACCATAGCTGATTCAGTCATTTTTGCCACCACCAAAAGAGCTGCTATAGTTATTTTTGTACATGTAGGTCCCTTACCCTTTTTTTATGATCTCTTTGGGATAGAGACCTAGGTATGGCTTCATCAAGGGGTAATCACAGGTTTATAGCCTCTTGGGTATAGTTCCAAATTGTTCTCCAGAATGGTTGGATTATTTCACAACTCCACCAACAGTGCATTAATGTCTGCATTGCCCCATTTTCTCTCTAACATTTATCATTTTCCATTTCTGTCATATTAGTCAATGTAATAGTTGTGAGGTGATAACTAAGAGTTGTTTTTAATTTGCATTTCTATAATCAATAGTGATTTAGAACATTTTTATATGACTGTTGATAGTGTTGATTTCTTTATCTGAAAACTGCCTATTCATATACTTTGACCATTTACTAATTGGGGAATAACTCGCATTCTTATATTTTGACTCAGTTTTTTTATATATTTGAAAAATGAGACATTTATCAGAGATACTGTAAAAATCATTTCCCAGATTTCTGCTTTCTTTCTAATCTTGGTTGCATTGCCTTTGTATACACATAATCTTTTACATTACATATAATCAAAATTATTCATTTCACATTTCATAATGCTTCCTATCCCTAATTTGATAATAAATTCTTCCATTCTCCATAGATCTGACAGATAAGCTATTCTGTATTCTAGTTTTTTTTATAATTTTATCCTTCATGTGTAAATTCTGTACCCATTTTGACCTTATCTTGTTATACAGTGTAAGATGTTGGTCTATACCTAGTTTCTACCATATTACTTTCCAGTTTTCTCAGTAGCTTTTGTCAAATTTATCATTCCAGAAGCTGGGGTCTTTGGGTTTATCATACGCTAGGTTAGTAAAGTCGTTTACTACTGTGTCTTGTGTACCTAATCTATTCCACTGATTCACCACTTTATTTCTTACTCAGTGTCAGAGAGTTTTGATGCTTACTACTTTATAATATATCTGATATCCAATATTAGTAGGCCACCTTCCTTCACATTTAGTTTTTTTTAATTCCATTGATATCCTTGACCTTTTGTTCTTCCAGATGAATTTTGTTAAGTTCTTTTTTTCTATCTCTATAAAAAACCTTTTGGTAGCTCAATATGGTATGGAAGAGGTAAATTATTTTAGGTAGAATTATCATTTTATTATATTGCTCAGCCTACCCATGAACAATTATATTTTTCTAATTCTTTAGATCTTTATTTGTGTAAAAAGTATACTATCATTGTGTTCATATAGCTTCTGCTTTGTCTTGGCAGGTAGATTCTCAAATATTTTATGTCTACAGTTATTTTAAATGGAATTTCTCTATCTCTTCTTCCTGAGCTTTGTTGGTGATATATAGAAATGCTAATGATTTATGTGGGTTTATTTTATATCCTGCAACTTTGCTAAATTTTTAATTATTTTAACTAAGTTTTTTAGTTAATTATCTAAGTATGCCATCATATCATCTGTAAAGAGTTTTGTTTCCTCACTGCTTAATGCAATTCCTACAATTTGATTTTCTTCTCTTTTTGCTATAGCTAACATTTCTAGTAGAGTATTGAAATAATAGGGCATCTTTGCTTTGTCCCTGATTTAATGGGAAGGCTTCTATCTCATGCTCATTACAGGAAATGTTTACTGATTGTTTTATATAGATAGTACATATTTTTAAGGAAAGCTCCATTTATTCCTATGTTCTCTAGTCTTTTTAATAGAAATGGGTGCTGTATTTTGTCAAAACCTTTTTCTGCATCTATTGAGAAAATCATGACTTTTTTTTTGTTTTGTTATTGGTATGGTCAATCATTTACCTCATATTGAATGATCCCTGCAGTACGGTATGTGGTCATGGTATATGGTCCTAATGATATATTGGTGTAATCTCCTTGGTAGTGTTTTTTTTTTAATTTTACATCAATATTAATTAGAGAAATTGATCTATACTTTTCTTTCTCTGTTTTGGGTTTTACTGCTTTAGTTATCAGTACCATATTTGTGTCATAAAAGGATTTGCTATGGTCTACTTTTTAGTCTGCTTTTCCAAATAGTTCACAACATGATGGCATTAATTGTTCTTTGGTAGAATTAACTTGTAAACCCATCTGACCCTGGGTATGTTTTTCTTAGTAAGTTCACTGATGGCTTGTTCAATGTCTTTTGTTTTCTAAAATGGGGTTATTTAAGTATTCTATTCTTTTTTGTTATTCTGGGCAATATATATTTTTGTAAATATTCATCCATTTCACGGATGAATTTGTTGCCATACAATTGGGCCAAATAGCTCCTAATTATTGATATAATTTCCTCTTCATTAGTGATAAATTCACCTTTTTCATTTTTGATACTGGTAATTTCACTTTCTTCTTTTTTAAAACATCAAATTAACCATTGGTTTATCTATTTTATTGTGCCTTTCCTCCATAAAACCAGATTCTACTTTTGT
The DNA here is from genome assembly GCA_023548195.1 of Bettongia penicillata ogilbyi. Taxonomy (NCBI): domain Eukaryota; kingdom Metazoa; phylum Chordata; class Mammalia; order Diprotodontia; family Potoroidae; genus Bettongia; species Bettongia penicillata. Next base: position 20,243,200 of record JAJHZJ010000453.1, read on the forward strand.
TTATTAGTTCAATGGTATTTTTACTTTCCTTTTTATTAAACTCTCTTTTGATTTTCAAGGTTTCCAATTTGGTGTTTAATTTGATATTTTTAATTTGTTCTTTTTCTACTTTTTTCGTTTCATGCCACATTCATTGATCTGCTTTTTCTCTATTTTATTGATGTAAGCCACACCCGCACAACTTGCAGCCCACAGGCTGCTTACAACACACCAAGGGATTTGGGGCAGCCTGCAAAAAATGTAGAGGAAAACATCCTTTGTATGTAGAGAAAATCCTTTGGTGTGCAGCCCGTGGGCCACAGATTGTGCAGGTGTGATGTAAGCATTGATAATTACATATTTCCTCCTAAGTAATGCTTTGGCTGCCTCCCATAAATTTTGATATCAGTGTTGTTATTACCTTTTGATGAAATTATTGAGTGTTTCTATGATTTGTTCTGACCCACTTTTCCTCTAGGATTAGATTCTTTACTTTCCATTTAATTTTTATCTTTTTCATAAAATTTTATTAAATGTAATTTTATTTCACTATGATCTGAAAACAATACATTTAATACTTTGGCCTTTCTGCATTTGATTGTGAGGTTTTTTATGCCCTAACACATGGTTAATTTTTAAGTAGGTGCCATGTCCTGCTGAGAGAAGAGTGTATATTCTTTTTTTCCCCATTTGATTTTCTCCAGAGATCTAATATATTTAATATTTCTAAAATTATGTTCACCTCCTTACCTTCCTTCTTGTTTGATTTGTGCTTACATTTAACTAGTTCTGAGAAGGGAAAATTGAGGTATCTCCTAGTATAGATTTACTGTCTTTTTCCTCCTATAACTCATTTAACTTCTCCTTTAGAATTTGGTTCACACTATTTAATATTTCATTTCTATAGTATCTCTTAGCAAGATGTAGTTTCCTCCCAATTAATAAATGGTCAAAGGATATGAACAGGCAATTTCCACAATTTTCAGAGGAAGAAATTAAAGATATCTATAATTATATGAAAGAATGCTCTAAATCACTTTTGATTAGAGAGATGCAAATCAAAACAGCCCTGAGGCACCACATCACACCTATCAGAATTGCAAATATGACAGAACAGGAAAATGAAAAATGTTGGAGGGGATGTGGGAGAGTTGGAACATTAATTCATTGTTGGTGGAGCTGTGAGCTCATCCAACCATTCTGGAGAATGGTTTGGAACTATGCACAAAGGGCTACAAAAATGTGCATACCCTTTGACCCAGCAATATCGCTTCTAGGGCTATATCCCCAAGAGATCATAAAAATGAGAAAGGGTCCCACATCTACAAAAATATTTATAGCAGTATTCTTTGTAGTTGCCCAAAACTGGAAATCTATGGGATGCCCGTCAATTGGGGAATGACTGAATAAATTATGGCATGTGAATGTAATGGAATACTATTGCGCCATAAGAAATGATGAACAAGAAGACTTCAGAGAAGCCAGGAAAGACTTATATGATCTGATGCTGAGTGAAAGGAGTAGAACCAGGAGAACTTTGTGCACAGCAATGACCATAGTGTGTGAGAGTTTTTTCTGGTAGACTTGGATCTTCATAGCAATGCAATGACATAAAAAAAAAAAAAAATTCCCAATGGTTTTCTAAGGCAAAATGCCTTCCACATTCAGAGAAAGAACTATGGAATTCAATTGCAGAGTGTAGCAGATCATTTTGTGTGTGTGTGTGTGTGTGTGTGTGTGCATTATGTTTTGGTTTGTTATATGATTTCTCCCATTTATTTTAGTTCTTCCACACAACTTGACTATAGTGAAAATGTATTCAATAGGAATGTATATGTATATCCTGTGTAGAATTGTATGTCATCTTGGGGAGGGAGGGGGGTAGTGGGAGGTAGGTAGGGGGAAAAATATCTAAGTTTTATGGTAGTGATTGTAGAATATCAAAAATAAATAAAATTAATATATTGAAAAAAGATGTAGTTTCCTTCCTTGTCTCTTTCTATTTTTGCTTTTCCTAAGATCATAATTGCAACCCCTTCTTTTTCTGTTTTTACTTCAGCTGAAGCATAATAATAGATTTTGCTCCAGTTATTTACCTTTAGTCTGTGTGTATATCTCTGTCCTTCAAATGGGTTTCTTTTAAACAAAATATTGCAGGATTCTGGTTTTTAATAAACTCTATGATCTCCTTTCATTTTATAGGCAAGTTCATCCTATTTACATTCACAGTTATCATTACTAACTGTGTATTTCCCTCCATACTATTTTTCTCATGTATACTTTTTCTCTCTCTTTTCAGCCTGTCCCTCCTGACCAGTGTTTTGCTTCTAACCATCACCTCCCTCAATCTGGCCTCCCTTCTATCAGAACTCCTCCTTTTCTTGCTCCACCTCCCTCCTACTTCCTTGTCACGTAAGATAGATTTCTATACTCAACAGAATATGTTTGTTATTCCCTCTTTGAGCCAAATCTGATGACAGTAAGATTCAGTCAATGCTCAGCCCCACCGCCTTCTTCCTTTCACTCTAATAGGTCTTTCATACCTCTTCATGTGCTATAATTTACTTCATTCTGTCTCTCTCCTCTCTTCTCCCAGTGCAATTCTCCTTCTCACCTCTTATTTTTAAAAATTTTATTCCAACAAGTTCAACTTAACCCTACACCCTCTGCCTATGTATACTCCTTTTGACTTAAAGATATAGTTCTTAAGAGTTATGCTTATTATCTTTCCATGTAGGGATGTGAACAGTTCAATCTTATTAAATAACATGTTTTTTTTTTTCCTTTCCTGTCTACCTTTTTATGCTTTTCTTGAGTCTTTTCTTGGAAACCTGGATTTTCTGTTTATCTGTGCTTTTTTCATCAGAATGTTTGAAACTCTCCTGTTTCATTGAATGTTCATTTTCTCCTGAAAGATTATACTCAGTTTTGTTGGGCACTTATTCTTGGTTGTAATCCACACTACTGTGTTTTCTGGAATATAGTATTCCAAGTCCTCTGAACCTTTAATGCAGAAGATGCTATATCTTGTGTAATGCTGACTGTGACTCCTTGATATATGAATTGTTTCTTTCTGGCTACTATCAGGATTTTCTCCTTCACTTGAGACTTCTGGGTGTTTTAATTCTGGGATCTCTTTCGGGAGGTAATTGGAGGATTTTTTTTTCAATTACTACTTAACCCTCTGGTTCTAAGATATTATGGTAGTCCTCCTTGATAACTTCTTGAAAGATACTGTCCAGGCTTTTTTTTTTTTTTTTTGATCATGGCTTTCAGGTAGTGCAACAGTTCCTAAATTATGTCTCCTGGAACTGTTTTCCAGGTCAGTTCTTTCTCCAATGAGGCATTTTACATTTTCTTCTATTTCTTCATTCTTTTGATTTTGTTTGGTTATTTTTGGAAATACTTAAATATTTTTGATTGATTCTTGGTGTCTCATGGAATCATTAGCTTCTACTTACACAATTCCAATTTCAAGGTTTTATTTTCTTTAGAGTGAACTTTTGTACCTCCTTTTTCATTTGGTCAATTCTACTTTTAAAAGAGGTGTTTTCTTATTCCATTTTTTTGTGCTTCCTTTTCCAAGCTGTTGACACTTTTTTTTCATGACTCTCTGCCATAACTCATTTATTTTTCCCATTTTTTTCTCCCTTCCTCATTTTATTTTTTAAGATTTAAATTTACTTATTTATTTTCAGTTTTCAACATTCATTTCCACAAGACGTTGAGTGCCAAATTTTGCCCCCATCTTTCCCCTCCCCATTCCAAGATTACATCTTCCCTCAGTCAACCCTCCCTTTTATCTTTCCCCCTCTTATCCCCTTCCCCTTTACTTTCTTGAAGGGCAAGATATATTTCTATCCATTGCCTGTATACCTTATTTCCCAATTGCATTTAAATACAATTTTTTAACAATTGTTTTTAAAACTTCAAGCTCCGTATTATCTCCCTTCTTCCCTCCCCTGAGAAGGCAAGCAATTCAATATAGGTTTTACGTGTGTACTTATATAAAACACCTCCATAAGAGTCACGTTGTGAAAGACTAATCATATTTCCCTCCATCCTATCTTGCTCCCCAATTCTATGTTCTCCTTTGATCCTGTCCCTTTTCTAAAGTGTTTGCTTCTGACTACCCCTCCCCAATCTACCCTCCCTTCTGTCATCCCTGTTTCTTATCTCCTTTCCTCCTACTTTCCTGTAGGGTAAGATACTCAATTGAGTGTATATATTATTCGCTCCTTAAGCCAAATCCAATGAGAGTAAGGTTCACTCATTCCTTCTTACTTCCCTTTCTTCCCCTCCATTGTAAAACCTTTTTCTTGCCTCTTTTACACAAGATAATTTACCCCATTCTATCTCTCCCTTTCTCTCCCCAATATATTCCTTTCACACCCCTTAGTTTTATTTTTAAAATATCATCCCTTCATATTCAACTCACCCTGTGCCATCCATCCATCTCTGTCTTTGTCTGTCTGTCTCTTTGTCTCTGCCTGTCTCTGTCTCTCTCTTTCCTCCAACTACTCTGAGAAATTTCTCATGAGTTACAAGTCTTTCCATGTAGGAGTGTAAACAGTTCAATTTTAGTAAGTCCCTTGTGATTTCTCTTTCCCGTTTACCTTCTCATGCTTCTCTTGATTCTTGTATTTGAAAGTCAAATTTTCTATTCAGCTCTGGTCTTTTCATCAAAAATACTTGAAAGTCCTCAATTTCATTTAATGTCTATTTTTTTCCCCTGAAGGATTATACTCAGTTTTTCCATTTAGGTGATTCTTAGTTCTAATCTTAGCTCCTCTGACCTCTGGAATATCATATTCCAAGCCCTTCAATCCCTTAATATAGAAGATGCTAGATCTTGTGTTATCCTGATTGTATTTCGACAATACTTAAATTGTTTCTTTCTGGCTGCTTGCAATATTTTTTCTCCTTGACCTGGGAACTCTGAAATTTGCTACAATACTCCTAGGAGTTTCTCTTTTTGAATCTCTTTCAGGAGGTGATTGGTGGATTCTTTTAATATTTACTTTACCCTCTGGTTCTAGAATATCAGGGCAGTTTTCTTTGATTATTTCATGAAAGATGATTTCTAGGCTCTTTTTCAGCCATGGCTTTCAGGTAGTCCCATAATTTTAAATTGTCTCTCTTGGATCTATTTTCCAGGTCAGTTGTTTGTCCAATGAGATATTTCACATTGTCTTCTATTTTTTCATTCTTTTGGTTTTGTTTTGTAATTTCTTGGTTTCTCATAAAGTCATTAGCTTCCATCTGCTCCATTCTAATATTTTTTTGAAAAATAAACAAATTCTTTAATTCATAAACCGTATGAGAACAAAGTCAAGGGCAGGATGGTTGGCACTTTTTGTTGAAAGTCTCACTCTTCCTCCAGGTGTGAGAAGCCCAAGGGGAGGGAGGGCCTTTATCCTCCCCTTGGATGGAGGGTAGGGATGCAGGTGGAGTGATGGCACTGCTGGGGTGGGCTCTACAGAGGCATCAGGTGAGATGGAGACTAAGTAAGGTGCCAAAGAGCCTGGGCCATGAGAACACTATGGTATTTGGATACCACTCCCCCTGACCTCAAGAATGAGGACACTGGAGTATAGCTTTCTTCAAGGAAAGGATTCCTAGAATGCACCCCCTATCTGTCTGCCCAAATGTGATGGGGGAGCATATCTATGCTGGGCCAGGGCAACTCCTTTTCCAGAAACAAACATTGAAACAAACATGAACAGTCTTTTCCAATCAATCCAACAAAAGGCTTAAAATGCAAGCCAAAAAACAAGGCACTATGGGTAGGACCTGGGTAAACCAAATGGGCCACAGAGGCACTCTCAACAGGGCCTACAGAAAATGAAAGCAGAAAGATATCCCTGCACCCCATTCCCAATCACCCCAGAAAGGAGGATAGAAGGTCAAAATGAGACCAGAGCCCCAAAGAGGTCTCAGTTACAGAGAGAGAAGGAGTTGTCATCATCTCCCTACATGAAATAGTAGAAAAAAGCCAGAAAAAGAGCAAAATCAATGAAGAGAAGGGACTGGACCCAAAGGGGCACCATTCTCTCATTCTTTCCAAGCTTAGCCTCAAGGCCTTGTTTAGGTCTAATATCCTGGCAGACTTCTAGAGGGAGGGAGTGCCAGCAGGAGGATACTGGGGTGGAGGAAAAATGAGAAGAAGGGCTGGAGCCAGTGATGGATCGGTAGTGAGAAACACTGGCAGGCATTGCTGTCTCAGTTGAAGTCACTGTCTATGTTCTCCTCCTGGGTTACATGGTAGAGAATATTATTCTCTTTTATCCACTGGTGCAGGTGATAAGTAGGTGCTTTGGAACTGCTGCTGCTGTAGCTTCTGGAAGGTAGGGGCTCCTGGAAACTGGTCCTGGTCTTGGCTGCTGGGATAGCTGCAATATCAGTCTCCCCATAAGTCTAGGTAGTTGAGTAGCTCTCTTCATAGTAATTGTCATAGTCAACTTCATCACCTTCATCCATATCATCATCTTCATCCTGTCCCTGTCTTGAACCATAAGCTTAACCCTCAAAATTCTCTGCATATTGGTAAGAAGAGCTGGCAGTCACAGGGGAAAGCTTGGTTCTCTGACTTCCATGTTCATAGATTTTCTCTTCATACAGTTTTCAGGTTGAACCCACGACTGGTCCGTGGGGGATGTTGTAGAGTTTGAACAGGAGAGCAAGATCCTGGTTGGAGAGGCTGTGGTAGTTGTCCATGGTGGACACCAGACAGGGTGGAGATGGGTGATCTCCTTAGCAAGTGAGTGAGAGAGGCGAAGGTGGACAGGGAGACTCCATTCTAATTTTTAAAGCACTATTTTCTTCACTGACCTTTTGCACCTCCTTTTCCATTTGGCTAATTCTGCTTTTTAGGGCATTCTTTTCCTCATTGGCTTTTTGGGTTTCTTTTGCCATTTGTGTTAGTCTATTTTTTAAGGTGTTATTTTCTTCAATATTTGGAGGGTCTTCTTTAGCAAGCTGTTGACTCTTTTTTCATGATTTTCTTGTATCACTCTTATTTCTCTTCCCAATTTTTCCTCTACTTCTCTTACTTCATTTACAAAATCCTTTTTGAGCTCTTCCACAGCCTGTGACCAATTTATATTCCTCTTGGAGGCTTTAGGCATAGGAGCTTTGACTCTGCTGTCTTCCTCTGGTTGTATGCCCTGATCCTCCTTGTCACCAAAGTAATATTTTATAGTCTGAGTTCTTTTCCAATGTTTACTCATCCTCCCAGACAAACATTGGACTTTCTAACTCTTTGTCTAGATAGAACTCTGTTTCTGGTGGTGGTGGTGGTACTGGTGGTGGATGTACAGTCCCAGGCTTCAGGGATTTTGTGTCAACTGCTTGATCCCCCACCATCAGGGGGCCCAGAGCTCCTGAAGCAGCCTTTACTGCCACTGCTGCTGCTGCCGCTGCCACTACTGTTGCTGTTTCCTCCACCTCAGGCTGCTGTGCCATGATACCCACCAACCTGGGGCTGGACCTGGCCAGACTGAGCACTCCTCTTTCACCCAAGTCCCACAGAGTTTTCCCACTGGCCTTTTTGGTGTTTTTCAGTTGAGAAGCCTGGAAACTGTCACAGTTGCCAATGATTCAGTCCCCTGAGGTCTGCTCTGGCCATCTATGCTGGTGCTTCCCATGCCTGACTGGGCTCTGCTCCCTGTCTGATGTGAAAGACCCTTCCTGTCCACCAGGTTTTCATGGGCTGGGGATTTGGTTTACTCTGTAATTTTGTGGGTTCTGTAGCTTTAGAATTTGTTTAGAGTCACTTTTTACAGGTATTTGGAGGGCTTTGAGGGAGATCTCTGGGAAGCCCCTGATTTTACTCTGCCATCTTGGCTCAGCCCCCAGTTTTTTCTCTTATTTGATTTTTAAAAGTCTTTTTTGAGATCTTCTAAGAGAACTTCTTGGGCATGAAATGAATTCATATTTTTCTTTGAGATTTCACATATAGGCATTTTGGCATTGTTGTCTTCTTCTGAATTTGTATTTTGATCTCCATGTTGCCATAGTAGCTTTCTATGGTCATGGATTTTTTCTTTTTTTGCTAATTTTCCAGCCTATTTTTCAATTTTTAAAGTTGTGCTTCAGGAGTACAGGGGACACTATGCTAAGTTTCTTGTACCAGGGGTAAGGGAGCTGGTCACTGACTTTCTGAGCTGGGACCTCTGAGGTTGGAAGCTCACCATTTGTACTGTAGACATCCTCTCTAGTCTCACCTACTGTGCTAAAGCCTCAGGCCTTACCACTACTCTGCTGCACCAGATCTAGAGGTCTCACGGTTGACAGGTCTTCTGAGCCAAGGCTATAGGGTCTTGGTTCTAACAACTCATTTTGATAGAGTAGAATAATTCTTTACTTTGTCTCTTGGACACTCCAACAGAAACTATTCTACTAATTGCATATAGTCTCCTTTCACATTAATAGTTGATCTGAGTCTCCTTTGCCCAAACTCTGTGTTTGCATCTTTTTTTTTCTTTATTTTGACATGCTTAAAATTTTGTTCACTATTACTGGGACATGACCATGGTAGGTGAAATCTAAGTCAGTAAAGAATAGGAAACAATACTGGGCATTTGTTTTTCCTTGGAGGATGAGAATGGGGTGTTAGACTCTTCAGTCAGAATTATTGCAGTAACAGTGTATTTCTAGATGGTTTTCAGGCACATATCTATAAGTGTGCCTGTGGTTGCAGCCAAAGGCTTGTGAAAGCTGTTGGGAATAAAAGCACAAAGTGAGCACTCTAGGTATTACAGTTTTCTGAAATAAATCCATAAAGCCACCCTATTGGGGATTCTCTTTCCTTCTCCTATAGTTTTGTCTATAATTACTCTCTTCCTGAAGCATAATTCTTTCTTGAGGATAGAGAGGTTGGAGAATTGAAAAAATTTCGAGAAAGTGATTAATCTAGCTGGTCATGTTACTTCTCCAAAAAGCTCCTATTCATTGCCACAAAAGAAAAGATCTACTTTACAAGCCATAGAGTGAATTTAATTTGCCATTAAGCAAACCTCTGTCTATTTTATTTTTGGCAACTCCTCTGATACTGGAAGAATCAATTCATAATTGGGGCATTTCCTCCTTCCTTTTGAGTGACTACAGGTTCCTTATCAGAAAGTCATGTTTTAGGACACCAGTATACTCCAAAATCTGCCATTTTAACATAAATAAAAATCATAAAAGTCATAGAGTTATAATGTTTTCAAGGTTCTTTATGTGCCACCTCACTTGATCCTTACAGTGACCCTATTACCCCCATTTTATAGATGAAGAAACTGAGGCTAAAATAAATTGCTTAGCTAATATCCTAGTTTTCCACCTTGAAGTACAGTGCTCTATCCACTATAGCATACTGCTTCATAAAAGACGCTGCCATAAAAGTCCCCTGCCAAATGTAGATTTAAAAAATATTTTTGTCTCTTGTCTTTATAAATCATTATGAGATAACCTAATGGATTCTCTTATATGAAGTGGAAGACTCTTAGGACAGATGAATCACATATATTTTCCATCTTCACCTAATATTTCAGAAATATCTTAGCCATGTTGAGTTTCTTTTATTGCTTTGGTTTGGTGTGTGTGTTGAAAAGTAATTCCAGCTAATGCTATGAAAAATATGTGTACATATGTATCTCAAATGCACAAGTAAGGATGAAATACTTTTTCTTTATTTTAGAAGGATGAGAATATATTCCTCAGTTAATTTCTTGGAGTTTAAGAAGTTGGCTCCTAGAATTTGTACTTTGTGTATTGCTCAGGCCAATAAAAATTTTAATTTCTAAGTCTATTACATTCACAGAAATGGGTCTTAAGCACTTTTGGAAAATGCTGAGGGTTTTACAGGTGCATTATTTTTGTAATGTTCTTTTGTTAACTAATTTATAATAAGGAACAATGACTACTATCTGAATAAAAGATTTGAGTTGCTTTAACTCATGATTTTGAGAAAGGAGAATAATACAACACATTCCATATATAGATTTCTCAAAGGAAAGATGGAATGGCAGTATAATATTTTTGTACTATTAATAAGAAAAACTTCACATTTTGTGGTAGTCAGGGGTAAATATATCAAATCAAAAGCAGCTTATGTAAATATTTTTGGCAATAAATGACTATTTCTCCCTATTTTTGAACAGCAACATTAAAAATGATAGAAACCACCAACTGTATATGATAGTATTCCGAAAATATTTTTAGGGAGGGAATAGCTAGGGGAATTTGAGAAGGACTCTCCTCAAGGAGTAGATTGCTTTTAATTATGAATCATTCAATTAATCCATTTTATTCCTATCTGGAAAAAGACTCTCGGGATAATGACTTATTCCATTCAAAATCCAAGGAAGCAGCTGCCATTGATATGATTCTGGCTGATTGCAAACAGCAGTTTGAGCTTAAGGTATAGAGTGGAAGATGATAACATCAAGTGATTGGAATTGCACGCAATTCATTTTACCTTGGTTTTGCTGTTTTGACTTTGAGATCATAAGGTCCCCCAGAGATATTTTTGTTTTGTTTTGGTGAGTTAGCAACCCTTACCCATAGTGCGCCGAAGTCTGTCCAGTTATTTTTTTGCTGAGAGCTAGGACTTCAAAGCCCCCCAAAAATGAATCCACCAATCAATTTTTAAGTCTAGTCACTTTAAAAGGGGCATGCTCTTTTCAGCAATGACATTTCTCCACTCTTTCCTCAATGAAAATGAATGTTCACATATAGGCACTGAACTCTAATACCATTCACAGAGGCATTTGGTTGGAGTGAACAGGGCTTGAGTTCCTAAGAAACTCATAAACCACCAAGAGCTCATTTAATCACTTGGTGTGGCCAGTCTCAGTGGTGTCATGTCAGGTACATTTCTATGGAACATGATGTCCTGATCACCTTCCTTAGAAACTCATTCTGTTTTTTTTCTTGTATTGGACAATAGGCTTAATGCCAGGTCCCACTTGAGAGATAAGCAGGCACGTAGACTCTAATAAGTAGAGAACGATGCAGTCTAAATGTAACATTTAAACTAGGAACAAATTTCAAGATTGTACCCATTGCAGTTTCAATCATTTTTATTAAGTGTTATGAAGTTTTATTCTGTGATGTCTGGGACCTCAAACCAGAGCATAAATTTCTCTTCTCTTTAAAGACAAATTTATTCTAGGGAAAGCTATCTTTCTATTTTGACCATATTGTCTCAGGATCTCTTGCTATGTATAAGGTTTGGAGCATGCAACTTTGGGAATCTTTACTCTCTCCAAACATTTTCCCCACTTGGTTCCTCAAAATGGTACCAGGAGAATTAAAAATCTGGACTAGTTAATGCTCCAATTTTTCTTTTCAGAGACAGAACTGATCCTAATGCAAAGATCTGATGGGTCAGCAGTGTTGCTGCCAAACCATATGACTTTGGGGACACAAAGGTTCCTGACAGCTTAGTGTCTGTCAATATTGACAAAATTGCAAGAATTTGCAATCGCCTACAGGATTTCTTGATCATAATGTTGGCACTGTCTTTAGGGTAAGTTATACAGGTGGGATGAAATGTAGGGTGTTATAAGAAATAATCTACAAAATTAAGCAACAAGTCTTGCTATTGAGAAAAAAAGAATTTTTCTGGAATTCCTCAGGTTGAATTTTTACATTAATCATGAAATGATAGAGTCTTAGAATTGGAAGGCATCTTGGTGGTTATTTTATCTGGTCTATAGCCAAGCAAGTATTTCATTTATAGATGACTTTATTAAGTGGTTATTCAACTTTTTCTAGAAGACTACCAATGATAAGAAGCCTGCTACCTCCCAAGGTAGTCCTTACACTTTTGAATAGTCTGATAGGAAATTTTCCTGTATATCCAGTCTAAGTTTACTTCTATAGGCGTATAGCCAGCAAGTTATACATTTGAAAGCAGACCTTGTTACTACAACTTTTACCTCTGAAAGCCTTATAATTCAGTTAGGCCTCAGAGAGTCAAAAGAACCATGTATTCTGGGCTTACTTTTATTTCCTTACTTTTCTTCTTTCACTATTTGTATAAGAGAGAAAATAAAATTGGGGGATTGATTGAGGTATTGGGAATTCTAAATCCCAAGAACATTCGGTCCAGAGAACCAGTTTTTAAAATGGATGTTGACAAAGGTCAGTCATTGGCAATGAAACCAGGATTCATGGGGAATTTCTAACTCTACTATGACTATTGACAAAGATGGAGCCTTTGGTCACTTAAGGAAAATAAAAGGTTTGAGTCTAAAAGCATTAATTAGTTGGAGTTGCTAGGGGATAGATAGATAGAGAAAACTGTAAAAATTCAAAGCCAGGCTCTTGTTCCTTCTTCAGACTTAAGGAAAGGGAAAAGAAAAGGAGGATAGACTCTAACTTTTCAGTGACAGAATTGACCATAGACCCTTAGGGTTCTACAGATTGACTTCAGGGGAGTCTTTAAATTTGGATAAGAAAATAAATGCATCTGTACTTTCACTAACCTCCAGCTAAAGTTTAGCTAAAAACGTTATTCTGAAAGGGGTCCATAGTCTTCACCAGATTGCCAAAGTGGGCCACAACAGCCACCAAGATTAAGATCCTCTGAGCTAGAGACAATGATCTAGTTTAGTGGATAAGTGCTAGACATGGGGTCAGGAAGATCTGATTCTGAATACTGTTTATATGTTTACTAGCTATATATGGCAATCAAATCTTTTTGCTGTTTTTGTTTTACTAAAAGTGTCTCTGATTGATTAATGTGATTAAAGCTCTTCCCCACCCATTGATGGGTTTGCCCATTGAGGGAAGCTTGATTAGGGGAGTTGTTTTGTAGCAGGGTTCCAAGTACCTTATTATTATATTTTTTTTTTTTTGAGCACTGGGTCAGAGGGTTACACCCTCTTGCTCTCAGAAGTGCATAAATACTCTGAGGGGTGAGGTTTTACTTTGGGGCTTACTGACTGGAAGTGTTTGTTTTGCCAGATGAGGACTCTGGGAAGCCACTAAAGAAGCCCCCTCTCCCCTGCTTTGAAAACCCAAATGCCCATGCTTCCCTCTCTGGTAACTATGGTCAGATAGTTGGACCTGTCTGTTAAATTCAGGCAGAGGAAGCTATGTCTGTTGATTTTTGATTTCTCTGTATTTTCTTTGAAGTTCAAGGTGCTGACTCCCCTGAACCAGGTGAATGATATATGTACTTGGTTAAAGGAATGATATATGTGCTTGATTAAAGTGATTATTAACCCTTCAAAAGTTGCCTTTCCTTTTAGAGAAGCAGATCAAAGAACCTGTGATAACAGGCACCTCTGTGATGTTGGGGTGCTTACTGTCACAATAATATAAACTATCCTAGCTTCGGGTTCCTCATGTGAAGGGCAATGATAATTGCACCTGAATTACAAAGTTCATGTGAGAATCCAGCAAAATAATATTATGTAAAGCACTTTACAAATTTTACATAAATAATAGCTTTTTTTTATGATTGAATGAGCAAAATGACTGAATCTGTGATTTCATGTGTAAATGGAGAGCTTGCAGGTGAGCCAATTCCCTCTACCAATGTAGGCTGATGCCTTCTTTGTAACTTTATAATCTAAGAGAGGAGAGAGAGAGAGAGAGAGAGAGAGAGAGAGAGAGAGAGAGAGAGAGAGAGAGAGAGAGAGAGAGAGAGAGAGAGAGAGAGAGAGAGATTGAGTTGTGAAGTAACCTGGTCAAGGTCACACAGTCAGTCTGATCTTCTGGGCTTTGAGGTCAGCTTTCTAGCCATTATGTTGCATTGCCTCTGTCATCGTCACTGCCATCACCACCACCATCATCATCATCATCATCAATTATCATCAATTATTAAGAGTAATTTTATCTATTAAAGGTGTATATATTCATGGCAAAACATGCAACATGTTTATAGGCATTGTTATTGCTGTCTTTCTTATCATATTGGGGCAGGTCGGTTGTACACTGGATAGAGCACTGGACCTGGAGTCATGAATATCTGAATTCAAATCCAGCCTTAGACACTAGCTGTGTGACCTGAAAAAGTCACTTAACTCTTTTTGCCTCAGTTTCCTCATCTGTAAAATTAACTGGAGAAGGTGATGATAAACTACTCAAATATCTTTGCCAAGAAAACCCCAACTGGGGTCACAAAGAATTAGATATGACTGCAAAAATGATTTAACGACAAGAAAGACATCTTAAATTCTCCCTTCCCCACGCCATCCAACATCTTCCTTACTACTGTATGGAGCAGCACTAACCTCCTGGTTCCTCATTAATCCTGGACTCCTTACTATCTCTTACTCCCCATATCTAAGCTATTGCCATAGCTTATTGATTTCACCTTTAAAATATCTCTCAAATATGCTGCTTCCCTCCTCTGACAGTAGAGTCACTCAAGTTGCAGCCACATCCCCTCGTACCTGGACTCTTACAATAACCTGCTCGTAGGTCTGCCTGCCCTAAGTCTCACCCTGCTCCAATCTGTCCTTCATTCAATCATTAAAATGACTTTCCTAAAGAGCAAATGTGACCATCTCACCCCTCCTTCCACAATTAGCTCCAGTGGTTCCTTTCTGCTTTCAGATACAAATAAAAATGCTTTGTTTGCCTTGAAATCCTTTATAACCCCCACTCCCATGTTTCCAGTCTTCTTACACATTACTCCCTGACACGTTTTCTTCAGAGCCCGGATACTGGCCTTCCGGCTGTTTCACAAACAAGATGCTCCATCTTTTGGCTCAGGGCATTCACTCTGACTGGCATGAATAGATTTGTGCCTAGAATACTTCCTCCTCCTCTCTCCCTACCGAACTTCCTGTCTTTCTTTAAGTTCCCATTACTCTCACCCTTCCCCAACTCTTCTTAATTCTAGCATGTCCTGTGTATAACCTGCTTTGTATAGATTTGCTTGTTGTTTCCTCCCCTAGATTATAAGCTCCTTGAGAGCAGGGTCTGTCTTGCCTCTTTTTTGCATCCCCAGACTTTGCCACAGGACCTGGAAAAAAGTGGCTTAATAGCTATTGATTCATTGGTTGGTTGACATAATATTTTTAAAGCACTTGGTAAATATTTAAAGTGCTACATAAAGGATAGTTATTGTCATCATCATCATCATCGTTATCATCATCATCCTCTAGGTGAATTAGTAAGCTATCTTTTTGAATGAGTGAGAACACAAAGTAGATTTACACATAGAAAAGTTTTGTCTGGAGAATTCATAGTATCAGTTGATGGGATGTCCCAGGTACTACACGTCTTCCGCCCACTGCTGGTAGTTCTGCCATGGAGATCCAAGTATAACAAGTCCAGTCCATATGCCTTATGATAAGCTTTCACATAGTTGAAGACAGCTGTCCTACCCATCTCTAAACCTTCTATTTTCCAGGTTTTAAACATTTCCAAGGTCTTCAACCTCAGTCCTCATAGGGCTTGATCTCCAGACCCTTAACCATCCTAGTTTCTCTTGTATGGATAGTCTCCATGCATCTTACCAATATACTTTCCAAAACTGGTACCCCTAACAGAATACTGTACTCTGACTAAGGAGTATGTCCAGGGAAGAGTTCAATGGAGCTATTATCTTCTTATTCCTTGACTGAATTAAATTGACTCCAGTATGCACAGCCCTAAGGGAATTATTCCATTCAGTAAGTAATTGCTCTACTTAAGACCTCAGATAGTGGAGGAAAAATAGTCAGAGGTCCCTGCTGATGCAAATCTGTTGTACTTGGTCCTTCATAAAGATTTGCTGTTTTGACATGCTGAGTTCCAGGAGAAGAATTAACTGGATTCTACTAAGGGGACAGCCCATTTCAGGTGCTCTCAATATATATTTTATATTCCTATATTTTCATTTAAATATTTCTAACCTAGGGAGGTGGGGTAGTAGTTTTCATTCTTCCTACCTAGAGGAAGATGGAGAAATAACAAGTGAAAAGAGGCAAATTATTATTTTAAAAGATTCAATTTAAAATACTATGCTTTTTTTCTTCATTTCAACACAAATTTTTCATTCTAATGCAATTTCCCAAGAAACACCTGAGCTATATATAACTGCTGAAATAAAAGCAGCTGCAATTCCAAAGCTGGTAGGACCATTTCCCTGGTTATAAACTAGACTGGGAGGAATGTTTTCATATCATCAATCACATACAACATGGCATAAGGAGTTCATAAAATTGGTAAGTAGGTTTTTAAAATGTACTGTCATGGAAGTTAGTTTGGGGAACTTTGAAAAATTTTGCATTTCCCAGAACAGCTGAGGGCAGCATCATATATTAGCTTCACTTTTTACCACTGTTCTATCACAGGGAGAAAGTTCTACAGGTGTATATAGAAACTAAATTTGACAATATGAATACCTTCAAAAGACAAGTCTGTAGTTTGCACTATGAAGTGTGACTTAGTGTCAAAATAGAATAAAATCTCCCCCCTTCATTATTGTTCTACCTTTGCCATTATTATGTTTGGGCAAAATAGCTATTATATTTTTTTGCATAATTTCAGCCAAATCGGTTATTATATTTTTGGCACAATTTCCTTCTTCTCTTCCTAAGTCTTCCCCCCTCAAATATTATGTGATAAAATTACTTTGACAGAGTGAACTAGGGTAGCCAAGGGCATAATTTCTCTGCTAGGCAGGCTGTCAAGCTTGCCTCTCCTTTGATTTGCCAATATTTCAAAGAGCACTTATAACCATGTAAATATAATAGGATTAGACACGAACCTGCTAAGGGTGAGATGACTGGTTGGTTTCATTCCCAGAAAACCAGTTTAAACTTAGATTAGGGGCACCTAGGATTTGAGGATTTTATTTTTACTTCTAGAGGAAATAGACTGTAATACTAGTACCCACTGTGGGCATACCTGAAAAGTCCACGGTTTCAGAGAATATCATGGATGCAACTTTTATTGACCTTGAAGAGTAGATTCACGACATCTAATTCCCTTAGGTATTTTTGGGACTAAGGTCCTAAACTGTTTGAACAATGAGCACATAACTCCCCACCCCCAGCGCCCCAGGGACAGAGGGGAGGAGAAGACAGGAAAGATACACATAATAAACCTTTCCAGAGCTTTCTCCAAGGAGAGGCATTCAGGCAGGGCAGAGAACATCCTAAAAGAGAAGAGCCTGGAGAATTTCAGTACTCTCTGGCAGATTGCATCAGGATCGGATACGTCCTTGTCTGGTACGTAATACTAATTTACTCTGTGACAATAGCAGGAACAATCAATCAATGAATTTACAAGCATCATCAGTTGATATTCCAGATGCTGAGCATATAAAGACAAAAGTGAAATAGTCTGTCTCCAAAGTGCTTACATTCTATTGGGAGAGATGATATATACCTTTATAAATACAGCAAAAATATATATGTAACCCAAACTACAAACCTTCCCTTGCTCTGACAGGTTGTGTTCCCAGAGGGTGAGTTAGATCTTCTCCCAGGGAAATCTGTCAACACAAAATCATGAACAATATAGCAGTAAGTCTAATGTGAACGATCTACTCAGGTTTAATTTGGGATGGAATGATGCACTAAGTCATTGAACACTCAATGAAAAGAGGCCCTAATACAGCAGGAAAATGCAACAAGGTATAGAGGTGCTTAGTTTCTCTGGACATCTTTCCACCCCCACACCCTTCTCTCTATAAAGACAGCAAGGGTCTGGTCAATGGGGCAAAGTAACTCAAGTGATCTTCAAACTTATACCAAGTTGGAGGACCCTGAATCCTTAGGTGACCAGGAAGTTACATCAAAGGAGGCAGGAGCTAATCAGCGTCCAACGACAATTTTGTGGCTTTTTAGGAAGGATAGAAGGAAAGAAATGTGAGTTCATTAAGTACTTCTCTGCCACGTACTGAGCTAAGGGCTGGAAATATAAAGAAAGACAAAAGACCATCCTTTAGTCTTACTCTCTACAGTCTGGCTCCCGGTTCACCATTCAACAGCAACTTCTCTCTCCAAAGTTACTAACACTGTCTTCATTGCCACGGTCATCCCTAATGACCTTTTCTGAGTCCTTATTCTTTTTGACCTTTTATAGCTTTTGGACACAGCTAAGTCTTCTCCATGATTCTCCCTTCTCTCTATATATTTTATAGATTATTTTCTGTCCTGGTTCTCCTCCTATACAGTTGATCATTTCTCCATCTCTTTTGCTGGATCTTCATCCAGGTCATACCTATGAACCAGGCTCAATTCTCTTCTTCCTCTATACTGTTTCACTTAAGAATCTCATCTGCTTCTGTGGATCCAATTATCTCTCTGCTGATAAGTAAGCCAACTAATTCAGTTTCATGTCCAAACTGCTTATTGGACATCTCAGATTGGTTATGCTGTAGACATGAAGTCAACATATTCAAAATTGAACTCACATTATCACCCTCACCGCCAACCCTTCTCTATTCCATATTCTCTATTTGATGTGCTCTTTCTGGGTTAATCTGCAAATGATCTTGGCAGGACCTGGTTTAGTTAATACCAAAATCTCTAGCAACTCCTTTTCTCTCACAACTCCCCTTTTTCTGTTTTGTAAGTTGTTATCGCTTTGTTTCCAATACTCTCCATAATCATTTGCGCATTAACATTCATTTCAAACCTAGGCTGTACTTGGTTATCATGTCTTCTTGCTGGGTTAGAAGATTATGTTTTTGTCTGATATGGTTTCTGGGTTTTTCGCTTTCTTGTTGGAGTAACTGTTGTGAGTTAAACTTCTCTGAGAACGGTGATACGGAGAATCAGTTGGCCAACAATTATTTTTTTAAACACCTAGATGCTAGGGACTGAAGAGACGGAGATAAAAGTGAACAGTCCCTGACTTGGAGGAGCTAACAGTTTAGCCAGAAATATTAAGTATGCAGATAGAGGTATTTAAAAATAAAAAAACATAGGGATGGAACTTAGACTAGTCATTTCATTGGCAAAAAGAGCTCTTAGATAAAGAAACTGTGCCAGGGAGTACAATGGAAAGAGCACTGGAACTTGGAAACCTGGAAACCTGGAAAACTCACTTAACCACTGACTGACTCATTTTCCTCATCTGTAAAATAATAGCTCCTACCTCCCTGTTGGGAGAATAAAATGAGGTCATATTTATAAAGTGCTTTAGTGACTTTGCACACCCCCTCACTCAAATCAAAGTCAGTTGCAAGCCATGTCATCATCTCCCTGATGTCATGGTCCTCTTTGAAAAGGAAAGATAAACCACTCAATTATTTATACTATTTTTCTATTGTTTTATTTGTGTTGTATATTTATATATGTTTATATTGATTTTTATTTTATTATAGAATAAATTCTATTATCAAAATTGTTATTATTTGTCATTAATATACCAATATAAGCCAACATCATCAATGAAAATTAAATAATTTTAGATAGTAATGTAGATCACTGAGAGGTTAAGGGACTTACCTGGGCTCATACAGTAAGCATCTGCCAGAGGCAGGATTAGAACCCAGGTTTTCCTGATTCTGGGGCCAGCTTTCTATCTGTGATACCATTTTAGTAGATTGCAAAGAAAATAAGGCTTTAAGTCATTAAGGCGACCTTGATGTATCACCCCACAGAGCCAGAATGCCATTCTAACTTTAAACTCAGACAAACCCATCCAAGCTTGTGGACTCAGAGGTACAAATAAAATGGCTGCTAAGTGTTTCTCTATTATTTCCAGGTAAGGAGAAAGTCCTAGTTGGTTGGATGGAATTGATGGTCAGAATTTTCCATGAACACATGCATAATTTCAGCCATGCTTGTGCAGGAGCATTTGACTCAATAAATATTTTATTGTTGTCTCTCTTTTCCAATACCTAAAAATAACTATTA
The DNA here is from genome assembly GCA_023548195.1 of Bettongia penicillata ogilbyi. NCBI lineage: Eukaryota > Metazoa > Chordata > Mammalia > Diprotodontia > Potoroidae > Bettongia > Bettongia penicillata. The sequence goes on from JAJHZJ010000453.1 coordinate 20,262,981, forward strand.
TTGACCTGTAGTTGCCAAATCTGTTACCACTATTCTCTTTCTGATTGTCTGCTGGAGAGTGGCAGGCAATTAATGGGGGTTGTGGGAGGATGATGGGGTGCAGGATTCAGAATATCATCAGATTTCACCATGACATCAAGAACTTTCACAACATAGGACCATGAATCAGCCTTATTAATTTTATAGCCCAGAACACATTAAATATTAATTGATGATAATGATCATCTCCTGAGAAACCTTTATTAGATTAAGTTGGCCTTTCTCTTGTTCTGTTAGTTGCTAAAATATTCACCAATGTTAGCTATGAAGTAAATAAACCAAGAGAAAGAAATGAATTTTTGGCATATAGAACGTTGTCCTGTAATGCATCCTTATGGAATTTTTACTCCAGAAAGAAAGCAATTAGATTCACCCACTGAAGCTTTAAGTCCTAGTATGTCCTTTTCACTTTGTCAATTTAAAATATGGTGATCCAACATAGAAATGATTGACAATACAGAATTCTTTACCTCTTAAGACTTTCATTTTGTTGTACAAAAATGATTTATTCTCCCCAGAAGGTGTTTGGCCCTGTCTCTTACAAAAATTTTTTTTTATATTTTAATTTTGTTTTCATGTAAGGAATTTTTAAAAATAAAACTCCACACTCACCTACCACATAGAAATAAAATACTTTATTTTCTTGTCCTTCCTGATTTTGAGGATGTCCTTCCATCTGCTTTTTACTTCAGCTACCTCATTCATTCCAGAAATTTTTTCTTTATTATATTTCATTTTTACATGAATTCTGCCTCCAGGGAGACTAAACTCACATGCACACATACATTTTCACATTTTTTTATGACTGTATTTTGAAGACCCAGTAAATATGAATAGTTCAAATTATCAAACAAGCTTTCAGTGCTCCCTCTTATCTAAACTTAACAGATTGTGTGGGTCTTAGGAGCTTTACTCTCCATTCCCCATTGTTGAATGACTTAATGGGGGTACCAGAAACAGCAAACAGCTGGAGAGGGTATCTGAATGTGGTAGGACTCAGAAGTGGCACAATGAAGAATCTCACCATGAGAATGTGTGGATAAGGTTCTCTTTTAGGATTATGATAATCTAAGCATTTCTGCATCCCACAGTTCCCTGATGGAGGATTCTCTTTGTCATTCCCATTTCATTTTGTTCAGATTGTGCCTTTACCTTCTGATAGCCACACAACAGCATGATCTGCCAGCTGCCCTTGTTCCCCAGTTAGCAGCATGAATGTGAGTGGAATAGGTTTAGTGAAGACTTCTCAGATTGTAATTCTTCTCCCAGGGGTGAGGTAAGACTGAGAGGCTCAAGGTTACAATATTTTTAGAGTAGAATAATTCCATATAAGGCTATAAAACTGTGTAGTACATTAGGGTCTCAATGATAGGATGAAACTTACATAATTCTTCGATGCCTTCACTGCAAAAGGGATTGGCTGGATTTCGCGTCTAGAATGTAAAATCATATTCTCAGCAAATGAGGATATAATGGTCAGTGGGGAGGGAGGGACTTGTGTTACAGTCTATATATATATATATATATATATATATATATATATATATATATATCATTGCTTCTCCTTTGTCTTCGGCTTTTCCTGATCCAGGTGAACTGGTATAGGAACTGTCCCACTTCTCGAGAATCGAATAAATAAACTTACTTTCATCAGTTTGAGAGGCCTCTGAGTAAGTAGGGATCCAAGCCATCCCACACAAATGGTTTCATACTGTATTTCAGTGTGTCCCAGAAGCCTTCTCTGGTACAACTGGCCTTCCTTCAATTTTTCTGCTAGCAGCTGGTGAAGTCTCAGAGAGGCATTTAATGTTTTCTCAGGACCAGTTGAATTCTATGACTCTCTTCTCATCCAAACTCCCCTCCTCCCTGAACCTGGAAGACAGGTTTGTGGTCAGGGTCATTTAACAGAGAAAAACAACTACCTGGAAGGCAATCAGCTGTGTTAAAAAGCCAATGTTTTCATTATGAAAACTATAGAATTCACAAAATTTGTGCAGTTTAAACTCTATCAGAGAAATTGATATAAAGATAGTGGACTGATCAAGTTAAAGGAAACTTTAACTATAAAATTAGATATAATTTGAATGTCTCCATGTACCGTCAGAGACACATGGTTTTCAATCATCTAATAACTTGTTTTTTCTTTTCTTTTAATCTTGACACTCAGAACAGTCAAAGACCCCATGTATATCCTGAGGCTAGAGTCTACTGCTGTTTGTTTGAAATTTTTCGTGTGAAGGTCTCTTTAAGAGGGAGGCAGGTAGGGTGATAAAACCTGAGAGCTTAAATGTGCACCTGCAAATGACTTATTATAAATATACTCTCCTTCAGAACTTTAGGGACTTTTCTTTTTGTCAGTAGGTATAATGGCTTTATCTATAGAAATAATAAACTTTGCATAATTTAGGAAAGAGTCTTCAAGAGTTGCTATGGTTGAAGCCAACCTGGTGATAAGCTGCTGAACTTAACTAGATTGGGCATTGGAGAGCACTCCTGAAGTTCATCACTGAAAGCTCAAACTTCTCTGGAATAACCTCATTTAATCCTGTATTGGCTTTATGGGAAGAGAGATGGGCAACTAGGTGGTAGTTCAGTGCATAGAGAATTGGGCTTGGAATCAAGAAGACTCATCTTCGTTGAGTTCAAATCTGACCTCAGATACTTGCTAACTATGTGGCTCTGGGCAAATCATTTAACCCGTTTGCCTAAGTTTCCTCATCTTTAAAATGAGGTAGAAAAGTAAATGGCAAATCACTTCAGCATCTTTGTCAAGAAAATCCCACATGGGGTCATGAAGAATCAGACATGACTGAAATGGCTAGACAAGGGAACATGTCTGCTACATGTATGAATTATGATCATGTATATACATCTACATATATATACATATATATATATATATATGAAATGTTTTCTCATTGGCGAAATAGGTGTAATAGTAGAATCTACCTCCTAGATAAAATGAAATAATATTTAAGGATGAAATGAAATAATATTTGCAAAGCAATTTGTAAACCTTAAAGTACTATGTAAATGTTAGCTATTATTTCAAACGATCCTCATCTGGCATGGTGTTAAGATCCTTTCCTAGCCTCTTCAGAGGGAATTGTACTCCTCTGAACCCTACCTGAGCATGTCAGTATCTCTTCCATAATAAGGTGACTTGGGCTGAATACAATGTGGTTTTAATTTTTTTTTTTTTGGCATTGGCTGAGGTGAAGATAAGCTTATCAAATTTGTAGATGATATGAAGCTGGATAAGGGAGCTCATGTTTGGATGGAAACGTAACCCAAAGCATTTCACAAGACTGCAATTATGAGCAAACTAAGATCAAACTTATTATGGATTAATCTAAAGGTCTGCCCTTCGTTTATACAAAATCAACAGGAAAAGATGAGGTCAAACTATTTAGAGCCAGGAAGTTCTGCAATATCCTGGGATGTGATGCAATCAGTACAGTGCCATCCCAAAAAAGGAGCCTCTAAAGGCTGTTAACATCTAGAGAGAACCTCTTGTCAATTTGAACTGTTCATTAGATTTCCTCAGCATAGTGACAAATCCTGTTGGTGAGTATACTCCATTTTTGTGCCTTTCTGGGTATGTATCATTGGAAGCTGAAACAAGGTCATCTCTTAGTGGATTTCAAATAACTTTGATGTATGGATAGGAGACTTCTTTCTGGAAAAGTACCTCTAAGCAAGCTTTAATGAATCAAATGCTTTTTTTAAATCAACAAACAAAAACACAGTGGGAACTTATCTTATCTACATCTTTCAGTTAATTGATTGTGTTTTTCATCCTTTGTTTTTGAAGAAGACCAATGGCATCATGGGGTGATGCCTTGACTTGAATTGGATTTAAGCAAGGCAGAGGTGCACAGTCATCAGCCTCACTCTCTCTTCTAGAACTGTGGAAGTTCAGTGGCAGGACAAAAGTCAGGATGACTGGTGATAGCCCAGGATGTAGAGGAAGACCTTGGCAGGTTTGATGTCCGACTGTGCTCCACATGCTGCACAGCACTGGCTCCAGCTGCCTTCATGGCCATTAGAACAAATTGTTCTCATCCACTCCTTCCACCAAGGCAGAAGTGATGGTAATGTCAAGTGATAGTACACCTTTAAGTTATTATTGAATATCACTTATGAAAATCTGCCTCTTCCCTATTGATATATTCCCCTCATGGATGCCTCCAATGTGTATCAAAAAGATCAAAGAATTATCAAGATAAAAAAGTAGACTTCCATGTGAACAGCTCTTGGTATTTTCTCAGAATCCAACTGTGTCCAGAAATTGCTTGTCCGGTTAGTTATAAAAATGCTATTTAATAGTGACATATTTAAAAACCATTTACAACTATATCCCAATAAAGGTAAATAATGAATCTTTGAAGTGGTCTCATTATTTGAGTTCTCACTGCATAATTCTACTGAGTTGGAGCCAATGATGATATCTGGCATCAGTATAACTTAGAAAAGTCTGAATTTATGTAGGAGAGGCAGTATTCCCTAGTGGAAAGTCTTGAAACCTGGAAGACCTAGATTCAATACTGACCTGTGACACATAATAGCTGTGCAACCTTCATCCAATCACTTAACTTCTCAGTACCCAATACAACTCTCTAAGATAAGGTATAGAGAAGATGTTAATCTGTATAATAGTGTTGAGGTCAGGGAACTAAATGCTGAGACCTGGAGTGCATGGGACTCCTAAATACCAACTCCCTGGGTCCTGCCTGAATGAATTTGACCCAAGACTTCTTACAGCTAAAGAAAAACAAAGTTCATTAAAGATTTACTATATTGGGTTAACTCTTACGGAGACTCACCAAATGCAGTGCTTGTATTAACAAGCTGACCAGATAGAATCTGAGCTAGATTAATTCTGAGCCAGACTGAATCTGTGCATCTTCATGGAGACAAGAAGGATCTTATATACAGAAAGTCTGTGGGAGGCATCTAGGGGTGGTCTATTCCTCTGGGGAGGATCTTGAGGAGGAGTCCAAGGAGGATCTTAATGGGAGGGGGGAACTACAGTCCCAAATCAAATGAGTAGGATTCTCATTTGGGTGGTGATCAAGGGTGGGAAACTGCTAGAGGCAATCCAGAGGTAAGAGACAATGGAGGGCCAGGCTAGGTTAAGGGTAACAGATCTGGATATGGAAAGCCAGATTAAGTATGAAGATTCCAGGAGAGTTCAGAGAGGTTCCCGGAGTCTGTACCCTATCAGTAGTAGAGGTAGCTTCCTTGCTTGGTAGTTCACTATGGCAATGAAACCATAATTCTAGTCCTTATTCTACAGTAAATATTAGCATTCCTTAAAAATTGAGAATGTACCCTTGGAAGAAGATTCAAAATATGAAACTACATCATTATGCACATGGAATGTCATAACTTTTAATTTTGTCTTTCAAACTCTGACTTAGCTGCCAAAAGCTAGTGCTCTGTTTATAAATAAATCACTTCCCTGGGCCAGCTTCCTTACCACCTGTGTTGTTTGAGTTGTTTTCTTGACAGCAGATTCCCAGAAATAATGGACTTGAAGGACAAAAGGGCACCCTGAAAGGTCAGCTGAACATTCTCTTCCCTAATGCAAAAGAACGCATCAGGGAATATATATTCCCAAGATGTGTTTATCTGGTTATAAAAATATGAATATTTTCATTTCATATATATATCATCATGCTCTTGCTGAGATATAAGACAGATCCTATTATCCATAAAGAGGAAACTATTCCTTGTATTCTTTTATTTTGAAGAGTTTGCTAGGCAAATAGAGGATGTCCAAAAGGACAATGTAGACTTAAGCTCTTAAAATTTTTGAAGCTTAAACCTTCAGTAAGATGTTTTGGTACCCCGTAGAGACAACATTGAATACAGTGTTGCTTTGAAGTCAGGAAGATCTGAGTTCAAATGGCACCAACGGCACTTATCAACTATGTGACCCTAGGTAAGTCACTGAACTTTCTTTAAAAACTGCTAAACCATTCATAGGATGGAATCAGTATCAATGAAGAGAATTTCCACATCAGGGACTCCTTGTATTGATTAAATAAATCATGGATCCTTCTTATATAGTTTTTAAATGAAGCATTTATCACAGTTTCAATCATAAAATGGTAGAGGAAGAAAGCACCTTAGAATTCCCTCCACCCCCTTTCGTAAAGGAGGCAGCAGAATTCTAAAGATTTTTACAAACTTACTTACAGATACAAGAGTTAATTACACAGTTGAGATGCTGACTTACATCTCTTGAATCCCAGAATATGAGCTACTATGGAAAGGATTTCAGTGATAACAATAGACTCCTGATTTACTTTCCCAGAAATCTTCTGCTTTTTTCCCCCTCTTTTCAATTTCAAGGTTTCCTCAAATGAGATTCATATATTAAAAAAACTTGACAGCTTCTTCTGTCATATCTATATTAAGCATCATTGATATATCTATGTCACTGTTTCCATTATGTCTCAGGAAGATGATACATTTTCCTGACTGAAAGCAATATGGTAGAGAATCTGACTGTGCTTGGAATATAGAAAGATTACTGCCCTTCCTCCCCCTTTTTGACCTCACTACGAGTCATACTTCTTAAGACAAAACAAATGCAAGGTTCATTTTGAAGATGATTGTCATGTCTAGCATCAACAAACAGATAAGGGAAAAGGAAGCCCTCAACAGAATAGTCAGAATCCCACAAAACCACACTGGGCTAATTCAACTCTAGAAATGGGTATGTGCCACTGACTACATGAATACAAAGGAGCAAAATCTTTCCAAGCTTATAAAGGAAATGACACAAACATTCTCATTGTTGATATTTACAAATTGATCATTTTAAGGATCAACTCCTTAGCGTTTATAAAGTACTTTATCTGCCTTATCTTGTTATTTCACAAAAAATATGTGGTAGGCTTATTACTTCCATTTTCCAGATGATACTGAACCTCAGAGAGTTTAAACAACTCTTCCGTATACATAGCTGGTGTCAGTGTCCAGAAGCAACCCATCTTCCTGACTTCAAGTCCAACCCACAGCAATGCTGTAGTTTGACTCCATTTCATAGAAATTAGATTGGGAAATAGCTGACTTATGCCAGCATTACATGAATGTGGAGACAGTATGTCATGGAAAAATTTAATGAGGAAGAGTGGTGGCTGACGTAAATGGAGATAGAATTGGTGGATACAGTTGTTTATGAAAAGAGATTCTGACTCAGGGAAAATTCTAACTGTGTAGTCTGGGCTCTCAAGGGAACTTTTTTGATAAGAAAGTCTCTGTTTTGATATGTTGAGTAGTCAACATTCTGCTTCATATGCATTTTCCCTTCCTTGTAGATACCATCTACCCAGTGATTATGCTTGCTATTTTCTTTTCCCCAGTGACTGAAGGTCAACTGTTTAGTCAAATGTGAATTGATCAAGACATTTAGGGAAGATTTAGGCAAAGTGGTATAGTGGGAAAAGTCCTGACTTGGAGTAAGCAGAGATCTGAGTTTGAGTCCTGCTACACTAGCTTTGTGATCATGGCCAAATCACCTAACTTCTCTGAAATCCAGTTCCCTCCTTTGTAAAATGCAGATGATAACAATATGTGTAGTAGCTACCTCACAGAGGGAACAAATGAATTAATGTCTGTAAAGGGCTTTATAAATATTAAAGCAATCTAGGGATGGGAGCTTTTATTATTACAGATAAATTGGAAAGTCTGTCCTGTCATCTTTGGAGTATAATTAAGAGTCCATTTATTAACACTCTGATCATTGAGTGATATAATCTTTGATAGGTGCTATAATATAGGACCGATGTAAATTCATGCCAGGATAAATTGAGATTACAGAGCAGGACTCTTGTGGCAAAAGGGAGTGAATACAGAGCAGAACCGGGAATTCATTTATATTTGTTCTCGTACAGGATGAAAAAAATTGGCCTAAGATGAAGTAAGTTTGAGATGCCTTTCCATCTTTAATTGAGGAAGAATAAATCCAGTTATTGAGCATATCCTGACTTCTTGAGCTTGGTTAGACAGTCCCTTTCTCAGAATATAATCAGTCCACTCTATCCTTTCAGCCTAACCATCTTCATAGAGTAAGCATTGAAATTATGGGCATGGATAAGGTTGCCAAGGGAGGACATACACAATATGAGAAAGGAGGTGAAAAGAGAGCCTCCCAAGATGTCCACATCTGAGAGGCCCAAGGATGAAAATGAATGAGTAAAAAAAAAAAAAAAAGATAAGTCTGAGAGGGAGTAGGTGAAGGTAGAGGAATGAACAAGTAGGTAATAGGATAGAGCAAGATCATAGATGTCAAAGAAGAATTCAATTCCATTTATGGTATGTTTACTATGCATCTTCTATGTGCTAGGTATAGAATTGAAAGTAACCCTGACCTTAAGACATTTATCTAACTGAAAGGGAAGACATTGTAAAATGCTGTTGACTGTCAATAAGCATGAGGACTGAGGAAAAAAAAAAAAACTACATCTAGTGATTAGGATTTAGTGACTTTGTAAAGAGTGATTTAAATAAAGAAATGTAAATGAAAAAACAGATGGCATGCTGTTTCAGGGTAAATATAAAAAACTGGTGAAGAAAGTGTAGGCTAGTGTTTCTAGGGGCTTGACTGTGAGAAGGCAGGAGGAACATAGAGTAAATTGCATGAGAAAGTTATCAGAGTTAAATGATTTTTAAAAAGTGAAATAGAGTGTTTATAGAAAAAAGGATGAAGAAACAAGAGAGGGAGGAATTCAAGATCCAAGAGTGTGGATGATTCATGGAGTAAGAGGGTTCGAGAGGATGTGAGAAAGAGCAAATAGGGCACCTAAGGAAGGAGGAAAGTAATCTTACCTTCTGAGATGAGAGGAAGAGAAGAGAGGATGAGTAAAGCTATTGTGGTTAAAGAAATGGATAAAAACAGTTGAAGAAACCTAGATGAAATGGTTTTGACCTCATTAAGATGTTAGAGAAGTGGTCATCTTGTGAAAGGACAATGGTATCTGGAGACTAGAAAAAGAGGTATTTTAGAGGATCTGCTTTGGAAAGTCTATGGAAGTCAATGGGGAACTGATGGAATTATTAACGTGTAATTTAAGGTGTCTTGAGACAATTCAACCCTACAGTATTTGTTCACTTATAGAGGAAGATAGATTGAAGAATATTTATTTTTTCTTTAATTAGAATCAGTAAAAACCAGTATTGGTTAAGTGAAAAATTACTCCTCCTCACTACAAAAACCATAACAATATATGAAATAGTATACCTTAGTTCTGACTCATTCCTGCCCACCCATGGGACCTTGAGGAGACAAAGAACTTCTTACAGTGTGTGGGATTGGGAAAAGAAACTCCAGGCAGAGCTCCCAGCTTGTGGTATAATGACAAAATTTCTTCAAAAAAAATGGTTTTGATAATAGTCAAGTTGTTAAGGAGTGATAAAAATAAATAAAGCATTAAAAGAGAGAAGACCTAAAATAGAAGAATGATGAAGCAAAATGAGTAAAGATGTAAAATGATAAAAGGGTTTAAACTATCAGCAAGAATGGAGGGCAGGGTAAATTTTACCTAGGGAGATGCTGGAAAAAGCACTGCATTTGAAGTAAGGCCATGTATGTTCAAATCATGCCTTTATTTCTTATTAACTAATTGATCTTAAATGTTACTCCCTGAGTCTTAGTGTTCTCATGTATAAAATGAAGGCTTGAACCACATGCCCTTTAACATTCCTTAAAGCTGTTAACATATGACACTATGAATATGTGTCTACTACTAAAGGGTTATGCACCTGTAACTCAGATGTAACATAGCACCATTTCTTTCTTTCTTTCCTTCCCTTCTCTCTCTCCCTTGCTCTATCTCCCCCCTCTCCTTCTCCTTCTCCCTCCCTGTTTCTCTGTCTCTCCCTCTCTCCCTGCCCTCTCTCACTCATTTCCCCCCTCCCTCTCTTCTTTCTTCCCTCCCTCCCTCTCTCCTGGTTTGCTCACTCCAAACTGCAATCATGTTGGTAGTATTCCAGAAGGTGGTGACAATGTGATTTACAATTTGCTCCTAGTGTTTCAGGGGAAAATGTAGTGTGGAAGAGCACACATTACTCACTTCTGTGCCCCCATAGATGTATTTCTCAGTGAAACATATCAGTCAAGATGGTGTTATTAATTCTGAAGACACGAAAGGAAATAATTATGATGAGGAGGAGAAATGGGAGGTCCCAGACTATGTCAAAACTCGTTGTGCAAAGCAATTGCAAATATAAATAAAATTGTACATACATTGTATATATATATATATATATATATTTGCATGTGTGTATATATGTATGTGTATTTATTTTTTTACAACTACAGTAAATATTCTTTACTTTGGTATTTGGAAAGCTAATGGGTGAATAAGTTGACAGATATTGATTTCATGTTCTCACTGGGGATAGCCCTGTGTGAGAGAATATCCATGGATGTTTGACAAAAAAGTAGTTTCTAGCTACCACTTCATTCCTTGTTCTCATGGCTGTTGCCACAATGAGTTGCAGGTTTATCAGAAATCAACTTGTGAGGTCACTATATTGCTACCTTCCAGATAGCTCCAATTGTATAAACATTGTTTAAAAATGGTAGAACTAATGACAAATTTTTTAGAACAGAAATGATGTTCACTAACATATAATTAGACATGTTAAAGATGGAATAGGTAGAAAGGGAAGAAATATGGAGGGCAAAGAGCAATTTGTTAGTTAGCAAGTGGTGGAATAGAACAAGCAATGTGATGGAAATAGAGTATTTGGGTTGGATCGCAAAAGAAGCAGAAACAGAAGCAGTATTGTCATGATAGTATATTGCAGACCACCTGCATGGGGAAAAAAAAAACAAAGTCATTAAGAAAATAAATCATACATCTGGCAAGCAGATAAGATATGTGATGGGAGATTTCTATGATTTGGAGGAACTTTCTCTCTCCAAAAAAAGGGTGTTTAAACTTGATAATTGGTCTTGGGTGCTAATGTCCTGATCTAGGGTAGTGAGCACCATCAGAGAGGAATGTAGATGAGAGATGCTGTAAAAGCAAAAATGACAAGACTGAAAACTGATTGGATACGTGGAGTCAACAAAAGTGAGGGAGTCAAGGATGACATCTAGGATTTGAACTGAAGTGACCAGATAAATAAAAATACTCTTACCAATCAATGATAGGGAAGCTACAAAGAAGTAGGTTGGGGAAAGGCTAATGGGGTCTGTGTTGGACATGCTGACTTTGAGGTTCTATGGGCATCTCAGGTCAAAATGTGTAATGATCGAGTGGTGATGTTGGACCCAGGAGAAAGGCTCAGAGTGTGGATATATAAATCTGAGCGTCATGAACATATATGATAATTGAACCCGTGAGAGATGATGAGTTCACCACATAAAAGAATAGAGAGAGAGACAAATCAAAGGGTATCCAGGACAGAACTTTAAGGATTATGTGCAGTTAGTGGCAGTGAAATAAAAGAATATATGGCAAGGATGCTGAAAGAAATGATCAGAATGATAGGAGAACCAGTAGAGAACAGAAGGTGAGTAGGAAGAGAAGATGAACAGCAAAAGTAAAGCTACAGAGATATTAAAAAGGTTGAGGATTGAGAAAAGACCATTGTATTTAGCGATTAAGAGGTCATTGGCAACTTTGTAGGGAGCAGTTTCAATTGAATGACAATATCCGAATAAAGAGGGAGAGATTGCAGATAGGGAGAAATTGGATAGTAGAGATTGTGGGTACGTAGTAAAGCAGACTTCTGGAGAAAATGAGTGAGGGTTGAATCAAGAGTATATATGAATAAGCTGGCTTCAACAAGAAAAATGATCTTTCATCAAAGACTATGCTCAATGAGGAGATTCTCAATAATATCAGTGTGACATAAGATATGAAAAAGGGTAGAATAAGAGTTCTAGAAAAATAGCCTCATTTTTTTCACTGAAATAAATGAGATATCCTTAGCTGAGAAGGTGGCATGGTAGGCTTGAGGAGAGAAGAGAAGACATGAATATTCAATGTGGTTAATGGGATAAGGAACAGTTTAGGGACTGGACATGATCAATTGGTTCAATTTTCAAAAAGGAAGGAAAGTGTAGAGTCCAGAAAAAGCCCAATAATTTTGATATCAATTTAAAATATATTATTAAATAGATGGTAACTAAAAGTCAAGCTAGATTTTGGAGGGAATCTTCTAGTCAAAGGAACTATGAAGCTCAGAAATACATATTTTCCTTTTTTTTTTCAAAAGCATGATATTAATGAAATTATATCGTTATTTGGCAGGGACAAATTATTGCCTGATCTTTTAGAAAGAGGATCAGTAAATTCAGGGAGTTGACCAAAGTTAGTTGACTTCAGTTTGGTTAGTTTGGTTGACCAAACTTAAAGTGAATGAATGAATGGGGGAAAAAGACACTTTAAGTGCTTACTATGTGCCAGGTACTGTGCTAAGTGTTAGAGATAAAAATGCAAAAAGAGAGATACTCCTAGCCCTCAAGAACCTTATATTCTGATAGAGTAAGAGAGTGCACAAAGGGGATAGGAAGCCATGGAGGGGGCTTTTGGCGTGAAAAGTCATAGGGATGGTGTAAAAGCAAGTACTCTGACTTACGCAGGAGGGCCTGTTGTCACAAGTTCTTGGATCTGCATTTCTAGAAGGAAAACATTGTAACTTTTGAGGGATCAACAATCACTTTAATCAAGCACATATATCATTCACTTAGTTCAGGGGGAAAAGTCAATACCATGAACTTCAGATGAAATACAGAGAAATAAAACTCAATAGACAGGGCTTACAACTATCTGACATACATCACAGATCAACAGGTAACTGTCTGACCATATACACATAGTTACCAGAAAGAGAAGCACCAACATCTATATTTTCAAAGCTGGGGAGGCTTCTTAGCAGCTGCCCAGAGTCTTGTCCGGTCAAACAAACTCTTCCAATGAGTAAGCCCCAAAGTAAAACCTCATATCAGAGTATTTATACATTTTTTAGAGTCAGAGGGCATCATAACTCTTGAGAACCAATGCCTCATTCACAAAAGATGTGGGTCTTCCTACAAATCTATAATCCAACTCCCCTTGATAGGTGGAGAAGATCTCCTTTAATCCCATTAATGTGACAGATGGTGAATAAAATCATAGGGGGATTGATTGACATATCCATTCCAGCAATGGTGGTATTGAGTTCATTACTATTCTCAATCAATGAAGTAAGAAGCAGGATGGGAGAAAAGTTGCATTTAGAGTTCTAAATGAGGGAGATGGCTGCAGTTCATGTACTGGGTTGGATCTGGAGTGGGTAGATATGATGATATCTCTAAGTTCATGAGACTCTGAATGTGTGAAAACATTTTGTCAAATAATTCAGATACATGTTCCTGATCTAGCTAGTCTAGTCTGTGAAATATTTTTCCTACTCCTTCAAGGAGAAAAGAAATAAAGGATACTTAGCTAAAACCTATATAAATCATTCTTCATAATGAATATACATTGATCAGATTGGAGATATTGGAGTTCAAAATATATATATATATATATATATATATATATATATATATATATATATATATATATATATATATATATATGTTATTGTTCACAAGGCTGAGAATTTACCTTAATCAGATTACTTAATAGAGGAAGTGAGCTTTAACAACTTCTAACAATAATTCACACATGCCATAGTCATGAAAAGTCAATGATTTATATCAACAGATTTTACTTTGTTCAATTACCCTCAGTTTACAAATACCAAACTGGGTATAAAACAGAGAGTTGTATGCTTCTCATAAGTCTTTGTCAGTGTCATTGAAGTTGCACAGTATAGAATCCAAATTAAAGAGAGATTGCCAATAGATTGGGAAGTCCTAAGATGTCTCAAACCCAGAAATCCTCCCAACTGAGATCAATAATCAGTAAAATAATTTAGCCTACTGACCTAAAAGGGAGACGGTACAAAGGACATGAGAAATTTTCCTATTTAGACTCTCTCAATATAGATACGAAACCCATAGAGTTGGTCCATTACATTTATCTTAGGCAAAGCACTGTAGATAGACAATAAATCTCAGAAATTTTAAAAATCAGACATCTTTCATTTTATTTTTAAAATGTTTTATTTTTCTCAATTTCATGGAAAGACATTGTAAGCATTCATTTTAAAAAATTGGATTCCAAATTTTCTTTTTCCTTCCCTTACCTCCAGACTCTCAAAGATGGTAAGCTATTTGATGTAGGTCATATATGTGCGGTCATGTAAAACATTTTCACGTTAGTCATGTAAGAGAAACTGATAAAAAAAAGGGAGAAAACAAGAAAAAAAGTGAAAAATAGTATGCTTCTATCTACATTCAGAGTTCATCAGTTTTTTCTCTGAGCGTGGATATCATTTTTCATCCTGAGACTTTTGGAATTGTCTTGGTTTGCTGCATTGCTAAGAAAAGCCAAGTTATTCACAGCTGATCACTGTACAATATTGTTGTCACTGTATACAATGTTCTCCTGGTTCTGCTTACTTCACTTTGTCTCAGTTTATTTAAGTCTTTCCTAGTTTTTTCTGAAATCATTCTGTTCATTATTTCTTATAGCAAAATAGTATTCCATTAAAATCCTATAGCACAACTTGTTCAGTCTATTCCCCAACTAATAAGTATCCCCAGTGTAGAATTCATAGCTACTACAAAAAAAAAGAGCTGCCTATAAATATTTTTGTACAAATATAGTTTTTTTTTCCCATTTAAAAAATATCCTTGTGTATAGAACTACTAGTGGTGTTGTTGGATTGAAGAGTATGCACGATTTGGTTGCTTTTTGGGCGTAGTTCCAATTTGCCCTCCAGAATGGTTGGATCAGTTCACAACCCCACCAACCTTGCATTACTGTCCCAGTTTTGCCACTCCCCCACCCACAGTTATTATTTTCCTTTTCTATCATATTAACCAATCTGATAGAAGTGAGGTGGTACTCTGAGTTGCTTTAATTTGCATCTCTAATCAATAGTGGATTAGAGAATTTTTTTTATATTCCCATAGAGAACTTTGATTTCTTTGTCTGAAAACTGCCATTCATATCCTTTGATGATTTATAAATTGGGGAAAGATTTGTATTTTTATGAATTAGATTCAGCTTTCTATATATTTGAAAAATGAGGCCTTTATCAGAGATACTTGCTGTAAAAATTGTTTCTCAGCTTTCTACTTTCCTTCTAATCTTGGTTGCATTGGTTTTGTTTGTGCAAAACCCTTTTAATTTAATATAATTAAAATCATCCATGTTACATCTTATAATACTCTCTATCTCTAGTTTGGTCATAAACTCTTCTCTTCCTCCTAGATCAGACAGGTAAAATATTCCCTACTCTCCTAATTTGATTATGGTATCACCTTTATTTCTAAATTGTGTACTATTTTGACTTTGTCTTGAAATACAGTGTAAAATATTGGTTTATACCTAGTTTCTGGTATATTTTTTCCAGTTTTCCTAGCAGTTTTTGTCAAATAGATCATGTCCCAAAAGCTGGGTCTTTGGGTTTATCAAACACTAGACTCCTATAGCCATTTACTACTGTGTCTTGTGTACCTAATCTATTTCACTGATTTATCACTCTGTTTCTTAGCCAGTACCAGATAGTTTTGATGATTGTCACTCAGACTATAGTTTGAGGTCTGATATGGCTAGTCCACTTCACATTTGTTTTCATTAATTCTTTGATTTCCATGCGTATCTCTCTCTGCTTCAAATGTGTTCCTTGTAAGCATATTATAGTATTCTGATTTTTAATCCACTCTGCTATCTACTTCCGATTCATGGGTCAATTCTTCCTATTCACATTCATAGATGTGATTACTAACTGTGTATTTCCCTTCATCTTTCTTTCTCTCTCTCTCTCTCTTCCTCCCTCCCCTTGTCTTTTTCTCTCCCCCTTTCATTCTATCTCTCCACATCTTTTGCTTCTGACTACCACTTCTCCCATTCTGTCCTTAATTCTCTCAAAACTTGAATGACCTGTGACGTGTACTACTGGAAGGCATAGCAAAATGGATAAAATGCAAAGCTGTAGTGCAGCCAGAATGGGGTAATCAGGATGGTTAGAGGACTTGAAATCACAGCACATGAATTTGTGTTGAACAACTGAAGGTATTTAATGGAAAAGAAATAATTAAAACAAAGATTATCATTGACTTCAAATATTTGAAGGTTCTTAATGCCAGAAAAAAGATCACACGTCTTTATGGGTCAAGAGGACAGAACTAAAACCAATGGGTGGATGTCACAAGGAGGCAAATTTGGAATCAATGAAGGCATTTTTGCATGTTTCGAATTGTCAAAAATGGAATGGAATCTTTTATAATGTAGAGAGTTCCCCAACATAGTATATATTCAAGAAGAAATTAAATAAGGACATGTTAAATAAATTATTTAGGGATTTCTCAGATACTGAATGAGACATTGAACTAGATTAGGATAGCTTTGGGTTGCATGAGTGAGGTAGAATGGTACAGTTAAAAGAGCATAGGACTAAGAGTAAGAATCCATAATCTCAGTTTTGATGTTCATAGGCTCAATGAGTTTACACTAGTCATTTAACCTTTTTTATGCATAGATTTGTTATCTGTAAAGTGAGAGTATTTGGCTAGGAAATCCTTAAAGCCCTTTCCATCTAAAATTCCATAATTGCGTAACTTCTAAAGTGCATTCATTTCCAAGGCAAGACTCTTATTTTTAATCATCCAGACATATACACGTAACTAGACATGTAGTGGATGTGAACTGAAAATATTGGTAATTTTTTCTCATTTGCATCCACTGGTTTTGCTGTGGAAGATTTCCATATTTTTTCATAACTTTTTTATACCAATACATATTTTGCTTTGTGTCCTAGGTATCAAAATGTACAATGATGGAATTTGTGGTTTGACTTTTCTAATGCCTATCTTCAATTAAAAGCATACTTTAGCTTTTTCATACGTACAGTATTTCTAATAGAAGCAGCTGAGAGTTGGCAACCAGAGTAGAAGTCTTGATTTTACTTTTAAATCTGCTTACTTAGGCTGGAGATGGGACAGAGTGCATTTTGAACTTAGTTTCAAAATTCGGAACCTCCTAGTACATCTGTTCTTTTGCAGATAAAGGGCAGTATTGACTGAAACACTTTAACTCAGCCATTTCTCAGAACTCTGCTGCTGTGTATAGAAAGAATTGGAGCATTTCAGGATTGGAAGTTATTACATGATACTATAAATTCAACAATTGCATTACTTTAATTCTCTTTGGTCTAATACAGTACTTATCTCAAGTTCAAATCTTGCTTATTTCTCTTTTTTTTGGGGGGGGGAGGGTCAAAATTGTTGACTACTTAATGAAGTCATGTAACTCCTTATCCAATCCATTAACTGAATAGAATTTTATTCGCTTCTTTTATTCCAAAAGCAACCATTACATACACATCTGTTGAGGTTGCATGCTGCCACTCCTCATCAACTAGGCTTGAGCTTTACTCTTCTGTCAGAAACTTGGGAGAGTCACAAACATGATTGTAACAGTGTCCCCCACCAACAAGAAAAACATACAGTTGTTATTGTTTTCATTAGAGTAGTTTTGGTTTATAAAATATCAATATTATTTCAACACTTCTACACTAGTAGAATTCTTTTGTCAATTCCTTCTCATTCATTTTTTTTCCTCAAATGATCATAGTGTGCACTCCATTTTCCTGGTTCTTTTTTTCCCTTTTTATTTCATAAAATCTTTTCACTTTAGGTACCTCATACTTTTTGATCTAATTTGCAATGTAGTGTTCTGTCTTATTAATATATTATAATATATTTAATAATTATCTGCTATTGAATATTCAGTTTGTTTACAGAAGATTATAATTCTATATAATGTGTGTATGTATGTATACCTATAGCTCCCCTTCTAGACTATCTTCCCCCAATTCATATTTTCAGACTGGATGAGTTGAGGTATCCTTTATGTTTGCGTACTTAACTTCCTAGCCCCACCTCGCTGATGCATTTTTCTGTAGTAATTGATTAGCTCAAAGCAAAGCAATTTACTGAAGGGGCATAGTATGAACCATAGGACTGAGAGATTTCTCTCATAAAACTAGGACACACTTTCCCCATCTGAGTCAAAGGAATGAGCAGGCACATGCATGGGCTATGGGATAGTCAAGGCTGCTCATCCCTCCAATGCTTCAGAATTTCAGTGCCTTTTCTCTTCTTTTATGATCCTCATGATGCTCCCCTTGTACATCACATACAAGACTGTCCTTCTGGATTCCCTTAGCCTGCTCCTCTCTATAGCTCACCTCAACTCTGTGGTTAGATTCTTTGGGTCTACTCAGAGCTGGCCATGGCATCTCTTGCTGGTTGAGTTCTTTTACTGCAAGTTGTCATTATTAATAGGAAGTAGATGATTTGTGTTCTCCATAAAGCTATAAAAGAAAAGAGAAAGAGCAGTTCCTTCTAAAGCTCTGAGAACTTGCTCTTAAAGCAGAATGGAAGAGCAAATATTTCTTACATTTCCTCTATAAGATATCAAAGAAACAACTCAAAGTCTGAAAGAGACAAAACCTTAACCCCTTATTATTTTCATTACCTGGACTGATCAACTAATTCAGGATCTTCTAATCAGAATCTCTCAACATACACACATAAAATGCTGATATGTGTGTGTGTATGTATGTGTGTGTATATATACACACACATACATACACACACACACACACACATATTTGCCTTTCCTCCCCTTTAATATCATACCTTAGAGACAGTGTGGTTTAGTGGATAGAGCACTGGATTTAAAATTGATAGTACCTGAGTTTAAATCTTACCTCAGACACTAGCCATGTGACCCCAGGCAATTCATTTAACCTCTCTAGGCCTCATTTCCCCCTTTATAAAATAAGAGGGACAGACTTGAAGGCCTCTAAAGTCTTCTGCCTCTAAATCTATGATTCTATGGTCCTGATTGAGTGACAGTGGGGAGGACCATGCTAAGGTTGCAAACCTCAGGGGTCAGAAAAATAGTGGTACACTAAGTAAAAATAGAGATTTTTGAAAGAAGGGTGGGGAATGGAATGAGTTCTGTTTTAAAAAAAATGTACCTTGGGAAGTATCTACATCATGTACAACTGGAAATAGAAAACAAGCATTTGGAGATTCAGGACCGGATGTCAAACAAGGGCTGCACATATGGATCTGAGAGTTATCAACGTGGAGGAGATAATTAAACCCAGGAGAACTAATGAGATCATCAAGAAGGAATGTAGAGATAATGAAGAGAGCCCAGGAGAGTGACCCACTATGGTTGATGGTCCATCAGAGGAAACTGGAAGAAATGGTTAAACAGAGAGGAGGAAAATCAAGAGAAAATTTCATGAAAACCCAGAGAAAAGGAAGTGTTCAGGAAAAGAGGGTGGTTGAGTTTTAAATGCTGTGAAGAGGTCAAGGAGGATTAGGACTTAGAAAAAAAGGTATCACATTTGGCATTTAAGCAGTAATAATAACATAAGAGATGGTATCTCTCTCTCTATATATATATATATTCCTTTGATGTTTGCAAAATGCTTGAGAAATATTATCTTATTTTATCCTCATACATCCCTAGAAAGTAGATTTTATTATTGTCTCTGCTTTACAGAAACAAACATGAAGCAGCGGGGAAATATGCCTAGGTTCATACATCCAATAAGAGTCTGAGGAAGAATGGGAGTGCAGGTTTTGTTGACTCGAAGTCTAGCGCTGGTGACTTTTAAAAGGGGAATTTTGGTTGAGAAATGATGTTTAATAATCAGTTCGAATCCATTTCCTCCTGTAATGACAAGCAATTTTCCCAAGAGTATTTGATAAATAATGAGTCTTTCTACATTTTAGCTTTTGAAGGTTACCAATCTTTATATATGCATTTATTTAGATGTCTGGCACAATTGTTCTCTTTTGATCTATTTTTTTAACACTTCAATGTGATATTTAATATTTCTGCTTTGCCTCTTTTCCCCATATAAATTTAATTATGACTTCGACTAGACCTCTCTGCCCTCCCCCTACCCATCACAAAAGCAATGTAGTATTGGGACAGGTATTACATGAAATACATAAATTGATTTAGGTGTTATAATTAGTAGTTGGGGGACATTGATCAGAACACTGATTATGTCACCATACACCTAATACAATTATTGAATATAAGGGGAATATAACAGAAACAGTAATATGTTGTTGCCTAGTATTTACTTTGTCATCATTAGTTATTTCCTTCATGTATGTTTATCTCTACCTTGGCTAATATATTATTTAGCATTTTGATTTGTATTTGGTAGTGAAATTGGTCTATAATTTTATTTTAGTACTATATTCACTTGGTTTTAAAATCAACATTAACTATGCCTTTCAAAAATTGTTGGATAATATTTCACCTATCTGTTTACTTGTGAATAAATATATGAAACTGAAATGATTATTTCTTGGAAAATCTGGGAGAATTTAGTTTAGAAACTATCTGAATTAGTATGTGTGTGTGTGTTTGTGCATGTTTGTGTGTGTAGGAGGGTAATACTTTGATGGTTTATTTTTTCTTCCAAGATTGGTCAATATAAATTATCCATTTCCTGTTGTGTCAGTTTTTGCAATTTATATCTTTCTAGATAATCATCTATTTCCTTTACATCCTCTGATTTGAATAGCTGTGTTTGCTATTCCCTAAAAATATGCAGGCTTTCTTTTTTTGCTTCTTGTGACCTTTCCTTTTTCATTTGTAATTCTGCTGATTCTTGTTTTCTCTCTCATTTTAAAATAATATTGGTTATTATTTTTCCTGTTTATTAGTATAGTCATATCTATCTCCTGTCTTAACTTACCAGTTTCATGTTTTTTATTCAATATCTATTTGCTTATAATCATTTTGTGACTTTCCTTGGACTATTGATTTGTTTTACTTTTGTGTTACATGCAAACTTAATTTATTTTCCATCCTGATTCATTATTAGAGTATATCCTGATTTTTTAGTACCTTTTTCCAGAATTTACTGTGTGTGTATTTTTTATTTGGCTTCCTCCAATACAATGTAAACTCCCTGAAAAAGGGACTATTTTTCTTTTGCTTAGAGGCACAGTGCCACAGTTAAGAGAGTACTGGCTCTGGATTAAGGAAGACCTGAATTCAAATCCATCATCAAAAACATTAGTTTTGGCCCCAAGAAAGTCTTTTAGCCCATGTCTGCCTCAGTTTTCTCAACCATAATGAAAGAATAATATTAGCACTTACCACATAGGCTTTCTGTAAATATCAAATGACATAATATTTTTAACCACTTAGAACAGTGTCTTGTATTTAGTAGGTGTTATATAAATGTTTGTTCCATTTCCTTTCATATCATTAGTACCTGGCATATAGTTGGTGCTTAATAAAGTCCTATGGAATAAAAAAGGAATAAAACTTTTTTGTTTTCCTTTCAGAACAGGCATCATATAGGTTCTGATATGTGGTATTTTTTTTTATCAATATCTTCTAAATAGTCTTTATTTTATGTTGCTATTCTAATTTCTTTTTAAATAAAATCCTTTTCAATAGATTACATTTCATTTTCCTTATAGTTTTTAAAATTTGTTAATATATTTAACTTTATTTCATTGCCTATGGCCTGAAAGCAGTGTGTGTATACATACATATATATATATATCTAAACATTTATACACACACATGTACACACATACATATAAACACACTCATATAAACATGCACACACATATAACCATATGTATTAAACATATAAATTTCATATGTAAAATTTATGTCTTAAATTTATGTAGGATTTCTCTATGATCAATTTTGTGAGTTTTACATTCTACTTGAAGATAGTGTATATTTCCCTAACTCCTATATATATTTTTTCTCATGTCTCTAAGAAAGTTATTCACACCTGTGATTTCTTTATTGCTAGAATTTTTGATCTGTTGCATTCTGTTAGAATGTTAAGGTTCACCTGCTATTATGGAGAGTTTTTCCCCTGATTTTGTCTGGATAGCCAATAATGCTTTATGTATTTTAAAATTAGAGGACTATAGATTTAGAGCTACAAAAACACTTATAGGTCATTTATTCTACCATTTCCCCCATTTTTCAAATGAGGGAATTAGGACCTAGAGACATCAAACTATTTACCTTCGGTTACGCCAACAAGTCACATAAGTTATTTTCAAATCGCAACATTCAATCTCAAATCTAGCATTCCTTTCTTGATATCATGCTGCTATATTAGTACATGGTTCATATAATTTGAAAATTATTGTCTATCTTCTATTTGTTTGGTTAATTTTGATTAGTTAACGATTAAGGTTATTGATGTTCCTATCTATTTTAATGTCTTATTCTGAATTTTACTTTATAAGATACCATTGCTGGCATTCTTGACTTTTAAAAACTTTCAATATGATATGTTGAGGAATAAACCATTTGTTTTAAATATAAGCATTTTTATACATTAGATTGTGAGCTTCTTAAGGGCAGGGATTTTTTTTTTTTTTGTCTTTTTTGAATCCCTAGTACTTAGCATAGTGTCTGGTACATAATGACTATTTAATAAAATGTTTATTGAATGACCATTGTTGAGTTTTTCTTCATCCTTTTTGTAAACTTTTTGTGGTAGAATTCAGACCATTCACATTTATAGCTACAGGTAATAGTTTTGATTTTTCTACTAACATTTTCCTTTTGACATTGCCTAGAGAGGTCAAATCTCATCTTAATATTCTGTTCCTTTTATCTATTAAAATTGTTGTGTAATAAGTAATTTTTGTAAATTCTTATGCTTTAAGGTTTTATTATAAAGTTTTGGTTTTGAGATTGTCATCTTTCCCCTTCTCCTTTTGTTTTAATATTATTTTTTATTCTAAGTACCTTTTTACTAGTTTGAATGCATTTGATATCTTTTATCCACTTTATTTAAAAAAAATCAAATAAAATGCTCATTGATTTATTTTGTCATGCTCAGAAAAGAAGGATCCAAGTGTCAAAAAAATATTGACAAGAATCATCTTATTTGAAATTATTGTATAGAGCTGATTGCTGTTCATAGAGAAAAGTATGTGATTCTGGAGTTAGTTTTTTTTTTTTAAATATTTATTTATTTATTTACCTTTTTACATTCATTTTCAAAAAATTTTGGGTTCCAGATTTTCTCCCTTTTATCCCCTCCCCCACCCCAATACACCAAGCAATCTAATTTTCCCTATCTCCAATCTGCCCTCTCTTCTGCCATCCCTCCCTTCTCTTGTCTCCATCTTCTCTTTTCTCCTGTAGGGCCAGATGACTTTCTATTCCTCATCAACTGTATGTCTTCTTTCCTAGTAGCAACAACAATACTAAACAGTTGTTCCTAAAACTTTGAGTTCCAAATTCTCCCCATCCCTCCCTCCCCACCCATTCCCCCTGGGAAGGCAGGCAATTCCATACTGGTCATTTCTGTGTAGTTTTGCAAATGACTTCCCTGATAGTCGTGTTGTGTAAGACTAACTGAATTACCCTCCATCCTACTCTGCCCCTCATTGTTTCTCTTCTGTCTTTTGATCCTGTCCCTCCCTGAGTGTTGACTTCAAATTGCTCCCTCCTCCCTTTGCCCTCCCTTCCATCATCCCCCCTGCCTTGCTTATCTCCTTCTACCCCACTTTCCTGTACTATAAGATAGGTTTTCATACCAAAATGAGTGTGCATTTTATTCCTTCCTTTAGTCAAATGTGATGAGGGTAAACTTCTTGGTTTTTTTTTCCTCAGCTCTCCTCTTTTTCCCTCCACTAAAAGGTCTCCTACTTGCCTCTTAAATGACATATAATTACCCCATTCCATTTCACCCTCTTTCCTCCCACTACATTTCTCTCTCACCATTTACCTTAATTTCTCTTAAGATATGGTCCCATCCTATTCAATTCACTCTGTGCTCTCTGTCTCTATATGTGTGTGCATGTGTGTATGTGTGTGTGTGTGTGCATGCATGTACATGTGTGTGTGTGGTCCCACCAACTACCCAGATACTGAAAAGTTTTAAGAGTTACAAGTATTGTCTTTCCATGTAGGAATGTAAACAGTTCACTTATGGTAATTCCCTTAAGACTTCTCTTTGCTGTTTACTTTTTCATGCTTCTCATTCTTGTGTTTGAAAGTCAAATTTTCTTTTCACCTCTGGTCTTTTCATCAAGAATGTTTGAAAGTCCTCTGTTTCATTGAAAGACCATATTTCCCCTGAAGCATTATACTCAGTTTAGCTGGGTAGGTGATTCTTGGTTTGAGTCCTAGTTCCTTTGACTTCTGGAATATCCTGTTCCAGGCCCTTCGATCCCTTAATGTAGAAGCTGCTACATCTTGTTATCCTGATTTTATTTCCACAATACTGGAATTGTTTCTTTCTAGCTGCTTGTAAGATTTTCTCCTTGACCTGGGAGTTCTGGAATTTGGCCACAATGTTCCTAGGAGTTTCTCTTTTTGGATCTCTTTCAGGTGGTGATCGATGGATTCTTTCAATACTTATTTTGCCCTCTGGTTGTAGAATGTCAGGGCAGTTTTCCTCAATAATTTCATGGAAGATGATATCTAGGCTCTTTTTTTGATCATGACTTTCAGGTAGTCCCATAATTTTTAAATTTTCTCTCCTGGATCTATTTTCCAGGTCAGTTGTTTTTCCAATGAGATATTTCACATTCTCTTCCATTCATTCATTCTTTGGTTTTGTTTGGTGATTTCTTGGTTTCTTGTAAAGTCATTAGACTCCATCTGTTCCATTCTAATTTTGAGAGAACTATTCTCTTCAGTGAGCTTTTGAACCTCTTTTTCCATTTGGCTAATTTTGCTTTTGAAAGCATTCTTCTCCTCATTGGCTTTTTGAACCTCTTTTGCCAATTGAGTGAGCCTATTTTGCAAGGTGTTATTTTCTTCAGCATTTTTTTGGGTCTCCTTTACCAAGGTATTGACCTGTTTTTCATACTTTTCTTGCATCTCTCTCATTTCTCTTCCCAGTTTTTCCTCCACCTGTCTAACTTGCTTTTCAAAATCCTTTTTGAGCTCTTCCAAGGCCTGAGCCCACCCGACATCCCCCTGGGATGTCTGGGATACCGAGGCCCCGCCCTCCACGTTTTTCCCTGATAGCAATTATATGTCCTCGTCATCAGATCCGAAAGTCGGGATCATTTGCATCTGTTTGAAAAAACTCTCTATAGTCTTATTTTTCTTCCCTTTTCTAGGCATTTTCCCAGCCAGTTACTTGACTTCTGAGATTCCTGTCCACCCCCGCCGAGATCCGCCCAGCTGGTGCTTGGAGTCTGAGATTCAAATGGGCTTTCCGTAGCAAGCGGCTGCTATTCAATGGGAGCTTTAGTTCTGGTGCTGGGGTGGGGGCAGAGCCGCCTCCCAGGCTCAGCTCCTTCAGGTGGTTTATGGAGAGACTTTCAGTAATGAAGATCCTGCCTGCTTCTGGGGGAGTTCCCGGCCCCTGTGGCCGTGTGCCTCCGCCACTGCCGCCCCCGCCTCTTCCTCCCGAAGGGGCCCGAGCCACGGAGACACCCGCTCCCCTCTTGGTCGGCTCAGCCGTCTCTCTCACTGACCTGTAGCTTCTGTGGGCAGAGGGACCTTCCCTGCCGCCGGAGCCTCCGTCCCTGAAGTCTGCGTGGATCAGCTTCTCTGGGGCTGCGGCCAGGGCAGCGCTGGGGTGGGGTCCGCTTTCTGGGGTGCGATGGGCCCTGCGGACGGCTGTCCAGGGCTCTCTGGAACGGAAATCTCTTCCACTATGTTTCTGCACACCCTGCAATGATCCAGAACTTATGGGGGGCTCTTCTTACATTAAATCCACGGGCTGTGGGTTCGGAGCTCGTATACATGTGTCTTTCTACTCTGCCATCTTGACTCCGCCCCGATTCTGGAGTTTTTAATGTACTCTGAATCATAAAATTGTTTTAGAATATATTTGATGATTTTAAATGTATTTTTTCTAATTCTCAGAAAACTATTATTCCATTGACATATGTATGTATATGTCTATCATAACTCATGGTAAATTAGAATATTTGATGAGGCAGAATATACCATCCTCTGACACTCCCCATACAAGAGATTTTATCTCGACTAATGCTGATTTAAGAGCTGTTATTTTAAAATCAGAATTTTGATTTTTTTAAATTCAAAACTTTATTTTATCTAAAACTTTACTCATTTTTGGAACTATTTCTGTTTTATGCTAGTATTATTTTTGATGCAGCTACTATAAAATCAAAAACCTAAATTAAAATTAGTATAAAAATATCTGTGGTAGCTCCAAATGCTAATTGTAAGTATTAGCATCATTTTATGTCTATGGGCTATTTCTCCTGAGCCAAGCTTTTATTTCTGAATCTCAGTAAGCCAGAATTAGGCAGGTACAAGACATACAGAAATGCAAATAATATTTACTAAAAATAGAATTTCAACATAAATGACAAGAAAATTATAGTAAATAATTAACACTCTTTACCCAAACTTCCTTGAAGCCTGGAGGGATAATAAAAAGTCAAACGTCCAACTCATCATTATTTATTGTGATGGAAAAATGGGTTAGTAACTTGCCCTTCAGATGAATACAAAAAAGCACTATGCCTTGATGCATGAAATGTAATCATTTCACTCATGAAACCAGGGAATCCTCAGGATTCTGTATCTTGCACTTCAGGGCATAGAAGGAATGCAGCCCTGGAGGGCAGCCAAGGTACATCATCAAAGTAAAGATATTCTAATATGAACCTGAGTAGGGGGTTGCTTCAGTATGCCAGCATCATTAAGAGAAAATGAAACCCAGACATTTCCAGCCTCACAGGCATTTCTTCTCACAACTTTTTTTTTAATAGCAAATTTCACCTGTTCAGTTCTTTCCAGAATCTCTACATCTCATGCGCTAGCCTCCCACATGACTTCCTTTGATGAATTTCTAACTTGTTGGACTTTCACCCTGAACTCTGTGACATGTAGCTCTATGAGAGCATGACACCATGCAGATATTATTCAAGGACTGCTAAGAATTCAGCAAATTAAGTTTGCAAGGAAAGGTGTAAATTGTCATTCACCTAAAGGGTATGGTTATGAGTTCCATTTATCTGGAGCATAGTGTATGGAGGAGAGTAACAAGAGAATAAGTTTATGATTTCTATCACACTCTCCATCTAAGTACATTATAACCACAATTTTCCTACTTTATTTTTACACGACAACCCCATAATGATAATAATTATGATAATTAGTAATAATAATGATGATGACTTCATTTTACAGTGCTTGAGGGTTTACAAAACTCTTTATCTACATCATCTCAGATGATGCTCAAAACAGTCTATAAGTTGTACAAAGCTTTAGATGAAAAAGCTGAGTAAGGAAAATTTGTTTAGTAGCGCATGACCATACAGTGGCTAATTGTCAAAGATGAACCTTTAAACCCCAACTTATATGCTCCTTGGTCTCAGTCAGTCATGACCTTCCTTCTCGACCTCACATAGTACCTTTTTCTAATATATTCATCAAACATTATAAATTCTACTTGAGTCTTTTCCTCCTATTAAGCTCCCTGAAAGCAATGATAACATTTCATAAAAACTCATATTCCTTGCATTGCTACTTTGATGATAGTCAACAATTAATAAGTGTTTTGAATGAATGGATAAAAGAAATCATCTTCTCTTTTATTTTTACATGTAGCTGTCCTTTCCTGTGATTACCATTAAGAGAAGTCATGATGCCTTTCTTCCAGTAATATTTTAGGCCAAATGTTCAAAATGCTATTTGAAAAATTCCTTCATATATACTTTGTGTGTGCATCCATACAGATGTAGATATAGGTAAGTACACACATCTGTATGTTTATATATGCATACACATGTGCTCAATATACGTGTACAAATATCCTTGTGTATACACATGTGCATGCATGCCTGTAGATACACACGATGCATAAATATATATATGCAAATACACCAATGTATGTACACATGTGCATGCATATCTATATATGTATGCACACACACGTGTTTGCCTTCTCTCAATTGGAAGGTGAACTCTTGGGAGACAGGGACAATTCTTTTTTGTCTTTGTGTCTCCAGAACCTGATACAGTTTCTTGTATAGATTAGGAGCTTAATAACTGCAATGAACATGAACATAAGCCAAAAGCATATGTTGGAAACACCCTGATGAGTCTTGCTCCTTGAAGATGGGAATCTCTATTGCTGTATCTCTATTGCCAGATATATATATATATATATATTATATATATATATATATATATATATATATATATATATATATATATATATATTTCCCTAGCATGCAAACAACAATTTAAAAACTCTCCTTGGGCTCGCATGGCAAAATTCTTTAATTTTAGTTGTAGTAACAGATTTGCTTATCAAAACTATTTTATTTCTTTTGTACTCCTTTTTTTCCCTAAAAATGAAGAAAACACAATTTTTGAAATAAGAATATTTCTTGCTGAGTCAATGATACCACGTCTATTAGGCATAGATAACATCAAATAGCTTGTCACACATTTGAGCATTTTTAAAGTGAAATTGTTTCTGGTGGAATACCTTTTATTTTAATATACATTGTATTTCTCTTCCTATCCTGGCAGGAGTGTTCTCACTTCTCAAATACCCTCAGGGACTGGATATGGCATTGTGTCTTTCTTTCATCTAGGATCTTTGCAAACAACAAAAATTACTTTGTGGTCTGAACATCCCATGAGTTTCTGTAAGCTGAGTGGCATTGCCAGGAATACTAGCCTGCCAAATTCAAAGCTGCCAAAGGACTAGGCAGGATGTCCTTGTACAAGGAAAACACAGACACAAAAACACATACACATACACAAGCGTGCACAGACAGACAGACAGTTGCCATGTGTTTGACTAACTTGTTAATTTCCTTTACTTTGTGGAAGAAATAAATCTCTCAAGTCGTATAAGATGTGGCTACCATCTGGTCAGGCCCTGATTTTTTCAGTAGCATCCCCAACACCAACAGCCAAATGTTGGAAGAGCTTCCAGTGTTGGACAAGGTCATGCTTCCAGGGTTAATGCCAATGTCCTAATTTTAGATTTCAGCCTCATTATATAGAGAAGCAGCAGATTGGTTACAACCTGTGGACTCATCCCCACTCTTTGCAAACACATTGAAGGGCAAATGTTTCAAATACTGAAGCTTTGAGCAGTACAATTGCTGACCTTGTTCTTGTTGACTATCTATTACGTTCTTGTTGACTATTACATTCTTGATCCATCCCCAAATGGTCCAGACATAGAACCAGCCCATAAACACACCAATGTTAGTCCCACATGATACAGGGCAACATGATGGGAAAGACAAAAATGTCTTCAGAGTTCTAATCCTTTCCTTACTTTCTGTCCAACTTCTTGAATATTTAGAACCCAGATGGGAATGACAAAACCTTTAATGTTGTTCAGACAAAGGATGTTCATTCTAGAAATAAAGTTCATGTTGATGTTCATTTCCCACCCATGGTATCCATAGCATTTAAATAGATCAAATTGTGGATATTTTAAAAATATAGCATATCTTTTAAATCATTTTAGTCTTTTTTCTAGCTTTACAGTAATTTTTATCTTGGCTTTAACAAGTTTCTCTCAATACAAAAGGAATTGATTGGTCTTCCTGGCAGCAAGAAGCCATTTACTATCTGTTAAATTGTAAAGGATTATTTTTGTTGCTGTTAAATTGTTTGATGTAGAGGTAGCTAAGTGGCACAGCGGATAGAGCCACCTGCCTTGGAATCAGGAGGACCCAAGTTCAAATTTGGCTTCAAACACTTAATAGTTGTGTGACCCTGGGCAAGTCATTGAACCTAGATGGCCTTAAAAAAAATAAAAAGTGAAATAAATTGTTTGATGCTTTTCATATTCAGTACCTTTTGATTCTTTATTTATGAATACTTCACGAAGTTTATTTGAAAGCCAGACACCAATAACTCCATGACAGTTCCTCCTTCCTGTTCGGTACAGAAGATGCTCCAAATTCCCACGCTGGGCATTTTCAGTGACTATGTCCTACACTATTCTTCATTTCTGCCTCCTGATTTCTCTGGCTTTCTTCAGTACCTAGCTAAATTCTAAAAGAATTTATTTCTAAAAGAAAATTTCTAAAAGAAAATATTTCTAATCTTCGTAAATACTAGTTCCTTCCCTTTAGATTATTTCCAGTTAATCTAGTATGTTTCTAATTTGCATATATTTACTCTCATCTTGTCTTTGGCTATGAGGTCTTATTGGTCAATATTGATTTTTTTTTACCTTTATATTACAGTACTTTACACTGTTCTTTGCAAGCAGTAGGTGCTTAATACATGTTTATTGAATAATTAAGTGAAAACCAAATTGAAATTAACTTTGTTTTGTTGTTTATTTTTAATGTCCTGGTTTCATTGGGAACATTGCAGTGTGTTATAGTACAGTTCTATGTCTGCCTTTTGTTTTCTGTTTTTTTTTCTTTTTCCTCTCTAGATGTTAGACTGTCAGCTGTAACAAATGCATCTATCATTTTGGGTCTACTGATCCTACTGGGTCATTTCTAATTGCTATGAAGTACAAAATCAAATAAAGACTGAATTAAATTTAAATTAAAAATATACTTATTAAGAACACAAGGTTCAATTAAAATCAATATGACTGGGGAGGCAGAGCCAAGATGGTGGAGTAGAAGGACACACCTATAGAAGCTCTCCCTCCACAGCCCATAAAATATCTGTAAAACATGACTCTAAACAAATTCTAGAGCAGCAGAAGCCACAAAAATGACAAAGTGAAAGAGACTTCCAGCCCAAGGCAGCCTGTAAGGCCAACTGGAAAGGTCTGTCACACCAGGCACAAAGTGGGAGCACAGCCCACAGAGCACAACCTAGTCTTGGTCATGCTGTGGGAAAGGAGACGACTGGAGCAGGCTTCAAGGTACCATCCACAGAAGCTAGACTTCCCAGATTCCTCAACTCACAAACACCAGAGACAGTTTCAAAGGTCAGGGAGAAAGCTCTTTCACCTGGGTGGAAAGGTATCACAGAAGTCTAGCCCTGGCCTATAGATGCTAAGGGAGTCAAGCAGCTGATCTGGATCTCAGCCCTGAGTGGCAGCCCTGGGGTGAGGAGGAGCACTGGCTGGCTGGTGGAGCTGGTGGAGGCTGTGGAGAGGGAATTCTACTGGCAGATCCTGGGCAGAAAAGAGTGCTTTTGTAGTTGCTCCCAGACCAGAGTGCAGGTCAGGAGAGGAGTAAATTCCTCTTCCTTGACTGTGCAACCTTGTGGGAACTGAGAAGTTACGGGTCCCCCACCTCTTGACAAA
Organism: Bettongia penicillata ogilbyi; assembly: GCA_023548195.1. NCBI lineage: Eukaryota > Metazoa > Chordata > Mammalia > Diprotodontia > Potoroidae > Bettongia > Bettongia penicillata. Next base: position 20,294,373 of record JAJHZJ010000453.1, read on the forward strand.
GAACTCAAAAGTCAAGTAACGGGTAGGAAAATGCCCCCAAAAGGGAAAAAGAATAAGACAATAGAATGTTACTTTCTTGGTGAGCAGATATTTTCTTCCACCATTGCAGATGAGGAAGAACCATGCATACTATCAGAGGAAGTCTGAAAAATCAAGGCTTCTGCATCCAAAACCTCCAAAACAAATATGAAATGGTCTCAGGCCATGGAAGAGCTTAAAAGGATTTTGAAAATCAAGTAAGAGAGGTGGAGGAAAAATTGGGAAAAGAAATGTGAGTGATGCATGAAAATCATGAAAAGTGAATCAACAGCTTGCTAAAGGAGACCCCCCAAAATGTTGAAGAATAGACTAACTCAAATGGCAAAAAAGTTCTAAAAAAACCAATGAGGAGAAGAATGTTTAAAGAGCAGAATTAGCCAAATGGAAAAGGAGGTTCAAAAGCTCACTGAAGAAAATAGTTCCTTAAAAATTAGAATGGAGCAGATATAAGCTAATGACTTTATGAGAAACCAAGAAATTACAAAACAAGAACAAAAGAATGAAAAAATAGAGCACAATGTGAAATATCTCATTGGAAAAACAACTGACCTGGAAAATAGATCAAGGAGAGGCAATTTAAAAATTATGGGACAACCTGAAAGCCAGGATCAAGAAAAGAGCCTAGACATCATATTTCATGAAATTATTAAGGAAATCTGTCCTGATATTCTGAAACTAGAGGGCAAAATAAAAATTGAAAGAATTCACTGATCACCTCCTTAATGAGATCCAGAAAGGGAAACTCTTAGGAATATTGTAGTCAAATTCCAGAGTTCCCACATCAAGGAGAAAATATTGTAAGCAGTCAGAAAGAAATAATTCGACTGTTATGGGAATACAATCAGGTTAACACAGGATCTGGGAGCTTCTACATTAAGGGACTGAAGGATTTGGAATATGATATTCCAGGAGTCAAAGGAACTAGGATTAAAACCAAGAATCACCTACCCAGAAAATCTAAGTATAATGCTTCAAGGGAAAAAAATGGTCATTCAATGAAATAGAGGATGTTCAAGCATTCTTGATCAAAAGACCAGAGCTGAATAAAAAATTTGACTTTCAAACACAAGAATCAAGAGAATCATGAAAAGGTAACAGGAAAGAGAATTCATAAGGGACTTATTAAAATTAAACTGTTTACATTCCTACATGAAAAGATAATATTTGTAACTCTTGAAATTTTTCTCGGTATTTGGGTAGTTGGAGGGATTACACACATATACACATAGACAAAGGGCACAGAGTGAGTCGAATAAGAAGGAATGATATCTGAAAAAATAAAATTAAGGGATGAGAGAGGACTTTATTGGGAGGAGAAAGAGAGAAATGGAATGGGGCATATTATCTCTCTTAAAAAGAAAAGAAAAAGCTTTTTCAATGGAGGGGAAAATGGGGAGGTGAGGGGGGAAAAGTGAAGCTTACTCTCATCACATTTGACTTAAGGAGGGAATAACATGCACACTCAATTTGATATGAAAATCTATCTTACACTATAGGAAAGTAGGAGAGAAGTGGATAAGTGAGGTGTGGGGTGCATGATAGAGGTGGGGTAAATGAGAGGCGGGGGGTAATTAGAAATAAACACTTTTGGGGAAGGTTATGGTCAAAACAGAGAATAGAATAAATGTGGGGGCAGGATAGGATGGAGCAAAATGTCTTTCACAACATAACTATTATGGAAATCTTTAGCAAAATTACACATATATAGCCTATATTGAATTGCTTGCCTTCTCAGTGGGGATGGGTGGGGAGGGAGGAAGGGAGGGAAGTTAGAACTCAAATTTTTAGGAACACATGTTAAGAATTGCTTTTGCATGTAGCTGAGAAATAAGAAATACAGGTAATGGGGTATAGAAATCTATCTTGCACTTCAAGAAAAGAGAGAAGATGGGGATAAGGGAAGGGTAGGGATGTGATAGAAGACAGGGTAGATTGGGGGAAGGGGTAATCAGAATGCACAGTGTTTTGGAGTGCAGGGAGGAGAGAAATGGGGAGAAAATTTGAAACTCAAAATCTTATGGAAATGAATTTTGAAAACTAAAAATAAATAAACAGGAAAAAATAAAATAAATATGATTTTAATGTTTGAGTTCATGGATTTGTTCTGATCTCCAGATAAGAGTTTATATATATATATATATATATATATGTTATATATACACATACACACATATACTCACACATGCATATATATAATATATGCATATATATGCATGTATATGTGTATACATATGCACATGTTCACAGAGATGCAAATACATTCTATCCATAACTTCATGTATAACTATACTAGTGTATAAACATGCAATATACACATAATATATGTATAAGTACATATATGTATTTGTATGTATATACATGCAAGCTGAAGACTAACTGCTTACTAAAAAATCCTGCTTCCTTCAGATGACATGTCAAAAGTACTGGTGGAAAAATATATAAAAGGGCAACATGAAAAAGTTTCCTATCACTAAAAAAGCTTCAGTGTTTTTATTTTTATTTTTTTACATTTCTTAGTATTCTTTGTTCATTCTGTAGACTTGGTATAAGAATCATCTAATGGCTTCCTTCATGAGAAGCATCCTTATGATTTCTAGAGATGGTGTGACTTCAGATTTGTCTTGATAGCAGAAGGTGATTCCTTTTCAGATTTCAGTTGATGTGCATATTTCACTACTAAATTACAAGAACATGAAACTCAAAGCTTATTATAAACACATGAAAAATAGGTTAGAATTCAAAGTGAGAGGTTACAGGGATATTTAGTCTGTGACCTGTTAGGGACCTTGATATCACACAAATAAAAAAACAAAACTTTCATGTGTTAGGGATTTATTTTTAATGAAGTATATTTCCTGTTTGACCAGACGAAGGAATGTACATCAGTGTGTCATAACTTATTGATTCTGAAATGTGCAAATACAACCTTTGATGAAGATGTTATGCTTTCATTATGCAAAGAAAAACATAATGTTGAAAGAATAACTTCAATTTGGGGGGGGGAAGCAGAAACAACTATTGCTGCCTGTCCTTTTAATTAGTTTGGAAAGAGGACCCAAAGTTGTTGATGTTAATATGTGGCAATCCTTCCTTTGCTAACGGCAATTCAAGCATTTGTTTTCTCTACATGAAGAGAAGAGCTACTTGTGGTGATACTTTATACGACAATTTTCAGTGGACCATGTATTATAATCTTTCAATTGCAGCAACAGCAATAACAATAATATCATTTATGTATCATATGATGTAAGTTTTCAAAATCACCTGTACCCTATTAGCCATATTGACCTTGCATGTAATACCTTGATATGGCTTAGCTACCTTCCCCCATATATTTGTCATTCTAAGTTGAATTACAATTAACTAATTATTTTCTAATGACCCTAGGATAGTAGATCTGGAGCTAAAACAAAAACCCCAGAGATGACCTATTTCAGCCTCATCCTTTTGGAGGTTACAAGATATCTGGGATTTAGGGAGGTAAAGGGATTTTTCCAAGGTCACACAAGCAGCAAACTTCAAAGGTCAAATCTGAATCTAGGTCCTCTGACTCCATAGTGAATGTCTTTTCCACTTATCATAATGTCTCACAGCAGCCCTGTGAGATAGGAATAGTAGGCATTGATCCCAATTTTACAGATAAGGAAACTGAAGCTAAAGAAAGTAAGGGTTCAAGATCATAGGTATCCCAGTGGTGCAATGGATTGCTGCTGGGACTAGATTCAGGAAGAACTAAGTCTAAATCCAAGCTCAGATACTTCCAAGTGGTATGAAGTTGGGCAAGTCCTTTAGCCTCTGCCTTAGATTCCTCAATTGTAAAATGGAGATCATAATAGCACTTACGTCTCAGGGCTGTTGTGAGGATCAAATGAGATATTTGTAAAGTGCTTAGCTGGTACAAATAGGCACTTAATAAATGTCCCTTCCCCTTCCTCCTCCCCCCTTTCTTCTTACCTTCTCCTTTTCCCCTTTTCTTCCCACACTTTCCTCCTTTCCTTTCTCCTCTTTTTCTCCTCCTCCTTCATTCCCTCTTCTCCTATCCCCTCTCTTCTCCTTCCTTTTCCACAGAATCCAAACTTTTTACCATGAAGTTAACCCATTCTATTTTAATTACTTTGCCTCCCCCCATACATGCAGAAGCATATGAAAAGAGGAAACCTTTAATCAGACAATCTTTTGAGTCCAGCAATTCAAGTAACAGGTTATGGTTATATCACTCAAGGGCTCCCCTAGCACCAGGATGGCTGTACTTAAAGCTAAGATAGAATTAGCTAGAGGCAGTCAATGTTTTATGACCCATAAAACATAGACCTCAGTGAAAACCAGAAATTAAATTAACTCAATAAATCCATAATGTGGATAAGATATGAAGCTCTTATGACAATCAAACATCGTATGTTGTCTTCTGGTAGGAGAAGAGGTTAATCTCATCTCTTGCTGGAATTTTCATTAATGTTATTCACATCCTGTCTATATTCTCAGGTGGGACTATGGTTCTTGTTATGTCATTATATCAACTGTCACTCTTCACAGTGATACAAGTTGGATTCCCCAGTGAGATGGTTGCACTCCAGGAAATGGAGATTCAATCCCAGTGGATAGGTTTGTGAAAACTATACTTCTGACCCTATCTCTATAATAGAGAGCCAACATAAGTAGCAATTAAATGGGATTCCTGGTCCATGACCTGGGGAAGGATATGGAGGGGGACAGGGTTAGAGAGAACCATGTCCCCCCACAAGTAATATCTTAGGTTACTTTTCCTTACGGTGCTTCCAGCTTCCCCCTCACCTTATCCCATCTCAGCCAGGCAGAATCCTTTATATGGCTCATTCTAACCATATCTAAATGAAGTTCCAACTGAGGCAGTTAGGGGACTCACTGCACAGAGTGCCCTGGGCCTGGAGTCAGGAAGATGTGAATTCAAGTCTGACCTCAGAAACTTACTAGCTATATGACACTGGGCAAGTCACATAACCCCTGTATGCCTTAATCCACTGGAAAAGAAAATGGCAACCCACTCCATTACCTTTGCCAAAAAAGTCCAATGGATAATTTGGTCCATGGGAAGACAAAAAAACAGTAAAGAAGTTCAAATCAGGAACTGTGCCAGGATTTCCTCCATTTGGGAGATGACTTTCCTCTTCACACCACTGCGTACTTATGCCACCATGTAGTGGGGTAGGCTATAGCACACATGATATATGTTGATGTATTGACATTCAAGGGCGTCATTAAGAAATATTCCTTTCTATTTGCTTTCTAGTGGTAAATAGCAATACCATATTTAACATACATTGGATGTCTGTCCCTCCTCAACTGACCTATTTCCAAAGGAGAAGAGATAAATGTAAGCTTCCCAAAAGTCATTACATTTTCATTAGGTTGAGTTCAGAAGGAACTTAGTTCATTAGGCAGCACATTGGGTAGTTCACTCATACCTCAGTAGGTGGAAGAGTAGACTTGGAGTCATGGCAATCTGAGTTCAGATTCTGTCACAGAAGCTTACTAACCATGTGACTATGAACAAATCCCTTTGATCCTGCATTCTGTTACTCTGTTTCCTCAAATACAAAACAAGGATGAAAATAGTACCTAACTTGGAGTTTCTAAGAAAATATTGGGAGCTTCCATACATACATATATACCCACATGCATATGCATGTTTAATGTTCACACCTTTCTTATATGTAGGTAGATATGCAATGTTGTCTAAACTTTAAATCAGTATACAATTGCTAGCTGTTATAAGAAATTTTTGAATACTCAATGTGTAAAGGTAAAATTTCAATAAAATTTTGTCCATGTGAAGTGGGTTTGAATAGATGTGGAAGATTTGTCCATAAAATAGAGTGCTGGCCTTGCAGTTGGGGTGGTAGGACTCCAATTTTGCTGCAAAAATATACTGTTTAGGAAAATCATCTGATATTTTTACAGTTCAGCTCACTTTCCTTATCTGTAAAATAAGGGACACAATAATCCCAAGTTTATAGGATTACATGAGATAATAAATATAAAGAACTTAGCAAACATTCAAATGCTCAATCAATTCAGATTTTATGTTATTGTTTTTTTGTAATGGGAAGTTGAAGCCTAGCTTCCCAGTGCCATATATTAAGTTCCCTAGGAGAATCAGATTTGGCTTTGTCTGTGGGCTAGTCCTGGCTCAAAGGGAAGTTGCTTCTTTCCAATATCCCCTAAAAGAAAACTTTAAGTCCAACACTGAAAAAAAATAGCTATCACCTGGAAAACTGATGTCCAGGCCCCTGAAATTAAACTACAAATAGAATAAACAAGATCCAAAGGACTGGACTGAATAATATCACTCTCACTTCCATTGAAAAGAAGAAAGACAATTGATTGGTCATCTCCCATGGCGAAAGCATCTTATTTGGATCTATTCTGTGAGGGTTGTCTGATCAGATTTTGCAAATCCATATGACCTCTAACAAAGCTGCAATTTCCTTTGTATTCCAACCCAAAACGGGGAAAACAATACTATGAAAAACAGTATCCAGCTGACATACTTATATTAATCTCATCTCTATAGCTGAGAGATGGAAAATTATTATTGAATAAGATGCTTTTTCATCAGAACAAATATTTCTTAATACTCCAAAGTACACATCTGGCATAGCTTCTGTTTTGCACATCTGCTTTTCTCTTTGAACTCTGATCTTAATCTGAAGGTTACATGCAGCTGCCCAATTTGGACATAGTTAGCTCTTTCCATTATACATTAGGAATAATGGGACAGACCTCAAAAACATTTAGATAGTGCTGCTGATTTTCCTCAACTCTGAGAATTGGAACTTGGCTCTTTCCCCAAAATGGTCTGTCTGCTGAAGACGTACTCCCTTTCTTTATCTCTTTCCGTCAACTCATAAGCTTCATATCCTTCTATTCATAAGTCTTTTTTCTTAACCCATTTATCTGTATCTCTTTACCTCTGTGTCCTATGAGAGCCTTTTTGTGGCAATCACTCTTCCTCTAAAGATAACTTGCTCCCTTAATTTTGCTATGATACAGCAAGTCTTTTTTCTACCAAGATTACTTCCCAAGAGTTTCAATTCTTCAAGAAACTGGAAATTCCTCCATTAGAATGATATCTTGTGATAATTTATCAGTAATGAGGATAGCATGGTTTTCCTTTGGGTATCTCTGAGTATTACTGCATGATTACTTGTATATTTAGTGGGGATTAGGTCAGGGCAAGGGTAGGGAACCTGTGACCTCAGGGTCTCATGTAGCCTTCTAGGTCCTCAAATGTGACCCTTTGAATCCAAACTTCACAGAATAAATCCCCTTAATAAAAATATTTGTTCCATAAAACTTAGTCCAAAGTGTGCACCCAAGTATGACCTAAAATAGAAGGTCATACATAGCTTTGAGTTCCAAAGGTCCCCCATCCCTGGGTCAGAGAGTGTAGTGTTGGGTTTCCACTTATTACTTGCCCACTACTGGCCCTGACTTGCCTTACCTTAAGGAAATATATCCTTTATATCTTTAAGCTCATCAAGCTTACTGACAGCTTCATGGACTCTCCCCCAATGGAAACATCATAATGAGTGATTAGGATTTTGGATAGGATTACTCTCTCTTCTCCATTACTATCATTATTATTTTTGACCTTTTTACTTCATATAGTATTTAGCGGGCAATAAAGAAAACCAAGGTCAGGGAAAAGGTAAAGAAAATGCGAGAAAATGAGGAAAAGAGGAGAAAGGAGACAGCTAAAGCAAAGTAAAATTTGGAAGGAGAGGATAATGCGTTTAATCACTCTGTAGTCTTCTTGCTCATTGAAAATAATCCTGTCTTCTCTCCTTCTGGCTCAAAATCTATCATTTCATGATCCTCTCTCCCATCGAGAGGGACATCTTTTACAGAACAGATCAGACCAAGGTTCTGTAATATTTCATTAACTTGACTTGGAAAACAAAGCTCATGTTGCCAACTACAAACTTGGCTTCTATTAACTAACCCAATTATGCATGTTTTGGTTATTAATTTTCCTAGGAGTTTGTCTCTCTCCTTAAATCAAAGCAAAACAAACATAGCAGAAGGATAAATGGTGCCATGGACACTATAGGAAGTTCTGGATTGGTTTTACTTTTGCCCCTATTTCAAAGGCATGGTGATGCTTTCCATTTTTCCTGCATGTTGTTTCCATTCTGTACAATTATTTTTTTCATCCTTTAACTGTCATGAGTTTCAAGTTTATTGTTGCTATATTGATTTTCACCAAGAAATTTGTGGTCCTTAAGAACTCCCTTACTTTGGGGAAAACAAAAATACAGCTTACCCAACTCTAGTAACTTGGTAATCAATTTTAAGCTGATAGAAGAGAATGTTGTTTTCATTTGTTGCATCCTATGGACTATTGGGTTGAGTTGGAGAGACGCCTAATAAACTAAATTGCAGTTGGGAATTTTTTTTTTTATCCTACCACAACATCTGAGTATTCTTTAATGTTATGTAATACTATCCATCCATGAATCTGGAAAGCCATTATTTTTTATTCTCCTCAATCATTTTGCAACTAATATTCCTAAAATCCAATACATGTGCACAAGCATGCACAAACACAAACACACACACAAACATACACACACAAATTCTATGCTATTACACATTGAGACATGAGTGGAAGCTAAACTGACTTGTTGGTAGCCATGGCATTAGAATTTAAACCCTATCCCATTCTACCAAGATGGAAATGCTTCAAGTGTACATCCAGTTATGTTTGTGTTTTCAGGAGTACCCTAGCTAAATACAGAGATTTGTAAGCAGAGTTTATTTTATTATATTATAAATTTCCTTGGCCATGATAGTGGATAATATTAAAAATAGCTTTATAGTGTACTAATCACCATAGCCTACCAATTACCTTCTATTTTTGTAGCAGTGGGAAAGATATGGTGCCAAGATTCTTAGAACAACTGTAAATATTAATTTATTTGTGTGTATTCTTAATATGTTTTCTTTGCCAACATTTATTAAGCACCTACGATTTACCAGTCACTGTGCTAAAAACTGAGAGAAAATGAAACATATCTGTTTACATTCTTGCTAAAAATAGAACTAAAAGTTAACATTTGTATAATGTTAGGTTAACAAAGCACTTTCCTCATAACTTCTGAAGAAATAGGTAAAAAATATTACTTCATTTGTGATGAGAAAACCAAAGCTCAGAGAGATGAAATGACTTGCCCAAGGTCACTTGACTATATTTAGTGTCAGAACCAGTTTTTTGACCCAGGTCTGTGGAATATGAGTACAATGTTTGCCTTCATAAAGCCACATAGAGGGGTAAAGAAGACACAGGTATGGGGGACGGGGAATAAGACATAAGTATTATGTGGATATTGATTTAGGCCTGCACTCTTAAAAGCAATAAGAAAAATCATTTCTTTTAACATTTAGTGATTTTGTCTTGTAGTACTCATGATGATTAAAGGCAAACAGAATAAAGAAATATAATTACATAAATATACAGTGTATCCCAGAAATTTTGGTATAGTTATGAGCTATAACGCTTAAGACAGAGGGACAAATGGCTGCAAAATCATGAAATACAATAATATTGGAAAAATCAAAATAATAACTAGCCCTGAGTGCAACAGAATTATATACAATATATACACACATAGGCATGTATATATGTGTATATGCACACATGTGTATGTACATGCATACATCTGTGTATGAATGTTATAATTTTATAAATTTGCAAATGATGAGTTATGCAAGATAAAGGATCCAAAGACATTATTGAGGTATGCTCAAGAACTTCATCACTCCAACCAATCTGTGTTCTCTTCAATTTGGGTTTTCCTTCCAACAATGCAGGTTGAAACCCACTCTTATCTACTCATCCTATTTAATTCTTGCCAATGTTCTTCTACAAACTCCTCAAAGGGAGACCACCCAGTGATCTGGGAAACTTCAGCAATTTCTCTTGATATTATGATGTGATGAACGAGGCACTGAGGCTGTACAATGATCCTTCACTTTTACCATAACTGGCCTGTCTTCATCTATTTTTATTATATGAGGTAGCTAAGTAGTGCAGGAAATAGAATATTGGGTCCTGGACCAAGTTCAAAACCAACCTCAGCCATTTACTTCCTGTGTCACCCTGGATAAGTAATTTAACTTATGAATGCCTCTGTTTCCTCAACTGGAAAATTAGAATAATAACACCTACCTGGAAGAGTGTCACAGCAAGCACCCTGGCACCCAGGATGACCTACTGGTACAGGTTCTAAGATCTGCTCTTCTAAAAGGAAAGAAATATTTTAAGGGCTCAACAATCACTTTAATCAAACTTACATTATCAGATGTATGGAGAGGGGAAGAATTTTTTCCTAAAGAAACGATAGAAAACATTATGAAATGCAAGATGAATAATTTTGATTACTTTAAACTGAAAAGCTTTTGCACAACCAAATCCAATGCAACCAAAATTCGGAGGGATGTAGTAAATTGGGAAAAAATTTTACAGCTAAGCTTGGGGATAAAGGCCTCATTTCTAGAATATATAGAGAACTGACTCAAATATATAACCATACAAGTCATTCCCCAATTGATAAATGGTCAAAGGATATGAACAGGCAATTTTCAGGGGAAGAAATTAAAGATATCTATAATCATATGAAAAAGTGCTCTAAATCACTATTGATTAGAGAGATGCAAATCAAAACAACTCTGAGGTACCACATCACACCTGTAAGATTGGCAAACATGACAGAACAAGAAAATGATAAATGCTGGAGAGGATGTGGGAGAGTTGGAACACTAATTCATTGTTGGTGGAGCTGTGAGATCATCCAACCATTCTGGAGAACAGTTTGGAACTATGGCCAAAGGGCTACAAAAGGGTGCATACCCTTTGACCAGCAATATCCCTACTAGGATTGTATCCCCAAGAGATCATAAAAATGGGAAAGGGTCCCACATGTACAAAAATGTTTATAGCAGCACTCTTTGTGGTAGCCCAAAACTGGAAATCAAGGGGATGCCCATCAATTGGGGAATGGTTGAATAAATTATGGTAAATGAATGTAATGGAGTACTATTGTGCCATAAGAAATGATGAACAAGAAGACTTCAGGGAGGCCTGGAAGGACTTATATGATCTGATGCTGAGAGAAAGGAGCAGAACCAGGAGAACTTTGTACACAGCAACGACCACAGTGTGTGAGAGTTTTTTCTGGTAGACTTGGAACTTTGTAATAACACAAGAACTTACTGAGAAAAAAAAATCCCAATGTAATCAAACTTACATAATATTCACTTAGTTAAGGGAAAAAGTAGCACCCTGAACTTCAGAGAAAATACAAGCAGAAAGACCAGCAGACAGTCTTCCAACTGTCTGATAATAGACAATACGTATATTGTTGCCAAAGAGAGAAGGACCAACATCTGGATTTTCAAAGCCAGGCTGGGGAAGGTGAGGCTCCTTAATGGCTACCCAGAGTCCCAGAGTCTTGTCTGGTCTAATCACACACTCTTCTTCATTTTTTTAAAATTTTTTAAAATTTATTTAACTTTTTTACATTCATTTTCACAAAATTTTGGGTTCCAAATTTTCTCCCCATTTTCTCCCTCCCCCCACCCCAATACACTGAGCATTCTAATTTCCCCTATCACCAATCTGCCCTCTCTTCTATCATCTCTCCCTTCCCTTGTCCCCATGTTTTCTTTTGTCCTGTAGGGCCAGACAACTATCTATTCCCCATTGCCTGTATTTCTTATTTCCTACTAGCAAGAACAGTACTCAACAGTTGTTCCTAAAACTTTGAGTTTCAACTTCTCTTCATCCCTCCCTTCCTACCCATTCCCTTAGGGAAGGCCATATTTGTGTAGTTGTGCACATGACTTCCATAATAGTCAAGTTGTGTAAGACTAACTATATTTCCCTCCATCCTATCCTGCCCCCCATTGTTTCTATTCTCTCTTTTGATCCTGTCCCTCCCCAAGAGTGTTGATTTCAAATTGCTCCCTCCTCCCATTGTCCTCCCTTTCATCATCCCTCCCACCCTTCTCCCCCACTTTCCTGTTTTATAAGATAGGTTTTCATACCAAAATGAGTGTATATTTTATTCTTTCATTTAGTCAAATGTGATGAGAGTAAACTTCATGTTTTTCTCTCACCTCCCCACTTTTTCCCTCCACTAAAAAGTCTCCTGCCTGCCTCTTCTATGAGAGATAATTTGCCCCATTCATTTCTCCCTCTCTCCTCCCAATGCATTTCTCTCTCTGCTTAACTTCATTTTTTAAAGATATGATCCCATCCTATTCAATTCACTCTGTGCTCTCTGTCTCTGTGTGTGCATGTGTGTGCATGTGTGTATGTGTGTATGTGTGCATGTGTGCGTGCGTGTGTGTGTGTGTGTGTGTGTGTGTAATCCCACCAACTACCCAGATACTGAAAAGTTTTAAGAGTTACAAATATTGTCTTTCCATGTAGGAATGTAAACAGTTCAACTTTAGTAAGTCCCTTATGACTTCTCTTTGCTGTTTACCTTTCCATGCTTCCCTTCAATCTTGTGTTTGAAAGTCAAATTTTCTTTTCAGCTCTGGTCTTTTCATCAAGAATGCTTGAAAGTCCTCTATTTCATTGAAAGACCATTTTTTCCCCTGAAGTATTATACTCAGTTTTGCTGGGTAGGTGATTCTTCGTTTTAGTCCTAGTTCCTTTGACTTCTGGAATATCCTATTCAATGCCCTTCTATCCCTTATTGTAGAAGCTGCTAGATCTTGTGTTATCCTGATCGTATTTCCACAATACTGGAATTATTTCTTTCTAGCTGCTTGCAATATTTTCTCCTTGACCTGGGAATTCTGGAATTTTGCCACAATGTTCCTAGGAGTTTCTCTTTTTGGATCTCTTTCAGGCGGTGATCAGTGGATTCCTTGAATACTTATTTTGCCCTCTGGTTCTAGAATATCAGGGCAGTTTTCCTTGATAATTTTATGAAAGATGATGTCTAGGCTCCTTTTTTGATCATGGCTTTCAGGTAGTCCCATAATTTTTAAATTTTCTCTCCTGGATCTATTTTCCAGGTCAGTTGTTTTTCCAAGGAGATATTTCACATTATGTTCCATTTTTTCATTCTTTTGGTTTTGTTTTGTGATTTCTTGGTTTCTCATAAAGTCATCAGCCTCCATCTGTTCCATTCTAATTTTGAAAGAACTATTTTCTTCAGTGATCTTTTGGACCTCCTTTTCCATTTGGCTAATTCTGCTTTTGAAAGTATTCTCCTCATTGGCTTTTTGAACCTCTTTTGCCAATTGAGTTAGCCTATTTTTCAAGGTGTTATTTTCTTCAGCATTTTTTTTGGGTCTCCTTTAGCAAGGTGTTGACCTGCTTTTCATGTTTTTCTTGCATCTCTCTCATTTCTTTTCCCAGTTTTTCCTCCACCTGTCTAACTTGATTTTCAAAATCCTTTTTGAGCTCTTCCATGGCCTGAGCCCATTGAATATTTATTTGGATGTTTGGGATACAGAAGCCTTGACCTTTATGTCTTTCCCTGATGCTAAGTATTGTTCTTCCTCATCAGAAAGGATGGGAGGAGATATCTGCTCACCAAGAAAGTAACCTTCTATGGTCTTATTTTTTTCCGCTTTTCTGGGAATTTTCCCAGCCAGTTACTTGAAATCTGAGTTTCCTCTCCATACCCACCTGGCCTCCAGTTCCACACAATGAGCTCTTAGGGGCTGAGATTCAAATGCTGCTTCCAGCCTCATGGCTTTCGGCTGGGGAAGGGCTGCTATTCAGTGTGAGATTAAGATCAGGTGCCCAGGTGGGGCCAGGGCCACCACACGGTCTCAGTTCCCTCAGCAGGTTTTTGTGGAGACCTTCAATAATTGATCCGAGCTCCTGTAGGCTTTGGGAGTTCCTGTCCACTGCTGTCTCCCAAGGGGGCCTGAATTATGGAGACACCCTGCACCCCTCTTGGCAAGCAGAAAAGACCCTCTCACTGACCTTTGGCACCTGTGAGTGGAGGGACCTGTGCTGCTGGAGATTCTGTCTCTGAAGCCTACTTGGATCTGTTCCTCTCTGTGCCATGTGGCCAAGGCAGGGCTGGGCTCTGCTCTGGGTCTGGTGCTCAATGGACCTTCGGTGTCGGTTTTTGAGGGCTCTGTGGAACAGAAATCTCCTCCACTCCATTGTTGTGTGGCTTCCACTGCTCCAGAATTTGTTGGGAGTTCTTCTTTACAGGTATTTTATGGGCTGTGGGTTAGGAGCTAGCATATGTGTATCATTCTACTCCACCATCTTGACTCCTCCCCCCACAAACACTCTTCTAATGATTTGAGTCTTAGAGCAAAACCTCACCTCAGAATGTGTGTGTGTGTACATATATACACTTTTTAGAGTCAGAGGGCAAGACCCTCATGACCCAGTGCATCATTAACAATCAACAAAAGGTATGGGTCTTCATATAAAATAAGCCTCCCCTAATCAAGCTTCCCTTAATAACCCCACCTGAAGTCTATTATTGGGCAGAAAGATTCTTCATTCCCATTACACAGAGCTGTTGTGAAGGTCCAATGAAATAATATTTGTAAAGTGCTTACTTCGTACCTAGCACATTGTTGTCACTCAATTGTTCAGCTGTGTCTGACTCTTCATGACCCCATGGGGTTTTTTTGGTCAACATACTGGAGTGGTTTGCCTTTCCCTTCTCCAGTGGACTAAGGTAAATAGAGATTAAGTGATTTCCCCAGGGTCACATAAATAGTAAGTGCCTGAGGCAGGATTTGAACACAAAGCTTCCTGACTCTGGTCCCAGTGCTCTATATACTCAGCCATTTAGCTGCCCTACCTGGCACATAATAGATGCCTAATAAATGTTTTTTTTTTCCTCTTCTATCTATCTATCCTGTATTTTTTTAAATGATATTTGTTATCCTTGAGAATTTCTTATTTGCGCTATGTTATAACCCGGTTACACCCACAATATATTTTTCCATTGCTTCTTTGGTGATCTTCAAGTGGGATCCTTTTGAAACTATAGCATTCTATGACTTTTTGCCATGTGATGTAAGCAGACTAATATTTATTTTAAAAAGATAGGTCTCTGTTTCAAGGAGAAATTTGAAGCTATCCAATGAGTTTGGCAATTTTCATAAAGTCATTATAGTCCTCCTGGTCAGTCCTAGGTCTAATTCACTCTTCATTTCCAGTATCTAATTCAGGTATATACAGTTGCCCCTATACATCTTTGTAGGCTCCTTATAAACTACATGTTATCTTCGGGATGAGTAGTATGCTTCGTGTGCTTCGGTTTTTCCTATGTGGATTGTTAGATAAACCTCTTTTAAGTGATTATGACCTTATTTAGGAGATCATCCCCCATTCTAGGATTAAACAATTAATCAAAGCAGAGTATTAGTGGACCCTTACTATTTTCTACTCCAAATTGGACTCTGTGCTGGATCTCCTCCATGACTGGTGCAGATACCCTTGGTGGACACATCTATTTTCTCATTTTATATTAATGATTAGTCATCAAACAAGTTGATCTCTATTTTTCAAGATTTTTCTTTGACACACATAAGGAACACACTTTTTTACAGGAGAGCCTTTAAGGCAGCATATTGCTGTACTGAATAATATGGAAGGTATGTACAATTGGAAAATAAGGTATGCTAGAAGCAGGGGTAACCCACTACATTTTGTCTTCACTCATTGACCATCTGTAGCATTTGTCTATATGGAAGACTTCATACAGTTACTCATCCAGTTGCACATAAGAATGAGAGATATTAGTGACTATTACAGGTCATCCACTGGTGTACCCAGGATAATAAAAGAGTAGAAAAGCACGTGGAAAAATATGTGCAAAAAATATACAGTATGAGAAATAATAAATACATAATCTGAAACTTTGCCAAGAATCCAGCCTTTTTCTTGAAAATATCATATTCCTATAACTTGTCTTTAATAATTTATATAACTTTATTATTCCTCTTAACTTTGAGATAATAATTTTTTTCTATTTTCACACCTCACGAATAACTTTATTATTCCTCTTAACTTTGAGATAATAATTTTTTTTCTATTTTCACACCTCACGAATAGAATCATTTCTAAGGTGCTATGTGTCTCATCATGTTGAGAAGGTTACCACTCTGGGTTCTCAGAGGCATCTCATAGCACAATATCTGATGGGTCCTACTTAATTGGAATGGCTGCATGTATGGGCTTAGTAATGTATGTATTTTCTCTGATGATCATTATAGATCATTAGAATTATGAGAATTATTATATTATATTAGAATTATTATAATTTTGGAAGGTCTCATCACCTGATTGGATGCTGGAGTGATAAAACTTTTGACTAATTCATCAAGATCATTTACTATATTATAGAATGGTTTCCATTTGGAGTGCTGATAGGACTGTCCACACAGAATGATGGATCATTACAATGTAAATGAAACATTTAGGTAATACAATAAATATAATGTAAAACATCACAAATACATAAAGTTTTATTGCCATGAGATGTCACTCCCTGGTCCAAACATTGATAAGCTATGACTCTTTGGGCATGGTCTCCAGGAAGAGATTAAGGTAGTATTCTGCTTTCAGAGTCCTCTCTGTTCAAGGACATTGTTAGGTCCTGGACCTCATCTCTGAATCATGCTTTCTGAATATTTTCTGAAGCATTACTTCATTTCTCTAACTTTGAAACTTTGACCTCTGACCATGGGATGTTACTTTCCTCACTTAGATTATTTCAGCTCTGTCTAATCTTAGGAGGGAAAGTTTTTGGACAGCTCTCTAGGGTCTTATTCTAGCCTTCTACCTTCTCTTTCTAACCTCATGCTCAAAGCCCCATCCATGGCTACCTGACTGCCAACCAGTCTACATACCAAAATAGTTTTCTCTGCCTCTAAACTACTGATTAGTATCCAGGGTCTCTGGTCCTGCATCTGAATGAGCCTCACCTTTCATTATAAAGTGATGAGGCAAGATTGTAAAAAAGTATTTTTAAAAAATATATTTCAAATTGGAAACTCAATGTTCACACACATTAGTTATAGTAACTGGACAGAATCATGGCATTTCTGATAATAAAAACATCCATGAAATGTCCAGATTGAGTGCCAAAATGCCTAAAAACCTTTTAACACAATCACCAAACAATAGAATACTAACATGTATTCAATATTTGGATGCAATTTAATAGAGTTAAAACCCTACTTTTGCCTTAAAAATGATCAACTTCCCAAGTACAAAGTTGGAAAAGTGTGAAGAGATGTCAGTTCACGTGAAAAAAAATGATGGTTACAAACTCATTGTGTCACCAATAACATAAACAATCAAATAAGCTAACAAAATATTAAGGGACCAAAAAAGTATAGTAGTATATCATAGTGGATAGAGAACTGACTTCAGAATCACGAAGGCCTGGACTTCGTTCTCATGTCTGACATACACTGACCATGTGACTTTGGTCAGGTCATTTATCCTCTCAGTGGCCGAGATAACAGAAAGGCTTCCTTCCAATCTGTACTAAGAAGGGGTATGTCCTCAACAAAAGTTTCCAGTAACAAGGAAATCACAAAAATGTCTTAAAAATATCTTAGATCGCATTATACATGATCTGATCAGACTATGTTTAAATATTAGTTCTTCATTATTAGAATAATAGCTTTATGTTCTATATTTTAGGAAGGTCATTGATTAACTGAAGACAGACATCAAGGATGGTGATGTTTCTTCAGAACATTTTATAAGATTGAAGTACAACTGGAAATACAAAAACTAGAAACAGAAGATGTAGCGGAGCATGCTAAATGCTTTAATTTTTTTTATGAATTATCATGTTGGAGAAGGATTATTATCCCTTTTGTCTTTATAGAAAAATGCAATGGGTGGACATTTCAGAGGACCTGATTTTAGTTATATGTGGACTACTCCTAAGATAAACACTAACCAATGAATTCCTTTATTATTGAGTCTTTCCTATTACATCCTTATTTTCTTCCAGAACTTCTTTTTTCTGACTCTTTCTCATTACCTGGTTGACTGAAATACAAACAATAAGCCTGTAAATGTTACACTCACAGTTTTCATGTCATTCTATTGTGATCTAGAACTTAACTCATAAAAATCTATTCAATTGTTAACACTAGCTTTAGTAATAGTAACTACTGCCAATCATGTCAATGGATTGACAACTGCTAGCTTCTCTAACCAAGGAGCCCCCATCAACCAATGTTGCACTTATCATCATCACCACTGCAACCACCATCATGTAACTTTTCTCTGTTAGAAAGTACATTCTCTGAAGGCAACAGTTGTTTTACTTGTTGTAAAAAGAGGCAAGGTTAAATGTTAAACAGAGAAGTTGATATTTTATAATGGAGATAATAAGGAACTACTGGAGTTTATTGGATGTAATCTGACTGGACCTAAACTTTAGGAAAATTACTTTGTCAACTGAGTGTAACATTGATTGGGAAGAGAAGAATGGTAAGAACCATGAGAAGACGTTTCCAGGCATTTTGTCTAATTACGAATCATTATATGGAGTATTGTGAAATATTAATGTGGGAAGGACATTACTACTCTGTGCTTTAGAAGACAGCATCCAGGATACCATGGGATTCAAAATCTTTCCATGAAACTATATATGGGAGAAACTGAAATGTTTAACCTGGAGAAAAAAGATAATCTAAAGAGAAAATAATTAGAAGGCTTTTGGAAGTTAGTTTGGAAAAGAAAGTCTTTTTTAGGAGGAGGGAGATGGAGCCAAGATGGTAAAGTAGAAGCAGAGACCTGCTAGAGCTCTTCTCCAAACCCCTCCAAAACCTACAAAAATGACTCAAAACAAATTTTAGAGCTGTGGAAACCACAAAAGGATAGTCTGAAGCAAATTTCCAGCCCAAGACAATCTGGAAGATTGACAGGAAGGGTCTTTTGCACAGGGCTGAGGATATAGCAAAGTTCAGCTAGGGCTGCACCAGTATGGACAGAACTGGAGCAGGCCTTAGGGGACTGAATCACTGGCAGCTGCTGTGGTTTCTCAATCCACAAATGCTAGAGAAAATTTTGAAAGGTCAGTAGGAAGTGTATCTCACCTGGATGAGAGGGGAGTATGGTCCAGCCCCACCCCCAGGGTGGTGGCATCCACTGCTGAAGCAGAGGCTACTTCTGGAGCCCCTCACTTAACAAAGAGATCAAAAGTCAAGTCATTGGCTGGGAAAATTAGCAAACAGGGAAACAGAAACAGACTATAGATTCTTACATTCTCCATGAAGAGGCATTTTCTTGTCATTGGTGATGAGGAAGATCAAATCATACAACCAGAAGAAAACAACAAAGTCAAACTTCCAGCAACCAAAGACTCAAAGAAAAATATGAAGTGATCTCAGGCCATGTAAGGGCTTAAAAAAGGCTTTGAAAATTAAATAAGAGAAGTAGAGGAAAAATTGGGAAGAGAAAGGAGAGTGATGCAAGAAAATCATGAAAAAGCTTGCTGAAGGAAACTCAAAACAATTCTAAAGACAATAATGACTCTAAAATCAAACTAACCCAAAAGACAAAAGAGGTTCAAAAAGTCAATGAGGAGAAGAATGCCTTAAAAAGTATAATAGGTCAAATGGAAAAAGAGGTCCAAAATCTCATTAAAGAAAATAATTCCTTCAAACTAAGAATGAGCAAATGGAAACTAATGACTTTATACAAAATCAAGGAATTATAAAATGAAACCAAAAGAATAAAAATAAATAGAAGACAATATTAAGTGTCTCATTAGACTACCTGAAAGTCATGATCAAATAAAGATGTAGGCATCATCTTTCAAGAAATTATTAAGAAAAAAATGCCCTGATATTCTAAAACCACAGGGTAAGATAGAAGTGGAAAGAATCCACTGATCATCTCCTAAAAGATCCCAAAAGAAAAACTCCTAGGAATATTGTAGCCAAATTCCAGGATTCCCAGGTCAAGGAGAAAATATTGCAAGCAATCAGAAAGAAACAATTCAAATATTGTGGAAACACAATCAGGATAATACAAGATTTAGCAGCTTGTATGTTAAGATCACAAGGTTTGAATATGTCTGTATATATACGTTTATACACACACACACACACACACACACATATATATATATATACACACACACACACACACACACAGAGGGGGGGCGGAGAGAGGGGGGAGGTGTCATGCAATGATCTGGATGTGAAGGAATGATATCTTAAAAAGTAAATTAAGTATTGAAAAGAATGTGCTAGGAGAAAGTGAAAGGGAGAGGTAGAATATAGTAAATCATCTCACATGAAAGAGTTTTTATAATGGAGGGGACGAAAGGGGAGATGAGAGGGATTAAGTGAACCTTCCTTTCATTGGATTTGGCTTCAGGAGGGAAAAAATATACACACCCAATTTGGCATGAGAGTTTACCTTACCCTACAGGAAAGTGGGGGAGGGGAGGGAGGGGATAAGAGAGTGGGGATAATAGAAGGGATGGAAGATTGGAGGAAGGGGTAACCAGAAGCAAACAATTTTGTAGAAGAACAAGTCAAAGGAGAGAATAGAATAAATGGAGGACAGGAGAGGATAGAGGGGAAATATATTTAGTCTTTCACAACATGACTGTTATGTAAGTGTTTTACATGACTACACATGTATAATCTATGTCCAATTGCTTGCCTTCTCAACAAGGGTAGATGGGAAGGGGGAAAGGGAGAGAATATGGAACTCAAAGCTTTAAAAATGAATGCTACCTTTTTTTTTTACATACAGCTAGGAAATAAGATATATAGGCAATGAGAAATAGAAATCTATCTTACCCTACAGGAAAATAGAAGGGAAAGGGATAGGGGAGGTGATAGTAGTGAGGGCAAATTGGAGGAAAAGGCAATCAGAATACATGCTGTACTGGAGAGAAAATTTGAAGTTCAAAGTTATGTGGAAGTAAATGTTGAAACCTGAAAATAAATTATTAAAAAAAAGTTTTTTCAGAAGAATTGTTAGTTTGTACTTGATTTTAGAAAGCAGAACTTTAGAAAGCAGGGATAGTTATTTGGTACTGTAGATCTGTATATAAGCAAGCATTTCCTAATAATTATATCTGTCCAAAAATGGAATGGCTTTTTCTCAGGGAGGCCATCATTTCTATACCCTTAGGGATCTTGAAGCAGAAGTTAGATGACTACTTGTTTGGAGACTGTGGAATGAATTCCCATTGAAATGTATGTTGGAATAGATAGCATTTTACATCCCTCCCAATCCTTTTTGTTCCATGATATTATGAGAACTTGAAGTCATAGGATGATTTGAAGCATCTTGGTGACTACTAGGAAAAGCTTTGAGCATGAGGAGGGAAACAAAGTCAAGTGGAAAAAAATCAGATATATGCTAAAGTTTGTGTGTTGTGTAGCTGCCAAAGGGAATAGATCTGCATATTAAATAGAATGAAGGGAGAAACATGACAACAATAGAATTTGTAACAGCATTGAGTCAAGACATTCTTGGTTAATTACTGCTCTTCTCAGGTACTTAAAGTTACTCAGCCTTCTTCACTGCACATCTGTAATATCACCCAAGAGTAGGATAACGGCAAAGAAGGACATTGTCTATTTCACAGCTCAATCATTATGCGTGGTGGACAGGTTTAGTGGGTGATCTTTCTAACACAAATGACACTCTCGATAGTAAGCCAGTGGCATTCAGAGTTTAATTATGTCAGCATTCTGGAGTCATGCCTGTATAACTTCGCAGTGATAACCACCATGTGTTCATTCATGTAACTCAGTGCCTCTACCTTGTTTTGGAATGTTTTAAGCTTCCCAAGTGACTTATTCAGAACGGTGATTCCATGGTCATTTTCGCTCTGTATGGTCTTATTAGAGTGTTGTCATAGACCAAATTTTCTCAAAGAAAAGGATAAGAAAAATCCAGTCCTGACAAATAAATGGTCCCGAATGACATCAATCCAATTAGCAGCTTTCTAAACAGACCTTGAAATGAAATGAATGCATTCGGTATAACCAAAGAGAGAAACTGCGTTAAGCTGATGAATTACACCATTGTGTTTCTCTGAACAATTATTTTGGCAAGAGTATATCATGTCTCTGGATGAGGACTTGCAAGGATCACTGAGGCAAGTATCTCTAAAGAAGAAAAAAATATTTGAAAACACATTATACTATAAAGAAGCAACTGAGTTTGGGATATTGTACCAAATCCATCGAAACTTACCTTCCTTCTTAAGGGTCATTTACATCAATCATCAAACACACACATACAGAAACACACACACATAAGCAGAGAATGCTGTGGTGTGACTTTTTAAGCTTAGACAATTACTGTGGCTGTTTAAGTACAATAGAGGCATAGTCAGCAACACAAACAATCCTAAAACATACCATTACAAATGGAGACTTTTATAATCCTGGAATTGACCCATTGAACAAAGGGACATTTAATTGTGTATCCTTTCTAATGCAAAATGGAGATGTAAATATTGTCTGAGGAAGAAAGAGAAGTGTCTGATTGATATTGATATCTTTGACATTTTAGGTGACTTTTTCATGGTCACAAAGTATGTCCACTACTCAACTTTAAAATTTCCTTATCCAAGACTCAGTGATTTTTTAACTGATAAATCCAATGACCTGTTATTCTAAGTTCTCACCCTTTTTGACTTCTTAAGAATATGGCAATTTTTAATATGTCAATACACAAAACTTTTTATGATCCCTTCCTCCCAATTACTCTTTTATCTTTGGATTACTGTGATACTTGATAACCATAGGAATTACAAATCTTTTTCACCTTTTTTGGTCACCATTTCCTTTCTCACCATTCTTTTTTTTTTTATTTTTTTTAAAATTTATTTATTTATTTAACTTTTTACATTCATTTTCACAAATTTTTGGGTTCCAAATTTTCTCCCCTTTTATCCCCTCCCCCCACCCCAATACCCCAAGCACTCTAATTTTCCCTATCTCCAATCTGCCCTCTCTTCTGTCATCCCTCCCTTCTCTTGTCTCCATCTTCTCTTTTCTCTTGTAGGGCCAGATGACTTTCTATTCCTCATTAACTGTATGTCTTCTTTCCTAGTTGCAACATCAATACTAAACAATTGTTCCTAAAACTTTGAGTTCCAAATTCTCCCCATCCTCCCTCCCCACCCATTCCCTTTGGTACGGCAGGCAATTCATCATAGGTCATATCTGTGTAGTTTTGCAAATGACCTCCCTGATAGTCGTGTTGTGTAAGACTAACTGAATTACCATCCCTCCTAACCTGTCCCTCATTGTTTCTCTTCTGTCTTTTGATCCTGTCCCTCCCCAAGTGTTGACTTCCAATTGCTCCCTCCTCCCTTTGCCCTCCCTTCCATCATCCCCCCCCCCCCCGGCAATATCTCCTTCTCCCCCACTTTCTTATACTGTAACATAGGTTTTCATACCAAAATGAGTGTGCATTTCACTCCTTCGTTTAGTCAAATGTGATGAGGGTAAACTTCTTGTTTTTTTTTTTTTTTCCTCAGCTCTCCTCTTTTTCCCTCCACTAAAAACATCTCCTACTTGTCTCTTAAATGACATATAGTTACGCCCTTCCATTTCCCCCTCTTTCCTCCCACTACATTTCTCTCTCACCATTTACCTTAATTTCTTTTAAGGTATGGTCCCATCCTGTTCAGTTCAATCTGTGCTCTCTGTCTCTATATGTGTGTGCATGTGTGTATGTGTGCGCATGCGTGTACATGTGTATGTGTGGTCCCACCAACTACCCAGATACTGAAAAGTTTTAAGAGTTAGAAATATTGTCTTTCCCTGTATGAATATAAACAGTTCACTTCTGGTAAGTCCCTTAAGACTTCTCTTTGCTGTTTCCTTTTTCATACTTCTTCTCATTCTTGTGTTTGAAAGTCAAATTTTCTTTTCAGCTCTGGTTTTTTCATTAAGAATGATTGAAAGTCCTCTGTTTCATTGAAAGACCATATTTTCCCTTGAAGTATTATACTCAGTTTAGCTGGGTAGGTGATTCTTGGTTTGAGTCCTAGTTCCTTTGCCTTCTGGAATATCCTATTCCACGCCCTTCGATCCCTTAATGTAGAAGCTGCTAGATCTTGAGATATCCTGATTGTATTTCCACAGTATTGGAATTGTTTCTTTCTAGCTGCTTGCAAGAATTTTTCCTTGAGCTGGGAGTTCTGGAATTTGGCCACAATGTTCCTAGGAGTTTCTCTTTTTGGATCTCTTTCAGGTGGTGATCGAAGGATTCTTTCAATACTTATTTTGCCCTCTGGTTCTAGAATGTCAGGGCAGTTTTCCTTGATAATTTCATGGAAGATGATGTCTAGGCTCTTTTTCTGATCATGAGTTTCAGGTAGTCCCATAATTTTTAAATTGTCTCTCCTGGATCTATTTTCCAGGTCAGTTGTTTTTCCCATGAGATATTTCACATTCTCTTCCATTTTTTCATTCTTTTGGTTTTGTTTGGTGATTTCTTGGTTTCTCGTAAAGTCATTAGACTCCATCTGTTCCATTCTAATTTTGAGAGAACTATTAAATTCAGTGAGCTTTTGAGTCTCTTTTTCCATTTGGCTCATTCTGCTTTTGAAAGCATTCTTCTCCTCATTGGCTTTTTGAACCTCTTTTGCCAATTGAGTGAGCCTATTTTTCAAGGTGTTAATTTCCTCAGCATTTTTTTGGGTCTCCTTTACCAAGGTATTGACCCATTTTTCATACTTTTCTTGGATCTCTCTCATTTCTCTTCCCAGTTTTTCCTCCACCTGTCTAACTTGCTTTTCAAAATCCTTTTTGAGCTCTTCCAAGGCTTGAGCCCACCCACCGCCCCCCTGGGGTGTCTGGGGTACTGAGGCCCCGCCCTCCACATCTTTCCCTGATGGCAAGAATACGTCCTCATCCTCGCCATCAGATCCGAAGGTCGGGATCATTTGCATTTGTTGGAAAAAAACTCTCTATAGTCTTTTTTTTCTTCCCTTTTCTAGGCATTTTCCCAGCCAGTTACTTGACTTCTGAAATTCCTTTCCACCCCCACCTGGATCCGCCCAGCTAGTGCTTGGCCTCTGAGATTCAAATTGGCGCTGGGGTGGGGGCAGGGCTGAGTTCCCTCGGGGGGCTTTATGCAGAGACTTTCAGGAACGGAGTGGGTGGGGGCGGGGTGGGGGGCCTGCCTCCTAGGCTCAGTTCCGTCAGGTGCTTAATGTGGAGGCCTTCAGTAATAGAGTGGGGTGGGGGCAGGGCCGTCTCCCAGGCTCAGCTCCCTCAGGTTGCAAAGACTTTCAGTAATGAAGATCCTGCCTGCTGCTGCTGCTGCCTCACCCTCCACCCACTCCTCTGCCTCCGCCGCTTCCTGCCCCCGTCTCTGCCGCTGCCGCTTCCTCCCAAGGGGGCCCGAGTCACGGAGATGCTCCGCTCCCCTCCCCTAGCCTAGCTTTCTCTCTCACTGACCTGTAGCTTCTGTGGGCGGAGGGACTTTCCCGGCTTCCGCTGGAGCTTCCGTCTCTGAAGCCTGCTCAGGTCAGCTTCTCTGGGGCCTCGGCCAGGGCAGCATTGGGGTGGGGTCCGCTTTCCAGGGCGTGACGGATCCCGGGGACGGCTCTCCAGGGCTCACTGGAACAGAAATCTCTTCCCCTATATTTATGCACCCCCTGCAGTGATTCAGAATTTATGGGGATCTCTTTTTACCTTAATTCTATGGGTTGTGGGTTCGGAGCTCGTAAACATGCATCCTTCTACTCCACCATCTTGGCTCCGCCCCCCCATCTGTTTTTTCCTAAGAAAGATGGGGCCTTTCTATCTGACTTGCAGATGACTTCTCTTATGTAAGTTGTCTCCCCAATTCAAATGTGAGTTCCTAGAGCTCTCACCATTCTTTCTCAATTGCCTTTGCTGGACTATCTTTTTTTAAAATTATTTAATTTTTAATTTATGGAATAAAAAAACATTTCTATAACAGTATAATAAAACAGATGGTTGCCCATTAAAGTGCAAATTTATTATGTAAAACTTGCTATTCTTTTAAAATATATAATAAAGTGTGACAACTAGGTCATACAGTGGATAAAGCACTAGCCCTAGAGTCAGGAGGACCTGGTCTCACACATTTGACATTTACTAGCTGTGTGACTCTGGGTAAGTCATTTAACTCTGAATGCCTTGCAAAAAATGAAATAAATATATAATAAATTTATCATGTAAATTTTTTTCTTCCCTCCCCCTATCTCTCCCTAGAGACACAAATATATGTATTATAAATTATTCTATCCATATTTTATCAGTTCTTTCTGTTTTTTTGTTCCATAAGATTTATGTTGATTATCCCTAAGGATTCTCAGACTTTGTATGCTTTCCATTCCACCCTTCTTCTTTTCTCTCTTTATATACTATCCTAATGATCTTATCAGCACTCTCCAATTAAATTATCTTAATGAACATTATTTCCAGATCTATATATTCAGGTCTAGTCTCTATCACAAGTCTAATACTACATCTGGTACTCTAGTACTACATACTTTCTAGGTATCTCCAATTAGGAGATATCATGTTTCCAACTCAACTTACCAGATATAATTTATTAGCTTACTTAGATTCATTCCTCCTTCAGAGTGCAATCTTTATGTTAAAGACTGTTGTGAGGATAAATTAAGATAATATTTGTAAAGCGCTAAAAAAAATCTTAAAACTCTATATAAATACAAGTTATTGTTTTTATTAATATCATTATTTGTATTACTTCTAGTAGTATATCTGCTTGTTTTCACTGTACACAAACCTCATATTTAGAACACTGAGCATCAAGTTTATGTTTATAGATGATCTAAATTCTCTGCTTTTCTGAGTACCATCTGTCCCCTTTTCCTCTACTTTACCCTAGTTCCTGAAGAATTGGAAAGAGGCTGAGTAGGATTGAGGGCCGCTTTGTATATACGTATAGGTTGTCAGGGCTAAAATATTTCATCAAGTGGCTATGCACTGGTGATCCATCTCTCTATTCTAAGCCTCTATAAATAAATGCAATAAGTTGCTGAGACCCAGCTCTCCCACCATGATGACACCTGCCAGAGCTTGTAAATATTGTTGATCTCAGAAAGTATACATGTGAAATTCATTTTCGTCTGCACAGAGTGAAGACCTAGTGTGCCCTGAATCCCTCTACAAAGTCTCTTAAATAATGTATTTGTTTATTGTTCTCCCAATTACAACCACTCTGTCTCCCCAAGTGTCCCGAGTGCTAACTCAATACAGATTCTTTCTATTCTTGGAAAAACTTAGACATGTAGAAGAAAAAAAGTTATGGTATTTTGTTTTGTTTTGCCTGCATCTTGTACTATTTAAAAATGTCCTGTTTCAACTTTATCTTAATATGCTAAGCAGAAACCTTTCCTTAGAGATGTTCATCCATATCTCTGACATTTCATCTGTTTGTAATAAAAAATGCTGCTAAGTAAGATACAGTGGTTGTCAAGATCAATGAGTTTATTTTATGCTAAAATGCATAATTTAATAGTCTTCCTTATTAAAGGTGACTTACACAGTTAAATGATCAGACCACAGTTCACTATTTAGGTGTTTTTCTCAGCATGAAGCTGTATAATTCAATTCTGTAGGTAAACTGAAGAGGGTCCTCAAAACACAGAGGAGAAATGAAGGTGGGGGATCAATAAGATCCTAGTATGTTAGGCATGGAGGCTGTAATATCCAGTCAGGATGATTCTTCTAAGGATATCTTAGTGGTTTATGAGGACCTGGGTTCAAATCCCAGTACTGATGGTAGCCTTGTGACCCTGTCAGAACACTTACCCTTTTTGATCCTCAGTTTCCTCATCTGTAAAATGGAGAAATCAGAATAGATGGCATCCATGGTCCCTTCTAATTGTAAATTTTTGTTCCTATGATTACTTCTATCAACAAGAGAAAAGATCAGTTAAATAAATTTTTTTTAAAGTGGATTAAATTTGCAGTTTTATTTTAGCATGATTTTTTAAAAGTATGATATATTAGCTTTTGAGTTCCACAACTAAAAAATAAACCAGGAATTTGGAGAAAGGTTCAGGAAAGTGCCTCAAAGATGATATTATGATGTCATAGATCATCATGAACAAATAGGAACTGTGACAGTGTGACAGTGTGACAGTGTTTTAATCACAAAGCATAAGTGCCCCTTAAGGTTCTGTCCTCTTTCTACATTCTCTTTGATAACTCATCAGTTTCTATGGACTCAGTTACCATCTTTATCAAGGTGAGATTCAAATATATATGTGTATATATGTATATATGTCATATACGTATGTATATATGTATGTGTATACATGCATGTGTGTATATATGTATATATATGTATGTATGTATATCCAGACCTAATGTCTCCCATGAACTCCAGTTCTCTTTTCTCAACTGCCTATTAGATGTCCCCACCTGAGTGTTGCATACACACCTTAAATTAAATGCATTAAGACATTACAGTTTTCCCTCAAAGCCTTCTGTTCCCCAAACTTTGCTATTTCTGTTAAACATAGGCTGTCATAAGCTGAGTGCCTCAGAATCAATGCTTTCGATTTGTGGTACTGGAGAAGACTTTTGAGAGTTCCTTCAATTAATACTTAAAGAAATTGACTCTGACTATTCATTGAAAGGACAAATAACTAAAAGTGAAGCTTAAACACTTTGGCCACTTCATGAGAAGATATGAGTTGTTGGAAAAGATTGTGATGTTGGGAAAGATTGAAGGCAAAATAGAAAGAAAACAGAAGAGGATGAGAGGGACAGATAATGATAGTGTCATGGAAGCAATGAACATGAGCTTGGACAGATTTTGAAAGATAGTGGAGGATAGAAGGGCCTTGGGAGCTAGTCTATGGAGTCATGAAGAGACAGACACAACTGACTCAGAACTGAACAATAACAGTAAATAGGCTGTCATAAAATTTAGAGCGATTTGTCTAGAGTTTCACCTTTCTCCTGCCTCTTGGCCATACTTAGAAGGTCATATGAAAGTAAAACCCTTTATAGAAGTACAGACAACACATGAAATTTGGATGTAAACAGTACCAGTTCTCTAGGCAACAATGTGGCAAGGGAGAGGAAGTACAGAGAGTCTAAACTGACCAGGTTCTAGGATGTCTATTCAAGTCACTTCTTAGATAATTTATTGGGACAGACAAGGCTATATCAGTTCACGATTATATGTAGTTCAAGGTATTGTCTTTCTCTTTAATCTGCCACCAGGGCTCCAAAGTTCCCAGACTTCCCTAGTTTCATCTTCTGTAATCCCTAAATCTTCCCTTCCAGATAAGAAAAATTATATTTTCTATTACCTTCCTAACCAATAAGTGACTAGTTATTTCATAAAGTACAGGGACCAGTTATTGTTCATCTCTAGAGAAAAGAGCAATTAGACTTTAAATATGATCAGATAGATTTAGATTAGATTCTCTCTGTGCCATCTCCTCTATGAAATAAAAAGAGAAATTTAATGATTTGTTTTCTGTTGTAGGTCTCTAGCATAGGATTTTCAATAAGCTTTGCTCCTGTGATAGCCAACAAATTGAAGAGTTAATATTTCACAGAATAATTTCATGAGAAAATGGCAAGGATTGTGGTCTTATTTCTTGTCCATTTGATTAGGAGAAAAAAAGGTGATAAACTTTTATTCTCAAAAATATATTAGGATGATAAGATTGTGCTTATAGGGAAAGCTGTGCTTAAAATTCAGGATAAACAGTCATTCAACAGAATTTCCTGGACTTAAGAGCTATTTCCTGAAATGAGTCACCAAGGGATGTGCTGTTATCTTTAGTGTATAAAATGGTATTTTCAGGTCTCTCTAGTCTTGGTGTTCATCCAAGCAGAATCAGCTGTCCTGCCAACCAGTAATCCATATTAAATTGATAATCATCAAGTGCCATAAACTTGAATTTTCTCTCCAAAACTATTAAAATTGCCTTGATAGTTTGAAACTGTGAACCATGCTGTTAGTTCTACAATGTTGAGGAAGGGTTTGCATCCTTATTAAAAAGCAATCATTTAAATATTTTATAACTATTACTACTCTCCAAATTCTAAACAGTAAGATTTTCATTCTCTCTTAAAGAAACCTCAGCAGTCAAATCAAGCCCCCTAATTTTTAGGTGAAGAAAGAAGTTCACAGAGGTTAATTGGCCTGCCCAAGTCTATACTGCAGTAAGCATCACAAGATGATGTTGATCACCAGGTCTTTGACTATGGCACCATACTGCCTCCTCCATAAATAAATAGAAGGAGGATAGGCTATAATGTTACCAGAGTGTGGCATTTCTCCCCTTTAAAAATATTCATGCTGCTTTTATGAATATTACATACCTTCATGAAGCCACAGTTGCATTAGCACCACATTTTCCTACTGTGACTCTTTTTCTAGTATTTCTATAAATCTTCCCTAGAGGGTCCCTGCTATGCACCGTAGGCCTTTTTCTGGTTAGTATAACAGTCGTACCAACCTAGCACTTGGATGGTTCATCTATAGTACCTCTTCATGAATAGCCCATCTTCTTTTAAGGTGTACATTTTTCAACATCTTTTATGTCTTTCCTCATGTGCAAATCATTATAGGTAATATGCTACAGATATTTTTAACATTCATATTTCCATTGCCTTTGTGTTGCTTGTAACTTTCTTTTTGTTGCTTCGACATCATCGTAATCATGATCTCTCACTGAAGAAAAAAATAATGCTATGAGAAAAACTGACTCCAAAATGAATTTGGGCTTTATATTTTGGGAAAAAATTATGATGCTGGTTATTTTGTCAAATGATCTGATATCCTGAATATTTATTGGATCTGATCCTAGGATCAACCCCTAGAAGTTGGGAATTTTGGACCTAGAATCTGCAAGAGCTAAATTAGATACGTTTGATATCTAGTATCTATCTGCCCTTAGACAAGTGACTTAGTCTCCCTTAAACTCACTTTCCACATCCATAAAATGGGGATGATAATAACTGTGCTACATATAAGACAGGTTATAATGAGGTTCAAATGCTATAATTAATATCAAATGTTTTGCAAACTCAAAAGTGCTATGTAGATCATTCTAAAAGTCTTAAGTTCTTTGAAGCCCCACAAAGCAAATGTAGGACCCCAAGTGACTCAAAGATTCAAAGAAAACTCAAAAACCCTCCTCCTTGCATGCTTTTGCCAATTCTACCCTGTCGTTCATGTAGGTGCAGGGTGTTGATCTCCACCATTGAGGATAGAATCCTATACCAGTGGGTTTGGGGATTTGGGCTACATTTTCACAACTTAAACCACCACTAGAGATTTTTGGGGCATCCTATATAAGTGTCTGTTATTATTAAGAATTATTGAATGCTACTTTGTTAAGCATCTGCTTACATGTCCAAAACAGCATATACGATTGATGGCTATTTAAAATAATCTTTCCTTTGATATTAGAAAGGTTTATGGGTTGATCAGCTGCCAAATGTTGAGCTCTCCTCTCTATGAGGAGAGCTCAGTGCTAGCTGTTTATCTATCTCCTGTTTATTTTGAAGAAGAGTGGCTTCCATGGCATTATGATGAGTTGCAGTCATGATTTTGCAATCGCCATATTGCTGAGTGCTAGACTCTTTCTACTGCTAAAGAATTATTTGAAGTTGTGATGTTCTTAACCCTTTAGAAAAAAGATTGACAGCTGCATGGAGCACTAAAATTGTTATAATGGAAGATTGAGTTATATGTCCAGAGAAGAAAGCTGGAGGTTGGGGTCAAATTTGAGCTCACGGGCAAGGACTAGTAGGATGGAATCTATGCTTAGCATATTGCCCTGGAAGGATATACCTGATTTTAAGATAATCTGATAGGTGCAGGGTAGAATTGCATTTTATATTATGAAGTTTTACTCATGCAGAGGAATCCAGGAAATGCTCGTAGGGAGGGGAATGTGCACATAATAAGCTTCCCTCCCACCACCATTCCCAAGAGGACAGATTTGTTTTACAACAGGGAAAAGGTAAAAACTCAAGTTGAAAGGCCATGCAAGTCTGTTAGCTCCCTTTTGGGGTCCTCAGAATGGGTGCTTCTCCCACTACGCTCCATCCTCTTGGATTCCAGACAGCTAATCAACTGGGAAGCAGTCTTCAAATTAACCTGGGGGAATTCCCCTTGTCATCTCCTCATTTATTAATAGCAACAAAATTTTTTTAAAAAGATAAAGAATAAAAAAGGGAAACCCAGTAATAATCAGAGAAGGGAAGTACGGTGTAGAAAGAGTATTTGGGCCAAGATGAAAGGAAGCAGAAGCTAGCAGGATATTTTTATGAGAATATATTTCTGACCACCTGTACAGAAAAAGGGAAAAAGGAAGAATAAAAAAAGATAATATGTGATATGGAACACAATATAATAGCACGGGAGACTGATTATTCAGACATCTGCAGCCACTTTTCCTTTTCCAAAAACAGAGCAGTTAATCATTTCTTCATTTGCTGTTCTAATAATTCTATAATATGAGTGGTGAAGGAGACACTGAGGAAGGTTCTTTCTATACCTGATTTTTCTCCAACAAAGAGTAACAAATTAAAGAAGGGGAAAAAAGGGCCCCTTTGTGGTAAGTGACCAGTTTATTTTCCATAGATTTCATCTTTTCTGTGTGGCTCTGGGTAATCAATTTAACCTCTCTGTGCTTCAGTTTCTTCATCTATAAAATGTGATTTATAACATCAGAGAGTAGTTGCAAAAGTCATATATATATATATATATATATATATATATATATATACACACACACACACACAAGCGTATGTATGCATGATATGCTTATATGCATGTATGTATAAGTACACAAGTGTATATATTATATATAATAGGTATATTATATATACACACATGTATAATTATTCAAATTTTAAAATGCTTACTAAATGTTAGTTATTATTGATATTATTTTAATCATGTTCCAAACTATGATTGAAGAGGGGGAAATCCATATATTAATCGGTTATATACCCTAGATTTTTGAAGTATTGATTTCAAAGTGTCATTAAGACTGTTTGACAAAATCCCAAATTTATCATTTCTGAAGACACAAAGAAAGACAATCCTGATGACAAAATGAAGTTAGATAAGGAGAGAGAGATGTGGATTACAGACACTTTATTAACCAACTTAATCCCTTAATTAATCCAGAAATGTCCATTATGTTTCAGATAGTCTCTATGCTATGAGATGGGGATACAAATACAATGAATGAAGCAATCCCTACTCACAAGCTGATATTACATCTTAATTAAAAAAAAAAAGACATGCACACATGATGGAAGGAAGGACAGGTAGTAGGTGGTTTGTGGTATGGTCCCATAACTGCAGTGTGGTACACAAAAGTTATGTTAGGACTGCTAGAATTCATGATAAACTGAAACTAATGAGGTAACCCAAGGCAATGAAAAGATCGGGATCATAAGCAAGGGAGAAAGCAAACAATTCTTATTTTGCTTCTGATTATTCTGGCAAAGAAATTTGTTTTAAATTGGAAAGGAAAAAAACAAAAATGGAGAAATGGGAGCTGATTTTGTGTGTTTGTCCTTTGTTGCTGAAGAAGACCATACTATCAGAGAAATGATGATATGACTTGCACCTGGCTTTGTTTTGAGTGAGGGAGGGCTGTGCAGGTCACCAGCCTCACTTCTCCTCCAGAGCCATCTGAATCCAGTGACCAGATATTCATTAGGATGACTGGAGGTGACCTACGATGAGGTAATTGGGGTTAAGTCACTTGCCCAAGTTCACACAGCTAGTGAGTATCAAGTGTCTGAGGTGAGGTTTGAACTTGGGTCCTCCTGACTCCTGCACTGGTGCTCTATCCACTGTACCACCTAGTTGCCAGTGGGAGCTGATATAAGCTAGCAAGAGAACACTTAGCTGCCTTTAATAAGGACATGAGTGCTGAGCTATTCTCAGGGATCTTTGAAAGATGATGTAGAGATTATGCAAAAAGAAAAAAAAGGGCATTCTCACTTATCAAAAAATAAGAAACTACAACAGAGTTTATAAACTGGGACAGTGAACTTGGCTTTGATTTTTTTGTCACATTTTAACCTGTATTATAAAAAGAATGGTTGATGAAGAGCTAGAAAATGAAGTAGAGACCCCAGTGTCAATGTTATTTCCTCAAGAAAAGGGAAAAATAGATTAAGTTCTTCTGCTTGTTAAATATTGTAATCAAACTGGTTGATGTAATGTTAATGGAATATGAAGATCTTTCCCATCCATTACCAGGTCTATGTGATCACACATGTCCCCTTTTCCTTTGGAATAGGAGCTGTGTTCTCAGGTCTAAAGATCAATCACAGCTGTGATATATAGTGACTCACACACAGAGCCCATTGGAATAGGAACTTGCTTGGGGGAGGCTTGCTTGTAGAAGGACTTTCCCACCTTTTGGTACTAAGCTAATTAGGCACTAAGTCACAAGAGTTGTGACGCCTTCTGGCTCTGAGCCTGTTTATATATATATATATATATATATATATATATATATATTCATAGTCTGAGGGGAGATTTTGCTTTGGAAGTGCACTTATGAGAAGGATGTTTTGATTCCCTGTACTGGACTCTGAGGAGCCTTTTGATAAAAACTCCATGACCCCTTTAAAAGTTGTCATTCTTTTAACAAAGCAGATCAAAGAAGCTATGCTATCAGGCCATCCTGGATGTGCTAGGGTGTTTGCTGCTGCAATAGACTAGGGAAGTGTTTTCAGTAGAGTTTGCTTAGACACTAGGAAAGCCTTTGGCAGTGGCATTCTTGTGTGGGAGGCAAACATGGCAGCATTACAAATTTTGACTTAGAAGAGACATCAAACACCACTAAGTACAATGCCCTTGTTTCATGGTTGAAACTGAGAAACTGACAAGTCTTAATTACTTACATGATTTGCCCAAGATCACATAAAAATCTTTCCAAGGTGAGATTTGAACTCAGGACCTTTTATTCTAGAGAGATGTAGAATAGTACAGGTAGATGAATTTTGAATTGGTGAAAGATTAGCGGTAAAAGTGGAACTTTGTATAGCACTTTGAGTTTTGCAAAATACTTTATATACATTATATTTGATTTCCACAATTGCCTTGTGTATTAAGAACAAAATATATCATCATAGCCATTTTACAGATTGAGGCTGAAATATATTAAAGAATTTGGCCATGGTCACACAACCAACAAGTGTCAGAAGTAAGATTTGAATGCTAGTCTTTCCTGAGTACAAGTGAAACCCTCCCCGCCTTAGGCATAGTTCCAAACTGCTCGCCATTATGGTTGGATCAGCTTACAGCTCCACCAACAATGAATTAGTGTTCCAACTCTCCCACATCTCCAACACTGATCATTTTCCTGTTTTGTCATGTAAGTCAATCTGATAGGTGTGATGTGGTACCTCAGAGCTGTTTCGATTTGCATCTCTCTTTAATTAATAGTAATTTAGAGTATTTTTTCATGTGACTATCGGTAGCTTTAATTTCTTCCTCTGAAAACTATCTGTTCACATCCTCTGGGCATTTCTCAATTGGGGAATGATTTGTATTCTTGTAAATTTGACTCAGTTCTCTACATCCATTTTAGAAATGAGGCCTTTATCACAAACACTAGTTGTAAAAATCCTTTCCCAGTTTTCTGTTTCCCTCCTAATCTTGTTTGCATTGGCTTTGTGCAAAAGCTTTTCTATTTAATGTAATCAAAATTATCCATTTTGCATTACATTCTATTCTCTATCTCTTGTTTGGCCATAAATTCCTCCATTCTCCATAATCTGGCAAATACACAATTCCTTGATCCCCTGATTTGTTTATAGTATCAGTTTTTATACTTAGATCATGTATCCATTTGGATTTTATTCTGGTGTATGGTGTCAGGCATTGGTCTATGCCTATTTTCTGCCACATTATTTTCCAGTTTTCCCAGCAATTTTTATCAAAAAGTGAGTTCTTATCCCAGAAACTGAGGTCCTCGGGTTTATCAAAAAGTAGACTGCTATAGTCATTGACTACTGTCTCATGCATACCCAGTCTATTTCACTGAGCTATCCCTCTATTTATTAGTCAGTACCAAGTGGTTTTGATGATTGCTGTTTTATAATACAATTTCAGATCTGGTATGGCTAGGTCACCTTCCCTAGCATTTCTTTTCATTAATTCCCTTAATATTCTGAATCTTTAGTTCTTCCAGGTAAATTTTGATATTATTTTTTCTAGATCTATAAAATAGTTTTTTGGTAGTCTGTTATGGCACTGAATAAGTAAATTAATTTAGGTAGAATTGTCATTTTTATTATATAGCTTGGCTTACCCATAAACAACTGATGTTTTTTCAATTATTCAGATCTGATTTTATTTGTGTAAAAAGTGTTTTGTAATTTTATTCATATAGTCCCTGGGTTTATTTTGGCAAGAAGACTCCCAAATATTTTCTAAAGACTTGGATAAGTGTATAGGAGGTATTTTTCTGGAATTTATCTATTGCACAAAGCTGGA
The DNA here is from genome assembly GCA_023548195.1 of Bettongia penicillata ogilbyi. Taxonomy (NCBI): domain Eukaryota; kingdom Metazoa; phylum Chordata; class Mammalia; order Diprotodontia; family Potoroidae; genus Bettongia; species Bettongia penicillata. The sequence continues at coordinate 20,330,920 of JAJHZJ010000453.1, forward strand.
AGAGATAACTAGCCTGTGTGGTGGCAGTTTAAAAAAAAAAACCAAAACACAACACCCTCACAGGTATGAGTAGTGAGTGAAACCTAATATGATGATATTTAACAAACATGTACTCATGTTCAAATATTTTTATAAGAACATGCTAAGGAATGTTTAACTATATAATTCATAAGATCTTGGGGTTCTAATAGAAAGAAAGTTCAGTATGAGATTTGGTAGTAAAAAACACTCAACACACTGTGATTTTTAAATATTATTAAAGAAGGCTTATCTTTATCTCAGACTTAGGCAATGATCATCCTATGATGATCCTCTTTCCTATGAGAACAAATCTGAAGTAATATACTTTTTCTTGTGAATTACATTTCAGGAAACATATTGGTAACCTGGAAAGAATGTAATGCATAGTATGGTGAAAGCTATAAGTTCAAATCATATGATGAACAGTTGAAAGAACTCAATACCTTCAGCCTGAAAAAGAGAAGACTAAGTGGAAGTGACAGGTTGTATTCTATTTGATAGATTTTTCTGTGGAAGAATAATTAGACTTATTTTTCCTTTGTCACGGTGTAAAATTTGGAGAGTTGAATGGGAGTTACATAGATGTAGTTTAGACTTGATATAAGGAAAACTTGTCTCACAATTCCAGCTATCCCAACATGGAATTGACAGCCTAATGATTTAGTAGGTTCTCCCTCACTAGACATCTTCAAGAAATAGTTAAACATCCACTGGTTGGACACATTGCAGAGAGGATTCTGGTTTTGAGTTTTTTTTCTAAATGTTAGATTTTGTGATTTTATGGAATACCTATCATCAAAAATCTTTACGATTCCATAAATTTTACTGTTTATAAAGAATAAGGAAGAGAGCAATTTTCATGAGTATTTGGCTAGGCATGTTTGTTCATGGAAGAATATGACATTTAGAATTCTGGTAACTTTCCAACTTTTAGAAATTTATATTTACAGCATTAATTAATCTTATTTCAAGGTTTTTAGGTCCAAAATTTCCCTACTCTTTTATTAAATTTTAAAAAAGGAGAAAGAGACAAAGTCCTGGACTAAAGAAACATTTATCAGAAAGTAATTATCCAGGGCTAAAATGTTTTGTGTCTGTCCACAGCAATAAAGTTTCATGTCCCGGTAAGGTAGACTAAGGGCTCTAGGCAGCCTTCAGCCTTCACCATATTTTCATGCATTCAGCTCACAGACACAGTTATCCTTTGGGCTGGAAATTTTCTGGACTTGCTTCCAGCCTAAAGGTAAATTCTTCTGGAATATGTGAATAAGAGCAAAGCATGGATGGAAAATCATTTTTCCATTTAAACCACAACTCAAGGTTGTTTTTTTTTTTTATTTGGCCAACTTAAAGAGCTAACTTGAAGTTTCCATGTGGGTAGTTTCTAGTAAGGAGAAGAGTAATGGGAAATGGAGTCAGGGAAAGCTATATGTCTCAGTTAACAGATAAACAATTGAGTGATGGAGTTGTAACACCCATAGCCAAGAATTTCATGATTTAGGTTCTCTGATTTGTATGGAGCTGTGGGTTTCTTTTTTGTATTTCTGTGCAGAGTCTGTTCATTGCTGACAAATGTAGCTTCCTTTTTTTGCCTTCTCCTTGGCTCAGTTTGCCTTTCTTAATAAAAAATATGTGCAATTCAGTTTTAATAGTGGATCAGTTTAAATCCAAATATAAATCAGAAAAGCCTTTTTTGTTCCACTTACCTTTTTTTTTTACCAACTTGTGTAAGTTATATTTTTCCATTCTCTTTTTGCACATGCTTTACATTAAAAAAAATCAATGAGTAAAATGTATCATATGTAATTATTTCTTAAATACTGTAGGTAATCTGTTTATATATCATATGAAGGAAACAACTTTGCATTTTAATGCATTAGTATTGTATTATCTACAAGGTATAACATATACTGAATTTAGAGGCATGAATTTCCCATTCCTACTTCCAATTTCCCTAGCAGGAATCAACTGTGTACCCCCTACCCTGCTGTTTGCATGCACCTAATTAGTGAGGTACTTAATATCCCGACTCACCCAACTCTCCTTTACACCTTTTGTTGTAGAAGTTACTATCAAATGAAAACTATTATTCCTGGAAAGGGTGTGTCAAGCAATTATTATAGACTTCAAATGCCTTTCTACTGACTTCCAATGTCATACTTCTTTCCAGTACCACCTGACCATATGTTATCTTGCATTGATTCCATATGGGTCTAAGCACGCCCCTATATATTTCACCTCTTAGAATCCCTCACTTTCTACAAAGTTCATATCAGAAACTACTGTCTGTAAGAGTTCTTACCAAATCACTCATCAGATAGAGGAATATAAGGCATTGACTCTGTGTATTATTTTGCATGTAAACCTATTTATTGACATGTTGTTTCATTTATATTTTATTTTTTATTTTGTTAAATATTTCCCAATTATATGTAAAAATTTTAATAATCATTTTTAAAAAAATTTAAGTTCCAAATCTTCTCCCTTCTTCTCACCATTCTCTTCTCCTTGAGAAAGGAAGCCATTTGACATCTATTATTTACATGGAGTCATGCAAATGATATTTCCTTACTAGACAGATCGTAAAAGAGAACATAGACAAAAATCAAGAGAAGTAAAGAAAAAAAAATGTATGCTTAAATCTGCATTCAGACATAATGAGTTCTCTCTCTCTGAAGATAGCATTTTTCATCATAGACCCTTTGGAATTTTTTGGATTTTTATGCTGATCAGAGTAGCAATCTTTTACAGCTGATCATCTTTATGATACTTATGTAACTGTATACAATGATGTCCTAGTTCTGCTCATTTCCATTTACATCATTTCATAAAAGTCTTCCCAGGGCTTTCTGAGCACATCATTTCCTATATAACAATAGTATTCTATCATAATCATAATAATATAACTTGTTCAATCATTCCCTAATTGATGGGCATGCTCTCAGTTTACAATTCTTCAGTACCACAAAAAGAGCTGCTATAAATATTTTTTTATATTTTAAAAAATCCCTTTGGGACACAGTGGTAGTATTGCTGGGTCAAAAGGTATACACAGTTGGCTTGCCCTTTGGGCATAGTTTCAAATTGTTCTTGGTGGTAATTCTAGCTCCTTTTTCTTCCAAAATATATTCCAAGCTGTTTGATTCTTTAAAATGGAAGCTACCAGATTTTGAGTGTCCACACTGTGGTTTCAGGATATTTGAATTGTTTCTTTCTGACTTCATGGAATATTTTCTCTGATCTGGGATTTCTAGAAGTTTACTATAATATTCCTGAAAGTGTTCATTTTGGAATCTCTTTCAAAAGGTAATCAATAGATTCTTTCACTTTCTATTTTTCCTCTGATTCTAAGATATTAGAGCAGTTTTCCTTGATAATTTCTTGAAATATGGTTTTTCTGTTTATAAAGTATGGTTTCTAGGTTCTTTTTCTTTGATCATGGTTTTCAATTAGTTTAAATTTTTTAAATTATTTTTTCTTGATCTGTTTTCAAAGTCAGTTGTTTTCACAATGAGATACTTTACATTTTCTTCTTTTTTCAATCTTTTGATTTTATTTTATTCTTATTTCATTTCTCATTAAATTGCTAGCTTCCAATTGCTCAATTCTAATTTTTAAGGAATTATTTTCTACAGTGAACTTATGTGCCTCTTTTTCCATTTGGATAATTTTATTTTTAAGGATTTCTTTGCATCAGTGACTTTTTCTATCTCTTTTTCCATTTGACCAATTCTACTTTTTAAGGAGTCCTCTTCAGTGGATATTTGTGCCTGTTTTTACTATTTGTCTAATTCTGGTTTTTTTTTTAGTTATTTTCTTCAGGAATCTTTGTGTGTGTGTGTGTGTGTGTGTGTGTGTGTGTGTGTGTGTGTGTGCATTTCTTTTATCAAACTACTGACTTTTTTTTCATAATTCTCTTGCATCATTCTCATTTCCCAATTTTTCCTCTCTCATATTTGATTTTAAAATTCATTTTGGAGCTGTTCTAAAAATTATTGTTGAGCTTGTGTTCAATCCACATTTTTCTTTGAGGCTTTGCTTGTAACTATTTGACAATACTGTCATCTGAGTTTGTGTCTTGATCTTTCCTAGCTCCACAATAGATTTTTTTGATCAGTTTGTTTGGGTTGTTATTTGCCCATTTCCCCACTCCACTTCTTAATTTTGAACTGTATGTTAAATGTGGACTCTGTTCCAGTTTTCAGGGAAGAAGTGTTCTGTATCAGGCTTCAGGGTATTCCATACTGCTATTTTCAGAGCTATTTTGGGAGATTTGGAATTTTTCATGCTTCCATGCTGTGATTTGGTGTGAGTTGTGATACCTACTCTCCTAGTCTACACTCTAGTCATTACCCAAGAAGGGCCTCTAATCCCTTGGGATTGCAATTGATACTTCCCCTATGGGTGCCTGCTACCTTGAAAATGAAAATGATACTGTTCTTTAGAATCCATTATCCCTTGGAACTAAAAAAACAATACTGCCCCCTCAAGATTTCTGCTTCTTTTTAACTGAAAGTGCTCCTCTCTGCCTTTGAATTATGATCCAAAAGTCATTATAGGCAAAGGAATTGCCCAAGAGTGGCTGGTTTTGCATCCAGTGCAGGAGTCCCTATAATCTCTTTTTGACCAGTTGCCAGGTACCTTTACCATCTCTGACTTTAAGGCTTCCAGAGATGTTCCTATTTTTCTTGCCACCACGTAGTTCCACCACTGGCCCAGAGTCAATCTCTAGTCCCTCTAGCACAACCTCTAGCACAGATCTCTTTTTTCCAACCTGTGACATTGTCCTGGACTAAAAGAATGTCTCACTCTGACATTTTGTTGGCTCTGCCAATTTGATGTGAGTAATAAAAGGTTTTTTGAGAGGAGAATGTTAGGACCATTGAGGTGTTTTTCACTACTCTGCCATGTGACTCTACCTTCAGAAATCCCATATTCTCTTTTTTAGAATGTAAGTCTCTTGATGGAAAGGACAGTAGTTATCCCTTCCACATCATGACTTTCCCCATCATGGTTTTGATACACTTCAGGTCAGCATAAGAAATTAACTGGGGGAATTTTACAGAAGTTGCAGAAGACAGAAAAAGGCAGGCAAACACAGAAAAAGTTTAGAAACTCAGAAATGCATGAAATATAAGTATATTATTATTATACAATATCAACCCCAATTTTGTAATAAGGTAATGTAAATTCTCCATAGAAGGAAAAGAAAGGAGTACCACATCCACAATGATGTAGAAAGGATGACTCTATATTTGCCTTTTTATCTCAGTCATTTTTTACAATGCCTGGGGCAAGTTACTTTCCCCTTTTTTAGCCTCAGTCTTGCCATCTAAACATGTGTTGGTTAGATTATAGATGATCTCTAAGTGTGAACTCACCTTCCTTTTATGAAGCTTGTATCTGCTGACCATAAAAGTCAAAAGATTTTTATAAAAGAAAAATAGTTTGAATAAGAAGGAAAAGAACTAGTTTGGGAGAAAAATCTTCTCATCAAATTTCTCTAATAAAAATCTAATATACAAGTAAATAGAGAAGTCATATAATTATAGTAAGATAATACAGGTGTGTTTCATAAGATATGAACAGACAATTCTCAAATTAATAAATACAAATTGCTAATGATCGTTAGCTCTAATTAGTAATTAATTCAACCTGAGATTCTACATCATGCCTATCAGTTAGACAATGACAATAAAAAGGAGAAAATATATGGTGTTGGAGGGGTCATGGGAGAATATACATAAAGAGCACACATTAACAGAGATGTGAATTGGCTCAAAAATCCTTTCAACAACAGTATTATAATTCCCAAATCAGATTTTTTTTTTAAAGAGAGGATCCAAGACTTTATTTCAAAGCATCATCTCATTTTCAATTCCTTTTTCTGATTCAAGTTTGTCTCATAGAGCTTATCCTACTTGACGGTATGCACCATGAATAGATAACTATACTAAACAAATTAGCTTGTTTGAGGATAGACACATTAAAATGAAAATATCAAAGAGTATTTGTAAGATAATAAAATCGGAAAAGGGATCCTCAGTAATGAATAGTGGAAAGAATACTCAAGTCCCATCTTCAGAGAAATCATGCTTAATATCAAATATTCCTTTTTTGACTTTTTATGCCAGAACATATTTTTGATCTGGGAAAATTAATTTCATCAGAAGTGACAACTAGATGTTACATATCCATCTTTTGCCTATTAGATTCCGATTTTGTCTGAATATCTATGGCCTGCAATTTAAACATTCCATTTTCTTTATCAGAAAACTCTTTCCATTAGCAGATCAGAAGTTCTGACAATATATTTTCAACAAGGGGAAAATGAATTTTGAAAATTTGTGTAGGACTGAGACATAAGCTGTTTTAGATAATAGCCAAGAGAGAACATTCCATCAGTATCTTTCATATTACATAATTTAGATGGAGTGTAAGTCTAGTGTTCTAGACATTTCATCCCAAGAAAACTTTTCTGCACAAGGATTTGTAAAAGTAGATGTTATTAAGTTATTTATAAGCCTGCTAAAGATGTTTCTGCTCCTTTGAAGATGTTTGCACCTCTGGTTGCCTTGCAGGAAAATGAAATATGAATACTGCTTATGTATCAGGAAAGCCAGATACTTGCTAACCATCAACATTTTGTCACTCTCTGTGTCTCTGTCCCTCTCTTTGTCTTTGTCTCTTTATCTCTCTCTGTCTCTAAATACATAGATGTGTATATGTATATGAGAGAAAAAAAAGGCAATTTTTTGAGGTGGAGGAATATACTGCCAACATTAGGAAAGGTTCCATTTTGAAGATTGAGAATAAGTTCAGCCTTAAAGGAAACTAGGGATTCTAAGAAATGGAGATTAGGACAAGGTGCTAGATGTGGGGTTGTAAAGGTAGACAGACTGGAGAAGGCTAGAGTTGAATCTATATTTTTTAGAGTTATAGGTCTACCTGGCTTCAAGTTCATCACTTTAAGCTTCATATTACAGAACTTATAAAATAGAGTAATTGTTAAAACAATTTCATTTAACCACCAAAAGTAATGTTTCTACTTATGTAACTGTTACTTTGCTTTCTACTTCAATTTTCTTTAGATGATTGTAATACAACGAAAATTAGATGGTGTGGGATATACGAAAATATATTTTATTCTCAGAGACATGGGAAAATAATCATTTGAAAATATTTTGAAAGTATTTTGAACAAATATTGGTGTTTCAAAACCTTAAAATATAAAGGCCATTTGAGCCAAAATAATTGGCTGGAAAACTAGAAGCAGTATTTGGCAATATCTTGATTTTGACCCTAAGGAAGTCACGTTGCTAATCTTGGATGTTCTCCAGAACTGAGCACATAATGTAAAGTGTAAGCCAAAATGTATTCTGGGAAATCAGGTTGGAGATTAGGAAAGAATAGAAATCCATGGAAGAGTTCATGATTTCATCAATTAACCTCAAAGTATAAACAAATGAAAGCCAAAGGAATAGAGGGTAATTAAATCAGCACCAAAAAATGTTATTTACAAATGACAAAGCAGAAAACAACTCAGACATGTAACTACCAGTACAAGGATATCTGCATAGACAAGCACACTAGACAATAGAATAATCAATAATTACTAATGGGTTGAATAACCTATGTAGAATTCTTTATTATACATATGCTTTTTTACTCTAAGTATTGTCACCTAGGTAGCAGAGATAATGCTGACTTTATTAAATCCCCATAGACATCTAATATAGCATTATAAAGTTTGTAAGTAGTTAGTAAATACTGATTAAAACATAAAAGAAATTCATTCAGAACAAAGCATTTCAATGATCTATCTCGAATTCAAAAATTGGTCTATGACCTAAAATAATGGGTCAATTAAAGGCCTCCACTTCCTCTCCTTTCCATTTTCTCAACTCTTGGTAGTCAGGCTTCTGACCTCATCATTTAACTACAACTGCTCTCTCCAAAATTGTAAATGATTCCAGTTGTCAAATCAAATGACCATTATCAATCCTCATCTTTCTTGACCTCTCCAAAACATTTAACACTGAAAATAACCTCCTAGTATTCTTTCTTTTTGAGTTTTTTGTGACTTGCCTCCCCCTTGACCCTAGTCTTATCATGGAACACACTTTGCCAAATCCCAACACTAGATTATTCCCACAGTCTGCTTCCCTCACTACTAATCATATGCGACTGAATGGAGCTGGAAAAAAATCATGAAACTTGTGTTGACTAGGACCACAACAATTACATTTGTTATCTAATCTCTACTGAGCCCTCACTGCAGCAAGGCAAACATTCTTTTCCTTCCTAATAGTTTCTCGCTCTACTCAGAAGCTGTTCTAAACCTTTTTGCCTCTCTTCAACCCTTCCCTAAGCACCCAACCTCTCAGTTGGTCTTTATCTCATACTTGACAAAAAATAAGTGAGAACATTCCTCAAGAATTTGCCTTTATTTTCTCCTGATTTCCCATCATTCAGGTATCTTCCTCTAATCTCTCCTCATTCACTCCTTTCTTGGACTAAGAAGTGATCTTTATTCTTGCCAAGGTCAAAACCTTGATATTCTCTCTTGATCTCATTTCCTCTCAACTTATCTAGAAAATTGCAGTAACTCTACTCAACTCTTTCTCTTAGATTCAATTGCTTTCTCTTTACTGGCACCACCCTTTTGCCTACAATCACATTCACGTCTCCTCTGTCCTTGAAACAAACAAAAACAGACAAACAAAGAGGTATCCCTCCATTCCTGAAAACTATTGACCTTTATCTCTCCTCTCCTTCTTAGCTAAATTCCCATTTCTTCTGTTTCATTATACTATTGTGTTATCTGCTATAAAAGCTCTTTCTCTGTTCTCGGAAGCTGTTTCAAAAGATATCCAATTCTCTTCTCTCTGTCTATACCTATCTCTGTCTCTGTCTCTCTCTCTCTTCTCTCTCTCCCTCCCTCCCTCCCTCCCCCTCTCCCCCTCCATACCTCCCTTCTTCTCTCCTCCAAGATACTAGATAGAGACATAGCTCTGTCAAAGCCACCTGGGTTAATTCTATCTCTCTGTTCTCTCTCAATTGTCTATTTTTAGAAAAAAATTATTTATATTCAGTTTTCAGCATTCACTTCCACATAATTTTGAATTTCAAAATTTTTTCCCATCTTTCCCATCCCCCAGCTCTAGGACAGCATGTATTCTGATTATCCTTTCCTCTAAACTGCCCTCTCTTCTGTCACGCCCCCCCCCCCCTCCCATGCCCTTCTTTTGTATTTTTCAGTAGGGCAAAATAGATTTCTATATTCCATTGCCTATATATCCAATTTCCTAGTTGCATGTAAAAAATTAATATTCATTTTTAAAGCTCTGAGTTCCACATTCTCTACCTTCCCCTTCCCCATCCATCCTCATTGAGAAGGCAAGCAATTTGATATTGGCTATACTTGTGTAGTCATACAAAACACTTTTGTAACAGTCATGATGTGAAAGACTAACTATATTTCCCTCCTCCTGTACCATCCTCCATTTATTTATTCTATTCTCTCCCTTGACCTGTTCCTCAACCAAAGTGCTTGCTTTTGATTATATCTTCCCCCAATCTTCTCTCCCTTTCTCTTATCTGCTTGCCCCCTACTTTCTTGTAGGGTAAGATAAAAATCCATACCCAATTGAATACATATATTATTCCCTCCTGAAGCCAAATCTGATGGAAGGAAGGCTCACTTATTCCCTCTCACCTTTCCCTTCTCCTCCATTGTAAAAGCTCTTTCTTGCCTCTTTTATGTGTGATGATTTACTGCATTCTACCTCTCTCTTTCTCTTTCTTCTAGTACATTCCTCAAAACACTTAATTTTCTATTATAGCTGCCATCTCTTCATATTCAGCTTACCCTGTGACCTCTGTCTCTCTCTCTCTCTCTCTCTCTCTCTCTCTCTATATATATATATATATATATGTATACATACACACACATATATATATATGTGTATATACATATACACATACACATATACATCCACACATTTACATATACATACATATACACATACACATTTACACATACATATATACAGATGCACATACATACATGCATATATATGCATGTATGTATGTGTATATATATTTTCTCCAACTATCCTAATAGTAATAAAGGTCTCATGACTTACAGATATCATTTTTCCATGTAGGAATTTAAACAGTTCAACATTAATAAGTCCCTTATGGTTTTTATTTCCTGTTTACCTTTTCATACTTCTCATGATTCTTGTGTTTGAAAGTCAAATTTTCTATTCAGTTCTAGTCTTTTCAATAAGAATTCTTGAAAGTCCCATTTCATTGAATGATCATTCCCCCCCTCCCCGAAGTATTATACTCAGTTTTGCTGAGTAGGTGATTCTTGGTTTTAATCCTAGCTTCTTTGACCTCTGGAATATCATATTCCAAGCCCTTTGATCCCTTAATGTAGAAGCTGCTTGATCTTGTGTTATCCTGATTGTGTTTCCACAGCATCTGAATTGTTTCTTTATGGCTGCTTGTAATATTTTCTCCTTGACCTGGGAACTCTGGAATTTGGCTACAATATTCCTAGAAGTTTTCCTTTTGGGATCTCTTTCAAGAGGTAATCAGTGGATTTTTCCATTTCTATTTTACTCTCTGGTTCTAGAATATCAGGGCAGTTTTCCTTGCTAAATTTCTTGAAAGATGATGTCTAGGATATTTGTTTTTTGGCCATGACTTTCAGGGAGTCCAATAGTTTTAAAATAATCTCTCCTGGATCCATTGTCCAGGTAAGTTGTTTTTCCAATAGCATACTTCCCATTGTCCCCTATTTTTTTCATTATTTTGTTTTCTTTTATGATTTTTTGATTTCTCATAAAGTCATTAGTTTCTGTTTGCTCCATTCTAATTTTGAAGGAATTATTTCCTGCAGTGAGTTTTTGGACCTCTTTTTCCATTTGACCCATTCTGCATTTTAAGACATTCTTCTCCTCATTGGCTTTTTGGACCTCTTTTGCCATTTGGATTGATCTAATTTTAAAACTGTTATTTTCTTCAGCATTTTTGGGTATTTCCTTCAGCAAGCTATTGACTTGTTTTTCATGATTTTCTTGCATCACTCTCATTTCTCCTTCCCAATTTTTCTTCTACTTCCCTTACTTCATTTTCAAAATCCTTTTTGAGCTCTTCCATGGCCTGAGACCAATTCATATTTTTCTCAGAAGTTTTGTATGCAGGAACTTTGGCTTTGTTGTCTTCTTCTGGTTGTTATGTTTTGGTCTTCCTTGTTACCAATGGTGTAACAAAATACCCCTTCATCAGAAAGTAAGAATATGTAGTCTGTTTCTTTTACTCCTATTTGCTAATTTTCCCAGACATTTACTTGACTTTTGAGCTCTTTATTAAGCTGAGGTTTCCAGAGGCAGCTGCCCAGCCAGTTACTTGACTTTTCATCTCTTTGTTAAGTGAGGGCCTCCAGAAGCAACCTCTGCTTCAGCTGCTGTTCACTTGCTACCCTGGGGCCGAGGCCAGGACTGGAACTGGGACTGAGGATGTTAGTGGGTCTAGGGTGGGACCACACTCCCCTCCCATTCATGTGAGAGATATGACCTTTGTGGCTCTCAGGTGTTTGTGGGTGAGAAGTCTGAAAAATTGCAGCTGCTGACAGCAATTAAGTCCCCTAAGACCTGTTCTAGCTCTATCCATGATGGTATGGCCATGCTAAACTATGCCCCATTCCAAACCCAGAGTGATGGATCCTTCCTGTTGACTTTCAGGATTGTCTTGGGCTAGAAATTTGCTTCATTCTGTCATTTTGTGGCTTCTACCGCTCTAAAATTTGCTTAGAGTCATTTTTTACAAGTTTTTTGAGGGGCTTTGGGGGAGAGCTGTAAGGGGTCCCTGCTTCTACTCCACCATGTTGGCTCCCAAGTGTCTCCTATTTTTCTAATTATTACATGTTTGGCTAATACTCTTGACAAATTACATATTTAAAAACAAAGAAAGACTAGCAAACTTTCCAAGAAGGAAAGGATTTGGACTCCCTGAAGGGAGGCTAAAGAGGATATCCAGGATTAAAATCCTAGCGTTTGTAGTCTGGAGCTATTGCAGACACACAGTATCCCCATATTCCTGTTGCCCTACTGGCCAACATAGACTCACTTCCAGGGTCCAGGCCTTACTCCTTAGGGCAATTGTATTTCCCAGTTTCTATTCTTCCAACTTCATGAAATTTAGCAAGGCCTTCCTTTCTGTAATGCTTGGAATCTACTACACATTTTTTTCAGGACCACACTCTTCAGGCTCCCCTCTAGAACCAACTAAACTAACTTTTCAAATTTCACCTTTTGTTTTTCATCCTGCCCTTTCTGTTATGCTGAAGGAATTAACTTTCAATACATAAATGGATCACCTAGTAAATCCAAATTTTTACAGTTGATACAATCACCTTCCTAACTGGCCCTTTTTCTTTGTTTAGATCTACAAAAACCAGCTCTCTATAGTAACCTTTAACATGTTAGCCCCATTCTGAGAAATATCCATTGCTTAAACAGGTAGCAATGGCTGAAATAACAGGACTGCTAAGCCATAATATTTTTCCCACCACTCTTCAACCAAATCCACACAGTCAACTACAGGAACCCATGGCTACAACAGCAGTTGGTTTGTGTTTCTGAAAACTAAGCAATGATAGGGCCTGCTATCCCTAAAGTTTTATTGGCAAGTAGACAAAACCTCCTAGAGTCCTTCAAATCAGTACAAGTCACTTATGCCCTTCATTCCTTGGAAATTCCAAAAAATGGAATCAAAATATCTGTTGTGCTATTCCAACAAATGAGAAATGTTTCCTGTTACATAAAATGTGTGTGTGTGTGTGTGTGTGTGTGTGTGTGTGTGTGTGTGTTGGTGGTGTCATTCAGGATTCTACTTAAGGATACTTTAAAGACACGTCTTAAAGTCAAAATTATAACTACATGAATTCTTGAGTCCAGAACAAACAAGGATCTGTGATAAAATAGCTCAACTCTTTCTAAATTCTAAGTCAGAATTAGACATGAAATATTCCCACTCTTACAGAATAATTTATGGATTATTTAGCTGCACTTATACAGGATGAATTAGTCATTCAGGAAACATTTTTAAGTGCCTACTTTGTGTCAGGCCCTGCTCTAAGAATACAAAAAAAGGCAAGGCACTCTCAGTTCTCAAAAAAGTCATACTTTAATGGAGAAACAATGTTAAACAATGTAAAGAGAAGATGTAAACAGGATAAATTAGAGATAATCAGCAGAGGGAAGGCATTAACATTAATGGGAATTGAGATAGGCATTGTAAGAAGATGAGATTTTAGCTGGGTCTTAAAGTAAGTCATGGAGACCAGGAGGTAGAGATAAGGAAGGGGAGATTTCCAGGCATGGAGGACAGCCAATGAAAATTCAAAGAGTTAAGAGATAGAGCATCTTATGTAAGGAACAGGAAAAAGATCAGTCTCACTAAAACACAATATATAGTCTGAAATGCCTGTATTTACAACAGCACACAGTAGATACTTAATAAATAGTTGTTAAATAAATAGCTTTTGTGGGTACTATCCTACCTACATGTATCCTTACTTTGGTTAAGGTCAAACGAAGCAAACTTCCCAATACCCTCTCTTAACCAATGAAAGTAGTTCCATGTTAGAGGAGACCTCGTTTAGATCTGGGGTACTCTGTCTGGCTTCACTTAGACAGGGAGTCACTCACAGAACTTCCACCATTGGTAAAGAGGCAGTAAGAACCTTACTTTCATCCCTTTTTCCCCAGAATGCCTTGCCTTCAATATCTTCCACCCAGAGAGCAAACTGCCCAAACACTTGGTATGTAGGTTCTGGTTGTAGTGGATTTTGGGTATCCTAAAATATCATGAGATCAGCAGTAACCAAAAGCAGGTCAGTGTCTTAGAGAGTTTATATGGTCTTAGTGGTAAACAAAATAATCTTTAAAATATGGCTCTTATTGATGTGGAGTAAAATGTGGCATTATTGCTATCATCATCCTGGTGTGTATCTATAATGACATAGCAATCATTATCTGATTTCAAAGAGCTTACACATTATAGTTAGGGATGTAAGGATTAGGAAGAGTATGAAAAAAAAGATGAAACTTCTTCAAGACCTCTCAGGAACAGTGGAGCTTAGGGAAAGAGAAAAGGAGATGGCATTCTTGGCAAGTGAAATGATAAGCAAATGCTCAGAGCTGAGAACACAGAAGACATGCTTGAAGAAAAGTGAGTGTCTACAGTAGAGTTGCTGATGTATGATGAGGAGTAGAAGAGTAGACAGTGAATGTGAGTAGAGATGTTAATATGGCAGACCTTGAATGTCAACATAGGGAGTTTAGATTTTGTTTTGTGTTTAGGAAGAAGCCATTCAATTCAGTTTGAGAACCATTTATTAAACACCTACAATGAAACAGTCATTGGAGACATAGTGGTCAAAAGGAAAAGTCTTTGGCCTGTTCTGTTCCCACCAGAGAGGGAACAAGTTGTACCTAGATAACTAGAGGAGGGAGATAAGCATAGCAATGATAGGACATAAGAAAGAATTCATCTGTGGGCAACTACAAATGGTGTTTTAGTCTATGTTGGGGGATGGGAGACGGTAGAGTTAGGAAAATCAGTTAGGTGTAGAAAGAGTTATTTCAAGGAAGAATCCTTTGGACTTGGTCCTTTATCAGATATGGAAGGGAAATATTTAAGGATGATTCTAATGTTTCAAGGGTGAATGACAGCATTATTTATAAAATAGGGCAATAAAAAGAGAGAAATGATTTTGAGCAAAAAAATTGACAAGTTCCATTTTAGATGTGTTGAACAGGAAAAATGGAACTGTCCAACAGAAAGTCAAAGAAAGGAAATAAGCGAAGGAGCAAAATTAGAACTGGAAATGTGGTTTTCAGTTCATACTGTGTAGATGAATGAAATTATGGAAGGGAATCACTAAGAGAAAAACTGTATGGTTCTGATTCTGGCAGGTGGAGGTGGGAGTGGGAGTGGGGTGACCACATTCAGAGGATTAGATAAGGAAACTGAATTGGGAAGGATATGAGAAAGGATGTGTTCAGAAGACAGGAGAAGAACCAAGAGAGTACAATTTCATGGAAGGTAAGAAGGAGAGTAAGATTGAAGGAGAGAAAAGCATAACTATCTAAAGGGGTGGGGAGCTGTGGCCTGGAGGCCACATGTGGCCCTCTGGTCCTCAAGTGTGGCCCTTTGACTGAATCCAAACTTTACAGAATCGGTCAAAGGACCACACCTGAGAATCTAGAGGGCCACCCGTGATCTAATTCTTTGCAAAGGAGAGGTAGAAAGAGGACAAGGAAGAGATCAATGGAGCTGACTATTGAGAGATCCTTGGTGACCTGGTAGAGAGCACTTTCAGTGAAATGATAAAAGTGAAACCCAGATTTTCATGGAGATAAGGCATGTGAGAATAGTGAGTCTGCAAATATAAACAGTATCTTTGATAAGTTTGAAAATAGATAAGGAAATTGACAAAGAGTCATGGAAATGGAATGATGGATTGATGAAAGAACAGAAATGAGAGAATATTGTTTTTTATCGGTTAATAACAGGAAAACAGTATGTAAGCAGAGCCAAAGGACAGGGAAGAGCCTGAAGATGAAAGAAAAAGGAAATAGGTTGTATAAAGTCTCCCAAATGGATGGAATCAAGAGCACAAGTGCATGTGGGTGTATGTGGGGGGTTGAGAGGGAGGTTTGAAAAGAGGGAGAAATAGTTCTGGTAAATAAGGGGAAAAGGTGAAGTCAGCAAAGGTAATTTACAAAGATGCTTTAAACAGAACCTTAACTAGGAGTTGTACTGCTCAGGGCAAATAGAGCTGAGGACAGAGGTATGGCAAGAGGACTCAAACTCAGGTGAAGAAATGGAAATCCTTTATATTGTGTACATAGTTTAGGAATAATAGGGAACCATATAGGATTAGAATAGCAAATCTGTACATAAATACATTACAGAAGGCCAGGGCACTACCATGAGGAGGAAATACGCCCCTGGTATTAGCATTCATTGATGCCCTGTTGCAAAACCTCAGTCCCCTAGCTCTAGTTATGTGTCTAACTTTAAGTTGCTAAGGAAGTTGTAGCTACAGAAATAATTTCACATAGAACAAGGGAGCAGAGAGAGCCCAAGCTAGATTGCTTGGAAATAGCCATTTTCAGAAACATCTTAGATATTGCCATGCTCGATTTCTATTTAAATTGAATGCAAATTCACTTTACTGTGCTTGCCTCAGTAGCAATGTTGGATGTCCTTTGCTTGACAGGTCATGAGGTGATAATAAGCAGGGTCTGCATTCCACTGAATAGATTTATGTGATGTTTTCCTATATTTATAACTACTTCATGCATATTTAAACTTGGCTTTATCAACATTGTGTCAACCACTCTGGAGACTTCACTTCTGAGGCTTAGGATGTTTCCTTTCTTGGTCTGTTTGCTCTTTGTAGTAATTGATGGAGACTGTGGCTAGTTGTCTCTCTGAGCCATTCTTATGCCCCATTATGAATTGTAGCTGGAATTTTAGAGAAGGAATTAAAACAAACATCATGAAATCAGAGTATTTACTACCAGGGATTTAAAAAAGCCACCAGAGAAAGAACTAGTAATAAGCAAAAACATCATCATCTTTATTTAATCAAAAGAAAAACAAGAGAAAAAGAGGAACCAATATTTTTTCCTTATAGACTTTCATCCCCCTTTCAGAGCACTAGGATTTTCATTACAACAGTTTTAAGCCCCCAAGATTAGTTTATAATCTCTGTAATCATCTCTCAATTCCCCAAGGGAAAAGTTGGAAAAAGAGAGGCAAAAATGGCTTTGGCTATTTCTCAGGAAGAAGAAAAGTGAATATCAGATTGATGAGTAACAAGATAAAAAAATCTGAGAATAAAGACACATATGACAAACACCATACACATATCTCTGAAAGCTGCAAAGGCAGTGGGAAAGTTATTTCAGGAATCATAAAGAAAGAAAATGTTTCTTAAGTGAAAAATAAGCTGAGACAATAGTAACAGCTGAAATGGGAGAGTTTGGTGTTTTGCAGAAGGTGTGTAAGAAGGTTAGACCCAGTGAAGTCAAACAGAAAATCCGGATTTAGAAGAGTTTTCCACTGTGTTCTTTCCTGTCTCTCCCTGGCATTTGACAGTTCATTTTGAGCAACAATTACAGATTGATTCAGTCTTGCTGTATTGATGGCTATCACAACAGCACCTCAGGTAACACGATGTAGAGAAAGACAAACCCAGAGAACTCCTATTGGATTCTTACCAACTAGTAGCATAAATGAAATGAAGAATGAACCTTCTATTGTCAGTTGAGTAAGTGGATTCTTAAATCTCAAAATAAACATTGCATTTCTTCTTGTTGTTTGTTTGTTTCAGTGCAAGGAAGGAAGTTTTCAGAATTTTGACACGAAATGATCCCGCCGAGATAATTCTGTTTTCTATTTGTCTGGACCTGCAGTTTCATGGATGGAAGGGGGATTCCAATAAGTAAACAACTTTTATCAATGCAGATCAGCACCTTCAATGCCACTTATAGTCTTAGACACTTAGGGCCACTGAGATGTCCTCAAGTGATTTGCATATGGCCACAGGCTAACAGTGATGGTCAAACCTAATTTTTCTTGATTCTGAGGTTCGTTCTCTATCCATTAGGCACCCCTGCCTACTCATCTGTTTTAAATCAAATAAAAACCAAGTGCTAGTGAAAAATGCCAAGAGATGGACTTCCTGTATGATTTTAAGAGCAGGAAACTAAGACCCTACTTTTCAAAGCTGGAACTAATGGAGAACCAGCAGGCTTACTGGACAGATGGTGTTTCTGAGAAAAGTTTTTTTTTTTTTCCTGACATGTCTTAATATGATTTTTTCTTTCCTTTTCCTAAAGTGTTTCCACCTGGCATTTTGTAATGTAATTTATGGATTTTGAACATTTGAATGGTTGCATGCAACCTCCTACTAAATAAGAAAGGGCTGAGAATTGGATAAAAAAAATTTCCATCTGAATTCTTACAATTTCTAATCTTTTAGATCTGAGTGAGGAACTTGCGCAGTCAGATGCCATCATGCCAGACTGCACATTTCTAAAGGTCACAAGTTACTTGGTTAGAAGTCTTACAAAAATTGTTTGAACCTATAGAGAGATGATTGCCATGATAAACAAGGAGCACCTCTTCTAAATACACAGTATTTTCAGAAATAGTTTTTAAACAGCTCTGAAGACAAATTAGACCTGAAGTGAGACCCCTACATCCAGGGAGAGGACGCATTTGTTAGTAGTAATAGATCTGAAGAAATTTGTTAGTAGTAATAGATCTGAAGAAATTAGTCTATCAGTGGTCCTGCAGGAGCTGTTGTGATCTTGGAAAATAAGTTGCAGGTCAATTCTAATGGCACTGCAAGCAGAGAAATTATCACACTTGGGCAAGTGGCCTGAGACCCATCAGTTATGATGAGGCGTCCTCACACGGTTGTTCCTCATTCATTTAACCAGGAGTTATTAAAAACCTACTACATGGAAAACAATTTGCAAAAACAACCCCCTACCCCACAAAAAACAACTAGCCCTTGTCTTCAGAGATCTTACATCCTACATGAGGGTACAGTATCTAGAGAGAACTCAGTACAAAATATGTTCAAGTTAGGCAATAAAGAAATCTAGAGGAGAAGAGAACAAGTACTGGGGTTTGGGGTTGAGGGTGGGGGTGGGAAGGGATAGTACTTGAACTTGAACAAGTCCTGACATAAGAGATAGTACTTGAACTGAGTCTTAAAGGAGGTGATGGATTTTTAAGAAGCAGGGGAAGAAGGAGATTTGTGGATTTGTGATCCAGGTGGTATAAAGACACAAATGTGGCCAACAAAGTGGAATTTCAAGGGCAAGCTGGAGTTGGTAGGGTAGTTTACCTGGAAGGTGGCATGGGTGGGTTGGTGGCAGAGAGAGAGAGAGAGAGAAGGGGGAGAGGGGGAGAAAGTGGAAGGAGAGGGTGGCTGAGTGACTGTGAGAGGGTAGGGAGGTGTATAGTGTGATATCAGTCTGGAAAAATGAGTTGGGAACATTATGAAGCGCTTTGTGTACAGGAGTTGTTTTTCTTTTCCTCTAGAGGTAGCTGGGCATCCCTGGAGCTTTTTTACAAGGGGAGAAGGTCATGATTAGACATTTTAAAGGAAAACAAACAGCTTATGGTGTCATTTTGCTTACATGATCGTCTGGGGAAATGAGCACTCCTCTTCTTTCTTTGACAAACATGATGGTTCATCCAGTCATAAAGAGAACGACTGAAAGAACTAGGTATATTTAGCCTAGAGAAGCTTAAATTTTAGTACATGCTGGGTATTCTTAAGAATTTGAAGGGGCAGCTAGGTGATGCAGTGAACAGAGTAACAGCCCTGGCGTCAGGAGGACATGAGTTCAAATCTAGCCTTAGACACTTGACACTTACTAGCTATGCAACATTGGGAAGGTTACTTAATCCCATTTGCCTTGACTTCTCCCCTTCAAAAAAAAAAAGAATTTAAAGGGTTGCTATATGAAGGAAGAATTAGATTTGCTCTGCTTGGCCCTCAGAACTATGAGCAGTGGTAGAAGCTGTAAAGTGGTCAATTTAGGCTTGATTTCAGAAACCACAATAAGAACACCAAGAATGAAACTCCCTGAGAGTGAATTATCCAAAAGTAGAATAATTCAGCTCAAGAGGTAGTGAGTTCCCCTTCTGCAGAGGGCTTTGTGCAGAAGCTGGGTGTCCATGCAAGGATATGATTGTGGGTTTTCCTTCTGCGGATGAGAAGAATTAGTTGACCTGAGGTGCCTTCCACCTTTTCAATTCTGTGATATAATGAGTTGTCTCTCAAAGCTAGCAAAAGCTAGATGACTGCTTGTGGTGTGGGTGGTAGTGCGAATTCTTCTTCAAGTAGCAATTGGACTAAATGTCTCTGTCCATGTATTTTCCACCTAAAATTATTTGAAACTCCCAGAGAGTTTAACAGATGTTTCTCTTCAAAATGGAAGCATTTGGCTTGCCTATAGGATGACAATATCTGGTAGAGAAATATTATCAATTTCCCTTTCTCCAGTAGATAGATGATATCTATTGGGTGGGCCACCCACTGGCCTAGTTATGTAATATTGTGCTGATGTGTGGAATAGCTTCTTGCTCCTACTGTGAATAGCCCATTAAATGTAATAATACCTAGGTGGAACACATTTCCAAGTCTCTCTCCAGACATTCCCATTAGAGAAGAATCTGGTATAAGGTGAAATGGTCACCAATGACAGGAATAGTGGCTGTTAGGGTAGGTTAAACCCAAAACTGATCTGAGTGAAGCAAATGTTTTCCAAAGAAAAATTCATTTATTAAAGATATTGTGAAATTTGGATTGACTCAAAGGACTACACTTGAGGACCTAGGGGGCCACATGTTGCTTTGAGGCCATATGTTTCCCACCCCTTTTTAGCCTATTAAAAGACCTTACATGGAGAAACCATCTGGTTGGGTCATAGACTTAGAATTGTAGAGGTCATTGAGATTCACCTTCAAAAAAATTGAGCCCATATAGAACTGCATACCATTTGACCCAGCAATACTACTTCTAGGTCTGTATCCCCAAGAGATCATAAAAATGGGAGAAAGACCTATGTGTATAAATATATTTATAGCAACTCTTGGACAAGAATTAGAAATTGACCAGACACATCAATTGGGAAATGGCTGAACAAGTTGTGGTATATGAATGTAATGAAATGCTATTGTAGCATAAGAAATGATGAGCAGGGAAATTTCAGAAACAAAACAAAACAAAACAAAACTGGAAGACTTACATAACTGAGTGAAATGAGCAGAACCGGGAGAACATTGTACAAAGTAACAACCCCATTGCACTAGGACTAACTTTGATAGACTTAGCTCTTCTCAGCAATGCCAAGATCTAAGGCAATTCCATGAGACTCATGATGGAAAAAGCTGTCCATATATAGAGAAAGAACTAAGGAGTCTGAATGCAGATTGAAGCATACTATTTTCTCTCTTTTCATTTGTTTCTTCTTTCTTGTGGTTCCTCCCATTGACTCTAGTTGTTCTTTATAACATGACTAATGTGAAAATGTCTAATATGAAGTATATGGAAAGGCTATACCAGATTGCACACTATCTTAGAGTAGGGGGAGGCAAGGGAAGGGGATAAAATTTGGATTTCAAAATCTTATGGAATTCAATGTTGCAAATTAAGAAGAAATAAATAAATATTTTTTAAAGTAAAAGAAGAAAAAATGAGCCCAGAGAGTTGGCTCAAGTGACTAGCCTTAGTTCACACAGGTAGGAAATAGCATTAGAATTTCAATCAAGCTCCTCTGATGTCAAGGGGGAAGCTATGTGGCAAAGTGGAGAAAGTGCAGCACCCGGGAAAACTCATCTTCCTGAGGTCAAATCTGGCCTCAAACACTTATTAGCTGGGTGACCCTGGTCAAGTCACTTATCCCTATTTGTTCCAGTTTCCTCCTCTCTAAAATGAACTGAAGAAGGACATGTAAACCATTCCTGTATCTTTGCCAAGAAAACTCCAAATGGGGTCAGGAAGAGATAACACTGAAAAAGTGACTGAACAACAAACCTGACGTGAAATCCAGCACTCCTCCCAATCCGAGCTGCCTCAACACCTTGCAGTAGTAACAGAAAGGGTCATAATTGTTTACTTTTCTATCATACTTTACAGTTTATCATTAAAGGATTGGATTCTCATCATGGGATGACTGACAAGAACAAAATAGGAAGCCAAATTTGGAGAAATAGACCAATGTGTAGAGTAGAGTTCTAGAAGTATTCAGCAGTGTGAGGTCTTACAAAGCACATTGGGGGTGGGGCCAAAGAAGACTAGGTTCAATACTGGCTCTGACTCTTTCTAGCTTGGCGATTTTGTGCGTGTCATCAGATTGCACAAATTTAAATCTGAAAGATACCTTAGGAGTCGTATCCTTCTCATCCCTAGTTCTATAAAAGTGGAGACCTAGAGAGTTTAAGTGAATTGCCCAATGTCACTTAGGTGGTAACAGAGACAGGATTTGGAGTCAGGTTGATTGCAAAACTAATCCTCCACTTGCTTCTGGCCTGTTCTTATCAAAAAATAGTGATTATCACACCCAACCCATCAACCTCAGAGTTGTTGGGAGGATCAAGGGAGATGATGCATGTGGAAAAAGGCTGGAAACTGTAAAGTGTTATACAAATAAATTAAAGGTATCATTGTCATCCCCAAGTTAAGGGTTACTCCTGTTTCAGAGAATAATTTATACTTTAATATCTTCAGTTTGAGGCATACATCCAGGTGACTACTGGGGTCCATGTGTAGTAACATCCTTAGAACCCCTTCACCCCCAACTACGTAGCACCTTGAGGGACTGAAGAAGAACCCACCCCCCATCATGGGCACAAGCATATTAAGATAAAAATGAAATATGCAGAATGAAGAAAAATATTTCTCAATGGCCTGCAATACCAAGCAAATGTCAGTCTGAAAATTTGCATTTATAAGCACCTACTACGTGTGATGTGTTGAGCAATGTGAATACAATTTTTTTTTAAATCTCTGCTCTCAATGAGCTCCCAGTCCAATGGAATGTTGACTTTATTCGCAGGGTACATATTTTGTATGGATATGGGAACATCTGCATTAAGCAAGGCAATCATCCTGGATTATGTGGTACAAAGGTAGTTAGTTCCAAGACAGAATGCATGTGCTACAGCCAGTGGCTCTGTTGGTGGTGGGATGAGGCCAGGTGGGAAAAACTTCATGTTTGGAACTGAGGGGGATGGTTGTTCCACAGCTGAACTTCCAGCCTTATGAGAACAAACTGTGCTTATCTAAGAGAGTTTAATTCAGTCATCCCCTTGCAGCAATTCCAGCTGTGGGATCTCTGATTTTGAAATGGGAGTGTGGTAGGGTGTGGCACAGTATAGCAGGAGGGAATGGAAGAGCAAACCCTGCAACTGTCCTGGAAACTTTGGGTAGGGCTGGACCAGATTAATATCTCCCAGGAGTGTCTACCTATTCAGAGTTTGAGCTTGGGTTGGGGACTGGTCTCAGGTCCACTGTATGAGTTTTTAATCTGGTCATGATGTCTTGCATTCCTGCTTGATTTGCAGGACCTCGAATTTCAGTTTTTATGATGTGATAAAGTGGGTACATTTCCATTCTCAGCTGCTGACTTCTCCCTACATCCAGGATAAAGTTATTTATATGATTGGCCCAAAATAAATAGACTAGGTATTTGAATCACAAACAATGGACCCAAATTAGATCATAAATCATTTCACAAGGAAAAAAATTCCAACAGACAACTGGAGTTGGAGGTATCTGGGTTAATATATATACATATATCCCCTGAGTTTTCTGACCTTCAGGCAGGAGAAACTAACACTCATCTATGAGTTGAAATCATAAATTTAAAACTGGAGGCATTCTTTCAAAGGTCATCTAGGGCAAGTTTCTAATTTCTACAGAAAGGGAAACTGAATCCCAGAAAGTTTATAACTTGCCCAAGGTCACCAAATATTTAAATGAAGATTTAACCATAGCAACAAATTCAATGTTATTTCTACCTTATCAATTATTCTGGATTAGAGAGAATCAAGTTTCTTCCTTCAAGATTGTCTATTATATTTAAACATAAATAGGTCATCATCTTTTCTATTATGCAGGAAACTAATGGGTCACCATTTTAAATTATACTATGTGAAGAAGAGGCATCATAGTGTAGGGTATTTTGCAAACCTTAAAGTGCTTTGAAGTGTTATCTATGATAATGGTGATAGTGGTGATGATGATGATGATGGTGATGATGATGATATTGAGTTATAAAGCATCCTGTGTCTTGGATTGCCAAATTCAAAATGTCAAGCACCATTTCATTTAGACTAAGCTCCAAACCAAGATAATCTAGGTTCAAATCTTCTCTTTAACTTACTACCCATATGATTTCAGTCAAGGCAGTTTACCTTTATTTTGTTGTTGTTTTTTTTTTTTGGTTGTGGCTCTTTGTGACCCCATCTGGGTTTTTTCTGGGCAAAGATCCTGGAGTGGTTTACTATTTCCTTCTCCAGCTCATTTTATAGATGAAGAATCTGAGATAAACAGGGTTAAGTGACTTGCCCAAGTTAGTATCTGAGGCCAGATTTGAACCCAGGAAAAGGAATTTCCTGATTCCAAGTCCAGGGCTCTCTACACTAAGCCATCTATGTGCCCTCTTTCCTCTACAGAGTTCTATAAACTACCTATGTGAGCAGGCACAGGCATGTTATGATCTATCCACTGGTAGAGGAAGTTCCTAAATCCAGAGATATATTATTGTATCATTTGTTTTTAGTGAAATTCAGTTAGTCAGAAAATATTCATTAAGCATTTATTATGTGCCTGTCATTATAATAAATGTTGAGAATGCAACCAAAAACAAAATAAAATACCCTCCCTGCAAGATGCCCACATTCTGATGGATGAGACAACCTGTAAATAATTAGTATGCTCAAGGTACATATTGAGTAGATTTAAGGTAATATCAGACAGAAGGTACCAGGGAAACCCAGAAAGGTAGATGAGGGATTTGAAATGTCTTGATGGAATGTGGGGGGTAATTAAAAGGTGGTGGGGTAGGGCATTCAAGGTATGGCCTGGGATACTTGGGTGGAAGCAGCAGAAGAAAAGGCATGAAGTTAGGAGATGGGCAAGTTACTTTAAGGAGACCAATATAGCTGGATCATACATACAGTATATGAAGGGGAGTAAAGTGTAATAAGACTGGAAATATAAAAAGGGTTCATGTTCTGAAGAGCTTTAAATGCCAGAACAGAATTGTTCTTTGAGGCAGTTCAGAGCTACTGGACTTTATCAAATAAATGTATTAGGACAGGCAGTAGTGGTGATATAATTAGAGCCCTGCTTCAAGAAAATTACATTGATAGGCAAGTTGATGATCGATGGAAGGGGGGTAAAACTTGAGTCAAGGCGTTCAAGCAGAAGGCTATTTCAAAACTCCAGGACAGAGGTGGTGAGTACCCAAACCTGGTTGGTGGCTTTTCCAAAGGAGATATATATAAAAGACATTGTGAACATAGAAACAAGATTGGGTAATGGATTGGGTAAGTGAGGTGAGAGTGAAAAGTTGAGGGTGACTCAAAGTTTTGGGGTCTGTGTGATTTTAATGATAATGATGCCTTCTCTAGTAATAGGGAATCTGGGAATAGGGACAGGTTTGGAGAAAATATAATATTTTCTCTGTAGTACATGTTGAGCTTCTAGGATATATGATTCAAGCTGTTTAAGAAGCAAGGTGGTGACTCAGGACTGGGGCTCAGCAGAGAGAGAAGGGCTGGCTAGTTAGTCCTAGGAGTCATCTGCACCAAGATTATAAATGAACCCATGAAAATTCATGTGAACACCAAATGACATAGGTACCATGAGAGAAAAGAGAAGCGAATTTTTAAAAAATACTTTGTGCTTTCCATTGTACTTCACTATGAAAAATAAGTTTTGTTGAACTGAAATGCTTTACTCTTGCTGAACCTACCAACAAAGAAACAAAAAGGGGGGGTATGGTGCCCATGGCATTGCTGCATACAATATTCTCCCTTCTCGCTTCCTTCTCCCAGAGAATTTTCAGGGGAGTCACCATTCCTTTTGTCAGAGATATGTAGATGTAGATGAATTTTACTTTAGCAGAAATGATTACTGTAAATTTTAATTAACTTTGAATTTCCTTTAGTTTTACTCTCATGAACAATTATAAAAGTAATTATGTGACTAGAGTTATCTAAACATCATCATAATCCTTTTATTCATAGTTATGGTCTTATGAAAACTAAGCATATAATTTCATATGAGTGAGACTGAGATTTTTTGCTTTCGAAAATATATTGTCAAAGAAATCAGACTTTACACCACTATGCAAATTAAGATCAGGAATATAGGCTAGGTGGTTAAGTAACATTCACCTTGCTCCATTCATGTGTCATTTTTTTATGATTTAAATTGAGTTCCAGTTGAACCAGAGAGGCACTTGGGGGTATCTAAGTATAGGAACCCTAAGTTAGATACTGCTTTGATATTCACCAGTAGAATAGATATTGACCCATAAAATGATGGGACCTTGTATGAGTTAATCTGGAGCCCTTTGTATGAGAGTAGGATGCCCTACACAGCAATCCTGACTTAATTCTCTTTCTACATAGTAGCTATAAAGTTCTTTATTGATACAAGAGAAGTACAGCTCCCTTACAAAACAAAAAGAAGAGCTTTTCCCTCCTCTGAATAAAAGAGAGTTCAATTACATTATAAGAGTGCTTAGACTGAGCTCGTATTTTTTCCAGGAATGGATTGACATTACAAATTATACACCATATGGCCTGAACTCTTTTAAGGTAGTCCCAAAGGAAGTGTCCCATAAAGCATAATAGAGATTTGCAGAAAAACTGGAATATAGAAAATGTCATTATTTCAGATAGAGTTATCATGTAGGAGTATGCTCAAAGATTTCCCATTTTAAAATAAACAAAAACCAACCAAGCAGCAATATCCAACAGTAATACCTGTGATTCTCAGCTACCAAAGGCAATAAAGCAAAAAATATATTTTTTTAGGAGAATTTTTTTAATGAGGAGGAGCTGTAGAAAGACTCAGTCCTTGGGGCTGTAGCTCACAGCAGCATGGTAAAGTGGCCTCACAATGGTCAAGACCCAGGTTCAAGTCCTAGCTTTGATAATTCCTGTCTTGATGACACTTTGAAAGTCACTTTTCCTGTTAGAGCCTTTGTTTCCACATCTGTTAGATGGGCATATGTGGTGCCCGCTCACAGGATTGATGTGAGAAAAGCACAATAAAAATGTGAACTGTTGTTATGAGTGTTCACAAATTCACTGGTCTAAAGTAGTGTGCCAAGTGTGTTGTCCCTTCTAGGAGCAAATTAAACTTTATATAATCAAGGAAGAAGGATAACTTGGACCTCAGGACTTCATGTGGGAAGAGGCCCCAGAATACTATTCCAGGGAGGCTACTCTCAAAGAAAGTTGCAGGATTGAGGACAGGCCTGAACAGAGTACAATGGGGATAAATGAAGGGAGACTGGGTGAGAATCGGCAGGTAACTCTCCATCTGTTAGTGTCTTGCCAATTTCTTAAACTTCTCCCTGCTAAAGGACAAATACTATTAGTATCTGTTACATTGTAGCCCTTTGTAGCAAAACCCCTTGTTATCTAGCCTAGTTATGGCTCTGAGCCCTTTCAATTAAAGTTAAACTGTTACATATCACACCCTGCTTTCCATTCTTCTGCATTTAGCAGCATCTCAGTTGTATTGGACAAAAACGGCATACCTGGGTTCCTCTTCCTAGAATTCTGGGCCCTGTGCTTGGCTAGAGTCATTGTTCTTCCATGATTTCTACTACCATGTTCTTGGCTAATAGAGTTATGATGACTTTATTTTCCAAATTCAATTTGCATTTTTTGCTTGTATTTAATATTTTCTTTTACATAAGAACCACTATCTTCCTATAAGAGTATAGTATTTCAACCCAAATTACACTCCCTAGAAAACTCTGTGCACCTGCCTAATGCTGGGGAGCAATATATACCATAAGACCTAGGGAAGATAACCCCTATCCTGGGGTCAGTAATTACATACTGCTTGTAACGCTGTTCACCCGAGTTCTTGTCTCAGAGAAGAGTTTCTGGACCATTCTTAATTCTCCATATTCATGCCTACATTGAACTCTAAACTATCCCCATGTGATTTGATTCCCAGATGTTGATGCCAGCTTGGATTCTCTCTGTGCATCCTTCTGTTTGTACCCATTGGCTAACAGCTTTGGACAGTTCATTACCATCTGTTTACTTGAGTTCCAAGACTTGCCCATGTCCTCCAGAGTGACTTGAAACCCCATAATCAAACCTTAGCTTGATTCTTAGGAAAATTTAACTGGTTTTCCTCATGGAAATTATGCCATATTTTTTTATTCTTAAATCTCAGTGTTTCAGTGAACCTTACAAGTCATCTAATTCAACACTGATCTTAAGCATGAATTTTCTCTGGGGCATTCCAACAAGTCAGGAACACTGGACTTAGAATAAAGAGGAACTAAATTATAAGCCTAACCCAGACAATACTATCTAAGTGACCTTGGGAAAGTAATTTATCTCCTCTCAGCTTCAGTTTCTTCATGTATGCATGGAGATAGTAATACCTACTTCACAAGATGTTTGTGAGGAACAACTGCTACTACTACTACTACTACTACTATCCATTCAACCAAGTCAGGCCTCAAACTGGAAGTTCAAGTTTGCAACTGGAATAAAATGGGATATATGTAGAATAAAATGACCATCTAACAAAAGAAGGTTAGTTTCAAATGGGAGGGAATAATGAACATGGGTATAGCCTTTGTTCAGGTAGATGTAGCATCCCTGACTCTGTGTTGACCATGTTGGTCTGTAAGTTAAAAGTATGGGAGAATAGCTGCTAATGACTTTGTACTTTGGACACTACAAAGCTCTTTTAGTGGTCCAAAAGTTAGTCCATTGATTTTCTAAGTCACAAGGATAGTTTCAACATATATATCTCAATAGTTTCAAATAGTTCCTTTTAAGGGAAAATAGCATAATTTGCATGAAGTAGGAACACTTAGTCTAACCTACACAACAGGATCCTTGGAAATAGTTGTCTTTCCCTAGACCTTGATTCAAAAATGTATATG
Source organism: Bettongia penicillata ogilbyi (assembly GCA_023548195.1). Lineage (NCBI taxonomy): Eukaryota > Metazoa > Chordata > Mammalia > Diprotodontia > Potoroidae > Bettongia > Bettongia penicillata. Next base: position 20,359,713 of record JAJHZJ010000453.1, read on the forward strand.
GCAAAAGTATCCAGTTCTTAGTTGGAAATTTTATTTAGTTTTCCAGCCCATATATTCTTTTGCAATAGGTCTACTTGTCTCTTTTCCATCCGATACATCAGGGAATTTACAGAAGTTTTTTTGTTTTTTGGGTTTTTTTTTTTGTTGTTTTTTGGTCAGGGGTGAGGGGAGGACATAGCTCTCCAATCTATATTCAAGTCTACCTATTCCCACTACTTTTATTTCCTGGCTCCTCAATCTGGCCCATTCTGATATAATCTGCCCCATAGCTTTCCACCATTCAGTGATGAGTGAGGACTAGTTATGAATTAAGAAGGAAATGGCAGATGAGGAAAGAAGATGATTAATCATATTACATAGGTAAGTAACATCTTATAGGGAGATAAAGCATATTACATAGGTAAGTAACATCTTATAGGGAGATAAAGCATCTGGATAATATTTTTTCAGTACTGAGAAATGAGCAATGTTTTTTGACTTGGGTAAAAACCATCATAAACCAGAATATGCTACAAAAGCATATTGTATGAAATACAAAAACATATGCTGTGATATTCTTTAATATGGCACATGTAGAGATTCCACATAAAAAAAAATGAGGTTCTCTAGATGGTTCCACTCACAGATGATTTCCAGAAATTATATTATACCCTGAATTGCTACAGATTTTCAAAATGAGATCTTTTTGGACAATATTGGCTTCACCATGGACCACAGAAAATGGATGAAATAGGCATATTGCCCAGATCCCATTATGTAGTTGAATGGGAAGTCCATTAAGCTAGTAGGACAAAATATATAACTTGGGACAAGCACCTTCCAGGGACAATGAGGAAGGCCTAAACTTGATTAGGAAGAGGCAATTAGTTTGGCATACATTTGTGAGAAAGTACAGCTTTTTGCCACAAAAATCCATCCTTTTTAACTCTAAGGCTTTAAATCTCAGAGATGTTCTATGGCCACCAATCATTAAACATCAGACCTCAGAAGAATCAAAATTGCAGAAAAGGACAAAGAAAAGATGGATGGTGTGTCAGTAGACTTTAGCATATTACTGATGAAGATTTATTTTCAAGAAGTAGTGTGAAAGATTTCATTAATTATATATTTGACTATAATTGAAAGTGAGTTGGCCATATAATGAGAATGAACTGTAATAGCAAGCCCAAGAATTAACTGGGTATCTATCTATGGCACATTCAAAGACCTTTAGAATATTGAGTCGATTCCCTTTGGAATTTTTAAGAGAAGATGCAGACAAGTATCATACAGGATGAGAAGAGAAGTCAAGGCTTGGAAGACCCCAGATTTACTCTGGAAAGATAATTCCCCATGATGTGATCATGGATCCATTGTGATGTTGAAACATAACATGACATTCATGTTTTATGCATGAAGTAGATTTTTTTCTTTAAAAAGTCACTATGTGTTTAAGAAAGTAAATATGGCTGGAATCTTTCAAAAAATATTTAAAAAAAATCAAATTCTTGAAAGAGAAAAAAAGAGTAAGAAAACAAGATACTGTCAGCCAAACAAATACAAAACTTACTCTACTGCTTTTGAGGAGTCTTCTTGCTTAGAGTTGGTATATAGTATGGTTATTTCAACTTTTTGCCTCTCACAGCAAAGTAAAAATAAATATTGACAGAACAGAGATGCAACTACTTTGGAAGGTAAAGGCTGAAAGTGCAGGGAGATATAAAACTAAATCATTAAATATTGGAATTCTGTCAGCCATCAGTTTCTACATGAGTACAGCTTATTTTTGATACTTTGGAAAATCTATTTGGATTTTTTCTTTTAGTACAATCCAATGAACACTAAAACAAACTACCCACAAAATACATTGCTTGGTAACTGTTAAGTACAACTACCTAAGAGAGTACATGTGACATATATGTCAAGTCCCTTGAAAATAAGGGGAAAATAGAAATTGGACATGTGACTTCATAGGTTTAGGGAACTCTCTGTGTTGAGAAAACTCCCCTTATCAATGCAGATAGGCATTTCCTTGCAATTTAGAACAGTTATTTTTAAGCTTTTTGTATCATAGACTTCTCTAGGAATCTGCAAAATCCCTGGAACCCCTTCTGAGGAAAATGATTATACATACATAAAATAAAGAGGATAGCCAAAAAATTACATTGAAAGTTATCAAAATATTCAAAGAAAAAATCCACAGATCCCAGACTCCTATCTTAAGGAACTGCCTTGAATTGAAATGTTAGGTAACTTATGTAGAGTCACATGGTTAGCATGTGTCAGCTTGTGTGTGTGTGATTTGATTCCAGACCTTCCTGAAATATGGGTCTCCCTATTCCCTTCAGTAAATGCAGTTAAAGTCCCATAAGTTCATTCATTCTTGCAAAATGAAAATAACTAGCATTCCATATTTTTTTAGAAGAATGATATCAATCAATATGTTTGAAACAGCTCAGATGTGCCTAAGATGCTGGCAACCAACCAACCATGGCTTAATGAGCAGCAAATTGTGCCAGACCCTTTTCATTTGTTTCCTTCTGTTATATTGACAGCTCAAATAGACAAGGCAGATATGAAAGAAGTAACATATTGCAATTTTGACAAGGTTTCTGACAATAAGCCAGGAAATCAGTATTGACTACTTTTAGGAGCATGAACAACTGGTTTGAGTGCTATCACTGACTTTGAATTAATTTGGTTGGAATACAACATGATGTTGAACACAAATCCTACTGGACCCCATGGAAGAAGGCAATCATTAAATTTCCAGATAGTTAAAAATAGTATAGAAGATAAAATTAGAAACGATTCACAAAAATTAGAGAGAAAAAGTTTTTACTGAGATGGGATGAAATTGTCCATCTTAGTAATTCTCAAACTTTTAGCCACTGCTCCATTTTACACTCAAAAAATTGTTGAGGACCCTAAAGAATTTTTGTTTATGCTGGTTAGAGTTATCAGTTTTAAAACATTAGAAATAAAAACAATCTCATTATTTTTATGAAAATTGTTTTGATCTCATGTACCCTTTCATAGGAGTTCAAACCATACTTTTCAAACTTCTGTTCTTTGTGATTTCATTACCGCCTGTCAAGAAAAGGTGGTAGGTGGTAACCTATGATTGAAAGTTAGGAGAGCATGAACAGCTGAAAGTAAAAGGGGCAATCCCTCAGAAGAGTGGGAGAGTGTAGTGTAATCTCATTGAATGATAGGGCAAAGACAACAAATGGATCTCTGATTTTATTAATAAAAGAAACTCACAGGTGAGGAAAACTCCCTCTAGAATTATAGAGGGACACCCTGGAAATTTATAGTCTTGATGACTTTTCTAGGGTGCTGAAAGGTTAAATGATTTGTCAAGGATCCCACAGCCAGTATTTATTTAGAGACAGAATTTGAATACAGGTCTTCCTGAATTCAAAGCAGATACTCCATTCATCATGCTTGCTGTCCCTATGAAGATATATGCAGGCACTAAAGTAAGGGTAGAAACAGTGGTGGGAGACTCAGAGATCAGGGATGAATTGAAGGACCAGGGGTTGTGGTGAACACAAAGTACAACTATAAGAGGAGAGATACAGTGAGAAATGTGGAAAGATGAGTTTGTTTTCAGAGTGGGAGAAATTTCAGAGTTCAAGTCCTCGGAGGTAGAACTGCCTCAATCATGGTGAGGTTGAAGGGCTATTTACATTTTTTGCCTCAGGTAGAATAGGGTGAAAATTTTATGGGAGTTGAGCTTTATAAATTGAGAGGTCATGGTGCTACTACATGAATATGGAAGTCTTCCAGAATGGAAACAGAGATTGGGATCAAAAGGAAGACTCTGTGGAGAAATGATGTTATTGAGGAAGGAGAGATATTGACCTCAGGGACTGTAGCTAATAGCCACAAGCTGTGGGTAGGGTGATATCATGAGATAACAAGAACATTAGAGAAGGAGAGATTGCTAAATTAAGTAAGTGGTGGGATGGTCTGGAAGTGATGGTGGAGAGCAATGTGTATGTTGACTTCTCGCTGGCTCTTTGGGACAGCATATGACACACATCGGTGATATCTCTGTGGTATAATTCTCTTACTCCACTGTAAAAGGAAAGAAGAGAAAAAGAGTGAGGAATAGCTAAAAGGGTCTGAAATAGATGAAGGCCTCTTCTGCTAGTGGTATTTCCAAACTATCATTTCCTCTCAAGCCCCAAAGTTCACATCAGGTCACTATTACTCTAGGCGACAATTTTACTTCCTATTTTTTGAGAATTTTAAGGCTGCTCATCATGAGTTCTTTTGTCTCATTTCCTCTATATATCAAATACCCTCTGTTTTGTTCTAATCTCTCATCTTTTTCTCTGATTTCAAAGGATGTAGTAGCTTTTCCCCTTACTAAGACGGCTTTGTTTTCATTCCCTTGTTTGGAAACTTGTGCCATTGAATATTTCTTCTCCCTCTCTAATCTTCAACCCTACTCACTGACTTTTTCCCCATTGTCTATGTAATATTTAATTTTCTATCATGAAAAACAAAAACAACTTCCCGCAGCCCTGTCTCATCTCCTCCATCACCAAGTTCTCCTATATTTCGGTGACAAACTACAAAAGGAATTTTACAAGTATCACTGGACAAATTGAAGGTGACTGTAGGACCAGGGTCCATTCCATTTGTCTGCTTCTTTTTTTGAAGCACTTCACCAAAGTAATTCATGATGGATGAAGAAGGTGGATCAATAATTTGTCAAGAGGGGGAGAAAACTGATGGACCATCCATGTGTTCTATTGGTGTCCTTAAGATGTCAAGTGAGTGTATAGAGGGGCCCCAGACTATTAATTTGAACCCCTCTGGTGAACTTTGTGGAGGGCGTGGTTAAGAGTCGCACAAGATAGGAAATAATGAGTGGGCAGAGATCAAAATCATTGAAGGGAATACATTCATTGATGAGATCACAGATCCATTAGATTTTAGGGACTGCTTCATGTTGTTATGCCCCACCTCCAATCATTAGCAGTCTGGCAGCTTAGCAGTCAAATGGCACATAAAGAATGGGTATGGCTACACGAAGAAGAAATGAAGAAAAGCTTGACTTCATTCGAGAAGGGGAAGTTGAACATGGACTATCATTGTACCTGGTAACACGAGAATGAGAGAGAATCATTTGAAATTTGACAGGCTTATACTTAAGACAAATGAAAGAGAATTATTACTTTTAAGATTTTTAATCTTATAGTAATCACTCTCATAATAGATGTTTCCAATAGAAATTGAAAATAGAAAATAGAAAATTGGTATGTTTTGAATTTCTTTTCTAGCCTTTCAGCTAAATGTCAGAAGACAATGATGTCATAGACTCATAGATTTAGAGTTGGAAGAAAAGCTACAAAGTTAACTCCAAATTTTACAAATGAGTAAACTGAGGTCAAGAGAAGTTAAATGACTTGCCACTAGCAAATGTGACATATGAGCTTAGGTACTCCTGACTTCAAGTCTAGTATTATGGTGCGTGCTTGTCCTTCATTGCCAAAGAAGATCATGCCATCAGAGAAATAACGACATGACTTGCACTTGACTTTGTTTGGAGTGAGGGAGGTCTGTGCAGGTCACCAGCCTCACTGCTGCAGAGTCATCTGCATCCAGTGACCAGATATTCATCAGGATGACTGGAGATGAACCAGGATGAGGCAATTGGGGTTAAGTGACTTGCCCAAGGTCACACAGCTAGTGAGTGTCAAGTGTCTGAGATGAGATTTGAACTCAGGTCCTCCTGACTCCTGCTCTATCCACTGCACCAGCTAGCTGCCCATAGTGCCATGGTAACCAGATGAAGAAAGAATACTCCCCTGGATGGACTGATCTTATTTAATTGTTGAGTTTTTGTTTTCAAAAGAGTTTTATTATGAGTAGAGAAAGAACTATTCTTCTTGAGTAGCACATTCACTTGTTCATTTAGCAAGTTTTAGTTAGGCACCTTGCTTTGCACCAGGCTCTATGTAAAGTACTGTGGATAACATTTTAAAAAATGAAATAACCCCTGCCTTCAAGGAGCTTGTATTCTGCTGTGGGTCCCAATATGTCCAAATATAGGTAAAAAGAAAATATATACAAAGTAATTTCAGGTGTAGACATTGTTAACAAGTGAGGACATAAAATCAAGTTGCTTAAAAATTCCAGAGAGTGGAAACAGAAAGAAAGAGAATTCTAGGCAAAAAGATTCTGTGAAAAATATAGTAGTGGTAAATGACATTTTACATTAGAGGAACATCATATTAGGGAAGTGGGCCAAAATGTAGTAGGTGGGGTGGGCATAGATTCATGGGAAATCATTCTGGAAAGATAGATTGTGAATGACTTAAATTGACAAAGTAGCTAGTATTTGGTTTGACAGTCAAGAAAGAGTCAATGAAGTTTCTTCAGCAAGGTCTGGTCAGACCTGTACTTTAAGAATGCCAGTTTGAGATCTTTGTGATGCATGGAATTGAGAGTACAGAGACTAAATGCAAGGTGACCAATTAGAAAGCAGTTATCTAGATGAGATGTGATGAAATCTTAAACTCAGGATGGTGGCAATGTGAGTAGAGAGAGATAAGAAATGTTAAGAATGTCAAATTGATAAGATTTAGCAACTGATCCAATATTGTTCAATGCCCTCATTTTGGATAAGAATGCCTCTTACTGTGAAATCTACTCCCAATCATAAAAGTCACAATTGGGATAGAGAAGGGGAGGAGTAAAACACCCTTTCTTTTGAATAAAGGAGTTACCATCACAGTCTTTCAAATTGCCCACCCTACCTCTAATGAAAGCTCAGGAAAGAATTCCTGGGAATAGTTTAGGATAAAAATTATAATGCATTTCCAATATGAGAGAGGGAGAGGTCATTAAGTTTTGCATAATGTAGATGGGTTTTTTAATGGATTCCAGGGAATTAGAAAGTAAATTAGATGAACTTTATCTCAAAATACCTGCTCAAATACCTGCTCTCCTCTCAGGAAGTCAAATTATGGTTCCCAATAAAAACAAATCAGGGAAATAAAAGATGGGATTGAAGTGAGTGACTTGAATTTCTGAAATCCCCAGCAGCAGCATATATGAGCAGGCAGTCGAAGACTTGTGGTTAACAAAATGAGTCAATGTATCTATGTAATACATTGTAAACTTAAAAGAATTACATAATAACAAGTATAATGATTGTTATTATTATCCTTTATTTCAAGTCTTCCAAGTGTATTGAAGACAATTATAAAAGTTGTCTTTATTCCTAATTCATTTAGCTGTATGATTGATTAATGCATTGGTTATGATTCAAAGTTAAGCTTTCTTCATGGAAAAAAATATAATATATAAATATAATAATATATTATATATAATATACATACAACATATAATTATAATATATTATAATAATATATAAATATTATTTATATATAAAATATGTAAATCTATGTATAAGTATAGCCTCATTATCTCAGCTATTTTCATATTTCAAAATTTCTAGACACCATTAAATACTTTCTAAATTATTTTCCATAAGAAATATGGCTACCATGGGCAGTTATTTGACTTCTACAGGGGAATTTAATCTCCATAGTTTACAATGGCAAAAGATTTCATGAGAGAGTCTCGATCAAGATAAGAATTTGGCCTGGGAAGGTTGAAGCATTATGTAATATTGGATAATTTTATCTGATTTAAACTGTAATCTTGAAAGAGTGATGCCTGGAGGCTTTCAGCACTTGTGAAATGAGATGAATGATCATGTGTGATACTTTGTATGTAATGTCTTATTGCTGAAATGAAATGGGGCTTAAAAATAGAATCAGTGATGGAGTCCATAAAGTACCCTTGTTGGACTTGGTAAACGTAAGAATTAGCTCACAGACAGCTAATCAGAAAAGTCAGATTATCTACATAACTCTGAATCTATTTGTAATACAAATATTGTAATGACTTGGTTCCATTCCATCCCAAATAGTGATATGTGGGAAAAAGCCCTAAATCTGGAGTCAGAAAGGCTTCAAATCCCATCTCTTTCACTTATCGGATTCAGGACCATCAGAAGATCAATTAACATGCCTAATCCTTGGTTTCTTCAACTGTAAAATGAGCAAAATGGGTAAGGATTAATTCACTTGATTGTTAAGGCAATCAAGTGAGATAATGTATGGAAAACACTTTGAAATCTTCAAAAGCTCTTTAGAAATGTGCAACTTATTGCTATTGTTATATATATGTATAGGCTATTGGGGAAAATATTTTTCTCCCAGAAAATATGCTAAACCATGTTTTATCTTTGTGTTAGCAATGAAATCTGTGATTTTAATCCTGGTTGTTTAGAGCAGTGGGTTTTATTGGTGTTGTTCAGTGGTTTCAGTTATGTCCAACTCTTTGTGACCCATTTGGGGTTTTCTAGGCAGAGGTATTGGAGTGGCTTGCCATTTTCTTTTCCAGTTCATTTTACACATGAGGAAACTGAGGCAAATGACTTACTTGCCCAGGGTCACATAACTAATTAGTGTTTAAGGCCACTCTGGTGTTCCTGACTCCAGGACTGGAGTTCTATCCACTGTGACACCTAGCTGCCCAGAAAAGTGTTATCAATTTCAAATAACAACAGATTCCTGTAGGTTATATATTGATTTAGAAAACCACAAATTGGCATTATTGTATTGTATTTTTATTGACTTGGTTAAACATTTCCTAATTGCATTTTAATCAGGTAGTTTTGTGGGACTGGATGGCTGGTTTGACCCCTCTGGCTTATAGCACTGGGAGGATAAAGAACTTGCCCAGGGTTACACAGATGATATATGTCAGATAGAACAAGTATTCATTTATTAATTTTTTATTACTAGCCAGTCACTGTACTAAGTTCTGGAGATAAAAATCAGTCATTATGCAGTCATATCTAACTCTTCATGACCATATTTGGGGTCTTCTCGGTAAAGATATTAGAGTAGTTTGCCATTTCCTTCTCTAGTTCATCTTATACAGAGGAAGAAACAGGGTTAAGTGACTTGCCCAAGGTCACACAGGTAGTAAATATCTGAGGCCAGATTTTAACTCAGGAAGATAAGTCTTCCTGACTTCAGACCCAGGATACTTTCTGCTGCTTCCCTGGAGATATAAACACAAGCACCTATAAGCACCTTACAGTCTAACAGAGAGAAACAATACATAAAAGGGAGCTGAAAATCAGAGGGATTGTTGAGGAAGGTCCAGGAAGGAAATGTTAAAGTCAATAAAGTCAGGAGTAGAGCTGAGAGTAAAGTGAGCATGGGTTGAGCACCTAATGAAATATTGGTCTGTTCCAGAGAATCTCCAAATGAAAGCTGTCCAGGGTAAGAACGCCTCTGTCATAAACTTGACTTCTGCACCAGCCTGGGGATTCAGGGAAAGGCAACATTGCTCATATCACAGTGAGATTCCCATTATTCTATATCATGAAATCATGAAATCACAACTTGTACATTACAAGGCTTTAAAAAAGAAAGCAAAATGAACAAAGACCTCAAAGGAAAATGCATTTTGCCCTCTTGTTAAGCAGTATACTGTTGCAGTGATGAGATGGAGGACCTCGCTATATCAGCTGTTTGTTGGCAACCACAGTTTAGCTTCCTGAGAGGAGAGTGGGTGTTTGAAGTGGGCTCTCCTATTTTGACATAAGGCTTCACCTTATTTGCTTTCTAATTCCCTAGATTCCATCCAAAAACCCATCTAGATAGTACAAAACTTAATATAGGAGTGACCTCCCTCTCCCCTCAGATGTGAAAAATGTTATAATCTTTATCCTAAACTATGCCTAGGAATTCTTTCCTCAGGTTTCATAGGAAGCAGACTGGGTAATTTGAAAGATTATGATGATTACTCCTGTACACAAAAGAATACTTCACTCCTCCTCATCTCTGTCTCAATTGTTATGTATATAATTGGGCATGGGCAATGGATTCCACAGTAAAGTCTCTCCTTAGCGATGTCAGAGATATATTTTGTAAGACAAACTGTTATTGTGATCAGGATCTCTTTGTCTATATATTTTATAGAAACACTGTTTAAATGGATTATTCTGAGTATGAACACAGTTAAACAAGGTAAATGGTCCTGTGAGCACACGTTAGGAAAATGTTTTAGTTCTTGTCCATTTGTGGTGAAGATGCTAGTACGGTCTAGGGCACTTTAGAAACTTGAGGGCATTAAACTCATCTTTAATTAATTTAAGATACGAAGGTTCTCAGGAAGCCCAGATCAGTTCTGGGGCCAGCCTCTCTAGAATGGAGATGGGATTCTCTAACCAAACCTCTTTTTCTTCCACAGATTTACATGAGAATGAATGGGAATCTCCAGTTGGACATCAAGACTTGGCCTGCATCTCATAGATTTCTTTTGGTAGAGAAATTATGATGATATTGTGGGCTCCTGGGTCTGTGACAAGCTAGTCCTAAAGTGTACCTGATTTAACTTCCCATTTTCACTTATGATTCCTATTCCATCCAGTTATTTGAAACTTTCCAATGACAGAATAGCCTTAGCAGAGTTTATATGTTTATAGTGGCTACATGAACACCTCTGACTGCTTTCAAGCAAAAAGCAGATAGTTACTGACTTGGGTGTTGAAGGCCAGGATGGAGTGAGGTTGATAAGTTCAGGATAGACCTTCAGGGAAACTGTTCTTTGAAACTGTGCTCATTATCATCCAGAATGGCTCTCCATGGCCCCCAGATGTTGCCATCTCTGTGAGACAAAGAGGAGAACTACAGAATACAATGGATATTTAAAATAGATGCCCTCTAGGCAAACAGTCTTTAAGACGATAAGACTGGCCAAATGACTAGGACAGGAGATGAGCAGCATGTCACATAGACTTGCAGTTTCTGTCTATAAATACCCTGACCCTTGGATTAATGAACAGAGTTGGCCTATCTACCTTCGCCTGCCTGTGTGTCTTTCTTCACCACATCACCGAGCCTTGTGGGGACCCAGGCTGTCCACCACAAACAGTGCCTCAAACCTTAACCAGGAAAGGGACTCATCTTTCAGTGATAGTGGCCCCCTTGGAAAGGAATTCTGAGTTGTGCAAAGCAACTAAGGTAAGGGAAAGGCTTGAAGAACCCCTGCAGGGGCATTTCACTTTATCCGAGGTTCACTCAGGCACAGTAAAATCTCAGCAATTACAGGCTTATGGGGAAAATTTACTGTATTAATAGAATCAAAAAGCATATTCTGTTCATAAGAAATCAAAACTGACTGGTAAATAGCAAAAGTAGGGTTAACAATGGGTCAGATACCTTTTAAGGGCAGAAACACTCAGGTAGAGGTGGACATGGAGAAGGAGGAAGGGGGAGAAGAGGTAGATTCCTGGTCAGAGGAAGCCTCAGCAACCCTGGAACCCTCGGCTACCACAGAGCCACCATTCTGTCTTCCTCCAGAAAGGAGAAGGCCAGCAGGTCTTTTATCCAAAGCTCATCTTCTACCTGTACCACTGCAGCCTCCTAAAAGTCAGCTATCACTTTTAGAAAAAAACTTTTCAAGAAGCTAGGGAAAAAGGAGAAGAAATACCTTTGGAAATCAGGCTAGTATTGCCAGTGACAGAAACCCCAGATCCCAGTAACCCAGGAGGACTTGCAAGAGAATTCATCCCTTTGGATTTTAAATTTTTAAAGGAATTAAAACAAGGGGCAATCAATTATGGACCCACTAATCCCTACATTCAGTGTCTTCTAGACAGTATTTCTCAGACAACTCTATGTCCCATTGATGGGTATAATTTAGATGAAACAACTCCTGAAGGGGATTACTTAATGTGGAAATTTGAATGTCATAAAGTATGTTTGGAACAAAGTAAAAGAAATCAAGCCAAACCTCTAATTTGTGCAGAGGATTTCTGACAATCTTTTCTTGGTTTTTTGAATTCTTTTTTATTGTCTATGTATTCTTTCTCTATATGTTCTATGTGAGTGTGTTTGTGTGTCAATCTCTTTCCCACATTTTCTCTTTCCTTCCCCCTCATCCCTTCTCTCCTATGACTGTAGTATCAGGAAGGAGAATGGGAGAAAGAAAGAAACTGCTAAAGGCAGTTTCAGATAAGGTATACAAGGAAATAATATATGTGCAGTTTTAAGGAAAGTATTTGGTAAAATTCTCTCTCTCTTTTTACCTTCTAACCCTGGCCAGGTTGTGAAAGTGGCAAGAAAGACAAGAAGAAATCAGGGAAGCTTTATCCCTCCTATCAGAGAGGAAGGCTGACTGGCATTTTAATTATCTCATGCCTCACCTAAAACAGAAAAGTTTTTGTATAATGGGAAATAACCAAAAAGTAGTCATTCTGGTCATATTTTAAGTGAAACATGTCACTCCTAATTGGATGTTTAAGACAGGTCAAAATTTATTATATTATTTGGCACTAAGGCAAATTGGAAAAATGCATAGATCTGAAAAAGAGACACCACAGCAGACATAAAGCTTTTGAACTCTCCAGTAGAACAGAGGGGACTTGGCACACTGGATAGTTATCCAGAAATCTCCCTCACTTCAGCTGATAGATTCAAAAGCCCTCTCTTTCAAAGAAGTTCTTAAGGAGTGGACACAAAAGTAAAATTTACTTGAGTAAAGGTTAGAACCATTAAGATTTTTTTTTTTTGCCCTGCAGTCCCAACTCATCATCCAGTTAGGACTACAGGGATCAGTCCTGCTAACCTTGTCTTATAATGTTTTGGTTTTTGTAGTTATCATTTAGAGAACCAGGTATTTTCACCTTTGCCATTTAAAGACATTTCAGTTAAAACAATTTGGCTGTTGTTAACTTGTTTGGAGTTACTGTTTTAATTCTAAACCTAAAATTATTAATTGATTACTGTGTAGAAAGAAAGGAATTGAATGAAAGCTTTATTTAGATTAGTTCTGCTCATTCAGAACAGTCCACCTGTATCCTTGAGGGTTAGCAGGCTTAGATGTGGTACCAAAGTTGCTAAGGCCCCTGGGAAACCATCCCTTTAGGCACAGTTATCAACCCTGAGAAAGAAACCTGATTGACTTATGCAAATTATAAACAATGAATAGGACTTGCTCAGAAGTTGTAATAAATGAAGAGGATTTTTGGCAATTGGCTTTTACATCTGGACAAGTTTTTAACTTGAAAAGGAAAGATCTTAAATGGAATTGCCTTATGCATATGAGCCCTGGTAAATCTTTATTGCTTACTACAACTCCATGAGAATAGAAATGACTATCTTGCTCTGAGCTGATGAGTGAATTTTGCTGCTTAAGGCGAAAGACATTTGAGTTTGTTTTTTTTGTTTGGAGTTTGAATTTAGGAATAGTTGTTTGCATTAAAACAGAGAGAACTACCACAAGCTACTCAAAGGGAATATTACCCACCTGACTATTCCTGAGTTTGACTATGAAACAAATACTACATAATTGGAGAATTTTACTCTTATCTGAATTCAAACAGAGTCAAAGATGTTTTATCCTGTCATATTTGCTATATCACATGTCCCTGTTTTCTCTTTCTATATAACATATTTCTATGATCAATAGTAAGTGACCAACAAAACATGTGAGACCCTTTTGTGTAATCTTACTGGGAAATCTAACATTATTTTTATCTGAAATTAGAACATGTTCAGCAATCTAAGTACTCACCTAAGATATCTCCATTGTTTAAAAGGATCATTCTCTTACTGTTGTGAGATTATATTGTACCTTTTTGACTAAAGCATTTTGTGTTATCTAGGAATTCTGTGATAATTAAGAATTTCATTTGTTGTAATACTTTGGGCATTCATATCACTTAAGGACATTTTCGTACCAACTAAGTTTTAATGGATTTTAATTTTAAAGGTTTATTTTTGTTTCAAAGTGAAAAGGGAACTATTATTTTAAAGATTTTCAACTAATTTTCTTTATAAAAGTTAATGTCAGGACAAATTTTAAACTGTTTTAAAACAAAAGAAAATACTCTTAGAAGAAATATTTTAAAACAATATCTCATAAAACCTACTCAGTTTTCATTTTCAAGACAGTGTATTGATAAATTAATATGTAATGATCTATAAAGCAGAAAAAAAGATCTTGCTGTTTTAATCTGATTTGTAGTCATTCTATGGCCTAAGCAAAATTTAAAATTAGTGTTTGAACTTATTATTAGCAAGTTTTTCTTCCAGAGTAAATGTAATCAGAGAAGGAGAAACTAATCTGTGAAACAATGATGTACATCTATTCAATTGTAAGATTCAAGTTTGAAATCTCTTTTGTTTAAGACAATACAGTTATACTGATGAAGAGTGATAACTTGTGAGCTATCTTGTCTATGGTAGAAATATAAAGGAGAGTGAAGCAGTCTGAATGATGGGGTTCAGACTCTGGCAACCTCCCAGAACTCCCCTTAAATCTTGCCACTTAACCTGACTTTTCATACTCAAATTTGTAGCTAGGTCTTCCTGAATCTTCCCACTTAATCTGGCCTTTCATATTCAAATCTGTTGCCCTTGGCCTAACCTGGTCTTCCTTTGTCTGTAATGCCAGGGAAATTGTCTTTTATATTCCTCTTGTGCCTGTTTGGTCTTTGTCTGACCTCCATGCCAGGTTGTCTTTTCCAGAGTGCAAGCCATCAACTTCCAGATAACTTATGTATCCCCTGAATAGGACCTATCGAGGCAGGCACAGCTCTACGTCCAATCTCAGCAGGAAGCAATTTCAGAAGCTGAGACCTTCATCCCTTATCCCAAAAGATCTTGGGTTCCATCTTATACACAACTGCCAAGGGCCTATTTTAGAGGGTAATAGACAAGCAGACAGCTTGCTCACACTGACAGTTTTAGAAGGACAGCATTCCCACAACCAATTTCATCAGTAGGCTTCCATGCTTCATAGGCAATTTCACATTACCAGAGAGCAATCAAGAAGCATTTGTAGTAAAATCTTGTCCACATCGCATTCCATTTTTGACAGCTCCATCAAATACATCTATCAGTCCTCAAGGATTCAATCCTCTTGAAATATGACAAATGGACATCACACACATCCCAGAATTTGGAAGGAATGTGATTATATAGTCATGTGACTATAGACACATATTCAGGTCATACTATTGCCACCCCACTGACTGAGGAATCAACAAAATTTGTTAATGATCATCTGTTTAGCTGTGTTGCAACTTTAGGTATTCCACAAATTATAAAAACAGATAATGATCCAGCTTAAACTAGTCAAGCCTTTACTAAGTTCTGTCTGTCATACAGAATATAACATAGAACTGACATCCCATATAATCCTACTGGTTAAGCCATTGTAGAACATCACAATCATGACATAAAAACTCTCCTTCAAAAACAAAAGAAAGGGGGAGAAGAAGGCAAAAGAATAAGGAGAAGAGCTGACATGGTGTTGTATACCTGACATCAGATAGAGAGAGGCTTATGCCTGCCTAAAAACAGTTTTAAAAAAGGCAAAATACACCTCACTGATTGGAAAAAAAGTGAAAGTGAAATTGAACGACCCAAACTGTTAACATGGGCATGAGGGTATGCTTGTATTTTCACAGGAAATGGTAAAGAAATGATCTGGATACCCGAAAGAAACATCCAACCTCTGTCACACATTGGAGAAGATATGGACTGAGGAAAAAGAAGAAGCCACGTTCATCAGACCGACAGGACAATGAAGCCACTCATTCTGCTTCTAGGTACCCTCCAGCTGACCACTGAAGCAAAAGGAACTGGTTGAGAGGAAGATAGATGGACTTTTTGTTCATAATCCACCTTGGGTTATGGTTAGTGACATGGAGAGGGAAGTTAGAGGAGGGAATTATGATAGGATATGGGTCAAAAGATTTTGGGAAACAAATTGATACAGATAGATTTATTTTATGATTGGGAAATAACTTTAATTGTACTGTCACTGAATACATTGGTTTTCATATAGCTAGTACTAGCATTATATCTGTAATCATGTGTCCTAGGTTTGCTTTAAAGCGTATCAAAAGTAAAGGCTGGTATATGCCTGTATCTGATCAAACTTTTAATCAGTTCATGTTGAAAGTAAGTCAGAATAGATATATAAGTTGCATTATTTTAGGCATTGTAAGCTTTGCGGCAGCATTGGATGCCTCTGTATCAATTGGTTTATCTGTACATACCACTTAATGGATGTTTTAAGGGAAACTCTTGTGGTGGGAAATGAAACTGATGTTCCTGAAACAAGATTGTCCATGAGATGAGATTATAGGTTCATTTCTATTTCTTACTTCTGTCTATTATAATAGCTCTGTATGTAATTTGACTAAGATTAGAAATCGTTTGAATAGGATATAGGGAATAGCAGTCTTGTTTTGTATATTGAAGTTCTTTTTTATTTATTTACTTAACTTTTTATTTCACTTTTAACATTCATTTTCACAAAATTTTCATTTCCAAATATTCTCCCCATTGGTCCCCTACCCCTACCCCAAAACACCGAGCTTTCTAATTGCCCCTATCACCAATCTGCCCTCTCTTCTATCATCCCTCCCTCCCCTTGTTCCCATCTTTTGTCCTGTAGGGCCAGATAACTTTCTATTCCCCATTACTTGTATTTCTTATTTTGTAGTAGCAAAAACAATACTCAACAGTTATTGCTAAAACTTTGAGTTCCAATTTCTTTTCATCCCTCCCTCCCCACCCATTCCCTTTGGGAAGGCAAGCAATTCAATACAGGCCATATCTGTGTAGTTTTGCAAATGGCTTCCATAATAGACATGTTGTGTAAGACTAACTATATTTCCCTCCATCCTATCCTGCTCCCCATTGCTTCTATTCTCTCTTTTGATCCTGTCCCTCTCTGAGTGTTGACTTCAATTGCTCCCTCCTCCCATTGCCCTCCCTTCCATCATCCCCTCCACACTGCTTATTCCCTTCTCTCCCCCTTTCCTGTATTGTAAGATAGGTTTTCATACCAAAATGAGTGTGCATTTTATTCCTTACTTTAGTCAAATGTGGTAAGAGTAAACTTCATGTTTTTCTCTCACCTCCTCTCTTTTTCCCTCTGCTAAAAAGTCTTTTGCTTGCCTCTTTTATGAGAGATAATTTACCCCATTCCATTTCTCCCTTTCTCCTCCCAATATATTTCTCTCTCACCACTTAATTTCATTTTTTAAGATATGATCCCATCCTATTCAATTCACTCTGTGCTCTCTCTGTGTGCGTGTCTGTGTGTGTGTGTGTGTGTGTGTGTGTGTGTGTGTGTGTGTGTGTAATCCCATCAACTACCCAGACACTGAAAAGTTTCAAGAGCTACAAATATTGTCTTTCCATGTAGGAATGTAAACAGTTCAACTTTAGTAAATCCCTTATGACTTCTCTTTGCTGTTTACTTTTTCATGCTTCTCTTCATTCTTGTGCTTGAAAGTCAAATTTTCTTTTCAGCTCTGATCTTTTCATCAAGAATGCTTGAAAATCCTCTATTTCATTGAAAGACCATTTTTTCCCCTGAAATATTATACTCAGTTTTGCTGGGTAGGTGATTCTTGGTTTGAGTCCTAATTCCTTTGACTTCTGAAATATCATATTCCACACCCTTCTATCCCTTATTGTAGAAGCTGCTAGATCTTGTGTTATCCTGATTTTATTTCCACAATACTTGAATTGTTTCTTTCTAGCTGCTTGCAATATTTTCTCCTTGACCAGGGAACTCTGGAATTTGGCCACAATGTTCCTAGGAGTTCCTCTTTTTGGATCTTTTTCAGGCAGTGATCAGTGGATTCCTTGAATACTTATTTTGCCCTCTGGTTCTAGAATATCAGGGCAGTTTTCCTTGATAATTTCATGAAAGATGATGTCTAGGCTCTTTTTTTTTATCATGGCTTTCAGGTAGTCCCATAATTTCTAAATTGTCTCTCCTGGATCTATTTTCCAGGTCAGTTGTTTTTCCAATGAGATATTTCACATTCTCTTCCATTTTTTCATTCTTTTGGTTTTGTTTTGTGATTTCTTGGTTTCTCAGAAAGTCATTAGCTTCCATCTGTTCCATTCTAATTTTGAGAGAACTATTCTCTTCAGTGATCTTTTGAACCTCCTTTTCCATTTGGCTAATTCTGCTTTTGAAAGCATTCTTCTCCTCATTGGCTTTTTGAACCTCTTTTGCCAATTGAGTTAGCCTATTTTTCAAGGTGTTATTTTCTTCAGCATTTTTTTGGGTCTCCTTTACCAAGGTATTGACCCGTTTTTCATGCTTTTCTTGCATCTCTCTCATTTCTCTTCCCAGTTTTTCCTCCACCTGTCTAACTTGATTTTCAAAATCCTTTTTGAGCTCTTCCATGGCCTGAACCCATTGAATATTTATTTGGATGTTTGGGATACAGAAGCCTTGACTTCTACGTCTTTGCCTGATGGTAAGCATTGTTCTTCCTCATCAGAAAGGATGGGAGAAGATATTTGTTCACCAAGAAAGTAGCCTTCTGTGGTCTTATTTTTTTTCCCTTTTCTGGGCATTTTCCCAGCCGGTGACTTGACTTCTGACTTTCCTCTTCACACCTACCTTGCCTCCAGATCCACCCAGCTAGTGCTTGGGGTCTGAGATTCAAATGCTGCTTCCTAGCCTTAGAGCTTTGATGGGGCAGGGCTGCTATTCAGTGTGAGATTAAGTTCAGCTGCTCAGGTGGGGGCAGGGCCACCACCTGGGGCTCAGTTCCCTCTGGGGTTTTACATGGAAACCTTCAACAATGGATCCCAGCTCCTGTCTGCTTTGGGAGCTCGTATCTGCTGCTGTCTCTGCTGCTGCCTCCTGAGGGAGCCTGAGTTATGGAGATACCCCATTCCCCTCGGCAAGCAGAAAAGGCCCTCTCACTAACCTTTGGCACCTGTGGGTGGAGGGACCTGTGTGGCCACTGGAGATTCTGTCCCTCAAGCCTGTTCGGATCTACTCCTCTCAGTGCTGCGCAGCCAAGGCAGGGCTTGGCTCTGCTCTGGATCCGGCGTGTGATGGACATTTTGTGTCAGTTTTTCAGGTCTCTCTGGAACAGAAATTGCCTCCACTTTGTTGTTCTGTGGCTTCTACTGCTCCAGAATTTGTTGAGAGTTCTTCTTTATAGGTATTTTATGGGCTGTGGGTTAGGAGCTAGCATATGTAAATCTTTCTACTCTGCCATCTTGGCTCCTCATGCATATTGGACTTCTTATTATGCTTTGTTTATAATATTGGTTGGGCCTCTAAGGAAAATCTTGACCCTGATCAAGCTGCAAGTGTGATTTAGGATTATTTTGCTAATACAAATCCCTTTGTGTCCTTGTTCCATTGGCTCAAATCTAGATTACCTCTATCCCTTTGTTTCTCTGTATTGACTACCTTTTTATAGATGCCTTCTCTCTCCTGGGTAAGGTCTTCAAACCTAAGTACTTTACCTCTGGTTACAACAAAAGAAAGGGGGAATTGTTGAGGGCCAGGATGGAGTGCAGTTGACAAGTTCAGGATATACCTTCAGGGTAACTGTTTTTTGAGACTGTGCTCATTATCATCCAGAATGGCTGACAAACAAGAGAACTACAGAATACAAGGGATATGTAAAATAGATGACCTGTAGGCTAATAGCCTTTAAGACAACAAGAC
The DNA here is from genome assembly GCA_023548195.1 of Bettongia penicillata ogilbyi. Lineage (NCBI taxonomy): Eukaryota > Metazoa > Chordata > Mammalia > Diprotodontia > Potoroidae > Bettongia > Bettongia penicillata. Next base: position 20,379,252 of record JAJHZJ010000453.1, read on the forward strand.
TGGCCAAACGACTAGGACAGGAGATGAGCAGTATGTCACATAGACTTGCAGTTTCTGTCTATAAATACCCTGACCCTCAGATCAATAAACAGAGTTGGCCTATCTACCCCCGCCTGCCCATGTGTCTCTTCTTCCCTGCTGTCACCGAGCCTCGTGGGGATGTAGACCATCTGCCACACTTGGGCTTTATAGGAAGGAAACAGAATAAAGGAAGGATGGTATTATTAGTGTTGCAGTACCATCCTTGTCATACACTGTACATAATACAGGGAACATAGGCAGAGTAGAAGGAAAGGCAACAGTATTTGCCCTGGGAGAGAGTTGTAGGAGGTTGTCGTAAGTGAAATTAGAAGCTTAATCTATCAGTTTCCTAAAGGGAAATGATGTCATGAATCAATTCAATTTGAACTTATTAGAGGGAAATTTCAAAGCCAGAACAAAGAATGAAAGGGGATTCTTAGTTGGAAAGAAACTTTCTTCATTTCTTGAAGTAAATTCTGGCTGATTTTTTTTTTCTTTTGGCACAATCAAATTCAGTCACTTGTTCTTTGTCTCTCTCTTGAGGCAGCTTGGTGGTACAATGTATAGAGCACTGGGCCTAGAGTCAGGAAGACTAGCTGTGTGATCCTGCATACGTCACTCAACTTTGCTTTGCTTCAGTTTCCACAACTGTAAAATGTAGAAAATAACAGCAACTAAAGATTGTTTTGAGGATCAGTGGTAAAGCCCTTTGCACAGTACCTGACACTTAAAATAGATTATAAATGCTGATTCCCCTTCCCTCAATCTCTCTCTCTCACTTGGTCTCTTCTACTTCCTTGGTGTCTCTCCCTACTCCTGTTTTTCTCTCTCCCTTTTCCTTTCCTCTCTCTCCCATTTCTTTCTCTCTCTCTCTCTCTCTTTTCCTCTTTCTCTCCCTCTCTTTCTGTCTCCCTCTCTCCTTCTCCCAATCTGCTTCTTGTGGGATATTCAAAAAAGGGATTTCTCAGTACTAGGACTCAGTATTTTCCACTTATGGCAAATGCAAACATGTCAAGACAAATGATCTAATGAAATATTCTGTTATTTGATTTAGAATTGTTGTCTGGTATGTAGAATAGTCATCAAATGGGGACTAACATCCTATTTCTACCCAGGCCTGAGCCTAAATAAGTTGAGTGATATGCCCTTGTCACGTAGAGACAACCCTTGTGATTCTACATCCCTCACTATGGGGAATGATTATATTTCCAAATTTCATCTTTTACAAGTTTCTTTCATAGCCTAGTTTGCTCAATGGAGGCGAATGGAATTTGCTCTTCATGAACTACAGCCCAATAATTCAGATTTCGTTCTTATATTCTGAGATCTGTAATAACAAATGTTATTGTCCCAGTGAGGTTCCTTGCCCTCCATTGTTGGATACATTCATGTTCTGACTCATCTTCCTAAGAGGACTGAAGAGTTTGTATGATATTCTTACTGAATTTCCTCAATTACAACAGCAACAATGCTAGTTAAAGGAGAGGATATTGGTACAAAAGCTTCTCTCCAAAAGCATTAAACCAGTGCCTTTGATCTTCTAAGTACCAAGCACTAATAAGATACATTCAGGCACAAGGTAGACAGGACTGGGATGTTGTGTAAACATAACTTCAATAGGTTTGAATTAAAAAAAAATTCAGATAAGGAACTGTAAAAGGAAAGTATTTTTCTTAGTAAAGAAATGAAAAGCAGAGAAGTGTTAAATGATTTGTCAAATAACATAGCAATGTAAATTAACTTTACTGTTGAGCTATGGGGCATGGGGGAGGGGGAGATTGTGCCATTTTATAACACATTGTTTGCATAATGCCTCAAGATTCCCTCATTAACAATCCTCAGAATTTGATGAAGAGACATTGAAATTGATAAAGAAATCCTGGAGAAAATGGAGGACTTACAGAGGGGATATGTAGGGGAGGGGAGACAGAGGGGAAGATAAAGACTCAAAGGGGAGGATAAAAATAGATATGTGGGTAATCAGAGCAACTCATCTAGTATGCTAAAATGGGACACGTCCCATTGTGTGAGCCTGTAGGTTGGCCCCATGCTGAGGGCCTTTGTTTAAGGGTACACATGATTCCATTGGGGCTTTGTCAAAGTGGACTGGCCCTTTAGGTAGGAGGAGCTGCTTTCTGACTTGAAAAGAGACAGTAAAGGTGGAAGCTCTTGGAAGTGGGGTGGTTTTGTCTTGGACTTCCAGGCAGATTTCTTGAGAGTTTCAGAGGTAGAGAGTCCTTTTGCTGACTGGCAACAAAGTATGCTTTCTATGTCCACAGCCCTCTCAGGTAAATTTGAACTACGGCCGGGTTGGCCAAGAAACTTTGCCCTGGAGATGTTGTTAGGGTCCAGTGTAGACCAAGATCAAGCTGAAATCTGGCCTTAAGTTTCATGAGTCTATAGTGAGTTCTCCTTTTGAAGCGTATGCCAGGAGTGATATTTTACTATCTATTTAAGTATTTATTCTAAAGAGTAATTATTTTTTTGAATTTTTAGCATTTCTTTTGTTGTGAAGGCTATGCAACACATCTGATATCTGATACTTACGATTTTGTACTTTAAGTACAAAAGGCTCTTCCTAATTCCTATTAGGAAAGACCCTTGAAGACCTTTTTGGCTATACGGGTATTAACCAAGGAAGAAGTGAAAAACTTCCTCCCTGTTTTTTAGAAGTCGGACTGAAACCAGCGTTTGGAAGTCCAGAGACAGTGCTTGTTGCTCAGTCCCCTGCATCCACCAAGGCTTGAAATGTAGGTAACATGGGTAAGTTTTGGAAATCTGCCTGGAGCCAAGAAATGGAGGTCCTTCTTCTGGAAACAGCAGGAAGGAGGCCAATATCACTGGTTGAAAGAGTCAGGGAGAAAGATGTAAGAAGACTGGAAAGAGGGGAGGGTGCTAGAATATGAAGGGCTTTGAATGCCAAAAAACATTTTGTATTTGATCCTAGAAACTAAGGAAGTCATTGGAGTTTATTGAGTGGAGGGTGTGTGTGTGTGTGTGTGTGTGTGTGTGTGTGTGTGTGTGTGAGAGAGACAGAGACAGAGACAGAGAGAGAGACAGAGACAGAGACAGAGAGAGAGACAGAGACAGAGAGAGAGACAGAGACAGAGAGAGAGACAGAGAGAGACAGAGAGAGACAGGGAGAGAGAAACAGAGAAAGAGAGAGAGAGAGATGATCAGACTTGCATCAGATCACTTTAGTAACCGAATGGAGAACAGAATAGAGTGGGGTTAAAAACAGGCTGACTCACCAGCAGGTTTTTGTAGTAATCTAGGCAGGAGGTGATGAGGCTGGTACCAGAGGGGTGATAGTGTCCAAGAAAGAAAAAGACATATAGGAGAGATGTTGCAAAGGTGAAATCAATAGGCCTGGGCAACAGAGAGAATGAATGTAAGTGAAAGAGTGGGGATAATGGAGAGGGTATCTGCTACAGGATATGGGAAGGAATGGGATCACATGAATAAGCAGAAGGATTAGACTTGATAAGGAGTAAGTCCACTTCATCACGAGGTAGGGATGAAGGAGAATATAGTGGCACATGGCATCTGAGTGACAGCAGAACAAGAGAGGAAAGAAGGATTTCGCGGCCTCAAGGTTGTTACGTAATATATGACATAAGGTTCTCAGGTGAGAATGGGGTGAGAGAGAGTTTGAGAAGGGATGAAAAGTTTAGGTATAGCCACTGTGGAGAGTAGGAGAGTGAGTTGACAAGTAGATTTGTTTTATAGCAATGAGGGTCCAGTTGAGGTTGTGTAGCAAAACTCTGTAGTGGATCCAGTCAGAAGGGCTGAGAAAAAGACTGGGACAGAGAGGGAGGAAGAGAAAGGCCTTTTTGGGGCAGTGACAATCATTCATTCATTTGGAGCATATCCTTTGAGGAAAAATAGCAGCAGGTGGATTAACTGTGACAACTTTGACTGTTACCCTCCTTTGGATATTAATAAACATGGGTCCTGACTCGGCACTCAAGAGGCCCAAGAATAGCAGCTCCTACCTATCCATCACCTCTTGCAGCCATTATCCATTGGAAACTAACCCTGTGGGGATTTGACCTAACAGAAACTTTTTTTAAGTTAATTAAATTTTAGTTTTCAATATTCACTTCCAAAAATTTTATTTTCTCTCCTACCACCTCTCCTTCCTCCCCAAGACAGCATGCAATCTGATATAGGTTCTGCAAATACATTCCAATTAAACATATTTTCACCTTACCCATCTTGTATAGAAGAATCAGAATGGGAGGAACTATGAAAAACAAAATAAAAAAAAAAAGGAAAATAGTCTGCATTGTTTTACATTCTGACTCCATAGTTCTTTCTCTGGCTGTGGGTAGCATTTTCTATCTTGAGTCCTTTGGAGTTGTTTTAGGTCTTTGCATTGCTGTGAAGGACTAAGTCCATCAGAAACAGTCCTTTCACACTGTGGCTGTTACTGTGTACAATATTCTCCTGGTTCTGCTCACTTCACTCAACATCAGTTCATTCAAGTCTTTCCAGATTTTTCTGAAGTCTGCCTGTTTGTCATTTCTTATAGCATAATAGTATTCCATTACATTATATATCACAACTTGTTTAGCCATTCCTCAGTTGATGGGCATCCCCTCAATTTCCAGTTCTTAGGCACCTCAAAAAGAGCTGCTATAAATATTTTTGTACATGTGGGATCTTTCTCCATTTTTATAATCTCTTTGGGATACAGCCCTACAAGTGGTATTGCTGGGCCAAAGGGTGTGCACATTTTTATAGCCTTAACACCAACTTCTCCAAGTAATGCAATCCCACATCCTAAGCAGATGCAGCTACTGAAGACCCAGAAAAGAAACTCCTCTCCATCAAAGTCCTTGGGTTCAACATCAGAAATGGATACAATTTTGTTAATGGAAATGCCATTTAAAATAATGAATTGACATCTGCCTTGCAACTACACACTAAGCATCTCGTGATCTTGTGATGTGATTTAAAGCTGAGATCTTCTCTTTTTGTTTTCCTCCATTAGATTGTGAACTCCTTGGGAAGAGAGATGGTCTTGCTTTTTTACTTGTATCTCTAGCATTTAACAGGGTTTTAAACATAGCAAATCCTTAATAAGTACTTTTTCATGCATTCCTTTATTCATCAGCTATGACTTAATGTTGAGGAAATCAGTAAGTCATCTGTCTAATGGAATAGACTTTTCCTTCCTGCCAGAGTAAATTTTCACACCAAGCCATAAAGCAGGACAACTTGAATCTGCTCATCACCCTATGCCATAGTATGTCCTCATTTATAGCCTAAGAATTTGGCTTCAAACCAGAGAAGTTCATTCTACCTTCTCAGTGATGGCAGTGCCTCCTCTCCTCCCTGGCCATTATTATTTAGCCTGCTGAGTTCTGACAAGAGGATTTCATTTTCCTTTTGAGAACTGACATCTAATTAAATGCCAAATAACACTGAGGTTCCAAAACCTATATTTCATATTCTTACTGGTCAATATATTTTTTTTGTTCTTGTCACACATTTCCGCTCAATCAGTGCCTCTCTGCATAGCATCCTGAAAAAAATCTTGATGCATTCTGGTGAGACATAAGACATGAACTTCCATGGTATTTGAATAATTTATGCTGCCCTTCCTCTAGGCAGCCAGCTAGGACCACTGGGAGAAATCCACTTTCCTTTCTAACATGGTTTCTGCTACAATGAGCCCTTCAGGAGAGTAATTGGAATGAAAACTCTTCAAAGAATTTGAGCAGGAGGAGAGGAGGGTGGCTAGAGTGGGAAGGGAGGGAATGATTAGTGATATTGTGCTGCATCTCCCAAATATTTATTTGTAAAGCTCACAATGGAAAATACCATGAAGCAATCTAGTAGGTGTTCAAGAAACAACTCAAAGAGGAGTCTGTTGAAGCCATTACAGTAACTCGCATTAAGAGAGTCAATTAACATTTATCAAGATGTTGGCATTTCTGTAGTGTATTTACTTAGGGAGTTCAAGCACATCTATGGCTCAAGTTTTACCAATTTCTAGCTAAAATATGAAGCAAACACTTTGGACTAAGAGAGGGATGACAGATGTCAGAATTATCCCATCCTTATGCAACTGTACGTGTGTTCCACTACCTCATCCTGTTTTGTACTCTGACAAGAAACAGAACTGTCATCCCTTTTAGTTTGGCAGTATTCACATTTGATACCTGTGACATCTATGACATCTTCACTTCTAGTTTCTGCCTAGTCAAAAGCCAGAAAGCTGGCCTGGTTACTTTTGGATACTTATTTTTCTTTAAGACAGAAACCATGTCACTAATTCCATGATGCCCTGTCCATTGTTTTGATAATATTTGATATCTTAGATATGAAGTCAAAAGACCAGAATTCAACTCAATTCATTTAACATGAATCCATCTTATATTGAAATCTGTCCCCCTTAGAGTAGGAGTTTAATGAAATGCCAAGGTTATTCCATTCATCATGAACCAAACTGATGTGGAAGAAAGTGTTGTTGAGTTATTTTGACTATGTCTGACTCTTCATGGCTCCATTTGGTGTTTTCTTTGCAAATATACTGGAGTGGTTGGCCATTTCCCCTCCAGCTTATTTTTACCAATGAGGAAACTGAGACAAACAGGGTTAAGTGATTTGTCCAGGGTCACTCAGCTACTACATGTTTGAGGGCAGATTTGAACTCAAGAAGATGAGTCTTCAGGCTCATCACTATATATTACTGTGCCACCTAGTTGCCCTAAAGAAGAAATGATAAAGATACCATAGTCCAACTTTTTGATTTTATAGCAGATAAAAGTAAAGCTCACAGTAGGTAAATGCCTGACCGAAGGTCCTATGGGAAGTAAGTTTCAAAGATGTCATTCCATTCTCTTTCTCCATTATTAGAACTGAAAGTTCTTAAGGTCAGAGACTGTTTTGTTTTTGTCTCTGTATCCAATACGATTAACATCTAGTAAGCCCCTACTAGGTTCTAGACTATGCAAAGTGTTGTATTCATTTCATTTTGTGCTTCACAGAAGGATAGTGGTTAGTCACCAAGTATTCATATGTGACAAGCTCTGTGCTTAGTGATGAGGATACAAAGACAAAAACCTAAAAAGTTCTGTGTTTTCAAGGAGGTTCCACATAAATTGTTTGTTGAATTGAAAAATTGAATTGACTTTGGGTCTTCTGACTCCAAAGCTGTTATTCATTATATCACTAATGTTTAGAAGCACTCCTTAATTTTTTAATTAATTAATTTTAAGTTTTCAACACTCATTTCCACAAAATTTTGCGTTCCATATTTTCTCCCCATATCTCCTCTCCACCCAAAATGCCATGCATTTTGATTGCCTCTTCCACCAATGTGCCTTCCCTTCTAACACCCCTCCCTTCCCTTATCCCTATCGTCTCTCTTGTCCTGTAGGGCAAGATAAATTTCTATACCCCATTACCTGTATTTCTTATTTCCCAGTGGTATGCAAAAACAATTCTCAACATTTGTTCCTAAAACTTTGAGTTCCAACTTCTCTTCCTTCTTTCTTCCCCACCCATCCCCGTTGAGAAGGCAAGCAATTCAATATAGGCTATATATGTGTACTTTTGCAAATGACTTCCATAATAGTCATGTTGTGTAAGACTAACTATATTTCCCTCCATCCTATCCTGCCCCCCATTCTCTCTTTTGACCCTGTCCCTCCCCAAGAGTGTTTCTAATTGCTCTCTCCTCCCCTTTGCTCTCCCTTCCATCATCCCCCTCAGCCTGCCTATCCCCTTCTTCCCTGTTTTCATGTAGTGTAAGATTTTCATACCAAATTGAATGTGCATGTTATTCCTTCCTTGAGCTAAATGTGATGAGAGTAAGGTTCACTTTCCCCCTCTCATCTACGCCCTTTTCCCCTCTATTGGAAAAGCTTTTTCTTGTCTCTCCTATGAGAGATAATTTGCCCCATTCCATTTCTCCCTTTCTCTTCCCAATACATTCCTCTCTCACCCATTAATTTTATTTTTTTTAGATATCATCCCTTCCTATTCAACTCACCCCATGTTCTCTATCTCTGTCTGTCTCTCATTCTGTCTCTCTCTCTGTCTCTCTACATATCTATGTGTGTATAAATATATATATATATACATATACACATATGTGTGTGTGTGTGCGTGTGTGTGTAAAATCCCTCCAACTACTCAGATACTGAGAAAAGGTTCAAGATTTACAAATATTATCTTTCCATGTAGGAATGCAAAAAGTTCAATTTTAGTAAGGCCCTTGTGATTTCTCTTTCCTGTCTACCTTTCCATTCTTCTCTTGATTCTTGTGTTTGAAAGTCAAATTTTCTATTCATTTCTGGTGTTGTCATCAAGAATACTTGAAAGTCCTCTGTTTCATTGAATGATCATTTTTTTCCCCTGAAGTATAATACTCAGTTTTTCTGGGTAGGTAATTCTTGATTTTAATCCTAGTTCCTTTGACTTCTGGAATATCATATTCCAAGTCCTTCAATCCCTTAATGGAGAAGCTTATAGATCTTGAGTTATCATGATTGTATTTCCACAATACTGGAATTGTTTCTTTCTAGCAGCTTGCAATATTTTCTCCTTGACCTGGAAACTCTGGAATTTGGCTACAATATTTCTAGGAGTTTCTCTTTTTGAATCTCTTTCAGGAAGTGATCAGGGAATCCTTTCAATATTTATTTTGCCCTCTGGTTCTAGAATATCAGGGCAGGTTTCCTTGATAATTTCATGAAAGATGATGTCTAGGCTCTTTTCTTGATCTCAGCTTTCAGATAGTCCCATAATTTTTAAATTACCTCTCCTGGATCTATTTTTCTGGTCAGTTGTTTTTCTAGTGGGATATTTCATATTGTCTTCTATTTTTTCATTCTTTTGGTTTTGTTTTATAATTTCTTTGTTTCTCATAAAGTCATTAGCTTCCATCTGCTCCATTCTAATTTTTAAAAAACTATTTTCTTCAGTGAGCTTTTTAAACTTCTTTTCCATTTGGCTAATTCAGCTCCTTAAAACATTCTTCTCTTCATTACCTCTTTAGGCCTCTTTTGCCATTTGAGTTAGTCTATTTTTAAAGGTGTTATTTTCTTCAAAATTTTTTCTGGGTCTCCTTTAGCAAGTTGTTGACTCACTTTTCATGATTTTCTTGTATCACTCACATTTCCCTTCCCAATTTTTCCTCCACTTCTCTTACTTGATTTTCAAAATCCTTTTTGAGCTCTGGTCCTGCTCCTCCTGGGCCAAGGACAAGGCTAGGCTATGCTCCACTCCCTGTCCAATGTGACGGACCTTTCACGTTGGCCTACCAAGTCACTCTGGGCTAGAAATCTCCTCCACTCCATCATTCTGTGGCATCTGCTGCTCTAGAATTTGTCGAGAGTCTTCTGTTACAGTATTTTATGGACTTTGGGGGAAGAGCTAGAGTATATGCATCTTTCTACTCCAACATCTTGGCTCCACCCCTAGAAACACTTCTAAAACATATGAAATTATTTAAACCATCAAATGAAAAGGAACAGTAGTATGTGAATTATTTGGCAAAATATTAAATTATATTTTTTGACATAATAAACCTTATGATTTTTGTAGTTTTAAACATTTTTAATATGCAATGTAATTTGTTCTAAAGAATTTGGCATTATGATTACAAACTGTTAACATGTTTTTTTTAAAAAAATAAATTTCCTTATTAGACATTTTGCAAAAAATAAAAAATAAAGAAAAATTTTTAAAGGGGTGCTTCAGTATGCACTTAGAGTTCATCAGTTCTCTCTTTGGGGATAGCATTTTTCATCATGGGTCATTTGAAATTGTTTTGGATCATTGTCTGATCAGAATAGTTAAGTCTTTCACAGTTGATCATACTTACTATGTTACTGTCACTGTGTACAAGGTTCTCCCGGTTCTTCTTGCTTTACTCTTCATGAGTTCATATAAGTCTTTCCAGGATTTTCTGAAACCATCTCCATCATTATTCCTTGTAGCACAATAGTATTAAAATCATATACTACAACTTAATCATTCATTCCCCAATTGATAGGTATCCAATTCTTTTGGCACCATGGAAAGATCTGTTGTGTGTGTTTGTATATTAGTTTCCTTTATGAAAAATTTTTTAATTTCATAGAATCAAAATTATCTATTTTACTTTTCATGTTCCTTCCTCTCTCTTGTTTGCTCACAAACTCTTCCCTTATCCATAGATCTGACAGGCACATTGTTTTATACTCCCTTAATTTATTTATGATATCACCCTTTATGTCTAACTCATTTACCTGTTTTCCTTATCATGGTATACAATGAGAAATATTGATCTAATTTCTTCCAAATTACTTTCCTTTTTCTCCCCAGCTATTTTTGTCAATTAGTGATGGTCATTTATTACTATGCATTGTGTAACTAAATTATTCTACTGATCCATCGCTCTATTTCTTAGCCAGTACCAGATTTCTTTCATGTTTACTATTTTGTAATATAGTTATTAGCAAAGTGAGGCAGTGAGGCTGATAGGCCTCCTTCCTTCACAGTTGTTTTCATTGATTCCCTTGATAATTTTGATCTTTTGCTCTTCCAGATGAATTTTGTCATTTTTCCCCCTACCTCTATAAAATAATATACTGATCATTTGAGTGGTATGGCATTGAATTAAATTGAATTTATTAATTATTAATTAAGTTAAATTAACTTAGGTGGAATTGTCATTTTTATTAGATTGGTTTGGCCTACCCATGAGCAATAAATATTCGCACATTTATATAGATCTGTCTTTATTTGTGTGAATAATGCTTTGTTAATGTGTACATATAGTCCCTAAGTTTATCTTGTCAGTAGAATCCCAAGTATTTTATATTGTCTGTGGTTATTTTAAATAGAATTTCTGTATCTTCTCCTCATGAACTTTGTTGGTAATATGTGGAAATGCTGATGATTTATGTGAGCTTATTTTATATCCTGCAACTTTGCTGAAGTTGTTAATTATATCAATTAGTTTTTTTTTTTACTTTCTAAGTTGTCTAAGAAAACCATTATATCCTCTGCAGAGTGATAATTTTGTTTCTTCATTTCTTTTTTATTCCTCCAATTTATTTTTCTTCTTTAATTATAACTTGCATTTCTAGTACAATATTGAATAATAGTGGTGATAAAGGAAATCCTTGCCTCATTCCAGATCTTATTGGGAAGGGTTCAAGATCATCTCCTTTATAGATGCTACTTGCTCTTGGTATTAGATAATCATTCTTTATCACGTTAAGAAAGGCTTCATTAATTTCTATTGTTTTTAATAGGAATGAGTGCTGATTTTTGTCAAAAAGTTTTTTCTGCATCTATTGCTATAATCATAGATTTTTGTTACTTTGGTTATTGATACAGGCAATCATTCTGACAATTTGCCTTAATTATGAACTAGCCCTACATTCCTGATATGAATCCCAGCTGGTCATAGTATATGACCTTTCTGAAAATTGTTGGAATCTCATTGCTACTATTATAATTAATATTTTTACACTCATAATCATTGTGAAAATTAGTTTGCAGTTTGCTTCTCTTATCTTGCTTTCCCTGCTTAAGTATCAAAATGATAATGGTATCACAAAAGTAATTTGGTAGGAATTGCTCTCTGCCTATTTTTATATATAGTTTATATAGTAACAGATAGTTTACATAGTGACAGAATTAATTATTCCGTGAGTGTTTGGTAGATTTTACTTGTAAATCCAAATGGTAAAGGGGATTTTTTTTCTTAGGGAGCTGATTGATACTTGTTCCATTTCTTTTTCTAAGATAGATTTATTGAAGTACTAATGTTCTCTTCTGTATAGTTTAAATTTTTTGATAAATAATCCTCCATTTTACTTAAACTATCAATTTTACTAGCATATAATTAGACAAAATAACTGCTAATAATTGAATTAATTTTATCCTTATTATAATGAATTCACCCTTTTTATTTTTGATACTATTAATTTTTTCTTTCTTTTTTAAAAATCAAATTAACTAATGGTTTATCTAATGTGTGCATGTGTATGTATTATATATGTGTGTGTGTATATTTCATAAAACCAGCTCCTACTTTTATTAGGTTTTTTTTGTTTGTTTTCAATTTTATTACTCTCTCCTCTTATTTTCAGAGTTTCCACTTTGGTGTTTAACTGGGGATTTTTAATTTCTTCTTTTTCTAGTTTTTTTTTTTTAGTTGCACACCCCATTCATTGATTTGCTCTTTTATCTCTTTTAGTGATGTGTGCATTTAGAAATACAAATTTTTCTCTAAGTACCGCTTTGGCTGTGAGGCACACATTTTGAAATATTGTCTCATTGTTGTCATTCTCTTTAATGAAATTATTGTGTCTGTGATTTGTTTTTTGATCCACTCATTCTTTTTTTTTTCCATTCTGAACTTAAGAAATAAAAGAAACATTTCCATAAAAAGTAGAAGAGAAAAAAAGGAGATTTCACATGAAACTGCAAATCTATTGTGTACAACTAGCTTTTCTTTTAAATATATAGTGAAGCTATCATGTAATTTTGTTTCTCCCTTCCCCCTCACATGGACATGTCTACCATTAGACACTAATATGTATCATATATCTTTACACACATACATGCACGTGCGCACACACACACAGAGTTATTTTATTTTTTATCAGTTCTTTCTCTAAATGCAGATAGTCACTTCCTTCATAGATCCTTTGTAGTGAATTTGTGTATTTATAGCAATCAAAATGACTTGGTTGCTCAAAGTCGTTCTTAAAATAATACTACTGTTACTATATACAACATTCTCTTGATTCAGCTCATTTTTCTCTTTTTTATTTCATGCAAGTCTTTTTATATTTTTCTGCAGTCAACCTCATAATTTCTTATAACACAGCAATATTTCTTCATGGTCGTATACCACAACTTGCTTAGATATTCCTCAATTGACAGGCATCCCTGTAATTTCTAGTTCATTGCCACCAGATTGAGATCTGTTATAAATATTTTAGAATAATAGGTTATTTCCCTTTATCCCTAATCATCCTGAGAAACAGAGCTAAAGTGGCATTATCATATCAAAGTATAGGCAGTTTTATAACTGTTTGGACATAATTCCAGATTGCTCTCCAAAACGGACCAGTTAGTTCATAGTTCCATCAATACTGAAAGTGTCCCAATTTTTGAACATCCCTTCCAGATTTTGCTGCTTTCCCCTTCTATTATTTTGGCCAAACTGATAGGTATAAAATGACATGTCAAGGCTATTTTAATTTGCATTTATCTCATCTATAATGATTTAGAATATTTTTTCAGATGATTATAACTTGCTCTGATTTCTTCCTTAGAAAAGCACCTGTTCAGACCTTTTGACCATTTATCAATTGGGGTGTGCTTCTTATTCTTATAGATGTGACAAAGTTCTTTATATATTTGAGATATGAGACTTTTATCTGAGAAACTATAAATATTTTTCCAATTTTCTGCTTTCCTTCTCATCTTGGCTACATTGGTTTTATTTGTACAAAACCTTTTTGTAAAATTGAAATTATCCACTTTACACCTCTCAGCACTGCCTTGTCTCTTGTTTATTTGTAAGTTTTTGCCTATCCATAAATCCATAAGTAATTTCTATGCTTTTCAAATTTTATTGTAATATTTCTCTTTATGTCTAGGTCATGTATTCATTTTGAACTCATCATGATAAAGGCTTTAAGATACTGATCTATGCTCAATTTCTGCCAAACTGTTTTCCAGCTTTCTCAATAATTTTTTATCAAATAACAAATTCTTATTCTCTAAAATTAAATTTTTACATTTGTCCAAAACAAGATTACTACTGTCATTTTCTACATAAATTGTGTGTCTACTCTGTTCCCCAAACTACCTTTCTGTTTAATGGCCAGTAGCAGATAGCTTTGATAATTATTCCCTTATAATATAGTTTGAGATCTGGTTCTGCTAAATCTTCTTCCTTTGTATTTTTAAAATTGGCTCGTTTGAAATTCTTGATCTTTTGTTCTTCTAAATGAACTTTTTTTTAATTAAGTAAAATATTTTTGTGGTAATTTAATTTGGATGTCATTGAATATATGGATTAATTTAGGTAAAACTGTTGTTTTTACTATAAATCCACTCATTCTTTAAAAATAGAGTATTTGGGGGGAGGAGCCAAGATGGCAGAGTAGAAAGATTCACATATGCTAGCTCCGAACCCACAGCCCATAAATTACCTGTAAAGAGGAACACCCAACAAATTCTGGAACAGTGGAAGCCACACAGCAACAGAATGGAAGAGATTTCTGTTCCAGAAAACCATGAAAACCGACACCAAAGGTCCATGGTGCACTGGAGCCCAGCCCTGCCTTGGCCATGCAGCACTGTGAAGACTAGATATGAGCAGGCTTCAGGGATGGAATCTCCAATGGTCATGCAGATCCATTCACCCACAGACGCCAAAGGATAGTGAAAGACCCTGTCTGGCTCTACAAGAGAGGAGCAGGGAGTCCCCATAACTCAGGCACTCTCAGGAGGCAGCAGCAGAGGAAACAGTGGACAGGGGCTCCCAAAGTAGGCAGGAGCTTGGATCCATTGTTGAAGATCTCCGCATAAATCTCCTGAGGGAACTGAGCCCCATGTGGCAGCCCTGTCCCCACCTGAGTACTTGAATTTAATCTCACACTGAATAGCAGCCCTGCCCCCACTGAAAGCCCTAAGGCTGGGAAGCAGCATTTGAATCTCAGAACCCAAGCACTAGCTGGGTGGCTCTGGAGGCGAGGTGACTGTGGAAAGGAATCTCAGAAGTCAAGTAACTGGCTGGGAAAATGCCCGGAAAAGGGAAAAAAAAGATAAGACCATAGAAGGTTACTTTCTTGGTGAACAGATATCTCCTCCCATCCTTTCTGATGAGGAAGAACAATGCTTACCATCAGGGAAAGACATAGAGGTCAAAGCCTCTGTATCCCAAACATCCAAATAAATATTCAATGGGCTCAGGGCATGGAAGAGCTCAAAAAAGAATTTTGAAAATCAAGTTAGAGAGGTGGAGGAAAAACTGGGAAGAGAAATAAGAGAGATGCAAGAAAAGCATGAAAAGCAGGTCAACACCTTGCTAAAGGAGACCCAAAAAATGCTGAAGAAAATAACACCTTGAAAAATAGGCTAACTCCATTGGCAAAAGAGGTTCAAAAAGCCAATGAGGAGAAGAATGCTTTCAAAAGCAGAATTAGCCAAATGGAAAAGGAGGTTCAAAAGCTCACTGAAGAGAATAGTTCTCTCAAAATTAGAATGGAACAGATGGAAGCTAATGACTTTCTGAGAAACCAAGAAATCACAAAACAAAACCAAATGAATGAAAAAAATGGAAGATTTTGTGAAATATCTCATTGGAAAAACAACTGACCTGGAAAATAGATCCAGGAGAGACAATTTATAAATTATGGGACTACCTGAAAGCCATGATCAAAAAAAGAGCCTAGACATCATCTTTCATGAAATTATCAAGGAAAACTGCCCTGATATTCTAGAACCAGAGGGCAAAATAAGTATTCAAGGAATCCACCAATCACCGCCTGAAAGAGATCCAAAAAGATAAACTCCTAGGAACATTGTGGCCAAATTCCAGAACTCCCAGCTCAAGGAAAAAATCTTGCAAGCAGCTAGAAAGAAACAATTCAAGTATTGTGGAAATACAATCAGGATAACACAATATCTATCAGCTTCTCCATTAAGGGATAGAAGGGCATGGAATAGGATATTTCAGAAATCAAAGGAACTAGGATTCAAACCAAGAGTCACCTACCCAGCAAAACTGAGTATAATACTTCAGGGGAAAATATGGTCTTTCAATGAAATTGAGGACTTTCAAGCATTCTTGATGAAAAGACCAGAGCTGAAAAGAAAATTTGACTTTCAAACACAAGAATGAAGAGAAGCATGAAAAAGTAAACAGCAAAGAGAAGTCATAAGGGATTTACTAAAGTTGAACTGTTTACATTCCTACATGGAAAGACAATATTTGTAGCTCTTGAAACTTTTCAGTGTCTGGGTAGTTGATGGGATTACACACACACACACACACACACACACACAAATACATATACACACATGCACGCACACACAGAGACAGAGAGCACAGAGTGAATTGAATAGGATGGGACCATATCTTAAAAAAAATGAAGGTAAGCAGTGAGAGAGAAATGTAGTGGGAGGAGAGAGGGTGAAATGCAATGGGGCAAATTATCTCTCATAGAAGAGGTAGACAGGAGACTTTTTAGTGGAGGGAAAAAGAGGGGAGCTGAGAGAAAAACATGAAGTTTACCCCCATTACATTCGACTAAAGGAAGGAGTAAAATGCACACTCATTTTGGTATGAAAACCTCTCACAATACAGGAAAGTGGGGGAGAAGGAGATAAGCAGGGTGGGGGGGATGATGGAAGGGAGGGCAATGGGAGGAGGGAGCAATTTGAAGTCAACACTAAGGGAGGGACAGGATCAAAAGACAGAATAGAAACAATGGGGGCAGGATAGTATGGGAGGAAATATAGTTAGTCTTACACAACACGACTATTATCGAAGTCATTTGCAAAACCACACAGATATGGCCTATATTGAATTGCCTGCCTTCCCAAAGGGAATGGGTGGGGAGGGAGGGATGGGGAGAATTTGGAATTCAAAGTTTTAGGAACAACTGTTTAGTATTGTTGTTGCTACTAGGAAATAAGAAATACAGTTAATGGGGAATAGAAAGTCATCTGGCCCTGCAGGGCTAAAGAGAAGAAGGGGAAAAGAGAAGGAAGGGAAGATAGAAGAGAGGGCAGATTGGTGATAGGGGAAATTAGAATGCTTGGTGTATTGGGGTGAGGGCAGGGGACAAATGAGGAGAGAATTTGGAACACAAAATTTTGTGAAAATGAATCTAAAAAGTTAAATAAATAAATTTATTTTAAAAAATACAGTATTTTCCTATTAATTATTTTTTAAATCTATGCTCCCATGACCCTTTATTCAATGTAATTTTTATTGTCTTATGGTGTGAAAAATATACATTTATTATTTCTACTTTTTTGCATTTAATTGCGAGGTTTCCCCTCTAGTGTCTGGTTAATTTTTGTGAAGGCAAACGTTACTATTTGAGAAATAGTGCACTTCCATTAAAGCTCCAAGAAGGTAAAACTGATGACCCCTACTCATAGACTTTGTCTCTTTTCTCTATAATTCATTTAACTTTTCCTTGAAAAATGTGGATTCTATGCTATTTGGTGAATATATGTTTAGTGTCAGCATTGTCATTGTTTAATGTTGATTTATTGACGTGTTTTAATATTGATTTTGTCATTCACTATTGATTTATTGATATTGATAATTTCTGGTACCTTTTAGCAAAATGTGATTTCCCTGCTTAGCCCTTTCAATTAGTTATGTCTTTGTTTTTTCTTTGTCTTAGAACATGATAACTAATTTTCCCCCTACTTTTTTTATATCAACTTCATTATAGTAGATTCTGTTCTATCCCTTCATTGTAAATCTATGTGTATCTCTCTCTTTGAAGTGTGTTTCTTGTAAACAATATATTCTTGGTTTAAGTTTCCTAATCCATTCTGCTATTTTCTCCCATTTTATAGGTGAGATCATCTCATTCATATATACAATTATGACTGTTAACTGTGCATTTCCCTCTGTCTTATTTTTTTCCTGTTTACAGAAATATCTTGGATGTATTATGGGCTTGGTACTATACCATGGCAATAAAGAAAATAACTCAATAAATTCATGTGAATATTTTGATTTCTCACTGAATATGAAAGTGATGTTTACACTATACAGTAGTCTATTAAGTATGAAATAGTATCATTTCTTAAAAACTGTAAATGCCTTAATTAAAAATAATTTATTACTAAAGGTGCTAAATATTATCTAAGCCTTTAGAGAGTCATACCATTTTTTTCCTGGTGGAGGATGTTTCTTTGATGTTCATGGCTGCTGGCTGATCAGGATTATGGTTGCTGAAGCTTGGGGAGGATGCTGTAGTTTCTTAAAATAAGACTACAATGAAGTTACTGCATCAATTGGCTCTTCTTTTCACTTGAATAGATAGAGGTCATTATAAGATTATTAACTGGCCTAATTTCAATATTGTTATGTCTCAACACATTAGGTTAGGGGAAGGCTCCTTGGTAGTAGTCAGAACATGCACCAAATGTATTGATTAAGCTCACTGCCTTATGTAGTCCCCCAAAATAATTACAATAGTAATATCAAAGATTACAGATCACTATAACAAGTATAATAATAATTGAGAAATTTGAGATATTGTGATAATTTCTAAGATGTTACATAGAAGCATGAAGTAAGCACATGCTGTTGGAAAAATGGTACTGATAGACTTGCCTGACACAGGGTTGCCACCCACCTTCAATTTGTAAACCAAAAAAGAATACAATATGTGTGAAGTGTAATAAAGTGAAGTACAGTAAAATGAGGCATGTATCCTTCTTTGTTTTTCTTAATGCTGTCCTTCCTTTAAAGTCTGTTTTTCCTTCTCCACTACTATTTCTCTAAGCCTGAACTCCTTCGGGATCAGAAAAAAAAGAATCCCTCTTCCCTTATGATCAAAAGTGATACTACCCCTTAGGACTTCTGTTTCCTCAACCCAAAGTGGTCCCCTCTGCCCTTGATCTATGATTGATCCATAAGTGGATGTAGGCAATGAATTTGCCAAACAGCTCCTGGTTTTGCACTATTTTATTGCTCTTTTGGTGTAGTTTCAAAATACTCTCCAGAATGGTTGGATCAGTTCTCAGCCAATATTATATAAATGTCCCAATTTTCCCATATCTCTTTCAACATTTATGATTTTTCTTTTCTGTCATATTAGTGAATCTGCGAGCTGGGAGGTGGTACCTCAGTTGTGTTCATTTGTCTTTCTCTAATTGAGAGTGATTTTGAATATTTTTTCATGTGACTATAGACAGCTTGGATTTCTTCATCTGAAAACTGCCTGTTCATATCATTTAATCATTTATCAGTTAGGGAATGATTTGTATTCCTATAAATTTGAATCAGTTCTCAATATATTTAGGAAATGAGGCCTTTTATTAAGATACATTTGATGGAAAAATTATTTCTTAGCTTTTTGCTTTCCTTCTAATCTTGGTTGCATTGATTTTGTTTGTGCAAAACCCCTTTTACTTTAATATAATCAAAATTGTCCATTTTATATCTAGTAATGCTCCCTATTTTCATTTGGTTGAATATCCTTCCCTTTTCCATAGATCTAACAAGTAAACTATTCCTTATTCTCCTAATTTCCTTATCATATCACCCTTTATGAAAATCATGAACCGATTTTGATCTTAACTTGGTATACAGTATAAGATTTTGGTCTATACCTAGTTCCTGTCATATTATTTTTCAGTTTTCCTAGTCATTTTTTCTCAAATAGTAGTTCTTGTCCTAAAAGCTGGGGGCTTTGGTTTTATGAGATTGTGTTTTTGCTTTTCTTCTTCCAGATGGTCCTTTATTTCTATATATTTTTAATCCCACTCAGTTAACTTCTGCTTTGTTTCTTTGGTGACAGTTGCTACCAAGGATTAATTTTTTCTACTCTACCAGTTATTTCTATTATGCAAGTCATAAATGTTGCACTTACAGTTGTTAATAGTCTTTAAAATCATTTAGGAAGATTCTACTATGCTTCCTTGATCTCTTCAGAATCCATGGGTTCATCTGTTTCATCAAGTATTAATTCATTCTCCTTTGACTTGCAATATTTGTTCACAGATATCTGATCTTTTACTTGATCTGGAGATTATATTTTCTTCTTCTATTAATAGCTACACAGTTGTTTTATCTAATTATGGTCAGTGTCTGAATTTTCTTCCTCTTGAGAGCTTTGGTAATTAGTAACTTGGTAATTTCATCACCACCCCCTATTTCCACTTTTGTTCACTTTCTGACTCCCTCCCCTTTGATGGGAGTTTCCCTAAAGACTAGGTCTCAGTGTCTGAGATTCTTCCCATATTTGGCAATTTACAGTTCACCATCCTCTATCTATGTTGCTATTGACTTTTGGGGGAACAGAATTGGCCCTAATTGGATGCAGGACTCTTATTCTTAGGCTTAGTAGAATGCTACATAGCCCTATTTCACTCCTCAGATATCCTGCCTTTTCTCTCTATACCTTAGTTCTCTTGTACAGTATCACAGACACACTGCTAAAGAAGCCTGAGCAATGTCTGAATTTTGGAATTTGGATTTCTGGAGAGAGAGAGGAGGAGGAGGAGGAGATAAAGGAGGAGGAGGAAGAGGGTGATAATGGTATAAAGTTGAATTCTGCTTCCAGTACGTGAAGCTTGTGCAACCCTGCTTCCAGAAGTGTTGTATAGGGGGTTTCTGAGTGAAAGTTAAGGTTATTAGCCTTATCTTCAGTTAGTTGATTTTTCTTTGCTTTGGGTTTTTCATGTACTAAATTGTGGAGAAACCTGAAATTGCTTTGCCTCTAGCGAATAAATTCTATTTTGTAAAGGTCTGAGAGATTATGAGAATCAGATAAAAAATCTAGTATTCTATCTTGTGGGTCACAGGACCTGGAAGTCCCAACTGATCCAGTTTTATTATGGATCTGAAAGAGTCTTAAATACTTCAATTTACCAGACCAGCTCAACTGTAGAATCTTTAACTGTCCTTGAAGAATGCTCTCTGGGAGGTAAAACTTTTTCATGTTTCCTTTGAGTAATAGACATAAAAAATATACAGAATAAAAACAAGTGAGCAGTTAAAATCCTGTGTATGACAAAATTTTGCTCAATTAACAGAACACTAACTAAAGGGAAGACAAATCCAGATGCATATGGTTAGGGCCACATGTTTTGAGCCTGTTTTTTGTCAATAAAAGCACACGTGAATGACCATTACTACCATAAAATAAAAAGGTATTCAAATTATTGTTCATTTCAAGTCATTCATATAATGCTTTAAAGCAGAGGTGTCAAACATTTAGCCTGTACAGCTCACAACATTCTGCTGTGAATCCTAAACCCCATAAAGGTATAATTGAAAATATTTAACAAATAACCCAAAATAAAATAAAACCAGTTACTGTTGTTGTTGCATTGTTTAAGTTATGTCTGAGTCTCTGAGACACCACTTGGGGTTTTCTTGGCAAAGACACTGGAGCGGTTTGCCATTTCATTCTCCAGCTCATTTTACAGATGTGGAAACTTAGATGACTTTTCCAGGATCACACAACTATTAAGTATCTGAGGCCAGATTTGATCTCTGGTCTTGCTTATTCCAGGGCAGCACTCTACCCATTGTGCCACACTATTTACCTAACCCTAAACATAGAGAATGTTATACTTTAAAACTAAGTCAAACTACAGCCTACAGTCATCTTTATGGTTTAGTGGCCCCTGTTTCTATTTGAGTCTGACACTGCTGTTGTAGACTCCAGTAAGACTGCTATCAAAATCTGACAGCTAAAGACAAAGAAACTACTGAACAACCTTAGGCAATTACAACTTTTTCATTTCTGTGAAGAAGTTAGATTGACCACAAAGGGGAAATCACCATTAATAAAATTATGTAAACTAGAGTCAGTGAAATATTAATAATTTTTTTCCTGGGGTTGCTATGAAAATCATATGAGATAATATCTATAAAGCATTTAGCACAATGCTTGACACACAGTCCATCCTTAATAAATGTTTGTTTCCTTTTCTCCATCCAAAAAAAGGCATGAGGATATATTGAAAACAATGGTAATAAAAAAAAAAACTGTGGTCAAATATAGTTCCATTTTTGTCGTTGTATCCCCAGAAGGTATCCTGGGTTATAGTAATAGACCAATGCCTGACAATACCAGAATAAAGTCCAAATGGGTACACAATCTAGGTATAAAGGATGATATTATAAACAAACTAGGGGAACAAGGAATAGTTTCTTTGTCAGATGTATGAAGAATGGAAGAATTTATGACCAAAACAAGAGATAAAGAACATTATGAAATGTAAAATGAATAATTTCGATTACATCAAATTGAAAAGTTTTTGCACCAACAAAGCCAATGCAACCAAAATTAGGAGGGAAACAGAAAACTAGGAAAGAATTTTTACAACTAGTGTCTAAGATAAAGTCCTCATTTCTAAAATATATGTAGAGAACTGAGTCAACTTTACAAGAATACAAGTCACTCCCCACTTGATAGATAAATGGTCAAAGGATGTGAACAGGAAGTTTTCAGAGGAGGAAATTAAAGCTGTCTATAGTCATATGAAAAAATGCTCTAAATCACTATTGATTAGAGAGATGCAAATCAAAACAACTCTGAGGTACCACATCACACGTCTCAGATTGGCTAACATGACAAAACAGGAAGATGATAAATGTTGGAAAAGATGTGGGAGAGTTGGAACACTATTTCGTTGTTTGTGAAGCCGTGAGCTGATCCAACCGTTCTGGAGAGCAATTTGGAATTACGCTCAAAAGGCTATAAAAATGTACATACCCTTTGATCCAGCAGTACCACTTCTGGGGTTGTATTTCAAAGAGATCACAGAAGTGAGAAAAGGACCCACATATACAAACATATTTATAGCAGCTCTCTTTGTGGGGGCCAAGAACTAGAAATCAAGTAGATGCCCATCAATTGTGGAATGACTGAACAAGTTGTGGTATATGAATGTGATAGAATATTATTGTGCTATAAGAAATGACAAACAGGTGGACTTCAGAAAAACATAGAATTATATGAACAGATACTGAGGGAAGTAAACAGAGTCAGGAGAACATTGTACATAGTAACAGTGTACAGGAACAGTGTGCAAGAACTGGTTTTGATAGACTTGGCCCTTCACAGAAATGCAAGGACATAAAATATTTCCAAAGGACTCATGATGCAAAATGCCATTCACATTCAGTGAAAGAACTATGGAGTTGGAACACAGAATGAAGCAGACTATTTTCTTTGTTATGTTTTGTTTTTTCTCATGGTTCCTCCCATTATTTTTAATTCTTCTATGCAATGTGACTAATGTGAAAATGTATTTAATAGGAATGCATGTGTAGAACCCATATAAGACTGCATGCCCTCTTGGGGAGGAAGGGAAAAAAATTGGAACTTACAGAAGTGATTATTGAAAACTGCAAACAAACAATTTAATACATTTTGGGGAAAAAAATAAACAGTGGAAGAAATGTTGGTGCATAACTTTCTGTTTGCAGATGACTGTGCAGCCTCTGAAGCTGAGATGCCACAAAGTATGGATCAGTTCTCTGCTGCCTGTGCTAATTTTGCCCTAATGATTAACACCAAGAAACACAGGTGCTCCATCAGCCTCCACCACACCATCCATATGTGGAAGCATCTATTGCAACAAATGGAAAAGTTTTGAATGCTCTGGATAAGTCCACTTACCTTGGCAGTGTGCTTTCTAGAGATTTACACATTAACAATGAGGTTCACACATTCATTGCCAGAGCTAGCTCAGTGTTTGGGAGGCTCTGAAGAAAAGTTTGGGAGAGAAGAGGTATTTGACTCCCAAATGAAGGTCTACAGAGCCATTGTGTTGATGTCATTGTTATATTCTTGGTGAAACATGGACAGTCTACCGGCACCCTGCCAAGAAACTGAATTGCTTCCATTTGAACTGCCTTAGAAAGATTCTGAGGATCACCTGGCAATCAAATACTGAAGTCCTAGCTCGAGCTGAACTGCCAAGTATTCAAACTATGCTTCAGAGAGTACAACTCCAATGGGCTGGCCACGTTGTTCAAATGCAAAATATATGCTTGCCAAAAAGACTATTTTATGGAGAACTTGCATGGGGTAGTTCATGGCCAGAAGAAATGATACAAGGACACTCTCAAGGTCTCTCTCAACAAGTTTGGATTGGACTGTGCAACATGGGAGACATTGGCACAGGACCGCTCAGCATGGCATGCCCACATCAGAAAGGGTGTTGTCTCAGACCCCTTTTGGTGGATTCAACATGTTTGGAAATGGCAGAGAATTGGGAGAGTATGGTCTCCATGAATACACTGAAGTCAAGACTGTCACAATCAAGATTTTTGAGAAGAACTCCTAAGAATGCCACAGGAAATGG
The DNA here is from genome assembly GCA_023548195.1 of Bettongia penicillata ogilbyi. Classification (NCBI taxonomy): domain Eukaryota; kingdom Metazoa; phylum Chordata; class Mammalia; order Diprotodontia; family Potoroidae; genus Bettongia; species Bettongia penicillata. Next base: position 20,403,324 of record JAJHZJ010000453.1, read on the forward strand.
GGCTCCATATCTTCGATGATTGAGCATCTCTAATCCTAAATCGTGAAAGATATTACAGCTGCCATTTTTTCCTGACATTAATAGCATAAAAAATCACATCTAGAACATGCAGTATGCCTTCTTACTCTCGTGCAAGCATTGTCAAGATGTTTACAAGAGAGTCAAGATCTCTCAAGCATTAGAACAGTTTTTATTGGTAAATGATTCTTGCAAAGTTTAAGTCATTAAGGAACAAATATTTGGTGTTTTTACTTTTTCTTTCTATTCATGGTTAATTGAAATTTACTACACATGTTAACCTACTGGCTAGACATGCTCTGTTCACTGACTCTAAGTCTTCTTTGCCTTTGGAAAGAGCATGTCCAAAAAAGCAATAACTGCACTGCTTTACTGTAAAAAAAAAAATGGTGTTGTGCTCTTTGAGTAAAGCAGAATTGAGACTGCACGAAGTAAATGCAGGATGCACAAATTTGGAATATCCACCCCAAATATTCATGAGGACTATCTTATCTGTGTCCAACCTGTGGTAGAGCATTCTGAGCTCGTATTGGTCTGATCAGCCACAGTCTGACTCACTGAAATTTACCTTTATCATGGTGATGTCATTTTGGTCCTCTTCTATGATGAAGGACAACAACCCAGTTGTTGATTGAAGAAGGGCAATGCAAGGTCATCAGCCTCACTTTCTTCTCCAGAGCCAGGGTTCCCCTCCCCTGGCCTCTCCTTGCTTGCCTAGGGTGCGCTGCCCAGGGGAAGGTACACTTCCATGGCCAAAAGCTGCCTTTGTTCCTTTGGGTTTACTGGCTAGATTTCTTGCTCAAAGACCAAGCCTTAAGCCTAATTCACTCTGGACTTCATAGTTGGACAGCAGGTCCCACCCTCCTACCACAGAGTGAATGTAAATGCTAAATACTAAACTGTTTCTCTTTTACCCAGGAACCTGAGTTTGATTTTTTTTTATTAATGGGGCCTTCCCTTTAATAAACTACTTAAAGCAGTTTATTAAAGTAACTACTGAAAGAGATCTATTCATTGAATGGGTGTACCTCACTCAAAGTGAGAATCTGATAAGACCTTAGGCTAAAATAGCCAGGGTCTCCCATTGCATCCTGGGCCATCTCCAGTCATCCTGATGAATATCTGATCCTTGGACCCAGATGATTCTGGAGGAGAAAGTAAGGCTGGTGACCTTGGGAACTCTGAAAATGAAGGACAAACACAACAGCAACAAGTTGTTGACTGATTGATCTATTAATTGGATTTGGAATTAGAGGGCCCAAGCTCAATCTGCTTCATTTCAAGGCAATCTGCAAGGCATAGCGCTCAATTGGAATACCAGCCCAGCTGTTTATTACATTAGCAAATTTTGAAAAGTTCTTTCCGTTCTCTGCACTTTAGTTAACTTATCTGCTAAAAGAGAAGTTTTGATTAGATAATTCTAAAATGATCTTTCAGTTCAAAAGTGTATGATCTAAGGACGAGTTAAGCTAAATTCTTATTTTCTCCTTAATCAAGAGTCCTTAACTATTTGTTTTTGTTGGTGGTGTCATGATTTCCAGTCCATTGGCGTATATATACTAAACAAAATGATGTTTTTAAAAACATAAGATAAAATACATAAGATTTGGAAGGAAAATAATTATCCAAGTGTGTATATGTATGTATATTTGTGTGTATATATGTATGTGTGGATATCTATATAAAGAATTTGTTTAATGACCCTATAAATATGCAATTATATGTTACATAATCATTTGTTATATTTATATAAATATATCTATATAAATAATTTCTATAATTGTATAAATAATATATACAAATATACTGGCATGTGCTTTCCATGACCTCAGTTTACAAACCCTTTCCTAGGTATTTCTGGCAAGGAGAAGAGAAATAGAACTTTAGAGAACTGAATAATCTGATAGGCAGATATATGACAGGTGGTTTTTGCTAGACAGGGAATTATAAATATATGTTGGATTATGTGGTGATGAAGGGATGTGAGGTCAGTATAGTTTATTTCCATTTTAACTTTAAAATTGTCCATTTACTGAAACTTATTTGGAATGGTTGAACAATTGGAAATAGAGTTCAAAAATTAATTTGAAGTTTTCCCCTATTATGGAATCTGGGGAAAAATATTAATATATACCTCACTTTGTAAAGAAATCAACTCTCAAATATCTTTCCAATAAAGACATTTGTTGAATAATATTCTCAACATACCATTTTTTTCTGAGGCCTGAGCCTTTTCTTTTCATATCTCACTCTTTTTCTGTCATTATCTTATTATAGCTAATTAGCTTGCTTTTAACTTCACACTAGACACACTAGAGTTCTTTGCTCAGTCTTACTCTGAAATTTCTACCCCCTCTATTTTTTTTGGTCTAGGTCTTATCATTGCTACTAGCTCCATTTTCATTATTTAACTTGCTAAGGTACTTTTTTTTTAGCCCTCTGGAATACGTTTACTTCAAATTTTAGTTAGAGTTGTGATACATGCTTGGATTTTCACACACTACTGTCATTTTCATGGGACACCTCCCTTTTTTAAGACATTGGTTTTGGCCTCAGGAAAGGGAATTGATCTTGGCTTCCTGTTTCCAACACAGAAAGAGTCTCTGAGTTCATAGTGATTTCTCCTGTTTTTATTCCAGAACTTATCTCTATTCCAGAGTCCTTTCTGAGTCCTTGAATGTTTGTTTTATTCCTTGACTTTCTATTCTTGCCTAGTCTTCCTGCCTGAAGCAAACTCTATTACCAAAAATACTGAGACAATCTCAGAGTTGGGAGATTATAGTGTAAGCTACTTAAGGGGAGGATATTGTATTTTGACTGTCTTTGCATCCCCATTGCTTAGTATGAGATACAATAAATGCTTAATCTATATTAATGCACTCTTGAATGTGTCCATCAAACTTCTTACAACTTCCAATGCTGGGAAATACATTACTTTTTTGAAATTCAATTTTTTTTTCAATTTTGAGTTTTTTCCTTCCCCTTCTCCCCCCTCCCATTTATTGTGAAGCTAAAAGGGAAAACAAGTTGCAAGCAATTGTAGTGAAGCAAAGTTAATTTCTTCATCAGTTATGTAGAAGACAGTGAGTGCAGAAAAGAAATAGTCTACTTCAATCTGAACTATGTACTCTGAGGCCATTAGTTCTCTATCTAGAGGTGGATATCCTGTTTTATCATGAGTCCTTTAGATTTGAGGTTGACTACCGTGATGATTGGGCTTCCTTAGTCTTTCAAAGTTGACTGTCCAATCTTGTTGCTACTATATAAATTGTTATCCTGGTCTTGCTCACTTCAGTATGCACTAGTTCATACATAACTTTCCAGGTTTTTCTGAATCCATCCCCTTTGTAATTTCTTACAGTACATGAGTATTCCATCACATTTAAGGCATTCAGTCTTTCCTTGATTGATTGGCAGCTCTTAACTTTCTGATTCTTTGCCGCTATGAAAAAAAAAAATTTTTTGTATATATGGGTCCTTTTCCTGCTTTTTTAAATCTCTTTGGAGTATATGCTTAGCAATAGTGTCACTGAATTATGTTTAGTAGCTTTGGGGGAATAGATTCAAATTGCTTTCCAGAAAGACCTATATGCAACTCTACCAATGATGCATCAAAGTACCTATTTTCCCTCATCACTTTCTAGTATTTGCATTTTCCTTTTCTGCCATCCTAGGGAATCTGATGGATATGTTTTTCTTTAGCCTACTTTTTATATTTTTCCTCCTTTTCCCTACTATCTTCTCTTTAAAAGTTTGCAGTACTTCTGAAAAATTACTCCCTTAATTTGATTGTAAATCTATCTAGTCTTTTTTTTAAATTTCTCCTTGAGAGGATTTAACGTTTTTTTCAGTTTCTCTAAATAAGCATTATTTAAATGCTTTATTTCCTATTTTGTTAATATGATAAATTTGTATTTTGTTATCCATTTCATTTATATTATTGGTTTTATTCACATAGCATTTAGTTTGTCAGTTAATTGGCTCATAGTTTAGTAAAATATTAACTCGAATTCCTGTTATTTACTTCTTCATTGGTTGTGAATTTGATGGTTTTGGCTCTTAATCATATAATTGTTTTTGTTTCTTTTTACAGACAGCAAATTAGATAAGGGCATATATTCTCAGTTTTATTAAAATCAACTTTATTCTTCAAGATTTCTAATTTGGCATTTAATTGAGAGTTTTAATTCATTGGCTCTCTAATGTTTTTTTTTGTTTGCATGCGCAGTTAATTGATCTGTCCTTTTTCTCTTTTATGGATGAAAGTTTTCAGAGACTTAAATTTTCCCCTAACTACTCCTTTGGTTTCATCTCATACATTTTAGTATGTTGTGATTATCTTTAATGGAATGTGTTTTTTTTATGAATTTTTTAATTTTACTCATCTATTTTTAGAATAAAGAATTAAGCTTAGTTTCTAATTTTTAGCATGTAGTTCAAAGCCCCTTTACCGAATGCAACATTATTGCATTATGTTTGCTAAAAGATGTATTTGTTATTTCTGCATTTGTTTTTGAGGTTTTTATGTCAGCTTTTTAGAAGGTGCCATACATACCTGAAAAATATGTATGCTACTTCCTATCCTCCATCAGTATTCTCCAGAGATATACCATAGCTAACTTTTCTAAAATTCTATACAGGTTCTTTCTTTTTTGTTCATTTATGATTAGATTTATCTAAGCCTGAAAGGGGTACATTTTAGTCCCTTAATATCATAGTCCTTTGTTTATCTCATTTAACTTTACAAAATGAATTTAGATGCTATGCCGCTTGGTGAATATATATTTAGAATTGATATTAATTCACTGTCTATGATGCCTTTTTAATAAAATGAAGACTTCCTATTTATCTCTTTTGACTTTTCTATAACTTTTTGTGAGATTATTATTCAATGCCCTTTAAAATTTAAACTGAAGCCTAATTTTAAGAGTCTGTACCAATGCCTTATTTTAACTTTCTGCATATTTTTCTCTTTCAAGAATGCTTCTTGTAAACAAAATCTTTTTGGATTCTCTTCTCTTTGCTTTTCTCTTCCATTTTATGGGTGAATACCTTCTCATTCACCATCACGATTGTTAAATTTGCTTTCCCCTTGAATTCTATCTTATACTTTTTCCTTCTTTTCCCCCACCTCCTCTTTAAGAATTTGCTTAGATTCTGACTAGTCACTTAATTGATTTCCTGTCTTTATTCCTCCTTCTTTCCTTCAACTCTTTTTCTTCTAATTAATCTACTGGATTTGGTGTATTTTTGTTTCCAGGTCTGTTTTTGTATGTGTATCCTTTCTCCCTTTGATAAGTTTGGATGAGACTGAGGTTCAAGTGTTCCCTGATCTCACTCAAATACACCCTTCTTATTTTATAGATTACCACTTGTGCAGCCCATTTATGCGAGCATTTTCCCTAGTCTTCCTCTACCTCCCTCTCTGTTCCTCTTCTCCACCCTTTTATTCTTCCTATGAACTCATCAAATCATAACGGAATCACTCTGAGGCCCTTTAATGAGACATATATGATCACTGAGAAGTCCAGAGTTCTGAGAGGATTCCTGTATTTTCTCACCATATAAGAATATAAATAGTTTAATCTTCTGTAGTCCTGTTTTCTGTTAATGATTACCATTTCAGGCTTTTCTCGACTCGTGTATTTTTAGGTCAGATTTCCTAATTGACTCCTGTCTTTTCTTCAGTAATTCTTAAATATCTTTTACTTTGTTAAAGGTCATTTCTTCCTCATGTAGGATTATCCTAAATTTTGTTGGGTAACTTGTTGATTGAAGGCCTAAATCCTTTGCCTTTGGAGAATCCTTTTCCAAGTTCTTCAGGGCCTGCTAAATCCTTATTGACTGTGACTATGGCATCTTTGTACTTGAATTCTATTTTCTGACTGTTTATGGTATTTTTACCTTGACCTGGGAGCTCCAGATTGAGGAGAAAATATTAACAGGAGTTTTCATTTTAGTGTTTCTTTTAGAAGGTAACCAGTGAATTCTTTCAGTTTCTACTTTGTCATTTGGTTATAATGTCTCATAGAGTCATTAGCTTCCATTTGGTTAATTCTAATATTTCAAGGAGTTATTTTCTTCAGTAAGATCTACATTTTTTCCAAGTTGTTGATTCTCTTTTTATATCTTTCTTCCTTATTTCTCATTTCTTTTCCTATTCTTCCGTACCTCTCTTGACTGTTTTAAAATAATTTTTCTCTCTCTTTTTCTAAACTCAGGCTTTAATTCCTTAAGGAATTCTTGTACATGTTTTCAAGGTACAGTTTTCTTTGAGGCCTTTCTTGTGGATATTTTTGAGCTATTTTTCTTCTTCTGAGTTTATATCATGAACTTTCCTGTCATCATAATAGATTTTTTTGTGGAATGATTCATTTTTTTCTGCTCATTCTTCCATTCTACATAATTTTGGACTTCATATTAGTTCTAGGCTCAATTTACTTTGGGAGTGGGTGGAAGGAATGAATTCTCACATAATTCTGCTGCTTTCACAGCTCAGGCTGGAAGGTGAACAGACTCTCAGAGCTTTCAGTGATGAGGTATGGGTGAGGTATGATGACTGTCCTCCTGGTCTAAGCTTTTCAAGTTCCTGATCGAGGTTTGGGTCTACAATTTTGGTTGCTTGTTGGTAGTTTCAGTAGACTGTTGCCGGACTAAGCTATTCTTAGCCTGTTGGAAGATTACAGGTTGAACCTGACTGAACTACAAGTTACCATGTTGGACTGGAGGTTAGAAATGAGTCCCCCATTCTGTTCCTGGGCTAGCTCCTATATAGCTTTGTTTGCTTCTAGAATTTGTTTCTTGATATGGAAATGGTTAGGACCATATTCCTGGTTATTGCTATTTGGTCTGAATCTGCATCTAGGGCTCTGTGTTCGATGACAAAGGTACTAATGGCACCTATCACTGTATACTGTGCTAATTCAGGGATCCCTTGAGATAGTACTTACTGCCATGTTTCAAGTCTTGGTCCAGAATCCCTCCCATCCTGTTCCTGGCCAGATCTGATCACTTGTGTGTGAAGAATTCTTTTTTTGTCACCCAAAGTTTTCCTGTGCTGGGAAAAGAAGTTCACTCTGACTCCATTTTAGCTTACCAGAGCAGACCTTGGTCGGCTCTTTTTTCTAGATCTTTGTGGAGGAAATATGGTAGTGACTTTAGCTGTACTACTTCTCTTGGCCAGATCTCGAGTCCATAACCTGCTAATTTTTTAAGCAACAAGTTGGATTATACTAGTTCTAATTAAATTCTTTTTCTTAAATCAAAAGAAAAATTCCGCCTCTGAAATTTCTACTAACTCCTTATACTTTAGCCCTCTGATGTAAAAAATCTAATCTCTCTTCCAGATCGTAACCCTACAAATAATGGGACCTAATTATCGTGCCTTCTCCCTAATCTTTGCCAAAGTCTTATCTCAGGTTACAGTTCCAAGTTCCTTCTAGTTCTTTAAGCGTTTTGATCCTTTCACTCAGCAAGTGCTCTAGTTCAGTGTCAAAATCAAATAGAAATCGGGACCTTATCCATATAGAAGGAACCCTGTGGGCTGCATATCGACTTAGTTTTTAAAATATTTCATTGTATTTTCATTTAGTTTGTTAAGTATGTTCTAATTACATCTAAGTCTTGTTTGGCTGCACTGGGACTTTGGAGTATTGTGGGCCATGGGTGCATGTTTGAGACTTCTGTCTTATTTGGCTAATATGCTTCCTAAAATGTGGTGCAAAGAACTCAACATAATAAAGCAAAACCTAGATTCTCTGACTTAAAATTCATCACTCTTTCTACCACACTGGATTAATGGCCAACAAAATTTGTATCTTCCTTCTCTAACCAGCATTATATATCTTGTCTTCTGATGAGAACTACGGGGTTTCCCCATTATTCTTTGAATAGGAGATGGTGGAATCTTCTCCAACAGGGTCCTCACACTTTATGGATGAGCCTCAGATTTATTAGAAACTCATCAGTTTCAGTCCCTTTTCTTACCTTCTTTCTCTGTATTATTTTCATTCACTCTCCAATTTCCTGAAACTCATTAGAAGTTTTGCCTTTTTCATAATTTTTCACCCTTTGGAGCATCTTCTTTCTTTTTTTAGAATTATTTTATTTGTTTTCAGTGTTTGACAATCACATCATCTCCTATTTTTTCAAGCAATACTTTGATACTTGTCAACTAAGACGGTATAGAGAAATTCCTGACCTTTAAGGCAAAGATCAACATAATTTTGGGGGTGGTAAATACATGTTAATTAACCCTGGCAAAACTCCTTTTCACAAGTTCAAATGGGGTCTCAGACACTTACTAGACATGTGACCCTGGACAAGTCACTTAACCCTGTTTGCCTCAGTTGCCTCATCTGTAAAATGAACTGGAGAAGGAAATAATAAACAACTCCTCTTTATTTTCCAAGAAAACCCTAAATGAGATCACAAAGAGTCAGAACAGAAAACTTAATAACAACTGAAATTTAGCGTTTCATTCATATATTTAGAAATTTTATTTTGAGAAGGTATCTGTAGGCTTTCCCAATCTGCCAAAGAGATCTGTCCATCACACACACACACACACACACACAAAATCAAGAATTCTTGGGCAGATTGGTCCTAGAGAGTTTCCTGAGGCATACAGAGGCTAATTTACATGATCAGTCTCCCAAAGCTAATAAGTAACTGAGATAGAATTTGAAGCTAAGTATGTGTCATTACTCTTACATTATACTACCTTTGTTATGTTGAAAGTACAATATAAATTTCAATTAATTTTGGTTACTCTATCTCATCTATGTGGTGAGACATAGAGATTCAGGACGAGGATAGGCAAAAAGTACTTGGTATAACTAGAGGGGAAATGGAGCTCTGGTGAAATGTTAGAGTGGAGAAGGGAAAGTCCCATGGAAACAAGCTCCATGCAGCTACAGTGCATGTGACTCTTTAAAAGAACATATTCTTTACTTTCCTGGATGAAGCTTTTACTTCCAATTTAACAGTCAGATTTATTTGGTCATCAGTTTTTTTCCCCCACTAAAGTAAATGCTAGGCAACAATGAGTTCCCACAGAGTGGCTCAGAAGACAGCAGACAACTATTATTCTGAATTGTACAGACTTAAGGTTTTTCTCTTTTGTTTTGTATGTTGAGTGGAGGAGGAAGATATGATTTTCATTGTTTTTTTACCTCTCACCGTATGAAGACAAATCTGCATATTTAAAAACAACAGCTCTGATTTTATTGTAAAAAATCAAGGTAGAATTGGTGCAGTGCAAACAACTGATAGGTAACTGACAGGATAAAAGATCAAAATCAGATTGCCCAGAATACTAAATAATATCCTTGGTTAGCTGATTAGTGTTCCAAAGAGTTTCATGTTCTGCACTCAGAATTAGCAATTTTTTTGGCCAGTTGCGTGTGTGTGTGTGTGTGTGTGTGTGTGTGTGTGAGAGAGAGAGAGAGAGAGAGACAGAGACAGAGAGACAGAGAGAGTGAGAATGACATGGCATTCCAATGGTGATGGATAAAGAACTATGGGAATCCCAAACCACTGATTTCCCCATTATCTTTGTCATTGACCTAGGCAAGTCACTTAACCTTTCTCACCTTCAATTTTGGCATCTAAAAATGATGCAAAATAATTGAAGCAGTTTAACTTGGTGTAATGAGCATTGGCTTTAGAGCCAGGTGACCTGGATTCAAAAATCCACTTCTGATGTTTGCTACCTGTATGACTTTGGGAAAACTATTTAACGTTCCTGGCCTTCTTTTTTGTCATTTGTAAAATGAGGGATTGGGTTCATAATAACAATAATAATTCATTTTTATAGCATTTATGATGATCTAGGCACTGAGTTAAGCATATTTCAAATACTATCTCAATCTTGTTGTTATCCCTATTTTACAGTTTGGGGAACTGAAGCAAACAGGTGAAGAATTTTGCTCAGAGTCCACAGTCAGTGAGTGTCTGAGGTCACATTTGAATTCAGGGCTTCCTTATTCCAGGTCCACCTTTCTGTGCACCGTGGTGCCACCATGCTGCTTGATGATGCACAGGCTCTCTAGGTTTAATGATGCTGTGACTTGCAATGCTTACTTTATTGGACTGATTTAAGGAACAAATTAGATGATATGTAACAATCCTAATATGATGGTATTTGATGTTATTTTACAATCCTTCAAGTGCCATGTAAATGTCAGTTGTTTTATTCCTAAACAAAAGCTCTGTCAGACAGCTAAAGGTGTTTAAAAAATTAAAACAAAACCACTTTTATTGTTTAATATGTAGTCAAATTTGACAGTAGTGTTACAGAAATTGCTCCCTTTTCCCCTTCTAAAACCTCAAATTTGCCAACATCAACCAAAAGTGAAGAATGATATTAACTGTGAAAATAGAAATCAACAAAAAGGATAAGAATATTTGATCATCACTAGTTTCCAGGCCTCTGAATATGAATTCTGCTTCCCTCCCAGTCAATATACTGGCTTTCTTATATATTTGCTACCAAGAAACGATTCCCAACATACTGTAAGCAGAACCAAAATTAAAATGCAAAGAAAATCAGTTTCAAAAAAGCTGTATGGGGAAAGAATATAATGAATTATTGCAACAATACAGAAATCCCCAGAAAAAAATAAGTGGCAAATCAATATCTTGTAATGGAATACATTCAAACTTAGAGGCATGTAATCTTATAGTTAAAAACAATCAGAGTAGTTTATAGAAAATATGTAATATCTGCATATTCTTGTATTTAAGCAGAGGGCTCCTGTACGTCACACCTCTTTTGCTATCAAACATTAGTGCAAATTCAGACACAATGGTTTTACATTTGCAGGCTCAGGTAATTCAAGAGAAGTAAAATCAACAATTACGTGTTACTGAAGAATGTAGCCCTAGAATGAAACATTTCCATTTCCAGGGAAGGAAAAATGGGAATGATGTCCAAAGTACTGGTACAAGTCCAAATTGTTGATTTTTGTAAGTTTTGGGAAACCCTATATGTCCTTAAAAGACAAGGTCCTTGAGATGAGACATAGTGCCTACTGAGACAGTGAAAAATTCATTGACCAAGTGTCTCCATCATCCTGTCTGCAGTTCATTTTGATACACTTTTGACTCAGTTATATATGGTCAGATTTCTTCCCCATCCTGTCCTCTTTTAGAAGCCATGTAATGACCTTATTTCAGAGCCCGGCACATAGTAGGTACTTATTGAGCATTATTTGACTGACTTTCTGATACAAAGGTAGCAATTATACTTAGAAATGCAGCAGAAATATTTTCTACCAGGACAGGCAGCATGTGGAATGCTGGAGTTTTTCTCCCTTACACTGTAAAGCATCAAATGCCTTCAGACAGAATTACCAGAAAAAAGTCATAAATTCCTGGCAGAAAATATTCCCATAACCCCAATTGGCATACCAGAAGGCTTGTCTTTTTTTTCCTTTTGCCTTGAAAATAGTAGTTTTCCAAGGTGTTAGCCAACTTCTCCTCTCCTCCAAATTCAGACAACTGAAGGAGAATTTATTTTTCTTAGAAGTCAATGAAAAAGCTTCTCTCTCCAACCAGGCCACTTGTGCCCATGTTCCAGTATATACAGAAGGACTTTGTTTGAAGAAATTTCATTATCCTGAAATGAACAGAATGCCTTTTATCAAGGAAGACCTATTTCACCTGATGTCATTTTCAGTGCTGTCAAAATGAGGGCACCTGAAAAGACTTGATTTTGAACTATAAATATATTAATCTGGACTTTCCATCTCCTTATAATTCTCTTTGGAAACACTGCTGCACTGTACTATAAAGTTTCAACAAAGACAGTTCTGAAGCAAGTGAAGACCTATAAAATGTGAGACTTCCCCAGATTTGCACCACATTCCCAGTATCTCTTCCTTCAGGAAAATTTTTTTCTGACTTACACTCTCTTATGACATGAAGTGAAGAAAAAAACCCACCTATCTGTTCTTATTAAATCATAATGGCAGTGACAGGGAGGTTAGACCTCAGATCCAAACTAACCTAATTACATAGTTTGGCAGACTCAAGGAAATCATCTGTCTAGGTGTTATGCTGGAGGGAGAGATGAGTGCAATGCCAAATTCCACACTCATCTGGATATTCTATTACCTTGTGGAGACGTGGATAGGCAATGACCTCTACCATGCACAATTTGTATATCAGCTTCTCCTAAATGTCCAGACTTTGATGTGGCCCCAGCTGTACATTGCTCATTGCACTAAAGTGTTTGCTAATTCTTATTAACACCCTGTTCCTCACTTGCATTCCCCAGTCCTTCAAGTAGAAAGGGCAACAATGCAGTATTTGTAATTGAAGTTAAGGAACTAGATAGAAGATAATAATTCTGTTGAAATCTTATTATAATAAGAGTAAGGAGATAAAGTGAATAAAGTGATGGACTTTGAGTCAGGAAGACCTGAGTTTGGATCTTGTCTTAGAAACTCACTACTAAGTCTTTCTGCGTTTGTTTGTTTCAGGTTGTTCATTTTCCCATCTGGAGAATGAGAATACTAATGGTACCTACTTCTTAGGATTGCGTGAGGATCACAAGAGATATGTAAAGCACTTTGCCAGGCCCTCAAATACTATAGAATTGTAAAATTATAATAAATAGGGTCTACATAATTCCTTATCTACACTTAGGTCACTAAAAGCTAGTGTGTTGGTTTCCCAACATTTTGCCCAGTACATTGCTCATAGTAGGCACTTAGCAAATGCTTGTAGATTTATTCATTAATTACAAGTACAGAGACACTAAGGGAGGGCACTATTTTTTTTAATGACTGCTGCAAATGAATAGTGGGGATCACTGAGGTAATTTTATGCAAACCAAAATGGTCAAAATGAATACACCATTCTTTAAGTTAGTTTTTTTTTTTTTATGCATTACTCCACTGATTTTTAAAACCCTTTTCCAATCAGTAATTCTAGATTTTTTGAAAAAAAAAATGAAGTCCTCAAATGAGACTCAGGTAATTACTTTTTTTTTGGGTGGAGGTGAGGCCAAAAGACGTAGAATAAAATGGATCCTTGTAGAGTGGATGTGATATTACAATCATATGTAGATAGTTATTTATTCCTTCACAACTTTATTTTTTTTCTTGAATTTTGGAAGTTTTCTAAAAGCCCACTATGGCATATTTAACAGATTCTGTTTCATGCCAGTGTTAGATAATAATCCTCACACTTAGTGATACTAAGAATAGAGAGTTGTGGTGTGGCTTAGAGGAAAAAAATCATTGATAGTACAGTATACAAATCAGACCATAATGCGAATTATGGTCACAATATACACTACCTTAAGGGTCAGTGTTCTTGCTGAAATTGGCAAGGCAACTGAAAACACTTCTGGAAAAGGTCAATGTTAAACCACAGTCAGCTCCACTTATTCTGACTATCTATCTGCAGAATAAATAATCCAGGGCAATTCTTCCATGAAACAAGAGGAAGAATTCAAAGGAACATTTTGAGGGAGATGTCTGAAGTATTTTTTCTTGCTTTTTTTCCACTTCTGAATAAAGCCAAAGTTGAGCCAACAAAGCTGTTCTAAATTTCATGCAGATTACAAGGTCAAAGGACCATGTGGAACAGATCATGATGGATAGTAACCAGATCTTCAATGGGCATAGGGTACAAATGGGATACATGAATAGAAGGTCTCTGTCAAAGAGAACAAATCTATATGATGAGAAGTATTTATGTCTAGGTCAGCCATTACATCAGCAACATAGACTGTCTATATGGCTTCATCTACTTCATCCTTCAATTTAACAAGTTTCATCAACCACAGAAAAATAACTTTAAAGGAAGATCTGTCTACCTTTCTTAAAAGACACTCGAGCCATGAGGACATTCCTTCTAAAACTGGAGGTGAAGAAAAGGCCATATACTCTCATAATACTACACTAATGAAGGGGATGGGTTAAAATCACAGCTGAAGTTGGGGGAGAGAGAAACTGTGAACCTAAAAGTTTGAATCTTTAGTTTCTAGCTGTTTTATTTCTCTACTGAGTATAATTCACATTCCTAAAAACTACCAAAAGTGCTTTGCTTCTGGAATTTTTTAAGAACCCTAAAGCTAATAAAATTTGAGAAGCCATGAGAGAAACACTGGTGGAAAAAAAAGTAAAACAATGTTCTCTCTCAAAAGAGCAAGATTCAAATAAACTACACTTTCATAATTTCTCTAGCAACTGTGAAACAATATCACAAATAAAAAGGAAAATAGATCATCGAGTGGGAAAAAAGGTTAGTAGAATTAAGGGAGGAAGAGCCAGGCTTAAATCTTTACTCTGTGACCTTGGTTTCCTCATCTTCAAAATAAGGTGGTTGGATGAAGTAATCTTGAAAGTTTTTGCCAGTTCTATAGCTCATGATACTAAAGTAGTAATTATTTAAATTTGCCTTGGAAATGCTGTTCTGTCGCTAGAAGAAAAGATGAAATGACAGTGATTATATGACATTTTATTTGCCATAAAAATTCTTTAATTAGATCTGCAAAATGAAGAATAAGTTGTCTTGAATGGGACAGAAAATTTGGACTGCATATTCCATATGATAAAAATCTAATTTGTTCAGCCTTTGGTCAAAGAAGATTACTTATGATCAAAAAGTGACTTGTGGTTTAAAGCCCTGGCAAAGATTGTGATTAGAAACACAGAAAGCAGTAGGCTATTTGCACAGAGCTGACTACATTTTTAGAATTCTTTTCAGGCACAGATGAACAAAACATTTAATACACCATGCATCATAAGGATACCAAGAAGCAATGAGTTAACATTACAATCCAAAACATATTCAGAACTGACCCAACTGAAAAGAAGAGCCCAGCAAGCAACCAACTACATGAGTGGTAGCTTGAAGTCACTTGGTTGCCACTACTTACAATTACAAATGGAATTAAGCTGGTGAACAGTATTTTTAATGAGGATAAGAATATTGTCATCTCTTATGTTTACTATACTTCATCGTTCCTGGGACATTTTCACATGCCTTATCCAATTTGATATTCATAACAACTCTGGAGTTGGAAAGGACCTCAGAGGCAAGCTAGCTGAATCAACCTTTAAGAAATGTGATGCCCAGTTAAGTTATACCATTTGCCAAAGGTTATGTAGGTAGTAGGTATCAGAAGCAGATTTCAAACTTTGGCTCTCTCATTTCAGACCCAGGGCTCTTTCCCCTGCATCACAAACTACTGAGGTAGACAGATTTTATAGTCCCTGTTGTACAGATGAGGAAACTAAGGCTCCAAGGATTAAGTAATGCCCAGGATCACCCGTTTAGTCAGTGACCTAGGTGGCCTAGAAACCAAGTCTTAACTTCATAGTCATTGCCCTTACTGCTATAGAAGTGTGTCTCTTTACGAAAAAAAGCTTATCACAGTGTTTGATTGTATTTTTCTGAATGAAAACCCAATCAAGTCATTTTAAGGATCATCTCTGGATAACTTGGATTATTTTCCTCAGACTATTCTTAGCTAAGAAAAACTATGCTCCAGAGGAAGTACAAAGACATATGTTTTTATAGCAAATTATATCATCAGATAGTGCTATTTTCAATACTAAAATCTCTAAATGTTCACATACTCTAAGCAAGGAGTCTGTCAATTACCCCTTTTTAGACAATCCTTAGGTAGTTAGATAAATCTGTTGGGTACTTCCTCCAAAGTTTTTTATTGCATTTGACATTCCTTTTCATCCTTTGTAGCTACTGTCCACATCCTGACATACATTTTTGCATAGGGGTCAAACCATAATACTGAAAGTCTTTTTAATAGACCTCCTCATATATCATAGATACCACTGAGGCATCTGGATTGTCCAACAATTTTTCTTCCACTTTGACTGACTCACCTTCTTTTCTGGGCATACATATTTATGTTATCTTTTATGCCCACTCATGGAATTTGCCACTAGTAACATTGCAGTCTATAAGAACCTATTATAAAGTGTACTGCTGCCCCGTGGGTGACCCATAAAGAATAATCCTTCAGGGATTGAGGCATTTCATATCATGGCTATAAGAATATCAATGTTGAAAAGACAGATTTTTGTTGCAACTTAAAGGTTTAAGGCCATTAAAAATACCTCTGAATTTCCCAAATGCAATGCAACTAATTATCCTACTTCTTTTAATTTGTGGGTCCAGTTGATTATCCAATTGGAATATGTGTTCAAGACATATGCATGTATTTGAGAAGTCAGAGTGAGCGAGAGTAATTGTGGAAAAAAAGAACAACTTGATCTCATTAAGTTACTGATGGTTAACACTGAGCGATGGCTAAAGGCCCCAACGACAGATTATCACCACTTCCTATGGAAGTTTGTCATTTGCAAAGATGAAGCAATCAAAAAGAAACTACATTAACAAACACCTGATTATTTTGTCAAGTAGACTAAAATATAAACTCATTTGTAAAAATTCCAAAGAGTAATGTGGTGAGAGAATTGCTGTATGATACAATAGAGAATAAAATGAAGTAAATGCAGTAGATTTAAGATGAATTGTCTACTCAATAAAACCATTGGTTTAAACTTAACCGCTTCAGAATTGATAGACAGCAAAATCTAACGAAAACTACAGAGAAATAGGTTCAGACAGCCTGGGTTTTACACCCTAGGCCTGACCATAGCTAACCATGGCAGAACATTTTCCTTTTCTGGGCCCTTTTTGCCTCAGTTATAAAATGAGGGAACTGGATTAGATAATAAATGAGAAAACCTCAGATTTTACAGAGCTAGTACAGTATGTATAGATCAACATTCCTCTAAAGGTCATGCAATTACATTAACATCCACCAGGAAGAAGGCGTTGTGTGTTGTATATGTAAGTCAGTTCTGTTTGACTCCTGCGCAGAGGAAATAATTACAAGACTTAAATTGTAATAATTCATTTAGTCAAGTGGAAAATGGGATGAGAAACATTTATATAGATACTAATCTATCTATATTTTCCATCTTAGTATCTGACTTTGGTGAAGTTTCCCACATTTATCTTTTCTAATGTGAATGTTGACAATTGTAATAATGAAGGCATTGCCACGTTCTCCATCTTCCTTATGAGGAAGCAGGTCCAAAGGAGTTAGATAATTAGCTTATGGCTTTATAGCAATCCAGTAACACTTGCTTAACATCTACTTGAGAAGTTCTGATGTTAACAGTCAAATTAGTATGCCAGGCTCATTAGCCCTTAGTCATATTTGGCCCACAGCATCAACTCTCACTATACACTACAATAGCACAGTATAATTAAGTAACATTTCAATTTCATTTTCTCTATTGGTGTTTTTCTCTCTTATTTTATTTTGCTATAATATCTATGACTATTAGATATGTGTGCCACAATACATATCAAGTTATTAATGCATATTATTAACACAGCCATGCTCTCCAATTTCCATTTTATTCACGAAGACATCATTTTCCTTTGGTTGTGCAGGGGAAACTAAGCATAGAATAGTCTTATAGAATAAAAAGCAGTCAAATAGAAACAGAAAGTATGAAAGAGGAAAGATGGCAGTTAACACTGCCATCCTTCTATCAAATTATAATAAATCTTCAATCTGACCTGAGAGGACTTCTTTCCGCTAGCCCCCTCCAAATTCTGATGTGTTTCTACTCTAAGGATGTCTTGAATGTTTCATATATAGGCAAACTGAGTAACTGAGATTAGAGCTATGAAAATTTTTCACAGAATTATCAATCCTTACAATGCATATGAAGGATAACAACCTATGATGAGTTTTGGAATATCTTCTCTTTCCTCCATTAACACACAGGAAATCATACTGATATACAGGCTTAACAGAATTATCTGTCAATTACTGCCATTGGAAGACAAATTTACTGTAAAAAACAACCAGGGCAGAGCATCTCATCTCAGAAGGAGATTGTCTACATGATCGTTAAATATTCTTAGAGTACCAGTTGCACCAGTTGAATTGGTAAGTCATTTGGTTATTGCTACATAACTAAATCTACCCTGCAAGGCTTGTGTTGGAACAGTTCATACAAAATGAGAAGGCATATGGCTGTAAGATGGTCATTTTGACTTTCATTTTAACTTGCTTCTCAATTCTTTAAGATGACTGTTTCATAACTTATGACAAAAGGTTAAATGCCATGTTGGATAACTTAAAAAAAAAGTAAACTGTGCTATAATAAAAAAAAAAAACAGTACTGGTTTACTTCATGAAGACAGTTATTAAGGAGAATCATGATTTATTAGTGAATTGAAGTCGTTGGATTCAAACACTGTTTATACATTCTAAAATGTTAGTAAGGTGCTACTTATAACATATATGCGTGCTACTTGAGACCTGAACCTGCAAATGTTGAACACCGTACCTTAACAGGAATCACTTTGTACAGAATGTAAAGGGTTCATCAGTCAAGATGGCAATGGAATTATACACACAGTATGTGAATTTCAACTTTAGAAGTTCAGTGTATATTAACCCTTTTCCTCCTCAAAGAATGTTTAAAATTCCTTTTCCAGTGGGGATGTTCACAATCTGGATTGTGGGTAGTCCCACCAGGCCTACATAACTGGTGGCCTTAATTAAGGAGCTTTTAATGTCTTCTCAACCTAATCTGGGAAGGAAAAGGTTTGATGTGAGTGGAAAAGTGGCTCATGTAGGCAGGAAAACATATGGCACTGCAATAAAATGAACCACTTTCCCCATGGGACATAAAAATATTCTAATATTAAGGATTATTTTACAACTCAATGGAAATATGCAGTAATGCAATCCATTTTCTTTGTCCAGATGACAAAATGCAGTCTTAACAGTCACAAGAGCCTGCCTTGTGTTAGCTATAAACAAAAATATATTTATATATATATTTATATTTATGCAACTACTATGTGCTTTAAACAAAATTACTGTATGGATCAGCAGGGTTCTGAAACATTTTCCTTTTTTTTTTAAATCTCTGGGGATGTGTGCTGGAAACTTCATGGCTCCTTAGGCAAGAGTCAACAATGAAGCAGGCCAGTAGTGCTGACCTGGCAAAAGTGAAAATAAAAGCTAAACCCAAACCCACACCTAGTTTGTCTGAAATCCCTCAATAGTTTTGCTTCACAAAATGCCTGAGAAACTCTCCTTGTTTACTTTTCCTTCTATTAGCCAAGACCAACTTTTACTTTCATTTCTCTCCATAGTTAGACCACGCAGGTAATACTTCTCAAAAAAAATCCACATTCAACATTCTGAAACAGAAGGCATGCCTCTCCAAGAGGCCTTTGGGAACTTCTTTTGCCAAAAGTTCACCTAAAACTTGTTATGTCTTTATAGCCTATAGATGGAGAGGAAATCTGTCTCCTAAAACAGTGGGAGGCACAGTTTAACCTTCCTCTTGAGAAAATGGCCCACGCTTAGAGTAATGAACTTGTGTGAACAGGTGAGAATGGAGCTTGAAAACCAAAATCCAACCACCATTTCTCACTTTTGAAGATTAGAAATTGCTTATTTTGTATGTAATCACTCTTTTGCCTGCATGAATTGGTTTTGTTATATACCACCTTAAAATACTAACTCTTGTCTTTTCCTTTAAAAATGTTGTCAATTTCCAAAACCTATTACCTTGGAGACCCCAGAAAACATATAAACCAAAGGGGATAGAACCCTTGTGAACTAAAGCTTTATTTCTTCCCTCGATTCTTATACAACCCAGCACCTAAGCCAACAGCATGGCAGTTATGTCAGAGTTCTGACCAGTCCACTGGGGATGTTCTAAGTGAACTGTGTGTCATTTCATTAAAGAAAACTACTGCACAGCATAATCTGGTGTTTTCGCAAATTTCCTTCCCCAACTTTCTTGGGGAAGGCTGATCCGGAAATTGTCCCCTTGTTCAGGCTACAGCAGCTTAGGGCGCCTTTATTTTTTTCTTTGTTTTTAAATTTTTTTTAAAGATATAGGCAAAGTTAAAGTCTTACACCTGTAAGCCAGTACTGGTGTTCTGTCCTAGAAATTTTAACACTGCTCTGATACAATAAAACCTTCTTTTTCTCCAACAGGTTCAACTTCAGCATATGCAGGGTGCCCAGAGCCTCTTCGAAATTTCATTGCTGGCCATCTACTGGGACGCCGCTGGGAGGAAAAAAAGCAACAAAACAAATATGAAAAGTAAGTCCAAATAATCTAAATGTCATGTGGGAATCTTTAATTTTTTTAAAATAGATTTATAAAAAAACATTTAATCACCTACTATCTCTTTGAGACAAACCACATGATATAAGCATTAAATACTGTGAGTATAGAACTGGCCTTGGAGTATGGCTGACCTGGGTTCAAGTCCTTCCTTTGTCACAAATTGGCCTGTTGGTACCTCAAATAACTCTTAGACAGCTAAGTTGCATAATAGTTGCAAATATGCATAGGTAAAGAGAATTTCATTTCTCAAAGTTCCCAATACCAATAAAAGTACACCTCAGTACAAAAATCAAAACTAAAAAGCCAATATATTATCCTTCAACCCCTCAGGACCTTCTCTCTCATTTTGTTCCACGGAATAGATGTCAGTTTAAAGCAATCTCCCTTATATATTCATCGACTCTACTCTCAGACATGGTAATTTGTTATACGTAGAAAAGGACGAACAAGAATGTTATGGAAGTCCCCTGAATCTAGACTCAGAAGACCTGGATTTGAGTCTCGGCTTTAGTATGAGATAGCTGTGTGTCTTTATGCAAATCACAACCTAAATGATATTCAACACTTGATGATTCTTTAAAATTTTCTATTAGTCAAGATTCTCATGGAAGACAGTTTGATTTCCAAATCAATGTAAGCTGAAGACATAAGGAGATAAAATGAAAAAAAAAAACCTTTGGAATCAAATATGTGCATAAAAATAAACTAATTTTTAAATTGTATTTTACTTTTAAACAAAACAATATTTACTTTTTCTCTCTCCCAACACATCTTAGCAGCCCTCTCTTGTCCCCCCCCACCCCATTAAAAAAAAGGAGAAATTAATATAACTAATATGAATAGAGAATTAAAATCAACTCTCACATTTGGCTATGTCCAAATGTGTGTATGTCTATGTTTTAATCTTTACTCTGAACCTATCACCTCTCTTTCATGATGAGAGTAGCCTTTTTAATCATGAATCTTCTGGAATGTTGGCTGTAGACAGACTTTCTAAATAATTAGATACTCATCAGAAATTGAATTTATCAACCACTTTTATATTGATGATCCAAAAAGGAAAACAAAAATTTCTCCCCCTTCTGGACTTCTCTTATTTACTAAAGAACACTACTAAAATAAATGATTGAATCATAGGGGAAAAGATTCTGAAATATTTGAGAGGGGCTAAAGTGATGCCTAATAGGCATTTGATCCATTTATCAAAGTTTTTTTTTCTGATTTCATGGTAGATAAGACAATAGATATCGAACAAAGCAAGTTCACCTCCATTTAAATAATTTTAATGTGAAAAAGGTTAATTATCATCACTGATACACTAACATTTGCCAACTGTTTTGTTTTGCCAGTTACCTGCCATGGTTGGTGAGTAATGTCTTTGGGAAGAAGTTTTTACACTGGGAAGGAATGAGTATTAACTTTGTATCCTTAGCAAATTCCAATCAAAGGAATCATTTTGGCCTGGTATAATTTTATTTAATGTATACTCAAAATGTAGACAGAGTGCTCTGAATTCATTAACACAGACCTCTTAAATAGTGCAGTATAATTATCTATATTTTCTATAAGTGGAAATTGAAAATAAAGGACTACAAATCAACAGCTCAGGCCCAGAATTGGATATCACCATTAATCAATTAGTAATGACTAAAAGTTCAGAAGTGTAGTATTGCATATCAGTTTTCTCCTGGTTGGATGGAAAAGGCAAATATACCCTAATAGTTTACAAATTTGTATTTCACTTCATTGCCTGTTTATTTATGCTATGGGATAGTTCCATAATTTCCAATTCAGCAAAATAGTAGCCCTTTGAAATGATAGACTGTTCTGTTTTTATGTATCTCCCTTCTCTAGCACAGTGCTTTGCAGTATTAGGTATTTTATAAGTGCTTTTAAAAATAAATTTATTTGAATGGTAAATTGAGAAATTATGGTGTTTTGAGAGATGAAAAAAAATTCTCTTCTCTCAAAAGGTGGTTGTGTATCTCACCTCCAGTGGTAGTTCTGAAAACTCTCATTGGTCAAGCTAAATCTTGAATCAAAAAGAAGAAATGATCTTTTATTATTAGATGAAAATTTCTTTGCAAACTCCGTCCTGACTTGCATCAGTTCAGTTGTTTCTGCAACCCATGTGAGTTGTAAAAATTCACTATTACACAAGACTTTTAGCATTTAGCTCTAAGGTTACAACATGTTTTTTTTTTTTTTTTAACTTTCCATCCTAGAAAATGTGGTGGTGAGAAGAAACCAGTGAAGTGAAACTAGTGAACACTTTTGTCTAGCAAATATGTCCCTATATTATGCGCTCTTAACTTCTTATCCTCAGAGGATTTTGAATGATATTAGCTCTATGGGTGCCTCAATCACGCACTTCTTAAAATAATTTTAGCATCTGCAAGGAAAGCTTGTTGAATGATAATAAGTTCAATAAGTTTATATATCAAGAGCCTGCTGTTCAGTCGTTTCTGTCATGTGTGACTCTTTATGACATCATTTTAAGGTTTTCTTGGAGTAATTTGCCAGTTCTTTTTCTAGCTGATTTAACAGATGAAGAACTTGAGGTAAACAGGGTTAAGTGACTTGGGCCAGGTCACACAGCTAGTAAGTATCTGAGGTCAGATTTGAGCTCAGGAGGAGCTCTTGTCCCTGGAGATTTCAAGATAGTTCTAAATCAGTTATCGAAATCAATTAAACGTTTCTTTTATAGTGGACAGGAGAGCCAGCACAGAGGTATACAAGTATTTCAGGAGCAAAGCAGAACCTCATTTTGTTCCAGTCTCGCTTAGAGGCACACCTTCTGCCTTGCTCAACGGAGGAACGCTTATCTTTATAGTTTCCAATCTGAACCTCTCTGGACTCATTTTCCTCATCTGTAAAGTGAAAAGTTTAGACTAAAAGGTCTCTGATGACTCCTAAACTGTAACCACTCCAGTCTTCTAAGGTCCTTGCCTATAGCATGCAGTAGGCATTTCATCATTGTAAGTTGGATTGTACTTAACTGAAATCAAATTGAAACATAATGCAGAATAGAAGACAAGGACCTTCACAGTGTGGCAGTAGAACCGGAGGTAGGATTTGCTTTAAGTGGTCACTTGGAAAGATGAGCAAAGAATCACAAAAGGTGCTTCACTGTTAAAACTGACATTTTGTCAACTGTATAGAACAGTCATTTCTGCAAGTACTGGCAACGGATTTTGACTTTAGTCATATTAAAAGACATGACTATATGAAGGGATTACTTTAGCATAGGGAACTCATCTTTGTATTCTCCCTATAAATTAATTAGTAGGCCTGAAGTCTTTAGTGATTAAATGATTGGTTTTCACTGTTTGTAAATGTCAGGGAGATGAAAGATAGGGAGTCTGGATCTGTGCATTCTTGGGGTAATGGTGACAGATTCAAACAGAAACAGACTGGGCATTAACGTATACAAAAGGATACTGGTGGGTCACATATTGACTTAGAAAGCTCACATTTATCTATCTATCCATCCATCCATCCATCCATTCATACATACATACATCCAACTACTTCAAAATATTAAAATGAGATAGGAGATACATTTTAATCTTGTGTGGGCTATACTCAGGAGTCTCTGTGGGCCTCACATGGCCCATGGGCCATGTGGTTTGACACATGTGACACCAGGAAGTTGGCATGAGAACTTTCTCTACCACTGAAGGTCCACCAGCACTTTCTCCACAATCTATAGTCTTAGAGTTGCTGAAATCCCTACAAGGTTTCATGACTTGCTCAGGGTTAACCAGAATGTGTCTGAGGCAGAATTTAAACCCTGGCCTCCCTGACTCTAAACAAAGCAGTTAAACTACACTATGTTGTCTGGACTCTGTACAATTTTAGGATTTGTGGAAGAAAAAGGAATTTTTGAATTGCTGCCAATTTGTTCCAACACTTGAAAAATGCCACATAACTGTTTTTCTTTTAAATCTATCTCTCCTACATATGCCATAGGTTCTTCCTCCTTTGCTGATTTTGAGCCCTGGAAATGATGAGCAAGTATAAATAGCTTTCTTTGCAAAAAAAAAAAAATATGCTTTTTGCTAGGATCTTCAGGAGAATGTGTAATCAATACACACATATCTCTAGATATGCCTGTGTGTTGGTGCATATATACAATATATATACACAGACAAATATGTAGATGCACATATATGCTACATGCATATATATACACATATACACAGAGACATGTATGCATGCATATGCACACGTTATATATTTTATTTCTTCCAGTGGTTGCTCTTGCTTTGCTGTACTATATCAAGTTTTCATATTTAGATTACCCTGATGTGTCAAAGGAAAAATATGTTAATTATTTGTAATTTGAATCATTTTTCTGTTCCTATCCTGCAGTTGCTCTTCCTTGAACAGAATAGTTTCCTTTTATTCCTTATAAATCAAATTAATGGGGCATTCAGTGCATCTATTAGAATGACTGAATTCCTTGTTTCTCAAAGAAAAGTATGTAATGGTGCCACTGTGCTATGACCAGTTGCCCATATCAGTGGGAGGGAGCTTTGGCAGGAGGTACTGGAAGGCTTAGAGAGGACCTTAGCTCCAATCCTGTTCGTCCATCACTTTATTTGTATCTTGCGTCCTTGATGAAGCTACTTAGCTTGTATGAGCTTCCATTTCCTTATCTGCAAATTGAGCAAAATGATGTATGCAACTTGCTATGTTCACAGGGTTGTTGTAAAGAAAGTACTACATGTTTGTATATAATATCTATATGCACATATCTATAAATATCTATACACAGATATGTACACCCATGTACAGAGCATATTCCAAAAGTCCTAGTGTAGATTTCATTTATTATTGTTCAGTTATCTTTCCATGACCCCATTTGGAGTTTTCTTGGCAAAGATATTGGAGTGGTTTGCCATTTCCTTCTCCAGCTCCTTTTACAGATGAGAAGACTGAGGCAAACAGGGTTAAATGACTTGCCAAGGGTGGCACAGCTAGTGTCTGAGGTCAGATTTGAACTCAGGAAGATGAATCTTCTTGACTCTAGATTCAGTACTCTTTCCCCTGTGCTGCCTAGCTCTCCTTTAATCTATTAAAGAAATATTGCTAAAAATTGCTATTCACACAGGTTACTTGCATCAAAAGAAATAATGTATTTAAAACATTTTGAAGTTACAAAGGGCTCATAATAAATTTGGCAGGCATAGTGCTCTATAGTATCTAAAACTGTTAATGTACATTAAGCTTTGCAGCTCGGCTTTCCAAGTGGCACTCTCTATCAGCCCCAGAGCCCTTGGCTCCTGATTGATGAGAGAATCCACAAAAAAATCCCTCAGGCTTCAATCCTATAGTAGTCTAGTCAATACTACCATTCCTGAAAAGGATAGGTCATTCAGTAGCCTTCCCATAGAAGAATACCCCTCCAAGGCCATAGCCCCTCTATGTAGTTCATATTCCCCTATTCGAATGTAAGCTCCTTGGAGGCAGGATTTTTATGTTTGTATTCCCAGGGCACAATAAAATGCTTAATATACACTCATTTGTTCATTTATAGATAACAGGCAGTATCCCCCACATTTTATAGATTAGGAAACTGAGACTGACCAAATAGTTTGCTCAGGATCCCATAGCTACTAAATGGAAGAACTTGGATAAGAATTATAACTGGTATTATCCACTTTGACATGTAAGCTGTAGCCTCTTTTGTCATTTACCTTCTAGAGTCAGGTACACTGGTGAACATATTTGGGGTGATTCGTTGATTATCATTATTATTGCTAACAGTTTTATAGGACTGGGCCAGACATGATTATGTTACTTTAGGAAAATCTCTCTACTCTGGCAGATCAATACATATTCTTGCAACTTATAGGCTTGAAAAATTGTCTCAGGGCACTAAGAGGTTAAGTGACTTGTCTGGTCATTCATTTAGTATATGCCAAGAGCAAGATTTGAACCCCATCAGCTTCTTACCTCTGAGACTGGTTTGCTCTACAGACTAAAAGTAATGGGATTAAGGATTTGTAGTGTTATACAACATTTATATTTTATTAAAATCTTCACATTTATTATCGGATTTCTCCAATTATACTATAAGCTGTTTCATAGCAGAGGTGATATATTAATTACTTTGTGTCCCCTAAACCCCAATATATAGTTCCTTGAACATTACCAGTACTACTCTAAAGCTAATGGATTTTCCTTTAGATCCACTCATGTGACATCAGCTTTCTTTGGTCTTATGACTTGTTTCAAGTGTTGTACCAATATGGAAAATTATCAATCATCTCCTCACCCAGGGAACCAACTTTGGCTCACTTTCTGCAAAAGGAATTGTGATCAGCTTATTTGGCTAGCAAATGTGGGCACCCAGCACCTAATACAATAATCATGTCACTTTTAAAAGGAGGTTTCCAGCCTCTTTGCAAATGAGCCAATTCACCATTGCATAGTGATGGGATTAAAAGAGTAAGGGAAGGCTGCCGTGAGTTGTGAAAATTCCAGTAAATGTCTAATGTGAGTTAGAGCTGCCTGGAAATGCAATCAAACTGACTGAATTCCTCATGGTGGGGAGGGGGGTGATTCTTATAAAACTGGTACTGAGTATACTGACACTTGTTAATTAAGACAAAGAAAAGCTTCTTTGAACTAGAAAGCAACTGACTCTTCCAACTGCTCTGACCTTTGGACAATGAAATGTGTATGTGTGTAGGGCTGTTTACTGTCACCATGGCAAGATGCTTTCTCTAATATTAACTATAGAACAATTAAAAATACAAAATCAAGTGACCTGGGTCTGTCCCAGTTCCAAAAGGTGATTGGATTTCAATTGAGGAATGGAGATGAAGGCAGAACAGGTTCATAGATAGCCACCGGTCTGAAACTGATTGCCTACTAGAAGGACATTTCGTTTCTCCACAGTTGCACACAAACATACATACATTTTGATTACTAGTTTATAAAAGGGCACCAAATTAAAGTAAAAATAGCAGCCTCTCTCCATTCTCCCTTTAAAGTAATTCAATTATAACAAGTGGACATTTATAAAATACTACAATTACTTGACATATTAATTTTGGTCACATATATCCTTTGTCATACTGATCAAGTTTTAAAAATTGCCAGGAAAAGTGATGATCTGTGAGGAGAGAAGGGAGGGGGTGAAACAGTGCTACATTTGTAAGACAATGATGCAAAAGATTGATTACTCAAGCTCTAAGCAGATGCACTCATCACCATCATGTCTACTAACAGTCTTTAATTGACTAGTATCAGCCTTTAATCATTTTCCTTTCCAGGCTCTTCAAAAGTGAACAGCATGCGGCTGTCTTTTACAAAGATTCATGTAATTTCTATGAAAGCTAGGATGATAGTGTCATAAATTTCTTCTGTGATAAGAAAGCACCGATGGCCATTACAAGTGGCATTATGTAAGCCCTCATCATGTTCAAGTACTCTTACAGCTGATATCCCAGGAAATGACTTTTACAAGAGTAACATCACAAGAGTGGCCAATGGTATTTTGCACAGTTGATCTGACGGGTTCTATTTACTTTCTGTGAAAAAAAGCTGTTTTCACTGTGAGGTCAAGTCTATGATATCCTGAACCTGGCCCACTCTTTTGTGTGCATTCTAGCATTCCCTTCTCATTGTCTTTACATCAGAGAGCATAGAAGAAGAAAAGTGCTGATGCTCTCTGGTCATTTCTGCAACATATAAAATCTGTTGTGAAAAAACTGTTTTTATGTTGTGTGGCTTTTGTTTATAATGCTGTCTATCCTTGTTCTCATTAGTGCAGAGAGAAATATATTAAGGAAAGAGAAAGATTTTGATGCATTCTGAAAGAAGAATTCACTTGCTGGGGTTACACATATCATTCTTAAAACTCTCTAACATAGATGAGTCTGCACTTGTGCTTATTCAGCCATTTAATAATCCTTATGGGGGTAGAATTTATGTTAACTTTCATATTTTCAGTCTTAGAGGACCCATGATCTCGTCAGTTTTCATACCTTTTATACTAATGCAGTGTACAAGGCCTCTGTGCTTTAGAAGAAGGTTTCATGAGCAGTTTTAGCACTTGGTGGGCCATCTTGTGATGATAAACCTCTCAAATCCTACCAAAATTAGTTCTCAGGTGGCAGAGTCACATTCCATATCTGCAGGCTCAAAACCTTCCTGATTCAGGAAAGATAGCTCAGTAGCTAGAGCAGCAGACTTGGAATCAGGAAGACCTGGGTTCAAGTTCTGCCTCAGGGATTTAATAGCTAGGTAACTGTGGCTAATTACATAAGTCTGTGCTTCAGTTCTCATCTGGAAAAATGAGGGCATTGTCCTTAATGGCCTCTGTAGTCCCTTCTGGCTCTGAGTCTATGATCCTATGACCCAGTAGAGCTTGCGTTCCACCTGATATTGTTAACATTAAAGAATCCATTTTCACTTTCATTCTAAGATGCCACATTTGAATAGTCTTTGGAGAGGTTTTCCTTACACTATTGTAAATGTTTCTCTCACTGAAATCTGAATTTATTACTTGTCCTTTGCCTGAATGGAGGTAGAGTTAAGTCGGCCAGCCAGTCAATCACAAATATTAAGTATTTCTATCTGAGGAATGACAATATTTTTAAACATTACTACATGAATGAATTCTGCCAACCAGTTCAAATTTGATAGCCATCATTAAACAGCATTTTATCCCAAGAGGTCATAGCTTAGTTTCTCATTAATCTCATAGACATTTTGTTTGTACATAGTTTGTGCGTTGTCTTCCCCATCAAAGTGGGAGCTCCTTGAGGGAAGTAATGGATTTTGTCTTTCTTTGGTTCCTCAACACAGAACAGGCAATAAATGACTTGACTGAGTTATTGCTACGTTATTTTCTATAACCAATTTTTATCTCTTTCCATTTTATTTCAGTCTCATTCTCTTAGCAGTGATGTGAAATCTACACTTAGAGTTGTCACCATCTATGTATTTCCAGCTTAAGTTTTCACTTGATTTAGCTCTGATACATGTTCTAAATATTTTCTAGTTTTTGTTATTGGGTTCATTTGTTTCTCTCATTTTATTGAACAAAGAGAAACTGCTGCAAACTTTACTTTTTTTAAATGAAAACCAAACAGGGCAGTTTCCTGTGTCAAAAAGGAATACTTGCTTTATTTTTCATTACTGTTAAAAACTTACCATGTGGCTTTGTATCCACTAGATGGTGACTATTTCCTATACTAGTAGCTTCTTTTTGCCATTTAAAGAGTTTTTTCCTCTTATTTTATGGGCAAAATAACATCATGGTTACTGCAAAACCTTAGTCACTCAGCCATTTAATTTGAATGCAAATCTCAGCAGAGATATTTGAGTAGCAGACCCAAGCTTTCATGGGAAAGACAAAAAGTGGATGTGATTGTTGTGCAGGGACCAGTTTAGAACCCACAGAAACAAAAGGCCATTTCTGCTCAAGAAGGAAGGTGGATGCACTCCTTTTCCTTTTAACTCCAGAGGGTAGGATGATTTTGGAGACAATGCTATTTAGTGAACAGAAAAACCTGGGAAGAAGAATACACTGACTGTTACTTTCCTCCTAGCTCCTCCAGGTCATGACTGATATTTCCCCCTCCAGAGACTAATGGAGGGAAACAAGTGCTTTCTGTGTCTTGGAGATGACTCAGCTATATTCCTGTCCAGCACAGATGTTTCAACATGTAAGAGACTGTGCTTGCCCTGGCTGGTGGAAGAGGAGGAAGAAAATGCATTTTCTCTCTCTTAGCCCTCATTGTAGTGGAAATTGCATTCAAGGATTCAGGTCAAGGTCAAGGATTCAGGTGAAATTGGGAATAGAAAAAATGTTAGTTCAGATTTTTAAGATAAGCTTGTTCAATGAGTAGTTCTCTAAATCTATGTGATGCTTATGGGGTAAAAATTGTTTTTTTTAGTAACAGAGCTGTGAACATAGTATGCCAACTGCTTTAGTAGTTGTCTTAGAAAAACAGGCTTTAGGAAGGGAACATTTTAGGTTGTTGTATGCATTTGTGGGTGAAGTAAATGAGTACCTGGCTAAGTAAGATAGATATAAAAGCAAAGTGAGTCCACGCACCTTTAGTAATACTGTATTATGTGTAAGACATTGTCTAAGCATGGGATTACAAAGAGGGAAAACATTACAGATATGAGGAACAGCCTATGAAAATATTACAAAGAGGGGCAGCTAGGTGGCACAGTAGATAGAGCACAAGCCCTCTATTTAGGAAGACCTGAGTTCAAATGTAGACTCAGATACTTGACACTTACTAGCTGTGGGACCCTGGGCAAGTCACTTCACCCTGATTGCCCC
Source organism: Bettongia penicillata ogilbyi (assembly GCA_023548195.1). Lineage (NCBI taxonomy): Eukaryota > Metazoa > Chordata > Mammalia > Diprotodontia > Potoroidae > Bettongia > Bettongia penicillata. The sequence continues at coordinate 20,433,822 of JAJHZJ010000453.1, forward strand.
ACCAAAACAATAAATAAATAACACCCATTCTTTATATTTCATGTAGTTGAAAGAGTACTGATATCATAAGGAAGGATAAAAATTTCAAACTAGAGAGACTTTGGAACCTTTTCACTTTACAGATGAGAAAACTGGAGCTCCCCCAAATGAATTGATTTGTCTAAGTTGTCTAAGTGGAGGTAGGCGGCAGAGCCCTATTTTGACCTCATATCCACTAACCTCTAAATCTCAAGCATTTTCTACAGCATCCTTATCGAGGTCAAAAAACTCATGTTCCTGGCCTTGTTTTACAATTTACTAGCTGTGTGACTTTAGACAAGGGTTGCTCCCCGCCCCCCATTTCTCTGGACCTCTGTTTCCTTCTCTGTAAAATGAATGGACTGGTATTGGACTGGATCTGAGGTTTCAAACTTCAACTTTGCAAAGTTCCAGAATGCATTCCTAACCAAATTATAGTAAAATTTGAGAAATTTACCAATATGTGTGTGTATAAACATATATCTATGTCTATATAGAGATTATCTATCTATCTATCTATCTATCTATCTATCTATCTATCTATCTATCTATCTATCTATCTATCATCTCCTGGACAATATTAATTATGGTTTTCTAAGTCAGTTATGTATCCAGCAGAGATCTATTTCTATTTGACTTTTATTCCACAGGCCTAGATGACCTCACAGGATGCTTCAAATTTGAACATACTCTGATTTCTGGTCAATATTACTTTGTAATTTTAAGTTATTCTCTCATTAGAAAGGTTTGCTTGTAGACTTTCTTGGTTTCTGATATCTGTCACTGCCCATCAAGATACATTTGGAGAAGCTTATCAGCAAAAGAATGACCACGAGGTGCTAAATGTTCTTCATCCAATAACTCACAGCCATTGTTAGTGGCATGATTTACATGTCAAAGGGAAGCATTTCTACACATGAAGTTTTGAGGATGTAATACTTGCCTAATAAATTACATTTTGCTTTTCCTGAGAGGTTTCCTACAGCTATTTGTACAGAATGCATGGTCAGGATGGGGCCTGTCAAGCTATGGTGATTCAAAAGCAGGTGACTCCCCAAGACTACCCAGGAGTCCTATTGCCACCTAATTGGTTATAATGTGAATTTTGATTTGGGATGGATCTCATCCTACTCAACTGAAAAGATAAAGATATGCTATAAGGTAGGTGGAGTGAAGAGGTGTAGACTCCTTTATTATTACTTCAAAGAGCTGGGGAAAATGCATCTATATATTCACATTATCCAAAATGTTCAACCTTACCTAAAATGATGCCTATGATATTTAGTAGATTTAGTGTCGGGAAAACCGTGTTTTAAAATTATCCTGAGACACAAACTGTGAGAGGCTGTGAGCAAATCAATTCACTTTTTTCTTGGTTTCAGTCTCCTCATCTGTAAGATATGGATAATAGGCGCACCTGCCTTACAGGATTGTTGTAAACCTCAAATGAGATTTAAGTGTATATGTAAATAATTTTTCAAATTTCAGAGCATGTTGGTATTGTTAATATTGTTAAACAGGTGTCGTACCTACAAATTGGGATGTCTCAATTCACGATGCAAGGCTGGAGAAATCATTCTTATGTTTTATTGTAATTTTAAAAAGTATCTAGTTAGTAGTGTATCTATGCAATGGTTACCATTAGTCACAGCAAGATTGTTATTACCCATGCCCTGAATTCACTCCCTAGTCATGACATGTTCTGGGCCACAAAAAAATCTATTGTGCCCAGACAAAACCTAGATCCTGACTTTACTATATTTAAACTGACTTGATGAACTCTATTAAATTGTTTATCGGTTGATAATTTTTGAGGATCATCAATCCTGGCAACTTGAATCTGTTAGAATTAGTCTTCCAAAAATAAATGATGTTTTAACAAGCAACAACAGGAGGATGGCCACCATGTAACTTGGCTGCAGAGCCACAACTTTGGAAATATGCCAGGTGTAAGACTATCCAGAATATAGATACAGATCACATGTTTAAAATGTCCATATCCAAGCTAGCATAAAAAATCTTAATGGGAGCATTATTAATTAAATTTTAAAAATCATTTGTTTTTCCCCTTTTGAACCTCAAAACTATTCTTCATAATCTATACAGTCCTTAGTCCTGAACTATTTAAAAATAATAAACTTTAAGGGAGTACTTGGGAAGAAAATAGAGCAGAGAACTTAGCAAAGTAAAAGTCTTCCTAATGATTACTCCCAGTAATGGGAGAGAGACAATATTTCATTTAAATTAAAACAAATAGTCTTTCCATAAGAATATTGTTACTTTGCAGATAGAGATAGATAGTTATAGATTATACATGCAGATATATCTACATACACATATCTATCTATCTAGATATATATCTAGATCTAGTCTGTATTTCTATATTAAGATTGATAACAGTCACATTCATTGAAATGCCTGATGAAACCAGAGACCTTAATAAGACAATATTGGAAACAGTTCATGTATGCACTGGCAAAAATCTCATTTCAGTTCATTGCTTGTATGTTTCTGTGTTTCTACAGAGCTGTCATCTAATAATGTAGCTCAAGGGGAGCTTCTTGCTATAGTTATCTTCATCTATTTCCTTTCTTGTAGCAATTTATCATCACTGATCCCTCCTTTGCTTCCCCTAAGAAATTAAAAACAAATCAGGATTCATTCTCCCTTGAACTTTGAAAAAGAATGGAATGACTTTTAAAGTATGGAAGAGTAATTCTTAGCTACTGTTAACTTATTTTTCCATGTTTATTGTAAAAGTAGCATATACCTCTCACTTTATAATCCCTTAAAAGAAGAGTCAATATAACAGCTGAAAAAAATGGGGCCAAACTCTCATCATCATTCATCCCACCCCAAAACCCAACGGCTCCATTTAGGTATATGGTGCTCCATCTGGGCGCCTTTTGTCTCCAGTCACTAGGAAAACTCAAGGATCACAATTGCCTCATGCTCATTATTCATCACTCCTAGTTGGCCACCATTGCGTTTTGTCTAGTTAAGGAGAAGAAATGCCTTTATATATATATGACAAACTGGCCAGACAAAATCTATTTTAATGGCACCATATGTTGGACACCATCTCTAGAGGCTGACATATTAAGGTCTTGTAAATAAGCATTAGAACTTTTAGCTGTGAGGACCACAGAAGAACATCAAGTTTCCTGTAAAAGTCAGGGCACAGATTTTAAGAAATTCAGAACTACCCCTTCTGTGCCTTTTAAAAGATTGTATCTTTTGTGGGTGGGCAAAGTGAAAGCTTTCAGATATTGTTCTAAAGTTCAAAAACATCTCTAGTTCAATCCCCTCATTTTATAGGTAAGGAAACTGAGGCCACTAAGTGACATTTGAACCCAGGTCTTCTATTTCCAGGGAAAGTGCTTTTTCAGTGAACTTTTCAAATGAAGGAACTAAGATTTTATTTTATTTTTCTATCAAGGATGCTATGTTGCATTTTTTTGCTAATATATGAATAGTTTGTGAAGAAACAACCAAGAAGAATGCATTTATCTGAAGAAAAAAATCCAAACTAGTGCTTGAAATTCATTAGAAACAATATCCTGAGATTAGAAACTTTTTGCCCTACTGACTCAGAGAATATTCCTGTATTCTGGCTTTTATTTTATCCTATAAAACTCTGTGCTTATCCTAATAGGCTATATTTTCCTTATGTCTTTTCCTTACTGATACATTATTGATTCAATGCTGCCTCGTGGTCTCTACCTAGGGTTGAAGAGAGAGAAGAAAATAAAAGGTGGAACCAATAGCTTAATACCTTCATCACCATGAGAGAAGGCTCTCTGAATTGTGTTGTACGTAAATGACCTTGGGAAACATGTAAGTTTTCTAGTCATACCCATGAAAAGAAAGCACATTAACAAAAATGAGTAACAGCTTGCCAAACGAATTCCCCAATTACCATCACATTTTCTAAGAACACTATTTATGGAAAATACCTAACTGGAAGTTTTATGAGATTTGGGAAATATTTCTTCTGGCCTTTAGGAAAATGCTTTTTCCACCATCATGCACACAATTGGCAGAACAAAGTAATTTTCTAATGGCTAGCACATTATTGTATTTTAAAGTTATGATTTTGTAGGACAACAAAACAAAACCTGTTTCTAATACAACAAAAGATTTAAAGTAACCATGAGATGCTTTTGAGTCCAATCTCCTACGAAGAAATTCTAAACATATGAACATATTTTATAATTTTAAAGATGCTTGGATAATGTTATTATCCAAAAGTTATAAATATGAAGTTATTTGATAAATTAGTTAAATGTATTTTTATTTGTGCTAGGCACGTAGTAAGCACTTAAAATGCTTGATAATAGGAAAGACTTTCATACCATTCAGATGGTTCTCAGACCAGGCTAACTGATCTGGGAGACATCACTGGATTGGCTACAGGGTGATGAATTTTTCAGTCACATAAATTCAAAGTCATAGAATGATTGTAGAGATTTGTATCAAAGTAGAAAGTTCCCATGCTAAGAAAAATAGAGATTTTTGAAAGCATGGAAGAATGCTATATTCCAAATGAATATACTCTCCACAGTAAAGTATTGAGGAAGTTTTTCCTGGCATAGTTTTCATATGCTTACATATTTATTTTATCTACCATCTGTCTACTCCATCCATACAGAGACAGTCTACCCAAAAATAACTAACACATTCACAAATATGCCACAAATGTTACCGATACACTTAACACATTTAACCATGTATATAGATTATCTATCGGTAATTTACTTATCCAGCTCATATTCTTTAAAGGAAAGAATTACATCTTCTGCCTTATCATATTTCCTCTCTACTGTCCCTACACAACACCCAATTACTGTTTTGCCCATAGAAGGCAGAACAAAACCCAAGAAAAACAACAACCCATATATTGATGAATTGATATTTCCTGTCATGCTGGAGCTTTTATTCATTTCCACCTTGGAGATGGAGAACAGCTGTTACTATGCATTCTACAACAGACTAGACAAATACGGTTCCAATTTTCCTTAGATCTACAAAGGTAGAGGTAGTTTGAGTCTATAAAACTTCCCAAGATAAACCAAATAGAATTTGTGGAATGACGGCAATTTATTAACCATTTCTTATGAGTTCTGACTACGCTCAAATGTAGAATGTCTGCTTAGTAGCATAAGAACATAAAGTAAGATCATGCACTGGGATTAAGGCAAAGAATTAACATTATACTCATGGACCTCTACTCACCTCAATGAAAAATATACTGGCTGCTGATGTTGGATGGTTGTACATGTAGACTGTCACAAGGATGGCCGTTGCTATGATGAGGACGAGGATAAGGATTCCAACGATTAAACCAGCATGGAGAGCTCCCTCTTTTTTCTCTGCTGCACTGTCATCAGTAGAGGCTACAAGGACAGTAGACTTATTAGTAGGATGCTTTCTGCCTTCCTAAGTTTGCGTTCCATTTCGGGAATTTAAAAAAAATTGTGAACAGTAACATTGAATTTTCCTTTTTCTAAACATTTCCCACAAAATATTTTCAGTGGCACTGATTCTAAAATGAGATTAGATTTTCTTTATTCATTCAACTGAACATTCTTACTGTTGAATAGAATGTGTTTCCTGGTGCTTTACTATTTTTAGTTCAATAAACAAAATTAATCTATTGTAAATGTAATTAGGGACATTTGAATATCTTAGTTAAGTATGCAATTAATCTCCCTTTGATTTCTCCTAGAAAGTATAAGAATTGTTTTGCAGACAAATTGGTGAATAAAATACATTTCAAAAGCCTGGATAGAATTGTTCTTTAAAAGTATAAAATTTGGATGCCAAATGACTCACCAATAGTTTCATCAGAGTTTAAGAAGTGTATATGGACTATGAAAATATTCTACTGTGCTTTCACTGAGATGTTTTCCTAACATACTTTCAGCAAGTGCAACATTATGATATCTAATAATTGTTAAACCAAAGATGAAGCCATCAAAGGAAACCTATAAGTTTCTAAAGCACTATGAGAATAGACCATTAAAATTAATTTAGTAGAAGTGAAGTGACTACTGCACCTCTTCATGGAGAGTCAATATTTTGGCTTTTGATATAATTATTAAAAATCCACAGAGAGCTTCCATGCTCAAACCAAACTCACCTATTTTTACCTATCCATAAATGGTAGAAGAAGAAAGGAAAGAGAGATGTTTGAGAGACTCTGGAGCAAAGCATTCAGGCAACTCTACATTAGCACATGGCCCATCAAATACAAAAGATGTTCTTCAGAGCATATTTGATGATTTTAAATTATTAGCAGGTACTGATCTTTTCAAAATATTTCTTTCATAAAAAGTCAAATAATCCACACTATTATGTACTTATCTCCTTCATGTCATTCCTCAGGTAAAAACTCTTCAATGCCTCTGCCTACAGAGAATTAACTTTGTATCTCAATATTTCCAATATAATCTATTCTGACTCCATCCCCTTTATCGACATCTTCCTGATTTCCTCCCCAAAAGGGACCCTCTGATTCAGTTATGTTGGATTCCTGACTCTCCTTCAACCACACCACACTCACTACCTCAATCCATCATACTAGCCACTGGAATACCATACCCCTCTTTGGGCACTCAAACCCTCTTGAAACTTTTAGATTCATTTTCTGCCTCATGTTCTCCATGAATTACTACAATGTGATAACATTTTGTCTTTGTGACTATCTACAATTCCTGGCTTCCCTTACTTTACATATTATAGTTTTGATTATCCAAAATTTAACAGTGATCAGGTTTATAGAAAAAAAAATTAGTTGGTTATAGTGGAAAGAGAAATGGACTTGTCAGCAGATCTTTGTGAACACGGTTTAAAAACATAAATTGTTAATAATCACTTGAAAAATACTTAGTATCACTAATAAAGAGACGTAAATCAAAATCATGATGAGCTGCCATTTTACAACCACCAAATTGGTAAAAAAAAAATAATTAGTACCAATGAAAGACATTGGTGGGGTTGTGGAGAAACATGAACTAATTCACTGAAGAGATCATTGTAAACTTAAAGGAAATTTTTGGAAAGCAATGTACCACCACACTGAAAAAGTCACTAAGGTGGTCATACCCTTTGACCTCTTAGTTCAATTTCACTGAGCACAATATGACCTGAAAATTCTATTGAAAAGAAATAGATACCCATTCAAAGATTTTTATAGCAGAATCACATGAAATTGCAAGAGAAAAGTACTGAACTAGTTAAATAAATCATAGTGCATTGACAGAATACTATAATACTATTTAGATCAAGTCTGACAAATATAATTAAATCTGAGAAGAGATTTAGGAAATCGTGCAAAGCGTAAAGATCATAACAGTATATACTAACTATGACTACATGATATTGTATGGACAAAGGATGCTCAAAGACTTGGAATGAAAAGTTATGCTTCAAGTATCGAAATGTTTGTAAAAACTAAACCAGCACTAAATATACTTAATAATATTGATGTTTAATCTTATATTTTAAATGAATTATTCAGTAACAATAATAGCGATGACCTTGCCACCAGTAGTAACTGGCTCTGTAACCCTGTACAAGTCACTTAAATTCTCTGTATCTCAATTTCTTATCTAGAAAATGGGTATTATATGTGATATATATAGCTATATGCATACACACATGTGATATATAGATATATATGCATATACACATATATGTATACACATATGTACACACACATATATACACAAACATATATAAACATACATGCTTATGTGTTTATGTATATGAACTTGATCATAAATAATGTAAAAATTGTGGTTATTTGCTTTTGTTATTTAGAACTCCAGTCATAAGTTGAATGAATAAATCTTTAAAAGGGAAGAGAATGATCAACCCACTCATTTTCTACTAATTTGCTTATATTTTGACAGACATTAGATGACTGATGAAAAAGTACATTTCCCAGTGGAAATCAAGGTGAGCCTCCATTACTAAAAAGAACAGAAGATTTTTATCCTTATTTCTATGTACAGTGATCTCTTCCAGAACAAGGACATGGCAATTAGCGAAATTAATGTTACCAGACGATGATGTCTGGAAAGATGCCAGTAACTTCAAGTGGTAGGGAATGTACGATAAAAGTAAAGTAAATACCTTCATTTTAATTAGCGTGATGGTAGCTTAAGGTGAATAAACATCTAACACAAATTGCTAAATTTGAATGGATTATGATGGACTCTGTACTACAAATAAATTACATCTTGATGTGAATTGAATCAGGAAAATAGAGTACCAGAATTTCCAGTGCAATATATTTGCTTTCTTTTTCATTTGTAAGTTATTTTGGATGTAGCCATTAAAATTATGGACACTTTTGAGCAACGATGTTAATATTTTAAAAGACATAATGCATTAAGTTAACATAAGTAGTACTTATATTCCTTTCTTTTTTGTATAGTAGAATTCCTCTATATAAGAGAATACAATGGGGGAAAATGCAATTCATTTAAAAAGAGCCTTTAAACCATCCTGAAGTTTCACCTCACAAAAACCAAAATTGCAAAGAGGAGAGCAGAGAAATAGTCAATGTTAGAGGAGTTATGGGAAAATGGCACACTAATGTTTTGTTAGTAGAGTAGTGTGAATTGGACTCTATCCTTGAAAGCAATTTGGAATAATATGAAGAAAGTTATACTTTTCAAAATATTTACAGAAGCTCCTTTTTAATTAGCAAAAAACAATAAATCAAAATTGGAAACACTTGAGCCTCAGGCAGCTCGCACCAAAGCTCCACACTTTGAATTTCTATACTAAGAAAATCATGGATCTCTAGTATTGATACACATGCATACATCCACTAATACATAGCATAGTGTATTCTATACATCTTAAAAATAATGATTTAAAGAGTTAAGGAAACACAGTGGCAACAAAAATGGGAACATGGTAGAATAAACACTACACAACAAAGCTGATTTTGTAAAATTATAAATAACAAGCTTGGCCCCCCAAAAAGATATATAAGAAGACAGTTCTTTCTGCTCCTTTGTAGAAGCTGGTATTGTCAGGCATGGGGAACTGCATGTAAAATATATTTTATTGATGTCTTGATTAGTTTTAATGAATTTTTGTTTTACACTCCTCTTTTTCTTTTAAATTCTGTTAGAAGAGGCGAAAGAAGTAAATAGGGATAAATATAGGATATGTAAAAAATAAAATCTTTTAAAATAAATCATAAACACCTCAAATGGGATATTAAATATAAAACTGCTTCCTACTTAATAAGTTTACACAGTTGATAATTTAGTTTGTTCACCCTGAGGTCAGAGGGATCATGATATATTAATTTAATTCCCTTTGCAGAAAAAAACACATAAAGCTGTTGACTTTGGCAATAATCCTCACTAATGCTACAGGGAGAGATCATTGAAAGAGACCTTGGAATAACTTTCATGTACATCGTGATTACACCCTTAACACAGCCTGATAACAGTTTTGAGAAAGTTTCAAGCAGCTAGGGAGCTGTCATGACCAATCCCTTCCTTTAGGAGAATTTTTAAATGTTCACCTTTCCTCTATTCTCTTCTGTGACTACTCAAACCAGTATTTTTCCTCCTTCCCACTTTCCATCAAGGTGGAAGAGTTTATATATGCAGCTCTCTACTTCTCATTATGCATTGATGGATAGGGAGCAAAGGATAGGCAATAGGAAATTCAGGCAGAAAAAAGGAGCCTTTGTTATTAAAACACAGACATATGTGTGCATGAAAATTTATACGTATGTATACATATATGCATACTATATATACATACTTAACTATGTGTGCATCTATTCAGAGATACACACTGATATATATATATATATGTATATACATATATATATTTCATATGCAACAAATATCTCTTTTCCTTCTGCAATTTTCAGGACCTTTAAAAATATCTATCTATATATCCAGATATACATATATACATAAAGACTCAAGGATGCTAATTAGTATCAGATGATGTTACATTGCCCCAATATAGGCCATTAGTGACCTGAGCATGTTCTTTGATTTTTTAAAAATAATACTGTGAAACACAAATTGACATTTAAATGTGAAGAACGCATCAAGGACCATCAAGCCAATGCTATTATTTCTTAATAAACCTTCCTTGGCACCATAGAACCAGAGACAGACTTAGTGTGAGAGAAGGAAAATAGCAACAATTATGTTGTGATGAAACTCTTGAGGGGGAAAAACATTCAGAATCTCACAAATAAGGTTCATTGGCCCACTTTTAGCAAAATATATGAAATAACAATACATGCCTAGGAAGAAACCAAAAAAGTGTTAGCATTCTGTTTCTTCCTGGAGAATTAACTTTAAAGCTGTATAGCTATTTTGATCATACAGCTAGGTTTTTAGGGTTTCTATGTGTTTTGTCTTGATATCTAGATTTCAGAGTCTGCATCCTGCAGTACAATGTTCCAATATGTTTTAAAGATTTAATTATCACTGGAAAATCTGTTCTCTACTTCATTTCTGTTATGCCACAGAAAAGAGTTAAGGTTACTATGAAATAACTGCTATAATTAAATACGAGGAAAGAAACCTAGCTGACACAGAGAAGTAATCTTCACCTATCACCTATGATGCCTATCTCTCTTTATTCTAACTACTGTGGCAGAGTAAGTTCTTTGAGGCACCGTAAAGAGGAAGGATAATATAAATTGTGGCCAAAAAAACATTGTTCCAGAATGATAAATCTTGGAGAGTCAATGCTGGAATGTCTTCTTCTAGCCAAGATATAGGCATTTAGTTAGTGCTTGTTAAAGATTAGTCTTCCAATATCAGATTATTAAAATTTAAGAAGAAAAGATCCCTTTGGGACCTGCCACATTTATGGATTTTTAGCCAAGTACATGGCTTTATGAAGACTGATGGAATGCCAACTCTTTCCTTCTGGAAGTTTTCCCATGTACACCAAGACATTTCATTCTTTAGCCTCTGTATTCCATTGCAGCTCTTCTCTACATATTATCCTAGCTCTCCTTCAGTGTTTTCCTCATTTAAGTCTCATCACTCCTTCATCCATTCTTTTTTACAATGATTGTATTAATCTTTTATGGGCAATTTCTAAGACTTCCAGTGTGTTGATGATATTCTCATACTAGGATACCTAGAATTTCTTGCACAAGAAAGACATGTAATCCACAAATACATACCACAGTGAAAATACATTCATGGGTCATATGGTAACATCACTATAGTAAGTATCTGGATAAACATAGGGAATAGGCAGGTAAAAATGATGATAAATTCATTAGATTTGGCAGGTCTATCTGACCTGGACTTGCCCCTTGTTACAGACCATCCTATTAACAGGGAGACTTGGGATTTAAATTTCCATACCACATAGAATATTCTGGTCAAAAGAAACTTTACAATAAGATAATGCTTTTTTATAGCTATAATCATTTGCTCTTTATGTCTTAAAACTAAAGGGAAATAAAACTTGTCAAATAATGAAAAGGGGAAACTTAATTCTCCAATAATGAGGATATCAAGAAAGGAATCACCACCTAACCTAACCCACTTCTATCCATGCTATGTGATTTATGATTGTATCTACAGTTACAATAAGAATATGAAGCCCTGCACTGTTTTAGGGTTTCACAAGGAAAAACAAAAACAAAGCTCCCAGATTTACAAAATACATTTTTGTTTCCCACCATCCTCTACCACCACACTGGCAATTATCTGCTTTGGAAAATATAATTTCTATACTTTTTTCAGGAATATGAATTCTTAGTATAATTCCAAAAATATCTTTTTCCTATGACAGCTATTTATTTGTCACTTGCTTACTTTTAAGATCAAAGAATGAGAGCTGGCAGAGATGTTAGTGGCTATGTGGCAATTTCCCTTCATTTGATATAAGGATACACACAGACAAGGGAGGGGATTTGGTAAAAGTTGTACTGGTAGTAATTGAAAGACTTGGGATTCAATGCCAGATCCTTTACTCCAGATCCAATAAATGTTCTTTCCACTATATTATGCTAGTTCCATTTTATATACTACTCAAATGATAATTTTCCCCCCACAATGAGTACCTAAATTCTCAATCTAAATAAGTTATATTTAAATAAAAAAATTAAGTTTGTCTCTGTAGACCAGTTATTTTTTCCTTTATTCAGTACCAAACCAGGCATGTTTAATAATATAAAGGTCTGAAAGATGGGGATGCTAATATAGTGATGATGTAAATTTGAGTCAACCCAACTGTTCTGCATGCCATTTTGAGTTATGCTTTAAATAAAATGACTAAAACATCCACAGCATTTGACCCAGAGATCTTGCCGCTAGATATATGCTCCGAGAACATCAAGGATAGAACAAGGATATACACCAAAATACTTATAGTTGGACCATAAGTATGTATGGATAAATACTATATGTATATTATATGGTAGCACTTTTTTGACATCAAAGAGCACAACAAAATAGGTTGTATTTGAATGTTTTGGAAAATTGCTATTCCATAAGGAAAAAGGAAGAAATTAAGGAAGCATTAAATGACTTATGTGAATAGATCCCAAATAAAGAAATCAGAAATGAGGAAACAATATACACAGTGAAGCAAGTGGACGCACTTAACAGAAACAGTGAGGGGGAGAAGGGGAGGGGATTGAATGGTGTGTGATTATAATGGCCAAACTTGGTCCAAAAAAGAAATAAGAAAATCAACCACTTTCCCTGAGAGTCAGGGGACTATAAAGGTAGAACACTGGGTAAACTGTCAGAATAGATAGATGAGAGTATTAATTTTATGGAAATGTGAGGTTTTTAAGAAAAAAATGTTAAAAGGTAGTATTAGCTATAGGAGAATAAAGGGTTATATGTGGAAACAAAGAGCAATATACTTTTTTTAGACTATGAGAAGGTTTTAAAAGCATAAAAAATTAGTGAAATTTCAGAAAATAGCATTCATTCACATGACTAGGCCAAGGAAAAGGTTCAGACCAAGAAGGGAAGATTTCTATTACTATGAGTCCTATGCAGGATGGCTGGTAGAAGTCTCTAGTCTCACTGTTCATTCTGTCATGGATCATGGGGAGAAAAAACAAAACAAAACAGCATCAAACTTTCTGAATTGTCCAGGCTTGCTGGAAAAGGAGATGGATTATATTTATTCCAGATAAATTTTTTGAGTTTTTTATTTTATTTCTTTTTTTTTCCTTTATTTTTAGTTTCAACATTCATGTTTATAAGGTTTGGAGTTCCAATTTCCCCCTTCCCAAAGATGGTATGCACTCTGATAATAGGTTATACATGTACAATCATATTAAACATATTTCCCCATTAGTCATGTTGTGGAAGAAGAATCAGAACAAAAAGGAAAAATCATGAGAAAGAAAAGAAAACAACAAAAGAAAAAACAGTATGTTTCGATCTGCATTCAGACTGCATAGTTCTTTCTCTGGATGTGGATAGCATTTTGAATTGTCTTAGATCATTGTATTACTGAGAAGAGCTAAGTCTATCAAAGTTGGTCATTGCACAATGATACTGTCACTGTGTGCAATGTTCTTCTGGTTCTGCTCACATCACTCAGCTTCAGTCCCTGTAAGTCTTTCTTGGCTTTTCTGAAATCTGCCTGCTTGTCATTTCTTATAGAACAACAGTATTCCATTACATTCATATACCATAATTTGTTCAGTCATTCTCCAGTCGATGGGCATCCCCTTCCATGGAAATTCTTCAGCACAGATGGAATGGACAGGTCCCTATATGGTTCAGTTTGAATGACCTCAAAAGAAATACTATCACCAAGTTACCTTCCCCTTCTCACCTCCAGGCTACTCAAAGTAACTGACATTCCCTTAGTTAGAATTAATATTTTGAGGCAATGGATTAGACACTTGTTCATATATGTCATGTTATGAGGGAAGGACAGTATATTAGCACTCTGTTAGGAAAGGCTTATACATTAGTAATCATTTTTTACATGAATTAGTGTTATTGAATTCATTTTTTTTGGAAAATTGATTTCCTTTTAATAATACTGAATAACAAAGTAAAGTCTAATTTTAGTCTTTATGCATACTGGGGAAAGATTACAGACAGGTAACTTTAATAAACAAGTATTGTTTTAAGGATTTACTATGGTCCTGGAACTGTTGATACAAAGAAAAGCAACAGAACAAACACCAAAGACCAGCCCCTGCCCTTAGGGAGATTACATTCTGTTACATAAATCACCATGTACAATCTACTAAAGAGAATGGAGAGCAGGAAGATTGATAGCCAGTGTATGTATGAAATGTTACACTGCCATTGGATAACTGGATTTTTGGATGAGTTTTCTATCACGTATCAGAAAATATACCCTGAGGCACCAGGATATAGGATAGAAATTTTGATAGAGGCAATGAAATCTGCAAATATTTAGAACTTGGGGAACTGTCCAGGGATAATAAGTCCTGGGCTAGCATGAAAACAAATGAAGGACCCAACCACCTAGAGAGTGACAAAGAGAAAGGGTCTACCAAAAAGGCATACAAAAGAATCCTTAAATCAATCTCGTCTTCATAATTTGTCCTTGGGATGACAGTGATGGCAACTCCTCACCTATCTCAGCAGTGCTATCTGAGCAGTTATTTTCCAAAAGGTTCATAGAATTAATGTGTGATTCTCCCAGTCTGTGTAAATGCATGCTGAGAAGATAAAAGGTTCTCAGTAGGGAAGGAAGTAGGATTAATTGGTCTCATAATATAGAAAGTAATACTTGGCTAATATTTACTAAGGTCACTAATTCCATTTAAGATAAGAATCAGCCTGGATAAGGCTTTGAGACTTAGTCATTGCCAGGCACATACGGTGCCCCAGAATCTTTAGAGAGAACAATTTAACACGTTGGGCATTCTTAAAAAAAAAGAATGCTTGGGTTCTTCCTTAGATTGACCTGGGCATTCATATAATTATCAATTAATTAATTAATGATTGATTAATCAACCAACTAGTCAGTAATTATTAACCACATACCACATGCCTGGCCCCAGGCTAAGTACTGGGACTACAAAGATGACAGAATGAGCATTTCTTTTCTCAAATAGCATATATTTTCTGGGGGAGACAGAATTTCCATATGCAATTATAAGCACATGGAAAATGAAAGCAAAATAAATATGATGCAGTTATATTAGGGTACTAGCATTTGGGGAGGTGGTAGTGCTATCAGATGAAAGACAGAAGGTAGCCCAGGAAAGGAAGGGCTCATGGGTTGAGGTAGAGTAACATTCATGGAATAAATCAATCACTTTTGGTGATAGCTTCTGAGTGATATTTATTTCAAGTGGCCAGCCATCTGAAATGACAGCATTTCAAGCCATTCCCAATTCCCATAGACTTTGATATCAGAAATAAGACCTGTGAAGATTAATGAGAGTCTGTTAAGTCTCTAGCTTAAGCAGCCTGTCTAAGAGGTTCTCTTGAGGCATTTTGTGTGTGTGTGTGTGTGTGTGTGTGTGTGTGTGTGGGCAAGTGTGTTGGCATGTGTGTACAACATGGGAAATCTTTCTTGATTTAGTCCCTGGAAATACAATTAGTCTGTGTCAGCCTGAGCACTGCGATATCACTCCTGGAACTACTTGTGAACAATGATATTCTTTAGATATTTATTCTAGTGGAATTGATTTTACAAGTTGAGGAGAAGGACTCCATGGTCATGCAGTACATCTTGATGGGATAGTCATGATAGTGAAATTTTAAATAAACCAGGTCCTGGGACTTAAATCTGAATTTGGTTACAGGGCAGATAAAAAATGCCATACATCAGTATTATAAATGAAAAAGAGAAGCATGGAGAACCATTTGTGCAGAAATATTAAATTTTCATGGCCTAAGAGAAATGGCAGCAAATTGTGGTTTGGATATAATCTCTCATGAGGACAGAGAGAAGGAAGTTGAGTAAGAAACCATTTTAGAAAGAACTATAAAAGCTGTTATGACACTTGACACAGTTTGTATATTCTGCCCCTATCCATGGCATAATGATTCAGAAACATAAAGCTCTCTAGAGTAAAAGACTCATATAAAATGGTTAACATAGAGTGAGACATAGTCCTTTCCCTCCATATCTGCACTAGGAAGAAATTTCACAATATTTGCTAGACTAATCATATGAGTCCTGTGATAATAATATCTAAATTGATAGCTATCTGATGAATGACTTCCTTCTTAAAAGCTGATTTCATCTGAAATTCCCCATTTAAGATTGCATGATTCTATAAGTACAGTAGTTGGTTGTACTGGTCCAACCTTCAATGCGGGGAGAACGGCAATGAAGCCAGGGTTTGTGTGGGGAGTGAAAGGAGGATGGGAGGATAAGAGGGGGAAGAGGGAGAGAGAGAGAGAGAGAAAGAGAGAAAGAGAGAGAGACAGAGAGAGAGACAGAGACAGACACAGAAAGAGACAGAGAGAGACACCGAGAGACATGGAGAGACAGAGAAAAATAGAGAGAAAGACAGAGAGAGAGAGAGAGAGAGAGAGAGAGAGAGAGAGAAAGAGAGAGAGAGAGAAAGAGAGGAAAAGGATAGAGACAGAGAGAGAGACAGAGAGGGAGAGAGAGAGAAAGAGAAAGAGATAGGGGGGAGGGAACAAATGAATGAGTTGGAAGTCTTCAAGGCATAGTTGGATGACTGATTATTTATCTGGAATGTGTTTTTATAGGGAATTCCTGTTCAGATTTGGGGATGTCAGAAGACTCCTAAGGTCCCTTCCAGGTAGGGAAATCAGTGATTCTAATTGCATTCACTGTTTTTTATTTCAATCTTTCCAGTGGTTTTGCTGAACTAGTGATAATATAGTTCTTTGTAAGAATTAGAAAGAAAATCCAGTTTAAATAAGTATAAAGTAATAACTACCCTCTTTCTCCCTCCCTGTCCTTCCCTCTGGCCCTAAACACAATTTTTCAAGGTTAAATGACAAAGGCAAAAATTGCATTTAAATTTAAGGAAAAAAAAGTTGACATCCAGGTTATAGCAGCAACATGAGTTAATTACTCTTCTACTAAAAATAAATTGTGGTTAGGTTTGATCCTTCAAGTAATTGTGGTCAGTGGAATAATGTTTGGTCACATTAGGTTACAGCCATGTTCCCAATCAGTTTGGCTATTCTTTGACACTGCTGTAATTAACTCCTGTCCTTAAGGGCCAGGATACTTTCAATATCTTATGTACATTTATTTGAAAATTGCAGAGGGCAAGCAACTAAAATTTAGGAAAAGGGTAACATAATTCCATCAAAGTAGCATTACTAGAACTAAAGGAGACTAATTTCATATGGAACCTGAGCATCTGAACTCAGATCCTTCTGACTCCAATGCTCTATCCACTGTACCAGTTAACGAGGATGGAGCAGAGAGGAAGCAGTGAATTGTAACAGAACTCAGTAAATCTAATAGGAAAAGAGCATGAAAAGGAGAGAAAGAATGTTAATTTAAAAATGAGCTCAGAATGGGCCTTTCAGCAAAAGACATTCTCAGGACTGGGAACGGCAAAAAAAGGAAATATTTTGTGATGTGCCCTGGGTGTTTGCTTATTTTATCAGAAATTATGTAAGCAAGTGATATTTTATTTTTCACCATCAGATTGGAATTTAATTTATTGTCTTGATTTATAATTAAACAAAATAAAGTCATGGATATTAAAAAGAAACAGCTCTCTGCTAATTCCACCTTCCCCACACACTGTGACACCAACAAAATCCAAATTATTGAAAGGATAGACATTGAAAACACAGATTTGTCTTTACTCAAATGAAAGCATGTTTTCAATGCATTCATTACTGAGCATATATTGGAAATATGTTAATAAATCCCATCAGTGGGGGGTGGAGCCAAGATGGCGGAGTAGAAAGACGCACGTATGCTAGCTCCGAACCCACAGCCCCCATATTTCCTGCAAGAAGAACTCCCCACAAATTCTGGAGCACTGCAAGGCACACAGAAACACAGTGGAAATGATCTCCATTCCAGAGAGCCCTGGAGAGCCATCCCCAGGGGTCCATCGCGCTCCGGACAGCACAGTCCACCCCTGCTCTGCCCTGGCCAGGTGGCCCCAGAGGAACAGATCCGAGGAGCCTTCAGGGATGGAACCTCTGGCAGCCGTGAAGGTCCCTCCACCCACAGGCGCTACAGGTCAGTGAGAGAGACGTCTGGGCTGGCCGAGAGGGGAGCGGGGTGTCTCCATAACTCAGGCCCTCTTGGGAGGCAGCAGTGGAGGGAGCAGCAGAGGCAGCAGCAGCCTGGGACTCCCCAAGCAGGCAGAAGTTCAGGGCCATTACCGAAAGTCTCTGCACAAACCCCCTGAGGGAACTGAGCCTGAGAGACGAGAAGGACCTGCCCCCACCCGCCCCAATACTGAAGGTATCTGCATAAAGCCCCTGAGGGAACTGAGCCTGGGAGGTGGCCCTGCCCCCACCCAAGCACCAGAACTTAAGCTCACATCGAATAGCAGCCACTCCTGCCACAGAAAGCCCATTTGAATCTCAGACCCCAAGCACTAGCTGGGCGGATCTAGGCAGGGGTGGACAGAAATCTCAGAACTCAAGTAACTGGCTGGGAAAATGCCCAGAAAAGGGAAGAAAAATAAGACTATAGACAGCTACTTTGATGGGGTACAGATGTTCCCACCTTTCAATTCTGATGACAAGGAACTATTCTTCTCATCAGGGAAAGAAGTGGAGGTTGGGTCCTCTGTATCCCAGACATCCCAGGGGGATGTCCGGTGGGCTCAGGCCATGGAAGAGCTCAAAAAGGATTTTGAAAATCAAGTTAGACAGGTGGAGGAAAAACTGGGAAGAGAAATGAGAGAGATGCAAGAAAAGCATGAAAAACGGGTCAATACCTTGCTAAAGGAGACCCAAAAAATTGCTGAAGAAAATAACACCTTGAAAAATAGGCTCACTCAATTGGCAAAAGAGGTTCAAAAAGCCAATGAGTAGAAGAATGCTTTCAAAAGCAGAATTAGCCAATTGGAAAAAGAGGTTCAAAAGCTCACTGAAGATAATAGTTCTCTCAAAATTAGAATGGAAGAGATGCAGTCTAATGACTTTCTGAGAAACCAAGAAATCACAAAACAAAACCAAAAGAATGAAAAAATGGAAGAGAATGTGAAATATCTCATGGGAAAAACAACTGACCTGGAAAATAGATCCAGGAGAGACAATTTAAAAATTATGGAACTACCTGAAAGTCATGATCAAAAAAAGAGCCTAGACATCATCTTTCATGAAATTATCAAGGAAAACTGCCCTGGTAGTCTACAACCAGAGGGCAAAATAAGTATTGAAAGAATCCATAGATCACCACCTGAAAGAGATTCAAAAAGAGAAACTCCTAGGAATGTTGTGGCCAAATTCCAGAATTCCCAGGTCAAGGAGAAAATATTGCAAGCAGCTAGAAAGAAACAATTCTAGTATTGTGGAAATACAATCAGGATAACTCAAGATCTAGCAGCTTCTACATTAAGGGATCGAAGGGAGTGGAATAGGATATTCCAGAAGGCAAAGGAACTAGGACTCAAACCAAGAATCACCTACCCAGCTAAACTGAGTATAATACTTCAGGGGAAAATATGGTCTTTCAATGAAACAGAGGACTTTCAAGCATTCTTGATGAAAAGACCAGAGCTGAAAAGAAAATTTGACTTTCAAACACAAGAATGAGAAGAAGCATGAAAAAGTAAACAGCAAAGAGAAGTCATAAGGGACTTACCAAAAGTGAATTGTTTACATTCCTACATGGAAAGACAATATTTGTAACTCTTAAAACTTTTCAGTATCTGTGTAGCTGGTGGGACCACACACACATACACACATGTACACATGTACACATGTACACACATGTGTGCATGCACACACACATACACACATGCACGCACATACAGAGACAGAGAGCACAGAGTGAATTGAATAGGATGGGATCATATAATAAAAGAAATTAAGGTAAATGGTGAGAGAGAAATGTAGTAGGAGGAAAGAGGGTGAAATGGAATGGGGTAAATTATCTCTCATTCAAGAGGCAAGAAGGAAACTTTTTAGTGGAGGGACAAAGAGGAGAGCTGAGAAAAAAACAAGAAGTTTACCCTCATCACATTCGACTAAAGGAAGGAGTAAAATGCACACTCATTTTGGTATGAAAACCTATCTTACAATACAGGAAAATGGGGGAGAAGGAGATAAGCAAGGTGGGGGGGATGATGGAAGGGAGGGCAATGGGAGGAGGGAGCAATTTGAAGTCAACACTCAGGGAGGGACAGCATCAAAAGACAGAATAGAAACAATGAGGGGCAGGATAGGATGGAGGGTAATTCAGTTAGTCTTACACAACACAACTATTGTTGAAGTCATTTGCAAAACTACACAGATATGGCCTATATTGAATTGCCTGCCTTCCCAAAGGGAATGGGTGGGGAGGGAGGGATGGAGAGAATTTGGAACTCAAAGTTTTAGGAACAACTGTTTAGTATTGTTGTTGCTACTAGGAAATAAGAAATACAGTTAATGGGGAGTAGAAAGTCATCTGGCCCTACAGGACAAAAGAGAAGATGGGGATAAGAGAAGGGAGGGATGATAGAAGAGAAGGAAGATTGGTGATAGGGAAAATTAGAGTGCTTGGTGTATTGGGGTGGGGGGAGAGGATAAAAAGGGAGAAAATTTGGAACCCAAAATTTTGTGAAAATGAATGTAAAAAGTTAAATAAATAAATTTTTATTAAAAAAAAAATAAATCCCATCAGTTAGGTGGCACAGTGTATAAAGTGCTAGATCTGTAGTCAGGAAGACCTGATATCAAATCCTGCTTCAGATGTTTACTAGATGTGTGACCTAAGGCAAATCACTTGATCTAAGTCTTAGCTTTCTTATCTGTAAAATGAGGAGGTTGTTGTAAGTATAAAATGAGATGACATATATAAAACACTTTGAAATCCTAAAGTTAAATAAATGTTAGCAATAATGATTATATATATATATGTATGTAATTACTAATATAATGCACTAATTAATATATTCTGGGAGAAAAAGAAAATATTTAGGATCTTGAGAAAGCAGAGAATTCTACTTCACAATTTTCCATTCTACAACTCAGGAAGAGAGAATAATTTGCTCTAGGAAGTCACTACCTACTAAAATGTATCTTTAGAGTCACTCATGAGATATAGTACCTACTTTATGGACACACAGTTAGCTTTGGTCACAGGAAGAAAGAAAGGAAGAACACAGTTTTTTTTTTTTTCATTTCACATTTCATGAAAAAAAATCAACACCTCATCCTCAACATCATTTGAATCATTCATTTTCAGTGCATTTCTTTCAGATCCAAGTTTGGGTTTCTATGAAAACTAGCTAGATAAAGCATGAGGTAAAACTAAACTCTGAGGGATTTTACAATGTCATGAACTGAAAATGATAGATGTTCAACAACCTGTCAAAAAGAAGTAACAGTTTTCTTTACTTTTGAGCCTATGATCTACAGGAAAGACATAGATCAAAAGTCCAGTGAAGGCAGAAAAAATACCAAATGATATGTTACTTTGATGATTTATATATGAAAAGAAAAAATAATAATTCAAGTGAATGATAAATGGAACCTAAAACACTTGATCTGTCACTACAGATTAGGCAATAAATATAGAACCTTAATTATTCCATTGAAAAAGTACAAATAATACTCTAATATTTTATCACTGGATGAAAAGTCTTCTGATATGAACAGAAGAAATTTGAAGCATAACCTTAGAAAATCTGAATTAGCCCAGTTATTCTACAGTGGCTTATTAAAAAGTGCACCTACATCAGAACTTTGAAATAAATCACTTTGTAGAATGTGCCTTTGAATTAACTTTTCTCCTTAT
Organism: Bettongia penicillata ogilbyi; assembly: GCA_023548195.1. NCBI lineage: Eukaryota > Metazoa > Chordata > Mammalia > Diprotodontia > Potoroidae > Bettongia > Bettongia penicillata. The sequence goes on from JAJHZJ010000453.1 coordinate 20,455,728, forward strand.
CTATTTTCCACTAGTTTAACCGATAAATTCTGTAAAATTCTTCCACAAAACATAACATGAAGGTTATTCTCTGTCCTCAAGGTCTATGCCATCAGTTATAATCTCTAGCAGCATCTGCCAAGATGGAAAGGACTTCGAACATGGGTTCTGGTAGCAAATTCTCTGTTGTTCATGGAACAAATATAATGAATGATTTAAAAAAATACTTTTTTACCAGATTATGTAGAGATAATCTTTTTTTTGAGTTCAAAGTTGCTTCCAGACTTAAAAACAGATAAACTCCATTATATCCTTAAATTTTCAATTAACTTTAATCCAATTAAATAATTCCCCAAACTATTATTAAATGCCTAGTTTATGCCATACGATGTATCAAATGAAAAGATACAGATACTAAAATGAGCTTTTTGATTTTACCACTAACAGTGACAAAGTAGATGGAAAAAAACAGGCAGTGGGGGATAAGCAAAGGATTATTCTTAGACTACTTACAAAGTCATTTAATTATTTGTACATTTAATAAGCAATCTACATGGAACAATCACACATTTTGACAGTCAGTACGTTGGGTGAGTCATTAACATGTTCTCCTTACAGAGATGATTAAGGGACTCAATTTAATCATGTACCCAAAGGTAACAGGAAATAGAATTTAATAGGATGCTTGGTCTCCTTGTAGGGTTCAGCAACATTAGAAGCAAAGAGACTATCCTGAAGTTATTTGGGGGTTTTGAAATACTGTCAGCTAAAAGAAGTAATTAGCAAGAGTATCCAAACAACATTAACCTATACCTTGAGCCTTGGTACTTATAAATGCAAAGGCCAAAGTCATAATTATCTCCTACAATACATTTTCTTCAAGAAGAGATTTAGAAGCACCAGAATAACAACAGAAATTGACTCTATTTCCTAAGATTAATAAGAACTAATTGAAACAATTCAAAATGAACTGACCATGCGACCAGATCATCAACCAGGAGCAAAAGTCACATTTAATATCAAATTCAAAGAAAGAATAAAGAGTAGAAGCCACTCCATGTGATAACATCAGCTCTAAACTTAACTATTTACTCCATAAAAAGAGAAGTGGACAAAGGTCAAGACACTGACCATTTTTAGAGAAGTCTACTATAAAACACATTTCAAAAGGAGGCCAAGAGATTCTGGAAACATAACAATGACAAGAACTAGAATTTATATAGCACTTTACAATTTGTAATTTACTTTACTGAAGTTCTCTCATTATTATTACCTCAAAATAACCCTATAATTTAAGTATTATAATTGTTCTCCTTTTACAGATTTGGAAAATGAGGCTGGGAGAGTTTAATTGCTTAGTGCAGGTTCACACAGCTAAGTATCTGAGGCAGTATTTGAACTCGAGTCTTCCTGTCTTCAAGTCTAGCATTCTATTGACTGGGACAAATTGAAACTTCTATCAGAAACTACCTCAGTCAGCAGAAACTTTGTGAAACCTAGCCCTGAGAGCCAGTATAACAGTTTATAGTGAAAGATAATTTGTAAAATCTTATGGAAGAGAATGATGAAAAATTATAAGCAATATCACAACATGTAACATCAAAAGTGTTTGAGAGAATGAAACAATGAAGACACCCACCCACACACAAAATCCCATAAGCAGGACAAGGAGAATTATCTGAAGCAACAATGTATATGTACAGGGAAAACTCATATATGGGCCACTAGTACAATAGTTCTAAATCAGTTGACTGTTCGGGAAAGTAATTTTGAATGATGCTAAAAAAAGGTAGAGGTGCTAAAATGTCAATATTATTTGACCTAGGGACCCTACTATATAGTGAACACAAGAGGAAGATGAAATATAGAAAATAAAGTTCCCCAGACACACACAAAAAAATCATAGCAGCACTGTGAGGTGGCAGAACCCAAACAAAACAGGAGAAAAAAAATAGCTGCCCATTGACAAGGGAATGAATAAATGTACTGTGGTTTATTAATATAATGGAATGTTGTAACAAAAAATATAATTAATTCATAAGATGGAAAGTCTTATATGAACTAACTGTAAACAGAATCATGAAAAGAATATACATAGTGATAGGAAAGAAGGAAGGAAGGAAGGAAGGAAGGAAGAAAGAAAGGAAGGAAGGAAGGAAGGAAGGAAGGAAGGAAGGAAGGAAGGAAGGAAGGAAGGAAGGAAGGAAGGAAACAAACAAACTACCTTTCACCCAACAATAGCAAAACTTGATCACTATATAATTACAGTTACAAAACTTGACCCTGGAGAAGGTAGGAGAAAATACATTTCTCTCCTCTTCACAGATGAGAGAGACTTTAAATGCAAACGTTTCATATACTGTCACAAAGTGTTGATGTGTTGGCTAGTTTTGTTCTACTGCCTTTTCTTTCTTTTAAAAAAAGTCTTTATTACAAAGATGATTGGACAGAAGAATGGAAACATTTTACTTATTAAGCACTTATTAAGTGCCAAAGCTTGCTGGAAGGGGAAAAGAGGGGTGAATATATTTGGAAATGAATGTGATGTAAAATGAAAGTATGACAAATACTCAATAATTTTTAAAAGCATGTAAAGTTGATCGAAAAAAAAGTACAAGTAATAGAGATTGAACCTGGAAGAATGGGCCAGACCTTTAAGAATATCAGGTGCATTGAAGATTAAAAGGAGCTGATGATAGCAAGGAAAGCTAAAGGCAACAGCATGAATTTATTTAATTACAAGGGTACAAGAGAAAAGTTAAAGAAAGGATGGGGTGGGACCTCTACACAGGAAAGATGTGGTAATTCAGTATAATTCAAATGCTCATTATGTGTCTAAAGACAAAAATGGAGCAGTCCCTTTCTTCTGGGAGCTCACTTTGTACTAGATGATGTTAGAAAATGGAAAGAAAGCAAGGGTAGTCAACTACTATTTTGCTTCTTTTATCTTTTCCTGGGAGAATGATACTTGGACTAGAAATAAGAGAAGAAAAATAAAATGTTCCTAACATATGTTAAGGTTACAGGAAGAGAGCTTCTTGATGGATTTAATGGAGCAGGCCCAGATGAACTGCATCCCAGGGTTCTGGTATTGACAAATACTGCTAAGCCACTATCAATCTATTGTTGAATGATCTTGGAAATCTAGAGAAATGCTAGAGGATTGGGAAGGGCAACCAAACTGACCCCAAAAAATGAGCTTGAGAAAAGAATCTGCATACAATTAGCCAGATAATTATTGAATTCCTACAATAGTAATAAGAAAAATGTCCAAAGCTTTCATTCAGAAAAAGTCAGAACTAAAATAATTTCTTTTTTTTTTTCTACAGGGTATTAGGCTTGTAGATGAAGGGAATGCAATACATGTAATCTACCAAGATTTTAAGTAAATGTTTGATAATCTCTCACATTATTCATGCTTAAAACTTTGTAGAGATATTGGCAAAATGATAGGTGACAGTACAGCATTGTACACAGTTACAGCTTCATTGTGCAGTGACTAACTTTGTTAGACTTGGCCCTTCTCAGCAATGCAAGGTTCTAAGACAACTTCAAAAGGCTCATCATGGAAATTCTATCCACATCCAGAGGAAGAATTAAAAACTCTAAATGCAGATCAAAGCATACAAATCTTTCTCTCTTTTTGTTTTGTTTCCTTTTTTTGTGGTTCATTCCATTGGTTATAATTTTTCTTAACAATATGACTGATGTGAAAATATATTCAATGTGAATGTATATGTATATATATATATATATATACATACATATATATACAGAGAGAGAGAGAGAGAGAGAGAGAGAGACAGAGACAGAGACAGAGACAGAGACAGAGACAGAGACTGCCTATATCAGATTGTATGCCATCTTGGGGAAGAGGGGAGGGGAGACCCCAAAGCTTATGGAACTGAATGCTATAAACTAAAAATAAATAAATGAATTTTAAAAAAGGAAAAAGAAATTGAGTTGGAGGAATTCAGGAGTGATTAAATGATAAAATACACAAAATAGTCATTAGTGGTAAATATGAACTTGAAAGTTGGTATCTCATGGAGGTCCCTATACTTAGTCCTGTTCTGTCGAATAGTTTTAGCAGTGATCTAGATATGAGGCCATGATCATATGGATGCTTATCCAAATTGCAGATGGCAGGAAGGAGATATAGGACCTACTTTGTGACAGGCACTGTGCTAGGCACTTTACAAATATTTTATTTGATCCTCACAATAACTTTTAGAATGTAGGTGTTATTACTATCTTTATTTTATGGTTGGGGAAACTGAGGCAAACAGGAATTAAGTGACTTGTCCAAGGTCACACAACTAGGAAATGTCTGAAATCAAATTTGAACTTAGTTCTTCTTGACTCCAAACCCAGCACTCCAACCACTGTACCACTTGATTGACTCTAATGACAGCTAAAAAAAGTTATCAGAGATAGGTAAAATATTGCATGACAGAATAGGATTCTGGGAGTTCCAGACAGCCTAGAACATTGGGGGAAAGATTATATAATGAAATTTAATAGGAATAAACAAAAAAATCTTGTTCTTATGCTCAGAAAATTTAACCAAAATGACTAGAAAGCAATTTGTGTGAAAAGATTTGGGAAAGAAGGATTGTGGGTTGCAAGCTTAATTTGAAACAATACCTCCATAATGTGATGTAATCTTGAATTCTATTAAATAGGATTGTACAGTACTACGTGATAACCCCATTGTACTCTAGTAAACTCACATCTCCACCTTTGCGATACTCTGTTTACCTCTGAGCACTAACTTTAGGTTGTGGATTGTTCAGTCATGTCCAACTCATTATGACCCCATGTAGGGTTTTGTTGGCAAAGAAACTGGAGTGGTTTGCCATTTCCTTCTCTAGTTCATTTTACATATGGGGAAACTGAAGCAAACAGGGTAAGTGACTTGCCCAGGATCACACAGCTACTAAGTGCCTGAGACCAGATTTAAATTCAGGAAGATGAGTCTTCTTGGCTCTAGGTCTAGCACTCCATCCACTGAATCACCAAGTTGCCCTATATTTCATATAAGTCACTGATAAATTAGAGAGTATCCAAAAGAGTTCAATTTTTATGGGTTTTATGGAAATCCAAGAATCATTTCATCACATAAATATACATAGGATCATAGAAAATTAGATCTTAAAGGGTTCTTAGGCATAATATGGTATAAATCTCTTCATTTTACTTCTCAATTGAAAACAATTCATCCATTAATTCAATTTACACTGCTTTTCTACTTCCAAAAATGTTATTACAAGTCACACAAATATACAAACTTCAGGGATTCAGTTAAGTTGTTGATGAAAGTATTAATTTGATTATTTTTAAATACAAAGTGTTAAGCCTGAAAAATGATCAAGGCAACCAGTAAGAGAGAGAATATAATATTGGTACCAGCTATAATACCATAGAGTTCAGACCTCACTTAAATATTGAATGTGGTTTTGATTTAGAGCTGAAAAGGGACCAGCCCTTCACTTTGATGAGGAAACAGGCCCAAGAATATGAAATCACTAGAATCTGAACTCAAATTCTGACTACAAATCTATTTTTTTAACTCTACTGTACCAAAATGGACACAGTTTAATTAAAAGAAAAAAATAGAAACATCTTTCAATCATCATCATTATAAGTATAAATCAAAACACATATTTATTAGGCACATAAAGTAATTCTACATTTCTGGAAAGGGCAAAAATTGAAAGAAGCTTTAATTAGCAAACTTAAATACAACCTTGATCTGGCTAGTTCTGGCAAATTGCTTTTGTGATGCAAGAAATCAATATTAATAACAATGCTCAGGGGTATAACAGAAATTTTATGGTTATAAATTGTGTATTATGATACCATTAAAAGAATCAGATAAGAGTATGGGACATAGGATCACAGATATTGAGCTGAAGAGGATTTTTAAATGTTTTCTAGTTCAACCCACTCATCTCGTAAGTGGAGAAACTGAAGATAAATGTCCTTTCCAAGGTGATGAATGTAAATGGGAGAGTCAAATTCAAACTCAGGTCTTCAGACTCCAGAGTAAGCATTTGACACATCTACTAGCACAATTATTATTATTTTTTTTTTGGAAAAGGAAATTACAAAGGGAGAAATAATTTGCTTTGAAGATGTAAGTTCATTTTGAATTTTAATTTACTTCTAATTAATTCAGCAGGTATGCTAATAGCCTTCAAAGTTCCAGATGGCAAAGAAATTCAGAATTTATATAGAATGCTTTTATTGTAACTAAAAATTTTGATGGCCACATCTTGCAATGTACCACTCAGAGATGAACAATTGCCTCATTTGAGAAAAATACAAAGTTCTCTTAAATTATGATTTTTGTAAATTATGATCTCACCTCCAAAGGTGAAGAAGATATTCTTATGTCCTAAATTGCCAAGATCTGTCTAAAAGACTGACAAATCTTCTAATCAAAGATCAGGCCTGTAGCTTCAGAGGTATATTCTGGACTTAGTTGAAGAGTTATCATAAAGTTCAATGCCTAATCAAAGATTTGTTGAAAGTGACTAGGGAGATACAATGAGAGAAAACATTGCAACTTTGCTGCTTTGAAACTTTGTGCTTCATTTCAAGCACAAATGAAAAGTTGTAGGCAAGTGAATCAATAATCAACAGTCCTTGGTTCTGCTATTGAAATTGAATGCCTTTGTTTATGGAAATTTCTCTGATTGCTTCTCTTTGCTCTTAAATCCAAAGTCTGCATAGGTGGAACATAAGTTCCCACTCTTCATATGCTAAATACTTTGCTGTTTTTGAACTTGAATCTTCACTCTTATTGTAATTGATTTGTAAAATAATGCACCTCTCCTTCAGTATCCTGGGGGTTTTCTTTTAAATCTTGATTCAATGGGGAGGTCATTATGAAACAACGTCACTTTCAACCAATCATTAAGGAAGCAAGTCTTTATAAAGCTTTGAGTGTGTGCCAAGCGCTATGTGACATCCTGGTGATACAAATAAAGAGAATGCAACAATGTTTATATTTTTCTTCTCTGCCTTCATCTGGAACTCTTGTGGCAACAACTTTCCCTTTCTTTCTACCCTTAAGAAAGTATTTCACATGGAGTAAGCCATTAATAAATGTTAGTGGACTTGATCATATTGTCCTAATATTGATTTTTGATATCCTTCATTCTTTTTTTGTGTTATTTTTCATTTTCCATGGCATTTACGGCCATGTAATCCTATCTAGTTTTCATCTGAAAACATTGAAATGTGCTTTTCTAAAATCTAAGATAAATGCCTGCCTATAACCATCATTTTCTCCATTGTTTATGTTTCATTTGAATTCTCTTCAATTTAAAAAATGTATATTAAGTGAATATTATGTATAGGGTAATCAAGTAGTTATTAAGCACCTATTATATATACACACCAGACACTATACTAGAATTAGAAATATAAATATCAAAATGAAGCAACATTTACCCTCAAATAGTTCACATTTTATAGGAAAGACTATGCTATAGGATGAGGATATGTCATTTTTATTTTCTACTTTCCATAATATTCTGTATTTCAGGGTTTTAGTTTTATACTTCAATGAATAAGCATTCCCTGATGTACTATAAATCTCAGCTTATTCACACCTAACTATATATGTCTTATTTATGTCTTTTCACTGATATACTGCAGTGAGGCCACAACTTCACCCATAAACAGAAGCCTTTATGATCTTGTCTGTTCTGTTGGTGTTATTTTCTTCTCAAAGACATATTTTAAAAAAAAAACCCTCAATCCCTGTAAAACTTGGGTACCTCCAGTTGATTTTTTCATGTGTTTTTGTTTTGCCTTTTCTGACTTGATTTTCTGTTGTTCATTTCATCCCTCCTCCCCCCAATTCAGTACAGTGTATGTTACATATACATGCATGGTATTTACCATACAATGATGTTAACGCTGGATTTTCACTATTATCAAGGATGAGACTAGATCACTGCAGAAATACTACCAATATGTGTAGATTGACCATTAGATTTGCTCCTTGAGGTTAGGAACTATATCCCTTTTCTGTATATCCCTAGCATTTAGATTAGTACCTCTACATAGTAGGCACTTAAGAAGTGCTTGTTGATTTATCCCTTTAATTTTGTGTGAATTTGTTGTCTTCTCCATAGATTTATCTATAAATGCCCTTGGAATAGTTTGACTGAATTAGGTCTCATGTCAGGCTTCCTCTAGTCCTGTGTGCTGCCTCCTCCAGTACTTTTTTCTGCTTTGTGAAGAGATGCCACTTATCATTTTTCTCATATGATATTCTGTAAGTAATCCTATCTTTTAAGCTACTATTTCCTGTTGGTAACATCTGCTTAATGGTGAAGATAACGTGTTTTGTTCACTAAGGCAACTTCTTGGCTGTTTAGGTCTTCTCATTGGGTTGACGATTTTACATTAGTTAAATTTCCCTAATTAACACTGCTAATTAATCCCTAAATAATGGTGCTAGGACATCTTGTTTAAGTAGCTTAGATGGTCACTGTTGTATGCATAATATCTATGAATGTTTAACTTTTTTATTCCATTTTTTGGGTTAGTTTGGACCCATTATCCAATTAGTCTACAATGTGACTACATGCTGACAATGTATCCCTGCATTCTTTTGCTCTTGATAGCTTGTATTTTTATATAAATTACATTTCTCAATATATTCCCTCCCCTTTCCCATCTCAGAGAACAAATATATATATATATATATATATATATATATATAATGAAAAATAATAGTTCAATCAAACTAATTATTAACACACCTTCCTTTTCCAACTTTGCATTCAATGTCTGACATATCTAGTCACTCCTATCTCCAAAGAAATAAGGGAGATATGGCTTCATATTGACTCTTTGGGTCCATCTTTGGACATTACAGATTTACAGAAGATTGAGCATTGGACATGGAATCTGGAGGATATAAGTTCAAATCTGACCTCAGGAACTTACTAGCTGTATGATCCTAAGAAAATCACTTAACCCTGTTTGCCTCAGGTCCTAATCTCTAAAATGAACTAGAGAAGAAAATGGGAAACCACTCCAATATCTTTGCCAAGAAAATTTCAAATGGGATTGCAGAGAGTTGGACACAACTGAAACAAAAACAATAAATATTCTCTATCGTTGGCCTTTCCTTAAAGCAACTATCAATTACAGCTAAAGATGAGGGTTCTTAGTAAACTGGTTTTGGTCTCATTTCTTAATTATCAAACTTCATACACATGCAAACACACACACATGTGTGTATATAAACACATACATGTATGTATATGTATGTATATATGAATGCATATTGTTACACACATTTCATATGCACACACATGTATATACATACACACATGCATATACACTTATACTGTCTGTGTGTGCACACACATTCATTCCATAACAGATGTTGCTACCTAAGCTGCATTCATCTTTGCTGTTTTGTCATACTCATCATAATCACTGTAAGGCAAGTATTTCTACAACCTTTTTTATTTGCCTCTCTGAGTAGTTTTCATTCAATTTAAAGTTGATTTTCAACATAATATACTAATTTGAAAAACAGAAATGTAATATATAGATTAAATATACATGAGCTGAACATTATTTTTTGAAATGCTTTATTATTGTCTTAGATTTGAATTTTAATGTAGAATCCTTCCTTGGCCTACAGCATAGGTTTGACAAAAATATTAATTCAAAGTGAATGTGAATATGATTTATGGGGAAGATATGTTATACTATGCATTGCATATTTTTAAAGTTTTGGAATACAATTTTAAAATATAAGCAGCATCAAGCAAAGTAGGATAAAATGAGAATAAATAGGATCCACTTCTAATCGAGGATAATTGAAACATATTGATGAAAGGTCTGGCACTTGAGCTTTACCATTAAGGAAAAGATTTCTGAAGAAAAGTGGAGTTGTAGGTGTAGAGCTAGTGCTGGGAGTAGCAGGGAGGAGTTAGATCACAGAAGATAGTGTGTAGAACCCCACAGAGGTACAAATGGCTGCTAACAACAGAAATGAGTATAACATAGACATGAGGTAATTTGGAGAGGAAGCGTTAGTAAGACTTGGCACTATGATTGGACATGATGGGTAAGGAATAGGGAAAAATTAAGATCAGGCTATTTTTTGAAGGTTGAAATGATATTTTTACCCTTTCTAAAGATTGCCATCACTTTTACTTTACTATCCAATATCTCTTATTGATGAGATTTCAGTAAAGAGTATCTATTGTTTTTACTTTATGCAAGATGAGATTATAGTAAAGAAAGTGCTTTGTAAACTAAAAAAATACTACATAAATGAGGTTGAAGAAGATGATCTCTACAGATGTTTTCAAACCTATGATCCTATTTTTCTCTAAACATAATTTTGATTCACTAATTACCATGCACAAAACATATATCATGCATTTGTGCTAAAATGTGTACTGAATGAACAGATAAATGATATGTTATTATAAAACGTATGATGAAGTAGATTAGATAAAATTTTCCTTTTCTAGAAAAAATTCATGTAAATCTAAAACTAGAAGAAAAGAATAGAAATGTTATTAACTTAAGTCTTTTATGTTTCAATAAAGAATAAGTCTACATAGAATTTGCCTATTATTGATGGCAAGTTTCTCTTACAGTATATCTAATCTATGTATTGATCAAGAGAGGGAGGGGGGGGAGGAAGGGGAAGGAGGGGGGAGCGGGGGAGAGAGAGAGAGAGAGAGAGGGAGGGGGGAGGGAGAGAGGGAGGGAGAGGGAGAGATAAAGAGACAGAGAGAGATGGAGAGAGATACAGAGAGACACAGAGAGAGAGACAGAGACACAGACAGACAGAGACACAGAGAGAGAGAGGGAGAAGGAGAGAGAGAGAGAGAGAGACAGAGAGAGAGAGAGAGAGAGAGAGAGAGAGAGAGAGAGAGAGAGAGAGAGAGAGAGAGAGAGAGAGAGAGAAGGAAATTTTAGCTTAAACAGGAAATCAACTGGGACTGCAAAAATAAAACTTTGTCTAAGCTCAATGGCACAGAATGACCCTATTTATGTAATATACAATAGTTTAATGAGAAAAATCCTTTCTTGAGTTGAAAAATCCTTTCTATGTAAATTCCTTTTTATCAGAATCCATCGTACTTACAAAGTTATATGCAGAATATCTTTGAAATGATATCACATAATGTAAAAAGTAAGTCTAAAAAGTAATTCTTTCATGTTTTTGCCTTGTATAAAAAAGCATTTTTCTCAAAGTTTCAAGTCCTGACACAGGTGGTACTAAAACATGTAATGCAAACTGTTCCATGGCTGTGATTAAAGTTATTTAGTTAATGCATTCATGTTTTGGAATTTTTTGCCCCAGAGAAATGGGTAACTGGGTCTCCAAAAGACCATGCTCTATATAACTCTCTGCTTACATTTATCTAATATTACAGCCACAAGAGTATAAAACTTCACAAACACCTCCCTACCAAAATCATCCATATCACTATTTGCGCTCAAACAACTGAATATTTGATTTGATGATACCTTGTTTTCATCATAAATAGTTATGGCCCACTAGAGAAGTTAGAATTCATTCACCATGATAGAATATTCCACCCTCCCTGCCCACTGCTATATGCCTCTGAAACAAAGGCATAGAGAATGAAAGCACAAACTGTGATCTACATTTTGCAAGACCTACTCCATTTCCTGATTAAGATGAATGAAATTGATCAGTCTATGTTTAAGTAACCTATTAACATTGCTTATGAAGAAAAGTATTAGTTCCTACCTCCATTATCTCTTAAATGTAGAGCTATCTTGGTATCATCTGGAAAAGAAATTCAAAGTTATTACAACAGGAAGCTTCCCTTACCAATATTATAAATCTCATTAACAGGATCATTCTACCATCTGACTTAGCTATAACATGATTAGGATTCATTATTTCCTTGAGAAATCAATTTCCAGTTCAATGAAGCTGGCCCAAACAGGTGATATCATGATGTGGGGGCCATTTTTTGAAGTTTGCTTTATAACATTCATAAAAAATATAGCACTATGATTAAGAATCTCAAGACAAAGTTTTTAGTGCACATAATATATAATGCAATACACAGTATATTACACATAGGGAATGTTAAAAGAACAGTATACTGAGAGTTAGATTACGGTTATTGTGAGCAATATCATCATTATTAATTATTACTGCATTGTTATGATCTCAGCACTGCCCCAGTTTAAGTGTGTGTTATTGACCAACTCACTTCACTTCTCCTGGATTTGGTTTGATATGTTAAGATACAATAAAGCTGGAATAAATGTCCTTCAAGCTTTCTTCCAAATATAAAATTAATGAGTTTATACAAATTATAGACTGATAAGTTCTATTAACGTTGATAAATCATATTGATTATAATAACCATGGGATCATGAAATTTAGAGTTGGAATATTCCTTAGGAGTCATGTATTCCAACATTTTCATTTTGTAGATAAGAAAGCACCTCAGAGAAGTGAGATGAATTGCCCCAAACTGCGTAAGTATGTACATGACAAAGCCAGCATTCCATTTATTTCAAATGGATAAAATGTTAAAGGTCTACTAAGGGAAAGCAGTAGTGTTAAGTTGTGGGATTTGAATCTAAGTTCAGTTTCAAATCCAGTGATCTTTCCACTAACCCATAATTTATCATGACATATATTTTCTTCTCTACAACCACTGGCAAGGGTGATGCTTTACTAGTTAAGTGGGGCTTTATTTTATTTCTTAAAATCTTGGCAGAAAAGGTCAACTTAATTTAGATCGCATGTTTGTTCCCAAGGACAGATTTAACTTAAGCTTTTGCCAACTGGGATGCATGAAAAAGTGACCCCTAAAAAGGTACCCCTGATCTTTCTCTTTCTTATGGAACTAGATAGCATGTACTGCTATGGGTAACTGATAACTCAGTAATGTATTAATTCATTTTTTTTAACCTTGTGATATGAATGACAGGAGCAATTTTGGTTCACTGTGCTGTCAACAAAGAACATATAGCTTGTTCTCAGAAAAAGGCATACACATATTTCATAATTGTGTATCAGTTCTCTTTGTTCCAGTCATTTTCACGCCCAGTTGAAACTCAATGAAGAGAAATAAGGGAGGATCTCAATTTAATATCATATTCAAACATGAACATTTCAATGACTCCAACAGTAAGGGTACAGGGAAGGACAGTCTTAGCTTCCTTAGAGCATCTTTCTTTGTCACTCAAGTATCAGAGTCTTTCTAGTCAAATTGCAGGAGAGTATACAAGGAAATTCAGAAGTGAAAAATAACATATGCACCCCATTCACACTTTTCTTTCCATGCTCTTAATTTTCATTTAAGCCATTTTGTCTCTCTTAGAGCAAGATCTAAATCTCCCATTAATTTTGTGACTCACACAAAGCATCACGTAGGATATGAAGTGTGAAGTAGGGTAATTAATCCTTTTGACTGGCAGATAACAGAATAATCATCTTAAATATTAGATTTAGGTTCTTTTAGATTACAACCTTTTTGTTTTCTAGATAGAGACTTGTTGGGAATTTGACGGACTTGGGGCTAGTTTATCATTTAATAGCAAGGTCCTATCCTAGTCCTCGAGTCTAGGAAAAGACAATTCACTGTTGTGTGATGGAGAAAGGAATGGTCCAACAAATTGTTAAGAAAGGATGTCCCAACTATCTCTTAAAGATGGAGAAAGACACTCCAGAAGACACTTCACTGTCCTGATACCTTTTTCTTTGTATTACAAATAACACTGAAAAACATGATTTACCAAGAATTAGTTTTCCTTTCAAAATTTTACTTATTCAAATATTACTATAATCAGAAAAATATCAGATGTTTACCACCTTCTGTGGGGAGACTGGTCGGTAGCTGTGGTGAAGTTATTCTCCTTGTGGTAGTTAAAACCCTGAATTGTGTAGTTGCTGACTGCTCGGTTGTGGTTTTCTGGGAAGATGTTTCACCTGGTGCTATGCTGTCACATAGCTTCTCTTTGGACTGATGATGAAGGCAAAAAATAAAATAATAATTAATAGTAACTACTTTTTTATTCAATAAAATTATTTCATTGTAAAAATAAATTGTGTGAACCAAGAACCTAAGAAAATAGATCAAAGACAAGATATGAAAATTACCATTTTGAATAGGGCAATATTTATATACTTTATTCACTAAAATTATGAAATAAGTTAAGGCAAAAAGAAATATAGCTAATCACCAACATAGATGATACTTCATTTGCCATACTTTAACTTAGGTGAATATGTATGCAAATATGTATGTATCTCTCTACATATGCATGCATACATATACATACACACATAAATACATATATACGTACACATGCACCCCCATCAGTGCTTGGCACATAGCAGACATTTGTCACATTTGTTTAATTAAATTTAGTGTGCTATACAAGCATCCATCTAGAAATATTGCTGTACTTTCATCACCTGTTATTTTAGTTTTACCCCTGTTGCTATCTTCATTGACAGGAACAATATAGAGGAAGAATAATGTTCCTTTGAAAAAGAGAAGTTGGGAAATGTATTAAAATACATCACTGCTGACACCACACTGAAAGCAATTTTAGACATAATCTTGCTCAAGAAGGGGCACCAATATGATCCTGAGAACTTAATAACTTTCTCAGAGATCTATTGCCAAAGGCCTTTATGGAGATATTGTCTTTTTGCTGCCTCCCTTAGGAGGTAATATTTTTTAACCTCTTCCATTGTCTGACCTTTAAGCACTTTTTTTGGATGTCTGTCAACAATGAATACATCTTTGACTTTTAAAAATGAATCACAAATTTTGTTTACCATGTCTTTTTTAAAACTTGATGGGAAATGTGAAAAGATGGAATTATTTTATTCAAGTATCAGCAGGATGTCTACCCCTGGGGTGGAGACTAGAGCCCATGAGGTCCATGTCTGGAATGCTCTCCTGCCTCAGCTCTGCCTAGTGACTTTCCTAGATTCCTTTAAGTCCCAACTAAAATCCTAGCTTTTTCAGGAAGACTTTCCCAACTTCTCTTGATTCTAATGCATCCCATCTGCCAATTATTTCCTATGTATCCTGTATATAGCTTGTTTTGTATATATTTATTTGCACAGTTTCTCCCATTGGATTGTAAACTCCTTGAGGACAAGGACTATCTATTCCAAGTTTTGCTATTCCTAGCTCTTAGCACAGTATCTGGCACATAGTAGGTGCTTAACAAATGTTTATTAGTTGGTCCTCTTCAAAAATGGAGGCAGAAAATTTATGCCTAAAATCCATAAACAATCATTTTCTTTCATACAGCATAGGTTAGTATTATTTTCCCTGAAACCTATTGAACTTTAACTTGTGAACTAAAGATTAAGAGGAAAATCTGAGTTTCAGTGGTTCTCACCATTAAAGTTCATTGTATAACATATGATAATACATCCCCAAGAGCTTTGCACTTGTGCTGTTAAAGGACCTACATACCTCTTCAGGGCAACCACTGTCTACCCAGTCTTGCCGGTGTCGATCAAATCCACTGGAGCATCTTGATATGAAGATCAAAGTGTAATACACAGGAGAAAGATATGAGACACAGAAAAGAATGGGAGGGGAAAGGGAGAAAGAGAAAGGGTAAATCACCTCTTTCAAAATTTTCCCACTTTAGTTTACTGGAGGTTTTCTTCTAGAGAATAAGCAACTTGAAAAGCCTAGAAATGTTTAAAGTTTTACAGAGCATTGTTCATTCTCTAGGTGGACCCATTATTGCAATTTACTCATCAATAAATTCTTGGTCTAAATAACACTACTATGCTTTGAATCTGATTTTTTAAATCTCTAATGATAAATGGGATGTGATATTCCCATGTCTGCATACTAAGTTCCCTTGTCCCTTGAAAATTTTATAATGACCTCATCATGGGGAATGCAGATATGTGTTAAATGAAATGGATCCATTATGCAGACATAGACATTTAGTAATGTAGGAATTCAAAACTGGAAATAAGTTGGTAAGATCCTATGCACTCATACCACTGCAGGATATGAAAAGCCCAGTGACTGTAATCTCCAATGATTTTTCTAGGCATGCCATGCTATTTTTCTTCCCTAGATCACATCCAACTCCAGCACAAATACCACTTCTTCCAAAAAGTCATTCCTTATCATTTAAGCACAAAGTTATTATTTTCTTATCTTAACTTAGAGCACTTAATGTTTTCACTTCTCAGAAATTCCTTAAATTTTCTCATTCTTCTATCTTGTTTCTCCATTTGGAAAGAATACAAGCACTGTACAGGCAAAGATTTCTTTATCTCTCTTATTTTCTCCAAAACATCAACTTTTAGATTGTAGGACTTCAATAAATATAGTAATGACCTAGGCTAATCTTTTGGCTAATTGAAGAAATACATACACTTAATTAGAACTCAAGGTATCCCTGAAAGATATGTTCATCGTAGTATCCTTTTCCATCTTACAGTCCTAAATTTACCTTAATATTGCTACTTTACATATTCCTTTTCTAAATATTTTACTAGGAGTTTACCTAATAATTCACTCATCTGTTCTCCTCTCTACTTATTCCTATGTCATAGATTGTGTTATAGTACAAATGAATATAATTGAGCTAAAGTGGAATGGATACAGTTGAAGTGTTAGTAAAAAAACCTATCATTTTCTACCCAAAGGGCCATTACAGATGGTCTGTTCTAGCCATCTGTGTTGAGCAAATTGAAGGAGTGTATAGATATAGGGGTATAATGAGTTGGGGAATTTGGCCAATATGTTGACACATTAGCCATTTAAATTCTAACCTATGCACTTTAGTTGTCCCCTTAGAGGGCTTCTCTCATGCTTCATTATGGTGTGCAGGTGATCCTAGGTTCTCAAAATCTATTGTGGTAGAACACAAAATCTGACAGGTTCTACCCATACTCCAAAGGACTGGGCAATAAATGTTTTCAAAACATCCCAGCTACTCTCAGAGGCACTAGTCCTCAAGAGGCTGATCAGCCCCCAGGTAAAGATTTTTATTTGGGTATGGCCACAAAAATTCATAAAATCCACCTAAAAGGCATAAAGGTTTTACAAGTTATCCTAGTGGAAAGAATGCCTGTATCAGCAAACAATGGGGCTTTTCAAGTTTTAATTTATTAAAGAGCTCAATTTATTTAATTTGAAGTCTTTTTCCTTTGGGTTGTTCCTTCCCTCTCATCTCCCTTCCAGCACATAGCACAGTGACTGACACACAGCAGGTATTTAATAAATATGTATTTACTGACTTACTTCCTTCTTGGAAAAAAAACAAAAAATTTGAGTAACAGGAAGGGTGCCAATTGTCTAGGAAAATGCATCTTGGGGGATAAGTGATGGAAGTCAAATACAAACTATTTTTACAAAGCATGATTTTCTGTTTTCTGGTTCAACAAGATATTTCAAATTTGGAGTTCCCTGGTATAGGGGGCTGGAGGAAATGGCCTAGTGTCAATGATTGGTCATGCCGTGAGGAGCAGTTGATATGTTTTTGAATGTGTTAGTGGGATTTACAGCGATATACATTTAGAAAAGCATAAATTCACACCGATCCTATCAGTAGCTTTAGAAGACTGTGTAGTGCAGTGGAAAACTACTGGCTTTGCAAATAGGGCCAGGTTCATAGCTCACCCACTGATGCTTAAAACCTGTGTGACCTTGGGAAGTCATTTAAACTTCGTGGTCATTGTTCCTCACTAGGGAAAAAATGAGGGGAATAGCCTTACTAGACCAAAGATTCTTACCATGGAATTCAGGAACATTTAAATTATATTCTGATAACCGCATTTCATTATAGTTAGTTTCTTTTGCAATCCTATGTGGTTGATTTTGTACATTTAAAGTCATTCTAAAAAGCATTCCATAGGATTCCACAGGCTCCTAGAGGGGTCCAGGACATGACAAAAATGAAGACCATCTGTATTACAAGGACCCAAAAGTTCCTTTTCCAGACCTAGATCTAGGATCCTGTATCATGTCAAAGAAAGCAGAAGGTGAGTAGAACTCGTGTAGTAAGTCTTCAGATACTCACCTGACCACTAAAGCAGATGCTATTGTAAGCACATGATGCTGATGTAAGGATTGATCTTAAGGATTTAAAATAAGAATGGCAAACCATTGCAGTATCTATGCCAAGAAACCCAAATGGGGTCACAAAGAGTGGAAAATGACTGAACAAATTATAATTACCGTCTGGTTTATAATTCAAAGTTAAGAGCTAGGTAAAGGCCCTGTTATTTTCTTTGTATCAAATCAGAAATATAAGAAGGTGCTAAATTTAGGAAAGTGAATGAAACCCTGTTAGGGTTCCCTTTTATTCTGCACAAGACAACGAGTGACAGGGAACTCTAGAAATACAAGAATAAAATAACACAATTCAAAGACTCATTCCCCACCTCTCTATCTCCAAGATATCCTTTTAGTGCATCATACAGCAGGGAATACAGGTTTCCATCCATCAAACAAATAGGTAGGCAGAATGAAGTTTTATCCTAGATGGATTAATCTGTTAAAAGTCTGAAAATTTTTACTGGGCAAACTGCAGAACCTTGCAGTAAGCTCTGGTATTATCATAAATAACAGCCCAGACCTACAGGTATGGAATAACTCCACCTGTCCCTTTTGAAAACTTGTAAAGCATAGTTTCATCCGTGTAGTTTGTCCTAAAAATCTCCAGAGGGGCAGCTGGGTAGTACAGTGGATAGAGTGCAAGGGCCTGTAGGAAGGAAGACTCATATTCATGAGTTCAAATATGACCTCAGACACTTATTAGCTCTGTGACTCAGGTCAAGTAATTAACCATCTGCCTCAGTTTCCTCATAATCAAAATGAGCTAGAAAAAATGGTAAACCATTCCAATATGTTTGCTAAGAAAACCCCAAACGAGATCACAAAGAATCAGACACAACTGAGAAATGATTGAACAACCCAAAAATCTTCAGACTCCATCCTGATCAGTTAGAAGTTTGTGAGGACACACTAGGGAACTAATATAAGTATTATTTGAAGACAGCTCTAACACAAAGAAAGATATTTGGCTTTAAGGAAACCCATCTAAATAACCCACTGGAAGTATAAAGAAATACAAAGATACAGTGACCTAGAGAGGATGTGTTTATGTCAATTAATGAATAAGAATCTTTAAGTTACTTCCCCAAGGGCCTTGGGTTTCAGATTTAGCCTTTAACATGAGTTTCACAAATAATTCTTACATGACATGGAGGTGATAAAAAAGATTTATTTGATTAAATCATGTAATGAATGAGAACACGACACCAAGTGCCATTCACAATTGGAATTCTAAGATAGTAAGAGACAATTGAAATTGCATTGGTTGATTTTTGTCCTTCATTCTTGAAGAGGACCAAGATGACTTCACCATAACAAAGTGAAGTTTCACTGTGTCCAACTGTGACTGATCAGACCAATGCAAGCTCGGAATGCTCTACCACAGATTGGGCACAGGTAGTCTGTGTGAACATTTGGGGTGGTTACTCCAAATTTGTGCATCCTACTTTTCCTTTGTACTGTTTCAATTCTGCTTTGCTCACAGAGCACAGCACCCTTTCTGATGTGGGCACGTCATGCTAAGCAGTCCTGTGCTAGTGTCTCCCATGTCACACAATCAAATCCACAGTTCTTGAGAGAGACCTTGAGAGTGTCCTTGTATTGCTTCTTCTGACCACCATGTGATTGCCTGCCTCATGGGAGTTCTTCATAAAATAGTCTTTTTGGCAAGCATACATTTTGCATTTGAACAATGTGGCCAGCCCATTGCAGTTACGTTGTCTGAAGCATAGTTTGAATGCTTGGCAGTTTAGTTCAAGCAAGGACCTCAGTGTCTGGAATCTTATCCTGCCAGGAGATCTTCAAAATCTTCCTAAGACAGTTCAAATGGATGGTGCTGGTAGACTGTCCATGTTTCTCAGGCATACAACAATAAGGTCAGCATAACAGCTCTGTAGACCTTCAGTTTGGTAGTCAGTCTAATACCTCTTCTTTGCCAAACTTTTCTTCGGAGCCTCCCAAACACTGAGCTAGCTCTGGCAATGCATATGTCAACCTCATTGTCAATGCGTATATCCATGGAAAGCACACTGCCAAGGTAAGTGAACTTATCCAGAGCATTCAAAACTTCTCCATTTGTTGCAATAGATGGTTCCATGTGTGGATGGTGTGGTGGTGGCTAATGGAGCACCTATGTTCTCTTAGTGTTAAGTTTTAGGCCAAAATGAGCACAGGCAGCAGAGAATTGGTCCATACTTTGCTGCATCTCAGCTTCAGAGGCTGCCCTGAGTGCACATTCATCTGCAAACAAAATCATGCACTAACACTCCCTCCACTTGGGTCTTGGCTTGACACCATTTTAAATTGAGGAACTTACCATCAGTATGGTAGTTGACCTTGATGCCATGTTCATCCTCATTGAAAGCATTTGACAACATGGCTGAAAACATCATGCTAAAAAGCATGGGAGCAAGCACACAGCCATGTTTCACTCCACTGGTGACCAGGAAGGCACGTGAGCATTGTCCACTGTCCAGAATCTGGGCAAACATGCCATCATGAAATTGACATACAATGCTGATGAACTCAACCTGACTCAAACTGTCTGCCGAAACAGTTTACTGGGGTATAGCTACTGCACATGCTGCAGCTTCTTGGAGCCGCAGATGAGAGTTGCATGGAACAGGTGGACACCAAAGGTGGAAAGGGCTTAGCATCCATCACACCAAAGGTACTGGTCCTCCCTGAACGCACCCTACACAAGATTCAGTCTTTTAACATGACTTTCTTGAATAATTCTTCCATGACACAATAGATTTATTTGATTAAATCTTGTAATGAATGAGAACATGATACAAAGTGCCATTTACAACTGGAATTCACAACTAAGAGACAATTGAAATTACACAAATAACCCACAGGTGGGACACTGACTTTATACTCATAGGAAAAAAATGAATACATTATATATAATATATGCATATATTATATATATATATTATATACATATATAATATATATTTTAAAGTTTTAAAATACACATTGTTTTTGCTATATCCCAAACTACAATTTGCAATAGGTTGATTACTATCTTTAGTTTCCAGATTTATTTGTATATTAAAATGTATCCCTCCCATACAAATCAATATAGTATAAAGCCTCAAATGAACTCTTTCTCTATTCTAATTCAATAAGACACTGGTTTAAAAATCATGAAAGGATCATATCAACACCATTATATTCTGCTAATATACCACAATCTATCAGATAACATGCTCATCACCTTTCCCCAAAACATCAACTGACCCTCCCTTAAATATCTCTATTTCTGTTGAGCAGACCACCACCACCCTAGTCATTCACATTCTTAGAATCACACATGACTCTTCACTCTTCCCAATACTGTGAATTCAACCTGAAATTATATCTTACCTCTGCAAGATCCTACATATCATACTCCTATTTATTTACTCCTTTACCTTTCCTCTTAGATCAGATTCATATCAACTCTTACCTGGCCTAATTTTGTAATGAGTCTCCAAGATTCCAGTTTCTCCTCTTTCCAATCCATCCCATACACAGCTGTCAAAATAATTATCCTAACACACATGCAAAAATCTTCAGTGGTTTCCTGTTATTGCTAAGATAAAATGCAGACTCTTCAGATCAGCACTTAAAATTCTCCACAATCTGGTTCCAACCTATCTTCTATATATTTCACATTGACCCCTCCTCAACTTTATGTATTCCACATTCCAGCCAAACTGGACAGACTTCTAGACATTCCCCAAACTCAATTTTCTATCTCTTGCCACCACAATTTTGAACAAATTGCTTCCCATTCCTGAAATATACGCTTTCTTAATCTATGAGTTGGAATCCTTATTCTCCTATAAATTTCAGGTGCTGTCTCCTTCGTAAAATTTTCCATTATCCAACTATCTAGATTGTGCAGAGGATACAGTACTGGGCCTGGATTCAGAAAGACCTGAATTCAAAACTAGACTCAGATACTTCCTAGCTATGTGACCCTGGACACTAAGTTTCCATTGGCTTTCAGTTTTCTTATCTGTAAAATGGGGATATCTTTCATGGCTATTGCAAGGCTCAAAGGACATATTTATTAAGAATTTAGCAAACCTTACGGTACACTATAAATCTAGTTATTAGCATTTTTATTGTTAGTCTTCTATGTCTTCTCAAATAATTTTTTATCTACTGCTTAGCTGGCACATTGCATGCCTATCAGCCTTTCAGAACTGAGAATGTCAACTCCTGGAGAGCAGGGAGGCCCCAGAACGAGGCCTTTTGTTAATATCAAGTGTTTAATAAGCCCATGCTGAGTTGAATTGATTGATCTTATTAGGATGGATATTGAGAGAATAATTTCAGCAACAGTTCCACTGAGCAAGGAAAATATGATAAAAAGGGAATTAAAAACGCCCTCTTCCCTTTTCTCTCTCAATGTCTTTCTCTCCATTTCCCTACATATGTGTATGTGTATATGAATACAAACATAATTCACCATCTGTATATAAATTTTTCTGTGATTTAAGGAGCATGTGGAACTGCTCGGAAGGAAAATCCTGCTACCAAAGCTACTTGAAGATGAACAATTGTTATACAACTCATCATCTTGGAGAATTACCCAGAGTCCTGAGCTGATAAAAGATTGTACAGAGTCAGGGGTGGGATTTGAATCTGAGTCTTAATTCTTAGGAACCCTTTGTTATTCGTGTTTCTTTGCCATACTCACTCTCATGAAGAGACTAGAATAAATTAAAAAGATAAATCATGTTTTTACATAGTTTACAATGAGTTAACAAATAATAATGAAACTATCTGATTTAGTAAATGCCATTACTATGTCTTAAAAAAAGGCACACACATACAGAAAACCTTTACAGATGTGGAAAACCAATCCAAGAATGCTCTTCTGAATTATTGTATAAACTTAATGACCTGTAAAATTCCAAAAACTCAAGACAAATATCTCAGCAGATCATCTGATGTTTGATGTTGCCCAAACAGTTAGTCACAAGGGGAATTTGTATGTGTATCATGGCATGACATCTTTATGGAAAAATCCAATTATATATCTGATATAAAATGCTCTTGAAATATTGTAAAATGACAGGAAAAAATGAGCTTCCAGCAGGAATGAAATGAAAAAGAACTTAGAAAGCTGGCTATATTTTACACCAGAAATTATGACAAATAACTGAGTGTAAATTATAGTATGTATACATATTTCTTACATAGAACATGCACAGAACCCACAAGGGTATTATTCTTCTTGGCCTAAGGGGAAGTAAAATATTAAAAATTGAATAAGTTAAAAAATTAAATAAGGTAAGGCAAGCATCTCAATTCAAACGTCAGTTAAAAGTTACATTTTAGGTGGCCTCTAAGATACAAATATAGGGTCTCTCACCTTGTGAAAATCACATTATGTTACTCTTCTCACTTTTAAAGTATATTTAATTGATACAAATAATCTGAAGCTTCATGAAAATGAGACTTGCAGACTTCTCGGGGTAGAGCCAAGAGGTAGAGTAGAAAAAGCATTTAATATAGCTCTTCCAACATTCCCCTCCAAACAACTTTAAAATAAGGTCACAAATCAAATTCTGAAGTGTCACAGCCGACAAAAAGTCAGTGAGATGTTCTTCTAGACCCAGACAATTTAGGAGATTGAAAAAGAGAGATCTGTGACATGGAGGTGGAGGAGAGCACAGAGCCCGTCTGGATGAAACAACAGGGGTCAGACTAGGTGGGGGCAATAGAAACAGTAGCAGCTTTGGGAGCTTTTAAGTCAGAGACAGGGGACCTGGAAACTAGTAAGAAAGAGATTACAGACTATCCTTGCACTAGCACAGGATGCAGGACCCGAGGGTGTAGGTAATTCCATTGCCACTTCTGGGTCATATTTCAAAGGCAGAAAGGAGAACTTTCCATCAGGGAGTAGGTGCTTTAGGGGAAGTACCACTTTTGTCCCCAAGGGATCAGGGACCCTGAGGAATAGTATTGTTACCTGTCCCAAGGGCAGGAGGTTCTGAATAGCAGTATCAATTGCAATCTCAAGGGATCAGTCTCTTCCTGATCAAGGAGCAGAAGTGCAGAACAGGGGAGGAGTGATCACACCTCTCCCCTATATGACACTGTTTTAGAAGCACCAAAAATTTCCAAACACACAGAATTGGCTCTTAAAACAACAATGCAAAAAACAAAACAAAACAAAAACCACCTGAAGCTTGATACAGTGTATTCCACCTCCATCCTGGGAACAGAGCCCAGCATGAACATAAAGTTCCAAATCAAAAAATTGGGGAGGGGGGTTGGGAGGAATGAGCAAACATTAAAAAAAGATCCGGACCATAAAAATCTACTCCAGTAAGAAGGAAGATCAAGACACAAACTCAGAAGACAATGAAATCAAAACGAGTACAAGCAAAGTATCACAGAAAAAAATGCAAACTGGAAATAAGCCCAACAACTAGAAAAAGAAGAAACATTACCCAATGTGGAAATCCTAAAGATCAAAGGAGAGATTAATAAAATTGAAAGTAAATTAAAAATGAACTAATATATAAAAGTAGGAATTGATTTTATGAAAGAATAAAATTACTGAACAATTAGCTTATTTTATTTTTGAAAAAAAGAAAGAAAATCAAATTCCCAGTATAAAAAAATGAAAGCGGTGAGGGCACCATTAATGAAAATGAAAATAAAACAATTATTAGGAGTTATCTTTCTCAATTATATGCTAGCTAAACTGACAATCTAAGCAAAAGAGATGAATGTCTTAAAAGAATATAAATCACCCACATTAATGGAAGAGGAAATAGACTATTTAAATAACCCTATCTTAGGAAAAGAAATTGAACAAGCCATCAATGAGGTTCCTAAAAAAACCTCCAAGATCAGAAGATTTACAAGTGAATTTTACCAAACTTTTAAGGTTCAATTAATCCCAACATTACATAATTATGTGAAAAAAATAAGTAAAGATTTCCCCAATTGATAAATGGTCAAAGGATATGAACAGGCAATTTTCAGGGGAAGAAATTAAAGATATCTATAATCATATGAAAAAGTGCTCTAAATCACTATTGATTAGAGAGATGCAAATCAAAACAACTCTGAGGTACCACATCACACCTGTAAGATTGGCAAACATGACAGAACAAGAAAATGATAAATGCTGGAGAGGATGTGGGAGAGTTGGAACACTAATTCATTGTTGGTGGAGCTGTGAGATCATCCAACCCTTCTGGAGAACAGTTTGGAACTATGCCCAAAGGGCTACAAAAATGTGCATACCCTTTGACCCAGCAATATCGCTACTAGGGATGTATCCGCAAGAGATCATAAAAATGGGAAAGGGTCCCACGTGTACAAAAATATTTATAACAGCACTCTTTGTGGTAGCCAAAAACTGGAAATCAAGGGGATGCCCATCAATTGGAGAATGGCTGAATAAATTATGGTATATGAATGTAATGGAGTACTATTGCACCATAAGAAATGATGAACAAGAAGACTTCAGGGAGGCCTGGAAGGACTTATATGATCTGATGCTGAGAGAAAGGAGCAGAACCAGGAGAACTTTGTACACAGCAACGACCACAGTGTGTGAGAGTTTTTTCTGGTAGACTTGGAACTTTGTAATAACACAAGAACTTACTGAGAAAAAAAAAAATCCCAATGTTGGTCTTCTAAGGCAAAATGCCTTCCACACTTAGAGAAAGAAATATGGAAGTCATTAGCAGAATGTAGCAGATCATGTTTGTGTGTGGGTGGGTGTCAGTGTATTATGTTTTGATTTGTTATATGATTTCTTCCATTTATTTTAGTTCGACTACATAGCATGACTATAGTGAAAATGTGATCAATAGGAAAGTATATGTAGAACCTATACAGAATTATATGCTGTCATGGGGAGGGAGGGGGTAGTGGGTGGAAGGTGTGGGGGGATAAAATCTTAATTTTAAGGAAGTGATTGTAGAACATTAAAAAAAATTAAAAAATATAAAAAAAAAGAAAAGAGAGAAAAAAAGAAAAAAGTAAAGAAGGAATTCAATGAAATTCCTTTCATGACACAAATACAGTTTGATACTTAAGCCAGGGAGAGCCAAGACAGAGAAAAAATGTATAGACCAGTTTCATGAATGAATATTATTGCAAAAATTTTAAATAAAATACCTGAAAGTAGATTACAGAAATATATCACAAAATCATATACTATGACCTGCTGGGATTTATACCATGAATGTGGGATTGGTTTAATATTAGTAAAACTATCAGCACAACTGATCATATTAATAATAAAAACAATAAAAATAATTTAATTAAGTCAATAGCTATAGAAAAGTTACTTGACAAAATGTAACATCTATTCCTATTAAAACACAATAAAGCAAATAAACTAATAGAATCTTTCTTAAAGTGATAAGTAATATCTATCTAAAACCAAGAGCATATGTTATCTATAATGGGGATTAGCTAGAAGCCTTTTCAATAAGATTAGGAGCAAAGAAAGGGTGTCCATTATTATCATTATCATTCAATATTGTCCTTGAAATTCTGGCGACAGCAATGAGACAAGAAAGAGAAATTGACAATAAACTCACATAAATCGTTAACATTTCTATATACTACTAACAAAAGAAACCAGGAAAAGAAAGAGAAATTCCACTTAAAACAACTGACAATATAAAATGTTTGGGAGTATACCTGCCAACACAAACCCAGGGATTGATTTTATGAGCACAATTACAAAATATGCTTCATACAAATAAAGATAGATCTAAAAAAATGGAAAAAATATCTATCATTCATTAATAGGTTGAGCTAATATAATAAAAATGACAATTCTTTCTGTTGCTCTACTTATTCAATGCCATGCCAATCAAACTTGAAAAGAATTATTTTATAGAGGTAGAAAAATTAGCAGCAAAATTTATCTGGAAAAACAAAAGGTTAAAAATATGAAGTGAATCATTGAAAAAAATGAAAGAGGACAGCCTAGGAATTTCAGAATTCAAATTAGATTATGAAGTGGTAATCATCAAAACAATCTGGTATGGGCTAAGAAATAGAGTGGTGGATCAGTAGAACATGTTAGGTACATGGTATACAATAGTAAATGACCACAGCAATCTAGTGCTTGATTACTCTAAAGATCTAAGCTTTTGGGGTAAGAACTTACAATTTGACAAAAATTTTTGGGAAAATTGGAAAGCATTTTGTCAGAAAACAAGTAAAGTTTCATACACCATATACAAATAAAATACATGTAATCAAAACTAGAAGGAAAACAGGAAACTAGGGAAATTTATAGTAAATTAATAAAGACCTCTTTTCTCAAGTATATAGGTAACTGAGCCAAATTTATATACTAAAAAAAAGAGCCATTACCCAGGTGATAAAAGATCAAAGAATATGAAGGGAAAAAAAATCAAAGCTATTAATAGTCACATGAAATAATGGTCTAAATCACTGCTGATTAGAAAAATGCAAATGAAAAGAATTTTGAGATACCACCTCACACCTATCAAATTGACTAACAAGATAGAAATGGAAAATAAAAATTTCTGAAGGGGAAATGGAATAATTGGGACACTAATGCACTATTGATGGATCAACCATTCTGGAATCCAACCATTCTGGAAAATAACTTGGAAAGTCTTTGACTCAGCAATGACACTACTAGGTGTGTATCCCAAAGAGATCAAAGGAAATGGAAAACGACCTATTCGTACAAAAAATATTTATAGCAGCTCTTTTTGTGGAGGCAAAAACTACAAATTGAGGGGATGCTTATCAATTGGTGAATGACTGAACAAGTTGTGGTATATGATTGTGATGGAATACTATTGTACTATAAGAAATAACAAGTAGAATGGTTTCAGAAAAATCTGAGAAGACTTATATGAACAGACACAAAGTGAAGTGATCAGAACCACCATAACATTAACCATAGTAATAACAATATAATAAGGATACTCTGAGAGAATGACCCAAGACAATCCACCAAAACCCATGATGAAAAGTGTCATCTACATGCAGAGAGAGAACTGATGAACTCTGAATGCAGAGTAAAGCATACTTTTTAAATTTTATTTTTATTGTTGTGCTTTGTTTGTGTTTTCTCTTGCAATATGACTAACATGGAAATGTATTTTACTTGACTTCACACGTATAATCAATATAAAATTGTTTGCCTTTTCAAGGAGGATGGATGGTTGGGGGGGAGAAGAGGAGAATTGGGAATATAAAATGTTTAAAAATGATTTTTTAAAAAGCTTTGCATGTGAGTGGGAAATATTTAATGAAATAAAAAGAATTTCAAAAAAGTACTGATATGAAATTTGATATATAATATAATTTTTTCAATGGTAAGCCACTTTTCAAATCAAATAACAGGTTCCTGAATCTTCCTATAAAAGAGGATGGGAAGATAAAGAATTCATCTTTTCCACTAATAAAAGTACTTGGTTGCTACTTGATGTAGCAACTTTAAAGTTTTGTTGTCTATTATCATCAAATGGGCTGGTTTCTATATGTAGAGCTTAAAGAAAATTTTTAACCATCCTCAATGATCAATCTTGTGATAAATCTTTTTCTATGATTGAGGCAACAAAGAACCATCAGTAAATATTCAAATTGATTTTAGAAATACATTTTTATATTAATGCAAGCTTAATGAATGAAAAAGGAAAATATCCAGTTACAAGATAGAATTATTCTTTCACCATACATTTCTAGATATGAGCATAGAATGGATCTTTGGTCAAACAAATCCTAAAGACCCCAAGGCTCTAAAGCAACTGGATGGATACTTTGCCCAGAGGATGGCATATGTCTTTGGCATGTTAGAGTAGGCCCCAGCTCAGCACATAATTTACACCTATACAAAAATCACTTAAAAGATTCCTTGAAAAGATGCCCAAGAAGTGTTGATCAGTTATTTTGAAGTTGGAAAAGGCAATCTGGCTCAAAAGAGTTGTCTCCTTTGGTTTACTCAAATACCATTCTTTAAGGATAAGCTAACTTCTAATTTCATGAAAGCATGGCGGTTTAAGAACGAAATTCTCACTTTTGAGATAATTGCTAATTACTCTCAGTGCATCTTCCTATAGCTAGCTCTGGAAATTTCTATTTGTTTAGGACATAACATTGTATCAGTTTTAAACTAATTTTCTTGATTTAATACTCTATATATTTTTATTTGTAGTAATTTAATTTTTAATTTAAAGAATAAAACAAACATTTCCATAATATGGTATAATAAAAAAGATGTGTGCACAATCAAAATGTAAATACATCATGTACAACTTGTTATTCCTTTTCAATATGTAATAATCATGAACATTTCTTTTTTCCTGTCATCCCTTACTTCTTTGACTCTTGGAATTTCTCATTTTCTTCAAGACTCAACTTAAAAATTGTTTTCTTCATGAAACCTTTCTTTGTTCTCCCCAATACCCTCTTCAAAAACTAGGTGAGATGCTCTAAATTAACATTATATTAATTTTTATATATTCTATCCATATTCATATATGTATATATTTTCATCCACATGAGAATGCCAGTTCTTACTTGTATGAATTTATACAGAGAAGAATCAGGGGATTACATAACATTGTAAGGACAGATACCTTTGAAAGATACAAGAACTTGGATCAATGCCATGATCAAACATGATTCTAGACAATTGGTAATGAATTATGCTACCCACCTCATGATAGAGAAATGAGGTATTTAGATTATGTCAGTACAAGAATTTATTTTGTTTTCATGGTGTATTTTTCAAGTATTTGTAAGATTTTTTTCCAATTTTTTGGTGAGATATAAGAGCATGAGAACATCTATGTTTTTTTAAAATTTAAAAATAATATATATATATATATATATATATGTATATATGTATTTAAAGAATGTAGGCTGACTTCTGGGGGTAAAGCCAAGATGGCGTAGTAGAGAAGCACTCAGTCAAGATCATCCTATATTCCCTCCCAATGACTTTATAATAATACCTCAAATCAAATTCTGCAGTGGCAGAGTCCATGTATATGGAAAAACCAGTGGTGGGACTAAGTGGTAGTGACAGAGGCAATAGCAGCTTTGGGGGTTTTCAAGTCAGAGATAGGAATGTTTACTTGGAAACTCATCAGAAAAAGATTGCATGGTACCCCTGTGCTAGCACGGAATGGATAACCTGATGGTGTTTGGTTGTGGAGGGGAGGATGGGGGTGGGATGGGTAATGCTTGAACCTCTATTCTAAACTGGTTCACAAACACATCTCTCTCTCTCTCTTTCTCTCTCTCTTTCTCCATACATGCATATATACACACATATATAATATGTATATACACATATATGCAACATATAAAATATACATACATATATTCATGTACACATATATATCTGTATATATTATATAAAATGTTTAGTATCATCAGGCTCCAAATTTTCTTAATATTAAAGTTCTTATAATAAAAACAAAACCATGTCTACTTTATAATCAGCCCAGTTTACCCAATGCAGCTTTGCCTGGAGTTTATGGTTTCAGATTCATCCTGCCATGATATTCATCCAAATCTCTTTCCAGATCAGTGTACTGAATGATTGTTCAATTTGTAACATATTTACTGGAATGACTCCTTGCTTCAAGATTAATTTCTGCATTTTCATATTGAGCTGCATTTGCTGACCCACTTACCCAAGCAAAGTAAAACGTTTTGAATATATCTCTATACTTTTCTGACTTGGTTTGCTTTTATTTTTATCATCTGAAAATAACAAATTTGCAAACCTGTATTTTTTTATTCTCTCAACTGAATAGCATTTTTTTAATGTAGAGATAGCAAAATCATTACACAGCTCACCTTAAGGACAAATGACAGGAATTCAACATTTGTATTTGAAAAGCATGAAAATAAGCTCTCATATTAAAAGCATGTTAGGATTTAGAAGTCTGATTAAAATCTCAGATGACATCAAAAATTGAAATATCCTAGATAGATTTGTTACACAGCACTTCTTATGAAATAGAGGAATCCATTACAATTTAGTGAAATGATTTCAATACAAACTTTAGTGAGTTTTACCCACACATTAATTTCTCAAAATATGGTTTACATACATACATACACATATACACACACATATACATGCATACATATATACACATCATATATAGATATATATGATATTGAACATCTGAGACTATGTTTGATCTAATTTTAATGGTTTTTTGCTTTTTCATCATTGAGAAATGTTATTTTTGAAAGAGAATCCTGCTTCCTAACAAAAGTAATTATTGGTTTTCAGAGGAATCATTGCCACAAGATTGCATGCTGAATTAAATGCTGGGCTGGAATCCAGGAACATTTGAGTTCAAATACTTCCTTATATAATTAACACCTAGTTAGTCTATGCAATTAATTTAACTGCTTTGCCTCAGTTTCCTCATCTTTAAAATGGGAATAAAAATAACACATACTTTACAAGACACTTTGGAGAATTAAATGAGATATCACATGTAAAGGGCTTTGTGATCCTTAAAGTGCTATATAAATGCTAGCTACTATTTTTTTAATTAGTTTAAATTTAAAAGCAACTCCAACTTCAGTTATTTAGGTAGCATTTAGTATGTCTGATAACTCATGTTTGTAAACTTCCAGGGGAGTAAAATTAAATAATTTTAAGTGTCATCAAATCACAGAAATATTGCTGAACACAAGTTTCTTAACTGAAAATTCTCAGGGAGTACTAGAAAGCATTCAGAGTTTCACTAAAACTGGGGACTGAGGGTTGGGAGATTTTGAAAGAGAAAACTATGACAGATCCGTTGTGTGGCCAGTATTTCATTGGAACCTGGGGAGTGAGCACATTTTCCTTTCTCATATGAGGAGACTCTTCCTTTTAAATATAGATATCTTTTCTCAATTAAAGCTTTCACCAAGTGAAGTGAAGTAGGGATTCCTGATTAAAGTGGAATTCAGGGAAAGCAGAGCTCAGAAAGTAAAATCTCAATTAATTTATCAAGTTAAGGGTGTAATGAACCAAAAAAAAAAGCTTAGAAACATCCAAAGATTGATGATGCTCAGAAAACTGCAATGATGTTGACTTCAAAGTTAGGGGAAGTGTTCTATTTCTTGCCTGTATCTTTTCCTAGTGCAAAGTGAAGTCAATAGAGCTGAATCATAAATTGGCTAAACAAGTCAGCAATGCCAGAAGGGAATAATTAGCACTCACGAGAAGCCTCCTTATACATGTACACAGTTATATTGACTGTGATATTGGGAAGTAAAATCTAAACATATAATTATTGCACTGATAGTTCTAACCAAAAATCAGAGAAACAGGTGAACTTTTCTCCATAAGGTGAGACATGGAAGATATCAATTAAGTTGGGAAATGTACCTTTCCAATTTTTACCTAAGATTCTATTATGGGCTCTCTCTTGTGTTTTCCTTGGAGGTTCACAAAGTACTTCCATTCTGACAACAGTGTGATGTAAATAGTGTCCTGTAGATGTTATTTCATTTCATGGATAGCAAAACTGAGATTGGGTAAGTAGTTTGTGTTCATCCTTTGTTGCCGAAGAAGACCATGCCATCAGAGAAATAATGGCATGACTTGCACTTGACTTTGTTTTAAGTAAGAGAGGGCTGTGCGGGTCACCAGCCTCACTTCTCCTCCAAAGCCATCTGAATCCAGTGACCAGATATTCATCAGAATGACTGGAGATAACCCAGGATGCTGAGAGACCTTGATCCCTTTAGGCCAAAGTCTATGCGGGTACTCACTTAGGGAGAGCTAATACCAATTCGTTGAGTAGGTCTGTTTAAGAAGTAGCCAGGGTATGGCCTCTATAATCTACAACAGGTGTCTATTGTAGGCACTCTCCTCTTAACACTTTATAATCTGATTTCTGTCCCTAGACTGAAATCACTCCGTCCAAACTTACTAACCATCTCTTAGTTGCCAAATCCAGTGGCCTTTCCTCAATTTCTATTCTCCTAGATCTCTCTTCACCTTTGATGCTACTAATCACTCTCTCCTCTTCAATGTTCTATTTTCTCTATGTTTTCAGGATGCCACTCTCTGCTGGCTCTCCACTTACCTATCTCATCATTCCCTCTTTTTCTCTTTTGCTAGATCTTCTTGCATATCATGCCCTCTAACTAAAGGTATCCTCCCAGGGTTCTATCCTTAGCTCTTTTCTCTTCTCCTTCTATACTACTTCACTTGGTGATATCATCTGCTCCCAAGGATTCAATTATTATGTCTTTGCTGATGATTCTCAGATCGATCTACCTATCCTGACTAAAAACTCTCTGTTGACCTTTTAATCTCGTGTTTCCAATTGCCTTTCAAACATCTCGAGCTGAGTGTTCAACAGACATCTTAAATTCAATATATCAAAAACACAACTCATTATTGCCCCTCCCCTCTCCAAATCCATTCCTCCTACTTTCCCTATTAATATGGAGCATAACCTTATTGTACTCCTTGTCTCTCAAAATTGAAATCTAGGAATCATCCTGCATTGTTCACTATCTCTCACTCTCAAAAATTTCTTGCTAAATTTTGTCGATTTCACTTTTGCAACATCTGTCAAAAACGCCCCCTTCTCTCCTTTGATGTTAACTACACTAATGCAGGCTTTCATCATCTCCCATCTGGATTATTGTAGTAGCCTGTTAGTGTTTTTGCCCACTCCAATCCATCCTCTATTGAGTCATTAAATTTCCTAAAACACAGGTCTGATCATGTGTAACGCCCCTCTCACCCCCACCTTCACTCATTAAACTCCATTGGCTTCCTTTTGCTTCCAGGATCAACATAAAATGTTCTATCTGGCATTCAAAGCCCTAACTCCCTCCTACTCATCTAGTCTTTAATTTAGGCTTTAACTTCCCAATAAGTAGTCTTAGATTGGGAGCAATTGGCCGCCTGGTTATGCCAGGAATAAGAGGCTCCATCTCTCAGCTCTAGGCATTCTCTCTGGCTGTCCCCCATGCCTGGAACTCTCTCCATCTTCTACTTCAACTACTTTCCTCCTTAGCTTACTTTAATTTCCAGCTAAAATCTCATTTTCAACAGGATGCCTTCCCCAACACATCTTAAGTCCAGGTAATTCCTTTTGTTAAGTAAGTTATTTCCTAGTAAGCTCCTCAAGGGCAAGGACTGTGTTATGCCTCTTTTTGTATCACCAGTGCTTAGCACAATGCCTAGCACATGTTAGACACTTCTACAATGTTGATTTATTAGAAAATTGCAAGTGCTTAATCAATGCTTATTGACTTGAGATTGATTGTAGGAATAAAATAAAAAAGAGGAGAAAACAAAAGAAGAAAATGAACCTTTCTGAGTTTCAGTTTCTTAGTAGAGTCCATATTTAAACTCAGATCTTTGGTGCCATGTAGTAGCATCCGCTAAACCACATCGCAGCTTGAGCTTGTATCTGGTGTTAAATGAAATGAGAAGGTCTTCACAATCATCAGACAATGCAATGGACATTTACTTTAAGAACAAGTTGGGGACAGTTTGTCTTTTTCCTATCCTCACTTAGGATTTTCTTATGCTGTCATTATATTCTTCTCTGAACTGTAGTTCTTAGATATTTATCAAATAATACCATGCATCTAGGAATGTATTGTTATTCAGCTGAAGGGAGAAGGAAAAAAGGAGGGAAAAGGGGGGCTTGGAAGGAGGGCAAAAGAAAGAAGGAGAGGGAGAGAGAATATATGAAGGAGAAGGTCCTAAAGAGATAGATTCCTTATTGGCAGAGAGCAAGGATATTTCCTCTGGGGTGGAACTACCGGAAAAGGAAGTAGATGATGATATTAAATTTTAAAGAAGAGGGAGCTCTTGTGTTGGAATGTCTTATTCTTTTCAATAAATTAAGAAAAGTAGGTCAACTCTTATAAATGTGGATCATGGGAATGGCTTGGGGGTGAGAGGAGATGAGAATTGATGTAGTTGTGAATGGAATACTCAAGTAAGGTTAGAGTTGAAGAATTTCAAAAGACTAGATATGATGACTAATTTAATTCTGAGACAACAGTCGAAAGTTTTAATTTGTGGCTAACACAAAGATGTTTAATGCAGTTTTGTAGTCAAGGATACAGAAAAATTGGGATAACATGTTAATCTTGAATGAGGGCAAGGGATGGTGTAGAAAAGGAGATAGCCAGGTGCCAAAATAATTAAGAGTTATGAGAGTGATTTAGACATCGGCGTAGAGCAGTGACAATGATGGAGGAGGGTTGTTCTAGTCTAACTGAAAGTAACTCAAACATGGAAAGGTCAATGAGCAATGGTAGAGATGGAGGAATTTACTCATACCTTCTGTCTCTGTGAGAGAGAGGGAGTAGGAGGTGTGGACATCTTTGGAAAGGATTTCATGAGATTCAGAGTCTTCAAGAAAAAACTAGTTTTTAGAACTAACAAATAGAATGAATGTTGTTTAAAAAATTTAAGGATTTAGGAAAGTTTTGATGTTAGTAAAGTAGTTTTAGAGGAATTACAGTAATATATAGTAATAATCAAGGAGATGGATGGAACACAGAGGTTTGGATTGTAATGGGACTGATTAGAACGACACTTATTGCAGAAGAGTGTGTTCTTATGTGACACCTGCTAGGCTGAAAGTTCCCTGAAGGTCAGGTACATATATTCATCATATTTTTAATTTCTACCAGTGACTAAGACAGTGATTTTCATAAAGTCAGTGCTTAACCAATGGCTAAATAAATGAGAGAATGCTTGGATTTCTCCTGAAAGTCTCACATAAGGGGACACACAAGACCTAAAACTGAGATCATAAAGGTGGCCACCACAGCCTAGGAAAAAATGAAGAGTTTGGGAACTTATGCTTATCACTTTTTCTTCCCTTTCCTTTTGCCTTTCTTCACCTTTACCTCCCTTTTTGGTTATTTTCTCTTAACTCTCATGGATCTCCTGTCTTTATGTTAAGACACCTAGAAGGTCCCATGTGACCTTATGGCCTCAGATTCTCCATCCCTATCTTAGGCTATTCAATCTCACTCCATCCCCATTTTAGAACTCTACCCAGACTTCACCTTTATGAGAAGTACTCTCTGTTCCCAAAGTACCCCTCCCTTTTCCTGCCTCATAATTAAGCCTACTCCCTTAATAAATACAAATAGTACCGCTTGACCTTGGTCTACTGACAGGTAAGGCTAAAATGATTCAGGTTTGTCATCCTACGAACTGGGTCACTGTTAGATTTAAGCCAAGCTTCTTGAGTCAAAGGGCCATAGCTTAATCTACATTATATCTTTCACAGTGCCCAGAATTCGATGAATAGTAACTCATCGTTAACTAGTATTGCAAGATTTACAGTGTGCTTTTACATGGATTATCTTATTTGTGTTTCCCAAGTACTCTATGAGATAGTTAGAGTACGTAGGTGGGAATTATTATTCCCATTGTATAGATAAGAATGCAGGCCAAAAATAGTTAAGTGACTTGTCCAGGGTCATACAACTGGTATCAGATGCAGAATTTGAACTTAAGTCATCTCCATGCTTAGTTCAACCCTCTATTCACTCTATGACTAGATGAACAGATTGTTTAAAAAGTAAGCCATGTAACTTCTGAAACTAACAAACTTTAAACATTAGTAAAATCAATGGAAATAGACCCTTCAGCTTCTGCAGGTACTAAAATTGGGATCATTAAAATAAAAAGCTGACATTAACTCTGATAAGATTTTTTTTCTTTCGGGAAACAGGTTCCTTGCCAGCAGCCAATATTTGCTATCATAGTAGAATAGAGATGAGAGTTGGTTCACCTGGGAAAGAAAAAAAAAGAAAACAAAACAGCCAAAAAAAAAAAAAGAATAACTCACAGGGCTATGAATCACAGACCTGGAACTCCTGAATTAGGCAACCACTGGCCTACAGAACTGTATCAAGGGCTGGCAGCTCCACCTTTGGACTTCACTGTTCAAAGGAAAAAAATACACTTGAATTTCTACTAAGTGCCATAATACAAGGCACTTCCAAAGCTCATATGAAATGGAAAAAGAATGGAATGTTAACTTTTGCTTTCCTTTGAAATAGGAAGGATGAAGCCACATGTCAGTGGGTGTGCTGTGTAAGTGCAGTATCCTGTGGGTCTGCTAGTGAAATATTTTTTCCCCCAGCAGTACCTAGTGGAATGGCTCATGGCCAATGTTAGGGTTTTATCTTCCCCAGGAGAATCAACAATGCACGAATCAACTCTCACCTCTGTTCTAGTCAGATAGCAAATTCGGCTGCCAGCAGAGAAGCTACAGATCCTGAAAAAAAAACCTGTCTCATCAAAGAGAGAGCATTATGAGACTTTATTTTATTATCATTCATGGTTCTTAGAAATGTATTCTGTGAGTAAAGAGCATAGCAGGAGATGCAAATATTATAAAAGGAAAGGCTTCCCATCTCTCAGAGAGCCAAACAGACAATTTCCAGAAGGAAAAATAACAAGGGGGTTTTTAAAATTTTTTTTCTTTTACATAAACACTTTTATTTAAAATTAAATGTGATTAAGTCCAAAATGTATGTGCTGAGTAAGTCCTATTCTGCCCCTTCATCTAGGAAGGTGATGACATCAGCTAGCCAAGATAAATGATACCTCATTTGAAAAAATAACCATCCAAGAGAAAAGACGATATTGCCCAAGATGTATAGTCCTAACTGCTGTCAAGAAAAGGGGCAAAACAAAACTAAACACGCAAGCAAACTGCAACAAAAACCCTCAGCTGACTTGAAGAAGTCATGATTGGAAGGACTAAATTCAACCAGAAAGGCTAGATATATCTACACTAGGTATTTTTCATTAAATCCCAGTTTGCAAAACACATTTGGCCAATAATACTTTGCAGCAGGAAATGTATTAATCGAAGTCACAAAAACAACACTCCCAGGTCAAGAACAAAAGTTGCTGGAGAAGGGAACAGAGCTTGGAGGGCCAGAGTTAACCAGAGGACAGAAGTCAGGAGTGGCTGACATCAAAGCAATAGCAGTGAGAAAAGATCCCTTTTCAAAGATTTCATCAGCAAAGCGCCTTGGGCAAAGGAGCTACTTCTCCAAGAGCAAATCACCACCTTTTCTGAAATGTTAGGTGTCCCTCGTCTTGGGTGACTGAGAAGTCAAATAACTGAATCGTGGTTGTCACACATCACATGTGTTTTCAAGGTAGCACTCGAACTCAGATCTTCTTGACAGCTAGGTTAGCTTTACTCATTATTCCACAAAGTCTCAGCAGGTTATGAGGCTTAGTTATACTTAAGCACTTTTGTTTGTTACAAGGAAGGGTTCAATAAGGACCAGGGTAGGGATGAAGGGGAAATAATTGTGGTGAAAAAACAAAAGACATCTTTAAAATTTCAAGATCAGACTTAAAATGATAAAATTCAACAGTGACAGGCCCATGGGGAATGGGCAAGCTCATTTCATTGTTCATGCAACCCTTAAGATGGTAGGAATTTTGAAGAGCATTGTAGCAAAATACTCTGAATTACAAAGTTCCTTATACTCTGCCCCTGAGCTTATCACTAAAATTAAATCAAAAACATTTTATTAACAGGGAAAAAATAAGTTCCTTTTTGTACAAAAATTCGCAATTACTTTACTTGTACTAGTGAAAAACTGACAAGAACCAATGCGTTCAAGGATTGGGAAAATATCTGAACATTTTTCTTGTCATATTGTAAAAGAAAAATTAAATCATAACATAATCCTTAGATTTGTTTTATCTAAGGACAAGGGTAGTCCTTTCTAGATAGCTCACTAGAATGAAATCTTTATCCTAGAACAACAATAGTGGGTATTTATACAATATCTTTATGGTTGGAAAAGCATTTTACAGAATGCTATTGTAAAATTGCTGCACTAAATCTGTCCTGCCTTTGACCCCTGTGTCCTTACTTTTGCTTCAGTGTCAAAATTAATGTTTTTCAGTCAATCTTGTTAAACTTGTTTGCACACTTGATCAGGTAGTGTGATTCAGTGGAAAGAACATTGAACTTATAGTCAGGATAATCTGGATTTAGATCTTGTATGATTTAGGCAAGTTTAACCTCATTGAGCTTCAGTTTCCTTATATTAAAAAAAAGTTTGGACTCTATTACTTCCATGTTCCCATCTAGCTCTAAATCTATGACTATTCTGTAATGAAATTAACCTCTGTGTGAATTAGGTGTGCACATTATTTGGGTCTACAAAACAAAACCCATTTTATATAGTAACTATGCAAAAGAAAGAAATTATATTATCCTCAATGTCTTAACATTTTTCATTAACAGATCTTTGGTTGATGTTGTTTAGTCTCTGTACCAGATATTATGCTAAGGAATATCTTATTTAACCCTTACAAGAATCACTGAATGCTGTATGATTCTCATTTTACAGGAAACTGAGGCAGATAAGATTAAGTTATTTGGTTAAAATCATACAGCTAGTCAGTGTTTAAGAGCAGATTTATACTCATGTCTTCCTGACACCAACCTAGTGGAGTACTCATTGTGCCACGTGGTTTATAATTAAATATCTCTTTAAGGTGTATGAGACACTACACACACTATATCATTTCATCCCACAGCATCCTGAAGTACATACTTCAGGTATTGTCATCCCCATTTTACAGATGAAGAAATTCTTGCTCAGAAATGTCAAATGACTTTAAAGTAGTCATAAGGCTTGTTCCATTAGCAGTTTTTACTGGCTCCAGGTTTGGTGTTCTTTGTCCTATAGATTTCCTTTTTTTGTACTGGAGTATGTTTTTCTATGACATGACTTTAATTAGAATTAACTTTTAATCATCTTCTACATGATCAAGTTATTCTTGAAAATAGTCTTTGTTCCATTTCATCATTGTTACAATCAACTAAAACTGACCCCCCACCCAAAGCACCCACTTTTCCTGCATGAGGAAAATCATACTTCATCTTCGACTCTTAAAAGTAATTGTTCCCATCATCAATAAATTAGTTTTGGGCCTAAATTGATATCTAAAATAATTCCAGCTATAGTCAAAGGATGCTTCACATGTGTGAATTTTGTATACCTAAAAATATCATGACAGTCTAATTTGACTGGTCAAAGGCTAAATTTCAATATAAATGCCTTCAGAACTCAGGATCATTTCAATTCCATCCAACTCAACTGAATGCAATTCCATAAACCTTTATTAAGTGCTTTCCATATATAAAACGCTGATCTAGAGTATGGATCATGTATATTTGATAGTAATTTCTAGTATGAAAAAGACTTTTCCAAATTTTCTCAGTTTTTTTCTCTTCTACAGAAATCTGTAAGTTTACTTAGGGAAAAGTAGTCTCTAAGATGACCATGCCACTGAAACTATCCCCACCACTAGAAAGTGCACATCATAACTTCCCCCATCACTTGCAGGTGCTGCTCTGACCACTAAGCTTTACTTCCTAGCTGTCCTTCCATGTTCCTGTACTACAGGTTGTTGGGCAACCAAACTCCCAAATTATCAAGGGATTCTTCTCCTAATTTCATGCAGCTAGTGTGTTCAAACTGTCTATGTTTTATGAAAAAGTGACCAAAAAGGGACTTTAAGAAGTTGAATGTGAAGCAATTTTCTGCTTCATAAGACTGAGTTAATATCATTTCATATTACCAGTAGCTTATATATGTAAGCTGTTTTTTCCCTCTCTTGACAAATTTGGAATTTATTTGGATTGGCTCAGTGAGTTCCCTTTAACCTAAGTCATTTAGTTCAATAGCTGTGTTCACACACTCAACTTAAATGAAAGTCTCTCTTCTGTTCCTTTCCTCATTTTCCATATTTCTGATCCTTTATAAAACTTGTAAGATATGAAACTCATTTACCTTTTAAAGTCATTTGTTACTACTTTTACCCTACTACTATTCCCTTCCACCAGAAGCCACCCTATTTTCTAGATTTCTGTACAATGGCCAGGTTTCCCAGGACCCCAGGGTCCTAGCCTCAGAGCTATAAAGGATCTTTGAAGTCTTCTGGGACTATTCCCTCACTTTGCAAATGCAAAACTGAAGGTCAGAGTTGTAATGTGATTTGCCCTGGGTCACAAATGTAGTAAATGGCAAAACCACAATTTGGATTACAATTCAGCATTTTTTCTACTACATTTTTTATTTATAGCCCCTGTTACCTGTAGATTTTCAATAAATTTTACCATCACATAACCTACTCTTTTCTCAGACTTTTTTCTACCAGTATTCTCTCATTCACTTCACCTCCATGTTTAGT
Source organism: Bettongia penicillata ogilbyi (assembly GCA_023548195.1). Taxonomy (NCBI): domain Eukaryota; kingdom Metazoa; phylum Chordata; class Mammalia; order Diprotodontia; family Potoroidae; genus Bettongia; species Bettongia penicillata. Next base: position 20,497,035 of record JAJHZJ010000453.1, read on the forward strand.
TTATCTATCTTCCTATAATTGGCTTTAGTTTTCCAAATTATTTGAATGTTAAAAACCTAACAAATAAAAATCCTTTTACTCTTTCTCACTAATTAAGCCATTTTACTTCTTTTTACTACTTTTACTTTTTCAAAGAAAGAAATCACAATAACACATAACAACACATAACTCAGCACTAACCTAGAGAAGTTAACTTTATCCTACCCCTAGAATAACCAAAAATTCAGTATTTTTTTTTAAGTAAGTATAGAGAGTACTGACCAAGCAGCAGAAAAGCTTGCTGTTAGGGTAGGATTCTCCTAACCCAAAGTCTGGAGAGGATAACCTAGATGTATTAGGTAGTCTGTCCTTTGCCCCTTCCAAAGGTCACAGATCAGGATTGGTTATTACCGTATGGACCTTTTTTCCTGACTAATCACAGCTATACAGGATGTGGCTGTGGAGGCAGGCCTGGGGAAAGTCTTCCCCTCTCATTCTACCTGAAGTTCACACCACCCTTGACTCTCTGATTACATGGAGAGGCACCAGAACAAACATGAGAGAAGTATATAGGTCACCACACAGGATCTAGGAGAAGAACTAGCTCATTCTTTCCTTATGCCCAGATCTATAGGAAAGAAAATACCAGACAAAGAGGAAAAGAAAGGAAATGGCATGAAAGGAAAATCAGTCTTATCTTCAATTAAGTCAAAGTTATTTTATAATATATTAAATTATCACATATTTATCTGTGTACATGTTGATTCCCTCAATATATTGTAATTTCCTGGAGGGTAGGTACTGTGTGTCCACAGTGATAATCACATAGAATATATACACTGGCTGAATTGAAGTGAATTATAAATTCATAAATTTCTGATATTTATCATCCAAGGAGAAAACAAGATAATTCCAAATTTAGCTTTAGTAATTAATCTTTTTTTTCTTTTTATGCCTTGGAATACATTTATTTCTCCTTTATCTTGTAAGTCAAAATCTCTAATTATTTTGCTGTAATTCCTCCCTCCAATGACAGTGATATGAACAATCTATAAATTAGTAAATAGCTTTTGAAAATTAATGCCCTGAAGCCAAAACGGTGGTGATACCTAAACATTCCTACCTGGGGGCTTGGTTATCTAACGTACACAATCTGCTATCAAGTCCTTAGTCAAATATTTGTTCATCCTTGTAGGACCAACCAAATCTTATGCTCTATAACCTTCAAAACCTCATCATCACCTTTATATATGTTATGATGAACCTATGAAGACTATGTTTTTGGTGGTTTAACATGTAAGAATTTTAGGAATCTAAGAATTAATGTGTCTAAGAATTTTAACAGCTGTGCATATTTTCCCTCGTTTCTAGCATTCTCCAATTGTGATTCAAGTAAATGATCTCTTTAAAAGTGTGCTATTTATTGGAACTTTGAATATAATAATAAGTTATTGTAGCCTGAGTAGCACATTGATGAAAATATGGATAAGGGTGTGGACCGATGATTTTATTGGCATAGGAACTGCCAATTAAGGTGATTCCCTCTATCAATGGAGGCTGGATTCTTTTTGTGTGTGAGTGAATTATAATCTTAGAGTTTTGTCTGGAGCACTGAGTCATTCAACGACTTCCCATAGGCTCAAACAGCCAGTATATTTCAGACGTACCACTTGAACCCAGGTCTTCCTGAATCTGAAGCAGTCACTTTGGTACTTTGTGGTTTTTTGGTACTCTCTGTGGGTCAAATAGCTGTCAGCAGAAGAAGACTCACAGGGTAGAGGCTCTATGAAAGAATTATGGAAAGCATTAAAAAAAATTGCCCAAAAGTGAAGAAGTGGAGAAGTAGTAATCTCTGCCAGTAGAGAGAATAACTGTGCCAGTGAGACCCCAAAGCAACTACATAATTAGCCTCACTAAAGTCTCATAATGAGACTTCCTCTCCATGTAATGGAGACAACTTTGAGTGTTCCATGGCTATGCTAAGAGAGGGTAGGCCATGGCAATTCATGAAGACTCTCTAATATACCATAAAGGGATCATAATTCACAATTATGATTATTTATTGTGATTATTCACTGATAAAAATACAGGAGCTTTTGAAATATTGAATCAATATTATACTTACATTAGAGTTCATTTCTCAACTTCCAGATTCTGTTGTCTGTGGGATTTCCTAAAAAACATTCTATACAGTGGTGACAGACTTAAGTAGAAATTGATCCCTGAAGCTGAATGTTGACTTTGAGAAGCATAAATTAACATTATCTAAGTTGTATTTTTAAATTTATTTTGCTAAATATTTCCCAATTACAATTTTTATTTTGGTTCAGACCATACTAGGGCTTTTTCAGGCAGCTGGTGGTCCTCTGGCCTGGAGTTCAACATATTTATCTAAAGATATTGCCATCTTTATGGCAACCTATCTAATTGGTAAGGATTGTTAAGACTATGAAGGAAAAATAACTGTTTAGTGCTTCTCAAGTATCGGGTAGTTAGTACCGTACCTTTAGGGCATACATAAAAGATCAAACACCTTGACACGAAAATTGAGATGCTCATGTAAAATGTAAATAAGATTGTAATTTTTTTTAATTCATAGGGATAGGTATTACAATGATGAAACACAGGAAATAACCTAGTGATGCTTCATTTCGTAAACATGGAAAGTTGCTGTTTTGTCATAAAAACACTTTTTTTCAAAGCTTCTTTTTTGGAAGGCTGGGTAATGACCAGATAATAGAGCTAAAGGCTACTCTTCCCTCTATCATGTCTCCCTTTCTCAGCTCCCTATTACTTAGTCTATACTATTTGGATGTTACAAAAAAATCAGCCTTTTAGTCACATTGACTGTGTCTAGACGTTCCTAATATGCCCTACACAAGTCAAAATTTCCACTACCTGAGCAGACAGCAAAATTTGTTTTTTATTCAATTTTGATTCCCTTGTCACTTCCACACCAAATTTCCCATGTTAATTTAATGCCTACTGTTCTTAAATTGAACAAATGCAATTTCATTCCTGGGCAATTAACTTTTAATTATTTTCAGGGGAACTCATTATTTTATTAGAGCAAACAAGCAGTAGAAATGGAACATGTAATCTAGCACCAAAATTGCACTTTTAATTTTTTCCTCCAACTTCCTAAAACATAGCCACCCAAAGAGAGGGCATCACATCTGGATAATGAATAAAGAAACTTTGAGAATCACTTGAATAACCTGCAAGAGAGAATATAAACAGATGTGATATTAATTAATTCTAGTGATTTTATCAAGTCTGCCAAATGATGTACACATTAAAAGCAGACATAGGATTTTCTGGCTCAAAAATCAAAGAAAATTTGAAGCAAAATCTCAATGTTTCAGGTGGGAATTGCTGCCACTATTACCCAGAGACTATGTCCAAGTACATTTAAAGTTCAGAATATAACAATCAGGCTTCTAAATTGCATTCACGTCTATCCTTCAAAATTGGACCATTGCCAAGAAACCAAATGATTTACAACACTTAGGGAAGCCAAGAGCCAAAAAGAAAAAAAAATGAAATATGCCCTTCAACTGTTATTTGGAATAGAAGAATTACATTCTTCTAGCATGTACAGAATCAGCAAGCCAAATTACATCCTTCCACAGAAATAAATGTAGCCTAGAAGTTTAGCAATGATTATTTTCCCCTTCTGGAAAGGCTTTTAAACTTCTATCTTTTTGTCTCATTGAGTAGTACTGAATCTATCCTCTACTGCCAGCCCTACAGATACTTTTTTTTTTTTAATATTCTACCTCTGGTTATAAGGAAAATGACACCATATTTTGCAACAACAACAAGTTTCCATACCTTTAAAAGGACTGTTGAGTTTTACATGCCAACCTAATATTTTCATTTAGTACACAGAACCCTGATCATGAGCGAAAACACGACTATGTTACCTGGCATTTGAGAAAATTCTTAAAATCCCTAGAGTCCTTTGCATCTCAGATCCAGGGCTACCTCCTCCATGGAGCTGTTGCTGCTGATCCCAAAGGGTAGCTGGCGTTCTTTCTGACTATTCATTTTGTGTGCATTTCATATTTACTAGTAGTCTGGATTCAAAACTTCCCTCACACCCTTACTAGTCACATGACTCTATACAAGCTACTTCTCTGCCCCATGTTCCTCATCTGTAAAATGGGGATCATAATAGCACCTACTTTCCAGAGTTGAGGATCAAATGAAATATTTGTGAAACTCTATGAAAACCTTACAGAGCTATAGAAATATTAATAATATTATCATTATTTTTAATGTTGTCTTCTCTCTCTCTATTCCAACAAACCAACAGGAAGTAAATTCCCTGAAGGCAGGGACTGAAACTATTCTGGTTTTGTATTTATATTTCCAGCACTTTTTATAGTAACTGACAATAGTAGGCAATTAATAACTGCTCAATAAATCAAATTTTATTGTACAACACAACAAACATTCAAAAAGATCAAGCTTATATTATTTAAAATTAATTTTCATTTTTTTTAACCAATGAAAATCTGCCTGCTCTCCCTCCTGCCTCTTCACCCACATTAGGTAAAAAAAAGACAGATAAAATCCCTATTACAGACACACAGCAAAATAAATTCCACAATGGTTATGTGCGCATATATGTGTACATATACATATATAATAGACACAATAATAAAATATATACACATGTGTAGATTTATATATACACATACATACACACACATATATGTATATATATATACACACACACATACATATATATATATATGTCTATATCTGTCTCTATTTTTCAATGTAAACCAAATCTTCTACTTAGGAAGAGGTAGCATGTTTTGTCACAAATACTTTTAGTTGTTCATTGTGTTGATCAGAAATCCTAAGTCTGTCAAAGTTGTTTGTCTTTATAATAAAGTTGTTTTCATATGACTTATTTTCCAGATTCTGTTCACTTTACTGTGGATCAGATCATTCAAGTTTTTTCAAGTTTCTCTGAAACCATTTCTTTCATAATTTCTTAGAGTAAAATAGCACTCCATCACTTTCATATACTATAACTTGTCTAGCTATTCCCTTACTGAAGTGATGCCCTCAGTTTCAATTTTTTGACATAAAAAAAAGAGTCATAAATGTTTCATACGTATGAGTCTTTTAGTGGTACTGCTGGAACTAGGGCTATATATGCATAATATAATAACCTTCAGGGGCAATAGTTCCAAACTGTTTTCCAGAATTACTGGACCTGTTCCCAGTTCCACCAGCACTACTATTACCTGTATTCCCACTGCCTATCCCAATTTTGTCATTTTTTCCTTTGTCAATTTTATGAATCTAGTAGGTCTGTAGTGAATCGTCAACATTCCTTTAATTTGTATTTCTCCAATTATTAGTGATTTGGAGCATTTCTTTCATATATCCATTGATAGCTTAAATTTCTTCCTCCGAAAAATGCATGTTCCTATCCTTTGTTTATCTGTTGCAGAATTTGAGGACCACTTAGCACTTGATGAATATTCTTTTAAGTTTGCATCAGTTCCCTATATGTCTTAGAAATGGGACTGCTATCAAGAAATTTACTGCAAAGAGTTGTTCCCATTTACCTGATTCATTATATTTTGAAAAGAGTAATTTCAAAGTTATGTGGAATAAAATAAACATAATATATGATTCAGATTTTAATAGAGAATTTTTTGCATAAAATGTTACTCAAAAGCATTAAGCACTTCCAAAAACTCCTTAAATCATTGATATTACCAGGGTAATATTGAAACAAATGATTATATGAAATTTCAAAATTAAGTGATGTTCTCTGTAACTTGATGAAACTAGCATATCTCCAAAATTGCATGTTTTCATTTTTTCAACTTACAAATGATGAATTGAGGAACTGACTTATTCTTTTATCACTTACTAATCCATAATCTTCTATTTTGATGACAATCCATTTGCATTTTTATAGGCAAAATATTTTTATAACTTGATGCATCCAAAATAGAGACAGAGAGTTTTTAAATAGAGTTTCAGCATATATATGAGATAGGAGGAGTTACATTATCTTGAAATACAAACCATTAAGTGGCTCCTAGACACATAATTCACAAGTGTTTGTGACTATGACAGTTTGAGATGCTGCCCAAGTTTTTGACACCATTCTGGAAGGACATGTCACATAATCAAAATGCTTGACATTTATAATTCATTAATCTCTGTATATAATTTCATTTCATGTTCAGTCAACTCCAGTAAGGAAGATACGGCATTTAATAAAATCATCCTGATTTTTGTAGACGAGGAAACTGAGACACAGACAGGTACCTGTGACCACAGATAGTGAACGTCATAGACAGAATTGAAAGGAACCTCAAAAATTAGCTAGTGTACTCCCTTCATTTTGGAGACAAGAAACTGAGAACCCAAGAGGATAACTGATCGGCAAAATGTCATACGTAACGAACTTTATGCCACTTAGATGAAAGGGAGGGGATGCCATTAGAGAGACTGGACAACTAGTTCAATTCAGACCTTTGTAATAATTGACAATGACTTTCTGACATCTGCTCTATTTCCTCATTTCTGCTGACTAAATAAACTAAAAACCCACCCCTTGTCTGTTGCCAACAATAAGAAACATCAGCTGTTTTCTCTCTCTTTGTCCCTCATAACTGGGCATTGCAATACTAAAGCATTCCAATTAATCACGTTTGAATGAAATGCATTTTTCATGGACTTGAACTTGAAAAGAATAAAAACTAACTTTAGTCAAGTACAAGAGTGCACATTTTACAATCTCTACAGCTCATCAATACTTTACAATTTGAACTTTCCAATTAGGAACCCTATTTATCTGCTATATTGAAATAATGGCTTAACTTTCCTATCAATATCCAATTTCTCCCCCTCTCACTGTTTCCTTTAAATACATACATGTCTCTCCCATCCTAAAAAATAAAAACAAACACTTCCCTTGATTTTATCATTTCCTCTATTTGTCATACTCTGTCTCTCCTTTTTTAGCTGAATTCCTTGAGAAACTCACCTACATTTGGTCTCTCTATGTCTCTTCTCACTGGATTTTAAACCTTCTGAACAAATGAAACCTCATTCTAAAGTCAAGAATGATCTCTTTATTGTGAAACCTGATGGGAGAGTATGCAACAAACATTTTTGAGGGGATGATTGCTATCAGCTATTACTATCATACAATCATAGTAAATATGTCTTACTAAAATTTAGTTATGTCTGATTGATTGATTGAATTGAATTTCTTGTAATTGATAATCATGGGGGAAAGCCAATCTATAGGAATCCATAAGTTATAACTACAGAAATGGAGAGAGGTAGACTCTCAGTTCTGGAAATCCACCAATGTGAATGAAATTTGGAAGAATAGTTTCAAAGCTTGAAATACATCCTTAAAAAAACTCTTCAAGATCCTGATGTGCCCTCAAACTTTTTTCCTACATGTCCCATCTCCTTCTCAGGTAAATTTCTTGAAAAAATCTAACCACACTATCTACGCTGTTTCCTTTCATGTACTCCTCAACCCTTGTAAAACTAGCTGGTTTCTTCTATTACTCAAAAGAAAATATTCTCTCCAGAGTTACCAATTATCTCTTAATATCCAAATATGATATTTTTTCTTGTCTTTTTTTCCCTTTTTGTAAATTAAATTTATTTATTTAACTTTTACATTCATTTTCACAAAATTTTGGGTTCCAAATTTTCTCTACATTTATACCCTCCCCCCACCCCAATACACTGAGCATTCTAATTTTCTCTATCACCAATCTGCCCTCTCTTCTATCAGCCCTTCCTTCTCTTGTCCCTATCTTCTCTTTTGTCCTGTAGGGCCAGATGACTTTCTATTCCCCATTAACTGTATTTCTTATTTCCTAGGAGCAAGAACAATACTAAACAGATGTTCCTAAAACTTTAAGTTCCAAATTCTCCCCATCGCTCCCTCCCCACCCATTCCCTTTGGGAAGGCAGGCAATTCAATATAGGCCATATCTGTGTAGTTTTGCAAATGACTTCAATAATAGTTGTGTTGTGTAAGATTAACTGTATTTCCCTCCATCCTATTCTGCCCCCCATTGTTTCTATTCTGTCTTTTGTTCCTGTCTCTCCCCAAGTGTTGACTTCAAATTGCTCCCTTCTCCCATTACCCTCCCTTCCATCATCCCCCCCACCCTGCTTATCTCCTTCTCCCCCACTTTCCTGTATTGTGAGATAGGTATTCATACCAAAATGAGTGTGCATTTTGCTCCTTCCTTTAGTCGAATGTGATGAGGGTAAACTTCATGTTTTTTTCTCAGCTCTCCTCTTTTTCCCTCCACTAAAAAGTCTCCTGCTTGCCTCCTGAATGAGAGATAATTTACCCCATTCCTTTTCACCCTCTCTCCTCCCACTACATTTCTCTCTCACCATTTACCTTAATTTCTTTTAAGATATGGTCCCATCCTATTCAATTCACTCTGTGCTCTCTGTCTCTGTATGTGTGTGCACGCATGCATGTATGTGTGTGTGTGTATGTGTATGTGCGTGTGTGTGTGTGTGGTCCCACCAACTACCCAGATACTGAAAAGTTTAAGTTACAAATATTGTCTTTCCATGTAGGAATGTAAACAGTTCACCTTTGGTAAGTCCCTTATGACTTCTCTTTGCTGTTTCCTTTTCCATGCTTCTTCTCATTCTTGTGTTTGAAAGTCAAATTTTCTTTTCAGCTCTGGTCTTTTCATCAAGAATGCTTGAAAGTCCTCGATTTCATTGAAAGACTATTTTTTCCCCTGCAGTATTATACTCAGTTTGGCTGGGTAGGTGATTCTTGGTTTGAGTCCTAGTTCCTTTGACTTCTGGAATATCCTATTCCACGCCCTTCGATCCCTTAATGGAGAAACTGATAGATATTGTGTTATCCTGATTGTATTTCCACAATACTGGAATTGTTTCTTTCTAGATGCTTGCAATATTTTCTCCTTGACCTGGGAATTCTGGAATTTGGCCACAATGTTCCTAGGAGTTTCTCTTTTTGGATCTCTTTCAGGCAGTGATCTATGGATGCCTTCAATATTTATTTTGCCCTCTGGTTCTAGAATATCAGGGCAGTTTTCCTTGATAATTTCATGAAAGATGATGTCTAGGCTCTTTTTTTGATCATGGCTTTCAGGTAGTCCCATAATTTTTAAATTGTCTCTCCTGGATCTATTTTCCAAGTCAGTTGTTTTTCCAATGAGATATTTCACATTATCTTCTATTTTTTCATTCTTTTGGTTTTCTTTGGTGATTTCTTGGTTTCTCAGAAAGTCATTAGCCTCCATCTGTTCCATTTTAATTTTGAGAGAACTATTCTCTTCAGTGAGCTTTTGAACCTTTTTTTCCATTTGGCTAATTCTGCTTTTGAAAGCATTCTTCTCCTCATTGGCTTTTTGAACCTCTTTTGCCAATGGAGTTAGCCTCTTTTTCAAGGTGTTATTTTCTTTAGCATTTTTTTGGGTCTCCTTTAGCAAAGTATTGACCTGTTTTTCATGCTTTCTTGCATCTCTCTCATTTCTCTTCCCAGTTTTTCCTCCACCTGTCTAACTTGATTTTCAAAATCCTTTTCGAGCTCTTCCATGGCCTGAGCCCACTGGACATCCACCTTAGATGTCTGGGATAGAAAGGCCCCGACCTCCACGTCTTTCCCTGATGGCAAGCATTGTACTTCCTCATCAGAAATGAAAGGAGGAAGAAACATCTCTTCCCCAAGAAAGTAGCTCTCTATGGTCTTATTTTTCTTCCCTTTTCTGGGCATTTTCCCAGCCAGTTACTTGACTTCTGAAATTCCTGTGCACTCCTGCCTAGATCCACCCAGCTAGTGCTTGGGTTCTGAGTTTCAAATGCTGCTCCTCAGCCTCAGGGCTTTCCGCAGCGGGCAGGGCTGCTATTCAATGTGAGCTTAAGTTCTGGTGCTCAGGTGAGGGCAGGACCGCCTCCCAGGCTCAGTTCCATCAGGGAGTTTAAGCAGAGACCTTTGGTAATGGCCCTGAGCTCCTGCCTGCTGCTTCAGGAATCTCGGCCACCGCTCTGCTCTGCCACTGCCTCCCGAGGGGGCCTGAGTCATGGAGACACCACGCTCCCCTCTCAGCCAGCCCAGAAGTCACTGACTTGTAGCACCTGTGGGCAGAGGGACCTTTGCAGCTGCCAGAGGTTCCGTCCCTGAAGCCTGCTTGGATCTGCTCCTCTGGGGTCATGTGGCCAGGGCAGCGCAGGGGTGAGCTCCAGGTCTGGAGCACGACAGACCCCTGGGGATGGCTTTCCAGGGCTCTCTGGAACAGAAATCTCCTCCACTGTGTTGGTGCGCGCTTGCTCTGCTCCAGAATTTGTGGGGAGTTTTTTTTACAGGACATTTATGGGCTGTGGGTTTGGAGCTAGCATACAGTGAGTCTTTCTACTCCGTTGTCTTGGCTCCTCCCCCCCCAAATATGATATTTTTTCAAAGCTGACCTTTTTTTCAATTACTTTATGAGACACTGCTGAGCCTCCTCTCTTACCGGTTATCCTCTGAGTTATCATGAGACCTGTCTGATAGTTCAATCCATTTCAGTCTCTTTTATAGGATCATTATTTACATTCAACCCCTAACTATGTGTCATACTACAGGTTATCTCTTAGACCCTCTTTTCTTCTCCATTTATATTTTTTATCTTGGTACATCACTTCCTGGTTTAATTAACATCCTCATATTGATAATTGCAATATATAAATATGCAGCTCCAGTTTCTCTTAGGAATTTAAATCTGAGATCACCTGTTTTTTACGGACCACTCCAAAGTGGATGTTGTGGAGACATGTTAGTATCTACATACGCATAGATTAATTCATTATCTTTTCCCCATATACCCCCTTTTCTCAGTTCTAGGGGCTCCAGTCTACCCAATACTAGTGAAGCACAGGTGTAATCATATGCCTTTGCAAGTCACTTAACTGCAGTGATTTCCTATTACCACTAGAATATTCTTTTGAATTTCTTAATCTCTACCCAATTAGTATGCAGCCTCTCTTGGATATTACTTCCCCTCATATTCTGTGTCCAGCTAAACTGATCTTCTCTCAGAGTGTCACATGTGACACTCCATCTTCTGTCTGTGAGTCAGTACTGGTCATCTAAAATATGTGGGAGGCAATAAACTCCCTCTTTAGGTCTATCTCACATAGTCAGTTCACCTCTCCCTTTAAGATGCAGCTTCAACATAATCTTCTGCTTGAAGCATTCCTTGGTGCCCAGGCTGTTCCTGCTCTCTTTCCCAAACTACATTGTATTTAACTATTTTGTGCATTTTCACCTTAATAATTATGTTGCATATATTTTTTTACTTGTCTCCCTCATTAGAACATAAGTTCCTTGGAAATTTGGATTGGTTCATTCTGTGTACATTCATATATTGTGCCTGGAACAGTATCTGTCACATGGCGGTGCTTAATAAGGACTTGTCCATGGATTATTCATTGAGTTCCCAAGATAATAGATATCTTGAGTGGTTTCCTGTTTGCAAAAAAGGAGCCAACTCTTTGAAATTCGAACTGCCCCCAGAAAATTTAGAATATATGACTACCATACTTAATAACAAAAGAAATAAGGAAGCCAAAGTTTATTTTTTAAATTCAGTTTAGGTGTAACATCTTAAAAACTGATATCTATATAAAAAGCAATATTTTCCCTAGAGATGTTCCTAATAATATATTTTTTATTGCCCAGATACAATTATCTACTATGTTTTGTATATAACTTAAATGTCTTTACTAACCAAATATACATCAAATGAACTATATTAATTAAATAAATTAAAAAAGAGACATTAAAATCCCCAAAGTGAATTATGTGGTAAGCTATTCAGTAGGAGGGAAAATACCAAGAAACAAATGGAAATAGGTTAGGAAGTTTGGTAAAGCAGACAAGTTAAAGGAGATTTTAACTTTTGGATCATTCTAAATTTTTTTTAAAAAGCAACATGATGATGTTAGTAAGGATACAACACACATATTTGCTGCTAACATAGATTTTTCAGCTATGGAATTTATCATATTTTAAATAATTCATTGACTGAAATTATGAAACTATGAAAAAAACTGTTGTCACCATTCTCCAGAAATATACACAAATGTAGATATAGAAGAAACATACATATAGGACAGCTGGGTGTGCAGTGAATAGAGCACCAGGCTTGGAAGTCAGGAAGATCTGAGTTCAAATCTAACTTTGGACACTTAGCTGCTGTATAAGCCTGGAGAGCTCATTTAACCCTGTTAGTCTCGGTTTCCTCATCTGTAAAATGAGCTGGTGAAGGAAATGGCAAACCACTCCAGTAAATTCAAAATGGGGTCATGAGGAGTCAGACACATCTGAACATAGCCAAGCAACAAAAACACACATATATACATATACATATACATAAACACATACATATATATATATATATATATATATATATATATATATATATATATATACATACAGAATTCAACTGGTACTTTCCAATCTCCGTATTTATGCCCTCCACACAGTGGTTTCATCTACATGGGCAAAACTCAGAGGGATGTTGAGAAATTACACAGTGAAGGAAAAGAGCCAGAGTGGGTAATTTAGCCCCTTGGTAACAACATCCTTTTTTGGTGGTACTTGTGTTTTGCTTTGTTTTGTTTCCCTAGGTTATTTGCATAACCACCTCATTTTTTTTTCATTTTACTTTGTTTATACACAGACAGAGTATATTATCAGACTTAGTCATATGAACCCTTCTAAAGACATAGGCCTCAGAAGAAGGGAGAAAAGTAGAAGTTCCTTTAATGGTGGAAGTGAGCTATCAATGAAGAAAGAATATTTGGGGTGTGCAATGGCTCATTTTTTCATCATGTAAAAAGTGTGCAATGGAAGAATGAGTATTTTTTTACAAATTGAGTATTTTTAGGGCAAGTAATATTCATCCACATTTCTGTATTTTTAATTCAGTTCAGAGCTATGATTTCATCAGTGTAGTTTTCACATTGAAAATTCCCTCCAGCAATGCAGATCAATAGAAATCCTCTAATCTTAAGATTCTTAGAGCATTGTCTTAAGTTTGACAAGTGAAGTGAATTTCCCAGCCTCTTATTGGTAGGATGTATATTAGAAACAGGTTGTGTTCCCAGGTATACCTGGCTCTCAAATTAGGTTCTTCTTCAACGAGGCACATTACCTCTTGTGTTCAACCTTATTTGCCATTTTTTTTCATTTAATTTTCACTAATTTTACCAAGCATGACTCATTTTCACTTTTAAGATTCTTCTGAAAATATAATGAAAATAGAATATTTCTCAAAAAGGAATTTCAACTTATCACTAAAAAAATAAACAAATATAAAACAAGGTACAACATGGCTTAGAGAATTGTGTCTAGCATTCTAAGCCCAATTTTAGAAAGAATGACAATAATTCTAATTCGAAATCACTAAAATTGAGTTCTTATTATGAGTTGGTGTGGGTGGAGCTCTACATAAGAGGAATAAGTTTACTGTCTTTTCCTTGAGAACTGATAAAAAAAAATTGCCTTCCCCCCCCACCCCCAGAGAATTCAACTTCATGTGATGGTAATCAGCACTAACTGGTTTCCATCCACAGAAGAACAGAGGAAAAGGAGAAAGTTCAGAGAGTGAGAAGAGGAATGTGAGGGCACAAAATTTGAGCCACTTAGGATAATATTTCTTTCATTTGATTGATTTTGCTAAGAAATATACTAAATTCATGGAAGTGCTGTTTGGCAGTAAAACTAAATTCTTTAAGCCCTAAGTCTAAGGAGAAATTAATAAAATGCAGTAGGGAAATTAACAAAAAGAAATGTGCAATGAGCCATAGATAAACCAATTAATTAACAGGATTCAATACATATGTAATTAGGCTCCTGAAGATTTCTATTTTTCCTAGTTAAACTTTGAAGTTTGGGTTTGGGTCATATGGCAAAATTCTGAAAATCAATTTTAAAATTAGTAGTGAATTTGAATTCCTTCCATCATTCTTTCCTATTATCTCAGAAAATAATTTTCACAAAACAAAGCTTGCTTAAATATTAATTCTTCATTTTCTACAATAATTTCATGAAAATTTTAAAACTAAGGAAAATTGGTATCTTTCACTAGGATTGCATATTCAAATACTTTCATTTAAAAATTAATAGAAATGAACTGCAAAACACTGGGCTTCCTATTGATGTTTTATACACACACATACAAACACACACATGTGCATATATATAAATACAAACAAATAAACAGAAACACATATTTTTTTCATTTCCTTTTCTTACCTGAGAGAACATATTTAAAAAAAAAAAAAAACTAGACCCAGCATCACTCAGAAAGCTCATGAAATTAGCTTGCCACAAAAGTGGTATATCTAATCATTAATGCTTCTAAGAAGTCCTAAGTGCTGCTTTAAGCCTGATTCTCCAGGATACTGGCCATATCATGATAGATTATTCCCTAAAAGATGCCCTGTGGCCCCTCATCTTAACATCAAGGTAATGTTAGGTTTTCAAAATTTCTTGCTGATAGAAATCCTACTCCTTTCCAAGGGCCAGTTTAGCTGAGTATGGAGACTTATAGTAAGATTAGCCATTAGAGATGATTTTTGGAGGAGTTTTGGTATAGAAACCCACAAAACATTATTTCAACACAGATATTAAAACAATGCAATATGTGACTCAGTTTGGTAATCAAATAAATGAATGAAGCTAGTCTGTAATAAACTAGAATACAAAGGAAATTCTGGAGGTCATTCGAAAAAATAAAAAAAAAACATATAAATGATCCTGAGTTCTTAATTTCATAACAGTCCCATAAACTATTTGTCAAATGTGATTAAATTATGTTACATCAAATTGCACTTTTAGTTTCCACAGAGAAAATTACTGATCCTGATCTATAGGGTAGAAAATACAACAGTGGGTAGAATTTTGGTTAACACAATGAGCCACTAGTTCCCTGGGGGTCAGGAAATGAAGAATACCTCATAAAGCTTGGACAGCACAGTGGTCATGCTTTTCTTTACACTTGGGTAGTTTCTGAACTGTTCCTGGACCAGCTTGCACTCCCCATTTCTCCCCTGCTGCAAATGCAGCGGCAAAAGCATACTGAGTTTACAATGGTCATAATGGAAAATTCAAAGTTGCTTTAATTAGGTGCTTAATGTGTCTGCCCTATTCCTCTTTGGAGGATAAGCAGATTTTACAGTTCTCTCCCTTTTCATTCATTGCTGACGGTGAAATTCTCTCTGACACCAGAAAGTTGTATAATTTTAGTCTCAGCCCCATAGGTCAGTTGGTTAGAACATGGTGCCAATGAGGCCAGCATCAAAGGTTTGATTCCTGAATGAGCCAGCAGCTTTGAATCCACTGCATGCTTACTACTCAAAGACAGCATTTCTAACCCTGGCCACTCATTTCTCTGATATGAGTCACAAAGCAAAGAAGGTGAAAAAATGTCAGGCTAAATACAAATCTATCATCTTTGTCACAAAAAAACCTCTCAAGCCAATCTTTTACAGAAAATGAAGTGAAAATGTTAATAGACTATAGAAATAATAGACTATGATAATAATAACTAACATTTGCATAGCACATTAAGATTTGTAGAGCATTTCACAAATATTATCCTCACAGCAAACCAGGAGATTTATATTCAAGTATTATTTTCAATGTACATAGGGGAAACTGAGTCAGTCTAGGATGACACAACCAGCATCTGAGGTTAGATTTGAACCCAGGAGTTTCTTATTGAAATAGTCTAACACTATGTCTATTATGGCATTCTGACAAAGGATATTTTCATTACTGTTATTGTTGGATAATTTAAGTTCTATCACAATTGTGATTTTTTTAAGATTTTGATTTCTTCTCTGTTTGAAAAAGAGTCTGAAAATAGAGGGACAGTAAATATGTGAAAGTCACACCGGTATAAGTAAAAAAAAAAAGTGATGGACTTCTTTAATTTCTAAGAAAATAAAACAAGCTCCCCTCAAAAAACAAAACAAAAACAAACCTGAAACCCTAGACAACAGATTCTTTGATGTCATCAACACATTCAGAGTACAAGGAAAAAATCTTAATGTTCATATGGTTTTCCTCAGAATGTTACAATGGTTCCACAAGGTCAGGAAATGAAGAATGCTTTGTGAAGCTTGGAGAAGTGAAGCTTGTCATGTTCCTTTTTACACTTGGCTAGCTTTTGAACTGTGCCTGGACAGTTCCCATGACCATTTGGGGAGGACAGTTGTGAATTCCTGAATTGTGTTCTTTCTTTCCAAAGTATGTTTTTCAATGTAAAGAATATGATGCATTGCATTTTATGAATATTTCAGGTTGAAATCTCACAAAGAAAAACCATCTCTTCCATGGTTTAATGGTAGCAATAAAAATTGGCTTATTTCAGATGTATCTTAGGGAGATCCTTAGGTATCTCCCTAAGACTATAAGTTCAAGAGAAGGTGGCACCCAGCATTGGTATGGGGAATTTCCTCAACTGGGCATTCTCTATACTAATAAATGTACTCATAAAATTCTTTCCTTGCATGTCTTCCTTGGAAGACTACTTAATTAAATTGCTGACTTTCCTTTCCTCACAATATGTGGTCTTTAAACATTAGCGTTCTACCATTCCACAAATTCATAAACATCCAGATTCATATGTTTTAACATACATCTAAAATCTCACAGGGAGGCAGGAAGAAACCACATTTGTGTATTTTATTACCTTTGGAGTTTGCTACACCAGCTGCAGTTGAACCCAATCTGAGAAGAGACACAAGGTCCACAGCTATTAAACTGCAGACAAGCTAGAAACACACAAGAAAAAAAAAACACTTGTCAAAGAACATGTTTGTATATGTAAAAGATAACCACCTTTCATAGTACAAATTATATACATATATATATACACACACATATATATATATATATATATATATATATATATATATATATATATATATATATATATATATACCTTAAATACATTCAATAGGCTAAAATATCTCTAGATCCTTAGGGTAGGGTTAGAAGGTATTAATCTGACTTCTCAAACACCCCTGGGAAATGTCAGAACTTTGGATTTAATGATCTTTTCTTCCCCATTCATTTAGCCAGGTAACTTACTAGGTAGTGGGGTCATCTCCACAGCTGAAACATTAGTAATCTTCCCCATCTGGAGTTCTACTCGGTGGTATTCATAAATAGTTCTCCTTCGAACATCTACCAAGAAAAAAAAGAATTGTGAAATTGTTAAAAAAAGGTAACCTCTGAGTGTTTTCTCTAAGCAAGTTATATCTCATGAAATAGTCAATGAATATAGAAATTATACTAATTTCCATCTGTTATACATTTAAGTCAAAATCTTTTCACAGGATAACAGCTATTTGGTCTCTTTAGAATTATTTCAGGAGCCTTTTCCCACTAAGAAATTTATGAAAATTTTGACTAAAGTCTGAAGAAGCTCACTAACTCATTTAGAATCCCAATAGTTTATTTTCCTCAATCGTAATTGTATTCCAAATACCTGTTTTCTTAGATTTATGGCTTCTGAAAATTTTGGCAACTGAAGTTAAGATATGATGGGAGTAGTTATTCCAAACTAAAGTGGTTCTTCTTTTTTTAGTAGTATTTTGTTATTTCTAGTGTCAAGTAAAGACACATTTTGAGCTACATTTAAAAATTTTGAGTTCCAATTTTTCTCCCTCTCTCCCCTACCTCTTCCCTAAGATGGTAAGCAATTTGATATAGGGTATAAATGTAAAGCCATGTAAAATATATTTCCATATAAATCATATTGTCAAAGAAGAAACAGACCAAACCAAAAAAAAAAGGAAAGCACAAAAAATTAAGTGAAAATAGTATGTTTCAATCTACATTCAAATTCCATCAGTTTTTTCCCTTTCTGGTTACGAATAGCAATTTTCCTCATGAGACCTTTGGAATTGCTTTGGACCACTGTATTGCTGACAAGGGGTAAGTCATTCATAGTTGATCATCATACAATGTTGTCTTTACTGTGTACTGTGCTCTCTTAGTTCTGTTGACTTCACTTTGCATCAGTTCATGAAAGTTTCACAGGTTTTTCTGAAATCTGCCTCATCATTTCTTACAGTACAATAGTGCTATATTACATTGATATACTATAAGTTGTTCAACCACTCCTAAACTAATGGACTTCCCTCAATTTGCAATTCTTTTCCATCACAAAAAGAGCTGCTATAAATATTTTTTGTGCAAGTAGGATCTTTTCTTTTTATTCCTATTTTTTATTTAATTTATTTTTTAAAACAGATCCTTTTCAATGTTGATGTTAAAAATAAACATTTATATAGAGTTTTAAGGCTGACAAAGCACTTTAGATATATTATCTCATTCGAGTCTCAACATAATACCATAAATTAGATGCTGTTATCATGCCTCTTTTATGGATAAGGAAATAGAATCTGAAAGATGTTAAAAGTGCTCAAGGCAGGATTTGAACCAAGGTTTTTCTGGGATCAAACCTAGCTCTCAATTCACTATACCATCTAGTTGTCCCCAAATATGGAAAATTAAGACTTTTTCCCAGCTTAATGCTCAAACTTTAAACAAACTTGAGATGAGGTCAAATAGCATAACCTTTGCTCAAAGTGTTAGTGTAAAATAACTTTCTTCAAAATAAAAAAGGAGTTTAATTTCAATAAGGAACAAATGATCATTTCTTTAAAATAAAATAACATATTAAGGAGGCCAAGTAGCATAAGAGAAATAGCACTAGATTTGCAGGCTGAGAACCTGAGTGTAGATCCAAGGTCTACAAAACACTCATTCATTCAACATGTATTAACAATATTGAGTGACTTTGGGCAAGTTATTTAGACTCCCTGAGACTTAGTTTCCTAATATGTCAAATTAGATGGTTGAATTAAATTACCTTTACAGTCCCCTTCAGCTCTAATTAGAAGATTTTAGGATATTCATCTTTGAATTTACTTCTATAGGGCCAAACTCAGGTTATGGGAGATTGTATGCAAACTGCCTTAGCAAACTACATATCCTTTTGGCTCCAGGTACCAGATGATGTTTCAAATTTCATCGAGTTAATCATCGATGAAATTGCACCATCATTCAACCAATATTGATCTTTTCCTTCCTACTTGAACCAGTTGGATGTGAGACAAGAACTTTAATCCATGGATCTTCCAGAAATTATGCTCCAGTCTCTAGGGAAGTGAATCCACTTATCTTTGAGAATCCAACTCTAGTGCCCAAGCCAGTTTATCATTGAATAAGTATATGCAAACTAATCTAATTCTCTTACTCTATTGCCTGGCCCTAGACATCAGATGATACTTTAATTTCACAGTTCGTCCAGTCATACTCCCAGGCCATTTGCACATCCCACCCCTTTTCCATCTCCTCAGGACAAAACTTCCTGTCTTGATCACTAATATTTTATATGGGTTGTTGTCCTGTATTATTATCCATGAAGGGAAGGCATATCCCAGGAAGAGATGTCTTTATTTTATTTTATTTAAAAAATATTTTGTATCCCACTCTTAGAATAGTAGCCTGGAACACAGTAGGTGCTTAATGGATGCTTTTTCCATTTATTCGTTCATGAAATTTATAGGCCACCTTACTAATGCAATTACTTTGTGCAAATTTATTCGCTACAATTTTAAAGTGAATTTAAACAATGGCCATGGAAGAAGATGGGCTGTTACAAAGCAACAGAAAGTGTCTTTGCTATTTTTTTTTTGGAAGGAGGAAACAGACCTGTGGTTTCATTGGTATAGAGAACACCTGATGAGGACACTTCTACCAAATGTGTCAACATCTACTTTGCAATCTATACATTTAAAAAGCTCTCAAGGGCAATGAGAAACTAAGTGATTTGCTCAGGATCACCCTGCTAGTAGTCTCCAAGAAAAAATCTGAACCTTGGTCTTCCTCACTATAAACCCAGATTCACTATATATCTTTCTACTCTGGCCATGTTGACAGTTGTATACTAACCACTATAACAAGAAAAGAGACAGCTTTCTCTCAAGAGACTTACTATCTAGCTGGGGAGATAATTGGATCAAGTGTGGAAAGCACTCTGTAAGTAATAACTCTGTTTTAAATGTCAGTTGCAGCTCTACGCAAAGTAATGTAACAAACATCCATAAATGTTAACAAAGAAAGTACCAATGTGGTTAATATAGAGACTCTCCTAAAAGTCTTAGCAAAGTTTTAAGCTCTTAAAGCCTACCCCAATGTGAAGTCATAAAGGGAGGTTCTGATCTCAGACAGAGACAATAGGCAACTGAGCTTTGGATGACATCACTCCCAACGGGCATCTTAAATGATATGTCTGGTTCAGTGATTTCACTGACAGAAAGAACTCCCAATGAGGAACCTCCCTGAACTAAAGGCAATTAGCAAGTATTCTATAATTTACACCTTTAAAAAGGTGCCTGGAACATTGAGGAGCTACGGACTTAAATCTATGACCTATGGCCTTACAATCATTTTGTGTCAGAGGTCAGGTGTGCCTGACTCTAAGGCTAGCTTTATCTCCATTAAGCCAAATCTCAGTTCTGAAGAAGCTCATTGGAGTCAGTGGCATATGGTAGAAAGAGGATAGTCTAGCTACAATTCTAAGGCTTGAGTTAAAGCCTTAGCTGTATAACCTTGAGTAAGTCATTTTATTCATTTAGTTTTCAGCTTCATTATCTACAAAATGAGATCTTTTCATTTCCAATAATGTATGAATACATTCATACTTTAAAAAGTCTCCATTAAGTCACTAACATTTTCTGAGGAACACTAACATGTTCCTGAGGGACATATTCAGCTGAAAGAAGAAGGGTGGACATGGGTTCACTTGTGCCTATGTATATGTAATATTAGACATATGAATCATGAAATCTATTTTTCTTTTCAAACTTTTGTCTTAGGGGAAAAAAAGACCAAGATTGATTAGCATCATTAGATTTCTCAGCACGATGAATTCCTACATGTTGCTTTCCATTTATTTTGCTAAACAAGAAAATTGGATGTTAGAAAATAAAAAAAAATATGGTTCTATAATGGAGATCCTATAATGATAGATTGAAAAACAACCCTCTATCCCCCCCAAAAAGACTGTTTATTGATCATATTCAGAGATCAATGAATGGGAAGAAGCAAGCCTTTTACCTTTTTAGATACTATACCTGTTCAGATATCTGGAGAATAGTGGCATCCTGGGGAAGGGAACAATATATTTGCCCAAAGAAAAATTAACATAATGGCTTTTGGCTGTTCTATTGCCAGTAACTAGTGAATCCAAATGGTCAATTCTGCTATATTTCTGAGATGCATCTGCCAAATAATAGTGATTAGCAATGTGTCAGCTCTGCAGTCAAAACTGTAAGCTTTAATTTGCTTGTGCACACACATATTATATGCATATACATATGTGTATGCATATACGTATATACATACATATGTATATCTAAAGAAATAAATGATTAATTTAAAACCAAAAAACCTTGGCTCTGTTTCTTCAAATGGACCCAGCTAAATTACTGCCTTCTCTCTTAGCAAAGGTTGTATAAGTTGGACTGTTTTCTTACCATCTCATTGAATCAGGACCTACTCCAATACCTAGCAATTAGGGATCTGTTTGAAACCAAAATTTCCTTGTAACACAATCAAACTTATAAAATCTAATTAATTAACCAAAAAAGCCTAAAGCTATGTGCTACAAAATGCTAATTTTAAATCATGGATTTGTGACCAGCATACATTACTGAATTAATTATAAGGCATAATTGGCAAATTCAGGAGATACTTTCAATAGCACTAATTTTCCATGTGCCCATATGGGAATGCAAGCAGCCCAATTTAAGCAATATACAGTGCTCTTTATAACAATTATTCTTAGCAATAAAATGTAAAATGCTACTTAAATGAGAATTATTAGTATTTACTTCAATTCATTTAGTTTCTATAATTTCACTGGCATGGTTATTTCTTCTACAACCTCAGACTGTAATCTCTCCATGATGTGTTTTTTAAGAATTCCCATGGTTAAAATTCCATTACCCTGAAGCCAATCTTATGATGAACTCTCCAAAGTCAGGCAGATTGTCAGGCAACAGTTCTTTACCAAGTCACCACATGGTCTTTTCAGGAGACACAGATATGTCTGAAGTTGCCCTTCACAGACACTGTTTTGAAAAGCTCAGGGTTACCTTCCTGCCAAAGATGAGGCATCACCATAGCATTTTCCTGGCAATGATTTATTAGTATTAATAAATATTTAGATAATATTGCTATATGATAATTCATATATCATTCTATCTGTACCACTCCTCACCCACCTGGGAGGCTAATATTTAAATATACTTCTAGTTATACCGAGAGTTTCTTTTTTCTTTTGCTCTCCAAAATTTGGTCCTTGCTTGGGAATGCATAAACATATCTTAATGTTCTGTGACTGAGACAGTGCTGAGTAGTCAAATAAATTACTTGCCAATAATTCATTATTTACATAACTCCTCTTGCTTAATGATGAACTCCACATGGTCACTACATTTTTTTTTCCCAATGAATCCTTCAGTAGTATTTTCAGAGTACTTATCATGTGTAAAGAGCTGTAGAAGACAACTACAAAGTTCACCTAACCTTCAAGTATGGCAAGAACTTTTTCTCAAGAAAAGAGCATTCCAAAGTCCACTCTGATCTCTCAAAATATAGTCCTATGTTTCCCAAAGGGCAATTGAAATAGCTCTTTTGAGAGACAAAACAAAGCATCTGCAAACAGAACATGCCCAAGATACTAGCTGAATAAAATGTTTTCTCCCAAGAGCTTAGTACTATGTCTGCCACATAGTAAGTACTTGGTAAATTTTCTGCGTAGCACTCAGAGATGATAGAGAGGTTGCCCATCCCTCCACAACTTCTCTACTTAAACAATAAACTGGATAAACCTTAGGCCCTGTTTTCACAGCATACAATGAAGATTTGACCACAGATTCAATCTTTATCTAATTCCTACATATCCAATGGAATTAATATACTGTAATAGTAATTTAAATGGGAAGATCTTTCCCATTTATTAATAGGCTCATGTGATTTAAGCAAAAAATGGAAGCCTAAGTCACGTGTGGTAGGAGGAGCTTGCTGAAAAGGTGGAGCAGAGCTGAGAGAAAGTACGTGAGATCAGTTAGGAGGATACAGGCAAGTAAACACAGTTAGGCTAGTGAGGGTTTGTTTTTGAGAAGGCCTCAGCAGGGGTCAGGGAGGCTTGAGAATGGCTTTGTTCCCTGAAGTGCTAATGCATATTCACTTCTTGACTACGATGATGAATTTGGTTTTCTAGTTTGGGGATTGTGCTTTCTGGTGTCTGAATTTATTTTTCTTTTGCCTTCTTTATGGCGAGTCTGTTATTTTTTGTGATTGAGAACTATGCCAGGATACTCACAGTTACCACCAGTGCTGTGAATATTACCTTGGCAATACATATACTGATACACCCCTTGGTTTTTGCAAATTCTCTTGCTCCATTTCCTTCAACATTTATAAGAGAAAAAACATGGCTAACTGAATGGGCACCCAACTGCCTCCACAAGAGTAGGAGGGAATGTGGAAATACTACTCCCAAAGACACAGGGGAATGTTTATTAATGGAGAAATTAACTAACCAATATGTAATATAGAAAATAAGGGAGAGGAAGGAAAAATTAGTGAGGCATCAAAACAAATATGCAGCATAGAAAAAGAACCTAACCGAGGAGTAGAAACCTACAGTATCATAAATCATGATGTAATAAGCATCAGACACATAGTCCATTAGGAAAAAGAAAGTCATTAAAGACTTAGATTACCCAAACACTTACATGGTTTCTGTTTCATTAAAAGTCCTTCACAAGAATATTACTTCTCAATGTTTGAGTAGAACCTGGTATAGTTAAGGAGGCAGAGTTCAGAAATCTAAGGTAATGTAGTGAGGTCTTCCTATAAATCTACTCATAATAAACCAGAATTTGGTGTAAGACATGGTTAGCTAGGGCCTTTTCCAATGGGATTTTCTTTATGCTTAGTGTTTTATTGAGTGTTTCATTTTTACATTACATTTAAAGTATTTACAGATTGCTCCCACTCTTAAAGGTCTCTTGAAACAAAATAAAATGGTACTTCGTTGGAAATTACATGGAATATTGCCCATATCTTTTACCTGTTTAAATACATACACACATACACACACATACACACACACATACATATACACACACACACATATGTATAACAGAAATCCCTTTTCTCCATCTTACCTTCTTCCCCAATGATAGAACAGAAAATGGGGAACAGAAAAGAAAAACACATTTCTTGTAACAAAATGCGTTATTAAACAAAACAAACAGCTGTATACAATGCATTAATTCTGGACCCCAAATCTATCACTTTTGTACCATAGATAGTATACTCCACCACTGGAAGTACTAAATGGTCCATATACTTTTAATATTTTTGTTGCTTGGGAATCTCATGGTGAAGAATTTCTGGGGACTACCTTAGTATGGAGGCATTTCTTGGAACTTGGGAAAGCTGATAAAGATGCTAAAATAGATCCAGAAAAGGGAAGAGCTATTTATTGTGTAGCAGGAGAATACAAAATGGCCATGTTTAATTATCGCTCTTTGTTTTTATATCACAGTTAAAAAAGAAAAACTGATGCAGGTGCTTCAAGGCTGGAAAAAAATACACCAAAGGTTATGTAGTCCAATTCCTTTCATTTAACAGATGAGGAAACAGAGGTAGAGAAAGGTAAAATCACTTTTCCAAGGTCACATAGGCAGAGTTTGAGCCCAAGTCCTGTTATTCTGGAATTAGTTCTCTCTCCCCTGTACCAGATTGCCTCTAATTCATCCTTTTTGCAGATAGAAAACAACTAAAGTCACAAAACTTCAAGTGTCTCATTCAAGGACATCATAGAGGAAGCAAAGGGAGTTCAAATTCAGGCGAGTTCAAAGTCCCCTACTACTTTTATGAATTTTTTCAGTGACAGATAAGATGTCTAGTACTTTAGGGTTTCCCTTGATAAATTTGGAGAAATTTTTGACCATACTGACTTCAGGGTGAAATTATGTGGCCACAGCATCTCCTACAGTCATAGAATGGGTACAAGCTACATCAGAGGATATAATACATGCACCAGTAAATTCATGGATTCTTAAAAGGTTAAAGTGCATATAATCACATATCCCTAGACTTCTAAAATATTTCCCCCACACCAATCACTTCAGGCTTCTAGCTCCAAACTTCCTGCCACACTCTCAGAGGCTCTCAACACTTTATTCAGGCCCTGATATGAATTCTTTCAACATCATTCTGCCAGTTCTCAATATCCTCATTTATTGTTTACCTTCAATCTCAGAGCAAGAGATTGTCCTTTTACTTAATTTACCTTGTGTTCTTATATTATCTCTTTTCTTAACCTCAGTGATCTTATCCCATCAATAATCCCCTTCTGCTACTTTCAGTCTCTTAGTCTCTAATGGCTCCTTTCCTGGAATTTACAAACTTGTTCAGATATAGGGCTTCCTCACCCAAATCCTAAACAAACCAAAACAACCCTTCCATGCACCAAAAGGTTGTTCTTTTTTTCTTTTTACCACTGAACCCTAGAAAATCCCAACTTTCTCACTCAGTTAACAAGCATTTATTAAGTGATGACCATGTACCTTGTGTGTATGTGCGTGCATGTGTATATGTGTGCATGCATGTGCATGTGTATGTGTGTGTGTATGTGTATGTGTGTGCTAAGCAGGGGTAGGATATGAGGAAGATCTAAAAAATATAAGAAAAAAAGAAAGGTAGGAAGTTCAAGTTCAAAATCATCCCTAGACACCTTCTACCTGAGTGATCATGGTCAAGTCACTTAACTCTTCAGTTTCCTTGTACATAATGATCTTTATCAGATTATTTACCTCTAAGCACCATTGTAAGGAAAGAATATGAATAATGGCTATCCTATCCTGCCACATATCTTTTCTTCTTTAGTAGATTCTAACTCAAGAATGAGATTTGTGTTGGAATAACTTCAGTTTTTAGAATTCTGTGTAAAATAAGACCAAGGAAACATTGAGTGAGAGTCTGAGAGATTCTTGAAAGTAAAATAACAGGTATTTTACTGAATGGGATTTGTAATATTGTTTTTGATTGGTAAAAGGCATTTTTGACATTCCTTGAAATCTCTGTCTTGTTCTGTATAAACAGGAACACAATGTAGCAGAATATTGCTTAAGTGAGGTGTTAGTATACTTCTTTAAAAAAAAATAATTGATTTTCATTTTATCGCCTACTCTAATGATACTCTAATTTTCATTTCTTCCTCTACTTCCTCAATGCAGTACCAGATAAATATGATTTTAGTGATGATATTGTCTTTGAGATATATTCTAATCCAAACTACATGTTTTACAGATGCATTTAATGGAGAAATAAATGAACAACCCCATCTTGATATTATTTGTGTGAATTTGGGGAGCTCACAATCTCCCTAGCCTCACTTAGTGCATTTGAAAAACCAGGGAATTAGATTATGTAGCCTCTGGGGTTCTCAGAACTCAGAGCTTAGGATTCCATGAAGGAATTTTCAACAAGAACTAAAATGACTTTACATAACCAGGGTTAGTACATGTAAAGGTAATATATTGGTGATTACAAAGAGTTCTTATTGAGTTTTTACCTTTAAAGTTTAAACAATTCAAACTACATCATTAAAAGCAAAATTAATCACAATTCTATATATTAGGAGTCAGAGAATTACACACTTTTTCTAATTTCAAAGTTAGGATAATTAGTATTACACTTTGTTTTACACGACAGGAATGTGACCTAGACAGGTAAATGTCTTTTTTGATTTTTCCAAAATTTTTGTTTGTTTAAATTGTAATTTATGAAATAAAACTAGCATTTCCATAACACAGTATAAAACAATATGATTGAACATGAAATTGCAATCTGTTATGTACAACTTGCTGTTGTTTTTAAATATATAACAGTTATGTACATTTCTTTTTTCATTTTTTCTTCCACATGAAAATAGTATTTCTTTTAAGATTTAATTTATCTAGTTTCAGTTTTCAACATTTATTTCCACAAGATTTTGAGTTCCAAATTTTCTCCCCATCTTTCCCCTCCCCCATCCAAAGATGGCATGCATTCTCATTACCTGTAGCCCCAGTCTGCTCTGCCTTTCATAATTCCACCCTGTTTTCCCTTTCCCCTTTACTTTCTTGAAGGGTAGGATAGATTTCTATATGCCATTGCCTGTATATCTTATTTCCCAGTTCGATGTAAACACATTTTTTTAACATTTGTTATTAAAACTTTGAGTTCCAAATTCTCTCCCTTCTTCCTGCCCCATACAACCACATTGAGAAAGCAAGCAATGCAATATAGGTTATACATGTGTAATTATATAAAACACCTCTATAATAGTCATATTGTGAAAGATTAACTATATTTCCCTCTATCCTATCCTACCCCCCAATTATTCTATTCTCTCCTTTGACCCTGTCCCTTTTCTAAAGTGTTTGCTTCTATCCTTTCCCCCAATCTCCCCTCCATTCTATTATCCACTTCCCTTCTCCTCTTCCCTCCTTCTTTTCTATAGGGTAAGATACGTAATTGAGTGTGTGTGTTATTCCCTACTCAAGCCAAATCCAATGAGAATGAGGTTCACTCATTCTTTCTCTTCTCTCCCCTCAACTTCACCATTCTGAAATCCTTTTTTTACTTCCTTTATGTGAGATAATTACTCCATTCTATCTCTCCCTTTCTCCTCCCAATATATTCCTCTCTCACTCCTTAATTTTAATTTTTTAGATATCATCTCTAATACTGAGAAAGGTCTCATGAGTTACAAATATCATCTTTCCATGTAGGAAAGTAAGCAGTTCAACTTAAGTCTGTTATGATTTCTCTATATTGTTTACCTTTTCATGTTTCTCTTGATTCTTGTACTTGAAAGTAAAATTTTCTGTTCATCTCTGGTCTTTTCATCAAGAATGCTTGAAAGTCTTCTATTTCATTGAATATCCATTTTCCCCCCTGAAAGATTATACTCAGTTTTGCTGAGTAGGTAATTCTTGGTTTTAATCCTAGCTCCTCTGACCTCTGGAATATCATATTCCAAACCCTTCAATCCTTTAATGTGGAAGCTGCAAAATCTTGTGTTATCCTGATAGTACTTCCATAATCCTTCTGGCAGCTTGCAATACTTTCTCCTTGAACTGGGAGCTCTAGAATCTGGCTACAATATTCCCTGAATTTTCCTTTTGGGAGTTCTTTCAGGAGGTGATCAGTGGATTCTTTTCTTTTCTATTTTACCTTCTGGTTCTAGAATATCAGGGCAGTTTTCCTTGATAATTTCTTGAAAGATGATGTCGAGGCTCTTTTTTTGATCATGGTTTTCAGGTAGTCTAATAATTTTTAAATTATTTCTCTTGGATCTATTTTCCAGGTCAGTGGTTTTCCCAATGAGATATTTCACAATTGTCTTCTATTTTGTTCATTCTGTTGGTTCTGTTTTATAATTTCTTGATTTCTCATAAAGTCATTAGCTTCCATTTGCTCCATTCTAATTCTGAAGGAATTATTTTCTTCAGTGAACTTCTGGACCTCCTTTTCCATTTGGCCAATTCTACTTTTTAAGGCACTCTGCCCCTCATTCATTTTTTGGACTTATTTTGCCATTTGGGTTAGTCTAGTTTTTAAAGTGTTATTTTCTTCAGCATTTTTTTTTGGTCTCCTTTAGCAAGCTTTTGACTCGTTTTTCATGATTTTCTTGTATCACTCTCATTTCTCTTCCCAATTTTTCTTCTTATTCTTTTACTTGATTTTCAAAATCCTTTTTCCTCTCCTCCATGGCCTAAGATCAATTCATATTCCTCCTGGAGTCTTTTGACATAGGAGCTTTGACTCTGCTGTCCTCCTCTAGCTATATGCCCTGATCTTCCTTGTCACCAAAGTAAGGTACTGAGTTCTTCTATGATGTTTACTCATCTTCCCAAACAAATGCCTGACTTCCTGATTCTTTTTCAAGGTAGGACTCTGCTTCCAGTGGGTGTGAGTGTGGATGAACTGTCCCACACTTCAGGGATTTTGTATCAATTGTTTGATCTCCATCCATCTCTGGACCCAGAGCTCTGAATGCAGCCTCTACCACTGTGGCTGCTGCTGTTGCTGCTGCTGCTGTAGCTATCCCAACCCCTAGCACTGCATGGGGTTAGACCATGGGCTCCTCTTTCACATAGGTGCCACAGAGTTTTCCCACTGAGCTTGGCATTTGTGGTTTCAGAAGTATGGAAACTGCCACAGCTGCCAATGATTAGAACTCTAAGGCCTGCTCCTGCATGTCTGTGCTGGTGTAGCTCACACCAGACTGGGCTCTGCTCTCTGCCTGGTGAGAAAGCTACTTCCTATTGACTTTCCAGGTTGTCTTTAAGCTGGGATTTGCTTCACTCTGTCATTTTATGGATTCTGTAGCTCTAGAATTTGTTTAGAGTCATTTTTTACAGATATTTTGAGGGCTTTGGGTGAAGGCTCATGGAAATCCCTGCTTTTACTCCATCATCTTGGCTCTGTCAGACAAATGTGTTTTTTTTTTTTCACCAAAGCTCCATGTAAATTCATAACATATTCAATACTGCCAGAGGATGTAAATAATCACAAATGAATGACTGAAAAGAAAACTACCACTGTTCACTGACAGTATTGCTTGGCAATTTTTAATGTGATACACAACAGCTCATTGCCCAAAATGATTACACAAATGAAATGGCCACAAAGAAAAAAATCATTTAACCACAAATGCAAAAAGGAATACTATTATAGATATGATAATGCTCAAGCAAATATTCAAAACTGGTTTGCATATTTCTATCAAAAACAATATCAACAAATAATAAAATTGAAATCATTTGTCCATGTTGCAAAGTACTCCTCAGGACAACTGAGGAACATACTTTCTTTATAAAGTCCTTTAGACATTTAACAATATTAAAACACCGAAACTTCAATTTTGACAAATATCATCTACTTTTGAAGTGTTTTCTGATCTGTCAAAGAAAGATATTTTATGGGATAACTTTATAACCTCCATTTATTTGTCCTCTCAGAGGGCTTTCAGTAGGTGATGAGCCTTAGTGCCCATAGAAATTCTGCTGGTGCACTGAATTAAATGTAGAACCTCATTTTTCATTGTATTAGTCATTGCTTCTCATATTTATTTTAATTTCTTCACTTTGACTTAAAAACTGGAGCAGCCACACCACCAAAACTTCAAAACAAAAACTGTTGTGATTATCTTCTCTTTCATGAATTAGAATTTACCAGATTCATATTTTTTAACATAGTTACAGATGGGAAAGGAATCAGGAATATGAATCATAACTTTCAATGTTAAACCAATTCAATAAATTTAACCTAATTTAGTAAACAACAACGACAACCACCATACCACAAAGGTTTTCTAAATCATTTCAACTTTAAAGGTGGGAAATGAACTTTAAAATTGCAAATGACAAAATCTATTGCAGGAATATCAGATCTAATCAGATATAACACATTCAGAAAAATAAAATCTTTTGCCATATAAATTAGCTTAATTTCTTTTGGCAGTGATTGGCATGATTCATGTTACATATCGACTATAAATAAAAAATTCATCCCAAACTTAAAAGTTTTCAGAGCTATGATAAAGTTATTTTGCTAAAACTCCTAAACAGCTGTAATAAAAATGCTCTAATTCCAAATCAGGTTTTTGGGGGTAACTTCAAGAAAGTGAAACTATCTAGTTAGATTAGGACATAACTCTGTGAAAATCTTATTTTGTCTTATTATGCTTAAGGTTACGTTTTTGTCATTTTGAAGAAGCAAAAGCAGTTTGAAGACCTTAAAATGTTATATAAATGGGAGCTATTATTAAGAGAGCAGAAAATTTATTTTTTTTAATATAAACACCAACACATGCATTTTAGACATACCCATTTCAAAATTAAAGCTATTTTAATCAAGCTAATATTTTCCATTGTGTAACAATGTGAGGCATTTCTGGAATGGATATGAACCATTAAATTGTTTGTTACAAAAATATGAGTATGCTGTTGGTTTAAGTTTTCTGAAAATAAAGCCAATTAATAGGTTTATGAAAACATCACTATATGAGTTGACAGCTACATAGTAAGCCTCAAAGCATTTGGGAAATCCCTAGGCATGTTGGAAATCTTTACTCTACAAATACTCTTCAAACTTTATATTTAGAAGGCTAAATTTTCTTATTAATCTGCAACTTATAATATTGAATAGCAATATTGCCTCATGAAGAAGGATGAATTATCAGATGTTGGTTAGTAGATATCTACCACATAAGCAGCCACCAATCCCTTCAACTGTGAAAGAAGCGATAAAAGACAACATCCTAAAGAAATCTTAAACTTCACCAGAAGAATGTCTCCTGGGCTAAAATTCAGAGAACAGATTTCCTGCATTATTTAAGTAGAGTTTGTTAAAACAAGTTTTGCCTCAATGTTTTCTAGCCACTTAACATGAAGGTGCCACATCTTGCTATACATTGGAGGCCTACAATTAGAGGAACTTTCAAGTCTCTGTTATGTTATATTTTTAGATGAGTGTTGCTTATTTAAAGGGATGAGCCAGGTGGATCCTTTGGCTGTGTCTCCTATCTGCAAGCTTATTTCACACTTCTTCCCTAAGGGATCTTTACGCTCTGATCTTTGTCTACTCACTCACTCTTATTCTCATATCTCCTCCTGCCCCCTTACCCTTAGGTATATTGACATGCCATATGATCCAAAGTCTCCAGCAGACTCCCTCTACATCTTTGTCCCTTGAAATCCTCCAAATCTTTCAAGACTCCACTGACATGCTTTTTTCCTACAAGAAGCTTTCCCTAAATCCCTTGGATTAGTCTGAAATCTGCTGTACTTTTAATCCTATAATGATTTGTATTTGAGTTATTTAATTCATTTTATGCTTTCCTCTGCTTTCTCCATCTGCCATAAACATACACACACATACACATGTACACACATGTACACACATAAATACACACTCACTCACTCACATGACAGTATATTTTGTGAGAACAGAGATTGTTGCTTCTTGTAGTTGTATCACATGTTACATATTAAATAAATGTATGCATGTAAGTATAATAGAACTTGGTGCATGTACAAGGTAACCTTTAAATATATAATTTGAAAAGTTCCCACTGTTTCTTGCATTCTACATTCCAATCAATTTGGCTTTTTTCCTATTCTTCACATATGGCATTGCAGCTTCTGCCTGTGTCTTTGTACAGATGTTCTGTCTTCCATCCCTTTATCTTTATATAGATGATCTGTTTTCCCTAGAATATACTGAATTCTGCAACTCTGACTCTTCAAATTCCTAGCTCCTTAGCTCTCATGCCACCTTCTTTTCCCCCCAAAATGCATTAATTTGTGTTTTCAGTTTTCAACAATCACTTCCATAAGTTCCAAATTTTCTATCCCTAAGATGGCACACAATCTTATGTGGGCTCTACACATTCCTATTAAACACTTTTTCACATTAGTCATGTTGCATAGAAAAATTAAAACAAATGGGAGAAACCATGAGAAAAACAAAACATAACAAAAGATAAAATAGTCTACTTCATTCTGTGTTTTGACTCCCATTGTTCTTTCTCTGGATGTGGATGGCACTTTACATCATGAGTGCTTTGAAATGTTCTAGGTCCTTGCATTGCTATGAAGGGCTAAGTCTATCAAAAACAGTCATGGCACACCACCTTCTGCATGAAACTTTTCCTGAGCACTTCCTCCCCACAGTCATTATTGCCTTCCCACCCCCTGCAGGAAACTTTTATAAACATTGTACAAGTTTTGTGTATACCTATAAAAGTACATGTTGTTGCCAGTGGCACACTGGTAGGAAGTAAACTCCTTCAGAGAAGGGACTGTTCTAGTTTTCTCTTCGTATTCTCAGCACCTAGGACAGCACCTTTCTGTTTTCTACAGAAAGACCTCAGTCCTCTTTTATCTAGGTTCTTTTCTTCTGAGGCTCTTTTCAGTTTCTCCTCTATATCGCTTAGACCATGAGCACTTTGAGATTAGTGACTGTTTTTGCCTTTCTCTGTACTCCAAGTTCTTAGTCCAGTATCCTGGGCTATGAATAAGAATAGGAGCTTAATAAATACGTATTGATTGACTACCTGACACATACAGTACTATAAAATAAATATTTTTTTCATTTATTGATCAATACTATTTTCCTCCAATAAGCCATAAATTTATTTATTTATCTCCATGAATGTAAGTTATTATATAAGAACCATAACAAATGAATTTTTATAGGTTCCAGGTTAATTATTCCTGACATGTTCTAGGTAATACTTGGGCTCCACTAACCTACAGATGGAAATTTCCAAAAAATAAAATAAAATATTCACATAGTTTCTCATTTAGCAAAATGTTTTTCTGGAATTGCTAGAAATGCTACATTGATTAAGCTCCAGAGTGTTGAGATTTGATAAAGTATAATGGAGGAAGGTAAGTCTTTTAGAGATTAATAATGAAATTGAAAATGAGAGTTTGGAGACTATGGAAGAAGGAATTAAAATCAAAATTAGTACAAATCAGTAGTTTCTATTTATTGAGGGAAAACACTGCACACATATAAAAGTAAATCTTGGGAGGAAAGATATAAAGAGTAACATGATAAGTAAGGTATTTAATGATGTTTTAAAAAGAAATTATATTAAGATGCAAAAGTTAAAGTATGTAATGCAAGAAGAAGCATCCTTCCTAGTATAGAGGACCTTGGTTCAAATCCCACTTCTGTCTCTCATCTGTGTGACCTTGGGTATGTCATTTAACCTTTGTGGGCCTTAGTGTCTTCATTTAAAAAAAATTAAGGGAATTGACTTAAATGGCCTCTTAGACTCCTCTAAGTCTAAATCTATTATTACACAAGTATTGATTAGATTGAAATGGGAAAAGTTTTATCCACAATCTAGGCTACTGAGTAACATGTTTGGGAAGTGATAACAGCAGGAGAAAGACTAAGTAGTAAACAAAGAGTATCAGATCAAGAGAGACTTGAGAGAGAATAAAATGGGGTAAAACACAGGAAATTAAGTCATGAGCTCCTACCCTTCTGTGTTTACAAACTGTCTTGGTGATGAGTTCCCATGAAGAAGGCTTCTTCATATCCATAGGCAATCCATGCTTTATCTGTCTCCTGAAATCTAGTCCCACATTTCCAACTGCCTACTGGTTATCTACCTAGCTGAGTAGTCCTTAATATTCATTATCTTTCCGCCTAACTTCACCCTTCATCCTAATTTCCTATTATTGTTGAGGTCACCATCACCAATCCAGTCAGCCAGGTTCTTAGGAGGCTTTCAATTCCTGACTTTAATTTGGCCCTGAATATTCGATGAATCACCAAGCTTTGGAGATGCCATCTTTTCATCATCTCTCCCACCATTCCCATTTTCTCTACCCACAACAACAACCATCCTAATCCAGGCCCTTAAAATCTGGATTACTACAATAGCTTTCTAATTGATCTTTCTCCCTTTATTCTCTTTCCTCACTAATCCCTCTTCCATACATCTAACAAACTATTATTCCCACAGGATCAGTCTAACCATTTCTCCCACTGACTCTGGAAATTTGTATGATTCTCCATTGACTTTAGAATATATGCCAACCTTTGTTTCTAGTCTGCTTGCACATTACTATCCTTCATATAGTCTACAACTAAACAAACTTGTCTACTTGCTCATTCTCTGTAGACGATATTTTATCTCCTTTACACAGTCTATGTTACAATCCCTGGAATGTTGGCTCTCTCTTTAACCTCTGCCCCTTGAAATTCATAGCTTCCTATGAGGCTCAGCTCAGGGATCATTTCCTTCAAGAGGCCTTAATTTTTGAAGTCTTTACCATTCCCCCAACAAATCACTTTATTTAGATTTTATATACAAAAATGTAAATTTGTATAAAGAGAAATCCTCCAAGTTTAATGAAAGCCTTTAATTATTTCAAAGTTTTGGTTTTTTTTTAAATAATTCAGAGGATTTTTTCTAACTGTTTGGATTAGGGAAGAGGCAGGGAGGGAATCATAAATTTAGAGACATCAGGTACTTTCAAGACCACCTAATCTAATCTCATTTTCAGATGAGAAAACTGAGGTTGGAGAGCCTATGTAGTAAGTGATTGAGTCAATATTCTCATATCAATAGTATATGTATAAAACACTAATTTTATTGAGCAATTTCAATTGTTTTAGTAAACTTTTGGCAGCTTGATTTTGAATAGGATATAAATTGCATGACAAGAAGGTAAATATTTTCTCTTAGCTATATTTGTTAACCTTGTACTTGCTGGATCAGATTAACATGAGAATACTCCTGGATTTCTTGCTGGGATGCCTATATCCAACCTCTACAATGGAGATTGAAACAGGAGTTGAAAAATGATTTCATTAACATGATTAAGAGTATGGATAATAGGCCCTATGAGAAGTTAAGAAACTAGAACAGTATACCCTAGAAAAGAGAATTATTTGAGCAGGGCAAGTACAAAGGAAAGCGGGTAGGTAACATAATGAATATGCTGACCTGAGTGGGACTGAGACCTGCAAGATTCAGATTCTGCTTTAGGCATTTCCCAGCTATGGGTCCCAGGCAATTGATAACTTTTCTGGGCTTCATTTTCCTCATACCTTAAATGAGGATCTTGGGCTTAACTAATGGCATTTAAATGTCTTTGAGCTCTAAATCTGTGGTCCTATGATCTTTTCATATTATCAGTTTTTGTCTTTCTTTAGGTTGCAGAAAAGAAAGCAAAGGGGAACATAAATGTTGATTTGACAGAAGGATGGATTTCCTGATAATATTCAATGCTATATAATGAAAAAGAGGGAGATAATGACACCACTGCCCATGGACAATTTTACATAGGATACAATGAAATCTGTTATGCCTGATCAAGGGAATTTCTAGATAAAGGCAAAGGAATGGACTAGGATCTCTCTGAATCCTTTCAAGATACACAATCCTAGGACTCCAGTCACAAAAGTGACTGAAGTACATGGTCAGGTGTTGAAGCTGACACCATGAGGACGTACAAGTACATGCAGGAGGGTTCTTCAGCATTCATTCATTCTTCACAAGGCACTTAGTTTATTTGTGATCTTTGAATAATATAAAAAGCTAACACACAAGCCTAAGTGACTGTGTGTATGTCTGTGTGTGTGTGTGTGTGTGTGTGTGTGTGAAAGAGATAGAAAGAGGGAGAATGAATATAAGATGATTGCCTCTTAATTTGCAGGAAAATATCTGCATGCAAATTCACATATAATCTACCAACAAATACAAAGTTGAGCCTTTAAAATGAGATTTTTTTCTTCCCAGTCACAACCTATGTTCCTATAAAATGTCTAAAAAACCCTCAAATATAGAAAGACAAATAGAGAGGTTATAGATAGTTGAGAAACAATCAGGATAGAATGAGAGACAACTACAAAGATAGCAAACCAGTTATGATCTGGGTACTAATTCATTATGAGGCATGCAATAAAAATGATATTTATATTAGAAAATTCATCTGCAGTTTTTAATTTTGAAACAAAAATGGATCAAAACAGCAAATGACTCCCTAAATTGCATCTTTTATAAAATAAATGCAAAAGATAATTGTCTCCTTCAAATGGACTCAAAAAGAGCTAATTTCATTCCAACGACTAATCAAGTCTCTTAAAAATGACTAGATACAAACTTATAATCCAGCTACAAGGTCTTTGAGGTTCCTTCTTAGAAGACAAAATAAGCTGCAATTGAAATTCTTTCTGTGTCCTAAAGAACCAACAAATAAACCGAAACAAGTAGTCTTTCATTTCGCTTTTGCCGTAATTGACTGGAGCCATGGTTGATTTAACACCCCGAAAGGCAAGAATGGAGGAACACGCATACTGAAAGGGAAGCTAACATTGGCTCTCCATGGGCTAACATTATTTAACAGCTCTGTCAGGATGCTATTATATTGCCTACACATACTAATATATTCCTGCTTTGTTGAAAGGACAATTTAGTTACTCAAAAATCCGCCTCGTTTTAGCAGTTCCCTTGAATAATATTACCTCCCACACACTGTGAGCTAACAAGGAGAAAACCCTTTGAGGATTCCCACCCTGCACCAAACAGAGCTCTGTCTAGTGTATATATTGAATCCTAAAAGAGTACAGTAAGGAGTGACATGAGGTTAGCCACTCTAAGAACTGCAATGTTCCTATTGCCTGGAAAACCTCTAAATAATTTCCACTCCATTTACCTGCCGCATTCCGGAGATGACATAATGAGGCAGAATAAACTTCAGACAGGACCACACAGCCTATGCTTGTGACAAATTATACCTACCATTAAGAAGAAAAAGTCAGAAAAAAAAGGATGTGCATGGTTGAAAAGGAAAGAAATGTTTTAATCATGAGCCAAGTTTCATCATTATCATCTATTGCTCAAATCAAAGGCATCAGGGGAGAAAAGGACCCAAGGAATGTTCTTGAAGAAGAGGAGGTTTAAGGTACATCAGTATTTATGGGATTGTGGCCTACATTATAATATCTAGTGTACAATATAAGTGAACAAAAAGTTTCAGGTATAGATTGCTAAATGGAACTGATAAACTCCACTAAGTTGAAGTTTGAGTAGCAGTACTGTCACTTGTTTCTAACCACACAGGACATTTACTTTCTATAAAAGTAGACTTCCTTGCCTCTCCCATTTTCCAACCCTTTACTGAACAATCTATTCAGA
The DNA here is from genome assembly GCA_023548195.1 of Bettongia penicillata ogilbyi. Lineage (NCBI taxonomy): Eukaryota > Metazoa > Chordata > Mammalia > Diprotodontia > Potoroidae > Bettongia > Bettongia penicillata. The sequence continues at coordinate 20,534,885 of JAJHZJ010000453.1, forward strand.
ATATATTAACTAGGAAGAGTAAATTTGTCTCTATAACATGAGAAGAAACCATTGACCATGTCATCCCCATCCCCATGCATACTCAATAAACTCCCAGTTCTTCCTATTGATTTTAAATACAAAATGCTCTGCTTGGCATTTATTTATAACCTAGCCTCTTTCTACCTTTTCAGTCTTCTTACACTTTAGACCCTGCCATTTCCTCTTCAATTCAGTGACACTGGCCTCTTGGCTGTTCCATGAACAGGACCTCTTTGACTCCACCTCTCTGACTCCACTTCAGACATTTTCCTTAGCTGTCTCCCATGCCTGTAATGTTTTCCCTCCTAATGTTCTCCCAACTAATGTCCCTGGCTTCCTTTGAGTCCCAACTAAATCCTGCCTTCTTTAGGAAGTCTTTCCCCACCCCTCTAAATTTCAGTGCCTTCTCTTGATTAATTATTTTCTATTTCTCCTCTACACAGCTTGCTTTGAATATATGTGTTTGCATTAGATTGTAAACCCCTTAAAAGCAGACACTTTCCTTTGCCTCTTTGTATACCCCTCCTGTTGAATGCCTGGCATATAGTAAGTGCTTAGTATATGTTTGTTGAGTGATTGCTTTTCAGCAATAAAAAGAAATGCCTAGGCAATTAAGATAGAATATCCTATAAGGTAAAAAAAAATGTATATATGTGTATATGCACATACATACATACATATTATCTTGTCTGTTCTGCTTACTCTCACTTTACCTAAATTATTAGCTCAAGAGAAACAATGAGATGGAAAGCCACAGTGGGAGTTATAGAACAAATACAATTACATTTTAATTAACAAGGCAAAATTAGCTAAGTGATTTGTTGTGCAAACAGTTAAAGCAGCCTTGCATTCATTTCCTTTTTCCAAATGTCCCCACAAAAGACCCAAACTGTGTCGTTACCCTTCTCCAACATACATACTGGGAATCTGTTGGATCCTGTGGACAACTACAAATGCATCAGACAATCCCACTTTCACTGGATGGTTGGTTGTACTTATCTGGGTCACCAACACAGGAATCTAGGGGAAAAGAAGGGGAAAAAGGTAAGTTGATAGGTATTACTTTTGAGAATCCTCTCAAGGGGAAAAAAATAAAACAACACAATAAAATGAAGAAATGCGAATCTTGCTGATTGTATGTTGGTAGCTGAGGGGAAAGGAGGAGTCCTAAAAACTAAAGATACAGGGATAAGCATAAGAACAGAAACTGTGATTTCCCTGGTATTTGAACTAGAGGAATTACCTCTAGCACTGCAGGTTGACTCCATTTCTGAAACCTATCATCTTATAGAGCTACTTACAGCTATTAAAGGTTAAGTGATTTGTCCTGGACCACATACACTATATGTCAGAGGCAGAGTTCGAACACAGGTGTTTCTGACTCCTAGGCCAAGTCTCTATCCAACTTTGCTAAAATTAATGTAAATTATATCTTCTGTGAAAAATGATATGAATATGAATACATATATATATATATATGCAAAACACATAATAGGTATATATGGTTGGTTGGTTGTTGTCCTTCATTAAAATATATGTGAATACACACATAAACATACACACATGCACATGCAGGGCAAAAGATACCATATTACAAATTCTATAATTGAACATCAAATTCTTCATAAGAATCTTTCACAGTTTTGATTTCTTTGAAATACTGAGAAGCAACATGTTTTAGTGGAAAGAGCTTCAGACACGTACTAATTACATGATCTTGGACAAGTCACTTGATCTCTGAGTCCCAGTTTGCTCATCTGTGAAATGCTTTTGACATTTCTGTTATCTAACCCACGGAGCTGTTATACGCAAAGCACAGTGTATACTTAAAGCCTAATATAAATGGAAGCTGTTATCACAAGTGAAATGAAAGCATAAAAGCAGCCTCTTGACCTGTAGATTGTTGGCATTGATAGAGATGTCACTTTAAAATTCACCAAATGTTTTACACATATTATGCCATTTGTTAACACAGAGTTTGATAATAAAGAGTCTTCAAAAGACCATACAAGTGAATCATCAAGGGCCAAGACTGCTGAACTTGTGTGGTTCAGTTGACAAATAGTGCCACATGCATGTAGGGACACAATAAATGTGCTTGCTGATGCTAAGCAATTAAATATATATATATATATATATATATATATATACACACACACACACACACACATATACACACACATATATATACCTATATGTATATGTGTGTGTGTATATATATATACACACACACATACATACAAACCTTTCCTTTCTATCTCTGGAATCCAAACATACACAAATTCTAATTAAAATGAGATAATATAGAGGAAATATACTGAAACCATTTTATGGTTAAGAAAGTGCTATATGATATAAAATAGCATTGTTAATTTTGCTGGGAGAAAGGAGCAATTTCTAGGCCTTTGAGTTCACTGATGTATTAAACTCACAGTATGGAAACTTGCTCTACCAGTGTAGACCAGCAAATTTAAATCTATTTATGTACCAATCTTTTTGTAGTTTATAGTCTTAGGGAGTTACCCCAATTCACCAATTCAGTGACTTAGCCATGGTCACAAAGCTAATATGTGCCAGGAGCAGAATTTGCACCCAAGCCTTTCTGACTTTAAGGCTGCCCCTTAATTCACCCTACATTGTTGTATTTCATTGATTTACTGTGTTACAATGAATGATGTATTGAAGATCTGTTGAAATAAGTCAGGCTATTTGTCCCCTACATTGAATGGCCCCAGACTGCTATAGCTTTTCACTTCTCATGTCTGCATTTCATAGTTTTCTATCTGTTCTACTGTCACTGTCAGCTGTCACTTTAACTGGAACACTCAGTTATGTTAACTCCAAGTTAAGTGTTCCTCTTTTCTATCCCATGATACCTTTTAAAATTGCTTCTAAGATGAGGGACTTGAATTAAATGCCTTTTAAGGTCCCTTTGATTTCTAAATCTCTATTTCTATATCATCATTTTTTTTCTTATGATCTTGTTTGTAGAGAAAACTCTTAAGAATGACAAATAGTGCTACTAGTGAACAAACATTTGTCAAGTGGCCTGAAACAACCCCAAAGAAATTCTTTTTCTATTTAGTTGGACTAAAAAACTTTTAAGTGGCAGAATTTCCCAGAATACGTTGCAACACTGAAAGTCAAGCCTACATGCTTAACTTTAGAATTCTTGACTAAAATTCCCACTAAACACCATGAAAACGGTTCTCCCAAGGGCAAATTTTGTTTTCAATTTTCAGTTCCAATTGAAAACAAAATTCTCATATTTTGGAGTATCTAACTTTTTTTAAAAACACATGGGAAAATGAGAACATATGAATAAGAAATGCACTTATTATAGGAAAGGCATAGAAAGATCAATTGCTGAAATCAAACTGAGTCAGTTTGGGAAAGGCTCATTGGGAAGTATAATTACTCTAACACAAATAAAAGTAGGGATTAGTCCTTCTCCAAGAGAAAAAAGAACAAAAAAAAAGTAAAAAAAGTTTTCAGACATGAGGAGAAATATTTATTGGAAAGGTAATCAAATTATGGGAGGGAAGATTTACAGCAACAGTATTAAAGAACACTGTCTTTTCCTTCTCTTATCTTTTCCATTCACTTATAAGGAAGGAATATTTTGTTAATATTGATAAACAAGACAAAATCAAACCATGTTTCAAGTATTATTATTTGTCAAGCAAAGATGAACCTCAAACTTTTCCTATAGGCATTGTCTACCTTTCGAAAATGTATTTTAAATTGGATTGCTGTTTTCTTCAAAAGACCCAGTTAAGTCAAAAAGCATTTATTAAGTGCATAATATGTGTAAATAATAGGGATACAAGGAGAGGCAAAAACCATCCTCAAAAAGCTTACATTCCAATAGGAAAAACATGTAAAGAATTAGAGAAATAAAAGATTTATAAAGCATTTGTTAAGTACTTATTATGTGCCAGGCACTATGTATTTGGCATACAAAAATAATCAAATGACACAGTCTTGCCCTCAAGGAACTGAGAAAATTAAACCGATTCTATATCATTTTAATGGACGCTATTTACAATTAACTGATTTTGTCTTATAAGTGCCTAAGTCATAGTTCTTTGTCTCTGAACTTAGTTCAGAATTCAACTCACCTGTATTGAGTTAATTTTAGAAATTCAGTGCTCCTGGTAAGCACTACTCTACTCTTGCCTCAAGGAAATCTGCTGTCGTTGAGGGAAGTGGGTGGATGCAGGGAGTCTGATCTAATATCTTTACACCACCAAGCTATCCTTCTACGATGTCTAGTTTGCTATCCAAAGAAGTATGATCCACTATGCCTCATCTAGCAGATGGACTCAATGAACATCTCTTGGTCAAAGGAGGGAAGGAAGACAGTTGTTACTAGCCCACTTTCTCCAAACTCCAAACAATCATATTGTCCTCTGCACTTCAGCTATGTAGCCAATAGTGTTGTCCTTAACCTCACGATGGCACCAACCTTACAGACAACTGTATTATTTCAACTGCACCATTCTGCTCTTTATTCTGTCCTTATAAGAAGGCACTGTGTCTCTGTCTGAGGATCTTTGACTTAAGCTGAAGGAGTCATCAATCCATTCTATTTTTGAATTCATGCCTTATTAATAAAATATTGCCTTGATTGGAGAAAACATGTCTCACTCTATCTTTGTTGAATTTCACATATGACAAAACAAATTAAAAAGGGGGGAATCTGTATGTGAAGGGGAGCTGGAGAGAAAGATGGTATACGACAGTATGATGTGAAGATGTCAAGAATGGCTGACTCTGAACAATACAAGACAAAGATCACACAAGAAATCCCAGTGTTCTAGGGGAAAAAATACTGAAACCCAAAAGACCATAAGACGGACACACACAGAGCTCTCAAAAATCAACAAACTATGAGTCAATCTGAACAAGAGAAAGATAAAGGAAAATAAGATTTCAACGCTAAAAAAAAGAATAAGGGAAATTCACAACAAAAAGGGAAAAAAAGAATTATTAGAAGTGATTATTCTAAATTACAGATTGACAATCCTAAAGATTGCCTAAGGAAGTGAATACTTATGAAAATATAATATAACTCCCAACTAACAATACAAGAAATAAAGATCTTAAGCCAATCTCAGAAACAAATTGAATTTGAATTTGTTCAAATTTGAATTTGAACAAACAGAAGAAGCTGCCAAAGGGAGGAGAGGGGGGAGATAATGGGCCAAATGAACAAGCAAAATCTGTCAAACATTTAAAAATCACCAAAAAATTATTCCCCAAAATATTCATCTGCTCTATGACACAAATGTGATTCTAATACAGGGAGCACCAAACAGCAAGAACTATAGAGAAATATTACTAAAGGAGAATGGTACAAACATTTTATGTAATACCTATGTGATGAGACATCAACAATATACCCAGGAAATAATTCAGTGGATTCATAGAAGATCATAAGGATGGCTCAACGCTAAGAAAATTATTATCATAAATTAAACATATGAGCAATAAATTACAAATTATTTTGATAGACTTTTGGGGGGAAAGCTTTTGACAAAACATGACACTCAATTATGGTTTTAAAATTTTAAAATAGGCAAGGCTGAGCTCTTTTTTATTACAATAAATAGTATATATTTCTAAAACCAAGCAATATTACAGTTTATAATGAAGAAACAGGAGATGCTTTCCAAGTACAAAAAAATGGATTAAGTAAGGGCATCATCTACTCTCACTTTCATTTAACACTGTTCTAGGAATGTTAATTGTTGTAGCAAGAGAGAAAAATTAGAAACATCAACGTCTACAAAGAGGAAACAAAATTATCCACTTTTGCACTTGACAAGATTGTATACTTCCTTGTCAAAACAATTTATTTGTGCTTCACTTAAGAAGGTGGAAGTTATTACTGCACAATTTCCCAAAGTCAATTCAGGCAGCCCTCTTCTTTCTATTCTATTTACAATGCCAGTCCAAGACATATGGACTGAAGAGTTAGTAAAATGGCCTGGCGATTCAATAGAAACTTGTAATATGTATCATAGACATTCTATAGTCCCTTTGTTTATCTTCTGTGAACTATTTTGATCAACTAGAGTTCTTACTTGGGAGGCTCCATAACATTACAGGACTTAATGAAAATGGAACAATGTCTTCCACAACAGAAACAGAAACATCGGGATAAACTCACCATCTGGAGAGCTTTTCATATATTCTCAGTGATGCACTCTGTTACAGGGAGAAACACCTTTGGTAAACTCCCTCTCTTTTTTTATGGTTTTCTTGATATGAATGATCCAACAAAGTTATTCCATGCTACATTTATTCAAGTATCTTATATGACCTTAGTGTTGCATGCAAGTTTTTCAGAGTACATTTGGTTCTTTAAATTGCATGGATTTAAAAAAAATAATTTTCTACAGCTTTAAGTTAGCTGTGTGCCTAAGCAGAAGTGATCTGCTGTAGAATATCATTTGTGAAATTCTATTCCCTTATCATCTTTTTATTAAGGGTTTGCATTATAATAATTCATCTAGTCAAAGAGTATTTCTTAGAGGAAGTTTGTTCTGAAAGAACCTGGTTTTGTCAGAGGATCTGAGTGTCCATCCTATCTCTGTCACTTACCATGTACTTTTGAAAGTCACATGACCTCTTTAATCCTTAGTAAAATGAGATCCTTGGGCTAAATGTCCTCTAAGATCCCTTCATTTAGCCAATGTTAGGCACTGGGCTATAATCTGCGTTTTGTATAGAATAGTCACAATTATTTTGCATAATTAAAAGGGTAAGGACATGGATCTACAGTTAAGTCACTGATTATCTTTTTAAAGTAGAAATATCTTTTGCAATTCCTCCCCCAGTCATTCAAATTCTTTCTTTTTTAAAAAATGTCTTAGAAAAGACCCCTCCCTACTCTCAAAATTGTGTCACCTGCAGCACAGACTTCCTGTGTGTATAAGTAATTTACTCCAGCTGTCATTCCCATCTTTGTCCTCCTTAGTGCTTTTTTACCACTTCCTCCTTTAGCACAGCATGGTCTCTACTGTTAAAGTCAAAACATGGTTGTTGTATTGACACTGATGACAAAAATTATCATAGGAAAGTCAAGAGAACTTGTGCATTTATTGTTTTTTTGTTTCATCTGTTTGAGGACCTTGGTGACATCTTTGATCTATATTTGCCTTATATTTGGGTAAACAAGTTCTCATACAAAACTTTCCCAGGACAATATTTTCCCCTCCTAAGTGTGTATTTCTTCTATGACAAATGCAATGGATGGAGTCTAAAATTTTCTGCAAAATTTTAGAGAGCTCTAAAGGAAATCTAAAGTATTATGGGTGGTCATGATTCCAAGAGTCATAGTACTAAACCTTCAGCTTTCTGGAGTAGGAGTTGGTAAAGTATAAGGTCATCACAATGGACTTTCAACTGACAGTAGAAACAATCTGTTATATAAAGGAGTCTACAGAATCATTTCTCAATGATATCCTCTACTCACCTACTTTTGTTCAAGTAATTAGATTGGCCCACATGAATAAAATGCAATGCCTCCCTCATTTCTTTCAGTTTAAATCCTTTTAGGCCCAGCTAAGGAGCAATATCCTCCATGAAAGTATTTCTGATTCTCCAAATATGATATCATCTCTGCATCTTCACATTTTCCTGGAGAATTCTGTCTGGATATCTTTGACCACATTACATTCTGCTTTTTATAATATTATTTATGATGAAGCCAAGTCTCTCAAAGACTATGTACCTTAAGGGCAGAGCCTTTTTTATCCAGCACCTATCACTGTGCTTTTCATAGGCAGTTAATAAAGGAATAAAACTGAATTAGCTTGAATGCATCTTTTCACACTTAGCTGGTTCAACTTAAGACAAACTTCCATTACCAAGTCTACCCTCTAATTCCCAAACATAGTCCACCCAATGTGTGTTTGAGTGCATCTATTTACTTATTTTTCTTTGTTTGTTTGTTACCATGATGGGACTTATATGAGCTCTGCATAAACAGGCACAGGCCTTTAGAAAATTGAGTTTGTCTCCAAACTAGGTTGAGGGAATGGCAGAAAGATTTTAATCAATTGTTCCCTCAGGAAACATTTATAAATTGAGCAGGAACTGTGCTTGGCACTGGGCAAACAAAACAAAGAACAAATGAATTCTTGTTCTCAAGGAGCTTGCATTTCATCAGAAAAAAAGGCATATATTTAGTGTACACCAAAATACAAATTAATACAAGGAAATGAAGTATAAAGTAATTGGAAGGGAGCAATGCACTAACAGCCAGTAGGAAATGAGGGAGTTGAGGGGACTAGGACAGCAAGTGGTTAATTGTGGGAATTGAGTGAACCACCACTCTTACTTCATCTTGTGACTCAGTCCTGGAGCTAGCTAAGCTCTTTTCCTATTCAACTATGAGTGTAGTCCAACTTCTGTCTTGTGAGAAACTTTATCCAGTTGTGGAAATTGGGAGAAAACCTTCTTGCATTACTTGAACCTAGCGCTGCATTTCTGTGAAGCTGGACCATCTCTACCTGCTGCTTAGAGACCTTTTCACTAAGGACCAAGTTCATAAAGAATCAAAAACCTGGTTATAACATAAGACATGGGGTTCATCCACAATTATGCATCTCAAACCACCCAAATATCTATCTGAAAACTGGTCCTATGCTGAAAAACCAATCAGTTATTGTTTCACACCCTTTGATTGTCCATAGATACTGGGGGAGGAGGTGTTGGGGGAAATGGGACACCTTTTTCTTTCTGACTTCAGTAAACTGTATCTGTTTCCTCTCCTCCCAAATTGGAAAGTCCCTAATGTTTTCTTCAATTAGAAATCAAATGAACTAATATGGTTGTTTGTTATAAATTAATTAACCTTATTTAATTTTTAATATATAAAAGCCTGTCTCCCCCATTACATTCTGCTTTTTATAATATTATTTATGATGAATATTCAGGGACTGTATTCAGGGTCCAGTCCTAAGCTAAGGAAGGGACCTGGTCTCAATTTCTCGGTCAATTGGCATGCATTGCTTAATAAATCAAAATGCTCCAAAGCTCAGACTTTGTTTCCTCAGTCATTCTTCTTTCATTCACCATAAAAAGGAAAAGATTTGCTCAGAAAGTGGTGCTTGAGGTGTTTCTTGAAGGATGAAAGGAATTCTCTGACTCAGAGGCAATTAGGGAGTACATTCCAGTACCAAGCTATAGGGACGGATAATGATTGGGGTGTGTATTGGATTGTACATGTGTAACAGAAAAATGGCCAGCTAAGCTTGATCATGGAGTACAGGAAGGGCAATAATGTATACATTGAACCTAGAAAGATAGGTAGGGGACTAGTAATGAAGGAGGTCAAAAGATGAACAGAAGAGATTATATTTCATCTTAGAGGCACTGGAGTTTATTGAGTAGGGAAATGACATGATCAGATTTACACTTAAGGAAAATAAGTTCAGTAACAGTGTAGACAATAGAGTGGTATGGTGAGAAATTTGAGAAAAGAGGATCAATTACAAGGCCCCTGAAATCATATTTTGTGACTACAAACTCTTACTGCTCAATTCTTGGATTGATAAATTATTTTTTAATTATGTTTTAGAACATCTGTATCAATGACATATATAAGATGCTCCTTTTGAATGATGAAATAGTTTTTAAATATAAGCAGAAAGACACTGATATAGCTAGAAGGCATTATGAAATTAAGGCAGAGAGGCAATAAAAAGAATGGGAGAAAGATGACATATATCACAGATTTTCTGATGAAGCAAACACAAGGTCACAACAAGAAATGTTTTCTCTATGGGAGGGATGCTTTCTGTAGGAAAGCAGCTGAATTCCTAAAGCTCCCATTACTCTTCTAGCGTAATGTGATAAAAGCTTGTGGCCAAGGCAATAGGGAATAAATGTTTTCTCTCAGTTCTGCCACCAGTCCTCCCATCACCCCAAAATCAAATGACACTCACTTATTTCCATTGTGGGATCAGTTCTCTATTATGTGCTGCAGAGAAACTCAGCATGGGTATTATTGTTCCCAATACAAATTATGTGCCAATTCAAAAATAATGTCACTCAAAGCAGTAGAAGTAACAACATTACAGCCAACTAATTCTGGTGATTTTTATAGGTATTTTAGCACCATATGGGTTCAAATACAGATTCTCATTTACTCCTACTATGGCTTTGAGCAAATCATTTCACTTTTTTGGTCCTTAGTTTCCTCATCTGTAAAATGGGGGCATATTCTAGAAGGCCACTGAAATCCCTTCCCACTCTTTTCTATGATTGTATGATCTCTTAGTCAATTCACAATTTGTATCGAATGAGAAGAACTGCCAAGATGGCAGAATAGAGGCAACAACCCAGCCAACTCTCACAACATTCCTCTCCAAAGAAATTGAAATTACACACTCAATTGATTTCTGGAGTGGCACAGCCAACAAAAGTTGGGGTGAGATATTTTCCAGCCCAAGGCAATTTAGGAGGGTAGCAAAAGAGATCTGTGATACTGGGGTGGGGATCAACCTGGAACAAATATAATAGCAATGTGAGTAGTGGACCTTGAAGGCAGATAATTCTCAGCCCACAGAGGACAAGAGGATTGGACAGGTTATGAGAAAGATATTACAGGAGACCCTGAGCTGACATTGGGCTCAGGATCAGGTACTGTTTTCTAACTGCATTGTCCATAGGCAGTTAGAGGTCACCATTCAGGGCCGAGAGGAGCTCTCTTGGTCAGTTATAAGGGAGCAGGAGCCCTGACCTCCATTCTAGGGCAGAGAAGGACATGAATGTTTGCAAGCTGCAGGAGAGCAGGGGCTCTTCCCAATTAAAGAACAAAGCACAGAGAAGGAGAAGCAGCAACTACACTTCTCCCAGAATAACATTGTCTTGGAAGCCCCAAAAATTTGCCCAAGATCCAAATAGACTCCAAAAATAGTAGCACAAAAAGATCTAAAGTCTGGAATAGAGAATCCTTGCTGTCAGAGGAGCAGACCCAGCATTAACACAAAGTTCAAAGTAAAGAAACAGACTGGAAAAATGAGTAAACTACAAAATGAATCTGACCATGAAAAGCTACCACTGTGGCAAAGACGATCAAGACAAATTCAGAAGAGAACAACATGAAAACAGTTACAATCAAAGCTTCAAAGAAATAGACGAATTGGAGACAAATCAGACAAGAATTCTTGGAAGAGTTAAAGAAATAGAGAAAAGTAGTAGAGGAAAAGTTAGGAAAAGAAATGAGAGTGACAAAGAAAATTTTATGAAAAGAAAATGAATTGCTTGGTAAAAGAAACAAAAAATAATGAAGAAAACAAAACCTTAAGAGACAGAATTGGCCAAATGGTAAAACTGTGAATGGGATGAATTTCCCCATGAAACAGAAGCAGAACAGATAAGAAACCAAAATCCAACAAGATGTTGTTTATAATAGAAATAGAGTGAGATACATGGTGAAAAAAGAAGTGAATGGATATTATCATCAGTAGTATTCATTACCACAGTAGAAATTCTAGGCATAAGCAATAAGACAAGAAGAAGAAATTGAAGAAATTAGAATAGACCATGAGGAAACAAAACTGTCACTCTTTGCTGATGATATGATGGTATAGGCATAGAACACTAGAGAATCAACTTTTAAAAATAGTTGAAATAATTAACAACTTTAGCAAAGTTGCAGGTCATAAATCCACATAAATCCTCAGCATTTCTATATATTGACAACAAAGTCCAGCTACAAGAGACAGAGAAATTCCATTTAAAATAGTTGTAGATAATATACAATATTTGCAGGTCTACCTGCCAAGACAAATCTTAGAACTATTTGAACATGATTACAAAACATTTTTCACACAAATAAAGTTTGATCTGAACAAATGGAAAACTATTAATTGCTAATGGGCAAGCCAAGCCAATATAAAAAATGAAATTCTGCCTAAATCAATTCATTTATTCAGTGCCATGCCAAATTATCAAAATTTACTTTGCAGAGCTAGAAAAATAATAACAAAATTTCTCTGGAAGAAAAAAGTCAATAATATCAAGGGAAGTAATGAAAAAATTGAAGAAAGATGGTTGTAAATTTCATTGAGTTTGTTGTTGCTAAGTCATTTTCAATATCATGATCCCATCTGGAGTTTTCTTGGCAAAGATACTGGAGTGATTTGCCATTTTCTTATCCAGCTAATTATATAGATGAGAAACTAAGGAAAACAGGGAAAATGACTTGTTTAGGGTCACATGGCTAATAAATGTCTGAGGCCAGATTAGAACTCATGAAGGTGACTCCAGGCCCAGCATTCTATCTTTTATGCCACAAGCTGCCAAAGGTATTACAAAGCAGTAATCATCAACATAATCTGGTATTGGCTAAGAGATAGAGTAGTGGATCAGTGGAATAGATTGGGTACATAATGCATAGTAGGTAATGACCATGTAATCTAATATGTGATAAACACAAAGATCCTGAATTTGGGCACAATAATTCAGTAACTGACAAAAATGCTGGGAAAACTGGAAAGCAATTTGGCAGAAATTATACATAGACCAACAATTCATACCATATGCTCTTATAAGGTCAAAATGTGTACAAGATTTAGACATAAATGGTGACAACCTAAGTAAATTTGGGGAGCATGGAATGGTTTACTCATCAGACCTTTGCATAAAGGAAGCATTTATGAGCAAACAAACAATGGAGACATTACAAAATGCAAAATGGATAATTCTGATTACATTAAATTAAAAAAAAAAGATTTTGCTGAAACAAAACCAATGCAGCCAAGAATAGAAGGAAAACAGAATACTAGTGGGAGGTGTTTCTGGTAAAATTCTCTAATAAAGACCTCATTTCTAAAATATATGAAGAAGTGATTCAAATTTATAATAATATGAGTCATTCTCCAATTGGTAAATGATCAAAGGATATAGACAGGCAGTTTTCAGAAGAAGTCAAGCTATCTATAGTCGTATAAAAAAATCTGTTCTGATTACTATTGATTAGAGAAATACATATTAAAACAAGTCTGTATTACCATCTCAGAGCTATTACATTGAATAAAATAACAGAAAAGGAAAATCACAAATGTTGGAGGGGGCTTGAGAAAAAATGGGACACTATTGTGTTGTTTGTGGAATTGTGAACTTAACCAACAATTCTGGAGAATAATTTGCAACAATGTCAAAAGTACCATAAAACTGTGCATAGCCCTTGACCAAGCAATACCTCTATTAAGCTCTGTATCACAAAGAGATTAAAAAGGAAAAGGACGTATATGTACAAAAATATTTATAGCAGCTTTTTCAGTGATGGCAAAGAACTGTAAATTGAAGGGATGCCCATCAAATGGGGAATGGCTAAACAATTTGTGGTATATGATGCTATATGTAAGAAATGATGAGAGGAGGTTTCTGAGGGAAATAGAAAGACTTATATGATTTGATACAAAGTGAAGTAAAAAGAACCAGATGACGACTGTGCATAGTAACGATCACATCGTACGATGATCATCTGTGAATGACTTAACTATTCTCAGCAATGTGAAGATTCAAGGCAATTCTGAAGAATTTGTAATGAAAATGCTATCCAATCACCAGGTAAAGAACTGATGCAGTCTAAATGTAGATTGAAGCATACTATTTTTAATGTATGTGTGTGTGTGTGTGTTTGGGGGAATCCTTGTTTTCTTTCACAATATAACTGATATGGAAATACATGTTACATTACAGCACATGTATAATCTAAGATTGCCTACCATCTCCAGAAGTGGATGGGGCAAGAAGGGAAGGAGAGAACTTGCAACTCAAAGTTTAAAAAATGTTGAAATTTATTTTACATGTAATTAGAAATATGAATACTTTAAAAATAAGGGGCTGGAATAGAATCTATTATGCTTCAGGCAAGATAAAAATGGCAGGAATAGCAATCATGATCTCAGACAAAGCAAAAGTAAAAATAGACCTAATTAAAGGAGATAATCAGGTCGACTATATTTTGATAAAGTTACCATAGACAATGAAATAATATCAAAACTCTTACAGTATGTTTCTCTGATGAAAGCCTAATTTCTTAAATATATAGAGAACTGAGTTAAATTTATTAAAAAAACTATAGACATTTTCTACAGGAAAAAATGGTCAAAAGATATGAAGAGGCAGTTTTCAGAAAAAGAAATATGAACCAATAACAGTCATGTGGAGAAAAAATGCTCTAAATCACTACTGGTTAGAGAAATGCAAATTACAACAAGTCACACCTATCAGATCTGCTAACCCTATAGAAAAGGAAAATGACACATTCTGGAGGGAATGTGGGAAAATAGAGAGCTAATGCATTGCTGATAGAGTTGTGAATGGGTTCAACCCTTCTGGAAAGCAATTTGGAACTAGGTTCAAAGGACTATAAAACTGTGCATACTCATTGACTCAGAAATACCACTGCTTGATATGTACCCCAAAGAGATCACAGGAAAAAGAAAAGAATCTGTATATACAAAAATCTTTATACTTGTTCTTTTCTGATAAAAAGGAATTGAAAGTTGAGGGATTGTCCATCAACTGGAGCATAGCTGAACAAGTTGTAGCATATGATGGTGTTGGAGGAAAATTATATTACAAGAAATGGTGAGGGGATGGTTTCAGGGAAAAAAATAAAACATGGGAAGACCTATATTAATTGATGCAAAGTGAAGTGAACAGAAGCAGGAGATCACTGTGCACAGTAACAGCAATATTGTAATTAACGAGCAACTGAGAAAGACTTAACGACTCTGATTAATGCAAAGATCCAAGAGAGTTCCAATGGAGTCATGAAAAGCAATGCTATCCACCTCCAGAGAGAAAGAACTGATGAACTCTGAGTGCAAATTGAAGTATATTTTAATTTTTTCTTTTTTTCTTACAGTTTTGCAACATGGTTTATATAGAGATGCATTTTGCATGACTTCATATGTATAATTGATATCAGATTTCTTACCTTCTCAATGGGTGTGGGAGGGGGATGGAGAGAGAGAATTTGGAATTTAAAAAAAAATTAAAAGAATGTCAAAGACAAATGATGAGTTTGAAAAAAGAAAAAAGAGGTGCTTTCAAGTTAATCACAGGTTTTCATTTTCGGAAATTACATTTTGATAAAATGTTGACAGGGCATTTGGCTGTTAAATACATCTTTGTTTTCTTGAGTGCTTTTGTATCATGTTGTGTTCTCTATCTGGTAAAGCTATTTGGGGATTATTAAGGTCATGGTGTGCTAGACTTAACTTAGAAGTGATTGGACCCTACTCTTTGTTATAAAAAATGGAACATTTGAACTTCACAAATTGAATTTGCTGCTTTAAAAAAGGGATTCTCACCTACACTGCCATATGAGATAAAATTGGACAAGATGAAGTATCTCAGAGGGAGAGGTTATTTTCTTCATTCTCTCTAAGAAACAAGTCATTTTTATATCAGCGTCTGAGGTCAAGGTCGCTAAAAATATGGAACCTTATATTTTCCCTATCTGGACATCAGCCAAGTTTTAAATGAAGACATATATCCTGCCTAGAACCTGAATGCAACAAGCAATATCTATTCTTCCTCTAGTTTCTCCTCTTATCATTTCCTTCCTCATTTATCAAACTCCTACCATGATACTATCAAACTCCTACTTGCAAGATGAAAAAGTTTCAAGTACCTTCAGCCAAGATTTAGTAAGAGGACAAGAACTTTCCCCTCAGTCTTTTTATAGAGGATCAGTGATCCACAAAGGGTGAATAGGAAGGAAAGAGCAACTTAAAATAATTATAATGAAAATAATTTATGCTAAATGATTTATATGGATCTATATTCACACATAGATACATGCATTGTATACATGTATACACACATTAGTCAAGAATAAAAGATATAAAACTTTCAACTTACTTTAAAAATTAAGATCAAGGCAAATAAAAATTTATTCCATGAATAATAAAATATTTTCACGTTAGTGGGCATAGTCTAGTGTCAAGACAGAGACTGAAGATCTATGTGGGAGGGAGATTACAGAAAGAATCCTTGTCTGAGGTCAAAAGGATAGAGGATAGGGGAGTGAGAAGATGGGAATTTTGAAGTGCAAGAGGTAGAAGTAGTTTTAAGGAACTCCTCCCCTATGACTTTAATCTCAACCAGGTAAGAAGGACATATTCTGAGATGAAAGGGAAAGGGAAAAGAGTTGTGGTTTTAGTTAGGGAAGATAAAATTTGTGAAGAATGAAGGTGAGCTAATAAAAGAGGAGAAATGATATCATTATATGGATAACATAAAAAACATCATGGTTTCTATGATTATTTCTAGCAACATAATCACTTGAAAGGAAGAAGCAGAACACAAACATTACCTAAGACTGAAGGCTGATAGGCAGTAAGTAAGATCAGTTACACCGATGACATCACAAAACTTCACTAATATTGAACACTTTTACTTTTATTTAAGACATCTAAATGACACACTAAAGAGGACATTAGTCCTTTTTTAACCTTGTAAACGTACCTTTCTTTGTGAGAACTATTTAGCCTTCCCAGACATTCTGAGAATTGTACGTTTGACTTTCATAATATTTTCTGGACGATTACATGAGATAAGGCGTCATTACAATATAATGAAGAGAAAGCATCATCAAGTTAAAAAGAAATGTCCAAATCAATCAAAGGTACCATAGATAACTAGAGGTATTTGGCAAAGATCATTTATTAATTATCAACAGATACTGTGCGTGAGACTAAGGAACATTAGGCTTAAGTACTAAATTGTAGGACAGATTAAAAAGCAATTTTCTTTGACAAATCACAACATTTTTTGTAACATGACCTCTTAAAGATTTGCCAAGGAAATAGATGGTATTCATTACCAGAAAAAGTTGAGACTAACTCCCTTTGGAATAAAAAAAATCAATAGTCTTTTCCTTCTCCTTCCCCCTATTGGTCACAGAGTAATATCAGACAATTTTTCTATATGTTTCTAACTTGGTCAGCTTTATCACTCCAAAAAGTCTAAGATTAGAAAGGAAAAGCAGCCTAATAGTGCTTACAGAGTAAGAAGTAACTGTTCTTGAAAAATGTGAGAAATCTTTAGGAGATGGGGAAGGTGTTATAATTAGAGTGCTATTGAATTTCTATTAAAAGATATAAAGATTAAACAGAGAGATGGGAATTACAAATAAAAAGCGGTTTTATAAAGGTGATACTTGCCAGCAGTAGTGTACACAATGTTATCAATTCCAGCTTAGTACATTAACTTGGTTCTAGAATAAACACAATTCCAGAAATATTTGATGCCTGGTTACTGTAGCATCTCAGGACCCTCTTTTTACAAACATAGCTATTTCAATGAATCATGAGAACTGTTAGAACCTCCTCATTTACAGATGAAAAAACTGAGGTTTAGAGATAGTGTAACTTGTGGAAGGTCATACAAACTCAATAGTCTGAGATAAGTACCTAGCTTTTCCAGACCCTCAGATGCCCTCTTCATTGCATTTCCATAATACTAACATCCGAAATAAATACTGAGAGCAGCAGTCATTCTTTCTTGTTAGAATTTACAGCGATGAAAATCCAACATTGACATTTGAATGTACATAAAACTCTCTACGTTTTCCCATTAAATTGTGAGCTCTCTAAGGGCAGGGAGTATCTTTTGACTATTTTTGTATCCCTTGAACTTAGCATTTAGTAGGTGCTTAAAAATTATTTGTTGTTTCATTGATTTGGATGGAGCATTAGTCCTCTGGGGTTCATCACATAAAGAGAGTTAAGAGAATCTGGCTGTTAGGGCAGGCATACTTGCCAAAAGAATCTGCTTGATTGGCTTCAGTTAACTCGAGACACATGAATCACATAGACCATACTGTACTGTTTCTAATACCTAAGCATAAAAAATTATCTATAATCTCTTGTTCAGGTAGCATAATCTAGTTAGAAGTGAATGACCACTTGTATCATAATTATAGTAGTCAAGTTTCACATGAAGCAAGGGTGAACATAAAGACTAGAAGCTTTATTCCCAAAGAAGTAATCCCTTTTCTTTGACATTAACTGTTCTGTTTTCCTTCTACCTCTTTTGAATGTACACACTCTAATATCTCCTCTTATTCCTCATACATTTCCAATTCCCTGTTTGCTCCTCCCCAAATCAAATTCCAACAACCATTTATTAAGCACTTCCTACTTGTAGAGCTAAGATGCATACTCTGCCCTCATGGAGCTGTCATTTTATCAAGAAAGGATCAATAAATCATTTGTTCAACAAAAATATTTCAGACTTACTATGTGTCAGGCACTGTGCTAAGCACTAGGGATACAAAGAAAGGCAAAGACACATTGCTGGCTTTCAAGGAACTCACAGCTGAATGAGAGATAACATGTAAACCACCAATTATAAACAAGCTATATGTTGGCTAAACTGGAGAAAATCAATAGAGGGAAGACACTAGGATTAAGAGGGATTGGACAGTGCTTCCTGTATAAGGCGGGATAAGGTCATGGTTGTAATACAAAATGATAACATGATAACTGAATCAGACAGACACAAGTTAAGGGAAGCTCTTTCCCAACTCAGGGGATTAAGAAAGGCTTCATGAAAGAAGTGGCATTGGAATTTAGCTTTAAAGGATGGTGGGAATCCAAAATAAAGGGCAAGGGAAGAAATTCTAGGCATGGGAAAACCTTGAAAACACCATAGCTGCAAGAGAAAACTAAGAATGTTGAAGATGCAGCAAGTTGTTGTCTGACTACAGCACATAATATATGGCAGGGCTTGCTGTATGTGTTCAGGCTTATTCTGGGTAGAACCAGCCTTGTAGCAGATCTTGAACATGAGGTTAAGGAGCTAGGGAGCCCTCTCTTTGCTTCCTGAAATATTTTCTTGTCCTTGGATCTCTTCTTGTAATCAAGGCCATCACACTCTGTATCCAAATGTACAGTGGCTATGTAAGTAATCTCCTTGAGATACCAATGGTAACTGCCCACATTTGCTTTCTCCTTATGCGTACCCTTACCCTAAAAGTCTGTGTGTCATAGTCTAAAGGAGGCCTTGGAGTCAGGAAGGCTTGGCTTCAAGTCCTGTCTCTGGCAAATTAAGAAGTCCCTTAACTTTTAGTGTTGTCCCTCAATATACAACTCTTTTAGATCAGGGCTTCTTAAACTTTTTTCCACTTGCGACCCCTTCAGCATATCTTAAGAAGAGCTGCTAGATGATCAATTATAGATGATCAGTTACAAACATGTTCCTCATCTGAATTGGCAGGGGAAATTCCCTGTATTAGTGAGATCACAGATGTAGAACAACAGATGAAAAAGACCTTATCCCTCCATCCTTGGGTTATTCCTCACTTGATTTGAGAAAATACTCACATCTGCCTAGAGCTAAATTACCTGATGAGAAAAAGACTTGAGTGTGTAGGTAGTGCTTTGTATTTGCAGTGTTGTAAACATGATCTAATCGAAGCACAATTCCTCCATTCTTCTTTAATGTTTTTTGGAAGGGCTTGTTCTGTGAGGAAGTTCAAAATGTGGACACTTCCTCCATTGATGTAAATTCTGAAACTCACTGCATATAATAGTATTAGAAAATTGCCTATTGGCATTCATTACCTATGATCACACTGAGCTGAATCCAGTGTTCAAGAGCTGAACTCAGCTCCCCTTAACTATAAAGGACTTTTATCCACAGTGTCATGGTCGTTCATTATATCCTTTCCAGATCAATAATCAGGACTCAGAGAGTATGTGATTTACCTATACAGGGTCACATAAGCTTTTAAATTGTGTGACCAGGAATTAAACCCAGATCTCATTATAAAATGTGAATTGTCCCTATACTGTCCCCCTTTATATACAGATATAAGCTTTCTACACTCAGAAAGAAATTGTTACAGGTAACTGAATTTCTCTCTTAGATAATACCCTGTAATTAATTTTTAATCTTTGAATTCCCTTGTAAATAACATCAACCTGTACAACAAATGCTCAATGAATATACCGGAAACTACATACAGTGAATGAAGAGGCTGATATCTCCTGAGTAGTCTCAATTTAGGTCAGCTATCCAAGACTAATTTACTGTTTTCTTCCTGATGTAACAAGTCAGCACAGCAGTGACTTACAAAGCTTATATGCTCTGAGGAAGACAGGATGGAAAAGAGCAATGACAGCAGTTCCTGGGGGAACCCCTGATTTTCCCATTTAGAGAATCCCAGTAGGGTAGCATTCTGTACACCATAATTAAAGGATGTGGGTGGAAACAGATCTCCAGCAATGGAGCATGAGAGACTCAGTGTCGTTGGGAGAAACTGACATGTAAAATAGTGAAGAAAAATTGTAACCTACTGAAATAAACCACATAAAGACAACAGGAAACTAAATTTGCATCAATATACCAATATTTTTCTAACTAGGAATCTGTGACTTGGTCTTGGTCTCTCCAAACTAATGTTTCATTCAATTTCTAAATTCAGTAATCATTCATTATTAATATTAAGAATTATTATAACTACTAGCAATCAAGTTAATATTTCTCTAATGCAGAATACCTTTCTCTTAATAATCTTCTGATGCAAAGAACTCATATTTAAATGGCTAGAAAAAGAAAACATTTCTTTCCAATGACCCTAGTAAAATAGGGAACAAGTATGATCACTGCCCCATTTTATGGTAAAAGAAACTGAGACTCAAACTACTGTCTTGCCAGGGTCTCACAGGTAAATTGTGTCAGATCTGAGATCTGAATGTACATCTTCTGATACTAAAATCAGTACTTTAACCAATCTTACTATACAGACTGCTTTTTAATATGTACTTCCTATGTTCACACTGGGAAAGAAATGAGGGATATAACGATGAACAAAATGATATTGCTATGTGAACATGAGCTCATTTTCCAAAGCAACCCAAAAATACTATCCCTCAAAACCCAGTGAAAGAGAGGATATAAATATGTGAATTGCACAAAGCATATAGAGAATTATAATAAAAGTTAAAATTTGATTAAACATACTGTGTGTGTGTGTGATAGATTGAGTGGTATGAGACTGGTGTGAGAGATCTGAAGAAGGAACTCATTTCTGGCTGAGGGCATCAGGGGAAGCTTCATGAAGGAGGGTGCACTTAACTGAGGAAGGAAAAGTCTTAACAGGAGGAAATACAAGATTATAAGCCAACTGAATCATACCTTTGAACCTAATAGATATTTCAGTGGCCATCAAATCATTTTGAAAATGTAGAAACTGAGGCATAGAAAGAATTTTGTGACTTTCTCAATGCTATACAGCTAGTAATTATCCAAGTATAGATTTAAACCCACATTGATAATGGATCATGTGCCAGCATTTTCAGAGACAAGACTAAGGAAGACAATATTAGAGAATAGGAATCCTCCAATTTTCTCTGCAATACAAAGCATGTGAAAGAGAGTAACTAGAAATAGCTCAGAATGGTACAATAGAACCAGATGGTAAGAGTAAGGAATTTACATTTTATTTGTTTTCTCTGAGAAATAAAATCATCCTCATTTCAGAAGTAAGCACCTCCATTGTTTTGCTGAATAGAAGTCCTTTTGTAACACCTTTTCACCCAGGACTTAGGTATTTGGTACTGGATTACAGAGCATTGTGTCTTCTGTGACAGAAGAATAAGGAAATGTACTTATGGCCAGTTTTCCACCAGTTGTTCTATTTTCACCTCTTCTGGTTAACTCTACAACTGAAAAAACAAACAACTTCCTGTGTATGGATGAGATTTCTTACCCAATTGAATCATTAGGTGAGAAAATGGAGTCATTAGGTGAGAAAAAAGTGAGAGACATTTCTGCAGGGTATCAACTACCTTCCCATGACAAGAGCAACTCTAAGACTGATCTACTAGTGAGGGCAAATGGGAAATGAATAAATACCAAGAAGATCAGCAACCACTGGACTCGGAGTCAAAACACCAAAATTCTAGCCCTGATTATAGCACTAATTAATATTCTGGATCTAAAGCCCGGCATCTCTTTTTTCTTTAACAAAATGAGACTAATGATGTAATGATGATTTCATCACTTGGAATCATAAACATTGGAGTTAGAACTAATCAGAGGTCATTCAATCTAACTCTATTATCCCTCAAAAGAAAAAATATACTATTCCTCAAACCCTATCCTTCAAATGCTTGAAGCAGGAATCCCCTCAATGCTATATTTATAATGTTGTCACCTAGTCTCTGTTTGAATACCTGGGCTAAAGAACTCCTTGTTTTTCAAGAAACCCATTCCATTTGGGGATACAATAAATTATTAAGATCTTTTTAGGTAATAACAACTCTACTTCCTCTTGGTCCATTTCTGCCCTCTGAAGGCTCTGCCTATGAAGGCACACAAAATGTCTCTAAATCCCTATATCACATGATAGGTCTTCACATATTTGAAAGATTATGACATTTTGTCCTGACACTTCTTTTTCCAATGTAAACATACACATTTTCTTCAACTATTTCTTATAGGATCTGCCTTTAACAGTCCTGTGAAAATATCCCTCCTAAATGTACCATCTACAGTGGAGCATCACCTCTGATTGGTCTGACAAGACCCCAAACACAATATATCTGAACAGGACATTAATAATGATGCCCCCAGAAATCACACTAGCTTTAGAGGGCACTCACATAAACTGTTACAATTTGCTACTGGCTACTTAACAAATCTTTTTCTTTAAATGTCAGTTACAATTTAGTTTGTCTCCTCTAGTACTGTTGTCTATTAAATTTAGTTCATCATTCCAGACTGTCTATAATAAATGCATGGAAGATAACCTGCTAGAAGAAAGTCTTTGATGTTGCATTCTACTCTAACAATTCAAAATCTCTTTTAAAGTCAATAATAAACAAAATAAGATTTTGTATTCACTGCTCATATTGTTTAAATACAAACTAAAGAATTACATCATTCCAAAAACCTTTCATTTATTCTCCTCTCAATAAAATTCTAGGCTCTAAGACTTAACAAGACATTTTTTTCATTCACTTTATTAGATTGATTGATTGATTGCCTAGATCCCTTTCCTCAGCAAAACTGCAATCTTCATGAGACCAGGGGCTAGATTTTAACTAAATTTTAGGGTTGTTGAGGCCTGGTACAATGCTCTGCACAATAAAGAGTCTTAATCAATTTTGTTGAATCCGCAAATTCAATAAGTTCACATATATCTTTATCAAAGTCACTAAGGGAAATGTTGGATAAAGCAGGCAAAGACAGGGATCTGTGCAAACCACTGAAGAAATTCCTCTATGTTAAACACCACTACTCTGACCTCTATTATTGAAGCTACTTTTTTAATGCTATCATATTAATTTTCAACACCAAATTCTTTGGAGGAGAAAGTGAAAACACGTATAGGCAAAGTTCTTCAAGCATATCTTTCACTAATTTGAGGGGGGTGAGATATGGATAAGGAGAGAAATAGTAACAAGTCCTAATCTAAATAGGGACCCAGAAAGCATACTGGCCATGATAATTGCATTAATGGTTTATTTAATACAGTTGCTTAATCAAAACAATAACTAAGGTTACAGAGTTTCTGCAGATACCAGCTATGCCTAACTATGTGATCCTCCAGCTCATCCATCATTATCATGTCCACAGATCATAACAGACTTTATCAAAAAAAACTTTGCTTAAATCCACGTATAAAATCTTGGGCAATACTATTGTGTAGTAATCAGCAGACTGGCGTAATAAGTTGAATAATAAAAGGAAATCATGTTAGTCTTCTATAACCTTTTATCATGAATATATTCTGGCCCCAAATAATCAACTTCGTTGCAATAATTCAACTTGATAGTCAAGTGCAAACTAGAGAATGCTTTGGTATGATCTTTATCTTTCTTGGTACCACACTTCTCCTTTACTCTCCAGATCAAGAGTAATAATGAGACCTATATATTCAAAATGATTAAATTCCCCCAGTAACCAAGATGTAATCTTGTCTTTTCCCCCCTAAAACACCTATGTAGAATTTTCAAATAGAAGGAAATCATTAACCTCCAGTAATAACAACACATAGATCAACTGAAGATAAAATGATTTTCTTGTTTAAAGTGAGTTAAGGCATGTGAGATGAAAGACATAATCAGATTACTTCTGTGGGGACTTTAAGTGCAAAGGGGAGATATACAGCAAGAGAAGAGAGCCAAAAAAATCAAGAAAATATCCTCTCTACACATCCACTTAATACCACATGACAAAATACAGGAAAACCACAATGGAAAATTGCTTTTGATAAAAGCAGACTAGTATTTTACTTGGGAAATGCTAAACCCACAACAAAGGGAAAACAGAAATACTAACCTATTAATCTGCCATGGGAGAAACTTATTGGGAACAGAGTAAATAAAGATGACAACATTTTGATAACAGAAATCAGAGGAAAGCCATAGTTACTATATGAAACTACGTTTTGACAAAGTTTAAAGTTATTATGTTTTAGAACTTCAGACCATGTTGACCCTGGATCTAGATGTCAAGAGTCTTACCACTGTAGTTAAGAACTAAAAAAAAAAGAATAGTTTTCATTCCAAAACTATCACTGCCAGTCTTTAATCTCTGTATGAAACATGTTAGATTGTTTTCAAAAGCTAGTGATCGATGGATTCATTCTTTTGGATACCCCTTTTCCCTTAAATTTTTCTTTTTTTTTACAGGAGTTGCCATTTTTATCAGTATAAGGAATTCCTATTCTCAAAACTGCTCCAGGGGTGGGGGAACCTGCAGCCTTGAGACCACATGTGGTCCTCAAAAGCATCCCTTTGACTGAATCCAGAATTCACAGAACAAATCCTTTTAATGAAAGGATTTGTTCTGTAAAACTTGCACTTGGTAAAAAGACCACACCCAAGGATCCAGAAGACCACACATGGCCTTGAGGTCACAGGTTCCTTAGCCTGAAACCAATACAGATCAGGAACATATTTGTAACTGCCACCCTTAGTTGACTAGGGCAGCTTTAAATTGAAATCTTTGGGCTCTAAGTTCAGAGTCATTTCTATTAGGTTATGATAAAAAATAATCTGTTAATTCTGTAGTTTGTTTCATCAATGAATCAAGTCCCATCTATTATTGTGAAGGATGAATCTCACAGTGGCCAGTATCTTGCTTCCCCTAACCCAAAACAACACATTGTCTCTTTTATTACTTTCTTCTAACACAGAAATAGCTACATACGAACATATTAATATTATATTTTCTCCCTTAAATTCAACTTAAATCTCCAACTAACATTGCTATGAAGGTTTGTACTCATGATTACTACAAAGTCTACAGCCATTTTTTCATATTTTCTTTCATACTTTGAAACATGGGATTTTACAAGAATACCTAGGACCAAAAATTGACCTTTTGATAATAAAAATCAAGAAGACAAAGAAAGGCATTTCTTTGTTAAATGTTTCAATTGATCATGTGGACAAGCCCAAGTCAGTAAACCCTTTACTTCTATAGGAAACATGAAATATTGACAACCAGAATCTGATCATCAGAGACCAGTTAAATTCATATGTTATGACCAAAGAGCTAAAAGGTGGTTTCCACATCATACATTCTATATCCATTATACTGAAAACAGGGAAGAAATTAAAAAAAAACATAGTTTGTATTTAGTGTAAGAATGATTCAATTTTATGGACGTTAAAGGAAAAGAGCCAACACAAAGACAGGAAAAAATTTCTGAAACATAGAATTAAAGTGTGTGTGTGTGTGTGTGTGTGTGTGAGAGAGAGAGAGAGAGAGAGAGAGAGAGAGAGAGAGAGAGAGAGAGAGAGAGAGAGAGAGAGAGAGAGAGAGAGAGAGAGAGGTGGGGGTAGGGAGGGAGGGAGAAAATAAAAATATAAAATTTGATGATGGGGATAGGGAGAAGAATGCATTTTGTTCCACTTACTTCTTTGTATCCAAAAATGATCCGCCCATCATTGAGGAGGGTAGCCTGGAAAGTGAAACTGCCTAGGTTGTAATTATCCTGGAGATGTACATGGTCCCATTGGACAACGAGTGCTGTACCTATAAACCCCATTGGGAAAAGAAAGAATGATGTAAGAACATACTAACCAATGACCTGGGGAAAAAATACATTCATTTAAAAAGACATATCTCTGCTTCAAGCCTAGCCATTGTGCTGTTTGGTCATATACAATTAATTAGCATGCTCGTATTGAAAAATAAAATTTGACATTTTTTTAAAGAAAAGGATTCAATATTACCTAACTATTCAGCAAAACAATAACTGCAGAAAGAGATTAACATTGTGCCCAAAGAGGGAGAGTTTGCCTTAGGAGTGTTATTAGTGTTAATAGGTGCTACCCTCTAAGTTTCCCAGAGCTGCTTTCATAAAACAGTCCAAGTGAATTGGGAGGAACTTCAAATAAACCTGACAAATACAAGACCAAGGAACATATTAAATGGCTAGAATCAGTCAAGAAAAAGAAAAATGTAAACTGAAACAGTTCACACCTTTCACACCTCACTTTATGCTATTCCACAACACAGATATTTCTTTTACTATTAATGGGAATTATATTTTTGCTTCAGTGCCTGAATTTTTGTGTTTGTTGTACTACTTGGAAGCTGTTAGAAGGTAGCTCAAAGGACCTCTGAGCTGCTATTTCTATGGCATCCTTGAAGTATACTGGGACGAGCCTTCAGCATCAAATCTCAGATTTTGATGATAAATCCTGGCAGGGTTTAATAGAAACTATAAACATGCAAATCTGAGTTGGGAAACATTTTAATGAGTCCATACAGCCACTAAGAATTTTATACTCTCATTTAAACTGATATTATGCGTACTTCATAAAAAAAAGGTAGGTTTTTTTTTTTCTAATGACTACCTTCTTCTAGTTTTATAAAAGACATTTTTCAAGGAATTTAAAAAGTCATGCCAAAAATGTAGCTTGCAAAAGAGTTAACATAGCAAAACACATTCTTGCATCCAGGAAAAATGTGATATGAAAAACAAACTAGTGTGGTAGAGCTTCTTTTAAGGTCTCCATTTTCTACTACTAGTATAAGTTCTCTGAAGCAAACTCAGATTTTGAAATACAAATAACAGCTTAGACATTCTAGATGCCTGACACTACTAAAAAGTGTGAAATTTTAGAAATGTTTCTTTAAAAATAACTTTATATTTCAAAGCAATACTTTCTTGGTTTCTCACTGTATGCATATATAGCATCTCAGAGTTGGAAAGAATCACAGAAGTCATTTTGTTCAGTCCATACCTACTTATAAAACCTGTCTTATGAAGTATCCAACCAATGGGGATCAAATTTTTGCTTAGAGATTTCTAGAAAGAGTGAAACTCTAACTTCTAATATGACTTTCCATAATAGTCTTTTATTTTTGAGTAGTTATAATTGTCAGGAAATTCTTCTACACTTATCTACATTAGCATTCTTGTATCTTTCCCATATTGTCATGAATCACATCCTCTCAGAGTCGAGCAAAGTAAGTGCAATTCCTGTCTAATGGGACACTCTCCAAATATTTGAAGAAATCTATCAGGTTCCCAATATATCATCTCTTCTCTAGGATAAAAAGCCCTAATTCCTTCAGTTAAATTTCTCATGGTTACCAATATGAGCTCTCACACTCTTCTGGTTGTCCTCAGGACACTCTCCAGTTAATCAATATCCTCCCTAAAATGGAGCAACTTATAATGAACTCAATCTTCTAGGTAAGGATATTGTTTAACTATGGTAGAATCCAATGAAACTATAACCTCCCTGATTTAAGATATGATAATTCTCTTAATATGGCTAAAGTTTGTATCAGCTTTTTCTACCTTGAAGAACAATTAATTAGGAACTACAGAAAAAAGTACTGAACTTGCAATGCTAGGTTTCTTTTATCCTTAAAGGGATAGAAGAAAGAAAGGACTCCTGTGTAAATATATGGGGATGAATATTCATGTCTGTATTTCTCACAATGTTTTTTGTTGTAGCAAAGAACTGGAAATGAGCAGGATACCTATCAATTGGGTAATGGCTGAGCAATAGTGGCATATGAATACTATGAAATATTACTGTACTGTGAGCAATAATGATAACTAGTTGAGCTTGCATTACTCAGTATTGCCAGGCCAGCTGCTAGAAGAAGAAAAAAGAAACTGACGCTAATTTCAAATGGATTACATTCTTAGGGTCAAGTGCAGTGTCAGGGGATGGGCAAGAAATATGCAGATAGATGAATAAAATACATATAACATAATTCATGCTGAACTTCCAATATACTAAATCCCTAAGAACTTTTCTACTCAAGTGATGTCTAGCCAGATATCCCCTATATTGTCATTGCGAAGTTGATTTTTATAAATTCAAGGGTAAGATTTTATTTTTAATATTTTTATAAATTTATTATTTTGAATTTGACAAAATATTATCAATATTTAAGCACACAAACAACAAAAACATGCTATATATGAAATTTCATCTCATTATGCACAATTTATTTTAAGTATTTCTGAATTCAGTATGTTAGTTTTAAAAATTCTTCTTTATCTTTATTTCTTTATATTATCTCCTGCATATTTTGAAGAACTTGATCCAGCAATATCGCTTCTACATCAGAAAGCTCTAGAAGACCCAAGAGATCATAAAAATGGGAAAGAGTCCGACATATACAAAAATAGTTATAGTAGCACTCTTTGTGGTGGCTAAAAACTGGAAATCAAAGGGATGCCCATCAATTGGAGAATGGCTGAATAAATTGTGGCATATGAATGTAATGGAATGTGCCATAAAAAATGATGAACAGGAAGACTTCGGAGAGGCCTGGAAAGACTTGAATGAACTGATGCTGAGCAAAAGGAGCAGAACCAGGAGAACTTTGTACATAGTGTGTGAGGATTTTTTCTGGTAGACTTAGAACTTCATTGCAATGCAAGGACTTAAAAAATTCCCATTGGGACTCTTGAGGCAAAATGCCTTCCATATCCAGAGAAAAAATTATAGAATATGTTCACAGAATAAAACAGACCATTTTCTTCCGCATTATATTTTGCATTGTTTTATGATTTCTCCCATTCATTTTAATTCTTTTATGTAACATGACTAAGATGAAAATATACTTAATAGGAATATATGTGTAGAACCTATATAAAATTGTATTCTGTCTCAGGGAGGGGGTGGGATGGGAGATGGAAAAAGAGGAGGAGGGAAGGGAAAAAATCTAAGATATATGGAAGTGATTATAGAACACTGAAAACAAATAAAATAACTTAATTAAAAATAAATAAATAAATAATGGAAACTAGCAGCTTTCCTTTCCCATTCCCCTCAAAAACTTTGCCACTCATAGTAAGAATAATCACATAAAGCAGAATCCATGAATGACTCATTTCTGAAAATGGAAGTCCTGCTCTACAATTATAGCACATCACCTTTTTCAAGAGGTAATTAGCATGATTTCTCATTGTTCCCGTTGTGGTTACTTCGCTGGGCAAAATTCTTATTTATTTCAGCATTTTCTTTTTATAACGCATAAATTATTTGGATTCTACTCACTTCAAACTCAATCCGTTCATAAAAGTCTTCTTATGTTCCTCTGAATCTATATATTTAATTATTTCTCACAGTGCAATAATATCCCATAGCATTCCTATGCCACAATTTGCTCAGCCATTACCCAATTAGGGTCTTTTTCATTCTCAGTTCTTTACTACAACCCAAAAGCATTGTGAGAAATAAAGACATGAATACGCATCCCCACATATTGACATTGGAGGCTTCTCCTTCTTTCGTCTATCCATTTCAGGTAAGTACCTAGCATTGCAAGTTTAGTACTTTTTCCTGTAGTTCCAAATTTATTTCTAGAATGGCGAAACCATTTCCCAGCATTACAAGAGCACATTATTATTCCTGTCCTCTTACATACTCTCCGACAATTGTCAATTTTCCACATCTGGGTCATACATGATAATCTGATGCATGTGGGATGGAACCTTGGAAGTTTTTCTTTAATTTAAGTTCTCATTGCTCTTAGTTATTTGATGCATTTTTAACTTGGTTCTTGATAACTTGCTTTTTCATGAGAACTACTTGTTTATATCCCTTGCTACCTATTGAAGAATAATCTTCATTTTTCACTTCTCTCTCTCTGGAATAAATGAATGGATGGATGGGTGTGAATGTGTGAATGTGTGTGTATGTGTATGTGTGTGTGTGTGCGCGCGTGTGTGTGGTCAGCTAGATGGCTCAGTGCATAGAGTGATGGGCCCCACAGTAAGATTTG
This sequence comes from Bettongia penicillata ogilbyi, assembly GCA_023548195.1. Lineage (NCBI taxonomy): Eukaryota > Metazoa > Chordata > Mammalia > Diprotodontia > Potoroidae > Bettongia > Bettongia penicillata. The sequence goes on from JAJHZJ010000453.1 coordinate 20,565,170, forward strand.
CATTCAAATCAGGCCTCAGGCATTTATTAGCTGTGTGACCGGGCAAGTCTGTTTAGGAGACAACTTAAGTGACTCAGTAGATAGAACACGAGTCAGCAAACCCTGAGTTCAAATCTGCCCTCCAATATTTATTAGCAATGTAACCGTAGGAAAAATCACTTAACATCTCTTTGTCTAAATCTACTGGGGAAAGAAATGGCAAACCATTCTAGCACCTTTACCAAGTAAACCTCATGAGCTATATGGGCCATGGGGTCACTAAGAGTTGGACATGACTGACTGTCTTAAGAACAACAAATATGTATGCGTATGTTTGTTTTCTTATAGCCTTTCTCTTACCACAATAAAAATTAGCTGCAAGATGTTATTCCCAGTCAGCCTCTTCCCTTCTGATTTTGAGCTGCATTGGGTTTATGTATGCATTTATGCCTTAGGTTATCCACCCCAAATGTTCACACAGACTATTTGTGGTAGATCATTCTGAGCTCATACTGGTCTGATCAGCCTCAGTTAGACACACTGAAACTTGACTCTAGCATAATGCTGTCATTTTGGTCCTCTTCGAGAACAAAGGACAACAATCATTCATATTTGTATGTATTCTTCTGAATTGACTCAGTTCTCCATATATTTGAGAGAAGAGGCCTTTATCAGAGATATCTGCTATTAAAAAATAATCCCCAGGTTTCTGCTTTCCTTCTAATCCTGGTTGTGTTGGTTTTATATGTGCAAAACCTTTTTAATTTAACATAGTCAAAATTATCCAATTTACATTTTATAATGCTCTTTATTGATGCTAAACTCTTCCTTTATCCATAGATTAGACAGGTAAACTATTTCATGTTTTCCTAATTTACTTATGGTAGCAGCCAAATAATTTCTGACAGCCTGTTTTCTAGTGTTTTTCAGTAGTTGCTGTCAAATATTAAGTCACTGCCCTGGTATCTGGATGCTTGATTTTATACACCTTTATTATCCACTGTTATTTTGCCTCTAAATCTTGTTTTCCTTATTTGCTTCATTGTTTAACTTCATATGCTTAAATAGTGCCAAATGATTTTTTTTAGGATCATTTTGTCAAAGAATAATTTTAAACCTGGTACTTCAAGATCTTCTTCCCTACCAACTTTTAAAACAAATTATTTCCTTGTAAATCTTGACCTTTTATTTATCCTCATCACTATTTGTTTATCTAAGTATGCATATATGTATACACAATATACATATAGGTAAATACATAATTAGTCTTTGGCAATTTGGTATAAATAAATTAATTTAATTTATCTTGTCATTTTATGAAAATGGCCTAAAGTTGAAGAATTAATAGGTATTATTTCTATAAAGATTTTTTTGCAGTTATATTCATTGAGTTGCTCTGTGTATATTTGCAGGTGGACTCTGAAATATTTTACCCATTCCATAGCTTTTTTTAGCAGAATTTCTTCTTCTCTTCTTACTGCACTTTATAATATACAGAAATCTGATGATCTTTGTTGGTCTATTTTATATCCTACTTTATTAACAATAGAAGCTAATAAATTATTGGTTATTATTTAAATTATTAAAATGAATCTTTAATGTTCTTTAAATAGCCAGCTTATCATCTACTAAAAGCAATACTTTTGTTTCCACTTTGACTTTGATTGCTCCTTTAAATCTTTTTCCTTTTCATTTTTATGACTAATTCCAAAATTGTAAAGAAAAAAAATCACGGCAATAACGGACACATTTGATTTACCCCTGATCTCATTGGAAAAGCCTCTAGCATTTCTCCAAAACAGATATAACTGCTCTAGATTTTAAATAAATATTTCTCTGTCATATTAAGGGAAGCTCCATTTACATTTTTGTTTTATCATTTTTATATTTTAAAAAAATTAATGTATTTTGGCAAAATGTATTTTTAATATGATCTGCTAATATAATCTTGTGATTTTTATTTTTTGTTATTTATACATGGTATGTTGAGCTTTTTATTTTACTAATATAGAACCACCCCTTTATTTGTCATATAAGTACACATTTATTGTCTGTTAAATTTCATAATATTACATTTCTCTTAATATTTTAGCCTTTCAAAATAATTAGACTCTTTCATTGTGTAACTATTATTCTGGGTTTTTTTATCCTTCAAATTGATCTTGTCCTGCATATTTTTACCTATCAATGACAAAAGTGCTAATTAGCACACAGTTAAATATGGATCTATGTGCCACTCAAATATGAACGTTCTCCCACATTTCCATTAAATCATGCCTAAGTAGTCAACCTAAGTTGATTTGAAGAATTTTCATTTTCAACTCAGCACAAATACAGATACAGACACTTTTTCCTCACTTGTTCTAACAATTATGGCAGGATCTGAAGATTGAGCAAATCAAGGTTGTAATGGAACACTTTCTGGTAGGATGGGTCAGCTAGGGATCAATTAAGTCCCGAGATATCCCCTAGCCCTTTGCCCTCTTCCTCATACTCATCTACAAAAGGTGAACCAATTTTTAATCCTTACATACAAATATGTGTTAGTCATTTTATTGAATTTACTGTTTCATTGAATACACTGTTAAATTTCAAGAGGTAGATGAGCAAATGTACTCCATATACACTATTTCTACAGAGGATATTTTTATATCCCCTTAACAGCAATATAATACACTAATTCTCTCCAAGAACCTGCACTCAAGTCCTACTGCAATGTTTCTTTATGATATGTATGTGCCACAATGTCTGAGAAGTTAAAGGTCTGTAAAAATGGGCTTTTAGTATGCTTTTATTATCTATCATGAAGGAATCAACTTAAGGAGTTTGGAGATATTCAGTTCTAGAAGCTAATTAAATGGTTGACCACAGAAATGCATGAATATTGCCTATTAAAATGCCAAGGGGTCATTCTTTGAATAGATGGATAGAGCACCCATAGCAACATAACTACAGACTTTGGGAGTATATAAATATGATGCACAATTATCCATAATTAAGTCATAAACACTATAGATGTGCGAGCTCATGAAATATGAAATTAGTCTAAAATTCTCCATGTTAATATCATGACAGGGATTACTTAATGGGATTCCATGTTAATTGACCTTCATTAAAATTTTAAAATATCCCTATCCTCTACTCCCTTTTAATTAAAAGAAAATATTTTTAATTTCATTCTACTAGTGGTATAAAGAAATGAGGCATTGGAATTGTGGTAAAAAAAAAAAGAAAGAAATCTTAATTTGAGTACTATTTCTATTACCCAGCTGCTGTGCAAACTTTTGCCATTTACCCAACTTCTTGAAACATAGTTTGCTCATCTGTAGAATGCAAATAATATTTATATTACTTACCACACAGGGTCATTACATGAAAAAAAATCTTACTTTTTATTTTTTGTTGCCTTTAAGATTGATTTTCCCTTTCTCACTCAGGTTAAAAGTATAGAAGAAACCCATGGGTCTAATTCCATTATTGATTGGCTTGTCCTGCTCCATTTCTGACCAGGGTCAGGTCACCCCTTCTTAGAAAACCGAGTCCCACTGACCCCAAAGAGCTTGTTGTATCAGTGCAGAACTGTGTGGACACCCAGTTACCTTAGCCCACTACATCTCTGAAATCCCAAGCTTCATCAGCCTCAGTCTCCTCTAAAGCTGTAATTATAAGCATTTACCACCATGCGGGGAAATTTATACCTGGGTAAAATTCAAGATCAATATGTGTTAATTGAGGAGTAATAGCCTCATCTTAACGTGAGGCACACGTTTAAATTATTATCCTTCCATCTTCTCCAGTTTCAAGCATAGTACATGCACTACACGTTGTGGATATTTGAATTTTTTCAAACTAACAAGCGAATTATCTAACTCCAAAAGCATTTAAATTGCCAGCGATGTGAATTATAGAGAGGAGAGCTATGGGCAATACAAGATGACTTCTAATTGTTTTGTTTTTGATGTTTTTTCTAGCTCTTCTGCTTCATTTCTCTGTCCTTTAAGAACAGATGCCATTAAGCTAGCAATAAAGGATTATCAAGTGCCTATTTTGTTCTAAGTGCTTGAGGGACAAAAAAAAGGAAATGCAGTATCTAGATAATCAATGAAGGAAGAGACCTCATAATATTCCTTATGTAAGTAATATGGCACCAAGAGATCATAAAGATTGAAGAATGAAATCCAAACACATAAAAGTCTATGGTGTTTTGTGCCACTGGCTAGCACAATAATAAAAGCTGTATAGATAAATCAATTCTATATGGAGAAGTCAAAATATCTGGGCAATACTATTTGACACTAAGTTTCCTCCAAACAACTTTATAAGTAAGATTGGACTCAATAGTTGCAGACTATGGGCCCTTGCAAGTTTAAATTCAATACTAAAAGTTTGAAATAAGATGGTAATTTTCAAGCAAAAAAAAAAGATGAGGAGTTTCATATAATTTAAAAAATACATTGCTGCTTCACTTAGATATAATTATTTCCTGGTTTATAACAATCCTTTAGGAAACCAGATCATGGCAAGGTCATAAATGATATTCAAATTTATTTGGATCCATAATATTTATAGTGATTCTCTGGATGTCTACTAGACAGCTTGAACAGTATGTCTCATAGACATTTTAAACTCAACATGTCCTAGATTTATCTCATTATCTTTCTCAGTAAGGCAGTTAGGTACTTCAGTGGCTAGAACCCATGAACTCTGAGACAGGAATACTTGAGTTTGTACCTGTTTCAGACACTTACTAGCTATCTGACCTTTGGTAAGTCACTTAATTTCTGTTAAGTTTCTGTACCTAAAAAACAGGGAGGATAATAGCACCTGTATCACAGGATTATTATAAGGATCAAGTAAGTTAATACATGTAAAGCTCTTTGTAGAACTTAAAGCACTATATAAATTCGAAGTCCTGATATTATTTTCTCCAAATTTTCCTTTACTATTACCATCAAGAACATTGTTATCCTCCCAGTCACTATGGTATTTTGTGCCACTGGCTAGTACAACAATAAAAGCTATATAGATAAATGAGTTTTATATAGAGAATGCAAAACATCTGTAGTTGCACTAAATTTCCTCCAAACAACTTCCCAAGTAAGATTGTACCTAAATAGATTGCAATCTAAGTGGCTTCTTCAACTCCTCCCTCTCTCTCATGCTCCATATATATTTGTGTGCATATCTATCTATATATGTATCTATATACATATATACATACATACATATGTATACACATACACATATATATGTATTTATTTATTTATTGCCAAGCCCTGTCTATTCCAAATAAACAAGGTCTCTTGCTTCCCACTGCTTGTTTTCTCTGATACCACCGCCACCCTGGTGCAGACTCTCTTTACTTAAGGACTACAGTGATAAATAGTCTAAGGTTTCTATTTCAACCCTTTGGTCAGAGACTCCCAATGGGAAAACATGGATACCTTTCAGGCCTTTCTCTATCATTTAAGAAAACACAAAATTATCAATGAATTATTTCAACTTTTTATTGAATGCTCCATATTTAAAGATTGGTTCTAGCAGATGTGGAAATATCTTGCAATATGGTCTTGTCATATAGAAATATATGTTTTGCACACATACATTCCTAGAGTCAGATGAATGCAGAATATTTTAAATTTTTGAAGAGTGTTATCTTAGCAGTGTAATACAGTTATTAATATAACTGATATGGTCAAAGAGCCTCTCTTGAAATCAAGGTCTTATATTTAATAAATAGGCAGTCAATGTTCATTAATTGTTCTGAAAATATTTTAGCTCAAAGTAAATCATGTAAAATGTTATTTATTCAAGTTGTGAGCTTTAATTTTAACCAGATAATAGCTATAACCAGATAAAAATTTCCTACAATCATATTGTTTAGATAAGGAGAAAGAAGAAAGACTGAAAAGTATGAAAAGTGAGAAACAGAATAGTTCCAAGGACTCAAATCAAAAGGAAGACAGAGTGTATATGTATATTTCTCCAAAATCTCAGTTAGCATCTGTACCTGTTCAATTCATCCCAAATACATACGTATATAGGTAGATGTACATGTGTGTATAAATAAATCTATCTATCTATCTGTCTATCTATCTATCATCTATCTATCTATCTATCTATCTATCTATCTATCTATCTATCTATCTATCTACCTATCTATCTACCTGTCTATGTGTCTGCCTGTCTGTCTATCCATTTATCTATCTATATGCATACATTCACATGTGTTTCTTTCCCATGGTAGTTGTGCTGTGTTCTGTGTTTTAATCTCACCTTTCTGTTTCTGTTTTTCTTCCTAGTTTTACAAACATTTCCATAGCTTTGTCAAATACAGATCACCTTACTCAAAATTCTCTCAGACTCAACTGCTAAATAAATCAAATTTTCTCTACCATGTTTCTTCCTTCCTTCCTTCCTTTCTTCCTTTCCCTACACACACACGTCATTTTTTCAAGGACTAAGACATAGGGTGAATAGGTGAGGGTCACCTCTTCATCATTCTGACACACACTTGTATATGAACTGATGATCTCATAGGTAGTCTTGTTTTTGTCTCAAGGAATAATCCATTTTAACTCTTTCTCAATCCTGAATACACTTTTACTGCAGAGTTTTAAATGACAATGTTCTGCCCCATTCAAATTTATTTATTTATTTTTGAGTTTTAAATGTTTATGAGGATATTTCTTGGCCATGTCTAAACCATGCTGCCACACATCCCTTGCCTCACTCGTGTTCATGCCATCACTATCTCTTGCCTCAGTTATTACAATGGCTTCCTCTTTGGTGTCCTTGCCTCAAATCCCTCCTTAGTCCAATTCACCCTGCAGACAGGTGTCACAGTGGTAGGGCAGGGTGAATTTCTTTTTTTTTTTAATATAAATTGATTTATTTAACTTTTTATATTCATTTTCATAAAATTTTGGGTTCTAAATTTTCTCCCCATTTTTCCCCTCCCCCACCCCAATACACCAAGCATTCTAATTTTCCCTATCACCAATCTGCCCTCTCTTCTATCATCCCTCCCTTCTCTTGTCCCCATCTTCTCTTTTGTCCTGTAGGGCCAGATGACTTTCTATTCCCCATTAACTGTATTTCTTATTTCCTAGTAGCAACAACAATACTAAACAGTTGTTCCTAAAACTTTGAGTTCCAAATTCTCCCCATCCCTCCCTCTCCACCTGTTCCCTTTGGGAAGGCAGGCAATTCAATATAGGCCCTATCTGTGTAGTTTTGCAAATGACTGCGATAACAGTTGTGTTGTGTAAGACTAACTGTATTTCCCTCCATCCTATTCTGCCCCCCATTGTTTCTATTCTGTCTTTTGATCCTGTCCCTCCCTGAGTGTTGACTTCAAATTGCTCCCTTCTTCCATTGCCCTCCTTTCCATCATCCCTCCCTCCCTGCTTATCTCCTTCTCCCCCACTTTCCTGTACTGTAAGATAGGTTTTCATACCAAAATGAGCGTGCATTTTATTCCTTCCTTTAGTCAAATGTGATGAGGGTAAACTTCATGTTTTTTTCTCAGCTCTCCTCTTTTTCCCTCCACTAAAAAGTCTCCTGCTTGCCTCTTGATTGAGAGATAATTTACCCCATTCCATTTCACCCTCTCTCCTCCCACTACATTTCTCTCTCACCATTTACCTTAATTTCTTTCAAGATATGCTCCCATCCTATTCAGTTCACTCTGTGCTCTCTGTCTCTGTGTGTGCGTGCATGCGTGTATGTGTGTGTGCATGCATGCATGTACGTGTGTGTGTGTGTGTATGTCTGTGTGTGGTCCCACCAACTACTCAGATACTGAAACGTTTTAAAAGTTACAAATATTGTCTTTCCATGTAGGAATGTAAACAGTTCACCTTTGGTAAGTCCCTTATGACTTCTCTTTGCTGTTTACTTTTTCATGCTTCCTCTCATTCTTGTGTCTGAAAGTTGAATTTTCTTTTCGGCTCTAGTCTTTTCATTAAGAATGATTGAAAGTCCTCTGTTTCATTGAAAGACCATATTTTCCCCTGAAGTATTTTACTCAGTTTTGCTGGATAGGTGATTCTTGGTTTGAGTCCTAGTTCCTTTGACTTCTGGAATATCCTATTCCACACCCTTCAATCCCTTAATATAGAAGCTGCTAGACCGTGTGTTATCCTGATTGTATTTCCACAATACTGGAATTGTTTCTTTCTAGCTGCTTGCAATATTTTTCTCCTTGACCTGGGAACTCTGGAATTTGGCCACAATGTTCCTAGGAGTTTCTCTTTTTGGATCTCTTTCAGGTGGTGATCGATGGATTCCTTCAATACTTATTTTGCCCTCTGGTTCTAGAATATCAGGGAAGTTTTCCTTCATAATTTCATGAAAGATGATGTCTAGGCTCTTTTTTTGATCATGGCTTTCAGGTAGTCCCATAATTTTTAAATTGTCTCTCCTGGATCTATTTTCCAGGTCAGTTGTTTTTCCAAGGAGATATTTCACATTTTCTTCCATTTTTTCATTCTTTTGGTTTTGTTTTGTGATTTCTTGGTTTCTCATAAAGTCATTAGACTCCATCTGTTCCATTCCAATTTTGAGAGAACTATTTTCTTCAGTGAGCTTTTGAACCTCTTTTTCCATTTGGCTAATTCTGCTTTTGAAAGCATTCTTCTCCTCATTGGCTTTTTGAACCTCTTTTGCCAATTGAGTGAGCCTATTTTTCAAGGTATTATTTTCTTCAGCATTTTTTTGGGTCTCCTTTAGCAAGGTGTTGACCTGCTTTTCATGCTTTTCTTGCATCTCTCTCATTTCTCTTCCCAGTTTTTCCTTCACCTGTCTAACTTGATTTTCAAAATCCTTTTTGAGCTCTTCCATGACCTGAGCCCACCAGACATCCACCTTGGATGTCTGGGATAGAGAGGCCCCGACCTCCACGTCTTTCCCTGATGGCAAGCATTGTACTTCTTCATCAGAAATGAAAGGAGGAAGGAACATCTCTTCCCCAAGAAAGTAGCTCTCTATGATCTTATTTTGCTTTCTTTTTCTGGGCATTTTCCCAGCCAGTTACTTGACTTCTGAGATTCCTCACCACCCCTGCCTAGATCTGCCCAGTTAGTGCTTGGGGTCTGAGATTCAAATGCTGCTTCCTAGCCTCAGGGCTTTCAGTGGCGGGAGTGGCTGCTATTCAATGTGAGCTTAAGTTCTGGTGCTGAGGTTGGGGCAGGGCCGCCTCCCAGGCTCAGTTCCCTCAGGGGATTTATGCAGAGGCCTTCTGTAATGGAGCTCCTTCCTGCTTGGGGAGTCCCAGGCCGTCGCTCCCTCTGCCGCTGCCTCTGCTGCTTCCTCCTGAGGGGGCCTAAGTCATGGAGACACCCCACTCCCCTCTCGGGCAGCCCAGAAGTCTCTCTCACTGACCTGTAGCGCCTGTGGGTGTAGGGACCTTCACGGCCGTGGGAAATTCCGTCCCTGAAGCCTGCTCGGATCTGCATCTCTGGGGCTGTGCGGCCAGGGCAGCTCAGGGGTGGGCTCTGCTGTCTGGAGTGCAACGGACCCCTGTGGACGGCTTTCCAGGGCTCTCTGGAATGGAAATCTGTTCCACTGCGTTGGTGCATGGCTTGCAGTGCTCCAGCATTTGTGGGGAGTTGTTTTTACAGGAAATTTATGGGCTGTGGATTCGGAGCTAGCATACGTGAGTCTTTCTACTCCGCCATCTTCGCTCCTCCCCCCCCATTCTAATTTAAAACTAAGGTTCTCTTGATCACATCAGCCTCCCATCAGCACAGTTTTCCATATATTCATGGAAACGTGCTCTCTTTTTGATAGAGTCCTGTTATTCTAAGATAATTGAGAAGTCAAAACTGTGTTTGTTAGTATCACCTAGGATCTCTAATTATTTACTACTTATACCATTTTTGTCAGATATCATATCGTTCTATTGCAATCAGAGATAAAACCTCACCTGTCCTAAGAATTATTTCCGTTCCCTATCTCTGACCTTGCCATCCCTAGAGGTACATTTCATTTCTACTCCGACTGTATCATTTCTTCCTACTTTAAGGAGCAAAAAATTGTTATCAGTTTGTTTGCTGATGCTTGTAAGGTCCCTTTATGTTTGCTGAATATTCAGTTAAATTTAATGTATTGAAGGTATATTAGGGCACTGGGCTAGACACAAGATTTTTTTTTAATTAAAAAAATAAAATTTTTACCCTTCAGTCATCAGCCCTCTTAATCGGGATATGAAATGAACAAAAAATAAGGATAATACATTTTATGACATATCTGCATATGAGAAATAAAATACAAAGGAGTGAATGATTGGGAAAGGAAAAGTCACATCTGGCTTAAAAGAAGTGGGCAAGGAGTCAGAGATGGTAAAACAAAAAATTAACTTTGAAATAAAGGAGGAATTTTGATAGAAAGCGTTTATTTCAGGTATGAAGGACAACACTGAGAGATGAATTTATGTAGGAGAGAGTAAGATGTGATAGGTGAATAGATAGCATTCTAGTTTTCATAGGTATAGGGTGTGTGGATAAGAATAATATAAAATTAACCTGGAAAAGTAGTTTTGGGGTAAGATTGTAGCGTCCTGAATACAAAAATATTTACATTCTATTCTCCAGGACAAAGAGCATCAATCAAGTGTGCTAAGAAAGGAAAGAAAAGTCATGTGGTTCAGAAAGCATCATGTATGTGGAACTTGATAAACATGATTATAAAATATACATACTAATTGTAACTTAGCAGTGTGGAAACAATATTGGAAAAGAAAGAAATGAAAAATAAAGGAACAACCTTCTAGCTATCAAGCTTGAATGACTGGAGAATTTTGGTATGATTAACACAAATAAGGAAATCAAGAATAGTCCTAATTTTCCTAGGAATACTTATTGTAATATGTTAACTACTTATTTAATCATGATGAATTTGAAATATGAAAGCTGTCCAGAGGGAGATTTTGAACAACTAACAATTGAAAATATAAGACTAGATGTTGGGGAGAAGTTAGTGTTAGAAGTAGAGGATTGGGATCCAATCTGCATAGATAGAAGTGATCTGTGAAGCACTGAAAAGGGGAAAATTCTTCCAAGGAAAGGGAGAATACAGGACAATGCCTTGGTATATTCTTATACGTAGAGAAAAGGAGAAAAAATACTATCTAAGGGACATGAAGAACAAGTGATCTGGCTGATAATCTGGAGGCATTCATATTTTAGAAACTGAAGATGTAGATAACAGCAAAAAACAAAAAGCAGAAAACAAACCCTAATACTATTGAAACTTCATAGATTGTAAAGACTAAGAAAAAACTGAAATTGGCAATAACATCACCAAGGACCTTGGAAATGTACAGATCTAACCAAAAAAGGCAAAATGGAAGGGATTGAGTAGGGAATGAGTAATAAGATAATGTGAGCAGTGAATAAAGTGTACTTCTACTAAATGTTTCATAGTGAAGGAAAGGAATGACATGAGAAAATGACAAGAGTTAGAATGGCTTTCAGGACCAAAGGAAGGAGTGAATGTGAGTATGAGTGTGTGTGCATGTGAGTGTGAACATACATGTAAGCATATGAATATATTTTGTAGGGTGGGAAAGTCCAGAAAATTTTTATAAGGAGAAAGGAAGGGGCCCCTAGAGAAAGAAAAGCAGAAACAGTAAGAAAGCAGTAGGCTGATCTACAAAGCAAGGCTGTAGAAAGGACAAGAAAGGAATGTTATGAAATACCTAGCAAAAGAAGGGTTGGTTTTGGCAGGAAGGTGAACTAAATTTTCCTTAAAAAGTGGAAAAAATGGGAGGAAACAGAAGTTTTGAGATATAATGTTCACTTGACAAGGGAGTTCATTTTGAATGATCTCATTTTCTAAAAAAAGTAGAAAGTGATCTCATCTATTAAGAGTGAATATAGTATAGAATGAGGGGGAAAAGAATCGATATAGTCGATGTGGGGAGTAAGAATGAGACCAATAAGTAGTGAATAAAACACTACAATACAGTCACGAGGGGTCAGCTGAGAAAAACTTGAAAATGTCTTATACGTAGGCAACACGGATTTCCAACTTCCTCCAGTAGCTTGGGGATGAGGACAAAAAAAGTAGAGAGTGGACTGACATATGGATTCCACAAGAAAAACCAGGTTTGTGGATTAGTAGCAGAAATAGCAGAAGTTACAAGGGCTCGTAAGATCCGAGGTGTAAAGCTGGGAAGGACCACAGTGGTCTTCCAATTCAGCTAAGTGACTGGATGAATGCCATACAGACATTAAGTAGCAAAGGCAGGATATTATCATAATCATCATGATTGCATCATGCTGCCACTTTAAGATTAAAATGCAGTGGAAAGTACATCATTGGAATAGTTAACACCAGAGTCAGGATTGGGTATCAGCTGGACATCTACCCAAGTAGATATTTTCAAGAAGTTGGATTAGCCTTTACGGAATATGCTACAGATTGTTAGGTAGACGGCATAAGAAGGAGAGTTAGGGACAAGGGAGAAGAAGAACTGAATGACATAGTTCCGATATTTATTGGTTGTGTGACCTTGGCAAGTCACTTAAGTTAAGGGCTTTACTTTAAATCATACAGTCAACAAATGGCAGAAGTGGAACTATGTAACAGGTAGCTCTTCAGCGAGTTATCTAGCATTGACCATGTGGCCTCTCAGGATTATAGACAATAAGGTTCTAATTAGAACAGCAGTGTGACAGAGCTTTCATAAAATCATACATGGCAATTATGGGAAGGAATTTTGTTTTGTTTTGCTTTTGGGGGGATTGTCTACCAAGTGGAGTGTTCCTATCTCTATGGGTGCATGTGTAAGCACATGTATGCAGTTCTAAATGGGATATAGATAGCTAGGAAGACAGACAGACAGATAGATGGATAGATAGATAGAGACAGATACCCTATATACACATATACATACACTTGTAAATGTATGTAGATATAAAATATACATTTACACATATACATATGTGTGTACATATGAATGTAAGGTAGAAGTATATATGCATACACACATATATACATAAGTATATACATATAGATATGGATATATATGTGTGTATGTGTATGTTTCATATGAAAGTTTTCTATAGTTAACAGAAACTTTCCACACCATCTTGAACTGATGCTGAGATAGCTCAAAATAACTTTATTTATCTTTGATTTCCTATTAAAGCTAATTACAGATATTGAAACATTAGTACATTTTTCTTTGCCATAGAATTTTGTGTATTATACATTGCAGAGTTCACTCTAAGCTCCATTAGAAGAGCATGTTCCCTATAATTCCCCACAGAGAAGAAAATGGCACTCAGCCTCCATAGAGCACTCAAATAAATGTTACTATTGGTAAGCAAAAATACAAAGTTATGTTCTTCAGTCTGATATTTTCATCCTGTGTAAGAAAGGCAAATGCTGAACATACTGTGTACTTCTCTTCTATGGAATCATTATTGTAGACACAATAAAAATATTTTCAGATTAACCCAATATTTGGGACAATTTTTGTTATTCCAGTGGACCACATAAGGGATAAAAGTAAGAAGATACGTACCATTATCAAAATATCTGATGGTCGAATTTCTGGACACACTAGGGTCAAAATTTGCCATTAAAGGAGCTATGTACTGTGTGGCTGTTAGCATTCGGTGTACAATTTCTCCTGTATATATAAAACCTATAAGAAAACAAAATAGAAACAGGGTAAAATATATATATATATATAGATATGTAGGCATTACAACTTGTAAGAAGAGTCATCTCTGAAAAATGAACTGTATCTAAGAATTAAAAATAAGTGACTGGGTGGGGAGAGTTGTTTGAGTACATTATTTTGGAGCTACTACATTAAATTATAGGCCAAATATTGAATTTAATTCAGTAAAAATAAGTAGATATACACAAATTTACAATAAACCAATCTAAACAGGCAACAAAAAATTGTTTTTAGAGTTGGTACTGTGATTTTCCTAAGAAATTTACTTGCTTGGACTCTTATAACAGTGCTAAAACCAGTTGTTTGGTATATTCTTGTTACAAATATTGGTCATGTAGACCATTTTTCATTATTATGCTTGTGCTACCCTGAGTAAGCTAAGCAATTAATATGATATACAACTGTTAATATTAATATCCAATTACACTCATTGTATCTATCCATTTAAGGGATATTATGAATTGTATAGTTACAGCTTTGTTACTTAAATACAGACAACATAAGGCACAGTTAAAATGTCGAAAGAACATAGCTTGGGTCCAATTAGTACTTTCCTCAAATTACTTAAATGTCATTGCCCCTAAGATAAAGCTATACATTAGATTACAAAATAACTTCTGGGTCATAGGAGATGGCAGACTAGACTGTTTCTCCTATCTCCAAACATCTTACACCAAGCCAAACCGGAAATTTTACAATAAAAATAAGGCAATTTCATCTATTTCCACAGTCTAGGACACCCAGAATCCAAAAGAAAGTAAAAAAATCTCCCAAACTAGGAACTGAACCTCAATGACCCTGAGCTAAATCAGCATCCCATTCCCTACTTACCACAACACTGGCAGTGAGGCCATACTAGCAGATCCAAGGATATAACACATGCTTACAAAACCTAATCATGAATCCCATTACACCCTCCTTATTTACAATGCTGTAGATACCCTGACTTTAGGGTATGGAAATTTACTTGACCTCAACAGCCAGCTTGGCCACAGACTTTCAGGAGCATATCAGGGAAAACATTAACAATAGAAGGAAATATGGTCTCTAGGTTGAGTAAATGAGTTCAAACCTTGACACATAAATACTGTAAAACAAAGGAGAATGACTCAACACTTGAGACAGAAGGCCCTTTGGAATTTGAGCAGAACCTGGAAAGGAATTTAGAATTATACAAAAAAGGTAACTAATTTTTCCATACACTGTGAACCAGAGACTCCATTTTTGAATATACATCCCAAGGAAGCCACTGATAAGAATAAAATGCTTATATATTTCAAAACATTTACAGCACCTTCTGTATTAAAAATGGAAAACAAATTAAATACCCATCAATTGGGGAATGGCTGAATGAATTATGGTAGCTGAATGTTATAGAATTTTACTGCTTTAAGAAATGGTGTGTGTGATGAATACACAGAACCATGGAAATATCTACATGAACTAAAAAAAAGTGAAGTAAGCAATCTAAAAAATATATACTCCACAGCCAATGTAACAAAATTATAAAGATCACATGGGACACAAAAGAAGAGCTATGATAACATATCCAAATATTGTCCTTCAAGGAGGTGGAAGGTCCCCAGGTATTATACAGTAGATGCATTTCCAGATCATTTTCAATTTATTCATCAGTTGCATTGACAATTATTTTTCCTTTTTTTCTCTCTAAGAATACTATTCGTCATATAGGATGCTCAGATACATGGAGTACCATGGCCTTTAAGAAATAGGAAACATTAATAATTGTTAATGTTTATTAATAATTAATAAAAAATAATTATTTTAAAAATGTAACTTCTAAACATATGTTCTGTTTAAAAAGTTTTTGATGGTTCCCTCTTCTGACTGAAAGCGAGCTTAATACAGAATAACTTGCCTATGAAATCGTTTTCAGTGTCTCTTCTATTATAACTCCAGCCAACAATCAATTATTCACTTTGTAGATTACCTGTGACAAATTTTTAATTTGAAATTGGCTTTTTTGCTATCATCCTTTGGGCTGCCATCACTGTCAACTCAGCAGAGCTAGTAAATTTTATCTAAGGTACACTTAAACTATAAGTATGTATATATGTATGTATACATTATTTATAATGCATATATCTATGAACATATAACTACAATTTAAATAGATATGTACATATACATAATGTACCTTTAACTGAGGATAATTTCCTTATTTTTTCTTCTTTTGGTCTAGACTTGTGATTTCACCCATGTTGAAGACATATAGAAATTTCCTCCATTGATATAGATCAGTAACTTGTCAATAATTTCTAGACTTCAAGATGCCAGACTTCAACCTAAGTTTCTTGAATTCAAGAATGACTTTCTATACGCAAGTCCAGGGGTAGGGAAACTGAGGCTTTGAGGCCAAATGTGGCCCTCTTGGTCCTCAAGTGCGGCCGTTTGACTGAATCCAAACTTCACACAACAAATCCCCTTAATAAAAGAATTTGTTTGGACTCAGTCAAAAGGCTGTGCCCGAGGACCTAGAAGGCCACGTGTGGCCTCATGGCTGCAGGTTCCTCATCACTACACTAAGTCTGTATTGCCTCAGTGTAATGTGAGTGGAAGTTCATTATCTGAGAGCAAAGCACCACTTTTCAGGTTTCATAATAATCAATTCACCTCCTCTATCATGACTATGGCTACTGATGATTAACACTTTCATACAACAGACTGAGCTGCCTTGCTAGGTGATCAGTTCCTTATAACTGGTCATATTTAAGTAGAGGCTTGATACCTATATTTCAGGGATCTTATATGCAAGAATTGATACCTTAAGAAAGGGTAAAATCAGATGATTTCAGAGGCTTTCTCCAATTTTGCGATTTTCTTTAATGAAAAAAGATTTTTACATCCATATGGTATTTAAAATTTATGTAACTTTATATCTCTTATGTCATTTTGCTCTTCTGAAGAAAATCATGACTTTTAATCCATGATTTTCAAGTTTGCACATCACAGATTCCAAGTAAGTTATTTTATAATAAATTATTTCAGAAGTGGATTGTGTTTTGTCCATTTCTTTGGTCCCTTTTCCATTTGTGGCAACACCTGCTCCTCCTTAATTTCTTGATTTATTTTCCTAATGATTAAAAAGGAGAGAGAGAGACAGACAGACAGACAGACAAACAGACAGACAGACAGACATTGGGGCAATGTTTCTAGAATCCATGATAAGAGCAATTTGTATGCATTTGATTCTTGTCTTTTGACAGCATCTTTTTTTTTTGACTTTTAGAAAAGGCATTTATTCAAATGACCTAGCAAGAGCAGTAGTCACAAAAGATCTTTCCCCCTACAAACTTGGGGCACATTCTCTCACAAATACATAGGGGAGGGAAAAGAGTTGGTGCAAACTCAAGTATGGTGGTAGTGAAATTACTATTTATAGTATTATATATATAGTAGTTTCACTTTCACTACCACCATACTTATACATATATATACACATATATATACATGCACACACAAATATATATATATATATATATACCATATGTATAATATGTATATAACATGTGTGTGTATACACACACACACACCATATAGGAAACACATATGACCAAGGCAAGTCAGGACTATGGAACAACTGGACCTTGATGACCTTTTTTTCTCTAGAGAGTTCTCAAAAGAGAAATTTGGAGTGGAGAATTAAGGTTGGTGATGGATGGGTCACTCTGATGCTAGGTTAGACATACTGTCTCTGTTGGACAGATGACTCAGTTGGCCTTGCTCCTCAGAGTTCATGGTATCTCCTTGAGTTGGGTTGATATATTTACTGGGCTTGCCCAAGCAGGTTGATTGGTTGCTGGGCACCTGGTTCCTGAAGAGCACAAGGCCTCTCACTCCGCTGCTGGGCTGCTGCTGCTCATGTTGGATTGGGCAGTTTACTGACAGAATCTTTAGAAAGAAGAGTCTTTGTGGCTTACTTTAAGTTTTTGTATATTTACTATTTCATAGGCATGATTGCTTTCAAAGTTCCCCCATGGCGGATGCATCATTGCTTTTCTTATATCTCCCTAGAGGCCTACATTTCCAGAGTCACACCTCAAATGCTCAAAGACCAGAATCAAACCTTCAAAAATGATATTCATGAAAAATAACTATCTTTAGTGTCTCTGGGTTATGAATCCTCCTTCCTGGTAATAGCATACATTTTTAATTTCAGATAAAAATGAATGTTACTGGTAGCTAGATATCTCATTTATAGAATGGTTAGTTTAAAATAGAATTTGCTTAACTACAGGTAGTTAGCTAGCCTAATGTGAATTTCTAGCTTGCTGCTAAATAAATTTTTACTTTATGTAAAAAGTATGAAGCTTAAAGGATGGGCACTTCACCCAGAAATTGGTTTGAAGAAATTATTTTTTCCAGTGGAAACACTTCATGCTTCCAAACGATGTGGTAACAAACACGAAATCAACTTAGAACATCCCTGCTTTGCAGAAGCATGGCCATCACTGAGTCCAGCTATTCAATCATCACTGGTAATGCTTAAAATAAATGGCAAAAGCAAAATTAACTCCTCAAATTGCTTTCTGCATAAATTTGGCAAGACAGAACTCACTACTGTCTGTGACCTACTTTCTGGATTATAGTCATCATTTATTGCTGTGTCCTTTCACCAGGGAAGAATTTTCCAGACATACAATTTCCTGAACTACTTAATCCTTCCTTAGTGGGAGGGGTCTGGAAATCTTTCCAAAGGCAGGGGAGATTCGATGAAATATGACCATGTCCGCTGTGCTGGTTTTGCTCCTTTGTTTACTGCTGGGTTGAAATAAGCTTTAAACTATGTCTTACCCATGATTGTTGTTTCCCTTTTTAAGTTCCAAGAGTTCAAGGTAATAAAAAGTACAAAATCCCCAGATGAGTCTATGTTATGTTCACAAGGCATTACGTTTATTTTACTTTTCATCCTTGCTTATAAAAAAAGAAAAGAAAACCTCAGTTATCAAAACATCAGGTGAACTTCTAATGGCTGTGAAGTAAAAGATTTATTGAGCCATGGAGTCCTTTATCCTAGCTGGACTTATATTTCAATTTTTAAAAGGGAGTAAGGGAGGAAACTTTAAGTGTGGTAGGTGAGCCCTATTTAATCTAATGAGTCAGACTCAAAAGAAAATTTCTTAAACTTCAAAGACATTAATTTCCCATTCAAATATTTACCACTTTTATGTACATTCAAATTTTTGCTGAAATACTAATACTTTTCTAAGTCTACATGATTTCAGCTAATTTGAATGGGAAATTATTATTTTTTCCAATTATGCAGAATTCAAAAACTTATTAGACACTCATGCATCAAGATTCTTGGGTAATTTATTCCCATCATTTTGGGCTTTTATTCATAATCAGTTACATTATGCAGTAGGAAAAATACTGGATTTGTAGTGTTAAGACCTGGGTTCTAATATTCATTTTGCCACTAACTTCCTTTGTGGCTTTGGGGAAGTTGCTTAACTTTTCTAAGACCCAGGTTCCTTCTCTGGAAAAATAAGAAGTTGGAGGAGATGACCTGTTAGTGGGTTTTCAACTCTCTAATTATTCTAGACAATAATAATCTGGCTCTTATCTAAGAAAAAAAATACATTTCAAAAAGAGGCAATCATCCAAGAACACTTCAAAGGGAAATAACCAGAGAACTGAGGCAAAAGTGTTTATTTATTTTGATTCAAAAACTGAAGTACAATATAAGATGTTTTGCTTTGTGTTTGAAATACATGCTATTTGTACATTCAGAGGCAAATTCTGGACCTACCTATAACTATCAGTTGATTTTAGGCACATGAAAAGACAATTAAGTCTGGTTTTCTTAATGAGGGTTCTATGAGCTTATTGTTAGAATTTGTCGACACTCTATGCAATTCATTTCTTTGTGATTGTATGCTTTTTATGTTGTGAATTTAAAAGAATTATTCTAAGACAATGTCCACAGGCTTTACCAGCCTGTGTCTCTGACATTAGAAAAGTTAAGAATCTTTATTGGCATGTATTCAACCCTATAAATCAATCAACAGGTGCCCACTTTGAGGTACCCATGGCCAGATGCATAAGAAATCCCTAAATTGATATAGAAGCTTTTATTAAATTCTTCCTATGTGCCAGGCACTGTATTAGGTGCTAACGGTACAAACACTAAAGTTAAACAGTCTCTTTGAGAAAATCATTAGCATAGGGCAGCTAGGCAGTTAGTGGATAGAACATCAGTCCTGGAGTAAGGAGGACCAGAGTTCAAATCCAGCCTCAGACATTTATATGCTGCATGACTTTGGGCAAGCCATTTAATACTGATTGCCTACTTCCAGAAAAGAAATAAATTAATGTGATTTTTATTTAGAATTTACTTATCTGGGAATGCAAGCATATAACACTTCTGAGAACCAGGAAGAGAACAAAAAAAAATTTCAACCAACAGATAAATTGCCAAGTAGTGTATTGTTAAAGCTGATAAGATTTATTGACAAAGAGAAATCTATATTCCCTCCTTCAGATTCTGTTCATTTTTCATTCAATTATAACAGCTTCTACTTTTTCTTTGACAAATTATTAGCTATACTTTGCTGAGTTACACATATAGCACTCTCATTTTTTTCATGTGTACAGTAAGGTTATTCATATTCTTTATTGTCCTGGCTAATCTATATAGAAGGACATGATAGTACATAAATGTAGTAAACCCCAACAACTATCTATTCCAATATCATAATAGCTGGCATTTATATAAGACATTGAGGTTTGTTTAAATGTATTATGTCAAATGATGAAATTTATATCTGTTTATTTAGCTTACTCCCATCTGATAACAAAAAGGGGAACTAGGTCACTGGTGACTGTACAATGAACCCCACCTCAGATATTGGCATCATGCCTGAGACTTCACATTTGAAAAACTTGAACCCAGCACCAAATGTGCATCCCTACACTAAAATGTTTGTGATGGTTGCTAACCTATGGCAAAAGGGACCAACCTCACCACTGTTTGAATCTCCTCTTGATTTCTGATTCCAATGGCTACTGTTAAGGCTTGGCAATTAATCAAACAGTCAAGACAACTCACAGGGAAACTTCTTTTCCATCTGTTCCACCAAAGCACCTACAATTGGAATTCTGGATTTAATAAAACCCTCCTCACGAGTTTGAGAGAATAATGAGCTTATAAAACATCACCCTCTGTTTATTGCAAACAGTTGCTTCACTTTTATAGCAAGTGTCATGGTGTAAAGTGTGAGCCTGTAGAGCCTGTAATTGGCTGTGAACCATTCTGTGAAATTTTAATGTTGAAGTTGCTAAATAAAAATCCGCACTGAATCATCTTTCACTTAAGGTTCTGACCCAGGAGAGAAAACGAGAGAGCTGGCAGATTCTATTGGCATGACATTAAATGCTGAGATCCAAATGGAGTGCCTACATCATAAAGCACAATAATACAGCCTTCAGTTTATTTCTTATGCTTCTAACTCTATGGACCCTGAAACAGAAACTGGATAGATCTATGAAAGTGATTTTCTTCTTCTCCCTACTACAATTTAGCAAACAACTCCCTCATTTTGTTCCTGAGGTTTACTGTTGAATGGATTATAGATGGGGAAACTGTCTCACTTATGAGAAAGGGAAGCATTTCATGGATATTAAGCCATTTCTTGTTCAAAATTCGTGGCAGGATAACTTCCGGGAAAAAAATAGGCTTGACATTTTCTGCTTCCAACCAATCATCTCCTTAAATTGCATTTAGTCATGATGTATTTTGCAATTTCAAGAAGCAATTAAGATCAGGAAGAAACATACACACACACACACACACACACAAACACACACACACATGCACATACTGAAAACTATGAACCAAATGCTTACTGTTTATAATTTAGTCAGTCTGCTAAGCAAAACCATATGTTGCAATGATTGCTAATTTGAAAATTAAAATGATTCAGTAAGTTGTCTGGCAAAGTAACTGTCTGCCAGCAGCAACTATACAATGAGAGGTTTCACATAACAGAGGTTTCCACTGGGTAGAATTCTGTTGTCAATGGAATGCATAGCTCCCTGGGAAGCTCTCTGGATGTCCTGTAATATGTAAACGGTTGAGGCAAAAAGCACAAAATTTTCTGAAGTCAATGTAAACCAATACAGGCACTGGATTCTTGGGGAAAGAAAATTCATTACAATCTCAATGACTTAATTTTTTTTTGTTTGTTTTGCATTCATGTGTCAAATGTACAAACAAATGCAAATACTGCATACAAACATACGATAAATGTATTCAATATTCTGCTTCATTTGCCTGTCATTTTATAACCCTAGTAGGAATGATCTTTGCAGAAAGCCCCAGTTGGAATTCATTTAGTTAATACCTTCATCAGGTGTAGAGTACTAACATTAAATCAGCAACATTAAGATATTATTAACCATTTCAAGTAGATTATTTTTTCCTCTTAAATTCCTAACTTTCTTTCCTCTAGGAATAATAAGCAAAAGTCAACTTACAGACATGATTTATGAAAAGGATGAGTAGGTTAAGTTTTCCACTCTTTCTGCAGCAGTACTCTAATAATGTGCTTAAAGAATTGGGTGTTGACAATTTCATTCTACTGAATTCAACTCAGTCATTCAGAATTCATACATATTCTCCCCTTCTCTCCATTAATGTATTGAAAATTCTGGATTAGATTTATATTAGGCCATATAACTGCAATCTGACCTCTATAGGTCTTGTATATATCTAATAAGGGAACATCATCTTCCTTGATAGACTATAGGATTCTTTGAGTACTTAGACTATTATATGCTTATCATTGTAGCTTCAGTACTTAGCACACACTTTGCTTAGTAGACTAAGTAAATTGTAAATAGACTTGGAGGGAGCCTAGTATAGAGTAGGCATTTATGCTTATAGGAAAAAATACAATCATACCTATAATTTTTCTATTAAATCTATAAGCATTTATTAAATGCTTACTCTGAGTTACTATGCTAGCCACTAGGAATAAAGAGGAAAATGAAACTGACTTTCTTCAACATGTATAGAAAGTATAAACACATACATACATGTGTTTATATATACATATAGGTGTATATACCTATATACGTATATATGTATATATATACAATACACACATTATACACACACACATATAGACACACATGCAAAATTGTAGAATAAATGCAAGGTATTTTGGGAAAAGACAGTAGTACCTCAGAGAATCAGGAAAGACTACTTGTATCCCAAAAGGGTTAAACTTTGAAGGAAACAGGATTGCAAAAGGGAGAGGGAAGAAAGGAAAGAGGCCAGGACATGTAAGACAGCCTGGGAAATGGCATAGAAGTGGAAAATGCAGGGACACATATGCTGAACAGCAAGGATAGTTTGGCTGGAATGAGAAAAAGGAAACCAGTGGGTTAGGGAGATAGATTGGAGCCAGGTGGTTAAGGGTTTTAAAAGCTAAACAAGAAAGTTTGTATTTAATCATAGATATAATAGAGAATGGTTGGAATGTATTGAAGGGAGCAATATTTCTAAAGCACTGTGGCACCTAAGTGAAAGTGGATCAGACAGGGGAGAACCTTGAAAGAGGGAGACAATGAGGAGACTGTTGTAGCAGTATAGGTGAGAAGTGATGGGATCTTGATATAGGGTGGTAGTCACTAGAGCTCATTTGCCAGAAATATATATTGTGATAAGATTTAGCAACAAATTAGATATGTGGGATGATGGAAAGTGAAAATCAAGAACAACTCCAAGTTTGCCTCTCTCCTGACTAGAGGGATGATACTGAGCATTTTCTAACTAAATGAAGTTATAAGATGGGAGAATGCTGGACAAAAGATATTGAGTTCTAGCTGACCAATGCTGAGTCCAAGGAAAATCAAAAGGGTTAAAATGGAGAATGATCTGAGGTAGATGAGGAAAACAATTAAGATACTAAAATGATATGGTCTTTGTAGGTAAACGAGATGATATTTACTGGGTTGGAGAGAATAATAATGGAAAAAGGCAGAATTATTCAACTCTTTTTTTTTTTGCTTCTGGTATTTCTTTTGTTCCAAGGAAATTTTTTTTAAGGAATGGGCAGACTATAGACTGGAGAAGAGAGAAAAAAATGGCTAGGGAAGAATTGTAAACTTTGATTAGTATGGCGGTTATAAGGAAACATTTCGAGAATTTTAATTAGTTTAAGCTACTAGTTTCGTATGCATCACTTCTTCGGGCACTGGCAGATTGGTTGAGTAATCGGCAATGCTCTTTGAAAGATCAGAGATCATGGGAGAAGTATATAGGAGGATTAGAGAAAACCAGGCAAATGTCCTAATTTTTGCATAAGCGAAGATAATGGAGTTTGCAAAACAAAAGCCATTAAACTTGAATTAAACTCTTGTCAAAATTCTAGACTGGATCCATTAAAGGCATGGTAAGTGATCATCTGTTTAGAGAAGGAAATTGTCTCTATGAAGAACAGATTATGCCTTACCTCATTCCCTTTATTGACAGGGTCATGATACTGGTAGATCAGGGAAATACCGTATATATTACCTGCCTAGGTTTTAACAAAACATTTGATAAAGTATTCTTATGAGAAAAAAAATATAGGGACATGGAAAGCATCCTAGCAACTATAGATAGTGCCTGGAGACAGCAGTACAGTGAAGCAGAGATTGAGGTGGTTAGATAGTTTCCAAGATGAGTTCAACTTAATGGTTCATTGTCAACTTTTGTGAAGGTATCTGGTAAAGCACTCCAGGGACCTTATGTGTAAGTCTGTGATATTTAACATTTTTTTTTATCAATGATTTAAATAGAGGTATAGATGACATGTAAAGTCATACCAAACTTTTTATTTGTACCATTAACATTCATTTAAAAAATGAGTATGGCAGATTATAAGTAACATCATTTTTTTTTCAAAAATAAGAAAAAAAGTTGGGGAAAAGTAAGCTTAAAGATAGTTTGACAGGAGAGTAAACTAAGTCAGATTATCCCTTATCCAAAATCATTGAAAATTAAATGGAATGGAGGGAAAAACAACAATTGGCAGTGAAATGGATTAGATCTTCTTGTACATTTGTAATGACTTATTTTCATAACCAGGGATCACAGAACTACCAGTTTTGCACATCTGAGAAATGACAGTGAAAAAAAAAACACAAAAGTGTCTGGACCTGACTAAATCCATATTGAGAAAAAATATGCCCGAAAAGCACTTACAGAATTATTTTTAAGATATCTAAAAGAGGCTTGGGTTTTAAATGTAAAAGTAAAAAATGTAAGATTCTATCAATACTAAAAAAAAGATGAAAATAGCATTTCTAGCTACCCACCTGCAGACCAACTTTCTCATTTCTACAAAACCTTTGCATGTAATGAGCATATCCTTCATGAAAATATGAGAAAATAACTGACATTTCATATTCCTTTATAGCAGACCTTTCTTCATAGAAACAAAACTGAAAATCAATAAATTAAATAGAGAAGATTCGCTGTTCATTTTTGCTGATTTTTTTTAAAAGGACGCAAAAACATTTAGTTCAATAGGATAAAATGGAACCCTAAAGATTTCTTCCCTGGTTAGGTGTTTCTCATGTACATTAAAAGATCATATAGGACTCTGATAAATACAACTATAATAACAATTTTGTTTAATGTTTCTCTACCGATATTAAATGTTCTTGTCACTGTCATGGAGTACTGCCTGTGCAAATTCCAAGTAGAGGAGATGATTCCTATAGAAATGAAGTTCTCAGATGTAACTATATAGAGATGTCATAGCATTTACTGTTTAAAGTCCCAGGACTCTACAGGGCCTCCTTAATAAGATCCATGGCTACATAGAAGAGATACAATTTGCAGTCCTCAAAAGAAAAAAACTAAATGGAAAATTCATATTGCCTTACTGTGTGGCACACAGTTAGATGGGATGATTGAGTCAGTACATCTGTGTATCACTTTTGGACAGACACTGGAAATAGAAAATGAGCTGAGATCAGAGTCAGATGGTAGCAGAAGAATGGGTGGTTGTTGTAGCTGTGCTGAGCTTTCAATAATCCCCAGCTTCTCCTTGCCACCAAAGACTACCTTGTGAATGCATATATTCTATCCTAAATGTTATACATCCGTGAATGAGAACACCATGAGATTATCCCTTCTATTTCGAATAAATGTCTTCCTCCTCATTTTTCATTCATTGAATATTCATTAATTTACTATGTGCCATGAATAGGACAAGGGGAATGACAACATATAACATCTTATCATCCTTTTAGGACAAACTTCTGTAATAGGGATCTTTTAATTCACAAGTAATACTAATGTCAGACATTGGAAATTGAAAAAAACTTTAAATTGTGATTTGTTATCAAACCGTTGCAAATTCATCATCTCAAATAACTAGGGCTGCTGTAAATTTGACATGACTCATCTACTATAAATTTTTTTCTATCAGAAGTTATAATTTTGTGACATTTTATTTTCTTGATTGTAAAAGATTTATTGAAACAAATATACAACAAAAAACACTTTGCTACACACGTGATATGACATCACCTTGAAAATATTCTACTTAGATGTTTCTGTTTTTTCTCATTTCTTTTAAAAATTTATTTCTTTTTAGTTTTGAAAATTCATTTCCACAAGATTTTGAGTTCCAAATTTTCTCTTCATCTCTCCCATCTCCTACCCCAAGACACTGTGCATTCTGACCACTCCTTCCCCCAATCTGCCCTCTCTCCCCTTATCCCCATATCCTCTATTTTCTGGTAGGGCAAGGTAGATTTCTATACATCATTACCTGTATTTCTTGTTTTTAAAACTTTGAGTTCCATCTTCTCTCCCTTCCTCCCTCTCCACCTATCCCCACTGAGAAGGCAAGCAATTCAATATAGGTTGTACATATGCAGTTATGCAAAAGACTTCCATAAACGTAATGTTGTGAAAGACTCTATTTCCCTCCATCCTATTCTGTCCCCCCATTTATTCTATTCTCTTTTTTAACTGTGTCCCTCCCCAAAAGTATTTACTTTTAATTACCCCCTCTTCCCATTTGCCCTCCCTTCTATCTTCTCCCTCACCCCACTTGTTCCCTTCTTTCCTGTAGTGTAAGACAGATTTTCATACAAATTGTGTGTGCATGTTATTCCCTCCTTAAGTCAAATGTGATGAGAGTAAGCTTCACTTTTTTCCTCTCACCTCCTGCTTTTCCCTTCCATTGAAAAGTTTTTCTTGCCTCTTTTATGAGAGATAATTTGCCCCATTCCATTTCTCCCTTTCTCCTCCCAATATATTTCTCTCATCCATTAATTTTATCTTTTAGATATCATACCTTCCTATTCAACTCAACCTGTGCCCTTGGTCTATATGTATATAATCCCTTCAACTACCCAGTACTGAGAAAAGTCTCAAGAGTTATAAACATTGTCTTTCCATGTAGGAAAGTTCATCTTTAGTAAGTCCCTTAGGATTTCTCTTTCCTGTTTACCTTTTCATGTTTCTCTTGATTCTTGTGTTTGAAAACCAAATTTTCTATTCGGCTCTAGTCTTTTCATCAAAAATCCTTGAAAGTCCTCTATTTCGTTAAATGACAATTTTTTCCTCAAAGGTGATATACCCATTTTTGCTGAGTAGGTGATTGTTGGTTTTAATCCTAGATCCTTTGACATCTGGAATATTATGTTACAAGCTCTTCAATCCCTTAATGTAGAAACTGCTAGATCTCATGTTATCCTGATTGTCTTTCCACAATACTCAAATTGTTTCTTTCTGACTGCTTGCAATATTTTCTCCTTGACCTGGGAACTCTGGAATTTGGCTACAATGTTCCTAGGAGTTTTTCTTTTTGAATCTCTTTCAGGAGGTGATCGGTGGATTCTTTCAATATTTATTTTGCCCCCTGGTTCTAGAATATCAGGGCAGTTTTCCTTGATAATTTCATGAAAGATGATGTCTAGGTTCTTTTTTTGTTCATGTTTTTCAAGTAGTC
The DNA here is from genome assembly GCA_023548195.1 of Bettongia penicillata ogilbyi. Classification (NCBI taxonomy): domain Eukaryota; kingdom Metazoa; phylum Chordata; class Mammalia; order Diprotodontia; family Potoroidae; genus Bettongia; species Bettongia penicillata. Next base: position 20,592,827 of record JAJHZJ010000453.1, read on the forward strand.
CCATAATTTTTAAATTGTGTCTCCTGGATCTATTTTCCAGATGAGTTGTTTTTCCAATGAGATATTTTACAGTTTCTTCTATTTTTTCATTCTTTTGGTTTTGTTATGTAATTTCTTGGTTTCTCATAAAGTCATTAACTTCCATCTACTCCATTCTAATTTTTAAAGAACTATTTTCTTCAGTGAGCTTTTGAACCTCCTTTTCCATTTGGCTAATTCTGCTTTTTAAAGCCTTCATTGGCTTTTTGGGTCTCTTTTGCCATTTAGGTTAGTCTATTTTTTAAAGTGTTATTTTCTTCAGCATTTTTGGGGGGTCTCCTTTAGCAAGCGGTTGACTCATTTTTCATGATTTTCTTGCCTCTCAGTTCTCTTCCCAATTTTTGCTCTACTTCTCTTACTTGATTTTCAAAACCCCTTTTGAGCTCTTCCATGGCCTGAAACCAATTCATATTTTTCTTGGAGGTTTTGAATGGAGGAGCTTTGACTTTGTTTTCTTCTGTTTGCATGCTTTGATCTTCCTTGTCACCAAAGTAAGATTCTATAGTTTGATTCTCTTTTCTGTTTTTTTTTTTGCTCATTTGCCCAGCCATTTACTTGACTTCTGAGCTCTTTGTCAAGGTAGTTCTTTGCTTCCAGGGAAGGTAGGGGGAGGTGTTGTTAGCCGCTCAATCCCCCCACAATCTGTTGGCCTCGAGCTCCAGAAACAGTGACTGCAGCTGCTCCTGCTGCTGCTGTGGCTGCTGTGGGTTCCTCTGCCCCCTCCCCCCTCTGCCATCCTGGGGCTGGGGTCCGACCACTCCACTCTCCTGCACTGGCCCCACATGCTTTTCCCACTGACCTTATAATTTATCCTCAGCGTTTTGGGGTCCTGAAGACTGGAAACCACCACAGGTGTGAGAGATTCAGTCTCCACACAGCTCGCTCAGGTCCCATCTGTGCACTCATAGCCCACACTAGAGTGAGCTCTGCTCTCAGTGGCACTATAGATACTTCCCAGAAACCTTTTAGGTTGTCTTAGGCTGGAGATTTGCTTCTCTATTCTGTGGGTTCTGCAGCTCCAGAATTTGTTTAGAGCCATTTTTTACAGGTTTTGGCTGGGCTTGGAGGGAGCACTCTAGAAGTCATCTTGGCTCTGCCCCTCAACTGTTTCTATTTTTAAGTGTTTGTATGGTCAGAATTTAATATTGGCACAACTACTTAAAATTTATTTTCAGGTCTTACAGTTATCACGCATTTTTTCCTAAATGAAATTTATGTTTCTACCCTATTCAAAGTATGATAAGTTTTTAAAAGGAAATGATTTTAGAGATTTATGGAAAAGGATCATAAGTGAATACATGCTAGGTATTTCTACCATTTTCAAATTCCTTGTTTTCTCTAAAGCACAACCACTACCTTTCCTTCCACTACCTGCAATTTAAATTTTATACTTGTAAGTACAAAATGGTTTGCATTTAGTCTCCCTCAGATTTCCCTTTGGGGCAGGAACTGTTTTTGTTTTGTTTTGTTTATTTTTTATTTGTTTTTTCTTTCTTTTTATCCCTAGTACTTAACATTGTGTCTGGCTACCAAGTATGTGCTTAATAAGTGGCTGCTGACTGGACAGTTGTTTACTTTCCTGCTCCCACAGATGGTAATGACTTTGATTCTCCCCTTAGAAACAAAACCAAACCTGTGTATGTTTTACATGCATTTTTCTTGTTGTTCAGTTATTTTTTTCCAGTCCTGTCCGATTCTTGTGTTGCAAGTATTCTGCTCAGTTTGTGTTCCATAGTGCTTAATAAATGTTAATTGACTATAGACTATTCCACCCAATCACTGTCCTTCAGGTTTCTGTTCTTCAGTCATTTGTGTTTGACTCTTTGTGACCCCATTTTGAGGTTCTCTTGGCAAAGATCCTGAAGGGGTTTGCATTTGACTTCTTCAGCTCATTTTACAGATGAGAAAATTGAAGCAAACTGGGTGAAGTGACTTTCCTAGAGTCACATAGCTAGTGAGTGTCTGAGGCCAGATTGGAAGTCTGGAAGATGAGTCTTCCTGACTCCATTCATGACACTATCCACCAGGCCACCTCATTGCCCCTTTATATGCACTTACACATACACATTTCATTTCCTGACACCAGGTAAATTCCTTTAGGATACTTGTTTGATTTCTGCCATTATGTCCCCAGATAATAGCACATAGCAGGAGCTTAATAAATACTGGTTTATTGAATTTCTGAGTTTAAAAGAATCAAAATGACAGGTGCCCCAAAGGGCACTATGAAGAAGAGTTCTAAGAAGCCTGGATTTAAGTGTAAGTATACAGTCAATGGATCATGGAGATTGTGTAAAGACACTTCCCATTGCGTACATGACCAGGAAAGGATTTGGGTTAGTAATGTAACAAGAATGAGGGAGAAGAGGCATAACGTACGTCACTGTGCAAGGCACCAAATACTAAGATACCAATAAGGACGTCTTTGGCATGTTGGGAATATTCTCTCTTGAGAACATGATCAAGAAGGACGAACACATGGGTGGGTTATCTACCCTAGGTGGGGGGGAGAGAGTACACAAGATTATGGGTCATCTAAGGACTAGATTAAGTACCAGTGGAGTGAAAATATGACTATTTTGAGACAAAGGGCCAGATTATATTGCCTTGCAGCTTATTATGCTTTTGACTGTGATCAAATTACTTACCCCCTAAAGACCTCAGTTTCCTCAAGAAGAAAAGAGGGTTCTGGATTAATGTGATACCTAAGATCCCTTCTGACTTTGAATTCTAGCTGTGTTATGCCCATTTTTTGCAATAAAAAAAGAAGCATTTCAGAGTGATCTTTGTTATTTATTTGGAGATTTAGGTAGCATGTAAATGCTTCCACCACTGTTAGAAAATAGAATTCAATGCACTCATTTTGGGCATGGGCAGTGTGGCAGACAAGCAGAGGAGTATTTCGCTAGCATTCAATTAGATTAAATTTCAAACATTTGATGTTGTACTATACTCATATGCTATAAAATATTGAATTAAGCTCTTCAGTCTAATAAAATGCTGGGGCAGTGTCTGTTTCTGTGAAGTAACTTGAGATGAAGGTTGCTGGAGAGACTATCAACTTAAATTTCAATCTTATTTTTCTGAAATGATTTCTTTCTTGTGTACATACACACAAACACACATGTATTTAAGAAAGATGTTTTGCCTGGTTTTTGTGGTTTTTTAAACATACAAAAGCAATGGCCTTTCTCAACAAATATGTACCACTTGAGAAAAGCTCTACTATTTAAAAGTACAATTTCTAAATGGGTAACTGAATAATGCGGGCACTCTAAAGAACAGGAATTATCATACAAGAATTAATTTCATGTGAAATTCTAGCATCATAGACTTGGAGATAGGAGGGATGTTGGAGGTTAAAGAACTGTCCTCTGATGTTGGAGACGAGGAAAGTAAGACTCAGGGCAATTAAGTGACTTGCCCAAGGTGAGGGAGTTAGGGAGGGGAAGAGCAGGGATTTGAGATCGGAGCCTCTGACTTCAAATCTGGAACCTTGGATAGTTCACTAAACTTGATGGGATTGAGGCAACAAAGACTACTTATCCAGTAGTATAGAGAAGGTCTTAATTACATCAGAAGTTATAGAACAGGCACTCAGATGAATATGTGTGTGTATTTGTGCATATATGCATACACACACACAAAATATATGTGTATATGTGTGTACATATATGTGTATATATGTATACACATATTATATATAATGTGTACATATTCACATATGTATATATGTGTGTATACACACAAAACAATCCCACATACTTCATAAAGATGGGAGAAGAATAGTTATAGGTATGATATCGAATAACATTCTAGAACCCTCAGTCTTATATTCTCTCTTAAAAGAAACTTGCTTTTTCCATTGCTTCAGTCTTTTGGCTACAAATTAAATCTTGAAAACCTCACTGGCTTACCAAAACAAAACAATTAGGGAGACAAAAATAAAACAAAACAAAATTTCCTCACTGGAATGACTCATTTTGTGGCTCAGTGACGTGTATTTGGCTTATTTCCAAATCCATTCAGCTGCAGCAAAAATAAAACAAAAGAAAAAGGTGTGTAAAAACAACAAAACAGTGGAGTAATAATGCCAGATGCCCAAGATAAGCAGACAGAGCTGAATGGTTCATTAGCTTATGGCCTCTTTCTTATTAGAGCAAAAATGAATCATAGTAATGCCTTGAATTATCTTCTATAGACTTTGAATTTTTGAGTAGCAAGAGACCTTAGAGATTAACTAGTTCAACTCACTCATTTGATAGATGAAGAAACTGAGGCCCAGACAGGTTACACAACATTCATGAAATTTAAAAGTTCATAAGGGGAATAAGAAAAAAGCTTATTTTTGCTGCAATATTTTCTATGGTCTTCTTGAGAAAATTAAACAGCTACCAGGTATTCAAAGAAAATGTGTATACCTGCCAAAGAGTTTTAAGGTATAGTTTCTTTGATTTCAAAAGTGACACAAAGAAAATGGCAGCACCAACAGCTATTTGATCTCTAGCTAGTCAAGTACAATGGCCTTGGGATGGGTACTTTTTACAGAAGATTGGCATAAGGCAAGGTTTTCCATACTGCCCTTTTATGTGAAAGAAGAGTTTCTATTTAGTGTCGTGTCAAGTAAGAAGAATGAAATTCTCACTTAGCTGAAAAGAATTTTTCCAATGAACATGAACCATAATCCCCTTGAAAGAATTTATTGATCTCATGCTATGAGCCACACACTATTCTAAATAAAGATAGAAGGAAAGAGAAAGGCAAAAAACTTGTTTCTTCCTGCAAGGAACACACATGAGAATTGCATGTATATGTGTGTGCATATGGTATGTCTGTAATATAGCATAGTGTATAGAGTGTCTGTAATAGAGCACTGAGTCTCGAGTCAGGAAGAACCTATGTTCAAATCCTTCTTTAAACACTTGCTAGCTGTGTGATCCTGGGCAAATCATTTAATTTCTGCTTGCCTCAGTTTCCCCAACTGAAATATGAGGTAATTATAATACCTACCTCTCAGGAATGTTGTGGATCACATAAAATAATATCATCAAATGCTTAGCCTGGTACATAGTAGGGGCTATATAAATACTTTTATTAATATTTGTGTATGAATGCTTTTATACATATGATGCATATCTACAATACATATATACACAAAGATATGCACACACATATATGTGTGTATATACATACATATACACACACACAGAAAATCTCAGAAGGAAGGCACTAGAGAAAGAGTCCCTGGGATAATCAATGCATAAGATATAGCTTCAATTTTATGGGCAATCTAACATGCCAAAAGACCCCTGACTAAAAAGCATTAGGACAGGAAGAACATCAATCAATAAAAATCCATATTATATACCTGTCTCTCCTCATTACTTTCTATCTTACTTTGCATGAAAAATTATTGAATGAATTCACTCCTCATCCCTTCCCCAAACTTTGGAATAGCTATAAGGACAGCAAAATTGTGAAATAAGGAAAAAAATATTCTCAAACCCAATTTACCAGTCTCATTTTTCCTCCCCTCCCCTACCCCATACTTAAACTTTGAAATATACACATTAAAAATATGTAGTATGGGGATCTGTATGAAAGTGATATTTTCACATTAGAGTGATGTCTACCCCATTGAAAATACAGGTAAGGATCTTATAACAAATTATCTAAAAAAGGGGTTTTGCTGTGGTTACAATCCTACAACAAAGTACGAATAGTTGTAGAGTAATTAAGACATTCAGTTCCAAGCCTTTTACAAAACACAAACCCCTTTCTGACTGAGTCAGAGGGGAGCGTACACCCCTGGGTGCTGTACATTGCTAAGGTCTAGGAATTTTAAGGGAGTAGAGTCATGGAAGCATATAGTAGAGGTGAATCCCAAGAGGAACCAAAGGAAGAAGGAGGCTATGTCTCTCCCCTTTTCATTCTCTGGTCCTCTATCAGCTCCATATCATCTAGCTATGACTTCTCTGGAGGAAAATATATCTTTCAGCAGTGCAGTGTAACTATCTGTTGAGAGTTTCATGGCAAAACTGAGAGTGCAAAGACACAATGCTCCAAACAGACAAGACTATAAAAAGACAAGTCAGTCTAGGGTTCAGGGAACAGGAACGCTAGGAGCAGAGAAGAGAACCGGCCATAGATGCTACTAAAAGCTAGCTCTGTTTGAATTCTTGTGGAACTGAACATTGAAAACTGAAAAATAAATAAATTGTATATTTAAAAAAGGCTAGCTCTGGTATTCCAGAGTAGAGCTATAGTGAGGAACTATAGGCAGGATCTCAGTTGCCCCATCTACCCTTCAGAGCCACTGAACCAAGTGGAAACTCAGAGGTCTCTATAAAGAGAGAAAATATCTCCAGGTACTGAAGGATCAATTTTTAGTTTTCTTGCCTGTAAGAGACTTTCTATAAGTGCCTCACTATCTTTGTGCTCTAAATATATGCCCTGCTTCCCATGCATGCTGACCTTTTATTATGCCTGCTATTTAGTAGGATGCACAACATACTTTTTGGTAGTGAGAAGAATTAAGGAAATGTGCATTACAGTTATTCTTTTTTACTTTGCTAACTTAGTAAATGCCTTTGCTGAGAACTAATTATGACCATTGGCTAATTATTAATGGAAAGCACATTGGCAGTATCTCACAGGTTACAGTGCCAGGAACAAGGCTACAGAGATACTCTTAGAACCTCAGAATAGTAGACACTCTCTGAGGAATTTAGCCAGAGGGAGGGCTACAAATTCAAATAATCAGTCTCTTTACTCCCCACACAAATAAAACAACAGTACCAATAAGGAGGAAAGGGAAAAGGAAGGAGAAAAGGAAATGATAAGGAAATTAATTGAAGTTGGAACTTAGTTGCCTACCTAATTGACAGGATATATCTGGAGTTTGCAAAGATTCATTTCAATGTCCTATAATTTTTTTTTATACAATCAGTCTCAGACCATATAGGTATGACATAAATAACATCCCTTATGAATAAGAAATGTAAATGTAAATAGTTTTAAGGAACTAGATCTGGTAGACAGAGTGAATGAAGGACCATGGACAGCGGTTAGTAACATGGTACTGGAGGCAGCCACAAGAACAAAACATTCCAAAGAAACAAGTGAGCAAGAAAACAAAATAGTTTTTAGATGAGGCTTTACAAATAGCTGAGGAAAGAAGGAAAGGGAAAAGGAAAGGAGAAATATGTATCCAATGAAAGCAGAATTCCAGAGAATAGCAAGCAGACAGAAAGTTTTTTTCTTGTTGCTGTTTTTAAAGAGCAATACAAAGAAATAGAAGAAAACAATAGAATTAGAAAGAAAATAGAACTTACCAAAAAAATAAAGAGACATCAAGGGAACATTTCATGCAAAAATGGACATGGTAAAAGGTAAGAATTTACAAAGGAGAAGAAATTAAGAAAAGTTGGCAAAAATACACAGATCTATGCAAAAATCATCTTAACATCACTGATAATCACTGTGGTGTGGTTGCTGATCTAGGGCCAGACATCCTGGAGAATGAAGTCAAGTAGGCCTTAGGAAGTGTTTCTAACAATAAGGTTTGTGGAAATGATGGAATTCCAACTGAGTTATTTAAAATCCTAAAAGATGATACTGTTAGAGTGCTGCACTCTATATGCCAGAAAATTTGGAAAGCTCAACAGTGACCACTGGATTGGAAATGATCTGTTTCTGTCCCAATTCTAAAGAAGGGTAATGCCAAGAAATTTTCAAATTATTGAGCAGTTGGGCTCATTTCACATGCCAGTAAGGTTTTGCACTTCAGATTCTACAAGTTTGGCTTCAGTGATGTGTGAACTGAGAATTATCAGAACAGCAGGAAGCTTTGCAGGTAGGTTTTCAAAGAGGCAGAGGAGGTAGGGACCAAATTGCCAACATTCACCTAACTTTGGAGAAATCAAAGGAGTTACAGAAAAAATATATTTCTGCTTTGTTGACTACACTAAAGCCTTCGACAGTGTTGATCACAAGATGTGGCAAGTCCTCAAAGACAAGGGAATACCAGATCATCTTACTTATCTCCTGGATCACCTTTATGTGGGTCAAGAATCAACAGTTAGAACTAAACATGGAAAAACTGATTTGTTAAAGTTGGAAAAGGAACATTAAAAGAATATATTGTCACCTTGTTGCTTAACTTATGCAGAGTACATCAAGCAAAATGTTCAGTTGGATGAATTGACAGCCAGAATTAAGGGTGCCAGGAGAAATTGCAACAATCTAAGATATGCAGATGATACTGCTCTGATGGCAGAAAGTGAAAAGAGGATTAAGTAGTCTCTGGTGAGGGTGAAGAGGAGAATGTAAAAGCTGGCTTGAAGTTTAACATAAAAAAAAAAAACAACTCAGATCTTGGCAACTGGTCCAATCACTTCCTGGCAAATAGCAGGAGAAGAAATGGAAACATTGTCAGATTAAATTCCTGGGCTCAAAGATCACTCCAGATGGTGACTGTAGCAATGAAGTTAAAAGACACTTTCTCCTTGGAAAAAAATTATGACAAAGCTGGACAGCATACTAAAATGCAGAGACATCATCTTGCTGACAAAGGTCAGAGTTATAGCTTTTCTAGTAGCAATGCATGGCTGTAAGAGTTGGACTATAATGAAAGTTGAGTGTCTCAGAAGTAATCCCCTTTGAATTGTGGTCCTGCAGAAGACTTATTGGAAGACTTGGGCAGCAAGGAAATGAAATTAGCCAACACAAATTAACTCAGGCTATTCACTGGAAGGTCAAATACCAAAGCTTAAATTTAAATACTTTGGCCACATAATGAAAAGATGGGACTCACTGAAAAGACCCTGATGTTGGCAAAGATTGAAGGGAAGAGGAAGGGGTTGGTGAGGATGAAATGGATAGTGTCATGGAAACAATGAATATGAACTTGGACAGTCTTTGAGAGATAGTGGAAGATTAAAGGACCTAGTGTGCTATGGTCCATGGAATCATGAATAGTTAAGAATGACTGAACAACACAGTCTCTTGTGTAGTAGAGGTCACTCCCTGTATGACCTGAAGAAGATATTTATCCTCTTGGAGCTTCAATTTTCTTACATGTACAGATACAATAATATGTTACCCAATTTTTAGGACTTGTGTGACAAAGATAACAGATAATTAATTAATTTACAGGAGCTTTGTATTAATAGTACTGCCAAGGTTTTGGGGTGGGGAGTTATTTTAACATATCAAGGTTATATGGTTCTATCGACATTGGTAATTCCTTCCATCACTGCACATAGCCAGATGCTCTAAAGACTAATTGATGAAATTCAAAATTTGCTATGCATGGAAAAAAATAATTATGTGGTGGCCATCCATCAACTTTGCATACTGAAATGGGTGAATCTTCATAGAAAAGAAATTGTTCCATTCCTTTACTAGAAGGCTTTGAAACCTGGATGGACTTGCTATAAATTTGTCTCTGCTTCGCTCGTTCTCAGAGATCAGGATCCTTAAAATGAGGCATATAAATAGGACCTTAAGGAAGGGTTCACAGTAAGAATAAACATGCATGTGCATGTGGGCACTCCACACACACACACACACACACACACACACACACACACACACTATTGAGAGCCAGAAAATTATTAACACTACATTTAGGATAAAAAATGAAACCAGAAAGATGCAAGCTATACTACTTTGGGAGGATGACAGAGAGCAGCTAAACTCTGCTTTTTGCTTTAGAGAGTTCTATTTCAAGGAGAATGATCTTTCCAACTTCAAATGATAAAAACAAAATGTCAAAGGAATTGAAGTCCAGCGTAATGAGAAGATATGACAAGAAAAAACATTTTACTGCCAGTGAGTACCAACCTAGGCTAGATGAATTACCACCACAGTACCAATAGAAAAAACAAAAAACCCCCCAAAACGTCAAACATATTTATTGCTTAGCTGTTTTTAGAGCCTTAAGGACCTGGGGGTGTTAGAAGAGAAAAGGAAAAAGGCTCCAAGTTTAAAAGTCAGAAAAAAAATGATAGATTCATAAACCAGAATTTGGTAAACTTGACTTTGATACTAGGCAGATTTATAGAACAGATTATTAAATAGGTAGAAACAAAGAGGTATATAGGTAAAATCTGTATTTAGGTTTTTTTTAAAAAAAAGCAACACTATGGAGAACATTCCCTTCCTACTTGTATGGGAGATTTTAAGACTTCCTATATTGGTTGGAGAAGAAGATTTAAAATGGTGTGATTGATATTCCTTTGTTATTTACTTTGCTATTCTGTCCTAATGAAACATGACTATTAAAAAAAACAACTTGGAAATATGTAGCTATATGTGACAGACTTAGAGTTTTGGTTGATTTCATGCCCTGCATCAGTCTACAATGGGCTATTAAAAACTTCAGAGGGCAAAAGCTACATATATATATATATATATATATATATATATATATATATATATATATATATATATATATATATATATATATATATATAATGGGCAGACATTACAGCAAGGATTTTTAATTGTATTTTGTGTCAGAAACCCCTTTGGTTTTGCAGTGAATCATGTGGACCCTTTCTCATAATTTTTTTTTAGCAAACATATGGAATTAAAATGGAAACGGGTTACATGGAAACGCAATTATCACAAAATAAACAAGAACAATCATAAAAACAACCCAGCCTAAGATCATGGGCCCCAGGTTAAGAACTCCTGCATTACAGGGATGACGATGAGAGAGCTCTATGACAACTAGGCTGCATTTGAATGCATTCAGTCGACAAGGATTTACTAAGTACTTATTATGTGTCAGTCCTATGCTAAGCACTGGAAATGGAAATAGAAGGAGAAAGAATATCAGTATCTACCTTCTAGTAGCTTACAGTCTAATGGCCAGTTAGGTGGTCCAGGAGATGGAATGCTTGGACTGGAGATAGGAAGATGACTTTAAATCAAAACTCAGATGCTTACTAGTTATGGAACCTTGAGCAAGTCACCTAAGTTCTACCTTTTGAAGTTTACTTATCTTTTAAAGGGGGATAATACAGTACTTACCTTGCAGGGTTGTTAGGAGGATCAGATGAACTAATATATATATATACACACACATATGTATGTATGTATATATGTGTATATATGTATGTATATATGTATGTATATATGTATTATATATTACATATACATATGGTATCTGGCACACAGTACATGCTATGTAAATGATAGTTATTTTAACATTATTATTAATTGAGAGGGAATAACATACATAGGGAATGGAAAAGTAAACAAGGGAGGGGAAAATAGGAATATGCATAGAGAAAATTAAAAAAAAGTCAAGTGGATTCTAGGGCTGTATCTCAAAGAGATCATATAAATGGAAAAGAACCCACATGTACAAAAATATCTATAGCAGTTCTTTCTGTAATGGCAAAGAACTGGAAATTAAGGGGATGCCCATCCGTTGGAGAATGACTGAACAAATTATGGTACACAAATGCAATGAAATACTCGTGTACTATAAGAAACGATGAGCTGGTGGGCATCAGAAAAACTTGGGAAGATTTATATGAACTGATGCTTAAAGGAGCTGGACCAGGAGAACAGTAGACACAGTTACAGCCAGGCTGTGCGATGACTAACTTAGACAGACTTGGTTCTTTTTTCAGTAATGCAATGTTCTAAGACAACTCAAAAAGACTCATGATGGAAAATACTATCCATATCTAGAGAAAGAGTTATGGAGTCTGAATTCAGATGGAAACTTATTCTTTGCCCACTCTTTTGTTTAACTTTCTTGTGGTTCATTTTCACTGGTTATAATTCTTCTTTGCAACATGACTAATATGAAAAAGTTTAATGTGAATGTATGTGTAGATCCTATATCAGATTGCATGCTGTCTTGGGGAGGGTGAAGGAGAGGAAGGGGGAGAAAATTTGGACCTGAAAATTTTGGAACTGAATATCACAAGCTAAAAATAAATGAATAAATTTAAATTAAAAAAAAAAAGTCATGTGTAGATGAGTGAGCAACATGGCCTCAAGAGAGAGCAATTGGGCCTGGCCCTCTTCCTTGAAATGGAGGTTCCGAGAAGAAGCAGTGAAGCAGAAGGCAAGCCCTACTTCCATGGCGCCAGAAATGCTCAGACACTGGCTAGATAACTATTTGTCAGGGAGGCTGTTAGAAAGGCTTTTGTATCTGTTCAGAGTTAAATGAGATGACCTGACATACCCTTTCAAATCTAAGATTCTGACTCAATGATTCATTGGCATTTTCTCTACTTGGTCACATTTGGTGTATCCCTTCTTGTTGGACTCCACTGAATAAATACAATTGCAAGGACTTTTAGTACACAAGGGATTGTGTGCTAAAGCAAGAATGAAACTGGATTTTTATCTCTGCACCTTGGTGAGAGAAGGCCACATGGAAAAAAAAAAACAAGTTGTTAACTCAGTGGGGTACTCTTTATTTATTAACATGGGTATGAGGACTGTGTTCTCTGGTCTTACAGAATCCCTAGGCAAAGAGCCCAATACAGATGTCAAAGTTTTCATTTGCCTCCTGACCATAACTTAGTAGTCATCAATATCTCTAGCTTAAGCACTCTGTGAAAACAAAGCAAACACATTCCACAGACCCTTTTCTTTTCAACTTAAACAGAACTAAAGCAACATATGTATTGGCATAAGCTTAAATAAATATAGTAGAATACAAAACTTAAAAACCAATAAACCAGAGATAAATACCTGTTACAGAGTAATCAGATAAGAAGTCCTGCTCTAAGTGGTCTTAAATTAATAGATATAGCACAAATAAAAAAATGCAAAAGACTTAAAAAGTGAACATTACAAGGAAAGATATTGACTAAAGTTAGAAGGTAAAAGAGAACTAAGTGGAGGGAGATATGCATATATATTATATATATATGACTTATATACATACACATGCATATATACGCATATATACACACATATATGTGCATATATATACCCACATATATATATGCATATATACACACACATACATATATGTACACACACATACACACACTCACACATTTTGGCTCCATGAAGCAATGTATCAAGAATGTATGTGAAGGGGATAGATAGTTGGCCCAGTGGATAGAGAAGTCAGGAGGACTTCAGTTCAAATTTGGCCTCAGACACTTGATACTTACTAGCTGTATGACCTTGGGTAAGTCACTTACCACATTGCCTCACTTCCCTTATTCCCCACCCCAAAAAATAATATCTATGAAGATTTAGTGATACCAGAAGAAAAGACTAAAGAGGAAGAGATAATAGGAGAAAAGAAATATCTTTGTTAGTATAAAAGAATCATCAAGAAACATGACCACCTTTAATTTGAGAAATTTGTTTCAATACTCATTTATTAAGCACCTCTATAGGTGTCCTAGAACCTAGGTCCTACAAAGATACTTGGGATACAAAAGATGAAAAAATATGTAGTTACAACCTCTATAATATCTCCAAGGGAACAAATGAACAAAAGATTATTTTTTTAAGCACTTACTAAATGCCAGGCACTCTGCTAAGCACTGAGGATACAAAAACAGTACCTCAAGGGCCACGCATTTCAATAGGGTAGACTCCATAAAAAGGGTATTTGCAGCCAGAAAAGGAAGTCTCAAAAGTCACAGAGATGGTGAGTGTACCAGTAAAGTCATCAATGACATATCCTTCCCGGAGATTGTTTTCCATTGATTTGATTATGGTGATAGATTTGGAAGGGAGGTATAAGGTAACTAGGGCAGGAAATGTACAGAGTAAGGATGAGAATGCATTGACCCAGGAGAAGGCAGAGAAAAGAAGTTTCATGGCAGTTGGCAATAGCAACTGCTTTAAAATAAAAAAAAAAAAATTACAATGCTCTCCAATGAATACTTTCTATGAGTCACAGTACATGGAGGAAATTGCATGTCAATACAAAGTTTCCTGGACCTAGAGTTCTGACTTTTGGGCTAAAGTCCTGAGTGGATACTAACTGTCTGAACTTAGAAAAGTCATTTCAACCACTCAAATCTCAATTTTCTCATCTGTGGGTTGAATGGGACTTCCTTCTGATTCTAATGTACTGTGAATTAAAATTCTAACTTCAGAAAGTCTAAGGATAGCGATAAAAAGCTGGGCTTGGACCCAGGCATGCTGTGTGACTCTGGGCAAGCCATTTATTTTCTCACTACTGTCTAGTAAATTCGTTAAAGTTATAAGGTACAGAGGAGCTACTGACTATGTTTGGGAGAAGGCATTTCCTCATCCGGGAATTATGAACAGGTCTACTCCCTATTTTCTTTATTTTATTTTTTAATCATTTAACGCTGCAATTCAAAGAAAGACATTATCATGGAGAGAAAGGATCTTGTAAATAGTGTAAGGAATCATTTATATTAAAATTCCTGCTTTGAGCAATTATAATGTGGAACACTGAGTAGGTCACTTAATCTCACTGAGTAGTTTTCTCATTCTTAAAAGGGTATGAAAATTTTATAGCCAGCTCCTACTTTACAGGAATTTGGTAAAGTTTAAGTGAGATCATTTATGCAAAGCACTTTGTTAACCACAGAGAGTAAAATAATATCAGTAATTACTATCACTAGGGCAACTAAGTGGAGCAGTGGATAGAATGCCAGGCCTGGCAGCCTCAGATGCTAACTGGCTGTGTGACCCTGTTTGCATCAGGTCCTCATCTATAAAATGGGCTGGAGAAGGAAATGGCAAACCACTCCAGCATCTTTGCCAAGAAAATCCCAGATGGGGTCATGACGAGTCAGACACAATTAAAAAGACTCAACAATTCCTATTACTATAGTTCTCCATTGATGTTGCATTTATTTTATGCAGATTAGAGAGGAAAGAACTGGAAAATAATATTTTTATGTGGAAAGTTACCAGTCTTAATCATCAAAAGGAAAGTAAACCTTTTGAATGGAATATATTTCTTAATAAAATAGGACTTGAATATTTTAGCATAAAATTCTATTAATTAGTGGGAATGATACAACTTTGTAACTAACTCTACAAACACTGAGTAAAACATTGTACAAGATTCTTTGATGTCCTGGGAAGACAAATTGTTTGGGCTGGTTCATGAAAACTTATTTCAGATGATGCAATTAAGGGTTAAAGCTGATACTTGCACTAAAAATAGTAACATATATGCTAAATTCTCTCAACTTCCAAATATATCTGAAAAGATTCCAAGGGCTCAGTCCTAAGGGCATTCTTGGATTACAATGCTTATTATAATAAGCAGCAGGAGCTTGAGGGGCAGAAGAAGAGCATTTAAGATGACTGCAGTGATTCCTTGTTGAAAATAAAAATGTACTGCAAAGAAAGCAGAACATTTTGATTCATTAATAAAGAATCTTAACTATATGAATAGGGCACTAGGACTAGAAGATGTTCTCAGCAAGTATTTCCAAATGAATCAGATATGGGATGGACACCAGTGGTGGGGTCAGAGAGGAGCAGGAGGGCGACGAAAATGAGATTAAGTGATAGAAACATGGAATGCAAGGTTTTCAGCTGTGCGATGAAACCAAGGAAGTCGGAAACATAGTTAGTTCTCTGAGCCATAAATTTGTATTTTAATGACTGCTCCTTGGGGAACATAATGGTTTTTTTTTTTTTTTTTCTAACAAATATAAACTTCAAAACATATCCATCTGGGGAGTGTAATTTGTCAATTCCTAAATTGTTATGACTCACCTTCCTGGGGCCCTCCTGCCCCCATTCTCATGAAAGTCAACTCAGCCCTTTAAATTATAGAACCTTTGGAGTTCACTTTAATGGGAAGAACCATTTTCCACAAAAGATGGGTGGGTCACGTGCTCAGATTTCCTCTGCTTTGGTATTTCAGGAACTTATTCTTTCTTGTTTTGTACAGAACCAGTCTGAAGTGAGTAAGGACCCTTCTAATTCCATTTTCTTTAGCCCCCTTATTTCTCTAGTTCCACTCCAGCACCAAGTGGCCATTTTTCTACGTCATAAAACAAGAACGATATTGACACCATTTCACAAGGTAAGCTAAGGAACACTTACTGTTGTTCTTACAAATTGGATGTTTCTATTGATAGCGAAAAAAGATATTCCTTGACAGCTACTTATGCAAAATCTAAGTAAAATTGAAGCTGTTTGTGGCCTGATTTATTTTTTTTCCTTCAGGCATGCCCAAAGAAAAGGCAGCAATACTTTCTTCTGTGTCTCTGCTCCATCTCTCAAGTAGAAAGTAAGATCCTGGATAGTTTAAACAGTCTGTATTACTATATACTGTACTATTATTTAGCACAATGCTTTGTACTAAAACATAATAAGTTGATAAATTGGTTGTTATTGTCCCCGTTTATCTTCTTCTATAGGCAAAAGGAAATAATACAATTATAAATGCCCCCATTGTAGCTTGGAGACTTTTAGCAGAGGAATGCAGAACCATGACAATTAAGTTGTCCATGAAAAGTAGGGTTTGGTAAGTCAGTTGATACTTTGGCTGTATGGAGGTAGAAAAAATAGGTTAAGCAGGTTTGCAAGGGGTCTTACCACCAAGGCTAACATGAGGATGGTATTCTGACAAAGAACACAAAGAGAGGACAGAGTGACTCAGTGCTATATTTAGGCAAATCTTGTTGCTTTGGGAAATTTTTCTGTTATGAATAATGTAAGGTAAACCTTATATGTAAAGGAGAAATGCAAGTATGATTATCTAGGAAGCCCGGGTCTTTTTCTTCCATCTGTGTCATTTTTTTTGCTGGCATCCTGACCTACAAGGAAAGTTAGGAGGGAAACAAGTATCCTATTTCTTTATTTCCCATTCACTTTGCACATCTTCTGCACTGTTGCTGCACTTGGCATATGCCCTTTATGTTGGGGCCAGCCATATCAGAACGGTGAATCGGAGATAAAAAGCAATTCAAAAAGTTGCTTAACTGAGTAGGTGCTCTTAGACTCCCTTTTCCCTAGAAAGGAAGCCCAATATAGACTCAGACCATTATTGGTGCCACCACCATGGAAATCACACCTTTTCTCTTGGTCACCATGGAGGACTGGGGATGGGGCATTCAAAGCCTCAGGGGAGCCATTACTGCAGAGTTGCTTTCTAATGAAGTCAAATAGTAAGAATAATAAGTTACCATGAGATACATGGACTTAGAGTACTCCTGACAAATTTTAGTCAAGTGTTATTCTGCTACGTATGTATGTATGTATGTGTATCTATATCTCTAAATCCAGAGATATCTCTCTCCATAGGCAAAAACAGAGAGATCTGATGTTCTAGCAAAGGCAAAATGATAAATGAACTTTTTAAGGTCATAGGCCTTGTCCTATTCCATCATCCATTGGCAAAAATGGGATGCAAGTAGGAACAAAACTTTATATTTAGAGCCAGGAGAAGGACTCAATCAACTATGAACTAACCAGAAGAAATCACCTATAGAAATGCAATAATGCTTATTAAGTACTCAAGATAAGACCTTGATTATGAAATCTAGTGTCTTATATCCTGGACACATTCTGCCAGTCATCTGACCCTGGGGTAAAACCTAATTTAAAAGTCCAGGGGAAGGGTTTCTATTGAAATAGTGGATAGGATATCATCAAAATATGCTAGTAGAGTCGAAGAGACCACTGAGTGACTCACTTCATTCCAAACGAGCCTAAAGTACCAGAGGCCTGGTCCGAGGCAGGTCCAACCCAGAAAAGTGGTAAAGTAGAATTCACCAAGAAGAAAGGAAATGAACAGGACAAAGACACAGAATCTGAAGGTGGAATGGTTTTTCAGGGGTCATGAATGCTTGGTGCCATATCAAAGTAAAAGACAATAAAAACTGAGAAAAGACCACTGTATTTATAATAAGGAGATTATTGCTTAATAAGGAGATTATTGATCTTTAGGAAACTAATTTTGGAAAAACAGGATGGAAAACAGATTACAGATTACAAAGGCTTAACCTGAGAATGTGTAGTGACAAAATGGACTTCAGATAGATCCCTTAAGAAGTTAGAATATGAGAAATATGGAAGCAACTAGAGAAGGACACAGTAAGAGCAAAATTACTCCCCTCCAAAATGGAGGACAATGGACCATTTTGAAGTTATAAGGCAAGAAGCCAATGAAAAGCAAGAGAATGGAAAGGGATTACTTAAGTGTGGAAAGGAACTTAAGGGTCCTTTTGGAGAGAAAGTAGGGAGTAGAGAGAACAGAAAAGAGACAGTGGGAGGGAGGAGGGGAAGGAGAGGAGAGACAGAGAGAGAGAGAGAAAGAGAGAAAGAGAGAAAGAGAGAGAGAGAGAGAGAGAGAGAGAGAGAGAGAGAGAGAGAGAACGAGAGAGAACACCAACATGCCAATTGTTGTGTAGGAGTATACACAGGAGAGCTTCTAGCAGGTGTTTCAGCACTAACACATTCACTGTTGATCTGGGCAGACAGGAAGACAGAATCAGAGACATAATAATAGGTAGAATAATTACTTTATTCTAGTCTTCTCAAAGGGTTGCTGATAATGAGAGCACCAACTCCTACAGTATCTTCTAATTGCTCTCCTTCCTGGGGCTCAGGAGAATATAGTAGGAGCTACAACTCCTGAAGATCCCTTAAGTGTAAGTGGGGGCCAGTCAAGATTAACACACATTAACAAATTCCCCCAAGCCTTGATGGGGGTTGATCAAGGCACACTCAATATTCCAGTTTGTGCATTCTCCCTAAGCCACAGTGGAGGCTGGTTGAGGCAAATGCACATGAACATTCCCCTCACACATTCCTATTCTCCACTTAATAACCAGTGCATACTTAGTTTATAGGGTAACAGACAAAGAAGGCAACTGGCCAGCAATAGCCTCACAAGTTTATATTAACTTTAGCAGTATCATGATGACTTATCATACAGCATGTTCAGTGGATGTTTAGCACTTCAACTCAAAATACATTATATAATACGATATGTAAGCATGATGGAGATGTTTATAAACCAGGATCCTGGGAACTAGGCATTGTTATGGCCATGGATCCTTATTACTAGTATGTATGATCCTGGGAAGTATTATCTAAAAAAAGAAGAACAAAATCCCAGAGGGAGAGAGAGAGTATGCTCTACAATTTGAGCTACAATTAGGTGTGTGTGTGTGTGTGTGTGTGTGTGTGTGCTTTAAATTTAACACTAGCCTGATAAAAGCATTAAGCTGAAAGTAGGAGTAAGCATATATGCTTAGAACAGACATCAGGTGAGCTGGGTCCAAGCTTCCATCATCTTCTCATGGAGATAGATGCTCACCAAAAAAAGTAAGTCTTCCCTAGGAGAGTCACTTTCCTTAACAAACTGACATTAATATGTTCGTACCTCAGAAAGTCTACACATTCTGACACATCCTCCAACTGGGTGCCTGTCACTGTGTCAGAGAAAAAGACAGAAAGCTGGGAATTAATGCCAGTTGCCAGCTGACAGTCTGAAATCTTGATGATAGCAAAGCTCAGTAGAATGATTGAGTTGGCAGGTACATAAGCAACCTAGAAGCAATACAGCTCCAGATCTGACTGCTGACATACATTTTTTGAAGACTTTGTGCTTGTTAAGATAATTTTCTCTCATTTAACAGATAGATAGTTACAAAGTACACCCTTCTTCCACTCTGTCCAGGTAAGCACCCAGCAAAATCCACCTTTTTCAGATGAACACTTTTTTTTTTAAATCAACCTGGTTTCCCACAAAGCCCAAATACACAAAGGATCACATCATTAGTACATCTGCAAAACCATTTAAGTAACCAAACCATTCTGCTGTGCGCACATGCCCCATCCCCTCTTCATTCTTGTCACCTGGATGCCTAAGCCCTTATCAATTATTCTACAGGCCAAGGCAATTTCACTCTTAAATTGTATGCTGAGGGAAGAGGAGAATGTCA
Organism: Bettongia penicillata ogilbyi; assembly: GCA_023548195.1. Classification (NCBI taxonomy): domain Eukaryota; kingdom Metazoa; phylum Chordata; class Mammalia; order Diprotodontia; family Potoroidae; genus Bettongia; species Bettongia penicillata. Next base: position 20,612,758 of record JAJHZJ010000453.1, read on the forward strand.
GGGATGGGATGTCCTGCCTCTCCTGAGTTACAGGCATCCATGAATTAAATTACGTTGCTGCAGAATTACACAAACTGTCTGCACTTTGCTGATAACTATACCTTTTTTTATGCTCTCTCCAAACTTTACTTGGGGGTGGGGAAACTGTTTATATCTCATTGCTTCTCTGTTATCGAATTTCTGTTATGTTGCTATGGTAACTCCCCACCAACCTCTTTCTACTTCCCACCCTAGCCCTCACACATGATTCAAAGCCTACACTGCATTACAAACTTACATACACCGAGATACAAACTCATGCATGCAGCCTGAACATTCTACTAACTGGTATCAAGGGAAGAAAAGACAGCTCTGCTCAGATCTAGAGTGTTTCTGTATTAATTACTCAGCTAACTAGGATTGATAGCCTGGGTCCTATTTAGTGGTTTCTCCCTCTTGTTATTTAATAGCTTTTCATTATGGGTGAGATTTCTATGGATCTCCATCAGCTTATATAAGATTTTTCTCTACCTGATGTATTCCCAAACTTCTCTTGTGCACAAGGAGGACATCTTTAATTTGTTTCTCCTTTGAATTTATGATCTGCCCATAAGGTTTTATGACTCAAAATTGGGTCTTGGCATTGAGGTTTACTGGGCCTCCATCAGTAAGTGTGATGAAGCAAGTTTAATTTCTTTTTTTTTGACCAAGACATACACTGGAACATCCTTCAAGTTTGAGGGGTTTGGGGAGCAGAACCAGTAACTATCCCCTTTGGAATCACTACTTCTTTGAGTAATAGAAATATTCCATTTTTTTTAGGATTCCAAAATGAGAACAGTATAAATGATACTACTCTATGAAGTTCAAGGCAAAGGGATTGCCATAGCAACCTCTCCCCCATGGCCAACATCCCATTCTAGCACATTATACAGTGCCTGGCCCTTGGAAAGCACTTAATAAAGACTTATTGATTGATTGGATTGGTCCATTAATCACTGGTCCTTTCAGAGGCATACAGTCAGAATCATCTACTTCCACTGGGAAAAGAAAGTCAGGGGTTGAGACAACACAAATCAAGATTTGAATGTGTCTGCCTTCACTTACAATTAAAAAAAAAAACTTTGAAAACTACTGATCAAGAATATTTCATGTTTTCAGCTTGTGGTTATCCTTCTATCCTTGGCTACCCTTGTTCCTATTTTTTCTTAAAAGAACAGAATTTGCAACACTCTCTAGAGGCAAGAGTAAAAGGGCTGAGAATGAGAGAGATTGAAATTCATCTTCTCATCTCAAAAGGATTTTATAATATAAAAGGGCAAGAATAACAAAGGCAGTTTAGCCACACGCTTTCTCCCAATGTTCCTCTGTCAGCCTAATACACTTTCTCCAAATACCGCACAGAGTTATTATAACAGATCTCTGGGAGAATCATGGGCAACTCCACAGTTCTCACTGATTTCCAGAGAAGTTGTATGACATCACAAAAAAATAATCAAAAACCTAGGCCTGGACTTTTCCTCCTGGGCTTCCATACAGTGGCATCAGGGAATGCTATAAACCTCTTAGCAGCCAGAGAGACCTTGGCCTTGCTTCTCACTGAGAAACACTAGTCCATGATTTTACCACCCTATAATTCTTGGTACTGCTTTTTTTCCCTTGTCTGTTCTTCCTGTTTTTAGTGGAAGAATATTGATAAAAGGTATGACCTTTTGAAGATGGAAAGATCAGAAAAGTGGGTCATCAAAGGTCTTGAAGCTAGTGTCCATGACAGAGGATGCAACTAGTTCAGTCTAGTTACAAGGCCCTGAACAAAGACTTGAAGGACATAAGCTAGTAGTAGTGGAGGAAGGAAATCATTCAACTGCTAAACTACATTTGGAAGTGATACCACCAACACTAGTGATAGGTCTGTTTCCCAAAATGATTAGGGAAAAAAAAAGAACCCATGTGTTCTAAAATATTTTAGCAGCTCTCTTTGTGGTGGCAAAGAAGTGGAAATTGGGGGGATATCCATCAGTTGGGGAATAGTTAAACAAATTGTGGTATATGTTTATGTTGAATATTACTCTGCTATAAGAAAGGATGAGCTCAATGATTTTAGAAAAGCATGGTGAGAACTCCATGAAATAATGAAGACCAAAGAGGACACTGTATTCAGGAACAGCAGTAATGTTTTAAGAACAACTCTGAGCAACCAAGTAATTCTGATGACTATAAATACCAAAGTTAACCTCAAAGATTCTGTGAAAGAAGATGCTGTATGAATCCAGAAAGGAATATTACTGTGGTGTAGGAAATGATGAACTAGTCAACTTAGAAAAGCATGGAAAGACTTGCAAGGACTTATGAAGAAAGACACTATGTACCTTCAGACAAACCGATGATAGGTAGAAATTAGCATACTGTGGTCTTACCTATATGTATGAGTGTATGTGTACGTTTGTAGATATCTATATGCGTGTATACTATATATATGTATATATATATATACACACACACACGTCTCTCTGTGTGTTTGTATCTGCTGCCTTCTTTGAGGGGGAGGGGAAAAGAAAGTTAAAACTGAACCGAAAAAAACAAAAGAAAACCAACATACAAGCAAGATAAAGCTGGGCAGTTTGGAAAACAACGTATAATATTTATTACATAGATTTTATTGAAATGGAAATTCATTGTTTTATATTGAGTCCTCTCTTATGGTCTGCTGTGTATGTGCTAATTTTTTTTTCCCTCTCATTTTGTATTTAAGAGCAAGATAAAAAAAAATTACCAAAAAGGAATAAACCATAGAACTGGAGAAAAAAAAAAAGAAACTTACTTTCAGGCTTTCTTGAGAAACAAGTTTAAAATAATAATAGTCTTTCTAATCTGCCATAGCAAATAAATGAGGGATGACTGAACATCAGTAACCACTTTAAAGTACGTTATTAAATATGACTTTTTTCCCTCCAGAACTCAACTTGACAGCGGCTATTTCTAGTCTATGAGGCTGCTTTCATCAAAGTCAATAAGTGGTTGATGTGAAGCCCACCTGCTCTGTATAATTATGCCAAGGACACACTCTATCACCTGAAGCAAAAGACATAATTCTCAGTAAAACAGAACCTTCTTTACCTTTATTTAGCTTTTTTTTTCCTTTTACTGTGTGAAATATACCCAGTCCTAAATTACTTGACCATAGGAGACAGACGCACAGTGATCAATACAAAGCGACAGCCAACCACAGGGGTTTCTCTTATTTTTCTACAACTAGACTACCAGAATTTAGAAACAAACAAGAAACACCTGAAGACCATCACGGACTTGAACAAGACGCCATTAGATACCACACCTACAGAAATTTAGGGAAACTTTTCCACACCTAAAATACCCATCCAGGCAAAACTTGTGACTGAGATACTTCCTGATCCAGGCAGTATGCTTCAACCATGAGATTTAAACAGTGTTCCTGACTTCAAGGCAAGCTCTCTATCCACTCCTCCACCCTCCTAATTGCATTTACTGAGTTGATGGTATATAAATCTCCATTTAGGGAAAGTTTTTATTTTAGAGTTCCCCCTATGGTCTTTAGCTGCAAAAGAAAATTAAGCTAAGTACTGACTGACATAGAACTGAAACCAGGTGTGTTCTCTAATACAACATTAACTAGCTACAGGTTAATTACTCCGTGGAAGGTGGTGGGAATATAAAGATAGATTGAAAATGAACTTTGTTCTCACAGAGTTTATAGATTGAAAGAGAGCAAATGACATTTTCCTAAACTAAAAATATTACCAGGAGATTCATGATAAGAACATAGGCGATTCTTTTGAAAGAACAATCCATAACACTTCTGTCACAGGATTATGAATCTCCAAGTTGTACATTTCTTTCTGAGCATCCCCAGTCCCTGGGGATTCAACTTCAAGTCTTATGGCAGTTTATAGGAACAGTTTCCTTCTGAGAGACTACTATGAAACAGTAAACAAAAAACACACTGAGGCAAGACCATATCCATCCTTCTGTATCCACTTTGATACTACATTATTGCTTTAATTTGGTGCATTCCAATCCTTCAAGCAATGTCACACTTTCTCCCACACTTCCCGTAGAACAAATGGTCCCTTATTTTTGACAATGGCCAATAAAAATCGTGTACAATTAAAATATTGTTGAAAACCTGTATGTCCTCCATTTTCCCTGTATTTTCTTATGTTAAACCACTTGGAGTGCATAGTCCTTAGTAAAAAGGCATTATACTCTACTAGTCCAAGGATTAGACAAAAAAAACCTAAAAACTTGTAAATTCTGTTTTATTCTTTGTACTTGAGCAAAGAATTTAGCCTCTGCTCCTCAGGATAGTCTAGGTTTAAGAAATAATTTTGAATACCTTAGAGTAAGGTGATTGGTAACATAGACTGCTGAGAAGTGTCTTACTGGATTTTAAAATCTTTTCCTGTCAAAGGTAGCAGGTTTCAAATTTTTGCTATAGGTACAAATGATACTCATATTTTCTTTATGTGAAAAATTTGGAAATCTGCTCTCTTAGAATTTTCAGAAGTTTCAATAAAACACTCTTCTGTTCCTCTTCTATAATGAATGTTTCTATATGAATTTCCTATATTAGGAAAGCTTCTATAGACTTATTTTAGATGCATATGCATGACAGAAATATGAAAAAAATGAGATAGTGAATTTAAAAGATAAATTATAATCATTAAAAATCACATGAATACACAGATTCAAATATATAAGAGGCATTGGAGGAAAATAGGTACTGCATTCCAAGTGTAGAGGTGACTGCACCTTGCTGTAAACGTTTTATAGAGAGGCTGTCAATATACAGTAATTTTTAAAAAATCAATTAATTTGACTAGGTTGTCGTTTTGTTGGGATTATATGACATGGATATCACAAGAAGGGAAAAGGCACTTACATATGCAAAAAAAAAATCAGAATTTTACAAGAGCAGAAAAAGTAGCAAGTATTTACATGCCCAAGCAAATTGAGGAACAAATTGTTTCATGGAGTGCCACAATCATCGTCACCTACTAGCCAACCTACTGGAGAGGAACCTCATAATTAGCCTAATATATAGACTACTGAAGCCTTTTCAAATATTTGAGAACCAGCTGGAGCTGGCACTTCACTACCCTATTTTATTATATACAAAGTCACCTCAATTTCAAAATGAAAGAAAGTAAACACTTTGAAGCCAGGAACAGCCTCATTTTTGTTTTTAGTGCCTGGATACTGCAGAAGTTTAATAAATATAAAATGACTGGTGACTGATGAGGCATCAGAATAGGACTTACCTTACAGGAAAGTATGATAATGAATTCTATCTAATAAATGAATTCTATCTAATCTGGAAAACACACTAAAATTTGAAAAGATATAAAAAAAAACCTGAGACTGATTTGGGTTATGCTAATTAGTTCTGCTAATCTCTAGAAAATTCTACACTCCATTATTTTAACTCTATGGAAACTTTTTCTGGTCTGACTCCATATGGGGTCACAAAAAAATTGGCCACAGTAAAACTGAATGTCCAATGACCAAAAATTAATTAAAAATCAAATGCATAATGAATCTGAGGTATTTCTGGCAGTGCCTGTCTGTGTTGCATCGCAGGCCAACTTCACTGGGGCCTTAGTTCTGAACAGGCAGCATATGCACTTTACAGTACACATGCCCTCAGGACATTCAACACCAACAAATGCTGCCTAAAGACACAAAGGATGTTAAAGAAGTCCTGCCCAATACAAATGGTACATCAATATTACAAGGATTTTTGTTGTTGTCATTCGACTGTGTCCCACTTATGATTCTGTATAGGCTTTTCTTGGCTAAGACACTGATGTGACTTGCCATTTCTTCAGTAGAATAAAAGAACAGAGGTTAAGTGACTAGCCCAGAGTCACACAACTACTAAGTATCTAAGGCTGGATTTGAACTCAGGTCTTCTTGATTTCCTGAGCCACCTAGTTCAGTGTCAAGGAAGGGTAAGAGTTAAGAATTTTTTTTCTCTCCATGATTCATACTTAACTGGGGGCCACTTGTCTTTCTTTCTACCAATCCCTTCTCACTTTGCTATAATATTTTTTCCCACTCCCAGGCTACCAATTCCCTATGCTGTTGCCAGTGTGGAACCTCACTTAGGCCTGTTCAACTCTGACCTGTCCCACCCCTATCCTTTCTCTTCCTTCTTCTTTACCATTATCAAAATTTAATTGTCTTGCAGTTCATTCCCTAAAATTCTAATCTCTGTTGTATGATGTCTATGGAATCTGAGGAACATATTTTCAAATGGTTTAATATGCCAGTATTGCAGAATATTAATTTTATCTAAGTCTATTGAGAATACTCTAATAACCTCAGGGAAGGACTGTCATGTCGAGAATCCCAGGCTGATGGGGACATACTTTTGAGCAGACAAGTCTATAGTGCAAGTATGAAAGAACACACAAGTGTTGCTCAGTGTTAGAATGACAGATGCCACTGAGTCATAGATTGGGAAAAATTGATCCATGTGTGAGGATGTGAGGAGGGAAGGAGAGAGGGAGGGAGGGAAGGAAGAAGAGAGAAAGAGAGAGAGAGAGAGAGAGAGAGAGAGAGAGAGAGAGAGAGAGAGAGAGAGAGAGAGAGAGAGAGAGAGAGAGAGAGAGAGAGAGAGAGAGAGAGAGAGAGAGAGAGAATATCTAGCCCAGGGTCTGGAAAACAAAAGTCATATCTGGTGATTAGCAGAATGAAAACACATATATGTAATCTGAAGTGGATGCAACCTGAAACTAAGCATCAGAACTGGATTGCTGGCAGACAAGCCAGCATAAGAGTATTAATGAGGACCAGGAAAACGAATGCGTCAGAGAGTAGGGAGACATAAGGCACTGGAAGAACACAAACGTGAGAAGGTAAAGATTACCAAGTCAACAGTCAGGATCAAGGAACTGCTTCAGGAGAGAATGAATCAAGGTAAAGACAGACAAGATTCCACATGGAAAGAGAAGGTTGTTAATAATTAAGATGGATCTAGCTACTTTTCTAAGTGACTACTGCCAGTGTAGATAGATTGGTCTACTACAATTTAATAAACGGGAATAGGTACATGGTTTAAAGAATGGAGACTGGAACATCAGGTCATTCTGCCAAGTTCGGGACATTATACCACTAGCTATTGGTAGTTGGACACATTTTGTACAAGAGGGAAATGCTTCCCATGGTCATTTTACTTTTTCTTTTATTTTTCTCCTCACAATAAATTAAATTTGTCCAAACCATGTCTTCCATAAAGCTATGATATTTCTTGTTGAGCTAGACACTTTTTTCTTTAATATGAGGTACACAATTTCTATTTACACAAACTCATTGCCCTATCCTTGAAGCAACTATATTTGAAATTGTGATGTTAATGGGATTATAAGATCTTCCCAGCCTATTAATAAGCCTCAAGTGGAACCCACATTGGAGGGATTTGTCTAAGGAGGAGCTTGCTTAGGGGTAGTCTTGCTTATAGGAAGGTTTCCACACCTTTTGGTGCTAAGCTGATGAGGCACTGAGTCATGAGGGTCGTGATGTCTTCTGGCTGTGTATATACTCTGAGTTGGTATTTTCCTTTTGGGGGTTTGCTTATGAGAAAGACCTTGTGATTCAATGGTCAAAACTCTGAGTAGATGTATGTTCAGACTCCCTGATTGCTCAGAGGTAAAGATTCTCTCAATCTAGTGGTGTATGTAAAGTATATAGCAATAGTACTTTGGTTCAGGCAGTTAAGAGCCCTGTCCATTGGTCTTTACGCCAATTTCTCTGTTTGTATTTTCTCTGAAGTTGAGAGGGCTAACTTTTCCCCTGAACTAGTGAATGTAATTAAGGAAGACTGTTTACTCCTTTAAATTTGCTTTTCTTAGGAAAGCATATTTAAGAACCCATGCTAGTAGGCCATCCTGGGTATGCTAGGGTCTTTGCTACAACAGAAGTCTAACAAAAAGAATACCAGATCTTCAATCAGGAGACAAGGTTTTGAAATCTGATCTTCTTGCTAGTTTGTGGCCTTGTACTTTACTTCTTTATCTCTCTGTACCTCAGTTTATTCATCTGACAAATGAGGGGTTAGGGTAGATTTTTTATTGTCATTTTTCAGTCATTTCAATGGTATTCAACTCTTCATGAGCCCATCGAGCACTTTCTTGGCAAAGATACTAGTTTGCCATTTCCTTCTCCAGCTTCTTTTATAGATGAGGAAACAGAGGCAAAGAAGGTTAAGTCACTTGGCAAGGCTTACCCAGCTAGTAAGCGTCTAAGATCAGTAAGTCTCCCTGACTCCAGACCAAGTGCTCCATCTACTGTGCCACCTAGCTTCCCCAGAAGGTTAAATTGCATATTGAAAACTATTCACCAGGCACTATACTAACTACTTCACAAACTGATATCGTCACAATTGATCCATATCACAACCCTGGAAGACAGGTACTATTATTATCTTATCCTTATTTTATACATGAGGAAATTGAGGTAGGCAGAGGTTAATTGTTTGCCCAGAGTCATAGAGCTAATATAAATGTCTAAGACTGGATTTGAATCAAGGTCTTTCAGCTATCAGATCCAGGGCTAACCACTGTATCGTTACCTGCCTCTAACTGATGCTACCTAATGCCTCACTGTAACAGCAAGGACCCCAGCATAGACAGGAAGACCTGTTGTACAAGTTTAGAGTTGCTTTTCTGAAAGGAAAACAACTTTTGAGGGGTCAACAATCACTTTAATCAAGCACATATACCAACAGAAAAAATATAAGCAGAGAAATAAAAATCAATAGATAGGGCTTTCAACTGTCTGACCATAAGCAATGTATACATCACAGACCAAGACAGATCTAAGTGTCTGACATAGTTACTAGAGAGAAAAGCACCAGCATCCAGGTTTTCAAAGCTAGGGGACTCCTAGACAGCTACCCAGAGTCTTGTCTGGCCAAAGCAACACTTCCAATGAGTAAGTCCCAAAGTAAAACCTCACTTCAGAGTACTTATACACTTTTCAGAGCTGGAGGGCATAACCTTCTGAGCTTCAATAGAAATTAACCAAAGGAATTGAGCACTGTTAATGGGCAGGAAGATGTCCCCCTCCCCCCACCATTAACCTCAAATTAACATTATACTCACATTCTTATGTTTTCATAATAAATAATGTGCTTTCCTCACAATCACCCAAGGAGAAAGAGGCATACGCATGGGCAAGGCATCAGTCAACTAATATTTAAGTGCCTACTATGTGCCAAGTCCTAGGGATTCAAAACATAGTTCCTACCCTCAAGGAGCTTACCATCTAATGAATCCTTCATATTCTTATACCCATTTTACAGATGGGTAAAATAAAAGGTTCCTACTTGCCTATAATCATATAGCTAGTGAGTACTAGAGTTCAAGATTTCAGATCTTTTGATTTCACATCATGGCTCCCACATAGACCCTTCTTTAAGACAGAGAAAACTTTAGAGGAACAAGGCATATATTACTAAAACACTCTTTGAAAAGAAAAATAATAACCACTAAGAAAAATCTAATCATGGAAAATTATACATGCAGCAAGATGTAAAGAGGAAAAAGAATAACACATGTTGGGAATCTGAAAAGGAAATGGAAGGAAATTACTGAATCAATTTTCTCTCCTCAATTTTACTCAAAGTTTATCCTCTTGAGAGAAAATACCTGCATATGTTTTACAAGTGTTCCCATTCCTTCCACCACACAATCTCCTAATACAAGAAAAGAGAGGATGAAGAAATAGTGACATATCTATTATTTTAATTCATTTCCAGAAATATATAAAGCCTCTATAACTCAGGTAACCACCTACTCTCCCACCTAGATTTGTTTTTAATAACACAGGCAATAAACTAATGCCCATTATGGAGAAACAGAAAATCATTAACACATGGACGTTAACTTCAAGGCTTTGATCATTTCTTTCAAAAACCTGAGTGCTTCTCCTCCCAGTCAACAATTACCAAAAGACACTTTTGAAAAATCAGATTGAAAAATGGTTTTCTAAGCAATAACATGCTAACAAGGGATCCCAATAGTATCTCATGTTTGAACTTCAATGGCAGTAAGTTTACTCGGGGCAAAGCACTCAACTAGGCACATGGGGACAGGTAATTTGCATAAGACACGATCTTTATCCTGAGGAAAACCCCAGTTTCATTTTTTTATTCATGTTTAGTGACATCTTTTAATTCTCAGAATCATCCAATCAAACATTAAAGGGTAATTATCCCCATTTTAGAAATGAAAAGAAAAATGAGGTTCAAAGAGGAGAGTTGATAGAGACCATCAGAAATAGATGTGGGAGCCCAGTTTAAAGTTTGTCATCATGTTCTTCATTTGCGTTCTTATACTACAATTCACTGTACTGCTATTGACTTTTAGCTTTAATCCTGAAGCTAAAAGTTCAGCCTTTCATTCGACCGTGTGCTTCTCCATTCACTATGGATCTGTGTCCCAAAGCCATCCCAGCCATTTAGAACAAAGTTGTAGGAGAGTTTCTCTCAAATGATGCAGATGTTCCCTACTAAACTTCACAAAACAGAAGTGGACTAAATGAAATGGTTGCAACATTTTTCTTTCTAAGTTAGCCATAAATTTGGTTGGGGCTACAGAAAAATCTAAGCAAGGGGATTAAAATAATTTAATTTATTAAAATTAAATGAAAATAAATCATTATTAAAATTAAATTTTTTTAAATAGAAGAGGTTGCATGAAATAGTAGAGGGAGACATGATCTTGGAGTCAGGAAAATTAGGATTCAATTCCCACTTTTGAAAGCATTGCTTTCTAGAGAATCCAGGGTAAGTCAGAACCTCTCAGTTCTCCAAGCATTTCTGAGATGAAAAATCACAGAATGGATGCATATCTCCATGAATACAAGATGAAAGATCTCATCCCAAATATATAAACAATTACAGAGTGTAATCCAACAAGTAACATTAGCTAAGCACCTAAAAGAAGTACACTATATTATATTAGGTGTGGGTAATACAAGGGCAAAAGGAAAAACAGTCTCTGTAGTTGAGAGACATATTTCTCTCAAACGAGGAGAATGATACAACAGAAAAACAGAAAATAATATATTTGAGGGAGCAGAGTACTAGAAGCTAAAGAGATTTGCAAAAGGTCCCTGCAGGACATGGCACATGAGCTGAGCCTAGACGAAAGGTAGGGATTCTAAGGAGATGGGATGAGGATGTATTTCATTCTAGGCATGGGGGCAGCCAGTGCAAAACCATGGAGGCATCAAATTTAGGCAACAGAACGTAAGTTAATGTGACTGAAACAGAGGTACTTAAAATTCAATTGCCTGAAAAATGTGTGTATGTATGTATGTACACACATATATAATGTTATATCATGTATAATGTAATATAATAATATATAATGCATATGTGTGATGTATACATACATATGTGTGTGTTTGTGTGCATATATGTACACATATGTCTGTATAAAATATGTATGTATGCATGCATATATATATGCATGTATGTATGTATATATATATACATACATGCATATATATATATACATACATACATTTTTATATATACATATATATATACATATATACATATATATATATACATACATGCATATATATATATATATATATATATATATATATACATACATACATTTTTTTTCCTTAGAGGCAATAGGAATACACTGGAATGTACTGAATAGGGGTCTGACATCACATTTGTGCTTTAGGAATATTATATTTTGAAATGTGTGAAGGATAGATTGAAGGAGATCATTTCTAACATGGATTTATAATAACAACAAAAATATTATATTTCCCTTTTTCTATAGCACTTAAAGGCTTCAAAATGTATTCCTCTCAAAAGGGAATTTTTTTTTCTTTTTGTATTTAAAAAAAAAGTATTTCTCTTTAAATTTTTCTCTATGTATTTTAAAGAGACGTAAACTAAGGCCTAGAGATTCAACCATATAAACCAAATTCAAGTCAGCCTTGCACCCTATTATGTCATGGTGGCAATGCTCCCTAAATATTTATGCACTTGCTTATTCATTTTCGTTCTTGTAGGTCCATGTGGTTCTGTGATTTCACCAACTTAGAGAACCCTGGATTACTAATATTGTCAGAAGATAATTGTCCAGTTAGAAGAAAAAAAAATCCTATTCTTTAAGGAATTCAAGTCCATTATTTATGGGTGAAATCTAAGTCCTTTTAAGATGTCTCTATTAGTTGTCTCAGTAAGCTTTCATGTAATTATAATTTTATATCTTAATTTCCTATTCTATTACACTAAAGTGAGGGAAGTTACATAATTATATAATTAATACATATATTGCATAGATAAGTAATCAAAACAATAAGAAAATAAAATTCAGGTTTTTTTGTATCCTTCTTCAGGGTGCAGGGAGAAAATCCTTAAGACCCATCTCTCTCAACATCCTCCCCTACCCTTTATTAAATGTACTAGGAGGAAAGAGGCAAGATGGTGGAAAAAAGTAAACATTTTTGCCCAACTCTCCCAACACACTCCCCCTCTATATCAACTTAAAACATATACCAAATTGAATTCTGAGTAGGAAAACCAACAAAAAGTCACAGTGTGTCATTTTTTTCCAGCCTAGAGCAGCTTAGGAAGACATAAAAAGAGGTCTGCAGACTCTGTGGTAAGGGATGGTCGAGTACTGCTGAACCAATGGCGCTGACAGTACTTGGCTTTGGCAATGGCAGTGCAGTAGCAGCTGGGCACAACCCATCTCCCAGGACCCGTAAGAGGTCTGAACACATGGGCAAAAGTAGATTCCAGGGGACAGAACTGGGCATAGGATTTGGTGTCATTAGGCAGTTCTGTCACCCATTACCCAGTTCTGGCTTGCAGTTCTAGGTTAGGAAGTTATGGTCATGGCCACAAGGCAGCAAGGGCCCTAGCTATAGGAGAGTCAGAGAGTAGAACAGGAGAAAGACCATACCTCTATCCAAATTATACCATGTCAGGACACACAAAAAGCCCTCCCAGAGCTGTGAAAACAGGGGAAGGAGATTAAAGATAGGAGGTCAGGTCATACATTTCCCCAGGCCCTAGGAATAAGAAGCACCCAGTTCTAACAAAATCCACATTTAAGAAATAACTTAGGAAAATGAGCAAACAGGAAAAAAAAAGAGCTTGGCAATAAAAAAAGTATTTTGATGACACAAATTAAATGCAGATTTTACACAAACCCAACAAAAAATCCCAGAAGAGATAAGAAAGAGGTCTTAAAAGGAGCAAAAAAAAAAATTAAAAAGCAGTAGGGAAAATTGGGAAAATAAATAAGAACTATGCAAGAAAATTGTGAAAAGAGAATTAACAGTTTGGTCAAAGAGGCACAAAAATACTGATGAAAATAAGTCCTTAAAAATTAAAACTGACCATATGTTAAAAGGACAGAACCATACTGAAGAAAATAATTCCTTGAAATAAAAATTCAGCGAACATACTACTAGTGAATGTTATTTGGGAAGTTGACTCTCTATGAAGTTCAAATTTTATTAGAACACCAAAAAAATGATATAACTAAATATACCCTTGAATTTGCCTTATTGGAAAGCACAAGTTGCTACTTGTTTCAGAGAATGATGGTGATACCTTTTTATAAAAAAAAGTCACATCCCCATAAGTTTTCCATAGCATTCATGTCTGCTTCCCTTTCCCTTACCTCATAGTCGTGCCACAGAGTATCATAGGATCAAGATGTTAACCACCATGCCCATCTGTGGGTATGCCAGATCCTGCATTTATGTCTTCTGGTTTACCAGATGGCGAAGAATCAGTACCATTTGTGGTGAGCCAACTTCACAGCAGGTCATCTCTGCCTTGGCAAAGTCGACCGGCACTTTGCAAGCATTATGCTTTTTTGAGTTTTACAACAGCCCAATGAGGCAGGTACTAGGAGATATTATTACCCCCCTTTTAAAGATAAGGATGTTGAGGTTCCGAGTGTTTAAGTGATTTCCTGTGGCTAAAGAGCTAACAAGTTTTGGAGGTGGGATTTGAAAAGAGGCTGTTCTGACTCCAAGTCTATCACTCTACTTATTAAACAAAAACCTACAGAGAGGAGTGGGAATCCAGAAGAGAACTGAAGGAAATCATAGCTTCATTCTAGAACTTCTATGATCTGAGAAAGTATTTACTGAGAACTGCTTGGTTTTTCATTGTAAGAAATTGTTCAGTCATTTTCAGTTGCTTTTGACTCCTTTTGACCCTATTTGGGGTTTGCATAGCACAGATAGGAGTGGTTTGCCATTTCCTTCTCCAGCTCACTTTACAGATAAGGAGAATGAGGCAAACAGGGTTAAGCCACTTGCCCAGGGTCACACAGCTAGTAAGTGTCTGAGGCCAAATTTAAACAGAAGACGTGTCTTCCTGACTCCGGGACCGGCGTTTTATCCACTACACCCTCTAGCTGCCAAGTGTAAGAAACTATTCCCTTAAATGAAGAAGCTTTATCACTAAAAGTTGTACTTTGAGTGCCTGTGTTTGAGCTGCTCTCAAAATATCTATATCATATGCAAGCATTTGCTCAACATGGAAATATCCTATGTCACACCTCTCATACCACTTCTGAAACTAAACTTTTTTCTTTACTTATGACTTTATGAAGTTTTAATAAAATTAAGAGAAAACCTGGAGCAGTTTCTGAATAGGATTAGTATGAGATTTAAAGGGAATTCATTCTCTCTCTCTCTCTCTCTCTCTCTCTCTCTCTCTCTCTCTCTCTCTCTCTCTCCACACACACACACACACACACACACACACACACAAATAAAATGGGGACATTGGCCAGTGCCAAGGCTGGACATGGACTAGTAACTATCCCCTATCACATATAAAAAGTACTTTGTAAATTTTAAAGCATTCTATAAAAGTCAGCTATTATCATCACAGAAAACAGCATGAGATCATAGATAGGATAGAGAAAAAAAGAGTCATGGATGCCAAGAGGGGAGACAGCAGTAAGAAAGCAGAAATGAATAACCATACTATGGTACAGAAAGGATGAGGATGAGACAGGAGATTAGTCCTTTGAATTAGTTATAAAAACGCTACATAAGTAACCTTTGACAGATAGTTTCAGTAAAACCATATTCTGTCAGCCCAATGAAAGAAGTAAAGAAATCAATAGGTACTGAGGAACTGGCTGCAATGAGTATGTTTTATTTTTTTCTAGGCATTTAGCGGTGAGCAAGAAGAGATGACTATGACATGAACGAATAGTAGAAGCAATAAAAAGGATTTTTTTGAAATATATTCCAGGCATAGTCTGCATTAAATGCAGAGACATAGGTAAGAGCAAACTGAGTTTAATGAAAAGCTCGTGGTCCAGTTTGACTGGAATATAGATGCATATATAGATGCAGTGGAAGGTAACAGTGAGTAGAAAAGTAGACTAGAGGGCCTTAATTTGATTACTATAGGCAATAGGAAATCATTGGGGATTTCCGAGCAGCTGAATGACACGGTGCGATTGGAATTGTGGGAAGACAAATGATACAAGATACCTCAAGTATCTTCTGGAATCCTTTCAAAATGGAGTTTGTGGCTTTTAAACATCATTATTCCAACTATTTCTGGTTTTAAAAAAATTCTGCTATCTGCAAATGTGAAAAAAATTACATAAAAGTGAAATTTCCACCATAATGTTCTCTATTTCTAATACCAAAAAATACTCTAAAACTTTCGTTTTTATTTAAAATATTTTTATGTCACTTACATTCCCCAATATATTCTTCTTCCCTTCATCTCCCAGAATGTCATTCTTTTTAACAAAGGATTTTTTTAAAAGCAGAGAAAAAATAGCTACTCAAACAACATATTGAAAAGGTCAGGTGTTATATTAAATATTCTTGAAAATGTTTCTTAAAGGAGTATTTGCTTTGGAATGAGATGCCTGTTTTAAAGGCCAGCTCTGCCATTTGTTTTCTTACTTCTCATGGACAAGTCCTTTACCTCTGTGGGTCTTGGTTTTACTTTCGTTGAATCAGATAATCCATAAGGTCCTTTTTAGGTCTTGAAGTCTATACATCAATGAAACATGTCAATCACCACCAAATACAGAAGTGAAAGACTCAGAGTAGAGACTGAAACTGTTTTCTTTCTTTCTTTTTATTTATAGCTAACCTGAAAATATATTTTGCATGAATACACACGTCTGTGTGCATAATATACATACAAATACGCATATATATATATATATATATATATTATAGATTTTGTTTTTCTCACCTTCTCATTGGGTAGGGAAGGGAATATGAAATTTAAAATAGAAAAAAATTACAAGAGCTTCTCTGCTTAAAAATAAATAAAATAAAGTCTATAAGTCCAAGTTTGAAGTAATGTAATTTCCCCAAAAATATCAGAAGAGGAAAATGTATCCAAAAGGATCCAGATGCATTTTGAGGTGGACTCAGTAAATGTTCACAGCCAGAGACTCAAACTGCCTTAAAGGGAAGCATTTGCTGAGCTTCTGCTATATAAATCTATCACTGCATCTGTTCACCATCATTCCCAACACTTTTGTTATTACCTTAAATTGCTTTGTGCCCCTTGCAGGTATCATAAAGAGACAACTGAAAAAAAAGGAGGCATCTGTTTCTTGCTTGATAACAAATAGGAAAACAAAGTGTCCCTTGCAGAAATTGATAAAATGCTGAATGCTAGTTTCTGGGCATTTCAGGACACATCAGCCACTGAGACCTAAGAAGAGACAATCATAAGCAGTAGGTCTCTTTACCAGCATCTAATCCTCTTATGGACAATGTTTCAGAATAACAGTTACTTTTCAATACTTTTAGCCATGAGAATTCTTTGCTAAACACTAGCTGTCATTCCCTCACCATGCTATTTTCCTTCCCAAGCACAAGACTACAAATTCTCCTCAGTCTGGGGACACTGTGGTGAAAAATCAATTTCAGATAATTTGAAGGGCTTTCTCAGCACGTACTGTAAATCAGCATTGGTACAAAAGCATTAGTATTTAGAAAAATTTAAATCTTCCACCCTCAGGGTTACACACGAGAAATATGGATGAAGAGAAACCAAAAAAATCCTTAGATCTCCCAAGTCAACAGTCAAAACAAATAATTAAAACCAACCAAACAAACAAAATAAAACCTTACCAAAATTTCGCAGATTATGTGATTCTTTTCTACTGAGATAATTTTCATTTTATGAAAAATGGATCATGACTTACAAAGCTTTTGCCCTGGGAATCTACATATTTCATTTCCATATTCGATACAGGCATTCTATACATTGAAGGAATGCTCAGAGAGAGTACACAATTATTAGTAAAAGAACTCTTATGAGACAATATATGGAGAGAGAATATGAGAAATATTAGAAATATCATCGTCATATTCTATAATTGTCTGTGCTTTTATTTTTACTCAGTTTCAAATGAATTTCTGATTCTTATGAGAGGCCACATGGTGTAGTACATTGAGCATTGAACTTGAATCAAAAGGAACTGAATTCAAATTCTATTTCTGACACTATGTGATTAGGGCAAATCTCTCAACTTCCTGGAACCTCAATTTCCTCAAATGTAAAATGAAAGAGTGGTATATACGCCAGAGACTTGGTGTGAGGCTCAGCTGATATAATGTATGTAAATATTTGGATACATATCAGCTATTATTATGGAAAAAGAGTGCAGTATTCCAATTCTGAAATCTCAGTTTAAATCCTAGTTCAACCACTTACTATGACATTAAGCAAGTTCTTTTACCAACTGAGACTTTTTTTTATTTGTAAAATGCCAAATAATTACTTAATGAAAAATTATTAAATTCCTACTGCGTGCTAGGTACCATACTGAAATGACACAGAAATGCTCAGATACCATTCTCTCTGGGGAGATAGTATTTGTGTTTCTCTGTGTATATATATGCAAACATATATGCACACACATAATAAATATAATACAAAATGTCTATGGGAAGGGAAGGGGTATATATATATATATATATATATATATATATACATACACACACACACACACACACACATATATATATATATATATATATATATATACATACACACACACACACACACACATATATATATATATATAGTTGGTTGGTTGGTTGTTGTCCTGTGTCTTCGAAGAAGACCAAAATGACATCACCATGATAAAGTGAAATTTCAGTGTGTCTGATTATGACTGATTAAACCAATATGAGATTGCAATGCTCTACACAGGTTGAGTACAGATAGTCCGTGTGAATATTTGGGGTGACTCTTCCAAATTTGGGCATCCTGTGTTTACTTTGTGTTGTCTCAATTCTGCTTTTCTCAAAGAGCTCAGCACCCTTTTTGATGTGGGCATGCCATGATGAGCGGTCCTGTGCCAGTGTCTCCCATGTTGCAGTCAAATCCAAAGTTATTGAGAGAGACTTTGAGATTGCCCTTGTATCATTTCTTCTGGTCCCTATGTGATTGCCTGCCCCATGCAAGTTCTCCATAAAATAGTCTTTTTGGCAACTTTTTGGCAAATAGAGGATAAGTGATTTTTCCAGAGTTAGGTGTGTAGTAGGTATAAGAGGTTTTTGAAGCTACTAGTAGCTAAGGGAATCAGGAAAGGGCTTCTGTAGAAGATGACAAATGAACTATGTTTGCAAGTTAATGAGGGAGACAGAAGCAAAGATAATGAGGGAAGTGACTTCCAGGATTGTACAAAAAACAATGTCCTGTTCAAGGAGCGAAAAGGTAAATTTTGCTGGACTGATATGTGCATGAATGATAAATAAGAAAGTTGTGAAAAGCTTTAAATGCCATACCCAGAAGTTGACATTTGAATCTAAAGGGCATCTTTGGGGGATAACAATATCTGGATGACCTATCTAAAGAAATTGATGAGGATCAAATGAGACAGAAAAGTGTCTATCAATGTTAGTTTATAAAATTATTGAATTCATTAGAATAAAATATTACTTTAAACAAGTGATGTTCATTTAGGGAATGAATATTCATTTATCATATTTTCCTAAAAAGGTAAAGCTCAAAAATGCATCATAGTGTACAGAAGTAAATAAAATTAGCTAAGTCTAGATGTCTTTCCTGAGACTAAAATGTTACTCATTGTTAAAGTAGTTTACATTTGAGCTTATTAACAAATTCACAACATGTATAAACTATCACAACAAATTAAATCACAGAAAAATTAACAAAATCAAGACCCTGGAATGGAGTCTAAAGGTATTCACTACATGACCCTAAGATGGATGGAATCAAACTGATATCATTTAAAAAAACACCTTAGCTGAAGTTTTCTTTTTTCCTTCTCATAATACAAATAATTCAGTTCCAAATTCACAGCCTAATCAGCTTAATGTTAGCAAGTTCCTTTAAATGAAACTGAGTATCAGAGATGATATGCTAGACATCTCTCTCTCTTTTTTTTTTAATGAGAAGCTGTGCTGGAGATTGAGAGATCATCAGATCACAGGTTTAGAGAAGAAAATGACATCAAAGGCCCTCTAGTCTGACTGTTTACTTTTATAAATGAAGAATCAAGATCCAGAGGGGTAGGATTAGGGTTATAACAACTTATCCAAGGTCATATGGGTGGTACAAAGTGGCAAAGTCAGGATTCAAACTCTAGTCCTTTGATAACTTGTTCAATTCATTTCTACTGTCTGGTACTACATCTCAGGAACTATTTGTGAGGCTAACGGTCAGTTTCTATTCTTCTCTTTCGAATTTTGCCTACATTTCAAACTATGGTTTCAGAGGTCTAATTTATTGTCACCTTTATTGTTGTAAGATGAAATACTGTCAAGGAATAGGGAGCCAATATATAAAGTGGCAACAGGTTACTGGCTCATCCTGAAAGGTAAACCATGGTGTATCCATAATCTATCCCTGTCCAAAAGGGAATGAAATAATGCTAGATATTGTGGAGAGTCCATATATCTACAAGCAGAATGACTCAAGCTCGGTTTAATACATCCTGACCAAATAACCTATTACACTAGTTGTCATAATAAATGAATCAAAGAAAAGAGAACATTTGAATTATGATAGACCACTTATTTTCATTTACTTAGTGTTTAGGCAGAATATCTTTGATGATACAAAATGATCCCACTTTGGTTTTTCCTCTGCCTTTGAGACAGTTGGGTTTGGAATGATCATAGCCTATATTTAGATTGGCTTATGATTTTTTACTTTCCCCCCCAAAGTATAACAGCAAAGCATTTACCACATTATCTCATTTATATAAGTTAGATGAGGGATGATGAATTGTTTTACATTTTAAAACAGTACAACTACAAATATAACTCATCATATTTTAAGGACAATTCCCTTAACAGAAGATTTCATTCTGATCATGGAAAGTGTGTTGAGTTTGGTCAGGAGTCCCTAGAAAAGCAGTTACACAATCTGGAATTCACATCACTTGCCTGAAATTAACTACCTCAGCACACAATGGGCTTGAATTTGATGGAGTTACAATAAATGTTGTTCAAGAGTGTTTTACTTGATGGAAATGGCCATGGCAGATACAGTCTCATTCAATCTAGCCTTCTGAAAGATATTTTTTTTCCCCTTCCTTCTATGAACTTGACCAGCTAGCACACAATTAGAAAAAAATCTTCTAGAATTCAACATTTTGGTCACTTTTTAAAATAAAGAAAAGCTGACAGAAAACTGCCAACAAAAGCACTTAGGTGTGGAAAGCTGATAAGGGCAGACAGAATTGTTTTTCTTCTTAAAGGAAAGAAAAATGCAGAGCAGAGAATGGAAATTCAGAATAAAGAGAAACCTGGTCTAATGATGAGCAACTAATTATATGAAATAGATGAAATTTTATTGGGCACTAGCTATCTTAAAACATTCCAAATCATAAAGTGAAGCCATTATTTTTACACTGATAAGCCTGGATAGGCAGAAATGGAAAATAAGTAGCATGGGAAATAGTCCCAAAGTTTGGGAATTCCAATCATGTTTAGACAGAATCTATTAGATATACTATCAATGGAAGAGCATAATTATCTCCTAATACTCATGATATTTCATTGCTTTAACTGCCTCAAATCCATTGCTTCTCTGATATTGTTGAGATGAAAGAGTTTTGTAAGTCACCATTAAAAAATCTTTAGAGTACCTGTTGATAATTCATTGAACATAATGGTACAATGAGAAGAAATTGACCATAATATTTTAGGACTTGAATATGGAAAAATTATTATTCTTAATGTTCCTGAAATATCATTCAGTTATAGTTATATACTTTTTGCTGATGCCTTTTCATAAAGTAAATATCCATACATCATCATGTAAATTATTAAAATAATAATTACATGTTATTGGAATCAAATTGAATTTACATATGATCACACATTCTAAGATGTAAGAAAAAAGTTTTGAAATGAAGCAGTATGTAATAACTTTCAGTTTAAAATCTTGATCCTTCTTGAAAACTTAATAGCCCTGAGAGAGAAGTAACATGATATTGTAGAAGGCATGTGAGATTTTCAGTAAGAAAAACTGGATTTTAATCTGATTCCTTTACTTACTATGGAATATTGGGTATAGCCTCCCTAGAAATCCATTTCATCACTAAAATGTGGGGTTTGACTGGAGAATATCTAAGATGCCTTCCAACGAAGTCAGATGGTCATAGAAAGCATAAAGTAATTGATGGAATGAAGTTTTTAATGACAGATACCTCAAAGGATTGCACCATGCAAAGCAGACTTTGTATTGAACTATATGATGAAAAAAAATTCTAATTTTTACAAAAAAAAAGAATGTCATTTATTTTATACTCAGAGAAAGTCAGGATTGTTGGGGGAACAGAATGTAATCTTTCTAAGATTTTATAGGTTTTAGCTATAAATACGGAAATGTCCTTAGAGGTGATTACACCTAACCTCCTTCATTCTATGGATGAAAAACCTGAACCTCAGAAATATTAAATGGCTTAGAGTTTCGATCTTCACAAATGGTAGGGTTAAATTTTGAGCCCAGATGTTCAGTCAAATTTTTCATTAAAAATTTTAAAGTTAGTTTTACATTACAGAGTTTTTAAACCAGATACCTGAAATGAAGGTATAAATATTTTCAAAGTCATTTCAATGCCCAGAATGAAAACTGGGGGAAGAAAGGCCACTGTTTTAGAATTCTTGTTACGTAGACAGCTAGGTGGTGCAGGGGACAAGGGGAGAGGGAAAGGAGAGGGAGAGAGAGGAGAGCGAGAAAAGAGAACACATCATCTTTTTGAATAGTGTGAGAAATTCTATAAGCTTACTTAATAAATCTGAATTATTTTTTTTCTCTCTTGTTTTTCTGTGTTCCTTATGAACTTCAAATAAATGTTTTCAAAATAATCAAATGATACATGGAAAAAAAAGGGAAAGTGCAAGTTAAGCAAGCTGGACAAACCCTAAAGGTTTAGATCAACAATGAGAAAATGAGAAAGGATTTATTTACCTAGCAATAATGCACACACATACATAGACTCATCACTTTTAAAGTTCTGAATAATCTTTTTAAAATATTAAATTGGTAAAATACTTAATTTCATTCTATATATGCCCTCTTTTGGAGGGTAATAGCACAGATATATGACTTCATTCATCCAGGAAAATTACAAAAGGACCAATTTGTTCTATTAATTTTGATTTGCCCCTGGTATGCCCGGAGTTGCTGGGTCACAAGATTTGTATATATCAGAGTGAGAAATTAAACCCAGGTCTTCATCCTTACTCTAAGGTGGTTAGCTTTCTGTCCACTATTTCTCATTGGCTCTCATTAATTATTAATTCTTCACCACTTAAGAAACATAAAGTAATATCTGTCTCTGGCTCCAACCTCTTCTATTTAATTTTCAGTTTCCTGCCCATAGGTAAGGATGTTTTCTTGTTTCATCTTTTTTTTTAAGAGGCTGTGGAAATTGATAATAAACTAATTAAAAGGCAAGGCTTCCCAAACCACTTTGCCAGAAGCAAAAATGGCATATTTAAATAATCACTGAAATCGATTAAGCCAAAGTTTCATTGTGGCCTTCAGGCTATATCAGACCTGCAGAGTAATCAGGTCTTACTGTAACCTCATTAGAGTCTAGCAAACAAAAGAATTGAGCCCATCACTTAATTGTGGAATTTACTTTCCCTAAGATGCTTTGTAACAGCACCAAATGTTCCTTCATGATTAGAAATGAAAACATGGTTTTCTTAATCTTTGAAATAATAGAGGAATAGGAGTAGATTCTAGAAAGAACTATGCCATGGAATATTGGATTTGCTTGAGAAGGTAACTCGAGTCTCCCCTAGCCTTTCAAACTAAGGTGTCACATAAGAAAATTAAATCAAAAACATATAGAATGATCAGATTGCATGCCATCTTGCGGAGGGGGTTGAGCAGGTAGGTGGAGAAAATTTAAAACTGAAAAGCTTGTGGAACTGAATGTTGTAAACTAAAAATATATTTTTAAAAAGCATGTAGAATAGATTAAAATAAACATGAAAATAAGCAAACATATATTTATAATGGAAGCCAGGGTTATATATACTTTATCTTTTAATGGACATTGGCATTTACAAGTGAGTCTACGATGAATAGAAAGCCAGTCCAGATGATTCCAAATAATCTCTCGAGCTCCCAACAGTAACAACAAAATCTTCTATCTCCTACTAACTGTGCATTGTATAGGTCTAACTTTATGGTTCTGTTTATTTCACAAAAGCTAAAACTTTGGATAATGTCTTATGTGTTCTGCTGGATATAATGATGCCAATTTCCCAGCTGTGCCATGAGCTACTGCAAATAGAGGAAGACTTTATGGGTCAACCCTGATCCGTGCTCCATGAGAAACTTCAGACTATTAAAAATTGGAAGTCTTCCAGATATTTGGACTCCAGTGTGGAAAAACAGTCAAAATCAACAAATGAAGACATCCCAAATTACAGACGTCCATCTCATGACAAATAGAACCTGACTGATCATGTTAATGATGTTATCACCAGCTCTAAATAAATCAGCTCTCATTTTTAGAGAAATTTCTCTTCTTGATTTCTTGTTCTCTTTCACAGATGTAGACACAATCACCACCAAATCATTTATTGAGAGGAAGTCAAGCTCTTAACAGGAGAAGGGAAAAGAGTTTTTACAAATAAAAAGTCTTGACAAAGAAAGGAAAATGCTGAAGATTCCTACTCTAAAAAGAAAGTAAATCAGCATTTGCCATGATTAGAGTACAAGTGGCTATTCAGTTGCCTCTGCTCACCTACCTCTTGTATAAACTTCTTCTGTAAAAATCAGTATGATTACTATATTGCAGATATGTCTGCAAAATATAAACATATTTAAACATTTTCAAAAGGAATAATGGAAGGCACAGGTTACAGGATCTTGGTGGGAGAACTTGATGTGGGGGGAATCATAGTAGATGGAAACTGAGTGGAAATTCAAAAAAGCAGTAGATAACATCAGTAAATCATAAAAAAAATATCCTCATGCTGATTATAACACCTATCAATGTAGATTCAACATTGGAGAAGAGGAAAAGTAGTTAGAAAATGGTTCTAACAAAGACTTGGGTAGCCTTCACTGAAGCTTTCCACCCCGTACTGCGTTTTTCCTGCTCCTACCACACAGGGATTATTTTTTTTTTAATTTTAACACAGAAATCTTTTGGTTTCATTTTGGTCTCTGGGAGAGTTCCTGCTAAGGTTTGTTTTGTTCTTAGAGATGAAACTTTTAGAAGTTTTGTGTGTTTTTTTCACTTTTATCCCTTAAGGAAATTCTCTCCACAGAAATTTTTGACATAGTTGGAAGCCTTTCATCTTTTTGCCTCAGAGGATCTGAACCACTTATCTAAGTAAGTTGTTTGGTAACCACTTAGTTTTGTGGTAAGATACAACTAAACTCTCTTGTTTCCTCCTTTCTACCATCTTGGCCCAGGGCAGACAGCATTTAATGAACAAAGGATGTGGCCATGTTCATAAACAGAACTCAACTTCAATTAATTCTAGTCAAATTTCTTCTTATAAAATTTCAAAATGGTCAACTGACTATAACAGAGGTGGGGAATGTTATCACTGATGTGGAGAGATGATCTAAGAGCCAACAATGACATGGTCCCAGAATATAGGAAGATTTATGTGGAAGAGTTATTCCTAGACACATTCAATTCAAGACCCACGTTGATTATGAAAACTATACTCCCGACAAAGTATTTGCTTTCTTCTCCATTTATGTTATGTGTGCTAGATACATATGTGCAAAAATTGACCCATCTTGTGATATTGCTAGTGAAATATTTCTTAATGACAGGTTCCTAATGCAATTTTAAGTCTCCATTTTACTTAACTCTAACAACATCAACAAATCTCAGATTTATGAAGATCAGAAAACAGTTCAGCTGTAGCTACAGGAAGTACTTCTACAAGAGAACCAAAAGTTATCATCAGAAATTTTTATTGAAGTCTGCCAAAGAGCAGGAACTTGCAACCTTTGAAAGCAATTTTCTTTCTCGTAATGTATGTATTGCCAGGAAGGAATGTTTTGCTTAAAATCAAGACTAAATTCGTTTCTTCTCATTTTTAGCCTATTGGGCTTAATGTGTCCCTCTGAGGTCAAACAGTATAGAGCTAAATCCATCTATGAGAAGAAGAGTTATCCTGTTCATGTTAAGTCTTTTCTGTTCTAAGCACCCATAGGTCCTTCCAATGTCAGCAATGTAAGCCCTTTCTCATTTTTTTGCCCTCCTTTGGATGCTCTTGATAAACTACGGCACCTAAAACTGACTACAATATGCCAGATGTGTCTTGACAATGGCTATGTATCACAGAACTAAGCCCTTTCTATTCCCGGGAATTGTGAATCTCCCTAAAATATCCATAGACTGATCTTTCTTCCTTAGCCACCGTACTACACAAATAACTAGCTTTGAGCTTTTAAGACCACTAACACAATGGATTTTTTTCAAGCAAACTGTGCCTAAAACGTTCCTCTTCTACATATGGCCAAAAGGCATTTTTCCTCTTCCCCCTTTCCCTTTGTTGTGCCTTTAATGAGGTCATTTTCTGAGGTTTATACTCTCCTTGGACCAAGAACAATGCTTTGACCACTCCTTTGTGCTTAATAAATATTTACACAAAGAATCAATCCTGAGTTTTGACAAAGTAATTGAGAACCACCAAATTCTGTGGAAAACTTAAACTGTTGAAGATTTGTAAGTCCTTGATGCTGTCACAACAGATCCAACAAATGCCAAAGATCTTTATTTAACCTTTGCCTTTATGTGAATAATCAGAATTTCAGAGTGAACTAACTGCGTAGTGAACATGGCAAATGTGAAAAACTAGGCAATTTGAGTCTCATACCTATGATTTTGTTTGAATTATCTGAATAATTATCTCAGCCCTCCTCATCTGCTCCTCCTTTTACATGAATGTGGGGGAAAAATTCCTCTACTCATTATTATAATTGATGATAGAGGTGAACCATGTTCAAAGAGTCTAAGAATTTATAAAATGCTTTAAGACTTGTCATAAAAACTTAATGCTTGACCTGTATTATAGGATTTAAGATGCTGCATTTTAGAGGGACTATATAGGCAGCTAGGCGGCACAGTACATAGAGTACAAAGTCTGGAGTTACTAAAACTTATCTTCTTGAGTTCAAATGTGGCCTCAGGCAAATACTATCCATGTGACCCTGTGCAAGTGACTTAACCCTGTTTGCTTCAGTTTCTCATGAGCTGGAAAAGGAAATAGTACTCTAGTATATTTCTCATTTGGGCTCATAAAGAGTTGAATACAACTGAACAACTGCAACATGAACATAATAAAATTATCTCAAAGTAGATGTAAAGAAATTGTAAAAACAGGAAAATTAAGTTTAGCTCTTAATTTTACCTGTATAAAATTTACAATAAATATAGTTCTTTACGTAAAATTAACATCTTCTTTAACCACATTCCTTCATAATGTTATAAACAGAAATATATTTATGAGAGGCTCAAAAGAAACGTTGGCTTACTTTTTTAATATATGAAAGAGGCAGGTTGTTTTTTAAAAGACAAATGAATACTTTCATTTTCTACCATCAGTGGACCAGAAAATGAGATGGTGAATATTTACAATTCATTTTGCACATAACTTATATGGAATGAAGATTGTGAATGCTAGAATATCTAATAAGGAAGCATTTATATTGGAAGTCTATAAATAACTGACCTGACATTTATCTTTGATTTCATAATTCTAACTAGAGACTTGGACATACTGTTAAAAAAAGAAAGGTACTCTTTTAGAAAACTGTTATAGCTGTGATTCAAATATACTACCATTAAATGACTAGATTTTATAATTTTAACTGTCACCTGTCATGTGAACATGAGAGGCAGCACCAATAATTCACTACACTTTTGCGATTTATATATAACTTTAAATTATTGTGTTAAAAATGGACAAAGTAGACATCTGAAGTAAGTGGAAGATTAGAAGGTATAAAATAAGCTTTCCATTGATGTTGAGGGATGGGTGAAAAGAGACTTCAAAGTACATTTTCCAAAATGCTTATCTACATAGCTCATAATCATCCGAAAATTCAATCTACTCTCCATTTCCACTTGACCTTTATTATTATTATTATTCAAAAAGAAAATATGAATAATGCACGGAAGGCTTCTCATCCCGGATGATTCCTCTACCTTATTTGTCAGTTGCCCCAGGAACCTCATTTTAAAGAAAGGGCCCAGACAAGCACTATTCACTGCTTCCTTTCTCCCTGGTCTCCACTCTGGACTCTCCGAACTGCTTTCTCCACTGCAGTCCACTGAGGCTATCTTCCTCCCTCACCACCATCTTTTTGCCTTCCTTTAATGTATAGTCTTCCCCATCTAGAAGATAGTTCCCTGAAGGAAAGGAAGTCTTCAGGCTATCTTTTTGCTTGCTCTTAAATTCCTAGAACTTAGCCTACTCTGGCTCAGAGTAAGTACTTAATAAAATTATTTATAGGGTTTTAGCCATCAGAAAGACAATTCATATTGAATGCAAAATGAGAAGTTATTAAATAGTCACATGTCAAATGAGTTGTCATAGTACCATGATGCTCCCCAACCCCTTCTGCAAAGGCATCCAACCAACTTCTGTTGAAGGTGGTTTTGTGGTTTCTCCAAGGAAAACTGAGCTCCTTAGGACATGTATTAGAAGTCAAGGGACCTCTATTCAAACATTGACTGAGCTACATACTATCTGTGTAAACTTGATAAAACACCTAACTTCTGTGTAAAAGGACTGGGGCTAGCACTAGACAACTTCTGAGGGATCCATTCTGGTTCTAAATTTATGGTTCAATGAGCAATCCGTTGATTCATATACTTCCAAGAGAGAATAATTATTTGATGCAATGGCACTACTTTCAGGATTAACTTGGGACAGTTCCCACCTAGAAAACTTTAGGGCAAATATCTTCATTGGGAGGAGATTTTAGTTTGATATAAATTCCATAAATCAGAAATGGAAGGGTCCATGTAAACCCAAAGGGCTATTATAAATCCCCAAATTAACTATAACTGTCATATGAAAAAAGGTGCTATCTGAATCCAGAGAATAAACTGGTAGAGTATGTAGAGAACAAGTATATATACACACACCTTATTTATGTGTGTATATGAGTGTATGTATACGTGGGTATACATGCATTATGTGTGTACATATATATATATATATATATATATATATATATATATAGAGAGAGAGAGAGAGAGAGAGAGAGAGAGAGAGAGACAGACAGACAGAGACAGAGACAGAGAAACAGAGAGAGACAGAGACAGGGAAACAGAGACAGAGAAATAGGTTGTGTGTGTGTACATACACATGCATAAACAGACAAACACCCCATTTGTGTCTGTCTATCTATGTATCTATGTATGTATGTAGGTATCTATCTATATCTCTATATAATGTGTGTACACACATATGTATATATATATTTATAGACATAGATAAGGGTGTATGCATAGGTATGTGTGTATACACACATGCCTATTAACACATACACATACACACCTATTCCTGTCTAATGGTAACCATCTCTTGAGTAGCGGGGAGAGAAGAACAAAAGAAATTTACATGATAATTTATATATTTGAAAGGAATAGCAACTTGGATATAGCAGATATACAGTTTCATTTACAATCATTTTTTTATTGGATAATATTATGGAAATGCTTGTTTTATTACATAAATTTAAAATAAAATGAAAAAACATTGCTCTCATGGTATAATTCATAATAATAATAATGTTAATAATAAATATTATTTTACAAAAATTAGCGCAGTGCCTGGAAAACAACAGACACTATCTAAATACTTATTCCTCTCCTTTCCCTTAAAGAAAAACAGCAATGACAACAGCACAGAACTAGTTAGAATAGAACGTGGCTAATTAAATCTCTGGAGACAGAATAGAGTAGGATGGAGAGCAGATAGACAGTTCCCTCATTTTACAGATTGAGTGAATACTCAGTAAAATTAAATGGCTTTTCCAAGGTCATATTCTGACTCAGTGACAGTAAAGCCCTTTCTACTGAACTCAACTGCCTCTAGTTTCATTCAGCTTATAAAATGGAAACCCCTTCCCTTTTTTTGTATCTTCCTTATTTGGTTCACAAGCAAAAGATCACAAATAAGTAACTTCAACATTTTGAGAACCCTTTAAAAATGATGACGTGGTGGATAAAACCAATGCTGCAGGCAAATCATGTTAACTTCAGACTTGAAGAAGGTAAGGTATCTTCTCTGTTTTTTGGGGGAAAGTGACATATATGTGTTTATGTATGCATGTGTATACATACATATACATGTATATGTAAGTTCATGTGATGATATGTTACAGATATTTTCTTTTCTTGTAGCCCCAATCAATTACAACCAAAACTTCAGGATCCCCAAATCACAAAATTCCCAGAATACAATGGTTGCAAGAGATTTCAGCTGCCAACTATTTCAACCCATACCTGAAAAATGTCTGTAGTAAAACATTTCTAAGCAATCATTCTCATGATTATATCTTTTTCCTTCCAGTCTTTGGAAGATTACCTAGGAGAGGAAACCTAACATGCCTCAAAGAAGCCCATTGCACTTTGAAACAATTCTAATTGTTGGATCTTTCTGATTTTAAGCCTAAATTTCCCTCCTTATAATTTTTATCCATTGCTCCAAATCCTATAAATTTTCTAATTAAGATGCACCCAAAAAACCCAATATGAGTCCTTGTCAAGATGTCAAACTCACCCTCTGAAAAGGGAAAATGATTCAAAATAATGGCTATTTAGGGTATAGATGATATGTAGCACTTGTTTCTGTGACCAAAAATAAAAATGGTACTTTTACAACTTTAGCACCTTACCATTTATTCACTGACTTCTATTTCTTTCTATTCCCTTCCCATTTTCTCTCCTTTTTATATTCCTCTGCACCTTCCTTTTCTTTTTTATTTTCCCCACTCTGGACCACCAGTAGCAATCCATGGAAATTTTGCTTAGTTCTCCTAGTGATACTCAGGAATAAAAAGGGTGCTGTCTTCTTGGCCAATCCACAGGAAATGATAATTGTTTTGGCATGGTCCTTCCATGCTTTATACTGGCCTCCAACTTTGCTGAAGTGTACAATTAGGAAAGCTGACTCCAATTTTCTAGGTGTATTTTCAAGCAAATATCACAACTGAGTTGTTGGCCAGCATATATGGATTCAAAGTGGAAGGGTGGGGGAAGTTTTTAAAAGATCAACATATTTACACAGGGAATGAACACAAAGAACAGAATGCCCCTAGCTTCCTTAGACTATTTTACTTAATGGTTCCATTCCAATTTCCATCAACCAGGCAGACTTGGTACTTCAGCCAGTAATGGAATTAAAACTTGGAAGGAAAGGAGGAAAAACCTGAACTGAAAATTATTAATGCTTTCATTTTTTCTACTATAAAGCTTTTCCTGTAGTTTAATCCTCTTCTGGATTAATTTAAGTCCTTGTCTTTATAACAGAAAACACAGATTTTTTTTCCCAACAAATATTATACTTTTTCTTTTTAAATTGCTTAGGTAAATTTTGGGAGAGTATTTAAAGCAAATGGGCATAAATCTACTTACCCCCAGTTGCTACAGTGATTTCACGTAGAAAATGGCCATAAAATGGAAAATCGAAGGACAGATTCACTCTCTGCAAGGAACAATACCAGAGAAGAAAAATCAATAATCTACAGAATAGTAAATATAAAATAAAAAGCTTTTAAAAATACAACGTTCCAAAAGAGTTGAGAAAATGGACCTCTATCTTCCTTGTGGAGGCAGGAGGATAAGGATGCAGGATATCGTATATGTTGTTGGACATGAATGATGTGATGGTTGATTCTATCGAACTCCTCCCCTTTTTATCTTTTTCCTTCTTTGTTATGGGAGATGATTAGAGGATAGAGTAAAGGAGAGAAAGAAGATTTGGAAATCAAGATAATCTAATATTATAAAAATTCTATCAATAAGAATGTGCTCTGTTTTCTTTCTTTAAAAGATGTCTCCTTCCTTGGTATTGGAAAAGTGAAATAGTCCTTACTTAAGGAAAAAAAATGGGCTTAGAAGTGATTTATTATTCTTGCAGATAGGCAAAGCAATCATCATGTTTGTTATCAGTATCCTTACTGTTTTGCAGGCAGCTACTTATGTATGCATAGTCAGCTCGCTCCATGAGTTACTTGGTCAGGGATAATGAGGGAGAAAACTAAGTATGAATGAAAAGAATGTTTGGGAAAATTTGTTTGAGTCATATGATGCTTTTATTTTTTTCCACATTTGACCATCAACACAGCTAAACTGGGTTGCATAGATATTTCCTTAAAGGCACAGTAGGGCTTCTAGTACTCTATATTCTTTCTCTACACCTTATGATGAAAAGCACGCTTTTGTCAATCAATTTCAAAGGATTGGGAAAGTGGAGTCAGATCATCATAGTCCTGTGCATGAAGAGTGTAGTTTTTTTTTTTTTTCCTAGCCATATGGCGATCCCACCTCTTGCTATCTTTGCTTTCAGTGTGGTGGAGTGACTTTGATAGAACACTATCATTTCTAAGGACTTAAACTGAGAATCACCTAAAAAGTCAACAGAGAAGCAAATGCCAAGTATGAGCAAGCTGCAGTGTACTACAAACAACTATCAATGAGAAATTATGTAAAGGATAATAAAATACATATGAACAAAAAGGGATGAATTAGTCACAAGGCAAAGATGAAAGCTACGTGATAGGCAACCCTCGTAAGAGTCTATCCCCTTACTGTTATGGGAAAATATCTCTCACATATTTTGTATTCCCTCTCCTCAACCCTGACCAGGAAGACCTTGTGGGAAGATTTGGATGAAAGTCAAAAAGAGTCGCATGGTAGCACTCTGAATTACTGAAAGAGTTGCCCATTTCCTTGAGCTCATGATCCATTTGAATTGAGTATGGCAACCCAAGGGACACCTCTGAAGAAGAGGTTTTTATCATGTCCGTTTTAAAAGAAGGCTCTCTCCCAGAGTAATGTAGTTCATAACAATTGAAGCCACCAAACATTCATCAAAATAGTCACAATTTGCAAGACATAGTTCCTATAAAGTGATGCTGCTCAAATAAATGAAAACATGGAAGACTGACAGAGAATGAAATCTCATCTTTTGTATCTTGAAAGAATTATTAAAAGAATGATCTTTTTCCCCAAAGGGAAGATTGAGCCCTATGGATATCTATATTTATATTATCTAGTTTGTAAAATCTAGTTAAATTAGTTGAATTTTAAAAGAAGTGGCCTAGTTAAAATCCAGGGTATTTCTTGCTATTAATGGAGAATGAAAGTGAGTTGTAACAAGAGCTTCATGTAGAATAACATGTGACTTTTTAAGTAGAAGACTTCATGGGATGTATATGGCTATTTAGGTCTGGAAATAAGCAGTGATTACAACCTGTCTACTAAAAATAATGGCTACTATGTGAAAACCGAATGATTACTAAAGCATATTCTCTCTCTCATATATGTATGTATGTGTATATATATATATGTATGTGTGTGTGTGTGTGTGTGTGATAACAGTAAAAGTTAAAAGGACAGGCTCTTAGATTGAGTCTAGCCTTTTTAGTATTCAACCAATGATTGGTTTCTATAGACATTCAAGTTTTTTAATGACTTCTTTGGCATGAAATTGATCATTCATGAATTACAGCAACTTTCAATTAGGTTTTCTTTCCTGTTTAATGAAAGCTCCACTTTGTACAAGGATTTATCATCCTTTTTTTGAGCTTTCTAATGAAACAAAAAACCATTTTCCACTGTGCTCACTAAAAAGAAAAGATGTTAAAAAAATCTTAATGAAAATGAGTTGTACCTCTGAGTTAGCTAGGTGAAATGGAAAGAATGTTGTCCTCAGAATTAGTAAGACATGAAGTCAAAGCCCATTTTAAGACATTTAGTAGTTATACGACTCTGGGAAACTCATTTAATGTGTATCTGCCTCAGTTTCATTATTTGTAAAATGGAGATGATAATTGTAGCTACCTTTTACAGTTGTTATGAGAATTATATGATATAACTTATGCAGAGTGTGTTGCAAACTGTAAAACAAAGCACAGATGTTGGCTATTGTTTTCAGAACAAAATTGTACATATAGGAGAAAATTAGTTAATTTTATAAAACCAGTAGATAAAACATAAAGAAATTAGATACTGGGTTCTTAAATGCTGTGCAAAAAATGGTGCATTAACATCTTTACCAAACTAGAAAGAAATAAATTCTCAGCAGAAAATGTGTTAATTGTTCAAGGATCCCCTGCTATCTCATGAAGATCCTCTTACAAAGAGTCGGCCACGAGATATTTGTGTGTCTTTTGTCTTTCTTCCAAGTTAACGTATAAAATTGATAAAATAAATAAAAAACAGCCCTTACTAATCTGTGCCTGACTTTTGGTTCTACAGATGATGATGTAGTGGAAGTGGAGATGCTAAGGATTACATGATTTTAGTCAATCTATTTAAAACATTTATTTATTTGGTATTCTTCAGATCCCATCTTTATCCAAACACCAACAATGGAATTATAATGAAATAGATCAAGTCATTCGATGTGGTATAGTTCTGAATTTGTTCTCTGGGAAGTAAGACAAAAGAGAAATTGGACAGCCACGGTCAAAGAAAAGTTACCAAACATCACTCAATATATCAGAGAAATACTCCTATGGGGAAGTTTACATAAAGCCATGTACTATAATCATTCAAAGATGAAAGCCTGGGGGTAGGGGAACTTCAATTTTGTTCCTTTGGAAGAAACCATAGCTCTCTTAAAGTATAATAAGTTTGTTCCTGAATACAAAGTTTATAACAGTACAATTGTATATATGATAAACAGTGCCATGGAAGATTATCAGGATATCTTCATTAGAATCATACAAGTGTCATAAGTTGAAGAGTACTTGTATATGACGTAGCATAATGTCTTTAATAATTTTACAGATGAGACTACTAAAGCTCAGAATGGTTAAAGAGTTGCCAAAGTTCATCATTTTCTGAGACCTAGTTCTCCAATGTTCATTCATTTAGGTTAATGAATTGCCATATTTGCTAGATATTAATTGCTAATTTTCAAATAAAACTTTGGTCTCAAAAGTTAAATGGAATATCACTGTATCTTTAAGATGATGATTTACCAACACTTTCCATATAAATCCTTTCCCTATCATCATAACCACATGTCCTCCTGAAATTAACCTCTAGTTAATTGCTGTATATTTGTTTACTCTCTCTCTCTCTGTCTCTCTTTCACACACACACACACACACACACACACACACACCTTTATATGTTAGTTATTGTAATTTAGGAGAAAGTGGGCTGCCCATTACAATGATTTCCCCAGGATTCTGGATGGGGGCTCCTAGTCAACAAACATAGCGTTATCTCTTAATAGTGACCTTATGTTGTGTCTTATATAGTGACTGCATCATCATCAACTTTTGTGATTTTCTGTGAAACAATCTTCAAAATGAAAATTTGGTATACACTGGTCCACCACATTACCACCATTGACACTTGAGTAAATTTCATGAACAAAACAATAGCAATCTGTCTTTTATCTTACAAGCCAAATAATTAGATTTTTTTTAAAAAAAATTTCTCCTCAAGATGAAACTCACTTAAACACAAATAACTTATTTGACAAAAAACACTTTTTTCTAAGGAATCATATGAATAATTCATGGCAATTGAGAAAATATGTACATATCCAGATAAAGGGAAACCAGCAGACACAATTTTCTGAGTTTTTCACAAATCCTTTGGCAAGTTTGTAGGCCAAAGGCTTTTAAAAGAAAAAAAAAATCACCCCAGGATTCAGGTTTATTAGTACATTGTTCTTAAACAAAGCTAGGGTACCCAACCTTGAATGCTGATGACAGAAAAGACTATAATCCTCCCTGGGACAGCTACATTTTCTGTTGGCTACAGAATGCTCAGTAATTACAGCTACTTAACTTTGTCAGTCTTTTCTAAGTAATCAGCACGATCTATCTTAATTCCTTTAAAATAATTCTTAATTCTATGTCCCCAATTTTATTTCAACTCCTTTTTCTATTTCTGTTCAAATAAAGTAATTAACTCTTATAAAATCTTGATTTATAAAAGCTCTAATAAGAGCTAAATATTTGAATTTGGCAATTTTCTAATCCAGATTTTTTTCTTCTTAATCACTTCCTATTAGCCTAAAACAACCTTCTGTTTTTAGTGATCCTGCTAGATCCCTGGAGGTCTCCTTCTTTGATCTTTTTATCACTTTCGCTACTGAAGGCAGTCTAACCACATAATTATATTCACCTTTTCTAAACTTTAAAATGTCACTAGCTTCTTTTTGGATAAAGGAAAACCAAAGGAAGACCTGAATTTATGCACTAGAACCTCAGCTGTGTATTATCCTTAATCACTGAAGATTTGATTTCCATGCTAATACTTTACTGAGGCAGTTGTGGAAGGGTAGACAGATAGCTGCCCTCCCTTGGATTCAGGAAGACCTGACTCCAAGTCTGGCCTCTGAAATTTACCATGCTGTGTGACCCCTGGGCAAGTCAAATCTCTCAGTTCCCAGGGCAATGCCTCCACAGTGTATATGGGCATATAGCTGTGAATCAGAACTGGTATTAGGAGGTTTCTCATGGGGTGTTCATGCTCCAAGAAAAAGTCAACGTATTAGTAATAATCACCCCTAAATGGCCTATCTTATTCCTTCCCCCACCAAAAAATGCAATATAAAATACACACTGCATCATTCATATGGATATAGTTTGAAACCCTTAAAAACTGTTATTTATTTTTGTATGAAATGTCTGGATAAATGACTCAATTATCTGCTTTAATTTTATATCTTATTATAATCAAATGATTTCCTTTATTTTTTTAATATGAAGAAAGACTTTGAGAATACCAAATCGGATTCCTTTACTTTGCCCAGGAAAATAATTCCAGACTACGCTGCTGATTCATTTTCGTGGGACTTTCCTTACCCTGCCATAGAAATCTCTTCACTTCTAGAAGCTCACTCCATCCCTGGATTATTTCTTACTTTGAAAATACTCCATTAGCTCATGGAGCAGTTAGGTGGAAGAGAGAAGAGTGCCAGCCATAGAGTCAGGAAAACATGTTCCTGTGTTCAAATCTGTCAAAAGACACTTACTAACTGTGCTATTCTGGACAAGTCCCTTAACTATCTTTGCCTCAGTTTCCTTATCTATATAATGAGCTGGAGAAAGAAGTGGCAAACCACTCCAGGATCTTTGACAAGAAAAGCCCAAATAATGAGTTATGAGGAGTTGGACATGATTGAACAATATAAAACCTCATTTTTAGATTGGCTGGTTTCCCCTAGAATGGCCAATTTAAGGAAGAAGCCCAGGTCAAACATTTATTATTTTTCTCCAGGCTGAAATACTAACTCATCCCCATAAGTCAAGATCTACCTTGCCTCTCATCCAGTAAGAGTCCTTTTCCTTTTCAGATCTTTTTATATGTCAATATCTTCCTGAATTGGAATATAAACTCAGTGGGGCAAGAGACTGTGTCCTTCTGTTTGTATTTGTATTTTTGGTATTTAGCATAGTACTTAGCAAAAGTATGTGTTTAATACATGTCTGATAACTGACTGATGGGGTATCCCATGAAGAAAAGGAGAGCAGTTCAAAATAAGTCAGGACAATGTCCTCTGTTTTCCAGCATCTAATTTCTATAAGTCAGTTATGAGGATTTTAAAGCTGATAGCTAGGAAATCCTGATGTTTAAAACTGATTTGTACCTATGGGATAATTGCTTTTTACCTAGTTGTTGCTTGGCCGAGGGAAAAGTAGATTCATTATGAGTTAGAGATAAGTCATTTCACACAACAAATCTCACATTTGATGGAGTATGGTTGGTCAAGAGTAGACCTTCAAGTGAGTCAGAATAGACTTCAGAGCTGTATTTGAGAAAAATCATCAACACTGGGATCAGGAGAGATCTCTGGGGAATAGACCCCTCTAGATAGACTTTGCTACTATCTGCTACTTGGAAGAGAGAACTTAAGGAAGATAAACTCTGTATTCTTCCATACCCCATTCCCACTTATTGTCTAAGAAAAAGAAACCTCTCATAACCCAATCAAAGGAGCACACCTGATGAAGCCCTACAGATCACTGGCTTAGAGTTTTCTGCTTTGACACAATGGATAAAGTACTAGGCCCAGAGTCAGGAAAAGCTGAGTTTAAATCTGACCTCAGACACTTATTAGCAATATGAACCCTGGACAAGTCTACTTCAGCTTCTTCAACTGTAAAATGGGGATAAATTTTGACACTTACATTCAAAGGTTGTTGTAAGAATCAAATGAAATATTTGTAAACCACTTTGCAAAGAGCTTGGCATATAGCTGGCACTTCACACATCCTTCTTTCTTTCCTTCCTTTGTCTAAAAGACTGCAACAGAGTCAAGTCCAAGTCTGAATTTTAGATAGAGTTTAACGGTCATAAAAAATCAATTTCACTCTCTTTGACTTCACTTTCATAGTAAAAATTAAGGCTGCTGTACTTATAACCAGATAATCCCTAGTATTATTTCCAACTCTAAGATTACGCTAGAGGTGTGGTTTGCTTTTTGGGGGGAGGGAAAAAGGTATTAAGTCATCTTTCATCTTCCCCCAAAGTATCTATTTGTTGTAAAGATTATCACTCCACCCTGATCCATCAGTAATTAGGATTTTTATTTGCCAAAAGGAAAGAAGCAACTGACCTTAGTAGCTAGTTGTTAAGAAAAATAAGTTTAAGTAGGAAATTACCAAATGCCTAGGGGCAGAGGATGATGGTGATGGTCGGTCTTTTTTTCAAAGACATCAGTATGCTCTGCTTTTCTCTGTGATCCTCTGAAAGAGTAAGTGCCTCTCCCTCTCTACCATTAGTCCTAGGCACATGGAACAGCTTATCTGAAGTGTAAACATACTGAGTGACAGCTGT
Source organism: Bettongia penicillata ogilbyi (assembly GCA_023548195.1). Classification (NCBI taxonomy): domain Eukaryota; kingdom Metazoa; phylum Chordata; class Mammalia; order Diprotodontia; family Potoroidae; genus Bettongia; species Bettongia penicillata. Next base: position 20,651,286 of record JAJHZJ010000453.1, read on the forward strand.
GTCAGTGACCTAAATTCTTTCATTTCTTACCTCCTAAGAGCAGATTCCTGAAGCATTATCTAAACAGTTACCTGGCTTGGCATTCATGTAAAAAAAAAAAAAAAAAAAAACAGGAATTTTAATTGTTCAATCATTGAACTACATCTATGGATTAACTACTGGCAAACAAAGTGACTGGGGGGATGAAAATCAAAGCAAAAACAAAATGCCAAAGCAAGCATCAGGAAGGGAGAAAACAAATGTTCAGAAAATAAAAGCAAAATTCACATTTTCTACTGTAAATGATCGTTAGAGGAGGAAACGTTAAGTAGTATTTCAGTATGAAAATAATGATACAGGTCTTTGAAATCCCTATAGTACTACCCTGCCTTTAAGCCCAGACTGTGCAAAACACGTACCAGAAATGAGATGGGTCAAGCTAACTTTTTAGTTCTGTGCAGAATATGAAAAAATATGAATGTTATTCCTGCCTTAACTAAGTTTTTTACTCTCTGAGAAAAGTGTGACAGGACATGGACCATTAATCCAGTGGTTGAAAGCAGTAGAAACCTAATTAGATGAAGAAAATGTTCAGGGTAGGGGGATAATCAATATGCAAATCTGTTGATAGTGACTTATCGCTCTTTTCAGACAAAAGTAGCATTCATTGATTTGATTTCCTGAGAAATCCCTGCCTCTTCAGCATTCATTCCTAACTGCATGCAGAATTAAGTTTATACATTCACTAGATGATACTTTTCACAGGAATAATAATGAAGAGTAATTTTCACAATTGCATGAAACATGTGTGTGAAATAGTGCCATATGCTTTGATTTTTTTTCACATTGCCAGATTTGCTGCGGTTATTGAAAGGCGAAGAATCAGGTGTCTCCCAATGGCCATGTCTATACTGCAGAATTTTGAGAATTAACTTGGGCTTCATCCCAATACTGAGTCATGATTGGTGGCACTGGCCTATTTGAGGAAGGTAAACAGTGAAAGAAAACCATTTGACCCTTTACTTATCAATTGGAGTCACTAAAAGAAACTACATCTAGACCATAGAATGGAGGGAAACTTGGAGGTTATCTGATCTGCCCCCATCTTTCTCTAGCTAAGAATACATGGCATACCCAGAGGCATATAACCATTAAGTTTGCCAGACAGGGTCTAGACTCAAATTTTCTTCACTAGCCCAGTCCTCTACCCACTGCATCACATAGCTGTCTAACTGCGTTACTTGGAAAGCAAAGTATTGTACTTTGGCTCATGGGAATTTTGTAAGAGGATTGCAAACTGGTAATGAATCAAAACCTTTCTATTCAGGGGGCTGGATTAGAACACTTCTCAAGTCTTTTCTGTCTCTGGGATTCTATCACTCAAAAAGGGAAGGAAAGGTTAAAGTGGTGTGTCTGAAGTATCTCATATTAACTAGCTGTCTATACAAGCCCATGCCTTTTTTTCCATTCATAAAACTTTCAGTTATCACAAAGCTTTAAAGTGATATCAAAGTGTCCCTGTAGGAATCCTCTGGGTCAGGGCCTAAGCAAAAAGTCCTCAGCTATAGGGTCTGTTCCAATGTTTGCCCTTCTATTATTTCAACTTCTTTTTGTTTTCCTTTGGTTAGACAGGATTTCTAAATTAATGTCCACAACTCACCTCCCCTACAAAAGTATCCATGGAAACGTTTCAGGTGGTTTGAGAAATAGACTTTTAAAAAATTTTTGTTAGCTATATTTTGACATGAGTGGTTCCTGTACAAACTTCTGTATTTGATATTATGTATTTCAAAACATTATTCTGATTTTTAAAGATAATTAATAGGAGTAGCTATAATTAATAAAATTATGTAAGGTTTGCAAAACACTTCACACATTTTATCTCATGTTATCTTCACAACTCTCTAAGGTCGGTGCTATTATTATCCCTGTTTTACAGTTGAAGAAACTGAAGCAGGTAAAGGTTAAGTGATTTGCCAAGGAGCACATGGCTAGTAAGTGTCTGAGGCAGGATTTGAACTCAGGTCTTTCTAATCAATATTCTATCCAGATCACCATCTAGCTGCCGGCTATTTCCTCTTAACTTGCAAAAGAGAAATAATGGCTAGATGTTCTCTACCTTTAATGCTATTTACCTTTTAGTGTTGTTGTAACTCAAAACAATGACTCATGATATTTCAGGTAGTATGTCAGTTCAGGTGGAGACTATTTTAAAATATATTACATACATTCCATTGATCAACCTACAGGTAGACTGTTCCTTCTTAACCAATGTCACGCAAAAACATGAAATTTAAAAGTAAACAACAACCTCACAGATAGAATTTTATAGCCTTCACATTTTTAAGGGACTTCACATATATTATCTCATCTGGTCTTCACAAAAATCTTAGGAGGTAGAGACCATTTATACCTCATTTCGCAGATGAATAAATTGAGGAAAGTTCAGTGAATAGCCCAAGATGATGCAGCTAGTAAGTTTTTGATTCTGAATTTAAACTCAGGTCTTTCTGACTCAAGGGCCAGTACTACTCTGATCATTATACCACTTAGTTAATAAAGGTATATAGAAATACATTAAAATATGTAAATACATTTACCTGTTTCAATAAATCTTAATCTCAACTTAAAAAACAGACAACAACCCTCTTATCCTTTGTAATCCAATACTTTATACAAGAACACATCATGTTCTTCCTCTGTTTATTATATCAGTTATTCAGGAACAACACATACTATTTTTATTTTGGGAAAGTCTGCTGGAAATTTTTTCCCTTGCAAAATATTCATGTAAAAATTGATATCATTTAATAACTTCCAGATGAGAACACTTCTCACAGTCACGTTATCTAAAATTAGATTTGTTGCAAAGCCTCATCGGCCCACAGAGAGGACTCGGAAGTGAAGAATGAAAATACGTTTGAAAATAGCATTGAGTATCAAAGAAGGGAGTAATGGTAATTACTTAGGCCACCAAAGAGAAGGTGGAGGGGTCACTTATTAGCAAGCAGTCTTTAGGAAGATGAAAGTTTATCATGAAAAACTGTAACACATTACTAAAGGGATTTAGAGAATCTTCTCTGGGTACTTTTAACAACAAAGTTGGATAATCATCTACCTGGCTTAGTTTGCAGCCAGTTCAAGGAGTCGAAGGCGCACAAGCTCCTGTGGCCTCTTCTGGTCTCATAGCCTTTGTATAATCAGAGTATAATGACTCTCCCCAAACGGAGCACTCAGTGAAAGGGGATAGGCTTAAATTATACCTATAGAAGTAGGATGACGGGGCTTAGTTTAGCTTTAAGGAAGAAGGTAAATATTCTGATTCTGAGGTTCGCTCTCAAATGGATTGCTGTGGGGACATCTTCCTTGAAAACCTTTGAGCCTTGTACAGACCCAATTTCCTCGTCTTTTAGATGAGGCCAAATAACTTAAATTATTCTCTATGTTCTTGTCCTCCATATAATGGTGTAACTAAAGCGATTTAACCAGGTTCCATGTCTCCAGGGAAGTCAGAACGTTCTCTATATGACCTCTTCAGCACTCTTTCCTATTATCAAATGTTCTATAGGGCTTGAGACCACATCATTTTAAAAGGCCTTTCTATTTTCTATAATTTAATAACAAGAAAAATAGTTTATTGGGTAAGGCACTTGATATTTTATCTAAGTGGAGGAGAATAATTAAAACTTGTTTTAGCTCACATTTAAGTAGGAGGAAATATTTTTTATTCCTTTGTATTTGCTATGGTAGTAGTTCTCAACATGGGAAACAAGGACCTTTTAACAATAGATCATTGCAAAGAACCTATCTCAATAAATGATTCAGGATGATAAATAAGCAAGTAGTGACTGAGTAACTGATATTCCTAAAGCAGGGGAAAGAATACATCTATCCTTTGCTCAAAAAGCTTCAGTATCTCTTATGATGGATTAGTTTGTAACAGAAACATATATCGATGACCAATGTTATGAAAACAACCTGGGGACCTAGGGTACTGCCAGATCAATAGGAATTATCAGTGTCATGTGTAGTTACAGAAAGCTGCTTTAAAAGGGGTAAAGTGTGTTTTTTTACTTGTTTTAGTTGTGTCCAACTCTTTGTGACCCCATCTGGTGTTTCTTGACAGAGATACTGGATAGGTTTGTCATTTCCTTCTCCAGTTCATTTTACAGATGAGGAAACCGAGGCAGAAAGTGTCAAGTGACTTGCTCAGGGTCACACAGCTAGTGTCTGAGACCAGATTTAAACCCAGGAAAATGAATCTTCCTGCTTCCAGGCCTGGCATTCTATCCATTGCACCACCTAGTTGAATGACTGTGATACAATGCTGGTGTTGGGAAACTGGCAAGGCATTAAGAAATGGTATCAAACAGCTATTGAGAAAAGAAAAAAAACCACCCATCTTTCTCTGATATCCAGATAAGACTGGGCTTTTGAAAGCCAGTTGTTGGTGTGCTGTGACAGTGGTTTGGAATTGAGAAGCTTTTGGTGTGCACCCAAGGAATGATGTGTTGCCTGCAGTAGGGCCAACGTAACTAGGTACGGTAACTTCTAAGTCATTATTTATTGTTAGTGGTGGTTGTGGTGGTAGTAGTAGTAGTAAGTGGAGTTGTCATGATAGCAGTAGTAGTATTAACACAGTAACTTTGAGTTAAAAGCTTGTGTGAGCTCTGTTAGCATCAAGATGAATGAAATCACAGATCTCAAGTTGAAGTAACTTCTTAATAGTAATTACTCTTACTTAAAGGGCCAGAAAATCAGGATTGAAAAACTCAGATCTGATAAGCACAATCCCTGCACACAATTCTTTGTCCATTTATGACAGATGAGAACAATCAACCAGGAGAAGCAGAAGGCTCCAAACTGAGGACAAGTAGAATTTAACATATAATCAGGCAAATTCTGGGGTTTGTTTTATATTCTCTGATAAACTTTAATAAGATTATTATTGCTACCTATAATTTAGTATTTTTTTTCTCCTGACATTCTTTCAATATGATTTTTTTCAAACTATCTACTTAGTATAGAGCCCTATATCAGTTTCTAGGGGTACTAGGACAAATTATTTTAAAGTCCCTGTCCTCCAGGAGCTTATATTCTCCCACTCTCCATAGTCACTTTTAATTGGATAGACTACATTGGAATCATTGCTTTAATACTGATGTTATATTTAGTTAAAGTCCCCCAGTTGGCTCATAGGCACATGGAAATAACAGTCTCCTTGTATGGAGAGAAAAGTAGAAATTCTTTGCCTGTATTCTTATGTTTCACTGTAGGTAGTCATCATTTGTTTCATCACCACACTTGTGCATGATGGTTTAGAGAATGTATGTACATATATATTTATGTGTGTTTGTGCATATATGGAGAGAGGGAGAAAAGGGGGGGAGAGAGAGAGAATATGAACGTGTGTATTTGTCCTGGTTATAATCATCTTTGTACAAGGTCACAATGATGATGAATAACATTTCCCAAATATACACAAATTAAAGTCCTTTCAGGCCCCATTTTTCTTTTCTCATATCCATGTCATTTTTAGAGCCTTAAAGACAGCATGAACTGAAATAACACAGTCATATTCCACATCAGCATGACATCTGTGCCATGCTCTTTGGCTCTTGGAAAAGAAGTAGGAAAGCTAAACACACACATACATACACACACGCACACATGCACACACGCACGCACGCACACAAACAAAACATCCTTCCCCTGTGTTTAAACTGGAAGATGTCCTGCTTCTAAAAGTTTACCCTTGATCACAATTTAAAGTATGAGATCTCATATTGATTAACTTGATTTTCTTTGTCATCCTGATCAGATCCTCTATTTCTTTATGATTTACCCTTAAAAAAGAACAAAGAGAAAGAATGCAGTACAAAAGGCTCATTTCATGGAACTACAAAGCATAATTAATAGCAATTATGATAAACTACTTTAAGTGCCATGGAAATGGCGACAATAATGATATCTTTGCAGAAACTTTTCTGACACTATTTGTAAGAATTGCTTCATTGTGATGCTTCCTTCCCTGTACACTTGGATTTTATTTGTTTCCCAATAAACAGTGGGTCTTAGAACAGTAAGTCCAGTAGGTAAATGAGGGAACAGGCTTACATTTTTCAGACTCCTATTTTCATTTTCAAATAACAATGCAATCTAAAAATGGAAAAATGCCTAAATGGTGAACTTGAAACTAAATTAAATCCATGTTCTCATACAAAAACAATTATTACTTCTTAGGAAGTCATTAGTACCTCAGTTACTGAACCAGAGAAATTGTGGGATGTCTGTTTTCTGTAATAGAAGAATTTATCTTTGTATATGGAACTGAAAATTACTGCAGACTAGTTTCAACTAAACAGGTTATTAAGATTTTAAAAGATTACATGTCTTTTAAAAATCTAAAGCATTTAACAATATAAGAATTTAATGCTCTCCAGGGCAAATATGATTTACTCTGCACATATAGTATGTGTGTGTATGTGTGTGTGTGTACATGTAAACTTGTTTCCATTTAATCATAGCTAGACATTTATAATTAAAAGTTGGTGCTCTTTGAATGAAAATCCTGTTTTTTAGATTGGTTGGGTAAAACCTGATATAAATCCAAAGGGGACATTCATACAATAACACTGTAGGACATTTTCCTTCCCATAGACTGTGATTTTCCACAAAACTGATAAGTAGGTGCCTGTTTGTGGTAAATGCCCTTCCAGATGACCCTCCAAGGACAGTTCATGTTGCTATTGTTAGAATGCAATTAAAAATGGTAAATGTAGACCATGGTCTGGGTAGCTGTCTTACTGCCAAGGAGTTATCACAATTCATGCTGAGGCATCTTCTAGGAGACATGGCAATGTAAGCCACAGGTGTCCCCAGGCTACTTAAAAAATAAAGAAGGAAGAATTTCGAGGGCTACCCAAAGGTAAGAATAATCTTCTATCTCTGTTGTGTAAGCTGTTATTCACAGTTGAGGTCTTTGGAATTTTCCAGAGGAGCTGCAGGAAGGACAACTACACCCTATGATAACATCTATTCATATCTGGGGATGACCCTGGAAGGTCTTGTCCAGGATATCAAAAGCTAATCTTTCTGAAGTTTTGTCTCTGATTATAAATATCCAACAGAGTGTTCTTGCACTGGACATCTTTTAACAATGGCCACTCTGTCATAGGATTTTCTGGAGTCCTTAGACCTCTATTCACTCACCTACTAGCAAGCTGGCAGTTTCTTGCTCCTGGGATTTGGAAAATAGATACATGCTGTGAGAATACCTGCTAGACATCAGTCTAATCTACAAATGTTCATCCTTTATCTTTCTTTGCAAAATCTGACCTAAATACCAACGTAAAATATTTTAGAACTTCTTATCTTATGATGAGTTTTTTGGGCCAAGGGAGAAAAAAAAATGGATCCCAACAAAGAGAAAATACTTAGCTTTGTTTTCCATACTGATACTTAATATCTAACAAATGCTCCAGGTTTTTTAGCTTTTTTTCACATTATGAGAACCCAGTCTCATGGACATCCATACTTATATACATAAATGAAGAATAGATACCATGTGATTTGGAAAGGTAAGGCTTAGTATTTGGTACTTAACTCGGGCCTTTTAAAACACAATATATTCCTGTAATTCCCTTTTTCTAGATTAAAGATAGGAATAACAATGGAAAGTCTATAAAGAAATATTTTTCTATTTTAGGAGACTCTGAACTAGTATTAATCACAATGGCTTACACAGTGCTTAGAACATCCATGTTACCTTTTATATAGGTGGTATTCAAGTTGCTTAGATTTTCTTAAAACAGATATGTCATAATCTAGTAATCAATGTATCAAAGAGTATTTGATACAAATTCCAACATTCTCCAGAAGAAAATTGATGTTTAATATAGAGCCTTAAGCATAATAAGCATTTGCCAAATATTTGTCAGATGAAAGAAGTAACTAATATCTTGAGAGATGCCTAACCACCCTGCTCCATACGTCTCAAATCCACCTCATGCATCACATCTCCTTTTTACTTTCAAGTTCGGAGTTCTAGCTGTAACTCAGAGTCAAGCGATTTTGGTTGAACTTTTGTTTTTTCAGGTTGACTGAGAAGTCAGAGAACCTGAGTTCTAAATCTGTCTCTTTATCTTATTACTTCTGTGAACTGAGACAAGTCATTCAGTTTGCTCTGGGGCTCAGTTTCCTAATCTGTATAATTGGAAGGTAGGGCACTATGACTTTTAAATTTCCTTCTATCCCTAATTCTATGATCCTACAAGGATTCATATAGTAATTTTTTTATGAATGTGACCCAAGATAAAATTACCTGCCACGTAAAATATAAACAATATAATTAAGGGAAAGAGGAAACTGATACTGGGGACCGAGCATCCACAGACAGAAGGATGTCCCCAATAGATCCAATTTTATTCTATGAGGAAATGATGGAACTGATGGCTTCAAAGGTTTCATTTGGACATAACTGAAGAAAACAGTTTGAAATATTTTTGTAATGCAGGACTATGAACTAAAGAGACTCTCAAAAATGCCTAAGATAAATCATAAAGTTGAGGTAGGTATTCCATTGTTTCTATAGCATCTCATAAGGGGAAAACAACTAAATAAATGCAGGTTATCTGAAACAACTTCATTACTTTATTTTCCATAAAAGCCTACAGACAATTTTAAAGCTGACTTTCCTTGAGTAGTTTTCTCAATAAATGCTACAGTTATAGCAATTAAAATAATAGCTTATCGGGGGGAAAATGAGTGTATGTCAAATCTCTTACTGCAGCTTGCCGATGGGTATTGGACAAAATCCCATGAATCTTCACTTTGTCTTTTTCTTTTTGGTCCATGTTCACCCACAAATCCCGACTGGCTGAGTCAAATGGCCCATATATCCTGGAAATATAGTAATTATGATCTGTATCCTCCTGTAACGATGTAAAAAGAGAAAAAAAAAACACAAATGTATTAAAAACAGAAGCAATTCCCAGACAATTAGGATAAATGCCTTTGAATTTAGAAGTCTGTTATTCCCCAAAATGACTACGGGGATTCAATTATTTCAGAGGCAAGTGAATTTAAGATGCACAATGTACAAACTAGAAATCTTTTATGGGAAATATTTGAAAATAAACAAGAAGCAGATGCAAATGTGTTCTCTGTGTCCAAAAATCTTATAAAAATGAGTTTTGTATGCCTCTGCTGGCTCTCCAAATGTAAGAATGGTTCTTGGGGAAAATGTCCAGTGAAATCTGAACACAATTATTGTTGACTTTCAGGTGGTGAAAAATCACTGAATACTTCATGGCAAATTCTCTGCTTTCATCATAGCAGTACATAGTCAGCTTTTAGCAAATGGTTTTGGAAATGAAGGTATTCTTAAGATTTCTTGCCTCACATATTGCTCATTAACTGTGACTTTTTGTTTGAATGTTCATTAACAATAGTTGAGGCACCCATCATCATGTCTGGCATCCAGTTCTTTCATTGCATCCAAATCACTCAGTGTACAGCTCTGAATATTACAAGAAATACATCTGCTGAGAACTCACCAATACTATAGGTACTAACTAATTTCCTTGTCAATTATTCTCCAAATTGCAAAATTTCTTTTATAAAAATAATCAACTGGGGTGGAGCCAAGATGGTTGAGTATAAAGACACATATATTCTAGTGCTTCCCTCACAGCCCACAAAATACCTATAAAAAGGACTCTCAACAAACTCTAGAGCAGCAGAAGTCACAGAGTGAAAGAGGTTTCCAGCCAAAGATAACCTGAGAGCCAACAGGAAAGGTCTATCTCACCCAGATGCTGAGTAGAGCACAGCCCTGGCCCTGCTGCACTGGGAGAAATAGGACCTGAACAGACCTCCAGGAAGAGTTCCTAGCAGGGAAGGTCCCAGATACCTCAACCCACAAGAAACAAAGAAAGCTCCAAAGGTCAGTGGGGGAGTAGGCTTTCCCAGCTGGGCAGTAGGGAGCAGCTGATCTAAACCCCAGCCCTGATTGGCAGCCCTGCCCCCACCCAAAGCCCAGGGGAACTGAGCAGCTGAGTCTAATCTCTTGACAAAGGATTCAGAAGTCAAGTAACTGGATGGGAAAATGCCCAAAAAAGGGAAAAAATAAGACCATAGAAGATTATTTTTTTTGGTGAACAGGTGTCTCCTCCCATCCTTTCAGATGAGGAAGAACAAGGTATACTGTCACAGGAAGTTAAGATCCCTGCCTCCAGGGCCTCCAAAGTGAACTTAAACTTCACTCAGGCAATAGAAGAGCTTGAAAAATGAATTAGCAGCTTGCTAAAGGAGAGCCAAAAAATGCTGAGGAAAATAACACTTTTAAAAAGAGGCTAACTCACTTGGAAAAAGAGGTCCAAAAAGCCAATGAGGAGAAGGAGGCATTAAAAAAGCAGAATTAGCCAAATGGAGGAGAAGTTTCAAAAGCTCACTGAACAAAACAGTTCTCTGAAAGAGAGAATTGAGTTCAGGGAAATGAATGACTATGAGATAAACCAAGCACTTAGAAAACAAAGCCAAAAGTTTGAAAAAATAGAAGATAATGTTAAACATCTCATTGGAAAAACAACTGACCTGGAAAATAGATCCAGCACAGATAATTTAAAAATTATGGAACTACCTGAAAGTCATGATCAAAAAAAAGAGCTTGACATTATCTTCCATGAAATTATTAAGAAAATTATCCTGATATTCTAGAACTAGAGGGCAAAATAAATATTGAAAGAATCCAACAATCACCTCCTAAAAAGGACCTGAAAAGAGAAACTCCTAGGAATACTGTGGCCAAATTTCAGAGTTCCAAGGTCAAGGAGAAAATACTACAAGCAGCTAGAAAGAAACCATTCAAGTACTGTGGAAACACAATCAGGTTAATACAGGATCTGGCAGCTTCAACATTAAGGGATTGAAGAGCTTGGAATAGGATATTCCAGAAGCCAAAGGAAATGGGATTAAAACCAAGAATCACCTACCCAGCAAAGCTAAGTATGATACTTCAAGGCAATAAATGGTCATTTAATGATATAGAGGACTTTGAATCATTCATGTTGAAAAGACCAGAACTGTATAAAAAATTTGACTTTCAAACACAAGAAACAAGAGAAGCTTGAAAAGGTAACCAGGAAAGTGAAATCATAAAAGACTTTCTAAAGCTGAACTGTTTACATTCCTACATGGAAAGAAAATATTTATAACTCTTGAGACTTTTTTCAGTGTTTGAGTAGGTGGAGGGATTGTCCACGCATACACACACACACGCATACAGACAGAGAGAATAGGCTGCATTGAATCAGAAGAGATGATATCCACAAAAAAAGATATAAAGCAAAAATTAAGGGGTAAGGAAGGAAAATACTGGGAGGAGAAAGAGAGAAATGGAATGGGACAAGCTGTAACTCATAAAAGAGAAAAATAAAACTCTTGTTCAATGGATGAGAAAAGGTAGAAAGGGAGAGGGGGAAAGTGAAGCCACTCTCTCCTCATATGGCTTAAGGAGGGAATAACATGCTCACTAAATTTGGTATGAAAATCTATCTTATACTACAGGAAAGTAGGGGAGGAGGTGACAAGTGAGGTGAGGGTAATGATAGAAGGGAGGGCAAGTGGGAGAAGGGAGTAACTAGAAATAAACACTTTTGGGAAGGGACAAGGTCAAATGAGGGAAAAAAAAAAAAAGGATTATAGAGTAGGATAGAGAGCAATAGAACTAGTATTACACAACATGATTATTATGGATGTCTTTTGCAATACGACACATATATAGCCTGTATTGAATTGCTTGCCTTCTCAGTAGGGATAGGGAGGGAGAGAGGGAGGGAGGGAGGGAAAGAAGGTGGAATTCAAAGTATTAGAAATGAATGTTGAGAATTATTATTGCATATAACTGGGAAACAAGAAACACAGGTAATGGGGTATAGAATTTTATCTTGCCCTACAAGAAAAGAAAGAAGATAGGGATAAGGGAAGGGTGGGGTATGATAGAGGGAGGGCACATTGAGGGAAGAGGTAATCAGAATGCTTGCAAGGTATTAGGGCATGGGGGGGAGGGGAGCGATGGGGAGAAAAACTGGACATGCTACAAAGTGAGGTAAAAGGAATTAGTATGAAAACAGTTGACTGAATTAATTTACTGAGACTAATTCAGACACATCTTTAGTTTGGGGAAATGAATTTTAGTCTAAGTCTCCTAGAGGCAGGTAACTTTGGGTAAAATTTGGCATTGATGGAAAAGTTAAGGTTTTAATGGTAAACTTGATTTTACGATTGTTATTAAAGCAGGAACTAGAACAGGTATAGAAAGGCATGTAAACCACTTAAGGCTTATCTCAAAAGATGTTCCTTAGCCAATGTGAAATTATAGTCATATCTGAAACCTGGTTATTGGAACTTGCTATTTTTAGATGCTATAGGACTATTAAGTGACTGTTCTTCTGAGTCCAACTCCAGGTATGGAGAGCAATAAAGGTGGTCTGAGTCTCCAATCCATGATGCCACTAAGCCTGTGAGATGCTGGCATGAACTGAAAAAAGGTGATCTCAAGGGTGGGAGAACGGCTGTTCAGCCTGGGCTGAGGTAGGTTTCTCCTGACTCAATTTCTCCACTGACACCTGGCAGATTCTAAGCCTCACTAAATGCATGTTGACAATCTACTCCTGCCTGGAACTGACATGAAGTTGGGGAGATATTGCTTCCCTGCAATGTCCCTACTCTTCGTGGCAATTTCCTATAGTCAAAAGGTTTGTAAGGTCGTTACCAGATCTATTAAATTATAGATTGTTGGTAGGGGAACATCAGAGGTCAAGTCTAAAATTAAGCTCTTTGGCTTAGGGCTTTAGACCAACAACTATAAGTTAGGGTCCTTTAATTCTTAGTAATAGTGTGGAGAAAATAAGGCCAAGGGCTTATGAAGTTAGCATACATAGTTATTATTTGTGTCTCAGTTGGTTAATGTTAAAAAAAATCCATTTTGTGGTCTATATTGTAAATACTTTAAAAGATATATCACCTGACCAAAAGTTGGAATTGTGTTATGTGATATGAACTGCATTAAAAATGAAAAATAAAAAAATAAAATAAAAATAATGAACTAATTCAAAAAACACTCATTAAATGCCCACTATATGTTAGGTATATATGTATCTACATACTAAAAATAAAAACTGAAAAATGAAATAGTTCCTCTTTTAAAGGAAGTGAATCAGGATGAGACATGAAAAAGGATACTATCTCTTCTACATCTCACTATCATCTTAGCAGGAACACATATTAAATCTAAACCTTAGGAACTAGAATCACATATAATATGTTTGGCATTTAAAACTTCCCAACCCTAACTCATCCTTTCTCTAGCTTTGTTAAGCATTATTCTCCTTCATCTTTTTTTTTAAATACTCCAGTTAAACTGCACTTATTCTTTCTTCTGTGAGACATTCCATTTCCCAATGATTTGACATTGGCTATCCCCAATCCTAGAATGCATCTCCACATCACCTAGTCCTCTTAAAATCCCTAGTTTCTTTCAAGACAGAATTACAATCACCTTCCATATGAGACTTTTCTAAATTCTGGAATCCACTGGTATCTTTCCCACCCCACAGACACATTGCATCTTTTTATATATACCTACATATACACCATTATCTTCTCCACAAGTAAGTTTTTAGAGGCCAGGGGCTAATTTGAGTTTGTCTTTGTATGTCTATTTCCTGGTTGCTCAAACCAGGTACTGGAGAGAACAAGTGGATAAGTAAATTAAAGATAATTTGGAGAGACTACTAAATTCTTACAGGGAGTTGAACAGAAATTCATGAAAGGTTTTGCACTGGAGGTAGTTCCTGAAGTGAACCTTTGAGGAAGGCAGGATCTATGAGAGGTAAAGGTGAGAAGGGAATCTATTTTTCTTGGCCTGGTGGAACCAGGTTATGAAGGACAATCTGTAAATGTAGAGATACAAGACGGAACATCCTGTTTAGGAAATACAATCTGAAGTACAGAAAAAAAACCAAAGAGTATGAAGAAAGAGTCAGACTTTGGAGGGCTTTAAAGAGTGGGCTGAAGAATTTGGAGTTGATCCTTGAGACAACAGAGAAGTGTCAAAAGTTGGTCAGCAGGTGAATGTCATGGTCAGGCTTCTGTTTTTAGGACTAAATATTTGGTAGTATATGGAAAATTGATTGGAATAAGGAGATAATAGAAACATGGAGAACAGTTAGGGGGCTATTGCAACATAAACAACAGGTGTTGCTAGCTTAAACTACCATTGTGGCATGTGAATGGATAAAAGGTGATTGATGAAAGATGTCTGGGAGAAAAACATGCATGACTTGCAACCATTTCATTGGGGCAGAGGAGGATGGGAAAGGGAAAATTTAAGGTTGTTAAACTGGGAAACTGGAAAGAGGAAGACATTATCAAAAGTAATAAAGAATTCTGAAGTAAAAGTTGTCATTAAGGGAGAAGGGAATGACGTGTGTCTTAGACATTTGGATTTTGTTATGTCAATATTGCAGTAAGAGATGTCAGACAAATAGTGGGTCATGGAACCCTTGAAGGCAGGAGACAGATAAAAGCTAGATGTATGTACTGGGGTATTATTTGCTTAGTGAAAATAACTTAATTCATATGAGAAATGAGATCACCAAGTGTCAGTGGAGAGGACCCAGGACAGAATCTAAAGTGTGTATATACATACATACATATGTGTGTATATATGTATATATACATATTATATATATATATAATATATATATATAATTTGTCTCTCCTTTACATCTCTAAATTAAGAAGGAATTAGCAATACATATACTTAATTCATATAATTAAGAACAAGGAACCAATTGCATAATGACAGGAGATTCATAACAAAATCAAGCTAATTTCAAGTCCTAGCCCCAAGTTTACAAATCCATTAAAGTCAGACATTTTAGCTTAAATATCCCATTAAATCAATATTTTGATGTGGCTGTAGGAGTAAGTGAAAAGGAAGGAGAATAAGAGTCTATTTCTTGGACATCACTATGCCTACCTTTCCATCCCAGTTCCTAGGTTGTACGATTTAGCATTAGAGGGACTTTAGTAGACATCCAGGTCAGTTTTCTAAATTTTGATAATGAGTACACAGAGACTAAGTGACAAACATTATCCCAGGAGCAATAAGTTGAGGACCTAGAATTCAAGGCCAGGTACTCTAATGCTATAGCCAATGTTTTTCTGCAAATAGCAACAAATACTGAATTTATCTTAAAACGAACATGATCTAAAAAAAATTGAAGAAGGAATTTATAGATGGGATTGCTAATTCTCCCTCGATATTGTCACCACCACCATCTTCATTATGTAATAATACTCATGACTCCCATTTCTATTATAACTTGTAGTTATCAAACTCTTCTTATATATACTTCCATTTGATTGTCACAATAATCCTATGAATAGGGAGGATAAGTACTATGAATATTACTATTATTGTCATTTTCTGGATTAAGAAATTGAGTCTCAGTAAGCTTATCCCAGATCACATGACCAATAAATGAAATCACTACTACAGAGTCTTTAGACTCTGAATCTCTACTTTCATTCCACCATCCAGGTTGCTTTTCCAAGGAACTACATGAGGAAGCTGATTCACTGAAGACCCTTTCTCTATTCCAATCAGTATAAATATGATATGATTATAAGTTCTGTATATTTGACCCCAGAACTGTGAGTTGCAGATGATGAGATCAGATGTATAATCATGAAAAGCTGACTGGAGGCCCTCCACCCTTGTTTTTCCTTGTTGTGGTGACCAAGCCCGGTGTGGCAGAGGTGACGTAACTATGTGGAAATTTCCCCTAAATTATTTTTGCACCTCCAGACCATTCTCTCTTGTCCAACACGAGCAGATACCTATCTTATAACCATCTTATTGACCATCTAGTCAGCAGAGATACCCTAAACTTCATCCATCTTACCTTATGACCACCTAATCAGTGGAAATTTCCTTCCTCTACCAAGCGATGACCCTTCTGACATACTATTTTGCTCATTTTAACCTATACATCATATGTCAAGCAATGGAATTATTCTGTGACTGGTATAGATATTCTTAAATGTTTAAATATCAATCCCTATAAAAATAGAGCCCTAAAAGGAGTGGGCATCTCAGGTGGTGAGGAAGATCTGAGGTCTACTTCAGTGAAGGGAACCATGGTTCCTTTAATAAAGTGCCATTGGCTCAGAGCTCTGCTACAGTTTCTCTTATTGTAGGTTGGATAATTTTTACCCTCACATAAAAAAAACTTAAATATTTTACTAAAAATTAAGTGCTAACTACTGAGAACAGAGATAGTGTGGTATAGAGAAAAAAGATCCAAAAGCTGGATTTAGAGTCAGGAAGAACATGTATTTTTCCCCCTGTATTATAAATGCGGAGTCTGAACAGCCCGACCTGGCTGACCTCAACTCCAGTTCCTTAATTCATAAATGGAGGTAATAGCCATAGCTCCTATTTCACAGGACAGGTTTTTAGCTCAAATGAAGTCATATACATGAACTGTTTCTCAAACCTTAAATCCCAGATAAATGGAAGACTTTTAATCTGTGCAGATACACTGGGTATAGTGTTTTCTCCTTTTTTCCTTTTTCCAATGCCATTATTTTGATCATTAGACAACAACAAAGGGAAAGGAAAGATCATTACAATCAAATTAATCAGTGTTACCAATTATTAGTAGCTCTACTTAGAAAAAAATATGTAGATGGGGAAGAGGTTGAAATCACTGACAAAAGGAAGCTTTAGGATCATTTGTGGAATTACATTGCTCTATCCTGGTCCCTCTCCCACCAATATATAAATGCCCATATGTGGAAGGTAAAAATGTACACTGCTTTCTCTTTTTATTATTATTCATCCTTTAGGATGGTGCTACCAAGAGAAGGGGCACTACCAAGATGTATGTTGCATAGGACTTTAAATGGATGTAGTCACGTTTTCTGTACTAATAATATTAGCCTGAATTTCGAGTCTCAGAGGCTAGAGGTGGGAGGAGGAAAGTGTGGCATAAGAAGAAGGAAGAAGAGAGTGTCTTCTCTATCCCAGGGCTCAGAGATTGCCCTGAACAAAATTTCAAAATGGGTGAAATGTCTTTGGCTGTTCCCTACTTTCTTTAATTGTCTTCCAGAACTTCATGCTGATTGCCTCAGATACCCAGAATCTTTGCAACAACTTGAATCCTAAATGGTGGTGCCTTCATTTAGCCCTATCCTGATTCTCAAAATTAATCCTATGTTTCAAAGAGTAGCTATCCTCATTAAAATCCCCAAAATGTTTTGTATAGCTAGATATTACTAAAAAACAGGATTGAACCAATTCACAGTAATGTGTCAGTGACAAGTAGGCCCTTATTTCTCACAGAAGTATTTACATTTTTAATACATTATCAATATTAAGAAATGATTTTCAAGTAGATCATCAAAGAGAAATGGGAAAACAATTAGGTTTTTCATCAAAGGACATTTGGTGATAGCAGACAGTAGCAGATCAGAGAACCATGACCTCTTCCCCACTACCCCTCCAACTTCCAAACAATTCTTATCCTATTAACTGGTCTTCAAAGTTTTTGCATTTGAATCTTACAAGGACACATTTGTTCTAAACTCACAGATTTATTAAATTCAAGTTTTCACAAAAGACCCCACTTTGATGGCAATAAAGCTATCTATCTGATGGTATGTAAGTCAGAATAATGATAGAAAAGGTAGAGGTAAGGCAATTAACATTAATTTATTTTTCTCAATAAGTAACATTCATATGTAAAATATACGGTCTGTTACTCTGTTCACAGTTAATTATTTACAGTGTCTGGCATATCATAGAAACATAATAAATTGTTATTCATTGATTCATTGTTGATTGATATGAAACTACAGCAAAAAGTTTTATACCTCCAAATTATTTTTCATACAAATTCCAAAATAATTTAAAATACAAATCTGACTATATCACTATCTAGCTTATAAGTCTGCAATGCTTCTTCATTTTCTTTAGGACAAAATTCAAATGTCTCAATATAGTAACTAGAAATCTTTTGTAGTCTGGATCTTATCCAACTCTCCAGTTTTATTCATATCATTCCAATTCATGTATTCTACATTTTACACAGTTTTCTACTCATCCTCCTCTTCTATGTATTTTAACAACAATCCACTCTTCCTGGCATCCACTAGCTACTCATCATTGCCTTGTATATTCCTCAGATACTACTATGGACATTTACATAATCTTATTAGCTCATAATCTTCTCTCTCCTCAAATAATATTTTATTTCTATATATGTTGTATCCACTCTTCCCCACCCCTACCACTTTAGAACATAAGATTCTTGGAGTTAGGTGCAGCTTAGGTCTTTGTTTTTCCTACAGTGCCTTGCATTCCAGTAGGTATTTAACAAATTTTGATTAATTTTGATGAGATATTCACTCCATGGCTGACTTGAAAGTGATGGCACATCTTCACAGTTACATATTTCTCCCAGTGTTACTAACAAAAACAATTTAAATGCTCAAACATCAAACCTTAAATTAATATTTTATCTCATGTGTATATTGCATTTTCACTGCTATCCTATATAATTCTTGATCACAATCACTTGGAGATACATACACCCTGGGATCTCTCCAAGGTGCTGAAGGGTTTCGTCTAGGCATCATTTATATTTTGCTGCTCTCAGAGCAATGCATGTTCTATCACCTGCTCTTGCAGCATGAATGATCTACCTCCTTTTCCAATTATATATATGTAATACTCTTCAGAAAAATTTTTACATGTAGGTAATTTTCAGAAATATTTTACAGGCACATATATTTCAATCATGAGATTTTGAGATGCCCATAATTTTGTTCTCCAAAATCTGTGGTTTTCTAACATTTGATTCAATACAAAAATCACCAGCGTAACATTTATTATTATTATTTTTAAAATATTTTTTCATCCTGGGACAGCTTGGTATGATTAAAAACAATGTGCTATATATATTCTTAGGAAAGTAGCATGTTCTCTCATGTCTGTCTGTTTTTCTGTCTCTGTCTCTCAATTATGCTCCTAATTCATTGTATTACTGATTTATGCCTCACTTCACATTAATAATCAGAAGATAATTGAATAGTGTTATGTGTCCATCTCTGTTTATCAATCAATCTTTTAAAATCTTAATATATAGATCAAGAAACTCTTAGGGGGAAAACATTTAAGGATGTGTTTTACCAAGTATCAAATGCCTTTTTGAAACAGAAATGTTCTTCTAAAAATATTTTTTCACTTAAACAAGTGACTCTGAAGATATGAACTATCATGGTAGATCATTTTCAAACCCTGCCTCTTATGTTCTTCTGCTATTCTTATATATAGCTTATAAAAATATAATTTTCATATATACTTTATTAAAAAATAACAAAACATAAATGGTGATCTAATGTATAGAAATCCGTCTTTGGAAAAAAGATCTGAATTCAAGTACCATGTCAGACATATTCAAGCTATATGTGTGTGAGATCATGGGAAAGCCTGTTACGGTCTCAATCCCCCCAAGTAACTTTAAGTCTCTGAGTTGCCTATAAGCATGTGTTTCCCCAAAGATGAAACTTTGGAGGGAATTTCCAAAAGAAGCCATAGATGCCAGTAATTATTGATGGATCTATAGCAATTCTGTATAATCTTAGCAAAGTCTGTTCCATTTTCTAATAATCCTTACCATGACCATAAAAGAAAGGTAACACTTAAAATTGGGATTATTTAAAAACTGGTTTTGTTGCATGGTTGACCATTGCCCAAGACTTTTTGCAATTTAGATGACACCCTCTGCCCAGTTAGGCTGGTCATTAGATAACAGGTTCATGCTGTAAGGTCATGAAACTTTCTAGTCAAGTACAATTGGACAGATGCTACATATTCTGATATTTGTAACTTCAAGAACCCAATGTGACTAGAGTTACACTCTCTAGAAAATAGATTATTTATGGACATTTATATGAGTAAAATTTTGCTCCATTTCCATCCACAAACCAAACACTTCAAATATTCACTAAAATTGCAAATAGTTGGGGGAAAGTCATTTTGATTTTATATATATATATATATATCCCTTTGTATTTTGATTGACTTTTGACTAAACACTCAATAGGAAGTAGAGATAGTTATCAGGGCTAAACAACATATTAAAGGCCAGAACTAGGACTTAATTTACATGAGGAGCCCAGTTACTTAACATTCATTTTAAATCAGGTGTGTTTTTTAATGGTGTTCACTCTTTGGACCACATTCTGTCCATTATAGGAGTAACAGGGACTTAAAGAGGCCTATCAAAAGCCATTCAAAGCAGAGAGATTCTCATTTGCTCTCCAAAAGCTGAAACATTTCAAATATGGTAAGTGGAAAAAAAGTACCACAATTGTGATACATCCATTTCCGTTAGAAATCTAAATATTGTAGAAAAAGCAATGTCATAGTAGATGGTTAAAAATCCATTATGTTCCAGCATATGGAGAAATGTTATATAGCTATGGACATGCTAAGTATAAGTGGGGAAGCTAGATAATGTGCCGATTGTCATCACTCCAGATAATCAATATGAATATGTTGGGATCCACAGATTTCTTTTTTTTATCACTGTAATGAGACATATTTTTCTATAGAGTCTTGGATCTCTGAGTAAAGGTTGATTCACAGAACCAACCCAACTTTTGCAACACCTCAAACAGCCTTATCATTATCTTTAAACAATGTTAAAAATCCTTTCACTTTCTCTTCCCTATTGTTGCCAAGCTACTTGAAAATTGCTTATATCTCATTATTAGTTCTCTTCAACATCACTTTTCTCCTCATACCATCACAGTCTGACTTTTGCCTCAACCAAGCTTCTTAAAGCTCCTTTCTCCAAGGCCACTAGGTTGAGTTTCTCATGGCCAAATTCAATGATCTTACTATTCCTTGCCTCTTTTACCTCTCTGCAACAGTTCACATTGCTGACTTCCTATTAAGGAACCTCTGCTAGCGTGCCTTGAGTGACACTATGCTCCCCTGCTTCTTCTCCTACCACTTCGAACATTCCTTGGATGATTAAGACTAAGCATGTGGAACACTGGATACAATATCATATTCAGTTGATCTAAGTTACCTTAGTCATAGAACTGCTCATATTTTTATATTGACAAGGTCCAAGATTCTTTCCTTGGCACTCCTTTCTTCCATTTATGTGCTTTTAGTAATGTCATTCACGTGCCAGTTTAAATTAATTTTATGATATACGTTGTCTTAGAACATCTTCATTTCTTAATAAATCTCTCCCCTTCTTTCAACCAGAGAGCTATCCCTCAATAACAACGAATGAACAAAGAAGATGCAGTTTAGCAAAATTTAAAATAATATAAATGACAACAAAAATGATGGTGACATTTCTATAAAGCCTAAATTGTGCTTAGCAGGTAGGTCCTACTATTACCCTCTCCACATTTTTACTTTTAAAAAATGGCACATTTATGAAAAATAAAGATTAACAGTATTGTGCTAATTATCATAATGGTATCAATTTCAACCAAAATAATCACAATAAAATCTTTCATAATGCATATTTCTCACAGAGGCAGGTGGTTCAACAGAAGTAATGAGGTAGCTTCAGAGGTAGTTACTTTGCAATGGTTACTCACTACAAAACATTGCTTCATGAAACTATTTACAACTGAGCCAAAAGTACTGAAGGTGGAGTGATACCCACAAGCAGTATGAGACCAATGAAATCTGCTTAATATTTTAAAAACAGTGTCAAGAGAAAAAAAACAAATGAAAATTCATCCTTTCAGTTGCTAGTATTTTCACCATGGTCAAACTCATTCTTAGTAAGTAGAGTTTTCATATCTATTTCATTTCTCTTCAATACCAGAAGTATCTGTTGTCTTTTTGTGCCTGTTTATTAGTAAATGAGAAGAGAAATTGTAATCATATGCTGCAATTCATGTTCTCACATTCCAATGTCTCTTTACAACTATGATCTTTCTATGCTGTCCAACTTCTTTCAAATATAGGGTGTGATGTCCAGCAGGACTATGGAGAGGAGAGAGTTGCAAAAAGAGGAGACCACGTCTATGCATCTTGTGCTTGAGCTCCTCTGGGTCTAGCTTCAGCCCCAGGTTCTCGATCTAGAACATGCTGATTTCTGCTTTCCAGTTATGGGCAGCAATAACCCATTTTCCCAGGAGGCACAAACAGTTTGCCAGCTTTCTGAATATTGGTATTATCTCCCTACCTTTTTTTTTTTTACAAATGAGGAAACTGAGGCAAGCTAAATTTAAAAGACTTGTCCAAATTCAAGCAGATGGTGTCTGAGGCTCGATTTGAACTCTGTTTTTCATAACTCCAAGACAAGTGCTATATCTCCAGTTCAATATATATACTGTCCCCAGTTCAATATATATATACTGTTAAAACCCACATTATCAGCCCCCTTCAAAAAAGAGACAGAGATGCATTTTTATATATTCTTACCCATTCTTTAGAGTTCACACTGAATTCTTTCTCCTCTTTATTCATGAGGCATTTCTTACAACATACAGCCAATTATATCTTATGCCCTCTTGCACTTCACAAAGTTCTGTATTTTGTACCTCTTGAGAGTTCTTAAGTGTTGTTATCAGTGAAAATTTCATATACTTTTATTATCTCTATACTTCATGAGGTCATTCTATGTTATCTAAATGTTGAATCAAGGGGTAGCCAGATGGTAGAGTGGATAGAGCACCAGTCCAGGAGTTAGGAGGACCTGAGTTCAAATCTCATCTCAGACACTTGACACTCACTAGCTGTGTGACCTTGGGCAAGTCACTTCACCCCAACTGCCTCATCCTGGTTCATCTCCAGTCATCCTGATGAATGTTTGGTCACTGCATTCAATGACTCTTGAGGAGAAGTGAGGCTAGTGAACTGCACAGCTCTCCCTCACTCAAAACAAAGTCAAGTGTAAGTCATGTCATTATTTCTCTGATGACATGGTCTTCTTCAGCAACGAAGGACAAACACACACAAATGTTGAATCTATCTCCATTATCTCCTAGAACTGTGCTATGTGCATAGTAGTTACTTAATAGTATTAGTTGGATTTTCTTGACATTTCCATGGTGGACATTAGAAGAATAATGGGTATAGGAAATTATCACCAATTTTTTTTATCTGTAAAAATAAAACAGATTTGGTAAATAATTTTAAAAGATGAAGTAAATTTTAAATGTTTGAAGTGCATTTTAAGTTACTTTTGGAGAATGGTTGTTACTGGTTTAAAAAGCCAGAAAAGTGTCTTAATAGAACAGACCAGCAATTTAAATAAAGAAATATTTGAATAACAGAAACAGTTGAACTCTATAGCCAAATGTTTGTTAAACTCAAGGATATGAGTCACTTGGAAACAACTCTCTATTTGACAATAACTGTTAAGAAAACTAGAAAGCAACCTAGAAAATTATCATTCATATGATTATAACATAGATGTATGTAATATATGACAATAAAATAAAAATTGTTCTGTGACTCGATTAGTAAAGTCATTCTTAAAGAAAGAGATAGCGAATAGTTCAGTACCTTGGACAGCTATGCTTGAGGGAGAATCTTAAAGTGATAATGGCTATCACTTAAGATAAAAGATAGCTTTGATGACATGATATTGAAACATATTCACACCAACAACTTCAATACTAGTAAAATGAGAAGGGAAGATGATGATTGAGAAAAAAATAACTTTGAATTAAATATCTCTGAGAAGGGTGTGAAATTCAAGATCTGGAGGGAACAATTCTGTACAGGACTTTGAAAAGTGATATGATGAAGAACATAAAAGATGAAAGGCAATAAACAACATATTATCTAATCAAGAATTTCAAATTACTAACAAGTATATGAAAAATTCTCTAAATCCCTAGTAATGAAAAATGCAAATAACAACACAGTTTCATGTAAGCTTCCACCTAATAATCAGTAGAATAATAAGAACAAAATATGGAAATAGTCAATTTTGGGTTGGGTTTAAATTTTTTAATGTTGGTTAATAACAAAAGAAACTTGAAACATACAATGCAAAATGCATTTTCTTCTGACTGCTAACTTTAATTTCTTCTCAAAGAAATTGGTAGGGGATAAGAAAGTCATTATATAATAAGGTGAAGAGGAGAATGCATGACTAAATCTTTTGAGGTAAGTACTTTCCTGTTATTGCATAATAGATTTTAGCTTAAAAAGGTGAAATTTTTAAAATGTGATAAGAGCCAATCCCCTTCTGGTAAGTATTCTGGTGTATATCAGTGATTTGCCTGGTGAATTATTAGTATGAATACTACCAGAATAGTTTCTTGCAGGGCATTAATATATGCACACATATGTAGTGTATTTAAAAATATGCGCAAGCATATTCGTTATTTTTAAAACTCTTGCTCAGTGAAAAATAAGGTACAAAAAGAACCCATTCTGAAGGAGAAGAAAACAAAATACAACATTATGTGGTTCATTTTATGTACCAATTTTTTTTTACCAGCAAAGTATCAAGCATTCATATTTTATAAAAATTGAGAATGAAGTAATAGAGAAACTGATTCCTAAAATCATACCATTATTGTATGAATGAAAGCACAAGCCCATAATGGTAAATTCATTTGACTGTTTTATGGCAATGCTTTAACTGGCACCTTGTTCCATACCTAGTGAAATGCTTTTTACATCCTGTAAATCAAACGTTTTCAATATAGCCTTGAGTTTATTTATCTAAAGTGGGTGGAATAACTGTTATATGAAATTTTACTGAAATTTTCTTTAAAATAATACTTTTAGTGATTCTTTTAAGTCTAGATAGCATGATAAATGCTTCTGTTATTGTGAAATGAAATCTACATTTAGAGAAAATTATGGATATTAATATTGCTATTAACCTTTCCATAAGAGTAAATTTGGACTTAATTTCTTCTTAAGTGAAAAATTGTTATAAGCTTTCTTAATGTCTGCAATAATGCTTGTTTTATCATTATCCCCATTCAGCAAATAAAGAAACATTTATTAAATTTTGAGCACAACCATGAAGTAATATAACAATTGTGATTCTGTGCATTTCAGAGGCTATCTATACTGGGGATGAAGATTTCCACAGAATAGGAATCCCTTCTATAAATGTTATCAGACTGACCCTCTATCTTTTGTTTGAAGACTGTTCTTGAATATAGAATCTGAAATTTCAGAATTCAGAGGGACTCTAGAGGTCACTTATCAACATATACCCCAAATGAAATCCTGGCTATGATATAACCAATGGATAATTTACTCCCACTGAAAGTAGTCCAGTTCTTTTTTGGAGAACTCTTTATTTGTTAGGAAGTTTATGTTTACATCAATCTCAAAATTACTTCTTTGCAACTTAACAATTTAAAACTTCTTATCATCATTCTTAGTTCTTCTCTTTCAGACAAAGCAGAACAAATTCAATCCTTCTGCCTCAGAGATAAGGTGTAATCTTTATGCAAAAGCATTAGTGCACGGAAGCAAGTAGGTGTTATATAAATGTTTACTCTCTCTTCTCTTCTCTTCCCCTTATAAAAGACTTTGATTTTGTTAGGTAGCTCTCATGTCCTAAAAGGATTCATGCAACAGGAAACTTCTTAGCTTATGAGGTTGACTGTCCTGCTTTGGAGAACCTCTAATTTTCACAGTTCATCCCTTCATATTAAGTTAAAAATATTTATTTCTATACCTTCTAACTATTCTATTGGACACACCATCAAATAAGTCACAAGTCCAAGTTTTCTCGTTTCTAGGATATGCATATTTAATTTCTTTCATAGATCCCTTGTATATTCTGTTTTGAGTCCCTTAAGGATCATGGCTGCCCTTCTCTAGTGTGGCCATTTTTTTAAAAATGGGGAATGGGGAAAGCAAGAGTTATGAGTAACATAAAAGTAATGTGAATTCTTAATAATACTTACACTTATCCTGCTGCATTGCATAAGTTCCTTGAATTCATGTCAATGATCATTTTGCAAAATTATCTCATAGTTAATATTTTTTAGTTGAGGTCTCTCTATATGCTCAGGTTGAAAGTTCTGCCACACATGGGCAATCCCAACATGGGTCAACACAGAAACTTTTACCTACTATATTTTCATGCGTTGGGCTGCTTCACCCCTCCTGAGACAACCTACTAGTCTTTCTGCTCCCATTGGTTCACTGTATTTGTGCCAGCTTAGAGAGGTCAATCAATCAGCATCATTCCACCTACAGGTTAGAACCATTGAATACAAGTCATCCACTGGGCTTTACAGCAGCAGGAAATGTAAGCATGTATCATTATTCTCAGCCCATTCCCTTTGGGGAAGTAGTTATAATAAAATATAAAGAATCAAAGTAGGGGAGGAGCCAAGATGGTGGAGTAGAAAGACTCACATATGCTAGCTCCGAATCCACAGCCCATAAATTTCCTGTAAAGAGAACTCCCCACATATTCTGGAGCAGAGCAAGCGTGCACCAACGCAGTAGAAGAGATTTCCATTCCAGAGAGCCCTGGAAAGCCGTCCCCAGGGGTCCGTCACACTGAGGACAGCGGAGCCCACCCCTGTGCTGCCCTGGCCACGGCCCCAGAGGAGCGGATCCAAGCAGGCTTCAGGGATGGAATCTCTGGTGGCCGCAAAGGTCCCTCCACCCACAGGTGCTACAGGTCAGTGAGAGAGATGTCTGGGCTGGCCGAGAGGGGAGCGGGATGTATCCGTGGTTCGGGCCCCCTCAGGAGGCAGTGGCAGAGGCAGCAGCAGAGGCAGAGGCAAAGGCAGAGGCAGCAGCAGCTGCAGAGGCAGCAGCGGAGGCAGCAGCCGCCCGGGACTTCCCAGGCAGACAGGCGCTCCATTACCCAAGGTCTCTGCATAAACCCCTTGAGGGAACTGAGCCTGGGAGGTGGCCCTGCCCCCACCCGCTCCATTACTGAAGGTCTCTGCATAAACCCGCTGAGGGAACTGAGCCTGAGAGGTGGCCCTGCCCCCACCTGAACACCAGAACTTAAGCTCACATTGAATAGCACTTGTGCCTGCTGCTGAAAGCTCTGAGGCTGGGAAGCAGCATTTGAATCTCAGACCCCAAGCACTGGCTGGGCAGATCTAGGCAGGGGTGGAGAGGAATCTCAGAAGTCAAGTAACTGGCTGGGAAAATGCCCAGAAAAAGGAAGCAAAATGAGACCATAGAGAGCTACTTTCTTGGGGAAGAGATGTTCCTTCCTCCCTTCATTTCTGATGAAGGAGTACAATGCTTGCCATCAGGAAAGGATGTGGAGGTCAGGGCCTCTCTATCCCAGACATCCGAGGTGGATGTCTGGTGGGCTCAGGCCATGGAAGAGCTCAAAAAGGATTTTGAAAAGCAAGTTGGACAGGTGGAGGAAAAACTGGGAAGAGAAATGAGAGAGATGCAAGAAAAGCATGAAAAACAGGTTAATACCTTGGTAAAGGAGACCCAAAAAAATGCTGAAGAAAATAACACCTTGAAAAATAGGCTCATTCAATTGGCAAAAGAGGTTCAAAAAGCCAATGAGGAGAACAATGCTTTCAAAAGCAGAATTAGCCAAATGGAAAAAGAGGTTCAAGAGCTCACTGAAGAAAACATTCTCTCAAAATTAGAATGGAACAGATGGAAGCTAACGACTTTCTGAGAAACCAAGAAATCACAAAACAAAACCAAAAGAATGAAAAAATGGAAGAGAATGTGAAATATCTCATTGGAAAAACAACTGACCTGGAAAATAGATCCAGGAGAGACAATTTAAAAATTATGGGACTACCTGAAAGCCATGATCAAAAAAAGAGCCTAGACATCATCTCCCATGAAATTATGAAGGAAAACTGCCCTGAGATTCTAGAACCAGAGGGCAAAATAAGTATTGAAAGAATCCATCGATCACCACCTGAAAGAAATCCAAAAAGAAACTCCTAGGAACATTGTGGCCAAATTCCAGAGTTCCCTGGTCAAGGAGAAAATATTGCAAGCAGCTAGAAAGAAATAATTCAAGTATTGTAGAAATACAATCAAGATAACAAAAGATCTAGCAGCTTCTATGTTAAGGGATCAAAGGGTGTAGAATATGATATTCTAGAAGTCAAAGGAACTAGGACTCAAACCAAGAATCACCTACCCAGCAAAACTGAGTATAATACTTCAGGGGAAAATATGGTCTTTCAATGAAACAGAGGACTTTCAAGCACTCTTGATGAAAAGACCAGAGCTGAAAAGAAAATCTGACTTTCAAACACAAGAATGAGAAGAAGCATGAAAAAGCAAAAAGAAGTTATAAAGGACTTACCAAAGGTGAACTGTTTACATTCCTACATGGAAAGACAATATTTGTAACCCTTAAAACATTTCAGTATCTGGGTAGTTGGTGGGACCACACACAGATGTACACACACATACATGCACACACAGACACGTACATGTGTGCATGCACACACACATACACACATGCACACACACAGAGACAGAGAGCACAGAGTGAATTGAATAGAATGGAACCATATCTTAAAAGAAATTAAGGTAAATGGTGAGAAAAAAATGTAGTGGGAGGAGAGAGGGGGAAATGGAATGGAGTAAATTATATCTCATTCAAGAGGCAAGCAGGAGACTTTTTAGGGGAGGGAAAAAGAGGAGAGCTGACAAAAAACATGAAGTTTACCCCCATCACATTCAACTAAAGGAAGGAGTAAAATGCACACTCATTTTGGTATGAAAACCTATCTTACAATACAGGAAAGTGGGGGAGAAGGAGATAAGCAGGGAGCGAGGGGTGATGGATGGGAGGGCAATGGGAGGAGGGAGCAATTTGAAGTCAACATTCAGGGAGGGACAGGATCAAAAGACAGAATAGAAACAATGGGGGGCAGAATAGGAGGGAGGGAAATACAGTTAGTCTTACACAACACGACTGTTATCGAAGTCATTTGCAAAACTACACAGATATGGCCTATATTGAATTGCCTGCCTTCCCAAAGGGAATGCATGGGGAGGGAGGGATGGGGAGAATTTGGAACTCAAAGTTTTAGGAACAACTGTTTAGTATTGTTGTTGCTACTAGGAAATAAGAAATACAGTTAATGGGGAACAGAAAGTCATTTGACCCTACAGGACAAAAGAGAAGATGGGGACAAGAGAAGGGAGGGATGATAGAAGAGAGGGCAGATTGGTGATAGGGGAAATTAGAATGTTTGGTGTATTGGGGTAGGGGGATGGGATAAGTGGGGAGAAAATTTGGAACCCAAAATTTTGTGAAAATGAATGTAAAAATTGAAGTAAATAAATTTATATTTAAAAAAAAAGCATCAAAGTAGATGGTCTGGATGCAAGTACATACCATGTCAAGGTTGGGTAAAAGAGGTACATATGGTCCTATGCTATACAAAAACAATAAATGAGGGTCCAGATGGCCTCAGATTTACATCTCAATCTTTATCTAGCTATATTGTTTTGCAGTAGACACAACTTTTTTGTGTTTTAGCTTCCATATCTATAAAATATGGTAATATCCAATATACCTAATTCTCAAAGTTGACATAATGGTTAATTATGAATATATTTTGAAAAGTATTTTAAAATATAAGGTATGTGTTAATACTAAGTTACAAAGCAATTTCTTTTAAATTATTCAGATTGAGCCATTATTTACTAATAATTTCATCTCTCCCTACACATAAATCCTGGCAATATTCCCCTTCTAATGAAAATTCAATTAGATGGGATGCAGAGGAAATTTAACTTATTCTGTAAAATGTAATCTCTGAGAACAGGTGATATTTTTTTTTTTTTGCTCTATCCCCAATACAAAGCATGATGTTTTGCACAGAGGTGCTTGTAAGATAGATTTATCAAACTTAGCTGACTGGGTAGTTACTTCTATTATTACAAACATAAAAAATAAACATGAAAGAGAAATCATAAGGAATTCAATAAAGTTAAACTTCTTACATTTCTACATGGGAAGATGGTACTTGTAACTCCTAAGAAAGTTATCATTATTAGAGTTGTTGGAAGGAGTATACATAAAGAGGGAGTATGGCTGTGACTTCCTTATAATGGGATGATACCCCCCACCAAAAAAAATCAAAGGGTATGAAAGAGGGATGCACTGGGAGAAAGGGAAGGGAGAGGTAGAATGGGGGGAATTACCTCACATAAAAGAGATATGAAAGGAAGAGCCTTTTTATTAGAAGGGAAAATGGGATGCAGGTGGTGGGCAATGCTTGGACTTCTTTCCATTGGGATTGGTTCATAGAGGAAAAATCATATATATTCAGCTGAGTATAGAAGACGAGGAGTTCTGAGAAGGGGATAGGGGCTAGTAGAAGAGAAGAGAGGACAAATTAAGGGAGGCAGTTATGAGAAGCAAAAGAACTGTTGAGATAAGACAATGGAAGGAAGAGGAGGGAGAGAGAGAGAGAGAGAGAGAGAGAGAGAGAGAGAGAGAGAGAGAGAGAGAGAGAGAGAGAGAGAGAGAGAGAGAGATGGGATGGAAAAAAAATTGTAGTTGGTAACAATAAAATAACTGTGAATATGTATAAGATGAACTTATGTGTAAAAGAGAAGCAGGTAACCAAATGGAACCAAAGCTAAAATCCCACAGTATGTTGTTTACAAGAAACACAATTGAAGTAGAGAGACACACAGAAGAGTTAAAACAAGGTGCTAGAGCAGAATTTAATGTGGTTCAGCTGAGAAAAAAACATACAACAAGGGTAGCAATCATGATCCCAGAAAGTAAAAGAAAAATAGACTTAATTAAAAGGGACAAGCTGGAAAACTTCATTTTGCTACAAAGATAACATCAAGAGTGAAGTAACAGAAGTATTAAACATACATGCAACAAATGGGATAGCATCCAGTTTCTTAAAGGAAAAGTTAAATGAGTTATGGGAAGAAATAGATAGTAAAACTATACTATTGGGAGACCTCAACTTTCTCCTCTGAGAAACAGATAAAGCTAGCCATAAAATAAATAAGAAAGAGATTAAGGTGATGAATAGAATTTTTTAAAAGTTCAATATGATAGATGTCTGGATAAAATTGATGGGGAATTGAAAGAAATACACATTTTTTTCTCAGATTTACATGGCACCTTCACAGAAAAAAAAATCAATTGTATCCTTCACAGACCATAGTGTAATAAAATTACATTTAATAAAGGGCTATAGAAATATTGATTAAAATTAATTAGAAGCTAAATAATCTAATGCTAAAGAATGAGTGGGTGAAAGAATAAAAAGAAACAATCATTTCATTAAAGAGAATGATAGCAATGAGATCAAAAAACCAACATTTATGGATTGCAGTAAAAGGAGCATTGAGGGGAAAATTGGTGTCTCTGAATACTTACATCAATAAAATAAGGAAAGAACAGATCAATGATTTGGGTGTGCAACTAAAAAATACACTAGAACACAAATAAATTAAGACATCTAATTTAACATTAAAATGGAAATCTTGAAAATCAATGGAGAGGTTAAGAGAATGGAAAGTAAGCAAACAGTTGACTAATAAAACTAAAAACTGATTTTATTAAAGAAATAAAATGGATAAACTAATAGATGATTTTAAAAAGGAAAGAAGAAAATCAAATTACCAAGTATCAAAAATGAAAAAAGTAAATTCACCATAAATGAAGATGAAATTCAAGCTTTTTGAAATTAGGAGCTATTTTGCCCAGTTATATGTCAATAGATCTAAACAAAATGGAGAAATGCAAAAAATCCAAATACCCACATTAACAGAAGAGTAAATAGAATACTTAAATAACCCTTTCACAGAAAAAGAAGTTGAACAAACCGTCATTGATGTCCCTAATAAAAAATCTCTAAGACCAGATGGATTTTACCAAACATGTAATAAATAATTAATTACAACAATATATGAACTACTTGGAAAAATAGCTAAAGAAACAGCCCTACAAATTTATTTTACCGTATAGACATGGTACTGGACTCTAAAGCAGGAAAAAGAAAAACAAAGATAAAGAAAACAACAGACCGAGTTCTCTAATGAAATTTGCTGCAAATTTTAAAAATAAAATACTGCAATACTAGAGACTACCACAATATATAAAAAAGATCATACATTATGACCAGACCAGGAATGCAAGACTAATTCAGTATTAAGAAAACTATCGATATTATTGACCACATCAACAATAAAAACAGCAAAAATCATGCCATTATATTAATAGATGTTGAAAAAGCTTTTGACAAAATGCATCATTTTCATTTAAAAAACATCACTTGAAAGCATAGTAATAGAGAGAGCTTTCCTTAAAATGATAAGTGTTATCTATTTAAAACCATCAGGAAATATTATCTATAATATGGATAACTAGAAGCCTTGCCCAATAAGGGATGAAATAAAGATGCCATTATCACCACTATTATTCATCATTGTACTAGAAAAATTAACGATCACAACAAGAGGAGAAAAAGAAATAGAAAGAATTAAAATAATCAATAAGGAAACAAAACTGTTAGTCTTTGCCGATGACATGATGTAATACTTAGAGAATCCTATACAACTGACTAAAAAATTTGTTGAAATAATTAACTTCAGCAAAATTGCAAGACATAAATTAGTTCAAATCATTAGCATGAACACACACACACACATACACACACACACATATATACAACAAAGTCCAGTAAGAGGACAAAGAGAAATGTTATTTAAAGTAAGGGCAGACAATACAAAATTCTTAGAAGTCTACTTGCCAAGACAAAGAAACTATAAGAACAGAAATTAAAAAAAAAAATTCACAAAAATAAAAGCAAACCTAAACAATTGGAAAAAATATCCGTTTCTCATAAGCAGGCTAAGCCAATATAATAAAAATGAAAATTCTACAAAATTATTTTACTGATTCAGGGTTATACCAATGAAACTGACAAAAACTTTGTGGATATAGGAAAAAAACACAATGAAATTCATCTGAAAGAACAAAACGTCTATGATAGCAAGAGAATCAATTTAAAAATCTGAAAGATAGTAGCTTAGCAATGCCAGAACTCAATCTGGATTGAAAAGAGGTAATCATAAAAACAGTCTGCTACAGGACAAGATATAAAGTAGTGGATCAGTGGAATATATAAAGTACACAATAAACAGTAATAAAGGACCACAATAATCAAGTGTTTGACAAACCCAAAGGATTCAATGTTTTTGGACAAAAAAACAAAACAAAACACTATTTGAGAAAAATTGCTAGGAAAACTGGAAAGCAGTTTCATGGAAACTAGGTATAAACCAACATCTCATACCACATAACAAGATAAGGTCAAATTGGATACATGATTTAGACAAAAGGGGTGATATCATATGCAAATTAGGGGGGCATGACATATTTCACCTGTCAGATCTATGGATATGAGGAAAAAAAACTATGACAAAACAAGAGATAGAGAGCATTAGGGGTGGTAAAATGGATAGCTTAGATTACATTAAATTAAAAAAGATTTTGCACAGAGGAGGAGCCAAGATGGTGGAATAGAAAGATACACATATGCTAGCTCCTAACCCACAGCCCATAAAATACCTGTAAAGAAGGACTCCCAACAAATTCTGGAGCAGTGGAAGCCACACAAAAGAACGGAGGGGAGGAGATTTCTGTTCCAGAGAGACCTGAAAAACTGACACGAAAGGTCCATCACACACTGGACCCAGCACAAAGTCCAGCCTTGCCTTGGACCCACAGCACTGAGGGGAGCAGATCCGAGCAGGCTTCAGGGACAGAATCTCCAGCAGCAGCGCAGGTCCCTCCACCCACATGTGCCAAAGGTTAGTGAGAGGGTCTTTTCATCTTGCCGAGAGGGGTGTGGAGTGTCTCCATAACTCAGGCCCCCTTGGGAGGCAGTAGTAGAGGCAGCAGCAGACAGGTGCTCCCAAAGTAGGCAGGAGATCAAATACATTGTTGAAGGTCTCCAAATAAACCCCCTGAGGGAATTGAGCCCCATGTGGCAGCCCTGCCCCCACCTGAGCACCTGAACTTAATCTCACACTGAATAGCAGCTCCACCCCCACTAAAAGCCCTGATTCTGGGAAGCAGCATTTGGATTTCAGACCCCAAGCACTAGCTGGGTGGAACTGGAGGCCAGGTGGGTGTGGAAAGGAAACTCAGAAGTCAAGTAACTGGCTGGGAAAATGCCCAGAAAAGGGGGAAAAAAAGGCCATTAAAGGTTACTTTCTTGGTGAACAGATATCTCATCCCACCCTTTTAGATGAGAAAGAACAATGCTTACCATCAGGGAAAGACATAGATGTCAAGGCTTCTGTATCCCAAACATCCAAAATAAATATTCAATGGGCTCAGGCCATGGAAGAGCTCAAAAAGGATTTTGAAAATCAAGTTAGACAGGTGGAGGAAAAACTGGGAAGAGAAATGAGAGAGATGCAAGAAAAGCATGAAAAGCAGGTCAACACCTTGCTAAAGGAGACCCAAAAAAATGCTGAAGAAAATAACACCTTGAAAAATAGGCTCATTCAATTGGCAAAAGAGGTTCAAAAAGCCAATGAGGAGAACAATGCTTTCAAAAGCAGAATTAGCCAAATGGAAAAAGAGGTTCAAGAGCTCACTGAAGAAAACATTCTCTCAAAATTAGAATGGAACAGATGGAAGCTAACGACTTTCTGAGAAACCAAGAAATCACAAAACAAAACCAAAAGAATGAAAAAATGGAAGAGAATGTGAAATATCTCATTGGAAAAACAACTGACCTGGAAAATAGATCCAGGAGAGACAATTTAAAAATTATGGGACTACCTGAAAGCCATGATCAAAAAAAGAGCCTAGACATCATCTTCCATGAAATTATGAAGGAAAACTGCCCTGAGATTCTAGAACCAGAGGGCAAAATAAGTATTGAAAGAATCCATCGATCACCACCTGAAAGAGATCCAAAAAGAAACTCCTAGGAACATTGTGGCCAAATTCCAGAGTTCCCTGGTCAAGGAGAAAATATTGCAAGCAGCTAGAAAGAAATAATTCAAGTATTGTAGAAATACAATCAAGATAACAAAAGATCTAGCAGCTTCTATGTTAAGGGATCAAAGGGTGCAGAATATGATATTCTAGAAGTCAAAGGAACTAGAACTCAAACCAAGAATCACCTACCCAGCAAAACTGAGTATAATACTTCAGGGGAAAATATGGTCTTTCAATGAAACAGAGGACTTTCAAGCACTCTTGATGAAAAGACCAGAGCTGAAAAGAAAATTTGACTTTCAAACACAAGAATGAAAAGAAGCATGAAAAAGTAAACAGTGATGAGAAGTCATAAGGGACTTACTAAAGTTGAACTGTTTACATTCCTACATGGAAAGACAATATTTGTAACTCTTGAAGCTTTTCAGTGTCTGGGTATTTGGTGGGATTACACACACACACACACACACACACACACACAGCACAGAGTGAATTGAATAGGATGGGATCATATCTCAAAAAGTGAAATTAAGCAGTGAGAGAGAAATATATTGGGAGGAGAAAAGGAGAAATGGAATGGGGCAAATTATCTCTCATAAAAGAGGCAAGCAAAAGACTTTAGTGGAGGGAAAAAGAGGGGAGGTGAGAGAAAAACATGACGTTTACTCTCATCACATTCAACTAAAGGAAGGAATAAAATGCACACTCATTCTGGTATGAAAACCTATTTTACAATACAGGAAAGTGGGGGAGAAGGGCATAAGCAGGTTGGGGGGGGACGATGGATGGGAGGGCAATGGGAGGAGGGAGCAATTTGAAGTCAACACTCTTGGGGAGGAACAGGATTAAAAGAGAGACTAGAAGCAATGGGGGGGGGCAGGATAGGATGGAGGGGAATATAGTTAGTCTCACACAACACGACTATTATGGAAGTCATTTGCAAAACTACACAGATATGGCCTATATTGAATTGCTTGCCTTCCCAAAAGGAATGGGTGTGGAGGGAGATGTGAAGAGAAGTTGGAACTCAAAGTTTTAGGAACAACTGTTAAGTACTGTTCTTGCTACATAGGAAATAAGAAATACAGGTAATGGGGTATAAAAAGTTATCTGGCCCTACAGGACAAAAGAGAAGAATGGGGACAAGGGAAGGGAGGGATGATAGAAGAGAGGGCAGATTGGTGATAGGGAAAATTAGAATGCTGGGTGTATTGGGGTGGGGGAATGGGACAAATGGAGAGAAAATTTGGAACCCCAAATTTTGTGAAAATGAATGTTAAAAGTTAAATTAAAAAATAAAACAAAAAGATTTTGCACAAATAAAA
This sequence comes from Bettongia penicillata ogilbyi, assembly GCA_023548195.1. Lineage (NCBI taxonomy): Eukaryota > Metazoa > Chordata > Mammalia > Diprotodontia > Potoroidae > Bettongia > Bettongia penicillata. The sequence goes on from JAJHZJ010000453.1 coordinate 20,687,590, forward strand.
TCAGTGTAGCCAAAATGAGAAGGAAAGTAGAAAATGGGGAGGAGGAATTTTACAACAGTTTTCACTGATAAAGGTTTAATTTCTTATATATACAGAGAAATGATTCAAATTCATAAGAATACTAGACATTCTCTGATTGATAAATGGTCAAAGGATATGAACAGACAGTTTTCAGAAGAAGAAATCAAAGCTATTTATAGACATGTGGAAAAAATGTTTTAAATCACTATTGACTAGAGAATTACAAATTAAAACAACTCTGAAGTACCACTTCACACATATCAGACTGACTAATGTGACAGAAAGGAAAATGACAAATGTTGGAGGGGAGGGACAAAAAGAAATGGGACACATGCCCTATTGGTAGAGTTCTAAACCGATCCAATCATTCTGGAGAGCAACTTGGAGCAATGAGCAAAGGGCTATAAAATTGTGCTTAATCTTTTACCCAGAAATACCACTACTAGCTCTGTATCCCAAAGAGATGAAAAAGAAAAGGACCAAGAGGTCCTAGAAAAACATTTATAGTAGCTCTTTTGTGGTGCAAAGAACTGGAAATTTAGGGGATGCCCATCAAGCTGCATATGATTGTGATGCAATACCACTGTGCTATGAGAAATTATGAGCAGGATGGTTTCAGAAACACCTGAGAAGACTTATATGAACTGATGCAAATTGAACTGAGTAGAAGCAGGAGAAAACACAGTAACAGCAATATTGCATGATGATCAACTGTGAATGTTTTAACTATTCCTAGCAATATAGTGATTCAAGACTATTCGGAAAGACTTAAGATGAAAATGCTGTCTGCTTCCAGAGAAGAAACTGATAGAGTCTGAATACATTTTTCTTGTGTGTTTTTTTTTGGGGGGGTTGTCTATATTTTCTTTTGCAACATGATTAATATGGAAATATATTTTGCATGACTTCACCTGCATAATCTATATCAAATAGCTTGCATTCTTAAGGCAGGGGTGGAGGATGGAGAGAGAGAATTTAGATCTTGGAAGTATACACACACACATACACACAAACATATATAAATATATGTATATATAATTTTACAGGTAATTTTAAACATCAAATCAAATCACAAGAAGATATAGCATCTTGTAACCATGGAACTTATATTACTTGGGGTCTATGTGTTGGGGGTGAAAGGGAAGGGAAATGTATGTATTGGAATAATAAAAATTAGAGAGTGAAGGGAGTAAAAAGATACTCAAACAGAAAATCTCAAGGATATTTCATTCATTCAATAATGTTTGTAAAATTCAGAGAATTCCAAAAGTCCATCTAACAAAAATGTCATTAAATATATCATTAAATGAGGAATTTAATTTTTAAGAAAAAAAGGAGGAAGATGCTAAAAATTTAGCCATAAAAAACCCTTGGCTTTGTCATTTAAAAATGCAGAAATATTTTTAATCGATCCCTGTTCCCAGTTGCTCTGCATAGCAATATGGAAATTTTAAATTTATAATGTTTTTAATCTAGGTACATTTATTAGAGCATAAATTTTCTGATGTCAGGAGAGTGTTTCTCATGAAACACAATTAACAAATGATCCGATGCTCTAAAGACTGCAATATTGGGAAACAATTTTCATAGATGAGTATCATACATACTAAGAACCATAAAGCCACCCTTAGATTGCACCCAATGGGGAAACACCATTTCTTTTAAGCAAGTCCATGGAAGCATTATTGGAACCTTACTGAGTCCATAACAGGTGAAAAAAATAGAATAATTCATGATACATCTTTTCTCATTAATAATATCATTTTCCAAATATCTTTTTACAAACTACAACTCCACACAAATATTGCTTCTGGGAAAACAAACCCAGAATTCAATTGTCTTTGTTAATTAACTAAGGCTATCATTGATTTTCTCTGAAATGAAAACCCATATGTATGAGTGAATGGTCAATTGGAAATACACAGACAGGAGAATAACGAAAGGAGAACAATATTATCTGAAAATTACTGGTGTCAAAAAAAATTCCTTCTAACACATCAAAAAGCTAAAGATCCATTGGAAGAGTAAAACTTACTAGCATTTTTTTCAAAATCTTACTTTGAATATCATCCTCATCCCCAAAGTTTACAATGCAGCCATGATGAAAAGACTATGGGACATTCCAAGTGCCTCAACAATACTCAGTGTAAGGTACTGTTTTGGGAACCCTTCAGGATCCACAGAGTTTATGAAATTTGGGGATAAAGTATACAATTTAGAAAGTATATAAAACAACCTGTGATCAAAGATAAATCATATATTTTCAATATTACAAGATAAAATATTGAATCGACTATATATACATTTTGCAACAGCAAAAATAAATACCATTTATATTGTATTTTACAAATACCTCATGTGATCCCCAGGAGATGTGTTACTTTTGTCCTCATTTTGTGGATGAGGGAATAAGCAAGAGCAGGGTCACACAATCAGCAAGAGTGTGTTCGGATATAAATTCAGGTCTTTCTGATTCCAGATCCAGTGCACAACCCACTTTACACTTAGATGCCAGAAATACCACATATACAAAAGATCATAATTTTTCAAGCTTAGAGGGAAAGAAAGGAAGGCTATATACATTTCTCTATCCCTCGATCTCTATATATTTTATGTATTTTGGATACTTGGATTAAAAAGTTAAACTTTTCTTAGTCTGTTTCAAGGTTTCTTTTATTCAAATGAAAATGTAATGTAGGATCATGGACTGACAACTGGAAAGCCCACTGAGTTCAAGTAACAGAGAACAGAACCTCAGAGAGGTCAGGAATACTTAAAGAATAAAGAGATGAGTTTCTTAAAGCATAGACATCTCCTTTCTCCTATTCATCCCACTATATCATTAATCATAAATGTAATCATATGATAGCAACAATCCAAATTTATATATAACTTTAAGTTTTGCAAAGCACTTTAGATGTTTCTCACTTGACCCTCACAACAACCTTGTATTAGGTGTCATTCTTATATCCATTTTGCAAGTGAGGGCATTGAGATTGAGAGAGGTTAACTAACTTACTCTAGGTCACATAATTAATATGTCCAATACAGAATTTGAACTCAGGTCTTCCTGAGATCAAGTCTAGCCTTCTACCTACAAAATTTTAAGACTGAGGTTTGGGAAACTAGAAGAAAATTCTTATTTTAGTGAGTTTTCTGAATCGTCTGAAGAATTTTTTGTGCTTTTAAAATAAGAGTAAGATCCATTTCTGATGATGAATATTTTTTTCTCCTTTTCCTGGGAACTCAGTTTAAAAATAAGGAAAAGTCATCCAGCCAACTCTCTTGAGATAGCAGACAGAGAGGTCATAATGAGAGGGAGTCAATTGAAAACAGGCTTAACAATTCCCTGAATCAATGAGAGAAAGGCAAGTGAAGCGGAAGTGGAGAACTGGAATGGTTTTCTTTTTAAATTACTAAACAAGCAATTTTTTTGGTAACATGCCTTTGCTGACATTGCTGGCCATAATTCTTAAAATCTATAAAGTTACTCTTTATGTTTCATAATAAAATCACAAAACAGAAAGAGAGTGGAGATTTCACTTCAGTTCTAGCTGAGAAGTACATTTTGGTTTTTTTCTTTCCCCATTTTAAAATTAGGTTGTGGTGGTTTCATTGATGGTTGTAGTTCTGCCATATTTGAGATATTTAAATTAATTTGAGATATTTAAATTGTTTTGAGGTATTTAAAAATGCACAATGAAAGTTCAAAGAATTCAAGGTTTGGGGAGCTAGGTGGTGCAATGCATAGAGCATTGAGCCTGGAATAAGGAAGACCAGCCTTCAAATCTCACATACTTACTAGCTGTGTGACCCTGGGCAAGTCACTTGACCCCTGCCTGCATAAAACTGCAGAAATAAATGACAAACCATTCTGGTATCTTTGCTAGGAAAACCCCATGGTCTAAAAGGTCATGAAAAATCGGATGACTGAACAACTGAACAACAATATTCAAAGTTAATTTGGGAGAGCTTTCTAGAAAGAACTTCATGTTTTACCATTTATTTTCCTCAAGAAGATATACTCTAATCATGCATCCATTCATTGAATTTAATAATTTGAAAAATAAATGTAAATGTATGCCTTTGTACAAGCATTGTGCAAGAACTATGTGGGATAAAGATATATTAAATCTAGGCTGTGCCCTTTAGAGCCTTCTAATCTAATAGAAAAAAATATGTAAATTTATTTTAATGTAAATGAGTATATGACAACACCCTGCAAGGATTCATGGAAATAAATACAAAGTAAGCCAGTCTCTAATCTTAATAAACTTAACATTCTGCTACAAGAATACAACTGGCTCATAGAAAAAAAAAATAAAGGATATAGAAAAATAGGTACAGAGTAATGAAGAAGAATTAGCAACTGAGGGAAAAAAAGGAAAGACGTCTCAAAAGAGGTGGAATGTCAACTGAAATTTGAATGCAGCTAAGGATTCCATGAGGTAGAGAAGAGGGACAACATTTTAAGAATGGGAAACAATTTATGCAAACATGGAGGCAAGAGATGGACTGCTGTGTTTGAGGACTAGCAAGAAGGCCAGTTAGTCTGGTGTCTAGAGTGTGTGAAGGGGAGTGATGCCTACTCAGTCTAGGAAGGCACACTGGAGCCAGACTGTGAGTCAACCACTTGAGTACTGGTAACCAAGATCACTACGGTGCGATTAACAGAAATAAGGACATGAGGAGTATCCGGAAAGGGAGGCCATCAATAATCACAAATGTCTGACATTTCAAAACAAAAAGTAGCACGCGTACCAAGAATAGTCCAATAGAAGATAAGAACCATAATACTATATCCAAAAATTCAAAGAAATATGGACAAGTATCAGGGACATCCAGACTTTCTGAGTTTTAAATGGTGACTCCAATGATTCCCTTTTCCATTACTACAGTTACCCGTTGAATGTAACTCTCCTCATCACAGTTTCCAATATATTGCAAGTCAGCATAAGAAATTAAATGAAAACTTGGGAGGTAGTTCTGGGGAAACCACAGATGACACAGAAAAAGTTTCAAAACTCAAAAATCACATATACATATATACATACATACACATATGTGTGTATGTACAAACACACATATACATATATATTTGTATAACTTTAAGATATTGAATATTTTAATATCATAATAATTCAGACTTCTCTGGTATGATGGAAAGGCCAAAGAAAGTTTACATATATTTTTCAGATCATGGGGGTGGCATACCCCTAATTGCTGTGATGTGAAAGGGATAACTATACTATGTTTTGTTTGTTTAAACAATAGTTTAATAGTATTGTCATTTTCATAGACTGTTAAAGCATCCTGACTTGCCCAAGATCACACAGCTCTCAAACATCAGAGGTGAGATTTTTATCTAGGGTCTCCAAATCCAAAGCTCATGCTCTTTACCCTGTATCCTATTCTGTTGCCACTCAAAAAACACCCTGTTGTCTATCTGCTAATACATAATCCATTCTGCCAATTAGTTGAGACTTCCTTCTATTTGCCTGGCACATTCTATATATGTCCTACATTTTATGAAAGGTAAGGTTCATACAAAGTCTTTAATAATCTGCACTTAACTGTTCCAATTTATCCTGTGACAGATGCTTAAAGAGGAATAAAAAAGTCCTTTTTGAGGAATAAAGCTTACTCAATTCAGAGCCCAGATGTACTCAGAGTCACTTCAGAGAATAGTTTCACTTAAGGTAAAGTCAGTACTCCATAAAAGTAGGATAGCAGTCCCTCAGAATGAAAGTCTTCATCTATCTTTGGAATGACTACTTTGAAAAGTCTAAGTGTCAGGAAATATACCTCAGAAGAAAATAGTATGCCTAGATATAGCCTTTGTCAATGGATTTCAGAACTAGACTTGGTTTAAATGATTAATCTGCAGATATGTAACGTCACTAAAGTTCCATCCACACTTATCACAAATGATACAAATTCAGAAAGCATCTACCATGATCTTCAATGCCCTCCTTTTCCCAAAACAGACTCGGGTTATTTAGAGGCAACACCAATATTTCATCAAAGTGTCAGGAGGTAGTTAGCAACTTCAAAAGCTCCATGGATAGGTTGCATAATTTTCAGACATCAGCACAATTTTAAAGCTCATTAAGTAGCCTATGAGCATAATTATTAGTCTCTTCAAAAACAAGCACTGCAGAATATTATACAAATGGAAATAAAAGAAACTTTCTGCTCAACGATTTTAATGACAACCTATTTCTCAGGAAAAGACTAGATGAAGCTTTGGGAAATCTAAAGCTGGACGTTGGCAAATACAGGTTTTATCTGCTTAAGCCTAAGTTTCCAATGATTTTGAAGTAATTGCGGAGTCAATGAAACAGATTCACTTGAATGTTTTCACATTAGAGCAATCATATCATCTCTATTTTGGTTGGGTGGATACATGGTTTCAAAGTAGGCTGTGCATTTCTACAATTTGGCTGGGAGCTGAGTTTTCCTCAATGCCATAACTGTCTGCTATCATAAATATTCCTTTCCACTTGCATTAGGAAATCTAAAACTGGATTAATTTCCTCAGTAAAGAGATAAGTGGATTAACTCTTATGACCACTGGTGTTAACTCCAGTTACTGATCTGCTACATGTTTTGGTGGGAATGATATTAATAAAATAATAAGAATAATAGCTAAACATTTATACAACATTTACTATATGCCAAACACTGTGCTAAGTGCTTTGCAGTTATCATCTCATTTTATCCTCAAAACAAATCTGAGAGGTAGGTGTTATTATTATCCCTTTTATAGATGAGAAAACTGAGGCAGACAGATGTTAGCTGACTTGCACAGGGTCACAGAGCTAATGACCATCTGAGGCTGAATTTGGACTCCTTCCTGACTCCAGACCCATCTTTCTACCTGCTGTATCACTTAGCTACCCCAACAATAACAAACACAACTAATATTTATATAGGTTTTTTTTAAATTCTTCAAAGGACTTTAAAAATTATATATCTTACTTTATCCTCAAAATTCTGAAAATACTATTATCAACCCAATCTGACAGATAAGGAAACTGAAGAGGTTTCCTTATTTATTATATTAGTTCTCACAATTGACATAATTGACATATAGACTCCTGAGGGCAAGAAATATTTTGTTTTCAATTATGAATCCCTAGGACCTACCACAAAGCACACACACATCCCCATGCACAAGCAGGCAGGTGCGCACATGAACATGAACACGTACATAGGTATATATAACAACCTGTCCCTTTGGTTTTCTCTGCAACTTTTACAGAGGGAATGGAACCCCAGGTAGCATCAGCATTCGTCTGATGTGGAAAACAGTACCCACATTCAGTTTCCCTTTATTTCTCTACTTGGTTTGGAACTAAAAGCTTGCATGCATACATTTGGGAATGACCCAGTTGAGCCCAGGAAAGGTTATCTAATTCCATCCTATCTGAAGGAACTATCTATACTGAACTTGAAATTTCCCTGAAAGTTCATGGTTTTGCTGTTCAGTCATTTCAGTTGAGTCTTACCCTTCATGACATCATTTGGGATTTTCTTGCCAAAGATACTGGAATGGTTTGCCCTTTCCTTCTTCAGCTCATTTTAGAGATGAGTAAATTGAGGCAAACAGGGTTAAGTGACTCATCCAGGGTCACATAGTTTCTAAGTTTCTGAGGTTGAATTTGAACTTGTGTATTCCTGATACCAGGCCCAATACTCTATCCACTGAGCCATTTAACTCCCCTCATGTGTTTGTTAGCCTCAGTAAATACTTCTCTTTTCTTATCCCCATAATTGTCTCCATTTACTTGAAAGCAACCAATAAGCCAGGGAAGTTCTATTGGCTACTGCCTAAAAGAGCTCAAGTCATGGGTTGGGGTTTGTGGCAATCAAATTTATCCATGAAGGATTAAGAAGTACTTATTAAAAAGATTATTACAAGATTATTTTTTAAAAACATGGGGAGAAAGGAAAGTTGGGCTTAGTAATAAATGGATTAAGGCTCTTAATCGGCATAAGTAAACTTTACCACAACTGTTTGATTAATCAGAAGTCAAGAAAACCACACAGAATAAATGATGGGAATAAGATAAAATGATATGTCATCATTTCCAGTTACTACTAGCAGATATTGACAATGGGAAATGACTTCTCAGAGTCCTGCTGCTAAGACTTTGATCATAAAAACAAATGCTTTATTTCTGGACAAAAAATAACTCTAGATTCAATCTATTTTAATCAGTTAGGGGTTCACATGACTACCAAACATTTCAATGCATAATTTTCTTGGCTATTCCTACACAATTCAATGTGCTGCTCTTGTGCATTCTGGGTGACATGCTAACACATAATGGATTATGGCTAGGACCAGTTCTAAGGCAATAATCTAGCCAAATCCCAGTGATCTGGCCTTGACAGAAAAGAAAAAAAAACAAAACTAATCTGGTATTATCTTTTATTGTCTTCAAAATCTTATCACAAAGTTTATTTATTTAGGAAGACATGATTTGTTCTTAAATTTCCTTTTTAATTTTATCGTGATTTAGAGAGAAACAAAAGGCTTCCTACAATAGCCCAAATGGTTCCAGTAGTTCTCCTCTCAGGAAAAATAAAATAATAAAATTTACAAAATTAGTAATTCAGGATGAGGATGAATGTGATGAAGTAAATATAAAATTACTGGTAAGGATCTGAGAGGAATACATATCTAGACTGATTAAAATCTATTACTCTTCTGTGAAATGGTAGAGTAAGACTTACCAACTAATGGTTTTATTAACAAATAAATTGAGTAAGACAGAGTTGAGCTCAGGATGGCAATTAACCAGACTATCCAGTGGGAAAGGAAATACGCTTGGGAACTTGGCCAGGATTATCTTACGCAGCTTCTTTTCTGGAACTTTCCAGACCTTTCAAGGGTCCTGAGCAACTAAAGAAGCACTTTTTCTTAACATAAAATTTTGGGGACCTCCAGAAAGAAGTTTAATAATGTAAGTCTAACTATACAAGAAAAGTACTTAGAAAGCAGGAAAGGTATGTGGAGGACACCTTATTAAAATCCTAGTATAAGTGTATCTCCAGTGCTTAACATAGGGCCAGGTATTGTAAGCACTTAATGAATGTTAATTGACTAAACATCATCAAAATCATTCATATTTACTGATAGCTCGCTCCATCCCTCTTCAGGGAATGTTTTCCTTATTTTACGTATTAAGAGCCTTCAGCTGACCAGTTCTTGTTTTTCAATTCTCCTTTCATGTCTCTCAGAAATGGAGAATTGAACTTACTGTGCAGAATCAATAGTTATGTCCTCTGGGTGGAGAAAGTTATTTTGTCCATCCTTGGGTAATTTCCTATTGGGAGGAAGTATGAAGCACTGCTAAAAATTCTGGACTTAGAAATGCAAGAAACCAGAATCTGGGTCCTGGCCTGAATGCCTATTAACTTTGTGACCTTAGAAAAGTAATTTCACATTTCTGGTCTTCACTTTTCTGTTCTCTAAAATGTACAGAGGAACATTTTGATACCCACCTCAAAGAGACGCTGGGGAGAATCAAAAGAGATGATGGATGTGCTGTGGGAAGGGCTTAAAGCTGTATATTTATTATTTTTATTATTCCTACTACTGCTACTACTACACTATCCTGGACAAATTTTAGAGTCTAGTTTTCACTAAGAAACTAAGATCCCTTTTGTTAACATCATAATTTTTCTAATGATGTAATATGGTCAAGAATTTTTTTTTTCAATTCCAGAGAAATGAAGCTGAGATTCTTCTAAAGGGCAATGGAGAGGTACAAAGTGGTAATGAGGAGGCTCCTACACATTACATACAAGACATGTTAAAAAAACATGTCATCAGAGAATAATTTAAAGTATTTGTCTAGGCTAAGTATTATGCAATAAAATTGACCTGAAGACAAAAAAATACATTTTAATTAGGTTCGAGTTAAATATAAAGGGCAGAGTATACTTTGCCATCCTTTGGAACAGGAAGACTTGTCAAAATAGAACAGAAATTATCAGTTTCCAATTTTGCCTCTTAGGAAGGCTTAAAAGGAGACTGGCCTCCTCCCAACTCAATATAAAATACATCTAGTACTTCAAACATTTGCTTCAAAGAATCTAAAACCAACATACCCCACATATCTTGTCATCCTCAGAGTTTACCTAAAATAATTTTTTTAGAGTAACATCATCATTAAGTAATGATAGCTTTTTATGCATAGAAATATTAATATATGTGCTTTTATAAGGCATCATATCAACATTAATCAATTTGAAAAGTTTTCACTGTGAAAATATGTCTGTGAGGGGATGTCCATCAATTGGAGAATAAACAAGCTGTAGTATGTGCATGTAATGGAATACTATTGTACTGTAAGAAATGATGAGCAGGAGGACTTCCGAAAAGTCTAGAAATACAAACTGATGTGGAGTGACACTGTGCACAGTGTATGATGACTAACTTTGATAGACATCTCTTCTCAGAAATGATCTAAGACAATTCCAAGACTAAAGACGGAAAATGCTATCCACATCCAGAGCAAGAACTATGGAGTCTGAATGCAAATCAAAGCATACTATTTTTGCTCATTTTTTAGTCTTTTTTTCTTTATTGTGGTATTTTCTCTTTGGTTCTGATTCTTCACAACATGACAGATATTGAAATATATTGAATATGATCTTTCATGTATAGCCTATATGAAATTGCATGACATTTGGGAGAGGGGAAGGGAAAGAAGAGGGAGAAATTTAGAACTCAAAATCTTATAAAAATGAATGCTGAAAACAACAAAAAATAAATATATAAATAAATAAAGGGAAAAAAGAATATGAATCTGTGATAATCCAGGCATATCTATATAATGCAAATCTCCAGACCTTCATGCCTAGATGCTATTATACGCAATGTAAAATATATATAATATATTCTATATAAGTGTATGTTATATACAACAGCATAAAGATGCTGTTATATACAATTTAGAAATCCCAATTAATCATTAATTACATTTTATCTTGAAAATTTAAAAGATAAATTAGACAATTCTACTACTGCTGTTCCCAATTTCAATTTCCATTGCCTTGTAAAGTTAATATAAGGTTAATACTGGATGGGGGAAGAGTCAAAGATCTTCCAGACTGTTAACAGGCCTCAGACACCTTTTGTTCATTTCTAATGAGGCTCTGGGTCACAAGGGTCAAGCCTTCCAGCCCTGAAAAGAGGAGAGGTTTTGCTCAGGGGCTTGTTTTTTGCAAGAAGGTCTGTGTACCAGATGAGATTCTGGGCAGTTGAGTTTTAAGAAGCTCACCCCCACCTTTGAAAACCTAGATATTGGTGTTTCTTTCTCTGGTAATGATGTATGTATTATCTATGGTCAGATGGTTGGAAGTCCTGTCTGTTGGACTTTATTTCTCTGTTTGTATTTTCTCTGAAGTTCAGGGTGCTGACTTTTCCCCTGAAATAAGTGAATGATAGATGTGCTTGATTAAAGTAGATTGTTGACCCCTCAAAAGTCGATTTTCTTTTAGAAAAGCAGATCTTAGAACCTGTACAGCAGACTCTCCTGTGTATGTCGGGTCCTTGTCATTACATACCTTCATGCTACAAACATGCTCAATGAAAAATGAAAAGGAGCTGATGTGGAGACGTCTTTAATGTTGCTCACTTTGCCTGGAAAATGTATTGTCAGGCACTTTTACAATCATGAAAACGAATTGAACAATTCATTCCATTAGAAATTCCAGAAAGGCCTGAAGATTACAACAGCTGCCTCACAGTCATAGAGATCAAGCAAGCTAGCATTTGGTAATGGTGATGGTGATGGTGATATTGAAGACAATAATTACCAATATAGTTTCACTGGTGTAGGAAAACTGAGTAAAGACTTTGCTATACCAATTAAGATCAGTGCCTGCTTGGTGGCCTCTAATCTTAGGGAATGGGTTGGGGACAATGAGATGCTAAGTGCTTTTCCCAGGTCCACATGTCAGTATATGCCAGAGGCAGAATTCTCATCCAGGTCTTCTTGAATCTGATATCAGCTCTGTATTCACTCCTTAATGCTGCTGTTCTGAATTATTGCAGAATTTGGAGGTGTCTCAAGTAGTTTCAGTGTTCACAATGGCTTCCGCTACATTTCAAGGATTAATATTATCTCCAGTATAGAGGAAATTTGTACTAAAATAGAAAGCTTTTCAAAGCACAAAACTATGAATTCCACAGGATCATGGGGAATTAGAAAAAGTCCAAGGGACACAACTACAACGTAGTGAGAGTCCTTTGTATATTGCATATAACTGAGAGTTCAAAACGGGCCCTAGTCATTACAATTAGTCAGCTTGATGGGTAGGACACTTTTTCCCCAAAAACATAATTCATATTTGTGAATGCTTTAATCCATCATGCTCTAGTGGGTTTTTAGATTATAAATAATACTAAAAATTTTAAAGGAGATATAAAGGGATTATGTGAAAAAACAATACATTCATGCACAATACCTTATGCACTGTACTCTATATTTCCCTATATTATTTTGTTACCCATTGATTCATTTTAATTTGGCACACAAGAAAATAAAAATTGTCCAAGGCCAGTCAGAAAAAAAAGCTTATTTAATTTGTTCACAATATTTTTCTTATTCAAGAATTTAAAAAACATTACTTAGCTTGTCAGCTAAGCCTGTTATATAAGGGCCACAATCACTAACTGCAGCTAGGTGGACAGTGAAGAAAGCATCAGGCCTGGAATCAGAAAGGCCTGAGTTCAAATCTCACCTGAGACATTTACTAGCTGGGTGACCCTGGCCAAAGTCCCTTAACACTGTTTGCCTCAGTTTAGTCATATGTAAATGAGCTGGAGAAGGAAGGAAATGGCAAACCATTCCAGTATTGTTGCAAATAAAGCCTCAAATGGGGTAAAACTGGGTGTTGAACATGGCATCAATAATCACTAAGTAGTGCCTTCCTTTCAGGACACAGAAGGGGTGTGTCTGCAGAGAAAATGAGGATGATCAACACACACTCTCACACACACACAGAACACACACAGAAACACACACACACTCACTGCACAGAGCACAGAGCTATCCTCATTCTTCCCATTTTTTTTGTCATTATATATACAGATAACCAATGAGATTCCTAGCATGTAGGATCTACATACCTAAACATAGCAATGGAAAAAGGCTCTCATCTCCTTCCAGAAATAAGAGAAATAACAAGAATCCTCACAGCAGTTTTAAGAATTCTGAAACTGACGAAGCGTCCATTACCAAACTACCATTCCACCACCTAGCAGATAAGAAGGCATGTTCCCACAAATAATCACTGCTGAAGCAATACATGATGACAAAAAGATTTTAGAACAAGAACTAAAGAATCCTGATTCATACAATAGATCGAATGTTAGACTTGGAGTGAGGAAGACTCAGATTCCAATACAGTCTCAGACAAATACTAACTATGTGGCTTTGGGCAATTAAAAATCAGTCTTAGTTTTCTTATGTCTAAAGTGAAGGTAGTTATATTATCTACCTCCTCAATTTGTTATAATGATATGATGAGGTATGTAAAGTACTGTGTAAATGTTAAAGCACTATACAAACATTAACTATTTATTATAATTACTATCTTATATGGTTTGATTATTTCACAAAGCTCTTCTGTGATGTTTGTTACCATAACCCTGTTGAAACAGTTAAATGAAGATCTGGTGACACTAAATGACCATAACCAAATTAAATAAAAGATCAGTCAGACTGGAGTCTGCAATTCAGGAAGTACAAGCATGATACAAGATCCAACTATATCTTCAGTCAAAAGAAGAGAAAATAAAAGGCTTGGGTGTGCTTTTGTGTCAAGATGGCTAAAAATTACCATATTCCAATACTTCAAGTTTACATTTTTCATTGAGACTTCTGCAATATTACCTGATAAAATAATCTCAGAGAAAACAATTTTTAGATGGGCTATCCTTCGAGAAGAATATTAATAAAAAAAATTCCTTGCATTAGCTGCAACAACATTCATAAAAACGTTTAATTCATAGACTCAAATTGATTTTTCCCCCATCCTGAAGAATTATATGAAGTTCCTATGTTATTATCCTTGCTGCTAAATTCCTCTGTGCTTTTAAAATATATTTAATCTTATTGTAAGGCCCAGATAAGGGAGACCATCAACAGATTAATCCTTGCAGCACTGGGTCAGAATTAATCCATTTGACGTTTTGCATGCTCAAATAAAATAATTCAGTAGTTAAAAAAAAAAACTACAGAGAAGGAAAGAGAGAAGGCATGAGAATGTGTAGCATGAAAATAACTATATTATATATATACATCAATTTTACCTTTTTAGAGAACTTAATAAATACTATTATATGAATGTATTGAGTGAACACAATAGGACTCTAAGTTGATCACCTGTCAGGCAGTCAGCAAGCATTTGTTAAGATCTTCCCAGTACCAGACATAACACAAAGTGCTGGAAATGCGAATACTAGTGGAAATAAGCTCCTTTTCTCAAGGACTTTACATTCTAAATGGGCAAGATAACACATAAAAGGATGAGGAAAAGGGTGGGCTGGGGATTAAAGGAGGTACCAAGGAGGGTAGAGGAAAGCTTCAGGAGCTATGAGATCTGGCTGACCTAGGCACCCTGCTTAAAGGGATGATTGGCAAGCATCATCCTTTCTGAGGGAGAGGCTGCAGGGGTGCTGTCATTTATACGTTCATGGTATGAATTCCTATGCTGGAGTGAAGTAAAGCAATAAATTACAGGAAGTTTAATAAACTTAGCTTCCTTTCCTTCTTGGTTCACATCTCTGAAGCATCCATAAAATCATGCCAGTTCCCTGACAGAGACTATGATGCTTCCATATAGTTGCATGAAAGATCATGGAAAGCAATTCAGGGAAGCATTAATGTAGGGGAGTCTTTAACCCACACTCTCAGGGAACAGTACAGCTCTTTGCAGACAGGGATTAGAATGAATCCAACATGAAAGAACCCTGACATCAGAATTTAGGCAGGTCTAAACTCATTGGAAAAACATTCCCAAATTTGGGGAATCAACAGTATTTCCTATGTCAAAATGATGTTTTAGTGTCCAAAATCGTTGGTTAAGAAAAGAAAAACAGACTTTTAAAATATAGCTAGTTTGTACTGTGTTCTTGGGTATCTACCCAAAATAAATACCTTACTGGATGTGTGGAACCTTGAGAAAACCACTGCATTTAGAAGAGTCACAAGAATAGCAAAAGCAACTATGGCACACGAGGACCAGTCTTTTATTAAAGGAATCACTAATGACTAATTAACCTTAGGGGGAGGACAGGAGATAGCCTGAGGGAAACAGGATGACTAATTAAAAACAAATGAAAGATTCAGTATTGAAGAAAAGAGACTTATTTGGTTTAGAGGAAAGACAGATGTAAAAGCCAAATGTCAATCTAATATAGGGAAGATCTTTACAAAATGGGTTGTTCCAAAATGGAAATGTAATGTAAGGTATCATTCTTCTCATTCCCAGAATTATTCAGAGACCAGCTGAACTGACTATAAAAAATTATTCTGTTGTGGGGATTTATGTACTGAATACACAAGATTAGATGATATCTTCTTCCCTTATTATTATGTCTTGTCCTTTGTGAACTGATACACAGAGAGATGAAGACCTACCTTCACATCAGAGTCTAGCCTCACCTCCACCTAACTAACAGCAAATGACTCATTCAGGTCAATTGCATGGTTCCTTATCCTATGAAATCCTAGGCTACCCAAGACCTCCCTTCTCTTATTAACTCCTGACATGATAGTGTCTCCTGGAGGAGAAAAAACAAATTCACATAATAAAACATTTAAGGAGACTAATCCAGAGGTGGAAAAAAAAGGGAATTCTTTGATTCAAGTATTCCTATTTGAGCATTCTATGTGAAAAATAAAGTGACATAGCGTAAAATGTTGGGCCTAGAATCAAGAAGCTCTGGGTTTGAATCTTATCTCAGAAACATATTAGATACATGACAATAGATAATTTATTTAACCTCTTTAAAGGATGAAAAATTCAAAAGCACTGAATTTGGAGTAAAAATAAATCAGAGCATTTGAGTTCAAATCCTGACTACTATTTGTTACCTGTATGGTCCTAAACAAGTCACTGAACCACTCTGTGCCTTCCTTATTCATTGTTGAAATGAGAACATTGTATTAAATATTGCAGGAAGTCCCTTTTAACTCTAAATTCATGACCTCAGTAATTTTTTTTTTCCCTGAGAAAGATACATAGAAAATAGGGCATATTTCTGTTGGATTTTAGTCAGAAAAATTTTATGTTTCTTCAAAACATTCTGACACAATCTTATTTTCCAGGAAATCTAAAATTACCAAATATTTGAGAACTAAAAATGAGTACTTAGAGAAATGTCATTGTTTATATTATAATGTTCCCATGTCATTAACACATTCTGTGAAAATATCACCCATCATTTCTGTAAATATTTTCTCTATCTTGACAAAACCAATTTGATTATGGTAAAATCTTACGTAGATATAATTGCAAATGTTGAAAAATTCAAGAAGAAAAATAATTTCACTGAAGGGTTTATAAAATATTACATTAAAATCAAACCTTTTGCAGCATTTTTGGCTTCTATATTTCACATAACATTTATTTTTCTTTTTACTTCTATCATTTTCTAGCATTAGATTATTGTTTCTCATGTTTCCTACTATGATGACTATGATATGCCAGGTCACTACTCTAATCTTAAGTCATTTCAAAATTTATAAGTAATGAAAGATTTTAAAATAAAATAACAGGTGAATATTAAAATCAATGAATTGTTGCTTCCCACTTAGTAAACTTCTAATTGATTATTTGTGACTATGGTGTTCAGTAATAAATAGTCATCTTGAGTCAACAAAATTCAATTCCATAAAAATGTGTCTTGTGCTTATTTGATTATAAGGTTTTAGGTAAAATGTATACAAAGAAAAATAAAATATTCCTGACCTCTGACCTGAAGGAGTTTAAATTCTACTGGGAAAATACAACACGTGCACAAGTGAGTAATGAAACAATCACTTGAAAATGGAGCAAATTCTAACGCAAATGACACCCAGGAAGGTTTCGCAGAGGAAGTCAAATCTGAGATTTGACATAAGATAAGAACGCCATGAGTTAAAGCAACAGGAGAGAATCCCAAGCATGAGAACAGGAAATAAGGAAAAGGGAAAAGAAAGAGGAATGATTTGATTATACCAACATTGGAGCAGTGCTGAACGTCTGATATAGTTAGATTTTTTTCTTGAGCTATCAAGAATTATAACTTACTTTTATTATAGATATTAAACTAGAATAGCTAAAATAGAAACAAACTAGGTTTGTCTCTGTATTAATCATCCTGGACACAATTATTTGCTTATCAGTAGACAAAGCAGCGAGTATTTTTAAAAAACAGAGACAACATGGTAATGTGATATAGTGGTTAGAATATATCTGGTATTCAGACCTAGATTCTATTACAACTGTAGCTATTAATTTGTTATGTGACTTCAATAAATATATTTTAGGTTATATTGTAAAGGAGCTTCTGTAATAACAGCATACATCTTTGTATATTTGATTCACAGGGATTTTTGGTAGATTAAAATACAATATTTAAAATGTTTTGAGTTCTTCAGTGATAGATGATACAGCAAAGATACTATCATATTCAATTTGCAAAATGACCATCAGAATAGCCTGAAGATCATAACAGGCCTTTAGCAAAATTGGTTTCATATCCATAGATAGTTCCAGACTTATAAATATGAAGGAGATGCCCTGGAAAGTCCTAGAGAGGATAAGGGTAAAACACCATAAATCACAAAATCTTTTCTCTTAATTTGAGTTAGTTGTTTTTGTTTTGTCCTAGCAATTTCTTTCCAAGCTTGTCCTGAAAAAGAATGAGCTTAATTTCCCCATATTTTGAAGGACATACAAGTTCAAGCGTATGGAGCTATATGCAATACAAGAAAAACTCAAAGCTCCTGGGCACCTACACTAAAAGTGACTTACTTCGCCTGACATTTACTCTAAATTTGATCATATGTACTGCAGTATGCTCAGATGCCCTTCAGGGTAATAGCCAACATTTGTTATAAGTTTAGTACTGTCTAAGAAATGTATTTACAAGTATGAGCAAAGATGCTATGAATTCACTCACTGTCAAATATAATGAGGTTAAGCTACTATTTTGTATAGTAGACTTGATTAATTCTGTAGAATGTAGTGATTTGCTTAAATCTACCACACTTTCAAAGAATTTGCTGACCTTCAAATTTCGGGAAGACAAGAGTTCATTTCAGAACTATTACTTTACATCTTAATTTAACTTTTAGTCTTCATATCAATCTATTTCAGCCTTAAGCTTATCTAAGTAAAAAGATCATTAACTAATTGCTGTCCTAGTCTTGCCCAGGTGACAAGTCTTCCTGGAAGTTGTCATCCTCTTCAGTGCTGTGTCCTGGCAGCAGGGCCTTAGAGTGATTACATGGAAGAAGGGAAAGGCAGAAAGAGGGGTTTGTTAATTGGGGCACCATGATTAGTCAAAAAGGCCAGTGAAAAATGGGTGCCCATGTAATAAAATACAGCACAAAACTCAGAAGCAGTCATTTGTGGGTCAAAGACAGAAAATCTCAAGACATTAACAAGGCTCTCTAGGGGAATGTGTCCAGGAGTGGAAGATCAATTTACTATGTTCATTTAGTTCAATGGATCATTATTAAGGATCTTAGCAATTTACCTCTTTACTCTCCAAAAGAGGCAAAAAATGTCTTATAGAACCTTGGAAATAGTATATTACTTAGTCATTAACATTTGAGGGGCTAAGGACTAGAGCTATCTAATTCATATCACCTCCTATTCATCAGATAAGAAGAAAGACGAATATTATACTTCAAATATCCTTTCTCCCAATGATACCACTATTAGGTTTATGCTACATAAATATCAGTGAAAAAGGAAAAAAAAAGACTAATATGTATAAATACACATACACACATTTTTGTAATAACAAATAATTGAAAACCAAGAGAGTCATGATCAAATAATACATGGGCTAAACAAGTAATGTTTTGAAATGAGTAATGAATATTATTGTATCATAGGAAATGATGAAAGACAGATTCAGAGAAACCTTGTGTGAACTAATGCACAATGAATTGAACAGAAGCAGAAAAATTTATGCAACAACACTGTTGAAATAAACAAAATAACCCCCTTGAAAAATGTAAGGACTTGCAACATTTTTGCACTGAGCGCTCACTGATTGGTGCCGAGACTAATTATGTTTCCAGAGAAGCAATGATGAAGCACGTTAGCTACCTCCTGACCGAGAGGTGATAGATTCAAGATCCAGAATAAAGCATGTATTTTTGGACTCAGACAGTTTGGAAATTTATTTTGCTTGATTCCGCACATTAAGATTTATCTTTTATTTTTTTCCAGCTTGGGATTTGGAGTTGGGGAAAACAGAGTAAAGTGGCCAGAAAGAAAAAGAAGGTATTTGATGAATGTTTGAAATGTAGAGAAGAGAAAAGAAGGAAGACCAGAGAGAATCCAAATCAAAAATACTGTTGTTGGTTAGTTCTTTCAGACTTGTCTGACTTTTAGTTAAAACATTTGGGGTTTTCTTGGCAAAGACACTGGAACAGTTTGCCATTTCCTTTTTCTGCTCATTTGACAGACAAGGAAACTGAGGTAAACAAGGTTAAATGATTGCCGAGGATCACATAGGTAGTAAATGTCTGATGTCAAATTAGAACTCAGAAAGATGAGTCTTTCTGATTTGAAGCCTACTGTTTTATCCTCTGTACCTCTTAGTGCATGATAGCTTTTAAAGTTACATTTGGATTTATCATATATTTTTAAATTAAAATTGTACATAATGAAGGTTTCTAATTTTAAGCACAAACTTCTTTTCCTGTTCTAGCTTGTACATATAAGAAAATCTTAACTTTATTTAATTATTAAGTGTAGAAAAAATAGTTTTTAAAAATACTAAAAGGAAGAGAAAGTTTTAGAGATCATTAAAGAGTGGGGAGATAGATTTCTTTCAGTAAGACATTTCCCTTTTTAGTCTCTCACACATTTGCTCTGCTATAAAATTAATGGCTAACATTTATGTGGTGGTTGAAGGTTTGCAGATCTCTTGCCATATATCATATCATATGAGTCTCCTAACAACATAGTGAGGTAGGTGTCGTTATCCCTGTTTTACAGAGGAGGAAACTGAAAGAAGTCAAATAACTTGCTTCGTCAGCCCTCTAGCAAGTGAATGAGCCAGAGTTTATGCTCAGGTCTTTCAAACATGAATTCCAGTACTTATACTTTCTATTGTACAATAATATTAAAATATGGACTATAAAAAGAAGAAAGAAAAATATGAGTGAGAAAGGACTAGGTTGACAGTCTCTGAGTCCTCCAAATATTTGAAACCATGATAGCAATGATGTTCTACAGAGTGGAAGTACTGCTGGAAACCACAAAGAGAAACAGTAGGTTCTGCTCTAAATAGCACAATGGTCATGGTATTCCAGTTTTTCACTTAAAGACAGTTCACACAGGTTAATTTTACTTCATTTTTGGAATGCATTAGCCATCATTTGACAATTCATCATAAGGCAAGTCATTCTAGTTGGTAAGACAGCAAGACCAACAAATTCACTGGAACACATTTGAATTGATCATGCAATATAATCAGGGACAATCCTTCATTTCAAATATCATTTCTGTCATACTGCGTATCTATCTCTAAAAAGATTTTGTTATTCCAACATTTTTTTGTGACCCTAACCAGGTAAGTCGTCCCCATACTATGATTGCTATACTAGAAATTTTACTCCAAACCATTTCCTTAAAGGGTCCAATAATCTGATTTGTGATGATCTACTGACATTATTTTATAGCAATACTTTCCTGAGACCTATTTATCAAATCCCCCAGTATTCCCATCCCCAACTTTCAGGTTATAACAGAATAGTTCATTAACTCTTATGCCTTTTAAAAATATCTAGAAACCCTTTTTTTAGGAATATGTTAAATATGCATTACCCAACCCAAAGATATGTGGACCTCCAAGTGTTCAATCAATTGCTAAGTGAAAGCAATTTCTTTTCCTTTCTTATCACTGCTATATGTCACATAGTCTCTCTGCATCTATTTTGTAGCAACATGTTCCAGACAGATAGAATTTAAACCCAATAATAGATTAGGAATCCCTTCATTTCAGTTCTGAAGTGTGTTGTAATATGTTTAGAACTGGGGGATGAGAAATGATTCATTCTCATTCTCTCTCTCCCTCCCATCCTCCCTCCCTCCCTCCATCTCCCTCCCATACATACTACTAAAAACACACTGTAGAGCTCGTTGGTAAAAATGAATAGTTCTCCTATACCAATGTAGCCTTTTCTGGTCAGACCATATCCACAGTATCACATTCCATTCTGAGTAACACATTTTAAATGGAGTCACTCCAAACTGATACATCTAATAAAGGATGACCAAAATGGTGAAAGGTTCCTCACTGCACATGAAGAATAGTTAAAGGAATTGAGAATGTTGAGACCACAGAATGGAAGATTTGAGTATAACCTGATAGTTTTCTTTAAATATATCAATGTATTCCATGTGAAAGAGGAAATGCACTTATTTTATTCTTTATAGTTCCAAAGAGTAGGTTTCAGCATGATGAAGCAGATCCAATGCGATATGAGGAGTTAGAAGATCTGAATTTCAGCAATGGTTCTACCACTAATCTGTGCTGTGCCTGAGTTTGAAAGAAGAGGAGACATGGCCAAGACTGATGGAAAGAGACCACTTTGTTATCCTTATGTCTCAATTATTACTTCCCTATGAAACAGACATTGACATTTATACCTTATAACATACACACATACACTATATGCATATATACGCACACACATATATATGCGCATATATACACACACAGACACACACATACATACATATTTCAATCCAATACTCTTAATTTAATTAAATTGCATGTGTTTGGTCTGATCAAGTGATTCCACTGGAGTATACAACTCCATGTGAGCTGATGGGATGTATACCAAAGAAGATAACCAAGTGCTCTGAAACTTAAAATCAAAGAGAACTGTCTCAGGTACTGAGAAAATAAGTGACTAGCCTAAGGTCATACCAGTATGGGTCAGAAGTCAAATGAAATCATATTTTCTTGACCACAAGGAAAACTTTATAGCCTTAAACATATAGCCTACCTTGTTATTATAAATCTAGCCTTTAGATTCTTTTTTTCACCATTCATATCCAGATTAAATTGGGCTAAATCTGCTTGAAAATTCTTTTCTTATAGCCTAGGGAATTTTCAAAATTTGCTCTAGTTTTAATGATTTCTAGCATCTAAGTTCTTGTCTTTAGAGCCCAAGTGCTATGAAATGTGACCACACAAATTAGTATAGCATGCAACCTTTAAGTAATGTCTTCACATACTCAGCCAAGTACCAAATGCCTTCTTTTCTTGTGGGTTTACATTCTTCACACAGCAAGACACAATTTTGGAATGCTTCAGGGTGGTTTCTAAATAAAGTATATGTTCGCAGTAGAGAACTGAGTAGAATTTTCTGCAGATGACATTTTTTTCTAGCTTATTACCCAACTCTGACAGTCACAAATTAGCCAATGATGAATTTTTTGCCATTTAGCTAGAATGATTCCATTTTCCTATTAGAACTAACATTCACAAACTTTCAGCACTTGGACAAGTATTTTATGTTTTATTTTTCACAGACTCTGTGTTACATCGGTTAGTCACACAAAAGGACTCGTGTTAATGGATGATCATAATATTTTCAAATGGTGGACAAAACTTAAAAGGGAAGGTAATCTCACAGCCAAGGAGCTGGCTGTATTTCAGTTGATTTCATTCCATTCAATTCTTGCAATTCAACTTTTATCGAATATCTATAATATCTTTGGAAATTATTCTAACAAGTCACTTGAAAATCACCAGTCAATACTATAAAGAAGGCTAGCTGGCTTTTGTAGATGAGTCATTAATCTTTGCCAAGTATTGACTTTCTCAACCCACTGCAGGGAAATTACATATATACACACATAGACATGGACATGCAGATATCAGCTACAAAAATGGTGAGATTAAGCAGCTTGATATTACTATGGTTATATGATTTGAATATCATGTAGACAAAGAAATTACATATATAGAGATTGATGTAGATTATATAGATAATTGCATTTTACTTCTTCATACATGTATCCATAAATATATTTAGAAAACTTTATATTTATAGAAATACATGAATTTTATTTTCTTTATATATGTGAAATATACATATATATGTATGCCCATAAAGAAATCATTACATTTCTATACATAGACAAAGTACATAGATATATAGAAATATAATTTTACTTTATATGTGTGGATATAATTTGTGGATATAATTTGTGTATATTGCATTCAAACCAAAAACCATGATGATTTCAATCTCCTTTGTCCTGCCATCTTTGTAGCTGACCTGAATCGCTACAGGGTGAGTCTGGTCATGAACAAGAAAAGTACATAAAACATTCAGATTGATCATGTTGGTCAAGGGTTTACATTATACTAAAATGACTTGAGTTTTGAAGGGTTCCTTGACAGTAGATGAGTGAAGTGGAAGAAAGGGCTTCTTCAAGTTCACTGCAATAATTTTCCCCCTTTCAGTCTTATTCAACTTCTCTATTAATCTTTTCTTACCAGACACGTTCAGGTCATCCCTTTCATTCATTCTGATCCTCAGTGTAGCTCTCATCCTGTCTTCTCTTTCATGGCTTAACTTCCAGAAACATGAACCTATATTTATGACCGCTACTTTCTCACTACTCATTCCCTGAAATCTAGCTTCCATTGTTACCACTGTACAGAAACTACTTTCCCTAACTTCATTGATGGTTTCCTAATGGCCAAAGTCAATGACCTCTATGACCTCTTAGGAGCCTCCTGCTCAACTGGACACTGTTGATCACCAACTTTCTCCTCTGGATCTGTCCTTCACTTATCTTGTGATACCTTTCCTCATGCTTCCCCATCTAATAATGTTGGCATTTATATAATGCCATCTTGAAAGGGTAGCAAGGTGTTTTATGCATAAGGTATCCCCAAAGTCTTTAGTGCAGTTGAAAACTCTAGTAGATTTAATAGCATGAGTAACAACAAAAACTTTTGGGACACTCTTTCATCTCAGTTGATGCCTATAAGGAGGTAGGAGATGGTATTATTACCTCCATTTAACAGATGAAGAAACCAAAGTTGCATAAAATTAAATACTTTTTATTACAATTTATTTGAGCCCCATAGCTAGCAAGCATCACAGGAGGTATTTAAATTCAGTCAAGAGCAGCACACTAGCTCCTCTGCCAAGCTTCCTCTCTTTGACTTCTATCAAATTGTCCTCCATGCTCTTTATTTGATTTCCTTTCTCTTTTTACCCCATAACTTGAATGGTTTCCAAGGTTCTAGCTTTTGCTTTCCACTAATCTCTCTCTCCTTTCCTTATTTTGTTAATCATTTTCACCTCTCTTCAGGGATTGTACTTTTCTTCTAAGTCTACATATTCAAACAAAGATCTCTCTCTTTTTAACTGCAAGCGCCTCCTGGATTTGCCAAAATATCTAAAATTTAATATGTTTAAAAACTAAACTTGCTTCCTATTCCTGCCCCATAATCTTAACTTCAATGCCAGTATTTCAGGTTTTATACTCCCAGGTTATAACTCTACCAAGGTTATAAATCTGGGTGCCAATCTGGATTTTTCCTTTTCATTTCCCAAATCCCAGTCCAAGCAATTTCCATGTCCTGACAAATGTACCCTGGAAAAGTATCTTGCATTGATCTTTCCCATTCCATTTTTACTACCATCACCCTACTCAAGGCAACCTACATTAAGGCAATTACTACTGGTCTATTTGTTTTCAGATGCCAATTTTGTAGTCTTAGTTGCCAGACACAAAAAGTTAGCCTTCATTACATAGCCAGCTTGTGTAAGTTCAGGATTTGAATTGAAGTTGTTCTGAATCTGACATCAACTCCCCATTACACAATGATGTCACCTTTTTATGAGGTGAGTAGTACAACAAATATTACTATATCCCTTTTACACTGCAGTAAACTGAGGAAAAGAGAAGTGAAATAACTTGTCTCACATCCTTTAGATAGAAATCTTGCAAGTCATTGAAGCATGTAGACCCTTCTTTCCCGTATCCAATGGTCTTTTTATACTGTTATGGACACCGAATGCCATAATGTGGAAACTTATTCCACTTTATTTTCTACTAGATGCCCTAGCATCATTTATCCAAGTATAACTGCTGCATTACTGGCTATCTTCCACATGTCTAGCACTTATTGGTGCTCAACAAGGAGGTAGACACCAGATAGGGACAGGAAGGACCTCACTCTCATCATGGTTGGTACAATTCAGGGAAATCATACCTGATTTCTTTGCTCCTTGCAATCCTCTAAACTGTTGAATAAACTTTAGTTTTGGAAAATTACATCATTTTCATTTCCAATATTAAGGACTGGAGAAAAAGATAGCACAGTGGCTATAGCCAACAGCAGCTCTGGTGTTGGGTAGAGCCAAGCTGAGGTAGTAGTAGCTGCAGCAGAGCAGCTTTGGCTGGAGCCAAAGGGCACATTTTTTTAGGTCACCCTGGCTTTTGCAAACTATTCCTGGCCTCTCTTAGTTTTACTGTTTTTTGTCCTGAGTCTGAGTTTAAGCAGCTTCAAAGCCTATCATTTAGGGGGGAAATGTAGTTTATTTAAGATATAAAAGGAGACAGAAAGTTGAGGAAAGACATCAAATGCAAGAATCAGAGTGGTTGCAAATGTTACACAAACAAAGAAACAAGTCAGAGCATCTCTTAAAAAGTAGATCAGGGCGTGAGAATCTTGCTTCAGCTCCAACTTAAGGAAGTGACATTTTCCCCTCCAAAGACATACCCTGGGAAACATAGTCATTTTGTGCAAATCTATTTTTGTTCAATAAGGTCTGCTCTCATTGGGATTCAGTTTTCTCATCTGCACAGTAAAGGAGCTGGACTAATGGTTTCTAAGGGAACTTCCAGTTCCAATGCACTCGTTCTAGAGAAAGTTTGTGTTCCATATACTTCTCATTCTTTCTCGCTTTGCCACAGAGTCCATTGAATCTTAGTGATGGGGATGATCAACATATTCTTCTGTGTGTTTCTTTATCCTCTCCTGACCATCTTCCCCTAAGGAAGGACACTGGAATATCCAACGATTTGTCTGAGTCTTTATGGCTGCATGTTTACACCAAAAAGGAGAGTTGATTAGGAAAGCTATGTCCAGCGTAAGTGAAATCTCCATCCTTGGCACACTCTGAACCTGTACATTAAGGAACTATCAAAAACTGGTAGAGCAGAGGTTCTTAACCATTTTTGTGTCATGGACCCCTTTGGAAGGCTTACGAAGCCTACAGGGCCTTTCTGAAAATTGTGGTTTGAGAAACAGAGGATCAAGTAGAATTAACAAAGAAATATTTAAATAGTTATTAACACATACACACACACACACACAGAGGAAGCATGTTTACCAGTTCAAAGACCCACCAGCTAAGAATGCCAGGCAGTCAGTCAGAAGACCCCAGAACAAATGAGACAACACATGTAAAACATTTTAGAACTATGCAGCACGATGAAAATTTGAGAAAACATTACTATTATTAAGAGACAGCACAGTATAGTGGTTTAGTGGGCCTATCGATCTGAAAGTCCAGATTTCAAGTTTTGCAACTAGTATATTCTGGTTGTGAGACCTTGGACAGATCACTGAAGATCTCAGAGTACTGCTACTGTATGAGATCTTAAATTTGAGAGAATATATTATTGGTAGATGAGCAGTCCTCTCTCTCAACTAAGTCATAAGTCTAGACTCCCTCCAAAAAATTACCATTAAACTACATTGACATCATATTAACAAGACTTGAAAACATTTCTGCCTAAAACATACTACTTCTTGTTTATGGAGAAACATGATACATGAGTGTGCAGGCTAGCAGGCAGACATGAGATCACTGGTACAAATCTCTGCTAGACTAAAATGGAAACACCAGTGTGAAAATTAATATTTGTCCCAGCTTCTAATGTTATGGTGTCAACTTTTGCCTTATATTAGGAGACTCTTTTAGAGCTAGATATCATCCCCTTGGTTCATTTATTACTGAGAGATCCTTTATAATTAAACTATAAAAAGAAAATCAATAGAGATCTGGAAAGAATAGTCATTTGCTATAATTTTCACTTATTGGTGGTTATCATCTGAAAAATCAGCACCCATTGAAAAAGTTTTAAGACTTTCCTTATAATATGAAAGACAGGAATTTTTATCAATTGCTTGATTCATATAAAAGGAATTTGATTTAAGACTTAACAAGGTAACAAATATAACACCAAATGTGAAGGAAAATTCTTTGAACAA
Organism: Bettongia penicillata ogilbyi; assembly: GCA_023548195.1. Taxonomy (NCBI): domain Eukaryota; kingdom Metazoa; phylum Chordata; class Mammalia; order Diprotodontia; family Potoroidae; genus Bettongia; species Bettongia penicillata. Next base: position 20,715,122 of record JAJHZJ010000453.1, read on the forward strand.
GGGCCCACCATTGGTTCATAACAAAACTGCTTGAACAACAAAAAAATGCCCAATCCATGTCCAGTCGTCTGGGGCTATCACAGGGAGTTCATCTGTTCAAAAGGAAAAAGACTGCCCTCTTCGCTACTTAATTTTGTCTTGGACACTATGGCAAAGAGTGATTTCAAGTTCTTTATCAACCAATTAGTAGCATAGGTCACTTGATAATTCATTGAAAAAATTCTTAGTTAAGGAGTAGAAGCTGAAAATGGAATTGAATTAATAGAAGAAGAGAGCTACCAAGAAAGGACTCTAAAAAATAGTGCTTTTTTGGTTTGTTTTCCATTTGCTTTGGAGAAATATAACATATTCATACAGCACTTTACAATTCAGAAGCACTTCACAAGTATTATCCCATTTGAGAGATCTTGAAAAACAGCGAATAATCAGCCAAAAGGTCTGCCCTTTGGAAAACATTACCAGAATTTGGATGCTATTTTCTCTTTGATCAATGTGTGGATGCCTAATATATCAGTTTCTAATAGTTTTTGTTTTTTTTTAAGTCCTAGCATACTCTGGTAAATAATTGTGCATTCAATTTATTCAGTCGAGTTTTTGATAAACACTATTTCCTTGTATGAATATATCCCTACCCTGAGGCTAACAAAGAAATATTCAGATAAAATAAGGGAGGCATTTCAGTCCCACTGGCTAATCTTTCCATAATTTTCTTTCATCCTTGCAACCTTGTTAGCTGGTAATAAAATGACAATAATCTTACATAGAGGGCATTCTCTTTGGGAACGGGCTATCATGCCTTTGTATTTATATGGACAATGCTTGGCACATAATAAGGTCTGGATAATTTTTTATTCATTCATTTATTGTTCCCTTATTCTCACCTAGCAAGAGGTATTAACTGTAAAATATATAAAAGCATTTTATGCGACCACTAAATAAGTGAACCTGAAAATTGTCTTCAGAACATGATGTTTGACTAAAGGTTTGGTTTCAGGTTAAAACTTCTTTCCTCATTAAAGTCCCCTCCCAATGTCTCCTCAAAATTCTTCTTTCATCTATGCTCTGAGACAGATGTAAACCAAGGAGTTTTGTACCAAGTTAGAAAGGCTTTGGATATGTTCGTGGACTGGGGTCAGGAAACACAGATCTTGAGCAGGAAGAGACCTCTCTCACTACCAAATCCATTTAATTCCATTCTCCTCATTTTACAGATGATGAAATTGAGCCTTGGGGAATTGAAATGTGTTGTGGAGAGTCACATAGTTACTGGTGGAGACAGAATTTGAACCCAGTTTCACTCACTCTGGGGCAGTTAGGGGGCCTAGTTTATAGAGCACTGAGCCTGCAGTCAGGAAGATTCATCCTGAGTTCAAATCTGGCTTCAGAACCTTGCTAGTTATGTGACCTGAGGCAAGTTATATGCTCTGTTTGCCTCAGTTTCCTCATCAGTCAAATGAACTGGAGAAGAAAATCGCAAACCACTCCAGTATTTTTGCCAAGAAAACTCCAAATAGGGCAACCAAGAATCAAAACATAATTGAAACAACTGAAGAACAGTAAGAACCACTCACTCTCAAGTCAGGATTCTTTCTTTTATACTAAACTGTTTTATAACTTTTCACCAATGACAACTTCAGCTAAATTCAGAAAGGCTTATTGCTGGATAATTGACATCTTGAGGCTGAATTATTTTCCTAGTACTGTCATTTCAGCCATAGCCACTCTAAAGGTAAAGACTGTCTACTGAGTTATGGAGGGATTGTGATCTTCACTGTGGAGGTTTTTGGATGTATAGACAACTTACACAATTACTATGAGTCTCCATAATTGCACAGATACTCTTTAACATGAAAGAGAAATTCACAAAAGAATCATGTCATCAATTTCACAATCCAAGTTTGTATATCACAAATACCATAAATCTGAACTGTAACCTGATTTAAAACAAAATTTCACTTCGGTATCAAATATTTCTGGATTAGAGAAAAATTAAGAATGCTTACTTAATAAAAACATAACTTAAAAATGACTTTCTTCCCAAGCTATGGAAAATCATCTTCCTCTAAATTTCAAAGTATTGTTTTTGTTTATTTTTGGTAGGGATGGTTGCTAGGGAGGGTGGTGTTTTCCTTGAACACGTTTTGAGTCTCATCTGAAAATCCCTCAGAACCTGAGTAGCACTTTGAATCCAGAATAATCCACTGATAGCCAAATATCCAGTGAGAACACTTGGTATTTTTTATCTCCTTTGCTCCTTTACCCATTGTGCTAGAGAATGGATTACTGTACACATATGTGCATGCATGTATTTTTCTAATCACTTTGAATTTACTGTAGCATAGCAAAATTCCAGCTACTTTTAATCCATTCAGTTCAGCACACTGGAATCCAAAGCATTATTTCTGTTTAGCTGCCTAGCCTTGAAATAGCACACAGCAAAGTGTGTTCTAAAGCTCTCCTTGTTACTAGCTCCCAGTGATTGTTCCCAAATCCCAAGGGCTGCAAAGTTCAATCCTTTTCTTACTGTTACCAGACAGATCCAGACATCCAAGCATCAGTGACTGATTGGAGCAAGAAAATGAAAAGAAAATAAAGTAATATAAAAAGCTTTCTTTCTGGGATAAACAAGACAAAAACAAAATTAAGGCAATCTTTTTCCTTTGTGAATGCCACCATAAACTCTCATTTAGACCTGGCAATCCTCAGCCTCCCTCTTCAACTTCTGATAGAGCTGTACTTCAGCCAAACTTGTAACCAACCAATGAAAAAGCAAAAGGCTATAAAAATAAGCATTCATCCTTGGCAGGAAAGCTTTTTCTTGTAAGGAGAATAGTAATTAACGAGAGTAAGTTCTTTCTCTCTTCTTAAAGTAGCAGTAGAAGAATCCTATGTATAAGTACAACTTGCTTTTTCACAGAGACAAATCAGCCAAATCTCAACAGCAAAATTGGACCATATGCTTATAGACAGGAAAATATCTTAATCATCATAGTTCCTATATGTAACAAAGCAATATAAGGCATTTGCCACAAAGGTGTAAAAACTGGATTGTAAAAGGTATAAAAAACTCAAACCACCTTGAACCTCATCCTCAACAGACTTTCCTAATTTCCCTTAAATCTAGTTCTTTTCCTTGGTTGATTATTTCCACTTTATCCCATATATAGTTTGTATGTACATAGCTGTTTACATGGAGTCTCCACCAATGAACCGTGAGCTCCTTGTAAACAGGGACTATCTTTCTTCACCCCTTGTATTCTCAGCACTTAGTACAATGTCTCACACCTAGGAGGAACATAATAAATATTTATTGTCTGATAGGAACAGGGGATATTTTAGATTGGAGATCAGAAACCTTAGGAGGGGATATACCAATTCTCTTAAGATACATGAAGACTATCATAATGAAGAGACAATAGATTTGTTCCACTTTGTCCTATCTTAGAGATATGAAAAATGGCTAGGAGTTACAAAAAGGCTGATTTGGACCCTTGATGTAGGAGGGAAATTCTAACATTTAGGATTCTTCCAAAGGGGAGTATACTTGCTCAGAAAGTACTGGACTTCACCCCTCCCACCATGAGAAGCCTTGGAGCAGATGCTGACTGTATTCACATGTTACAGATGGGAAAAGAGAAGAGGATTTTTCAGGTACAAATTGAACTTGATGGCATCTAAGAACCCTTCTCACTGAGACGCTACATTTTTGTGACTTTTGATTTAGGTCTGCCAGTGTCATTAGCTTGTCACTGTACTGAATAAGACCAAGGTATTTTATTTTGTACTGAGCAGTTGCTAAATTGAAAACAGTCCACAAGCAACATGGAATAAGAGATTACATTAAATATAAAAGTTGCTTGTGATTTAATATGTCTGATAGATAATTACATCACTGAAAACTAAATTATCTCCTGTCCTGTGGGCTCACTGAATTATTATACTACAAATTACATAAAAAATAATCAAACATGAATCCTAATGCACTTCACATATGTAACCATAAAGAAAAAAATTAAGCTTTGGAATATGTCTGCTAGTGTCTGCCAGTTACTTCTGAGCTAATTGTCTCTATTCACCTTTTGATTTTGATTTTGGAAATTAGTGACAAGCAGGAGCTCTCCTTAGTAATAGCACTTGAATATGGTTATGATGCTGAGATGTGTTCTCAATTTCTAAACTAATTTAAGGTGATTTATGGTGTCTGGTTATGACTATACAATAGCAACAAATGATGACTAGTTAAATAAAAAAGGTAAAATGCGAAATGCCTGCAAGGCTGGACATACCAAACCAATAAAAAAAGGAAACAAACAAAAATACCTTTTATTATTTGCCAATAGTAGACTGTAAAATGAGAGCCTGTAGTTCAGCATATAAAGAGTTGGCCTTGGACTCAGAAAGACCTGGAGCAGAGTCTCAGCTCTAATGTATGCTATCCTGTTTTTCTGAACAAGTGAAGGTAGGTAATGATTGTAGATTATTATTGCAAAATAGGTGCTGATCTGCAAAGGCAGAAATCCCTTTTATCAGTGAAATCACAAGTTCAAGGTTTGTGAGTGTTAGGGAGGGGAGGGGGATATCTCACTCCCCAAAATACAACCTTCTAAAAAAAAGGAAGAAAGAAAAATATCTACATTCAGGAGGGGAGAAAGAGATAGACAGATGGGTAAACAGATAGATAGACTGAGCATGTATAAAGTATACTATACTCCAGGCATTGTGTTAAACACTGGGGATTAAAAAAAAACCAAGCAATTGAATGCCTGCCCTCATGGAACTTATATTCTATTACACTTTGTCTAACTAGAAAAAAAAATCTGAATCTTTACAAAAAGCATCTCTATAAGGATGTATTTTCTAATTTAGCAATTAACATTTTAGAAATTAGGGTTTTTTGCAAGAATAATTAAAAAGGGTATACTGGAAAATTAAATAGATTTTTCAGAGACTCCAAGGACCCTCTATCAGAAACAAATTTCTGTCATTATTCCATATAAGGACAAGCAAAGATTGTACGAGTGAATAGACGGTTGTTTTGAAGCTAAGAAATAAAATGACAAAATGCAGAATCATCTTACAAAAAAAGAAATTAAAGACTTTGGGCAGGGAAGGGTAAAAGAGTTTTATTAAATTTAGGATTTCACTTTTATGCATGGAATAAGAAAATATGCCTTTCAACTATAATCTGAAAATAAATCACACTGCCATCCTTTTCAAGAGTTAACAATCTGCATGCCTCATCCTCAAAAAGCCTATATCTCTTTCATTGTTGCAAGTAAAATCAATGAGCTAAGAGGGATGTAGAACTATGGAGAAAATCCACTCATTCATTTTGGAACTCTTTGAAGGACACTTATACTTCTGTCCCCATTTTCTAGTCAATAAGGAGCTGATCCACCAGGCTAAAAATAATCTCTAATTGAGTAAGAAATGTGACACTCTATTTTCCACCCTCATTATCTTTTTAAAGGACGAACAATAATTGCAGCTATAGCTTCTGCCTGATTTACTACTTCTGCTCCATTTTATTTTTTGAAAATTAAAAGCTGCCACTGGCTGATTTTCTGAGAGGAAATAAATAGGGTTAACCAAGAGCATAGAAGCATGAAGTCTTTCCAAATAAGCAAAACAGCAAGATTAGAAATAGAATTTGCAGTCTGTTGATGAATAAGTTTGAATGATGCAGTACTGAGGAAGATCCCCTTCTTTTGTTTAATTGCCAACGGTAGTGGGAAAAATGGAACAATGAAAACAATGAAAATATATAGTTTCCAATATGTGGCAGGATTCAGTGCGAAGAGCAGGATTTTGGTGTCCTTCAGCATCCCAATTATAAACATTATTAAGTACCTATGGTAAAAAAAAATCTTAAAATTCTAGAACTTGAAGAGAACTTAAGGAATCAAACATCATTTTGATGAAACTGAGGCATAAAAAGCTGAAAGTGCTTTCCTTATGTCACTTGGCTAATGAGTACTAAGATATAAAGCTGCTTCCCTTGAGCCTCAGTTCAGTGTTCTCTCTATAAATACATGCTGTCTAAAAACTAGAAGGCCCAGAGATGGAAATGCGATTCACCTACATATTGCCCAGATGTCCTTGGACAATAATACTTCTTAAGTGTATAATATATAGATGTAGATAGAGAGATAGAGAGATTTATAGATATTTATTTATATTTATATAGTTTTTTTATATATACATATATCGGTACATATAGGTATGTATATGTAGGCATATATATATGGATATGTGCACATACATATAAGCATGTGTGAGTATATATGTATGTACATATGTGTTCATATACATGCATGTTATATGTGTATATATGTATAATTTCTTTAACCTCACAAAAAAACCAACTGCAACATGGGTGCGATTATTATTCCCTTTGTACAGATGAGGAAACTGAGTTTCAAGAAAGAATGACCCAAAATCCAGGGTCATAAGTCTAATAAATTTCTAGGGTGAGATTCAAAGTTGATTGCTACTTCCTGACTCCAATTCCAACATATGATTCTCTAAGCCTTAATGACAAATCATTTAGCCTTCTGAGTTTTAGTTACCTCATCTATAAAACAAAGAGACTGACTATATGTTCTTAAACCCTAAAGTCTAGGATAAGTGCTATGCAAACCCACAGCATTACATGACCCTTGTACTCACAGACAATAAAGATCATAGAGGAGCAGACATAACTGAAGTAAAACCGCAAAGGAAGGAGCCAAAGGAAGCTATCTACCCTCAATTTCATTAATTCTTATGCCAAATCAAATAATGATTGAGAGGAGGAAAAGTATAGTGGGAAAGAGATGGGAAAGGGAATTTTGTTTTATAATTTTGTATTTTAGTTTCCTGCTAGATTTTCCTATGGCCCTTGATCTTTTCTACTTCTTAAGTCTGAATAGTTTCCCAACATATTTTCCCCTTCCTCCTATGTGTCTCTGGTCTCAATGAAGTAACTTAGAACTGAAGCATATGTTGTTTCAGTTTGGAAGACATACGTTCTTTTAATAATTCCTCTAATTCATCAACCTCTGAAGCAGATGTTTGTGGCTGAATAGCAAATTCCATGATGGAATGCAATGGACTGTGAATGAACTCAGCAAGAGTACTACAAGACAATTATTTCTCCCCATTTTATTCCCACAAAATGGTTATTCTTACTGTCTTTGGGGGACACAATAAAGCCTTCTCCATCAACCCCTCTGCCTATCTCTTTAAGGAAACCCTGCTATAAGAAGCTCCAAACTAATTTTGTTTTCTGGTTCTGAGTATTACAAGAATAAAATTATTGATGTTTCCAATGTTTAAAAAATGCTGATATGTTGACCACTGCACAAATGGCATTTATTTTGAGTCAAAACAATTAAATTCCTGGTGAAAGAATGCCCTGAATCACTGATTCTTAGCAGCCTGCTCCCATTATCACTCCCTAACTGCCACAATGGAAGTGGCCTTTCCAGAACACAGGATCAGTTTGTTTGTTTTTGTTTTTTGCATTTTGGTGAGACCACTTAGCTATCTAAATGCAATAAAAGCATCAACTAGTCTGAGCAAAGGTCATAAGGAATGCTCTTTTAGAAATAACAGAAGCAACGTATAAATGTAAGAACTTCCTACTGACCTATTCAAACTGTCGATACTCCTTTTCAAATGAAGAAAGAGAAAAGCTAAGAAACTGAGTATAATTTTAACTGTTTCCTTCAAAAATTTAACTAATATGAAAAAGCAGCTAGAGGGATTAGACCATGAAAACTCTAGGAATTATCTGATCCAGAACATTTCACTTCCTTGCCACATAGAGGAAAATGGCACCTGAAGACGATGCCAGTTTTGAATAATTTGAACATGATCCAGAGGAGAGTTTCAGAAGATTATAAGATGCATCACTTCATAAAATAATTTTTAAAAATGTATAGTAAGAAGAGGTCAAGGCGAGCATGAGTCTGTGATGAGACCCAACAGAGTCAGATAATCCCAAAGTACAATCATGAATAAAACTGCCAGAAAGACAACAAAAGACACAAAAAGATGGATCGGATTTGTTAATATGATCAGTGACAATGGAATCGTCCCATTTGGACTCTAATGCTTTAATCCCTAATATGTGGAAGTAGAAATGGTCAGCCATAGTAAATAGATCTGACTCAGTCCATAACAAAAAAAATCTATGCTAGAAATAAAGCGATCTTAAGAACATAAAATCATAGGATTATAAATTGAAAGCTGGCAGAGATTCAATGGCTATCTAATATTAATTTATGAAAACTGACCTCTCCCCCCACCCAGGAGGTTATTATTTGCCTGAAGTTATTTAGGAAGTAAACATCAGAATCCCATGAAACCAGTGGGTCCAGAGTTCATGTTCTTTCCATTATAACAGGCTTCATACACTTTAACATAAAAAATTTAATTGTATAAAAAAATTATGAAAGAGAAGAAAGTGATGGTAAATAAAGTCAGCAAAACCAGGAGATCATTTTTTTAAAAAAAATAACATTATAAAGAGAAACAACTTTAAAAAACTCAATAAGCAAACATAATTCCAGAGGATTATTGATAAAGCAAGCTACCCACCTCCTGAAGGACTCAGGGTGAAATAGGAGACATGGCATTGGATATGAGTAATGTAGAAATATATTTTATTTGACTACACACATTTGTTCAAAGAATATTTTCCCTAATAGGAAAGTTGTGGGAGAGAAAATAAATTTCATTTATTAAAAATAGCTATAAAATACAAATTATGTAAAGGATTGGAAAATACCAAAAGAAGTAGAAAAATCAAAGATATTACTACCCAAAATGATCATAAAATCATGAACAACTCACACAGAAAAAAAAGATTCAATTGTGATCTCTACTAATGGAAGAGATATCCCCATCAATGAGATCACAATTCCATTGAGGATAGCATTAATAATCCAAGTATAATTCTAATTTCCCAGAATCTGGTGAAATCTAACCTCATTTTTAAGCTTAGAAAAATGCTTGTCTGGGGTCTTACAAATAATACACCTAGGCCCATAGAATCATATAAGTAGAGTTGGAAGGGACCTCTAAGGAAATCCAATCCAACCTTCTCTTTTACAATTGAAGAAACCAACGCATTGGGAAGTTAGATGTCTCACTCAAGGTCCCATATTTGCAAAATCTGACATGGATTTTGAACTCTAAATGTGAAATGCCAAACCCCAACCTCTCATCATCCAAAGCAAGTACCACTTCCACTGCATATTATGTCAGGTACTTCTAGATGTTGGGGATTAAAGATGAAAACAAAATATTTCCTGTCTTCAAGGGATATATTCTATTCAGATTGGAGGGAACAACATATACATAGAAAATTAATTTTTATACAAACACACATTGGGTAATTTTATATATAAAGGGGTCTCACCATAAAAAAAATTCCCTGCTCTAGAACATCTTATCTCAGAAATTCAAGAAATTAAGTAACTTGCCTCAAGTCCTGCAGCTAATGAGTATCACTGGCAGAACTGGAACTCTGGCCTTCCTGAGACTGAAGCCAGATTTCCTTCTATTATACCATATTCTGTCCAGGAAGTCAGAAATGCAAACACAAATAGTCAGTGCTTTCAAGGAGTATATAGTCTACCAAGGAAAGTGAACATGTAAATAGAAAATTATACATAAAATATATACAATTTCTAGGGAAATGGCACATGTCTAATATGAAAAGCAGAACTTAAAAAGAGAACTCAGATTCTAAACACAATGTGAATTTAGTGTAGAAAGCAACAAGGATATGGGAAAAAGTAGGGATGGCTTATATGGGGAAGAAACAACGTTGCCTGGTGACCAGAGAAAGGTCTGGGGCTAGGTAGCCCCAGACTCAGAAGCACTGATTTCTGAGCGGAATCATAAGGTAGTAGATGGAAAGTTCTAAAAAAAAATCCAGTGATAATGGGAATTTGATTATTAATGCCTGAGAACATATTATGAGGCAAAAGATAAGTCACCGGTCTTGTCTAGAGTTCAAAGTAAGGGTAGCTGGAGACATGAGGTCCAGTCAGGTATAGAGAGGAAAATGTACATATTTAAGAGACTCACTCTCCAATCACTGGCCAAGTCAGCTCTGCCCCAGGGCACATTCCAATTATCTCCCTAAAAATCAAGGTCTCAGAAGACCTTTTGGTTTTGGGCTGGTGGCCAGTACAGGTATTTGATGTGTGTGTTTGTCCTTTGTTGCCAAAGAAGACCGTGCCGTCAGAGAAGTAATGACATGACTTGCACTTCACTTTGTTTTGGGAGGGAGTGCTGTGCAGGTCACCAGCCTCACTTCTCCTCCAGAGCCATCTGGATCCAGTCACCAGACATTCATCAGGATGACTGGAGATGACCCAGGATAAGGCAGTTGGGGTTAAGTGACTTGCCCAAGGTCACACAGCTAGTGAGTGTCAAGTGTCTGAGGTGAGATTTGAACTCAGCTCCCCCTGACTCCTGCACTGGTGCTCTATTCACTGCACTACCTAGCTGCCCCTAAGGGGCATTTAAGGTATTTGATACCTATATGTTGAATTAATAACTGAGAAAAAAAAGCTACTTATCATCCAAATAACACATATCAATATGTGTTTGTGTTTTTCAATGATGAAAACATGCAAAGCAATTTGTTTTTACTCAAATATTAACCAACTTAACCATACTCACCTTAAGGCATAGCCAGAAGCAACCTAGCTAGAGAAATGAGTATATTACTATTTTGCATATAAAAGCAATTTATTCTAGAAATTATTTATTTTTCACATCTGCATAGACAAATCATATTGTTCATTTGTCTTACTCAAGAGTAATTGTTGCATTGTACGCAAATCTTCTGAAAAAACCATATTAAGGGAAAGTTGAACAATATTTTATCTTTTGAGAGAAATGATAGAAGAACCAGGGAGACTCATTCCAACTTATTTATCTGCAAAACTTCAAGGCATCCAAGTATTTGTTTTCTATTAAAGATAATGGGCAGAAAGGAAAAAAATATCTTAGGACTTTCTCCATAGGCAAACTGTACTGGAGCTTGGACATTTGGCTAATTTCATCAAGACAGACAGTTCCCCAAAACAGAGCCATCTACACTTTGACATTTACTATCTCTCTGTATCTGTGTGTGTGTGCGTACACATGCATGTACATATATGACATGACTTTGGACAAATCAATTAACCTTGGGCTCATTTTCCTTATCTGTAAAATGATGGATGTTGATCAGATGCTCATTTAGTTTTCACCTCTGTGATTCTGTGACCCCCAATCCTCCCTCTTCCCATCCCCATTTGGGATGCCCCCCTTCCCCTTCAACAACTCAAATTCCTGGGTGGTAATAGAGATTGACATTTAAGCTCTGTTGCTGCTGTTGCAAGTGTGCGTGTGTGTGTGTGTGTGTGTGTGTGTGTGTACGTGTACGTGTTTGCCATCCTTATGTCTGTCTCTAGAAGCCCAGCTCTTCCTCACTCCCTAGTTGTTTGCAGTTTTTAATTTTTTCTAAATTGGGAAAACAGGCAATCCAGGTTGTCAAATACTCAATATTAACTAAGCTATGACTTAGAACTCAAGGCGCTGGAAGGGAAGTAGGGAGAAGAGGCTTGAGTGAAGGGACAGTCATAGCCAGGCTCAGAGAACTTTTTCAAATATTTTTCATTCAGAGTATTTCTCTGGCGGTCAGAGGTTACTAGAAATTTCCAGGTGAATTTGGATATTATCATAATCCAGGCACTCTAAAGTGCTATTTTCTCTGTTTCTTTGTTTTAAATTACCCACTGTGGAGACAGACTTTGATCAAATTAAAAGGATAATTGCTCAATCTCCACTTTACTTTGTTTTGTATAAACAGAATCTTGGGCTAAAGGCCCAGACTAAATGCATTATAGACTGGATTTGGCTTTTATCTAGAGAAAACTCTTTTGAAACACTGAGGTTGTTAGGACTCCAGCAGCAGAGATTTCACAAAAGTATTTCACCAGTATACATTTGAAAGTATGTGGGAATGCGAGTGAGAATGGGAGAGTGATTTGGAATGGATTAAATAAACCATACTGCTTGTCAAATCTGCAGGCCACCCACTAGTCTCAGGGCAACACCTAGCCCCCTCAGCCTTACTCAAACACTTTCCAGGACAGCTCAAACATAGCATTTGTTACCGATAAATAGTATTGTGAAATATGAAGAAATGGTGGAAGGCAAGTCTTCCGTAGTATGGTTTATATGAGCATTGTAATAATACTTTCGAACATCTTTCAGTAAAGATAGGAAGGGGAAATCAGCCGTATCTTTCCAATATAACAGTTTCTTGAAAGTGAATTTTACCGAAAGGAGAATCTGTTCTTATATGCTGTCAGAATCATGGTTCACCTCATGATAGAGAATTCACCCTGCCATTTATTTCAAATAATACAGTTAATGAATAGCAAGGTAAAAACACATGGACAGTTCATTCCCCAGAATCCTACACACATGAAGTACTGGGTTCAAATAAGACTTTCATTTTTATATCTCTAGTATAGAGATATAAAACAGATAACAGATAGAAATGAACACTTATAGGAATAAAGGTACGGACTGTACCATGGTTTCTTTGGCACGGAGCAGTAGTTTCAAATTGAAATAGAAACAAGGGCCCTAAACCAAATGCAAAAATACCTGTGGGTGCCTACTGTTTTAGAACACTACATATTAGCATTATCTATGTGTTATTTTTTTACATATGATTGTATATCTATGTTGTCTTTTTATCTACTTTATTAAAGGTTTTCCCATTACATTTCCATCTGGTACCCACCATACTAATATTGCTGCCACATATTTGGTACCTCTTGCTATAAAGAATTCCCAAGTTTGGAAACTCCAAAGTTCTGCAACTTCTAATTTGAGAAAGTTGTTATTTATATTCATAAGGGGCAGCATGGCCATTGGAGATGGCAGGGCTCAGAGGCATGGTTCAAATCTGAGTTTTCCTGACTTTATGGACAATTCTATTTGTTGTTTTTTTATAAATATATTACATAAATATATATTTATGTAAATAATTTATTTACATAAATTTATTTTTAGTTATTTATATAAATAATTATATTTGATAGATATGTATGCATAATTTATGTAAATAATTCTATAAATTTTTCTCCTGGTGCGTCTCACTTCCCTCAGCATCCGTTCAGACTGGTCTTCACAGGCTGACACATCTCTTCTTTATGTAACTGATCAGAAGGTAGCTTCCTTCCCTTTCTTGTTAAGCAGTCACACATCCATGCAGACAGATGGAATACAAGAAATAACATACCATAATCAGCATTCAGGTCAAGAGTGATATTGGCCAACTGCTAATTTCTTGTTTATTCAACAAAAAACACAATTGGCCTCAAACTGAAAACATTAAATATAAAAAAGTATAATCTTTTGATGGCAGAGGGGGCAGGGGGAATCCACCTGTTCTATCAATCAGTAGAATCCTTCTATTTGGATAAAAGGCTTCAAAAGTCCTCCATTATCTGGTGGTGTGCAGTAACACAGAAATGTGCTGCTCTTAAAGGAGGAGAAATAATAGCCTGATTTGAGCCAGAATTACTTCCTGCCAAAATGGGGAAAAACCATTCCATTGACCCCGTGCTGTTGCTGTTCAGCGGACATGGGTTATGAAGTCTAGACAGTGGTAGAATTGGGGAGAATACACATTTGAATGCTGTTCTGGCCTTGACCTTATAGCTAGACAAATGAGCTTGAATGTAAGACAGCCCACATTCCTAGACTAAATAACTGCCATTCTTATCACTGGCAGTGGAAGCATTTGGAGGAAAGGACACAGGGAATCTTGGATACCCACTGTTTCTATTAAGCCTATGCAATCAAAATGCACATCCATTTCTTTCCCCTTGTGAAGTCAAATCAGGCAGAAGTGTGGGCAACAAAAGAGGCAGCCATCTTCAAAGGGAGATGCTAAGAGAGAGGCAGGTGACAAATGCACTCGAGCCCTGCCTTAGGACAAGATTTGGTACTTCTTGCCAACAGACATCACAAAGTCTTTGTGTGTGTGTCTGTGTGTGTGTGTTGGTGTTGTCATCATTTCTGCTGTCATTCATTTCAAAATGAATAACATGACATGGTTAATCTCTGACAACAGGATGATGAGATAAATCTCCTAATCATAAAAACCATGCATTTAGTAGTGGCTAGGATTAAATTTTAGCTAGTTATAGTATTTCCCAAGGCAACAGAGTCCACTATTTTCAAATCTGTGTAAATCTGCTCCAGTCAACAATGGAGAACACTAAGTCATGATACGTTCTATTATTTTCCCTTTACTTTCACAGCAAGATGCTAGTTCTGGAGAGTGAAGAGAAATGTTTGCCTGTATATATCTAGAGCTTGGAAACTATATTTTAGGTAGGCATTTGCTTAGAGTGGAGCTTTGTTATTTACTTGATATAACAAAACGCTACACAACAGATGGGAGAAGAGCTGTCTGCATGCTCTTGGCTCCCTCCCCAGTGCATCCCTTTTTCAATTTACAATTCAACAACCACGTATTAAAGCATTAGGAGTACAAAGAAAAGGAAAGAAAACTAATCCCTACCCTAATGGAAAGAGTTTCTCAGAGAACGGGGCTCACGAGCTAAACCTTAAATGAAGCTAGGAGTTCTGAGAGGAATAAATGAAGAGGGAGGACATTCCAGGCACATGGAACATCCCGAGCAGTGGTACAGCCGCAGGGGATAGAACCCTAAATATAGCAGCAAAGCTGGAAGGAAGAGTTTGTGAAAAGGAGTAATGGGAGATAACCTTAGAATATTTGGCTGGAGTTAGATTCAGAAGGGTTTTTAAGCATTACTCTATTAACAAGTATTTATTGAGTGACTGTTTGCCAAGCACTTAGCTAAACACTGGTGAGAAAAGGAAGGCCGAGAGAGAGACAGACAGACAGAGAGAGGGAGAGACAGACAGACAGAGAGAGGGAGAGAGAGAAACAGACAGACAGACACAGAGAGGGAGAGACAGACAGAGAGATAGAGACAGACACAGAGAGGGAGAGATAGACAGACAGAGAGAGAGATAGAGACAGACAGAGAGAGGGAGAGAGGGACAGACAGACAGAGAGACAGACAGACAGAGGGAGAGAGAGACAGAGACAGAGAGACAGAGACAGAGAGACAGAGAAGACATAAAAAGGAAGAAGAAAACAGTCTTCAGTATACCCACAGTTAGTAGATGTGACCCAGATAATAAAGGAACCAAGGATACAGAGAAGATTTGGTCATGCAGGTAAGAAGATCATGAGAGAGTGGTGTCAGAAAACAAAACAAAACAGAAAGGACGGAGTATCCAGGTGGAGAGTAGTCGAGAGAGGTAACAAGGATGAGAATTAAGAAGAGGCTGTTAGATTTGGCAAATTTCTTAAGCTGAGAAATGTGTTTTATCCTGAAGTCAATAGCAGACCACCAAATATTCTCCAACAAGGGAAAAAGCCTGACACCTGAGGAAGATTATTTTGGCAGCAGTGTATAGGATTAACCACTAGAGTAAGGAAAGGTCATTTTCAATTAGAAGGGTACAGCAAATCATCAGGTGAGAAGAGATGAGGGCTAGCATTACAGGAGTTACATAGTCCATATAGACCAGCAAAGTCATCTGATAAACCCAAGTGACTTGTACAAAGAATTCTGGAAAATTTGCCAAGCACTTTTCCTTTTACAGAATTGTCAGTTCTTCTGTCTTCTGGTGGGGGGAAAACCAGGCAGAAGATTTTGCCAATCGTCAAAGGGAAACAAAGTTATCGCAATATTTACAGTATTCATATTTCATCTGCTTCCTGGTACAGAAACCCTTCACACACAAGAACAGTCTTTTGTATGAATGTATGTATGTGTATATACACATATATATGTATATATGTGTATATATGTGTTTATACACATATATATACATAAAATAGGGCATACATGAGAAAAAGCTGTCATTTTCCTAAAATTTAGCCTCCTCTCCCACAGCCATACAGGCTGGGTTTCAGGCAGAATGAATAAACTAGTTTTCAAATTCAAGGGCAAATAATTTAGTTATTTATTCTATTTCTGAGGCCAGCTTAGCTTTAAAAAATGAAGGGAGTGGATAGCAAAATGGAGTATAAAGAAAACAGTTTCTAGCCTTACTTCTGTTCAGGACTAGTAAAGTATCATAGAAAGTCATTTAGCCTCTATGAGTCTCCATTTGCTGAACTGATAAAAAGAGAGGTTGAGCTATTTTAAATATTCTCTAAGGTACCTTTTAGCTCAGTGCTTCCATGATTAATCTTAAAAATAAATAAGTCATTCTTATTTGTTCTAAATGAGTGACCTGCAATATAGGTAGGTACTTTGTTTGAATGACAAAAGCTGAGTGTTCTAATGGATGTCTGCCAAGCTCCCTTAAAGTAGGGACTGTTGTATCTGTAATCTATTGCTACCCACAATAGCAATAGCAAAGATAGCAATGGTACCCTATACCCAACAATTATCAATCACTATTTGCTTAGTTAGAATGGCATATATTATATTTCAAATACTAAGACTATATAGCTCTACCTCAATCTGTGTGTTGTTGTCATGGCCGTCGTCAAGGAGGAGATCCGTGAAGCCTCTGGGTTCTGATGAATCTTGACCCGTACTTGCCCGGTTGGTGTCTATGGACTTGAGAGGCTCAGAGTTCCTTTTCCACCTGTGGTTGTACACATGCGCATCTATGTCTACCTCCTCTGCTCCATGAGAAAAGCCATGGGCTACTTCATAAAGCACATCTGTTTGAGAAAAAAAAAACACATTGTTTTTGTAACAAAGGATTCATATTATTTGTATGGGAGAAACTGGTCAACACAACCAAAAGCACTCTTTTAGGAGCTATGTGGTAGTTATCAGCTTAGGAAGGGATATAATGTTCCAAATGAATTATCTTCATTTTGCTCTCCATGAAAAATGGAAAGCCATCTTCTAACAATGAAACAGCTGTACAATGATTATTCTTTATATTGTGCAATGTTATCTATGTGGAATAATAATATGAATACTAATAATTTAAAATATTAATAGCTAGCATTCACATAGCACTTACTATATGCCAGGTAACATCCTAGAATTTTTTTAATTTTTATCTCATTCAATATTCACCACAACCCTGAGAAGTAGGTGCTATTATTATCCCTGTTTTTATATATGAAGAAAATGAAGGAAACAGATATTAGGTAACTTGCCTAAGGTCACACAATCAGTAAGTGAATTAAAATCAAATCCTCCTGATTCCACATCTAGTAGATCCCCTAAATGCCCCAGTCATGCATATAGATGTAATGGATATTAAATATATGTCAATGATCAAAAGTCACTAAAGCAACTTGCATCGATAAAGTGATATATTGTCCCCTTCCTCTAAGATTTGGTAAATAACTGTACTCTTTTGCTGATCCCAGGAAAACAAGCTAGGACTCATAAAACCAGAAGAATTCAACTAAGAAATGCTTGATTCATTGGAAAACGCAATCCTTATAATGTTTATTTGCATGTCCCATTTAATGCCTATGAGTTGTAAAGAGTGACAAGGAGTAATTTTTAAAGATGCACTTGGATAAAATTATATATACTATCACTCTAGCATTAATTTGCAAATTGATCTTGCAGGTTCCAACTTGATTTCCTGCCGCCTAAGCTAGTGAAACACTTCTGAGATGCTCCAGAAATGTGCAAGCCATCCCTATATGTGTGGGTCACCTAGGAGTACCATGAAACCAGTTAAGTATGACAGTGATGGGCACCTATATAGAAATGGACAGGAAAGCAAGAAGATCAATCACAACGGTATTTCAGCAGGGACTAGCCCTGTTGACCTGGTTCATCTTGTACTACAGGAGGGAAAATTAGATTCAATCGCTGCTCCCAGTCTTTCATTTCAATAGGTCAGAGTATGCAGGTTCTTACAGAGAGGGACAAGCTCCCTCTCCCCAGTGATGTCCTCTTCACCTTACCAAAATATGACTTGACAGGCCTTACAACTGGTAGGTTGTAGGATCAAAAAAGGCAAAGAGAAGAGTCATTTAATTACAGCTGTGATTTTCCCCTAAGGCAAAAACATTCTCAGAGATCAAAATGTGTTTAATACAGCCTATAATATCATTAGAATTGCTGTTTGAAGCCCCATTCATCAATCTAAACCTACATTCATGGTCACAGACTTAATGGCTCTCATTTTCTCCTTTTGGGAGAGGAAAGGACTAATGATGCCCTTCCTTCTGCCTAAAGAGACAATATTCTCTCATTCTCCAGGAAATCCAATGGAAGTCTGGCTGAGGAGGTTTCTGGTGATCACAGCAGACCGAACAAATGCACCCTAACCAAGCAATTCCAACTAAGGCTTTGACATTATGTAGGCCACATTATTGTAGAAAGACACACCTGAAGCTTCTTGTTTGTTCATCTATCAATTACGTGATTATTTATTTGGTAAGCTTTTATCTAGTCAGTTAGGCCATTAGTGCCAGGTGGGCAGTCCTACATTGGGCTATACAGAGGATACAAAGAAAACAGCCAATAGTCATGGTCATATAGTATCTTTTAATGTGATTGGAGAGGGAAATGGAGCAGGAGGGGTGTTACAGTGGCTATAGTTTGGGGCCTGGAGTCAGTAGGACCTGAGTTCAAATCCAGCTTCAGACACTTACTAGCTGTCACTTAACCTTGTTTGCCTCAGCTTCCTCATCTGTATGTAAAATGAGCTGGAGAAGGACATGGCAAAGCACTTTAGTATCTTTGCCAGGAACATCTCAAATGGGATCACAAAGAGCCAGAAATGACTGAACGAAACAACATCAACAGAAAACATCTGGAGTTCAAAGGTAAGATCATTACAAAGCAGTTCAAAGAACAGGGCTGTAACTGGCATGGGATCAATGGAGCTTTGTCCCAGGGCATTTATATTTTAGGTAGGGTGGAGCAAGCTCCTTCTTTGGAGTAACCACCATTCCCAACTTTTCCAACGAGACTCTGCACTGTCATAGGTTATAATCATTTGGTGGGTCACCACCTCTAAGGTTCTACAACCATAATAATCTTGTCTCAGGTCCTGCTTCCTCCCTGTCTCCCTTTTGTGAAATGGTAAAGAAAGAGGTGGCAGAAGTACTCCCTAAGAGACTAGTCACCATGGGAAAGAATCCATAACCATTATCCCAGTAAAGAAGGAATGCCTCCCTGTGCTGCACATTCCATATCCTCTGTGTCTTTACTCATAAAAACATCTGAATTTACCTTTACCAAATAATTAGCTGTCAGAGACAGTTCTACAAATGAACAAACTCCTGCTCATAATTTCTTCCTCTGAGTCAGTTACAAATCTGTAAAATCCTCCCTTCTACAGAGGCTGTCTTGGAGATGCAGATGAGCATGGCACAGGTAGATGAGATATCCGGTGTATTTGCTACATACAACAGAAATCACTCACAATGGACATCAAACTCTAGGCAATCCATTTGGTTTCTTTGATAACAAATGAGAAGGATTTCTAGTCTTTCAAAACACATTTCTCCTCTTTATATTGTTAGTGATTATATGTGTATATACCCACATATACATATTATAATCACTGTTATCACTATATATTAATGTATATGTATGTGTTAAGTAACACATGTTTGTATTAAAAGGTTATAATAGTGTACAATTATATACCTACATGTGTATACACTTATATGTGAACATATAAGATATATCTATCTATATCTAGATGTGTTTAGACAGGTAGACAGAGAGATAGACAGATAGATGGATCTAGGTATCTCCTTATAGATTTCTGTATATAGATATATACACACAGATATCTATAGGTGTATGTGTGTATATCAGTAAACATCTATAGTTATGCATATATACATGCTAGAAAGCTATAGGTAAATCTCTCTATATGTGTGTATATATGTATATATGTGTATACATACATACATAAAAATACATATATGTTTGTATGTATACACACATAAAAACACACAGATAGACATACATATACACACATATATAGGCAGCTAGGTGGTGCAGTCAGTAGAATACAGGAAAATCTGAGTTCAAATCCAGAATCAGACACTCTTGATGCCAAGTCTACCACTCTCTACCTACTAGGATTCCACAGTCCATGACTCTCAGAGGCATATTTGACTTGTTCCCAGTATTCTTTCAGCAGATAAGGGAGACAAAAGCTACATTTAAAGGAGAAATGTGAGCTTGGAATAGAATAAAATTCTTAGGTCTGCAATTTTAAAAACAAAACCAAAAACATTCCCTGCCTTCTCACTCCCAATTCATGCTTTTCAGAAAGAGAAACCTGATAAGATCTTTGGAGACATTGAAATCTGCACATTCAAGTCCTTTCCTTGTCATCATTCCTCATTGAATTTTGAATTCAGATCCAAGAAATCATTTTGACAAACTCTTTCAGACCACAGGAGAAAACAGAAGTCCAGAGAGTTAAAGCCTGAGGGTTACCAAAGTGTCTAGTGATGGACACTAGCCTTGAAATCAGTGCTAGTGTCATCCAGTCTTCATTTTTTTCAAGTAAGCCTTGATTTCTTTCTAGTTGGGGATTAAAAAAAAAACATTGGAATTTCCTTTCATGTGTTTAAAGCTTTAACTGAGTGCTATTTGAGTGGGGAGAAGACTTTTGAGCAGTTGTAGATATTAAATAAATATATGTGGATTGAACTAGGATCAGAAGTTGGCAACCAATGTTCAACCAATTAGATGATGAAAGGACATCACTTCCTCTTTGTTGAATATAAAACACTAGTTCTTTGCTTAGAATATGGATAAACTGATGTATAATGTAAAACATAAAGCAAAAAAGTCTGTATCTATAATCTATATCTATAATAAATTCTATTCTGTCTAGAAACCTCTCTCAACATGTCCTTTCTGGATAACTGAGAAACACATTATTTGTCTGTATTTTAGAAGTCTGTAGCCTTCTTCTACTTTGCTGTTTCACAATTTTTGTTACATTCTTGGTGATGCAAAAACTGACAAAAATTACTGGGGAAAATGGAAAGCAGTTTAACAGAAACTAGCAAAAATCAACCTCTTACATCATAGACCAAGAGAATGCCAAAATGGATAAATGATTTAGACATAAGGGATGATATCACAAGTAAATCAGGGGAGAAAGGAAAAACATACCTGTCAGATCTACAGATAAGGCAAACGTTTATGTCTGAACAAGATATAGAGAGAATGATAGAAAGTAAGATAGATAACTGAATATATGTAATTTTAGAAAAGGTCTTACACAAACAAAATTAATACAGCCTAAAAAAGAAGGGAAACAAGAAACTTGGGAAAATTTGACATTAAATTTCTCTCATAAATGTCTCATTTTGTGTAACTGAGTAAAATTTTTCAAAATACGAGTCATTCACTAGTTGATAAATGGTTATAGATTACGAATGAGTTTTCACAAGATATCAAAGCTATTGGTAACCACATGAAAAAATACTCTAAATCAGTATTGATTATAGAAATGCAAACTAAAACAACTCTGAAGTACCACCTCATAGCTAACAGATTGGCTAATATAAGGAAAATGACAAATGTTGGAGGGGATTTGGAAAAATCAGGACACAAATTCTTTGTGGGTAGAGTTGTAAACCAGTTCAACCATTACAGAGAATAATTTGAAGTATACCTAAAGGGCTATAAAAACTGTATATACCCTTTTTACCCAGCAATACAGTTACTAAGTCTGTATCCCAAAGAAATCAAAGGAAAAGGACCTATATGCATAAATTTTTTTTTTTATAGCAGCACTTTTTGTGGTGGCAAAGAATTAGAAATTGAGAGGCTGCCCATCAACTGGAGAATGACTGAACAACTTGTGATACATGATTGCGATGGAATACTATTGTTACATAAGAAATGCTGAGCAGGATATTTCAGAAAAACCTGAGAAGACTAATATGAATGGATGCAAGGTGAAGTAAGCAAAACCAGGAGAACATTGGACACTGTAACAGCAACACTGTGCAATTATCAACTGTGAATGACAGCTATTCTCAGAAAAACAATGATTCAAGCAATTCTGAAGAACTTAATGATGAAAAATCCTATCCATTTTCGAAGAACTGATGGAGTCTGAATGCAGATCAAAACATCCCTTTTAAAGTTTATTTTTCTTCTTTTATCTTGTTTGTGTTTTCTTTTGTAACATTACTAATATGTGATTTCATATGTATAATCAACATCAAATTACCTTCACAAGAAATGGGAATAGGTGGAAGGAAGGGAGATAGTTTGGATCTCATTTTTTTAGAAAAATAAGTTTTACATGTAATTGGAAAATAATTAAATAAAATATATTGAAATATTTGTTACAAGAGAATGCTATCTAGAACGGGAGGGGAGAAGACGTATACAGAGAGAAATTTAGGCAATATAAAACAAAAGACATCAATAAAATTGGATTTTGAGACAAGTTCTGAGTGAGAACCAAGACAAATCTTAGATTTAAGAGCACTGATTTGGAAGGCTTCTTAGATATCTGTTTTTGATATTTATTGTATGTGAACTGTGCTCCCTGTTGGTGAGGATGCTAGCCAATTGACTTCTAGACAGAGAAGTTGTAACTATTTCATTCTGTCAAAGACCCAGTGGATGAACCCCTACACCAGAATATTTTTCAATGCAAAAAACATTACTACTATCATAGGATTAAAAAGAAAACCAATTGTATTGAAATGTAGTTATTAAAATATTTTGAGTCTATTGATCTCATATTAAAATCCCTACTAAATCTTGAAAGAGTACTTATAAATGAGGTTAAAAACCTGGACTGGAAAAATGTGACAGATCATTTCTGACAACTTCATTTAAACAAAAACAGCAATGCCAAACTGCTTTTAAAAAATCACCACCAAACATTATACTTTGGAACCAGGAAAAAAAAGCATCATGAACAGAATGAATGATGATATTCTGACACCCAGCTGTGACTTGAACAAAAGCAACACCCATTGAACAGATTATTTGTTTGTTTTCTATCTACTGTATGTTAATTAAATCCATGATGGAATATTTCAATTAGTTCCATGGTAATTTTCTCCAATTTAGTTTCCCGTAGTCTGGTTAATCAAATTGCCTGGAGAAAATATTCAGTTATATCTGAGTCACTGATAGAAGTAAAGGGGGCTTTAAAAAATGATAACATTTTTTTCTGCTCTTATTAGGCTGTTCAGCTTGTACCCATTTAACACATTGTTTCATTCACTTAAAAGGTCAGTGGAACCATTACTGAAGCAGGTTCTAATTTACTCCCTATGACAAAATGAGAATTAAACTCCCACCAGTCTCCCATCCAGTCTGAGACTGGGGAACAGAACACAAAAGATCTGGTATTCCTCCTCAAAGATCTTATCATTGTCAGTCAGTCAGTCAGCCAAACATCTGAGTGCCTCCTAAGTATAAGGAGGTGTGTTACACAGTGGAAATACCAAAAAAGACAGAATGCAGTCTCTATTCTCCAGGACCTTGCAGTCTAAAAGGGGAGCTGCCACTATCATTATCACCATCACCATCATCACCACCACCATCATCACCATCACCCCCCCCACCACCATCATCACCATCATCATCACCATCATCACCACCACCATCATCACCATCACCCCCACCACCACCACCATCACTATCATCATCATCATCATCATTGCCACCACCACAACCACCACATCATCATCATGACACTAACATCTATTTAGTGTTTGCTATGTGCTAGGCATTGTGCTTAAACATTTTAGCATTATTATCTTATTTTATCCTCACAACAACTCTGGGAGGTTGGCACTTTTATTATAGCCTTTTTTCAGATGAGGAAACTGAAGCAAAAAGAAGTTAAGTGACTATATGCAAATAAGAAAAAAAGCAAAATGCAGAAAATGAACTACAATTAAGGAGGGTAGATAATTGATTCTTCTAGAAGTTGAGATTTTAGCAAGGACTAGAAGGAAGTTAGGTAAGCCAGGAAGCAGACATGAGTAAGGAGAGAATTCCCGGAATGGAGGAAAGCCAGTGACAATTCCTAGAACCAGGAGAGGAAGGATCTTATTTCAGGAATAACAAAGAGGTCAACATCACTAGACTGCCAAAGATGCAGGCAAGGGGAAGGTACAAGAAAACTCAAAAGTTGTAGGGCTGGGGTGGGGTGGGGTTATGAACGCCTGTTAACGCCAAATAGAGGATTTTAGATTTGACACTAGACATGCTCAAAAAGTATTGAAATATATTGAGGGTGTATGTGTGACATGACAATGCCTGTTCTTTAGGAATGTTACTTTGGCAGCATGGTAGAAGATGGAAGAGAGTGAAAAGAGACTCGTGTTGAGCTATATGCTAAAAATGTAAAAAGAAAATGCAGAAGGAGGAAGATAGACAATTTATGGTAGATGTGATTAAATGCCTTGCCTTAATGATTTCATTTTTAAACTCTGTAGATGAAATAATGGACTCAGGTTTCCTTTTCCTCAGTTCTACATGAGTCATTTGGTCAAAAATAAAAACAGGAACTTCAAGCATAAAAACGGTCAACTGGGTACACACAAAACATATACTACATATATGAATATATCTTTATGTGGCATATATCACTATTACATATTTGGACAAGGATTATGGACTACATGATATAAATAATGGAGATTTCAAACTATACCATTAATTCATTCCCAAAAAATACCTGCTCATTAAAATGTTACTATCTTTGTGATCATACTAGGCTCTTGGCCACTTTGCTCTGACTGAGATGTACAGTACCAGACACAGTTAACTTTTTTATAGTATCTGAGAAATGCTAATAAAATTAAACTCCCTCACTCTCTGTCTCCTCTATTGTCCACTGAGAAGGCAAAAAATGCAATAATCATAATACAGGAAATCATACAAAACATATTCTCACATTAGTTGTCCAACAAGTATTATGTAAGCATCTACAATCAAGTCATTTTGTTTACAGGACCATGAGGGTACAGAAATATAATGGAAATGGATGTTGCCTTCAATGGTTTAACCATTTTTTTAGGTCTCAATACCCTAATTGGTAAAACAAGAGGATCCAGATTTAATGATCCATTTAAGATCCATTCCAGATGTAAATTTGTGATCTTTAGCTTCATAGATCCTCTTCCAACATGCTACAAACTGACTTTCTTCCTGTTTCTCACATTTATGACATTTCATCTCCTATCTCAGTTCTTTTACAATGATCCTCCCCCAAACACTCCCTCCCTAATTGCACATAATAGAATTTACTTTCTTAAAGACAAAGGTCCTCAAGTGCTACCATCTACATCAATCCTTTCCTTGAACCTCCTTATCCCCCTAACTCATTTGTGCCACTAACAATGTTCCTTTCTAAACTACCATTGATTTATAATCC
The DNA here is from genome assembly GCA_023548195.1 of Bettongia penicillata ogilbyi. NCBI lineage: Eukaryota > Metazoa > Chordata > Mammalia > Diprotodontia > Potoroidae > Bettongia > Bettongia penicillata. Next base: position 20,740,562 of record JAJHZJ010000453.1, read on the forward strand.
ATATACTTATATATGAAAATGACTCGTTGAATAGTATGCCAAGTTTTTGAGTGTAAAGACTTTTCATTTTTGTCTTGGCACCTCAAATACCTAGCACAGTTATGTATTACATAGTGGAGACTTAATAGAGAGCTGGTTTTTGACTGATAAGATTCTAAATGACCAGCCCATATCACTGTATATAGGACATTATGACTCATAACTCTGAAATTGGTCTGTCTTGCTTTGGCACTGAAGCAACCATCTTTTCCCTCAATATTTCAATCATACTTCTGAGTACTGGGGAAAAGAGAGCTGGGAGAAGGAAGGAGCAAGACTAGCAACAGGATGACAAATCTACAAAAAATAAAAAGTTCACTTATCTGAGATGAGCTGGACTCAATCAATAATTCATAGTCTGAGTTCAGCTACACTTATGGCTGTAGTTCATCATCTTTGCTCACTTCAGTCAATGAAATCATGAAGAAATACTATAAAAGGATTGAAGAATGAAGGCCCATAACAGGCAAATTGCAAAGACATGAAGTAGAAACATTTCAAGTTAAAAATGGAAAATAGGGAGAATGATTACCCATGTCTTTGCCCCTCTAGAATACAGTGTGTAGGAGGCAATTGTGTTAGAATGCCCTGCACAAATCAGTGGGCTCGATCTCAGTGGTAAAGAAGGGCTGGAGCCCCTTGACTCACATTTCTGTTACAAAAACTCTTTCAGAAGATTGGAGTAGAGTGAATAAGGGTCATTCCAGGTACTTCTGCAAGTGCTCTATTCTCTCCCCTTTCCTCCTTTCTTTATCCAAAGAATCTTTTCCAATTGGCCATCCTTTTATGCAAATGGAAATATGCAAAAACTCTTGGGGTAGTTTTACTTTTAAACATATATATATACATATGCCCAAACATTTCTTTCTCCTTATGATCTTTTTTTGCAGTTTTTGGGGATCTATTTACCTTAAAGACATTCAAGTTTAAAAAGGCAGTATACCTTTGAGTACCAGTATTTAGGAAATCATTGCTCTAATCTACAAAATGGGAAGGCATTCCTTTCCTGATGTAAACTGATATAAAAGTGTTATGGAAGAGACTGGAAGGCATTTTAGCCAAAGGTCATTTAGTCCAATCATATTTTCCCCATAAGGAGTTCCAGGAAGATGAAGTTATAAGATCACAGAATACTGGATTTATAGGCCATGAATTCCTGATCCCTACAGAAGAAAAAAATACAGGCCCAGAGAGGTTAGGAGAACTTGTTCAGTATCACGTAGAATCCCCCACACACAAGTGCTGGAAAAAAATCTAGATGCAGTTTTCCTGAGTCCACTGATCTATTCATTACTCTACCTAGATTCCAAGTCAGTAGCACTACCTCCTACTAAACTGTAACCATTCTTGCTTTCCTAAGTGTGTCTCTGCAAGGGGTCCTCTATGGGGGGAATATACACACCTTTTAATTAAATCTGAATAATAGCACTTAAAGGTTTTGTCTAATATAACTTAAACACATCTTTATGATCACATTGCTATAATATTTAGTTTTAATTTTGCTTCTGTAAAAGTATACATTTTGGGGCTAGTTTGTTATAGGATGCAATTAAAAAACATAGCCATTCAACAAAATGAAACAAATAATGAAATATGAGTGGTTTGTCATTTTCTTCTCCTGCTCATATTAGAGATGAAGAAACTGAGGCAAATAGGGTTAAGTGATTTGCTCGGGGTCATACAGCTAAGTAGCATGTGAAACTGAGATTTGAATTCACAAAGATGAGTGATCTTGACCCGAGGCACAGTGCATAGGGCACTGCTCAAGCAATACCACTTAAATGGGGAGAACAATCAGTTACCTTGAGATGCTGTTATCCACAGATATGTTATAGGGAAGACTATTTTAGGGGCAAAAATAGTCTGCAATTTTAGACTAGCCCCAGGGGCCAACAGAGTGGTCCACTCTGCTAGGCTGGGGTATACAGGAATTACTTAAAGGAAATGCCTTGCGTGGAAAATATTTTGTCTTTTGAGACAAAACATTCCTATTCCCCACAATTGATCAGAAGTCCTAAATTCTTATGATGGTGTGGTGTCAAAAAGAATCTCAAACTTTTTCAAAACTTAGTTTAGTTTTAATTTTGTTTCTGTAAAAGTATACATTTTGGGACTAGTTTGTTATACGATGCAATTAAAAAACATAGCCATTCAACAAAATGAAACAAATAAGTGAGAGCTTATAGTAAAGTAAACTTGCTGTAGATATCATGTACCCAACAATTTCTTCAGTATTACTGACTCATTTAATTAGCAATTACACCATAATGCATAATAATCCCTTATTTGAACCCAATCACACATGATCTATTAATCACTCCTTCTTACAATTCCAAAACCCAAATTATTTCCCAATTTATAAATGAGAATTTGTCAACAGTAATTAAATACTTTTGTTAAAATTCTCTAGGGTCAGAACACATCAACAATGTTGTACTGATTCCTTAGAAACATATTAAAAAGCACAGTGAAAAAAGTCAGAGCAGGTTCAAAAGAGAAAGAATATAAAGTGTGATGCCTTAAAATCACGCTTGAGTAGTTTATCCTCCCAGTTGTCCCCAGTGTAGCTACTTGTCCAGGTGAAGGATTCTTGGAGTTGCATATGAAGCAAAACTTTTCTAAGACCAAGGATAGGGACTGATTTAGAGACAAAGTGAAGTCGAGACTTTTGTTGTTGGTTAATATATTATCACCTCAGTTTATATAACCTCATCCTCAATGGAATTTCCAATATATGTAACTTGTTAGGAGATGATAAGAAGAGGTGTCACATCATGTCTGGCATGTACTATGCTAACAGTATAAATTGAGTACTATTTTAAATTTTCTGAAGGTCTGATTGAGCCACAAGAAGCAATTTTCTCCCTCAAGTTATTCAATTTCTTGCTTTTTCAAGGCAAATTAAGTGAACTCTTTTTCTAAATACCTGAGAATTCCCAAATACTAGAGCAATATGCTTCAATTGAACGTCCTACTGTACAATTTGAGATGAGCAGAGTGATAATCAGAGGCTAAGATTGGTGCTAATGAATATTGACACCAACTGAGGAGTGAGGATGTCCAAAAGAGTTACTTACATGAGCCAGAATAGAGTGCTTCACACCACATTGCCAATGCCCACCCTGTGATTCAATGGGAAGTCCTTTACATACAAAAAAGCCACTTAACTCATCCTCAAAAAAAACCCCAAAACTTTTTTTTAAATTTTGTAGTAATAGAAAAGCATATACTCATCCATCCATAGTGTCTTAGCTCAAGGATTAGCCTCAAAGAGGAGAGAAAACTATGTTCAAGTCAATATGATCTCCTCCCCCTGAAAAAGTTCCTTCCTTCCAAAATTATTGGAGTCCTAATAGACACTGAAATAGGCACGGGAGGAAAGTAAAAACAAAAAGCAAATAGTCCCTGCCTCCAGGGATCTAATTCTTATTTGGGATATATGACACATACAGAGATAAATACATACAAAGTAATTTTTCAGAGGGAGACTGAGAAGATATCTCAGAAGGGGCTGCATCTTAATGAAAATTATGGTTTTATTTTGCTATGTATGAATAATCTTACTTCTATAGCATCATTTGACTATCTTCTATCTGAATCAATCTAGGACAAATATACATGTTTACCATCCTTCATAAGGTTTTCTCCTACAAAGTACATAAACCTATCATGGTCCCTATAGGATGTTAGAATCCAAGAGTTAGAACTGTGAATCATTGTTCCCACGAAGAACAGGTGCTTCTCCTAATGGAGTCAAGAAAGAACGTGGTTTTCTTTAATAAGAAAAAAAAGAATGTAAAGAGAAGCATTTATTGTGAAACCTGTTTTTGCTATTCTATCAAAAAGCAACATTATAAAGATAACTCTATGAAAAGTCATTGAGGAATTAGCAGCTTTCAGGAAAGAATTCTGTGATGGCTGGAAAAAGACCAACTAAAAGATTGAATGTAACGTTCTGTGAGAGACTTGAAGTTTTATTCGTATATGAAATGTAAAATATAGTTTCAGTCTAGGGTTTTTTAGAGGAAAACCATGCATTCTTTATATGTACTGCTAACTTCATTTTAATGTAATATTTGGAATCTTATTTTTTGTTTAATTATAGGAAATTAAAGGATCTATTATATTGAACTATGAATACCTTTGGAAAAGAAAGGTTTTATTTTTTAGTTTAGTAAGTAAATGATATTAAATGTACTGTGAGAAGGGTTTCAGTAGACAAAAAAGGTTGAAATTTCATTAGATAGCAAGACAATACCAAAAAATGCATGGATAATCTAAGAATCAGGAAGAGTAAAATCAAGAATAGATATTGAATCAAAGAGTAATCTACAAATGAATGCAGTTCACCCCATCAACCCTGATGCATTTCAGAAAACTGAAAAATGAGATTAGCATTTTAATTTCTTGGAGTCTCATTTCAAACTCTAGACATAAAATTTCTTTTCATTGAAATGGAAAAGAATGCTATTTTCTTAAAGAAGAGATAAATATTTAATTAAAATTTAGATATTAATATTAGATATAGATATAGCCACATAGCTAGACTCTTAAAATGAAGTTGACTAAAGAATTTCAAATGTTATGGAATATCTGAATTCTAGTATCACTCTCCTAGATAGCATTCTCTAATTAAATTGCATGATTGCATATATTTATGCTGATTACATAATTTGACTAACTTTGTAAATAAACCACAATCAACAAAATTACTTTAAAAAACCCAACACACATACAAGGAAATTAAGACTCAAAAGACTTAACCAAAATTAGTTTTCTTCTCCTATGGATGCATTCCGCAAATCACATGACTTCAGCAGTGTAATAAGAAATCCACTTACAATACTTTTACTCCCAAATCTCTATGTCTGTCCTTTGTAGAGGGCTCTGGCTTTTCAGGTGATTTTTCTGGTTTTTTAACATGTTTAAAAATTGCAGGTTACCTTTATCCTTCAGATACCATTTTATGAGTTTTTTCTTCTTGCTCTTTCTGGGAAATAGTCCCCCAGATCATTATGTCAGGTTATGAGATCAGGGAATTGAGACATAAACAAGTGTTTGGTGATAGTGGTGATGAGGTCAGTTGGAATTTAACTTTACAAATATCATCTCATTTGATACTTTCAACAACCCTAGGAAATAGGTGCTACTATTATCCCTATTTGACAGATGAAATGGTAAATTAAGTCACTTGATCAGGTAAAGACAACTGGTAACTGTCTGAGGAAGGATTTGAATTTACATCTTGCTAACTCCAAATCTAGAGCTCTATCCATTATACTCTCCAGCTGTCTGAAGAGGGGTGTCTCACTTTAGGTGGAAATACATTTGTATACATGTACATACACATGTATGTTTATATACATATCAATGAGTAAAGGATAGAATCAAAGAATGGTACTGGCAAAAAAAAAAGATTAGTGTTGAGAAAGAATGAGATAGACATATCACTTGATACATTGGCATCCTCACCATGTCAAAGAAAGAGTTGTTTAGGCTCCCCTGTGTAAAACTTTTGGAAAACAGTCTGACAGGATAGGTAGGTATGGATAAGATATAATCTGCATCAGTAGTGGAAATAAACACAGCCATAAGATCACAAAATCCTTGGAGCCTCTGATTGTAAACATTTGAACTTATTCCCAAATCACAGAAAGTTAAGTGAGTGATTGCATGCAATCTAGTTTATATGTGTCTGTATATGTATATAACATTAACATCACAAAAACACGTTTAAATAGAAAAAAATCTCAGTGCATTTTGGACATTATTTGCCAAAATGCTTAATAAACAACATGTATTCAGAAAACATGAGGCATTTGATTTCATAGATACCACTGTAGGTGGTGTTCATTTACATGGACTCTCAATGTATCCTGTTTACAAAATGCACTGAGAGGTATCACCTCCACATCTTGGTCTCCAATCGCTATACATGAAGTTCTTCCTGAAGTAGAAAAAGAAAGCCCAGGCTGACAGACTCATCTGCCTGTCTATGGGAGAGAAAACACATGGATGACAAAACACCCAGTGGGAGAACCTACAAGTTTGAAACATTTCGTTTTCTGTCCCGAGACTGCTCAGGAGAATCTCCCAGCTCTGTCAGACTATCCTCTCTACTCTCCCTCATTAGACCGGAGGTTGTCCTCAAGAGGCTGCCTGTCTCTCAGCTAGAACTGATTTTCACTCCTTCACTCTGGCTGGAAAATTGATTGCACAAAACCAGTAATTTGAACCAACTGATGAACTAAACTAATTCTCTATATTAGATTAGATTATGACAAGTTTATAACATTCTAATTAAACTGTTTCTTTGATAATACCTAGGAATAGTTGTTTGTCATTAGCCAAGTAAAAGGGCTCACAGGAATTGTCATACTAGAGGCCAACATTTTTGAGTTTTATGGATCTCCAAATCTCCACATCTTAGTGATGAAAATCTAAAACCACATTTGTTTGCTAGGTATGGTGGCATCACTTCTTATCTCATAGTACTGGGCAGGCTGAGGCTGATGAGACATGAGCGCAGGAGCTTTGAACAACTCTAATGGGATGTCTGCACCATGCCTGGCACCTATATGGTGAGCCTCTGTGAATGAGACAGACAGACACACACACACACACACAGTGTGAGAGAGAAACAAAGAGAGACAAAGACACAGAGAGACAGACAGAGACAGGGAATGTGTGAGTCTGTATTTGTGTATACAGGTTACCTGAAGAGAGGGAGGGGAGCCAGCTACAGTCAGAAATGGAGTAGAAAAACATTTCTTGGCAATCAGTAGTCTGAACAGGGCTCTGAGTGCTCACTCTACTCCCAAGTTTGAAAAGCAGACTCCAAAATACAATAAACACAACCTTAACTTTCCAGTGTTCTGTTTCCAAAATACATTTCCTCCAGTTCTGCTAGCACTTCATTTCTACGTCACTTGTTTATAAGTCATGCTCCTTGTTTGGACGAAACTAGATTTCTATACTGCCAGACATCCATCCATCCATCAATCCATCCATCCATATCTGTGTGTGTGTGTTTGTGTGTGTGTGTCTTTCATCACCCTTAGGAAATAAGAGGGGAATTTCTATACCTATTTAGTCACTGTAAAGAGCTCCCTACTGAGAAAACTCCCTCCTATAAATGCAGTTTACCAATTATTTCATGACTTTAAGAGTCTTGAAATGGTGCCTACATCCTGAAAGGCTAAGGGACTTAAGATCACAGAGAATTACACAACTAGTTTGTGTGAGAGGCTGAAACTATATACACTATGCCTCGCTGCCTCTCCAAATATAGCTTCATGAAATTAAAACTAATTTTGACATTTGCCAAAAATAATTTGACTTTTGCCATAAGACTTAAAAGTGTTGGCTTACATCATGGCAATTCAAGAAGGTCTTTGTGTTTTGCTAATGATAGCAAATATTTGAATGTATTATCAAACAGTGAGTTAAATTTGTATATTTTGAACTTTTTTGCAAACTATGTTAAGCATATCATTTTGACATCTTTAGGATTCACTTGAAATGTATTCACTTTAAAATCCACTGTCAAATAGATATTTTTTAAAGACTATTCCAGACAATGTTCTGTAGCCCACTGTCTTCCTCATCACTGATAACTTAGTTCATGGTCCATTTACAATGCATATGAATGGATTATATCAAGAGTTTCTCCATCCAACTAGAATTAAAATTGGAAAAATAATTTTTCCTAAACTCATTTTTCCTGTATAAACTGTTAGTTTGATCACTTTTTAGTTGTCATGTTTCTCTGTAGGTATACATATATATGTATTTCAGATCTAAAAAAGTCATTTAAAAATTAAGTGATTATATAGTCTATTTATACACAAGCACACATTTAAACCCTGTACTGCAGCCTCTCTTTTCCAGTAAGAATTTATCAGTTAGTCTTGAAAAGCAAAGAATCACAGACTTAGAGGTAGTTATCTAGCCCAGTACTATCCTCTCTCTACTACTCCAATACTGTCTAGTGGATTTTTAAAAAATATTTATTTATTTTTAGTTTTCAACATTCATTTCCACAAGATTTTCAGTTCCAAATTTTCTCCCCATCTTTCCCCTCCCCCCACTCCAAGACATTGCATTCTGATTACCCCTTCCCCTAATTTGCCCTCGCTTCTATCACACCCCTCCCTTCCCTTATCCTCATCTCCTCTATTTTCTTGTAGGGCAAGATAGATTTCTATATCCCATTGCCTGTTTTTCTTATTTCCCAGTTGCATATAAAAACAATTTTTAACATTTGTTTTTAAAACTTTGAGTTTCAACTTCTCTCCCTTCCTCCCTCCCCACTCATCCCCACTGAGAAGGCAAGCAATTCAATATAGGTTATACATGTGTAGTTTTGCAAAAGACTTTCATAATAGTCATGTTGTATAAGACTAACTATATTTCCCTCCATCCTGTCCTGCCCCCCATTGATTCTATTCTCTGTTTTAACCTTGTCTCTCCCCAAGTGTTTACTTCTAATTATTCCTTCCTCCCATTTGCCCTCTCTTCTATCATCCCCTCAACCCCTTCTCCCCTACTTTCCTGCAGTGAAAGATAGATTTTCATACCAAATTAAGTGTGCATATTGTTCCCTCCTTAAGCCAAATGTAACTTGAGTAAGCTTCACATTTTCCCTTTCACCTCCCCTCTTCCCTCTCCATTGAAAAAGCTTTTTCTTGCCTCTTTTATGAGAGGTAATTTGCCCCATTCCATTTCTCCCTTTCTCCTCCAAATATATTCCTCTCTCATCCCTTAATTTTATTTTTTTAGATTTCATCCCTTCCTATTCAACTCATTCTGTGCCCTCTGTCTATATGTATATAATTCCTCCAACTACCCAAATACTGAAAAAAGTCTCAAGAGTTACAGATATTACCTTTCCATCTAGGAATGTAAACAGTCAACTTTAGAAAGTCCCTTAGGATTTCTCTTTCCTGTTTACCTTTTCATGCTTCACTTGATTCTTGTGTTTGAAAGTCAAAATTTCTATTCAGCTCTGGTGTTTTCATCAAGAATACTTGAAAGTCCTATATTTCATTAAATGATCATTTTTTTTCCCTGAGGCTTTATACTCAGTTTTACTGGGTAGGTGATTTTTGATTTTAATTCTAGCTCCTTCGACTTCTGGAATATCATTTTCCAAGCCTTTTGATCTCTTAATGTAGAAGCTGCTAGATCTTGTGTTATCCAGATTATATTTCCACAATACTCAAATTGTTTCTTTCTGGCTGCTTACAATATTTTCTCCTTCACCTGGGAACTCTGGAATTTGACTACAATATCCTTAGGTGTTTTTCTTTCCAGACCTTTTTCAGAAGGTGATCAGTAGATTTTTTTCAATGTTTATTTTACCCCCTTGTTCTAGAATATCAGGGCAATTTTCCTTGATAATTTCATGAAAGATGATATCTAGGGTCTTTTTTTTGATCCTGGCTTTCAGGTAGACCCATAATTTTTTAATTGTCTCTCTTGGATCTATTTTCCAGGTCAGTTGTTTTTCCAGTGAGATATTTTACATTGTGTGCTATTTTTTCATTCCTTTAATTTTGTTTTCTAATTTCTTGATTTTTCATAAAATTATTAGCTTCCATCTGCGCCATTCTAATCTTTAAGGAATTATTTTCTTCAGTGAACTTTTGGATTTCCTTTTCCATCTGACTGGATTCTGTTTTTTAGGGCATTCTTCTCCTCAATGGTTTTTTTAATCTCTTTTGCCATTTAGGTTAGTCTATTTTTTAAAGTGTTACTTTCTTCAGCATTTTTGGGCCTCCTTTAGCAAGCAGCTGAATCGTTTTTCATGATTTTCTTACATCACTCTCATTTCTCCTCCCAATTTTAGCTCTATTTCTCTTGATTTTCAAAATCATTTTTAAGCTCTTCCATGCCCTGGGACCAATTTATATTTTTCTTGGAGGCTTTGGGTGGAGTAGCTTTGACTTTGTTTTCTTCTGTTTGCATGCATTGGTCTTCCTTTTCACCAAAGTAAGATTCTATAATCTGATTCTTTTGTCACTTTTTGCTCATTTCCTCAGTCATTTACTTGACTTTTGAGTTCTCTGTCAAGGAATTTCTCTGCTTCCAGTGGGGGTGGGAGGTGTACTGTCAGTCGCTCCATTCTCCCCACAATATGTGGGCCTAGAGCTCCAAAAACAGTGGCTGCAGATGCCCCTGCTGCTGCAGTGGCTACTGCAGGTTCCTCCACCCCCCCCCCTCTGCCACCCTGGGTCTGGGCCAGAACCCTCCACTCTCCTGTACTTGTCCCACAGGCTTTTCCCAGTGACCTTCTAACTTATAATATTTTGTTGTCATGAAGTCTGGAAACCACCACAGGTGTGAGAGATTCAGTCCCCTCAAGTCCTTCTCAGGTTGCCTCCATGCACTCGAGGTCCTCAGTGGCTGTGCTCTGCTCCCAGCAGGGCTAGATAGACACTTCCTGGTGACTTTGATTTGCTTCACTCCATCATTCTGAGGGTTCTGCAGCTCCAGAATTTGTTTAGAGCCATTTTTTACAGGTATTTGGTGGGAGCATTCTAGAAAGCCATGCTGTTTTTCTGCCATCTTGGTTACAATCCCCTGTCTAGTGGATTTTTAAAGATGAGAATTGAAGTGGCCTTGCCCAAGATCACCCAGATAATTAGTGACTTAGAGCATAGGATTGAAAATCCAATTATTGTTCATTTTTATACCACAATAGCAATCTAGGAAGGGAGAGATTGTCCCCAGCTGGAAAGAGATTGTCCAAAGATCTTGCTGAATTCCATACAAACCACTGAAATGTTTTGTCAATTATATTAGGTGTTTCAACTTTCTCATATGGAAAATAATGTCAATCTCCTATTCCTAGAAGAGAAATTTTTAAATTTTGAGGTGCAGAAGAATTGCATGTACAATACAGCACTAGACAGTTATTCATGGGATAATGGGATAAGGGCATGGGGGAAGGGGGGTAGGAGTGATGACAGCCACCATCTACTGCAACATCAGCATCCATGAATAGCTCTATAACTGAATTCAGACTGCCAAGAAAGGAGATATGACTAAGGATTCTCTACTTTCATCCATAGCTGGGTATTCTCCCTGTTAAGCTGGGAAAATGTTCCTATTTTTGTAGCAGAATAAGAAAGCTGTATTCCCCAGCTGAGACAGTCATCCTATCCCTGGAGCTAGTGACATACATCAGCTGACAACTTGAGATGACTGCTTTGCTAGCAGCTATGAGATAAACTCCTTTTCTCCTTCATTGTGTTTGAGCTGGAATAGAAGACCAGGGTCAAAGAGGCTCTCTCCCTGCTTCACTGTTAGTAAGGACATTCCTGATGCTCTCTGAATTAAAGAGCAAAATTGAGTTTCCGTTTTCTCCACTATGTTCCTCCCTACCTCCCTTAAAAATGTATCATCATAAAAAAGGTATTCAACTTATTTGACAAGACTGAGGACATAAAGGAGTTAAGAAAAAAAAATGCCTCAATTTGTTTCAGTCAGTTGCACATTGTTTATTGAATCTATGTTTAGTGATGCTTAGAAATATGGAATCAGATTACAGTGATTTAATCTGATCATAAATTCAATTTCTGAGTTTTCTTTTCAGTTCCTTTTTCCTACCAGAAGAATATTACCCCTTAGATATCCCAACAGATAGCCTGGCTGGCTCTGGATTTTGAATATTGCTTCAGATTGCTGTGCTACTGCAACAGGAAAATTGCAGCCTATTGAGATTCTACTGGACAGAATTTTTTATGTGTATGTATTTAGCAGAGAAAGGAAACTTACTGGGGCATTTTGTATCTCCAGTAATTTGTCCAATACCAGACACATAATAACTACCCAGCATAGTTCCTGGCACCTGATAAGCCCTTAGTAAATACTCGTTGATTTGTTGATCAACAAATGATTGTCAATTTAGACAGGCCCCATGAGAAATACAGTAATATATCACCAAGACATTATTAAAAGGATAAGACCTGTATTAGGAAACATCAGAGTTGAGGTTTGAATTCAGGTCGTAAATTTCAATTCCAAGTGTCCTTTACATTGTAGCGTGCTGATGATTTGGTCAATGTAAAAAACTTATATCTAATCTATTCCACTTAAGAAGGTTACATCTTAGAAACATCAGAAAAGTTAAAATAATCAAGGTTGTATATTTAAATGGAGAGAAATCCTTCGTTACCTAGAAACTGATCATTCAGAATGTTCCCGAAGATTCTTGCAAAATGGAGGTTTTGTTTTATGTCAAACTAAAATTAACCAGAGTTACATAGAAACTTATGGTAATACCAAGATAAAATTTATTTACTTTATAACAGTTTGATAGAAAACTCTGTCCCCATACTGTGATTGTCTACAGATAAACCCAGACGAGCCTTCTTACAATTCTTACTATGTATACTGATTCTCAATTTCTTTTTTGTTAATTTTAATTTTTCATTTTTTTAACACAGTTTATAATAAATAAAACAATTCAAATTTTTGGCCACGTGATACTTCTTTTTAAAATGTGAACCACAAAAGAATTTTTTTTAAACATTAACCAACTGAGACACAAATAATAACTCTGTATACTAACTTCACAAGCTCTTGACCTAATTGTCTCCACATATTGCTAAGAATTAAAGGACCCTAACTTATTATTGTTAGGCTAAAGTCCTATGCCTAATAGCTCAATTTTAGACTTAACCTCGAATGTTCCCCTACCAATAATCTATAATTGAATAGATCTGGTATTAAGCTTGCAAATCTTTTGACTATAGGAAATTGCCACCAAGAGTAGGGACATTGCAAGGATACAATATCTCCACGACTTCATGTCGGTTCCGGGAAGAATTAGATTATACACTTGCATTCAGTCGGGCTTAAGATCTGCCAGGTGTCAGTGGGGAAACTGAGTCAGGAGAATACCACCTCAGCCCGGGCTGAACAGCTGCTCTCCCACCCTTCCCATGAGATCACCTTTTACAGTTCTGATTCTCAATTTCTTGTAAACCATATGTATCAGGATGTTAGTTCAATGTGCCAAACTGGTAAATGAAGTTACCACTCTTTGTACAATTTGCCTTAGCGGGAAGAGATTTTAAAGTATTGTTTTATTCTTGATGACATATACTATAGAAGATACCTCAGGCATAACAAATGGACCTGTGACTTCTTTGGTACAGGGAACTCTCAGGTTAGGAGATTTCTTTCTCCACCAACGTAGACTGAGAATATACTTGAAATTTAGGTTTACAGAGCACTGAAACTTTTAAAGATTTATCAAGGGTTACACAACCAGCAGAAGAATTAAATCCAGTCTTTTTGGATTCGAAATGACTTCTTTGCTCACTAAAACTTCCTGTTTCTTTTAAGGTAAACATAGAAGTAAAATGGAATCAGAAGAGCAGATTTGATTGATGTGTTGCAGCGATCAGGATGATGATACCTTATGCCACAGTTTTTCCCTCAAGTGTTTAGTTCCAATTACTTTTTCTGTCCTTTTGACTTGATTTACCATAGCAGGCAGCAAAACAAGTAAACGAACATGAAATCTCATTTTACAAGAATCAGAAATGGTTTCTGGGTACTTTGTGCATTTTATGTGAGATGTGGAAGAGATAATGGAATAAACAGGAAAATTTGTTTTAAGATTTGCAGATTTGTTTGAAGGTAGTTACATTCCATACTTGAAAGTACTGTGAAAGTAATTAACTTATATTTGTAGTTATTAATTTATTAAATATTGCATTTGTATGGAGTTAGAGTGTACAGGGGATAGATAACATGTTGGATCTGGCATTATGAAGACCTGGGTTCAGATCTTCCCTCTAATATTTACCAGCTTTGCAATCGTGGGCATGTTACAACCTCTTTGAGCCTGAGTTTCCTTATATGTTAGAAGAAAGCAGCTAGGTGGCTCCATAGAGAAGTCAGATAGACTCATATCTGTATTTCAAAAATGGCCTTAGGCACTTACTGATTATATGACCCTGGGAAAATCACGTGATACTGTTGGCCTCAATTTTCTCATCTGTAAATTGAGTTAGAAAATGGAAAACCACCTCAGTGTTTAGGATTCTAAATAATTCAGGAGTAGATTAGAATTATAAGTGGAACCTTCATTTCCCCAATCCCACAATGAACTCTGGGGGCAATTACTGTGGGGGAAAAGAAATATTGAAAAGCAAATAATATAATAGAAAGACAATTCAACTGAAATACAAGACATACAGATTCTAGGACCGGTTCTGAAAGCTACTACTCCTCAGACCTTAGACTATCAGTTTATCTTCTCCAGGCATTTGTTTATTTATCTGAAAAGTGAAAGTTATAATAAATGATCTCTAAGTGCCATTCTAACTAGAAAATGCCGGACTTCTATTATCCACTATACTAATGATCTCTTGTGTCCCTCGAAGCCTTAGATTTATAATCCTATATCTAAAACAAAGTTTATTACCTTCTCCCTTAAAACCATACTATTGCCTAACTTTTTTTTTCTGTCATCATGCATGCTAGCTGTCTAGACATCTTAAAAATCAGACTGTTGCTCTGAAAATTTGATGTAACTGCTTTTTTCCACTTTGGACCACTTCACCCTGTCTAAATTTTTAATAGGATTTATGGTCCAGAGCAGTAAAAGTTTTCAATGTCAACTAGTCTAGCTCTCTCCAGTATCCAAGTAAGTAAACTCTGGTCCCACAGCTAGTATCTTGCCTGGCACATAGTATGCGCTTAATAAATGTTTATTGAATTGAATTTTTAAAAGTAAGGTGACTTACTCAACTCAGGTTTACACTTAATATCTTCTCTTGTTCCTCTAGAGTAACAAATCAAAAGATAAAGGAAATAAGGGGACCCTGAGTGGGAACATGCACATAGAGAACTTAGAGGAGACAAATGTTGGCCAGAAGAGAACGTAGGGATAATTGAAGCAGATGGATGATGTAACACAGCAGACTGCTAGAAAAATCTGGAAATATCAACCTCCATCTACTTTTCTGCAGTACTTTTCACATATAGTCACATAATTTTCATTTCTGCAATTTTCTTTCCAGAAAAATGTATGCTACAATCAAGACAGGGACTGCAGGAATGTCCAGGACAGGGTATAATACATTCCACTGCTTCCCAGGCAACAGGCTTAGCTAACAAGAGACCATTTGCTAATTTCCTATACAGTCCTCCAGTTTCAGAGGTCCCTGCCCCTAGGGCTAACACCCCCTAGATATCTGCCCTCAGTTCTCCTAGGAGAGACTGTTCTCCCCATCCTACAACCAGTCTTCAAGCCAGGTCACACTTGGGACATAGAAGGTGAAATCACAGCTAAACATTTTGCCTGGAAAAGATCACTTTGAACAGAGTCAACTAACACAGAATATTGAAAAAGAGAGGGGAAAGATAAGAAAGGCACAAGCAAATATAAGAATTTTCTTTCCTCTGTCACCCCCCAATTGCCCCTTGTCTCCTAGGGAAGTATTTGTCCCAAGTGGACCCTATGTTCGTAGAGCACAGCCACCATTTAAATTGTATTTGATTCCCCACAATCTCATCACTCAGGATCTGCCCTAGAATATGATTAGCATATATTAACATTTCTAAAATCTACAGAGATCATTTTCTTGTGCATTTCCCCAGTGGTCTAGCAAACTACTTAGATATTATCCATACACCCCTCCAAGTGTATCACTTATGAAGAATGGCATTTGAATAGAAGGAGAAAAAAGCACACTAGTGATGTACTCACTTTAATTTTATGTAATGTCTTTCTCCTCTATACTCAGCCTTCCAGATAGAGGAAGGCATCTTAAACCTGTCTTTTGTTATGAATTAGGCACCACAATAACAGAGAGCAGGCAAACTTTTTTTTTAAAAAGTCTATCAATACACTGACATTATTTTGAATGCCTAAGAGGTTCTTCCCTTATTTTAGATCTATCAATCAAACCCTTCATAAAGTTTAATTAAAATTAAGTCAAAAAGATTTTCTCTGTGTTTGACTAACCCTGAAAATTTTTGTATATCTCATATCAGATTCAATTTTTTTTCTTCAGAATAAGACTTGCTAAAAAAAAAAATAGGACAGATACTCTATTTATATGCAAATTCCTCTGCATGGGTTCAGTTCTTTCTTGAGAATGCTAATACTAACTTTATCTTATTTGAACTCATTGTAGATACATTAAGAAAGACCTTTCTCTCCACAGCTATTGGATTATAATACATTTGGCAAGATCAGAAACTAACATTTAACTGTGCTCTCTACAAAATAGCCACACCAGGCCTTGCAAAGTAATAGTGCATTACTTTTTTTTTCCCCATCAATGTTCATAAAATTAAATGCTCACCCAAGAAGAGGTCAAGCTACTCTCAGTTTTGAGTTAACATAACTGTGGGTTCAAAGGAGAAAATTCAACACTTCATTAAGTTGGTAGATGTCTGATGGTTCAATGTCTATGATTATTAATTCTATATTTCACACAGGCAACAAAACAAAGAGGAAAGTGACAGACAGTTTTCCACATGAGACATTGGCATCATTTTTATCACAGAATGAAGACTTTCAGGAAAACCCATCAGTCACATGCATCTTTAATATAGTCCATACTTGAACATTTTCCATCAATGTAAGAGTTAAAAATGGCAAAATAATTTAATATATTGTTTACCATATCTTGTAGAGCAGTTTCACTGCATTCTTTTATTAATATAAAATAACAATGTCTTAAAGGAAAATTGAAAGCTAAAAGATTTTCAAACATAAAAATTGCTAAAGGAGAAATTCATGAAATTTGATATGTTGATTTTTACATATATGGAGAAGATATTTAGGGCATATATTCATACTTGTACTGTATATGTATATAAATACAGATATATGCATATGCATAAATGTATGTGTTACAGTATATAGATCGATATGCATATATATATGAATGCCCTATGTATATGGATGCATATATGTGTGTGTTTTACATATATATACATATATTTATATAATATACACAAACACACACACACATACACGTACAGATTGATACTTTGTACCTTGTAAAAAATGAGGAGTTGGGAGGTAGTGAACAATAAGATGAAGAAGGAAAGGAAGAAATTTTTTTTTTTTTTACTCCAAGCTAAATAGTAAAACTTCTTTTTCAGGTTACCTAGGTTAATTTACATAATGAACTAAAATTCATCAATTACCCCACTGCCTGCCAGTGAGTTATTGAACCAACTAGTAATGGTTTTAAGCATCCACTGATTCATTCAATGAAAAGTCAAGGTTTAGAATTGTAGAAATTTTGTCATTATTTATTTGGTAGACTGTTACCTGAAGGAGACTCATATCTTCATGTCAGATTCATGATCCAAAATGTGAGAAAAATATAGTAGGTTTCTTTTATGTAATTGAGTGTAACATGACCAAGTTACTAACAAATGGATCACCCAAGATATAGTCCACCACTATTACCACTGCATGTGAACATGACTGTTCTCCATCGTTAAGTACTGAAATTCATTTTGATCACTTCTTTGAAATGTGGTTTTGAGTGGTAATAAATCAGATCTCAGACACCTGTCTTCATCCCAGAAGTAGCAGTTGTTTACTACTCTGTTTTATCTTAGCAATTTAAATCACCAACTTTATGGAATAAACATTTCAGAATTTACATCCTTATAATCCATAGATGGTCATCTACAATCAACAAGAATGAAGTTCATTGTCTGAGAAAATCTGACCATTGGATGTGAGTCTATCAGATGCTAAATGGCTAGATGGTAATCGAAAGTGACATTGAAGATTTCAATACATAATCAAACTTCCAACTTCTACCTAGCCTTCAGAGGACCCACTCATCAACAATGGCTTTTCACATATGAAATGAAGTTTCATAATTTTACCCTCAAGAAACTAAATCTGAATAATAGTAGTTGGAGGCAGCTTTGGCCAACTCGATATTATCTTATTCATCAGGGGCATCATCAAAATTAATTCGCAACTAAGCAGTATGTGAATGCAGTAGGAAATTTTAAAACTGTAGGAAGAGATCAGTAGGATCAAATAAAATAAATTTAGAAAGAATGTGCTATAATAAGTCCATAATATCAATCAAGCTGGAGATCCTCACTTAGATTTGGATCTTACATAACCTGTTAGTAACAGTTGTCTAGTAGGCATATTCTCAAATTAGAAGGATAGACCTTTGTGTTCTAGTCCCAATTCTATGTCAGACTAATGGCAAAGAGAATCAGTGATGAGAATTAAATAATCTGTGGGGAATTTTTAATAATGAAGATGTTTTGACAGCTGCATAAATTGTGCTGCATCTTTTGGGAGAATAATACGTTGAATGAAAAATTAGGGAGAAAAATAACCCTGTGTTGGTGTAACTTATGGGACATGTTGAAAAATGTTTGTATGGCCTGAAAGTAAGGTAACAAAAATTGTGTAATTAATCTTACAAATAAGTTTGGGTGAAATATCCCTACTTTCATTCCTCACAATTCAACATTCATCACCATCAAAATAATTTTGAAGTGAATAGCTTCATGTAGCATAATATACAGATATCTCTTAATTAGATTACTAAATGCTAAGCACTGGAGCTCCCTATGCCATCTCCCCAAGGTAGAAAGCTTCCCTGCCATCAGCAAAGTATGTTTCTAATAGGGAAATGATGATGATGATGATGATGATGATGATGATGATGATGATGATGGTGGTGGTGGTGGCGGCGGTGGTGGTGGTGGTGGTGATGGTGGTGGTGATGGTGGTGGTGGTAGTGATGGTGGTGGTGATGGTGGTGGTGATGGTGATGGTGGTGGTGGTGGTGGTGATGGTGGTGATGGTGCTGGTGGTGGTGATGGTGCTGGTGGTGGTGGTGGTGGTGGTGATGGTGGTGATGGTGGTAGTGGTGGTGGTGATGGTGGTGATGGTGGTGGTGGTGGTGGTGGTGGTGGTGGTGGTGGTGGTGATGGTGGTGATGATGGTGGTGGTGGTGATGGTGGTGATGGTGGTGGTGGTGGTGATGGTGCTGGTGGTGGTGGTGGTGATGGTGATGGTGGTGGTGGTGGTGATGGTGGTGATGGTGATGGTGGTAGTGGTGGTGATGGTGGTGGTGGTGGTGATGGTGATGGTGGTAGTGGTGGTGATGGTGGTGGTGGTGGTGGTGGTGATGGTGGTGATGGTGGTGGTGGTGGTGGTGGTGGTGATGGTGGTGATGGTGGTGGTGGTAAAGATGTGGATGATGATGAATCAATCATCTGGGAACTAGCAACAGAAAATGCAACAAGACAAGCTACCCCATCTAGTTTGTTTCATTAGTGTAGCAAATATTTTTAGCTCTATGACCCTGGGCAAATGATTTAGGGTCAGTTTACCTTGGTTTCTTCAATTGTAAAAGGAGGTTAACAGAATCTGTCTTGCAGGGTTTTTGTGTGGCTCAATTGATAAAAATGCATATAAGGTGTTCATCATTCTTTCCCCAAGAAATGATGGGGGATGTAAAATATTAATAAAGATGCACTTTTTAAAAGAATGAACAAGTGTTTATTGAATCCTTAATATGTGCACAGTATTATGTTAGGTATTCCAAGGACTAAATAGGAAGGGCATTCCCCATCCCCACCTGCAAGTAGTTAGCTCTTCACTTAATCAGAACACTACACACTAGGTATGCTATAATTAACTAGATTTTTTTTCTCCTTAAATTTTCCTTTAAGGACAAAGGATGAAAAAGACCAGAAAACCCAACAATGCTAGATAGATCTTACAAATACAGGACATAAACTTTTCAATATGTCTAGGTCAGCGCACGCACAATCAACTCTTCTATCTCCCAGATGGCTGTAGTACAGCATAAACATAATTGATATTCATAATAATGACCCTGAGGCACTAAACAGTTCTTAATCATCTGAGAATGATTAAATTATTCTCACTATACTTTGTAAGTCAGGAAAGGAGATGAATATATTTTAGAAAGATTTTCAACTAACCAATAGCTCAAATAAAATAAAAATGAATTAACTTAGAACATTCCCTTCTCAGAACAAGAGTTTGCTAAAGTTTAATTATATTACTATTATGAATAAGTTAAAAGGTAAGTGCAGTTCCTGTGTGTGGTTCATAAAGAGGGAATCTAGCACCCTATACTCTTAGAGAAGGGACAAACCCTAGGTTGTTGCAGAGAGAGGATGAGCTAGGCAAGTTACCCAAGTGATTATTTTAACAAGCAAGACACTGTAAGAGTTGGAAAGGACTTCAGAATACATCTAGTCCAGAGGTTCTTTAAAAGAAAAGAAAATTTAATTTTTTTCAAAGATCTGTCTTTTTCATTCCCCCATGCTCCTCCCATAGAGAAAGCAAAAGAAATAAAATCCACTCTTATAAGTGTGCATAGTCAAGCAAAACACATTACAGCACTGCTCATGTCTGAAAAAATAAATATGTCCCAAACTGTACTGTGAGCCCATCCCCTCTCAATCACATTAGCCCAGAAGTTCTTAACCTATGATCTGCAGACCCCTAAGAGATCTAGTGATGGATTTCCAGGAGCATCTGGACTTGGAAGAGAATAAAAAACATACCTTTATTCAGCATAGTTGGTTTTCTTTGTACTCCTGTGTATTTTATTTTATTTTATCACATTGCATTTAAAAACACTCAAAAAGACTATCCAAAGGCTTGACCTGACAGGCAAAGGGTTCCATGACACAAAATAAAGTGAAGAATCACTGTTCCAGTTCAGCCCAAGTTGGAATAACAAACATTTCTGCAACAAATCTGAAAGATTTCCTTTGGGACCTTCAGTTCAGTGGAAATGTGGAAATAGACATAAGAGAACTTATAATTCATTGTAATCTTTTTAAATAGTTTCTAATGCTAGATATTCATACTCTCCTTAATAATCATCACAGTCAAGAAACTTACAGACATTTTCTCCCAGTAAAATGTCAAAGTGTAGAAAGGTTTTCCTTTTTAAAAGAGATTCATAAAAAAAAATCTTCATTTTAATTGATTTTAGCACAAGCTTTTTACTTGTTTCAACTCTAGGTTCTATTTTTCTTTTTTATAGTTTTAAAACCTGTACATGAATGAACTTGCCACCAGTAACTTTGCTTTTTCCTTTAACCTTAAGGAAGGTACAGGAATAGAAAGCATGCAAAACATGCTGGTTGTTTGTGCCATCCTACACTTCTATGGGAATGGTGCCCTTGTGCCAAGTTGTCAACCCATAGACTGGCTGACAGCCCACCCAGAGCCACAGAAACCACAGACTGGTTTTCAAACAAACACTTTACAGCTTGTGGTACAGTCCAGAACCAATAATAATCTGATTTTGTCGAGGACTGTGGAACTCGGATGAGAGATTGGTCACTTACCTATTTCCTGGAGGGAATGTGGCATTGGAAATTATATTTAAAAGGAAATCCTCACAATGTGCACATTCTGAACTATTTCATTTCTTTTAGGAACAAAGTTCAAGAGCCAAAATGATCATTTATTTCTTTAATGATTTTTGTTTTCCTTTTTTGCCAACTTTCATAAATTTGCTATTATAAAAATGATGACTATTTTTATGCCTACAAAAATAACCATATATACTTTATGACTATTTTAAGTCATCCACTATCACAGTACCTACTTAGTTCTACCCATAAAATTCCACCAATGAGATTAGATAGTATATAATCTATGGGCAGTTAAGCACGTTAAAAAAGTCTCTATGCGCTGAATCTCCACCATTTTGTAATATTTTCTTATATCACATTCATTCTCCTACTGAAATATACTTTTTAGTGGAGATAGTCTCCATGTCTTTTTTCCAGAGAGTTCATCCCTCCTAATAACAGATGTTTTAACAAACATGATCTCTTACTCATAGTTTTTCTTTGGGTTTTGGCGTTAGTGGGCTTCTATGCCCTTACCATATTTTCTTAGGCTGTTCAGCAATTAACAGAAGGGGAAATTCCATTATCATAGCTCCGTTACGTATAAAAGAAAACTTTTACGTCTCCCTAAATCTAAAATAGTGCCCTTGGATGTCACAGTATACATTAAACAAAATTATCATTATCAACTTAATTGTTTTTAACACTCCTTAGAAAACAAAATGTCATCATAAAAAGCTAAAATATCCCCCAAAAAAGACAGGTATTATTTATCCTCTGCCTATTAACAGAGACAAATATTAAATTAAAAAGGGCAATAAAATATATCCCCTTCAAATTTCATGGGCAAAATTGTTTCCATAGAAGGAAAGCGTTCCTATGGAATGATAACTCATTTTGCACCATCAGAAGCTTAATAATGACTCTTTCTGTATATCACATTACAAATATTCTACCATGAGATGAAGAAAATAAAGAAAATATGCAGTCTAGCAAATGGATAAGCATCCCTGAACCAATCACAAGTAAACAAATATAATTTAGCCTTGATCAACTTCTTTTTTAAGAAGTAGTTACTGATGCTGAGTGAAGTGAGCAGAACCAGGATGCTGGACATTGTATCCAGTAACAGCAACATTGTGCAATGATCGACTATGACAGACTTAGCTCTTTTTAGCAATGCAACGAACCAAGACAATTCCAAAAGACTCATGATGGAAAATGCTATCCACATCCAAAGAAAGAACTTATAGAATCTGAATACAGATCGAAGCCTTATTTTCACTTTCTTTTGTTTTTATTTCTTTTGTTCTCTTTATTCTTTCGCAATACAACTGATGTGGAAATATGTTTGACATGATTGCCCATGTATAACCTATATCAGATTGTTTGTGATCTGGGGGGGGGGAGAGGGAAGGAAAGAAAAAACTGGAATTCAAAATCTTATGAAAATGAATGATGTTGAAAAGTATCTTTGCATGCAATTGGAAAAAATAAAATACTATTTACATATAAAACTAGCAGCTATAATGACTTTTTAAATTCATAAATGTTTAAAAAAATTAAAAGTAAGATGGAAAATTCCATTGATTTAAGGATACATCAGCAATAAAAAATCTAGATATTGATAGTATTTTCAATGTGCAAATACCTGCAAATACCTACAGGTATTTTGACATAAGTTCAAAACCAGTTTTCTTACTGGAAAGCTTTCTGCGAAGTGATTAGATTTTCTGCCTTATTTCTAGACTAGATCACAATTCAGTATCTTTTTGGTATAAACAGAATTATAAGATATTATCACATAACTACATTCTACCATGTTATCTCAATTTGTGAAGCTGATGTTAACTTGAGAGAGAGGCTTATAGCAAGCTTTTTGATCTTGGGCTTTTGGTCAAACAGTTCCTTCCTCAACTCTTAGGAGAATCTTTGGAGCCTCTGCAACCAAACTAGGGTAATCAAGGGCTTACCTGAAAGTCCAAGACTTAGAGGATACCAAATAGTTAATTTCAAAATATGTTTGCCTGGTACATAATCAATTAATATTTCCCTATCTACCTTTGCCCTTTATAAATAAGAAAAAAAAACCAGAACAAAATTCACCCTGTAAACCACAAATGTGAGGCCACTACACCAGTTCCCTGGGTGGCAGTTTTGATGACATCTGGAAATTTATCCATTACAATTTGTGTCTGCTTTCATAGAAAATTGAAGTCTCAGGCTCTCACTACAACTTTGAGCAAAACAAGTATAAATTCAGCTCCCAGGTTTCTGTTCCATTTTCTTCATATGGGATCAGTATCAACGTAGAAAATGCCATCCCAACCAGGACAGCTTGTTCCTAAACACACACACACACACACACACACACACACACACACACACCATCATCTCCATCATCTTCATCATCATCATCATCATCATCACTTGTTGGCTTCTGGTTGCAATGGGAAAGCTGATCTAATTAAAATATTACAGTCAGCTTATTTTCAAACAACCAATCTGTCATTGCCTGAAGAAAGGATTAAAGTAAAAGCCAGCTGACTGACCAAAACAAACAGCATAGAGTGTTCCTTCTACGTGAAGCAATATTCCAGTGCCTGTTAAGGAGAAATATTTCAGATAGAAATGGGAGGGAGGGGAAGTTTTATGACTGGTGCTTAGAATTATTAACCACATTAGAATTCTATCCCAGAATTATCCCTGAATCTGGGATTCATCCACTTTGTGATCTTCTAAAATTCATGAAAGACAGTGATGACATTTTGTATCTGTACATTTAGGAGTGTGCATTGCTTCATATTACTATTTTCACAATCCAGTTAAGATTTCTGCATTTTGTTATTCTCTCTTTTATGATAATTTGACTTTGTGATCAGTTTGAGTTTTTTCTTAAAGCATAAACATTTTCTGTTTTAAAACACCAAAAGCTTTGCTTATAAAAAAAAATCATAAGAAAATTAGAGGAAAAATACTATTATTACATTCCAGAGATTTTAACCAATAGCATCTTTGAATCCACAGAAATTCTCCCATGGTATATATTTGTAAAAAATTCTGAGCTACACACTGTTTTTCAAACTGAATGGCTAGTCCTATCTTTCTATTTAACTCTTATCCTGTCAAATTTTCCTTAAAGATGCCTTGAGCTCTGATGCAAAACTTAGATAGTGTCAACTGGAGGCAATGTTAGCAATTTATTTTTCTTTGTCCAATCGCTTATTGAGAAATTTCCCTGTTAAGGAAACACTAACCCATTTCCATATTCCCAATGAAAACAGAAAGATAAGGTCAGGAAGGCTAATACCATGCTTAAAAGATGAGCAATGTTTAGTTAAAAACCACTGTTTGGTTTTGTGGGATTTAATTTCCACTGGGAAGAAACCAAATACATATGTGTTTGATTTCTTTTTAAGGGTTGGTTATGGATGAATAGGAAAAACTAAAGAAAGTACAAGAGAGAGACAGTGGGTCTGTAGAAATAGATACAGATTGTCTTCTATCACACGCCTACAATCTCTGGAAAATTATTTCACACTAAAATAAAGCCATTATATCACAACTTAAACTAACAAGGTAGAAAAATATCAGGAAATGGCATAGTTCACGATCTATGTCTAAGTCATATACTACAGTTTTAATTAAGTGCAGATAAGAGATCCTTGAGAAATTAAAATTGTCACCAGCAATGAAGCTAATTTATGTTTGACCAGGGCTTTTGCTGTAAGTGATTACTTACAGCTTCCAAGTCCCCAAGTGAAATTTTTGCCACCTGTTTTCAATTTGTGGATTGGCAGCCTTTCTCTAACAAAGCTTACTGGTCAAACACTGGACAATGCCATCTGCTATTTTATTGCTGGATCTTAATCAATATCATTTGCAACATGGCATCTAGAATGCTGGATTGGTTCGATGACTTTTCTCCATCACGTATAAAACCTCCAGTAATTCCTAAGATGCATGTTGTTCAATTCTATGGGCTTCACCTTAAACAAACCAAGACTAAATCTATATATGGCAGATCAGTTATGCCAGATATGAAATAATGATCAAAATTTGCTTAGCAGAATGCCTGGCATTATAGTAACTGCTCTGTAAATGATGGCAATTACTATCGCTACTACTGCCACCATTACTCATCTATATAAAACAGAGCTGAGCAGAGAAAGACTAACTGACCATTTTAATCATAAAATGTAAATAAAATAGTACAGTTAACAGCACTGAACTGCTTATGAAGATCTACACATAATCTTTTGTGATTTAATAGTAATAAGCTACCAAAGATTTGTTAAAGATAAAAAGTTCTTCCTTTTAACTCCCATAAACAGGTAGTCCTAAATTGTATTTGCAGGAACAAACTGATTCAGTAGAGAGAGAGATAGTAAAAATAATGATAATAGCATTTATACACTATTTTTAATAACAATTACAATCCTTACCACTTTAGAGCTCTTACATATATTATCTCATTTTATCCTCACAAAAAAATTTACAGATGAAGAATCTAGGGCTGAAAGCATTTAAAGTGAATATAACTAATAAGTATTCAAGGAAGAATTTCAATTCAAGACTTACCGATTTCCAGTTCAGCTCTAATTACTACGCTACCCTAGCTGCTTATCTACATGAAGCAATTGTACCATATGCATTATTTCACAGACACAAACATGACAGCCTCACTCTATTTCATATATATATATATATATTTTTTTTTTCCAAATTGACTTTAAGACCAGCACTAGTAAACAAGACTTTTCTTATGGCTGTCATCTTTCAACAATGACAAAGACAGACTATGATTTGTCCCAGAACATGCTATTTCAATTACAATTACCTACTGCATCCATAATACCCAAACTACCTGTTTTCTTTGCTCCCCTACTTCCTCCCTTTCTCCCTCACTTAAGTCATGTGGTAATGATGGCAAAGGGAATGACTAAAGAAAATGAGGTTGCCAATCGTTGCAACCATGGCATATTTCACCTTCTGAATTCTGCATGAAAACAAACTAAAACTTAGAGTTCTGAAACCAGGGGAGGTAGCATTCTCTGAGAGTACAATGAACCAGGCTTCCAAAAGTCATCAATTCTTTCAAAAAGTCTAGTTATAACCTGAAGGAATTCACTTGGGAAAAAGTGGTATGAAATAACTTAAGAGTTAGGATGTATTTCAATTTAAATATAGTAATCATACATATGTGTGAAAACAGGTCAGATTCCCAATTTGGTTTCCATGTCTCTAAAGGGGAAAACATACTTCGTTAATATCTACTGACCATGTATTGGTAAGGTGTAAATCTCTAAGACGACCTTCCTCAAAATGCATCACCTTCTTCAATTTACACCAAACAGGTAATATATCAGAGTGGAAATAACCAGCTCTGGGTTACTTGTCAGCAGGGAGCATGGCTCCAATCATGACTTTTTCAGGAGGTATTTGAATATGACAAGTTACCTACACTCCCCTTCCCCACAATTTTCCTCATCTGTGAAATGAGGGCAGACAACAAAATCATGTACATGATGTACTTTATAATGTTTTGTGTTAAATAAATGCTTACTACTTCCATGATAGAAAAACAATTTATAAGCCCTTTGTGATTCAGATACGGCATGATATTTAGAGAGAACACACAAAAGCCTGGGGCTTTGTTTCTCTGATTCCCATGTTTGTTGCTGGTTTACCCCTATATATTCCTTAATTAACATCCTACACTCCACGTTATTGCACCATGCTAGAAGAATATAACCTATTTCAGGTTCAAAGACTTTGCATACGAGCCCAGTCATATGAGGGTGAAGCTAGTTACCTTTGGAAAACATTATCACCAGGTTAGTTGAGGAGGGAATATTATTACTCTTATCTTAATTAGAGAAGCTCTTCAGATCATCTACTAAGGCACTGAGTGTAATCTACCCAATTCAAGGGGTTGGTTCATAGAGTACCAAATAAGAAGGATCACACATCCTTTAAGTTAAAAATTAATGGAATCTATAGTCAGAGTTTCCATATTAAGAATAATCAAATTGATTGATTTGTGCCCCTTTTAAAAAATAAGCCATTTATTGAGTTTAAGATAAGTAAGATTTTCAAGATCAAGGACATAACCTTATATCTATTTATTTCTTGTTTCCAGCACACTTAGCAAAACCTAACTGCCAATCAAAGGTTTTCATTTACACCATGATAGAAGGAGATATGACAGCCAGGTGGTAGAGTGGATAGAGTGCTGGGCTCATCTTTGTGAGTTCAAATCTGGCCTCAGACACTAGCCATGTGATCCTGGGCAAATCACTTAACCCTGTTTGCCTCAGTTTCTCATCTGTAAAATGAACTTGAGAAGGAAATGCCAAACCACTCCAATATCTTTGCCAAGGAAACTCCAAATGGAGTCAGGTAGATTTGGAAATGACTTAACAACAATAGAAGGAATGGAGCTGGCAAAAATATAGATATCTTATATTATTATTGCAACTTCAGCAGATTCCTGGATCCTCTGCCTTTATTTTTATTAAGATGATTCAGAGTACTTTCGTCAATCAAAAAAATCAGCACTTATGAACTGCTTTGGAAACAACATAGAGATATTCTTAAAATATGTAGGATGTACTAGGTTCATCTTTTACTTTAAAATATATGTGTGTGTGGCTGTGTATGTTTGTACATATGCATGTGTGTGTGTATATATATGTGTGTGTGTGTGCAGGTGGACATGTGTGTGTATACACACATATTTCACTAGTTTCCATTGCTTTATGAAAAGCGCTTCATTATCAGTACAAAAACAACACAAAAACCCCCCCCAAAACTATATGGTGATACTTAAATTTTCCCAGATTAAGATTTCAATAAACACAGTGGGGTCAAAGGAGTAGATACAGATAAATGGGTGTGGGGAAGATTTCATTCAAATTTTGCAAAACGGTAAAATTCTTTAGTTATTTATTTATTTTTAGTTTTCAACAAACACTTCCACAAGATTTTGAGTTCCAAATTTTCTCCCCATCTCTCCTTTCCCCCTACCCCAAGACAGTGGGCTTTCTGATTGCCGCTTCCCGAAATCTGCTCTCCCTTCTATCACACCCCTCCCTTCTCTTATCCCCATCCCCTCTGTCTTCTTGGAGGAGAAGATAGATTTCACTGCTTGTATTTATTTCCCAGTGGCATGTAAAGACAATTTTTAACATTCATTTTTAAAACTTTGAGTCCCAACTTCTCTCCCTTTCTCCCTCCCCACCCATCACCACTGAGAAGGCAAGCAATTCGATATTGGTTATACATGTGTAGTTATGCATCCCATAACAGTCATATTGGGAAAGACTAACTGTATATCCCTCCATCCTATCCTGCCCTCCATTTATTCTATTATTTCTTTTGACCCTATCCCTCCTCAAAAGTGTTTACTTTTAATTAGCCCCTCCTCCCATTTGCCCTCCCTTCTATCATTCCTCCCACCCCCGCTTATCCCTTCCTCCTACCTTCCTAAATTGGAAGATAGATTTTATACCAAATTTAATGTGCATGTTATTCCCTCCATAAGCCAAATGTGATGAGAGCAAGGTTCACTCTTTCCCTCTCCCCTCTCCCCTCTTCCCCTCCACTGCCTTTTATGTGACATAATGTGTCCCATTCTATTTCTCCCTTTTTCCTCATATATATTCCTCAATGGTGAAATTTTTTAAGGCATTCATAGGACTTCTAAAAGTCCACCAGAAGAATGATTAAGATACAATCAAAAGTTATACTCAATAATTTTGAAATACTATAATCTAAACTTAATACTGTGTTTAGAACCTACGAATATAAACACATGAAAATGTATTTGTCACACTTTAAATATTAGGGTCTTCTGAATTTTTCAAGTTGTATCCAAAGGTGGCAAAAAGACAAACTAACAGCATTACATTATCACACACATATGCCTCCATTAAAACAAAACAGTGCACTGAAGAGATTGTATCTTACAGTAGCAGATGGATTTAGAGTCTGCATATTCACATTCTTCTGTGACCTGGAAGAAGTCACTGAGCCTTAATGTAAAATAAAGGCAACGAACTAGATAACCCTTTCGGTTCCTTCCTACTCTAAATCTCTGACTACTGTAGATGACATCATTTAGAATTCTCAGGCACAGATTCCCCTTATTTAATCCTACATTGTATCATCCATTTTTCAAAAGACAAATACTCTTGGGGCATCTAGGTGGCACAGTGGATAGAGCACTGGACCTAGAGTCAGAAAGGCTTATGTTCCTGAATTCAAATTCAGCTTCAGACATGCATTATCTGTATTAGCCTGGCCAAGTCACTTAACCCTGCTTGTCATTGTTTCCTCATGTGCAAAATGAGCTGAAGAAAGAAAGAAGGAAATGGCAAACCACTCCAGGATCTTTGCCAACCAAACCCCAAATGGAGTCATGAAGAGTAGGAAATGACTGAACAAATAAACTTTTAGCATTATCCTTATTTAACCCACCTCACTCTCCCTCTCCCTCTCCCTCTCCCTCTCCCTCTCCCTCCCTCTCCCTCTCCCTCTCCCTCTCCCCCTCCCCTTCCCCCTCCCCCTCCCCCCCCCCCCCCTCTCTCTCTCTCTCTCTCTCTCTCTCTCTCTCTCCCCCCCTCTCTTCCTCCACAAATTGAAACCTGTGGTCCTTTCTCTGAGGACTAAAGACGAAAGTGCTTTTCTGACTTCAAACCTACCCTAAAAGCTGAGACAAGCTTAAAGTACCTATAATCACACAAGAACTCTTCAGGCATTTTCCATTCTAGTTCTTACATTGACACAACTACAATTCTCATTTCCCTAGAAAGATCTGATTAAAATTGTCATAACTCAGATGTCACATAAGGAAACAATAATAAAAAGTGATAGGATCATTTGGGGTCATCTGAATCTATATATCTTCCTTACAATAATCAGTTATGCACAGGCTTGAGAGACTGGTCTCTGGGGGATGAAAAATGCCTCACAGAACTGGAGGGTATTGGGGATGGAAGAGAGGAAGGAAGATGTACATTCATAAACCTCATAAAAAGAACAAGAACTGAAGGAAAAAGAGAGAAAGCTGGAGAACCATTTCTTCCTCTTTATCGGTTCTTATACTCATTCCCCTGCTACTACAGCTAGTGCCTTCTTTTCTGAGACTATCTTCCATTTATTCTCTTTGTGTGTATTATTTTTTATTTATTAACTCATCTTCTTAATTATAATGTAAGCTCTTTGAACACAGTGTCTCTTTTTCAAGTTGAGTCAAACATTTTTAAATGCCTATTACATACCAGGCATTTCCTTATCACCCTAGTGCTTAACCTTAGCACGTTGCCTACCACATGGTAAACACCCAAGAAATGTTTGAGCCTTTCATCGAAATTAGTCAAGATGAATTTATTAAGTGATGACTAAAGACCAGGCACCATGATCATAGATGGGGCTATAAACATAGGGGAAAAAAGATCAAAATCATTTTTTCTTTGCTCTTTAATATCACAGTGTGATAATATAAGAAACCAAAAAAATGGAGGAAACAGCTTCTACCCATTTGTTGTCTATATCCCACAAAAATGCTAAAGAGGGTGCTCCTATGAAATATGAAAGCTATGGTTATCATTTTCATTACTAATCCTCACTCTATGTAAATGGATCATAGGTAGCATCTCTCTTCAGGAATTATAGCACTTTATGTCTTCTGAGCAAGCAATGTATTATTAATTAAATGTCTCACATGACTGGATATGGCTTGACTTAGCTTTCCTCCTATATCACTCTCCCTTTCTAGCTGGCCTAAGATCATTATCCCTTTGAGATAAATAAGATCTTTGGGAGCTTTCCAGAAGAACATTGTGAAAATATACATGTGGGAGGAAAAATAGGGAGATTGAAGTATTTCTTAGTTTATTAGCTAACCTTAGAAGATCAGTGGTATAGAGATCCTTAAACTAACCAAAGACATTTAAATATGGAGAATGGTTGAAAGCTGAGAGAATATGACAAAAAGAACAAGGGTGTGTCAGTGATTCATCAACATAGGCAGGTCCTTGGGTAGAAGAAGATGGGAGCAGATTAAGGAAAGTGTGGATCTTGTAGAAATAGGAAAAGGAAATTTCAGAGGAACCCACAAATGAGAGCAGCAGAAAGTGAAAAGATTATTATGGATGATTTATGATCTTGGGACTTATGCAATATTAATATGCATATTTCATTTGCATTCTTATTGACTATTTCATGAGTTCAAGCATTTTCATTATCTAATTATGAAATGGGATCATCAAAGGATAAGGTGGTTCTTTTTGTTTTCTAGTTGTGTGTGTGTGTGTGTGAATAAAAAACTATCCAAAGACAGTATACCACATCATACATCATAGATTCATGAAGATCCAGGTTCAAGCTCTATCTCTAATATCTCTGTATTATAATATCTCTATATATCTATAATAATAGACATATTATGATATATCTCTAATATCTGCTAGTTATGTGATCATGGTCATTTAATTTCAGTACTCCCAGCAACTCTCCAAGATCACGTTATTATAATATTTTTTGATCTGCATGAGGGAGTTTGTAAACCAGAAGTTTCCTAATTCAATATAACCCAAGGTTCATCTCTTCCTCTTTTCTTGCCCCCAACCCCACAAATATTGGCATACTGAAAACATATATTTTCTAATATTTGATACAAGTACAACCTGGAAAAATCATGCAAATTAAGTTGTTAAAAGTCATTGAGAACTATTCATTAATAGCTCATCAGTGTATGGCCCAAGTAAATTTCAATATGTAAGTGCACTGAAATTTCATATTCATACTTTGTTTTACACAAAAAGAATCTTTCTGATGTGGGTGTAAAAGTGTACATAATAAAATTTTGATCCAATATTTTAAATGCACAGAAAGTATTCACTCTTAAATGGAACCCTGTAGAGACTACTTCCAGTAGTCTCCAAGTACAGACCCCTTCGTAAAATCAAAAACAGCCTATTAACATGCCAGTTTTGTTAGCTCAGGTTTTAAAATAGAATCAATCAAATTAAATAAAATATAACCTGAAGCCAGCTGATCTGAGAGGAAATGTTCAAAAGGTCGCCCCATGCACTGTACCATCAAGAACAAGGATGGAGACCCATGTATGAATTCTGCATGGTGATGGTTGAGCAAGAAGGAAAAGAAGCTGAGAAGTACAAAGGCATCACTGGGCACCGAGACCTTTTTTTGTCTTTAGCAAAGGTTTAAAGAGACTCTTTCCTACTTAAATAGAGCAACTGAAAAAGGAAGTTGACTTATTTCTGACCTACTATTTCTGGGAATTTGTGATTTGTTTCACCTACTCCTCCCCTAATTGAATTGCTTGTTTGCTTGTGTTTCCTTCCTAATAGGGACTCCAAACACTTAAAATGCAAAATACCAGAGTCCTGATTCAGGAACAGTCAAAGAATCAAAATTGATCCCATTCAAACTCAGAGATGCTCCATTTTTCTACTGAGATCGTTTCAATTAGCAACATAATTTTATTTGCAGAAGGAAAAATAATCACCTATGTTACTTTACAAATGCCCCTCCTCCCTCCCTTATACCCATTACACTAGCAAATACAACAAAAAAAGGAAATTTCTTGTTGGGGAGGCTATCAGAAAGAAGAGAACTGAATGAACTATTAGTAAAGTTGGGAATTTATTCAGTTGTTTCGCCAATCAGTCTAGAAGTAGGCTTTAAAAGGCACTATGCCTACTCTTTCACCCATGCTATAAATGACTCAAAGAGAGAACAAGTACTACACATCCAACCATTCATAGCAGCTTCTTTTGTAAAAGGAAAGAATTAAAATCAAAAACTATATCCATATGAAATAGAGCAGGGTGGAGGGAGAACCCAAAGAACAATTTATGGAATAATGACAATCTTGTCAATATCTTTGAAGTAGAGAACTGTCCTCAATGTAATGATCAGCCAGGATTCCAGTGGACAGATGATGAAATCAGCTATGTATCTCCCAACACAGATGGGATGGATTCAAAGTATACAATAAGACATGCATTTCTGAAAATGAGTAATGTAGGAATTTATTATGGCTGATTATGCATACTTGTTACAAATGTTTTATTTTTTTCTCCAGTTGGATGGGGATGTTTGGGGAGAAAGTAGTGATAAAAATGAAGAAAGTACACTAAACATTTTGTTAAATACACAGAAGGAAAGCCAGAGGAGTAGTTTGAAAGTTACATGCTGAATTTATTATATATTTAAAAGGAAAATCAAGATTTGTGTAATTAAGATCTATGGTTTCATGTACAATCTTTTTCTGTTTGTTTGTTTTTTTAATGTGGCATCCATTAAGTTCAGGAAGTCTTGATTGAATTACAGCTGTCAGAGGAAACAAGATCCCATCACTAAAGTCAGGAATGAGCTTCAGGCACAAACACCCTACACACACACACATGCACACACACCCCCTACACACACACATACACACACACCCTACACACATATACACACACACAGCAGAGGAAGTATGGCTACAAAAATAGAAAGGAGGAAATTATCCTTCTTGGCATCAACCTGGGAATTCTGCTGGAAATCAACCATCCATGATCCTTAACTGTTCCACATGTACAACTAACACATGCCTTTTAACCTATTAAGGACAGGCTTCTCCTTTCCTTCTCTCACTCTATAATAAAGATAGAGGGTGACTCCATTGGGAGGCCCTTAATACGATTCTAAATGGGTCTGCAGGACTGACTCTCCCCACTTTCCTAATAGCCAGACTGAGCTGTCTGTCACATTTCAGGCCGGTTCACTGAAGCTCACTGTACTGCACTCTTACTACCACTCAGTTCCTTTTAAGGAACATTCAGTTATTATACTCACAAAGCCTTAAATCTTTTTAGATCTGCTGTCTTTTTTTTATTTGTTTTGGACCTGTGATTTTATCAGGGTAGAGGAATTCAGGGAAGGAAATTTCCTATAGCTACCATTATCAGAGATACAATCTTAGAGTTGGCTGAGGCTCTAAGAGGTGAAATGACTTGACTGGTCAGAAGATGTGAGGTGGAAGATCTCTTTCTCTATGACTCCATAATCTCTCATTTTGCTAATAAATCTTTTTAAACCCAGAATCTTTCCCCAGCGCTGCTACCTCCTCTTTTTATACAATCTTTTTTTGTGAATGATGCCTATGATGGCCAAGACTCTGGGGAGCTCTCAAGGTATGGTCCCATTTTCCATAGCTCAAAGGTCCTATCCAGAAACTTCAAAATCCCCTCTCCTTGAAAGCCCAGTGGCTGCAGTAACCAGTCAACTTGATCATATTTGATCATAGCATGGCAAAAAGAAGTTTAATGAACAAGAAATAAAATTTTTAAAATGATATAGCATAAAATACGCAAGTTTGAACCATCTATATTCCTACAGTGTTCTACTCAGAGTCTGAAAATACTTGTTCTGTTAGCAGAAACTACTATTTCTATATTGAGTGAAAGATATCAGCATATCATGTGACCTTAATTAAAAACACCATTTTATACCTTTGTTTGGATTGAACTCTCTAAAGTTTTCATACTTTTCTACCCTCCACCACTTATTTACCTCCTGCTCTTTAGTAAGTGAGAGTACATGGATGTGATGAATATCTGGTAGTACCTTGAACAGTACAGAGATCAAACCTGCAGATATTGTCTAAGACAGGCCCAAATGGAGACTAGCACTAGTGAACAAGACCCCTACATGATTTACCTATACTCATCCAATAATTGAGAGTAAGTTGTGGGATAATCAATATATTTTGCAAGCCTCTATAAAAACAAAAATGAATCCTTTGTCAAAGGGAGGTTTAATTTTGTCAGATTAGGCCAAGTCACTCTTCTCACTTTTACCCTGCAAATCAGAGTAGCCCTGAGATTTTCCTTACTGATCTATCTTTAGCGACAAGGTGAATAGCTCTAAGCAATAAAGTGCTACATCAGAGACTTCCTCTTCTGGGGGATCACCTCTTTCATCTATAGATCAATGTCTTCTGCATGCAGAGACTAACCCATAAATGAGGTCACACATATGTCCTTGGGAACTCAGTTTTCCTCAGATTTTCACATAAGAATATCAGCAGTACTTTTACCAGATATAGAAGCTGAATCCAACCTCAACTTTGTTATCTATTCAGTCTTCAGGGGACAAGAAGGCACAAAGACAATCAGGGACAGCACGTCCCTAGCTCTCCATCAAAGGAAGCCATAAAGAAGCGATCCTTGCTGTGGCAAACTGAAGCCCAGAACTCCCTTTGATATTAACAGCTATCTCCTGATTTCTGTTTTCCAAACTATGTCCTTATCTCTTGTTTAAGTAAGATTTGGTCTAATTCTCATCTTCCAAAAGACCACTAACCCACTTATCCAAGGAAAGACAAGATACACTAGTTCTAACCCCAATTTACTCCCACTGGGCACCAGTTTTGTTTCACATGTTGATTACAAAATTGAGATGGGGCAGTCACACTCCATGAAGGAATGGACAGAAAATCATTGTTGCATTAGTATCTACACAATGTTAAAATATCTAGAGAAAGACTTCCAAAATAATGGGTATACACCTTGTGGAGGGTGTGGTCCAAAGTCTGTGGGGAATATGGAATAGTAGATAGAGAACTAACAAGGCCAGGCATTATTCCAAGTCTCCACCACATTCTATAGTGTGGTTAGAGGCAAGTCACTAAAACCCTCCTCATTCATTCTCTATGAGTACAAACTGCAAAGCAGCTATCAGTCTCCTTCGGTAAAGGGAATTTCCCCACTAGCAGTCCTAGTTAACAATCAATATATTAGGTCCAGATAAAAGAAAAGAATGGATGAGTCACACAGGAACAGGAGGTTTGGATGGATTGAAATCTGTATAGCTATACACAAGGCAA
This sequence comes from Bettongia penicillata ogilbyi, assembly GCA_023548195.1. Classification (NCBI taxonomy): domain Eukaryota; kingdom Metazoa; phylum Chordata; class Mammalia; order Diprotodontia; family Potoroidae; genus Bettongia; species Bettongia penicillata. Next base: position 20,776,878 of record JAJHZJ010000453.1, read on the forward strand.
TTACATCAAAGTCTTCACAGATCTCATCAATCTATTCCTTTCAGCATTTTTTCAAGTCATTCATCGGAGAATGAATGGATCCCCTACTTGCACAGGCATAGGTAGGGTAGGGCATTGTAATTATATACCAAATTTACTCCCACTAGGCACCAAGAGCAAGGTGACAACCATAAGTCACTGTCACCTTATCCCAGGTTCAGCAGTGGTCTTAATAGGTCCTTGAAAGGTGCCTGATGTGAAAGTGTCTGTCTCCAATTCTTCAGATGGGACAGTTCAGAGCACAATGCTGGTTTTAGTTAAACAGACTCACTTTAGTTTAATTTTAAATTCCTCCAACTGACAAGAATCAGGACAACACTGGTATCCCCACATGTGTCAACAAGGTAGGTATTTAGCTCCACACATGCAGAATGTCAATTGACACGTAACTTACAGACTTAAGCAGTAGTTCCCAGTCTGGGGTCTGTGAATTTGATAAAAAGAACATTTTGATAACTGTACTTAAATATATTTGTTTCATTTTATTATATTTCATGCAATTAAAAACATTATTCTGAGAATGGAACCATAGGCTTCATGGGACTGCAAAAGGATATAAAAAGGCAATGTCCCTACTTTGAGTTCCCTGGAGACTTTCAGAGGTTCTACACTACATACAAAAGAATCTGCAATATTCCAAAAAGAAACTTGACTTAATAGAGTATGGTCTCCATATTAGCTATGAATGTAAGTAAGTCTATCAGAAAGAGGGGTAAGGACAAAATTAGAAAACTTTCCCAAAGTCATTCTTTTCTCTTGATAAAGAGGACTAGGTTGGATATAAATAGAAAAATTTGGGAAGCAATATGTGAAAAGTTTCCAGATTGTTTTCCAATAACTAAACACTACTTTTGAAAAGAACCTGGCCAATTTCTAGATCTGCTTAGAAAATAAAGTGACTTGATCAAGTATTCATTTGTTTTTTAAATTTTTATTGTTACTGGTGGTGGTGGTGGTAATGGTTGACTCCACATGTCATTCTGAAGCAGGGCACATCAAAAGTTTCAGTTATTCAGGGGTGCTCATGCTTGAAAAGATATCCTAGAAATTGGGACAATATCCTTTCCTACATAAATAATGACTTTGAAAGTAGAAATCTTGACTCCCAGAACACCTGGCTACTTTTGGGCACTCCAGTGGAGGGTCAGGTCAAACAGATTTTATCAGTTCTCAACAATACATTAATGATTACCAGCCCTCAAGTAGTTTATGTTCTAATGAAGGAGACAGAATTGCATAAATTGGGATATACAAGCTATTCAGAAATGGACAATATATTGCCCTTCGACAAAGCAAACTTTTCATGAAGTTTTTAGTTGTTCCTAAAATAAATGCCTCAGTCACCAACAGTTTTGAATGCCTTATTATCATGATTCATTACTCACTCAATGAAGGGACTTATCTTAAGCCTTACCTAAGTTCTCCAATATTCACCCAGCATAGAATAATGAGGAAAGCCCTAAGCCCTTGAGGGACAGAATTAGAAATCATGATCTGAGTAACACAACTGTAGCTTATAAACAGTAGCTTTCTGTCCCTGAATTGTAGCCTGATTTCACTTGGAAGTGACAATGAAATAAGATTACTGATCTCATAGACTCTTCTCAACAAGAAATATCAGCCACACTTAACAGCACCAGTGGTTTCCTTTTAAGGAAAACTAGTTTTTTCATCTGGCAAGGTGAAATTAATTCTTGTGAAAACTAGATAAAGCCTCTAGCTGGGCTTTCAGTTCACACAGAATCTCTATACTCCTCTATCCCCATAAAAACCTACCTTTACTGCCAATTGTTCAATTTCTGTGGTTCATATCATCATACACTTAAAATTAGCCTTGCCTCTTTCTGCTCCTTTACATAAACATCCAAATAACTGAAAATTTCTGTTGATTCTATCTCCCAAGCATATCCCTCCGTTTAAAAGGTCACCTCCTTATTTCAAATCTTCCTCTCCTTTACTTGGGCTATATTAATATGCTCAATTCAGCTCTCTCTTTTTTCACTCATCCTTCACATAGGAAAGAGCTCTTGTCATATGGTCTTAGTTGTGCTACCTTCTTCAGGAGACAATCAATACCTTTTACCTGATCTGGTGTATCCTCCTGCCAGTTGACTTTACAAAGCACCCATCTGCCCCTAAATGCACTACTAGCCCTTACTGCATTCAAGGAGACACAGTCCTAACTACATCACTTTCCTGCACAAACATCAGTGGCTCCATATTTTCCATAGCAGTGCTTTCCAAAGTGGAGCCGAATTCTAAGGGGCCTCTCACCTACTACTTAGAAGAGCAGAGATAGGTCACATCCCACTCTCCTTGAAATAGTCAGTCAGAGGTCTTGTCTCCAGCACAACCACACCACTTTTCCCCCAAGCCCCACTCTCCTAGTCTACCCTTCTCTGACTACACAGACCTCCACCCTCTTCTCACCCCTTAACAAACATTGGCTTCTGATGTTACTTATAACCTAAATACTTATCCCTGCGTCCCCCAGGAAGAACAACCACACAAATACCATTCACCAAATTGGGTCCAACCTCCCATACCCAATTCCTATCCCCCAGATCAGAGGTATGAAACACACAGTCAAGGGCCTGCCACCCTTGCCAGCACACTCAAAGCAATTTAAATTATAACTAAGAAATAGCTAATAAAAACCAATAAATGCAATAGAGTATGGATAATGTTAATATGTGGTTTTCTAAGTTAATATGTGGCCTACAGTTTCTATTTGACTTTGACAACACTGTCCTAGATGACCTTGTAGCTTTCGGAGTTATTTGTCTTTCATTCTTCAACAGGACCATGATATCAGGAAGGTGATATCATGAATTGTGAAAGAGATTTAAGTGAGGAAAGAGCGTGCAAAGTCACCAGCATCACTTTTTCCTCTGGAGTCATCTGGGTCCAAGATATACATCAGGATGACAGAAGACAGTCCTAGATGACATGGGAGAACAGTAACCTCTCAAACAACAGACTACATTTCATAGTACCAACCTATGAGGACAAGCTCACTTAGCCTTTTTTGTTTCAGATGGGACCGTGTGACTCACAGAGGAAGATGAGGTATAGATGGACTGTGTTCTACATCAAAGAGAACCATCACATAGCCTGGAGAAAAAAATAAGAAGACCCTTCCTCTTCTGCAATTCCTTATTTCTGTTGAAGGCACTGCCATTCTTCTAGCCATCAAGGTTCACAACTTTGTATTCATCTTCTCCTTCTCATTCTCACTTGTCCTTACATATCTAGTCAATATCCAATATCTTTCTTTTGATTAGCACATCTTTGAGACTTGTCTTCATGGCTCTACTAACACAGCCACCACTCTAGTTTGGGCTCTCCCTTTCTACTGGACTGACACAATGGGATTTCAGTCAGTCCCCTTGCCCCAAGTTGTTTATCTTTCCAAGTTATCCTCCTCAAAGCTGCCAAAGTGATACTTTTTTTTCTAAAGCAGATATCTGACTATGACATAGCCACTTTTCCATAAGCTACTATGGCTGTCACTCCTGGATCAAATATTTTTTTTATCTTATCACTTTTTAATTTTCACTTTTCATTGCATACCATACGTAAATATTAATACTGTTGCAAATATATGTAATTAAAAAGAAAACCCTCATTGGGAGAGGACATGCTTATTTTTATTTGAAATTTAAATTTTATTTTAATTAATTGGGGTGATGATCCAAAGTATGCTTACTCTAGATCAGAAGTCTAGAATAAGAAAGACAAACTCCTTAACCTTCCATTACAATGTTTCACAATTTACCTCCAATCTATTCTTTCAGTCTTATTTCAATTCTTTCTGCTTAATGCTCTATCGAACCTATTCTGACTGGACACTTAGTTCTTCTGTGTTATCCTGCTTTCTCCCAATCTCCACAGCTCACCCCCATGCCTGAAAGGTACTGCCTTCTCATCCCTACCTTCTTCCTTTTCTTCTTTCAGGTTCTGGCTCAGCTGACATTTATTCCACGGAGACCTTTCTGCTTCACCACCACCTGCCAGAAGTGATCTCTCTTAAATTTCCTTAAATTGATTCAGCTTTTTTTTGTCCCTTATTAAGGTATACCTTTTATTAAAATTTTATGCGTGTCTGCATACATGTCACATCATTCAATGAGGTGGTAATTTCCTTCCATATTTGTAGATATATTTTATCCACATACATAGATACATTTCTATAGAAATATAGATACACATATATATTTATTTATGGATACACATATGTACATATGCAAAATGTAACATGTAATATATCTAGTGTATCACATGTATATTTACTATGTCTCATATACATAGGTAGCATTATACATTACATCGAGAGAGATCATTGATCTCCTAAGTATTTACCACAGTGCCTTGCCTATAATAGAGTCTAAATAAATAGAATTCGTTGTCTGAAATGGTAGCTTCTCTCGAAAGTTTGAAAACCTTTAATGGCTCCTTTTTGTTGTTACCCAGTCACATCTGACTCTGTGACTGCATATGCAGTTTTCTTGGCAAAGATATTGGTTCGCCATTTCCTTTTCCAGTGGATTAAGGCAAACAAATTTATGTGACTTGCCCAGTCACAGAGCTAAAGAGTGCCTGAGGCAGGATTGGAACTCAGGTTTTCCTGACTCCAGGCCCAGACTCTGTGCACTGAGTCCCCTACCTGCCTCCATTAATGGCTTCCTATTTCACTCCATTATCTGTACAGAAAAAATCCCAAAACAAGGTCACTGAGATGTGGACATGCTACAACAACACATTTCCCACTAGACACTGTTCAAGCTCTTTATTCTGCTAGGTAAACTGGCAGAGTGGAAAGACTTTCAGATTTAAAGGAAGATGATATCGGGGTTCATACCACCTCTCTCCCCACTTTAGCTATCTTTTCATGGATGTGCTAGTCTCTCAGAAACACATTTTCTATATCTGTAAAATGGAGGGTAACAATATTTGTAATACTTATCTCACATATTTGTCACTGCAGTGTTCAAATGAGATAATTCCTGTAGATCACTTTAACAGCTAAAATGGTATGTAAATGTCAACTATCATTTAAAGTCCCTAAAAATCAGGGTCTTACCTTGGAATATTTTCCCTTCATGTAACTGATGCTCCAGAAAAAAAAAAATGGTATTACTGTTCCTCAAACAGGTCCTGTGTATTCCTAATTCCATGCTACTGTACATACCATTACCCACATTTTGAATGCCACCTCCTCCTCCTTATTCTCTAAGACTGTACCCATACTTCAAGATCCAACTCAGATGCTGCCTCTTTTATGAATCCTTGCCTCTAACTACCAATCAGAAAGATCTTTCTTTCATCACAATTCCCCAAGTATCTCTAGAATAATCATCACTCTATTTTAATTATGTACACCTTTATATTTTTTCCTAATTTCATTCATATCTATCTTTTGATTACTTTTATCTTTAAATACTTTTTTTCAGATATACATCTTTCTTTCATCACATCAGTATGATTTATTATAAGCTTTTCAGAGTGATGTTTCCTGATCTAAAAATCACCAAGTAGCTCTAGGGACTGGCATGCTCTGTTTATGGTCAGAATCTGTACAGCAGAAAGGTTCAATGCCATTTTCAGTACTTTCCATACAATGTAACTTGACCTCATTTGGGAGTTCAAAATATCTTTCACGCAAGGGAGAGAATAGTTTATTTCCACTGAAAGGACTGAGAAATGCTGAGATAGGAGAGAAAAGAAAATAGATAAAGACTAATTTAAAACAGGACAATTTAAGAAGTAGGCCTGATGGCATAATAATACCTTACCGTTCCATAGTGTTTTACATACATTAGCTCATCACAAGTGAAGTATGCAAGGAGTGACCTCTCATTTCCATTTTGGAGATGGGGAAAATGTCACAAAATGCACCTGAATTTAGGTTTTCTGACTCCAAGTACCCAATAAGTGGTATTTATGGAACTAGCACAAGCTATGAAGAAGTATAAGTTATTATTTTAAGAATCGATAGAAAGGTAAGAACAATTTAGAGATACACGACTAGGCTTATGAAATTAAGAGGTAAAAGGTCAATATATAAATCTATATTTATAGCAGCACTTGTGTTGGTAAAGAACTGGAAATTAAGAATGCCCATAAATGGAGAAATGTTATGAATATAAATGAAATAGTATTATACTGTAAGAAATTATGAAAACGGTAGTATAAGAGAAACCTGATAAAACTAATTTGAACTGATGCACAATAAGATGAGCAGGACCAGGAGAACAATTTATAAAATAGCAATTTAGAGACAAACAACTTTTAAAGACGAGAACTGTGATGGCTGTTATGACAAGAAACAATAACCATATGACCAATAAACATATAGCCAATAACTAGTCCAAATGTGTGCTGAAGTTCACACGTAGGTGATGAAACAGTCTATTCACCCCCTAAAATAGAGAACATGTAATAAGGACAAAGAATAAGTAATATATATTTTTGAGCCTGACCAATGTGGGAATTTTTGTTTGACTATACAATTTATTACAAGGGTTTTTATTTTTCCCCTATTTTTGTTGGGGACAAGTGGGAGGGAAAGAAAACTGATGTTTGATAATTGAAAAAAATAAATAAAAACAGTAATTCACAGGAAAGAGTAGAAGTCCTTTAAACTTAGCCCTGGGAAAGAGTCAATGGATCACAGCGGAAAAGGTACCTAAGTAAGGGGTCAGAAATCTTGGGTTCTGATCATGGTTCTGCTTTTTTTTTTTAGCTATTTCATTTTCAGGAACATACTTCATATCTCTAGACAGTTTCCTTAGTTATAGGAAGACAGAAATATCATGTCCTTGTCCTATCTAGAAAGAAGGTTGTGGGTCATCTAAGAAGTTTCTCATGAAAAAGTTTTGTACACAACGGTATGATTACAGAATTAGGACTGACCTCAGTGGACATCTAATTAAGCTCCTTTATTTTACAGATGGGGAAGCTAAGGCTTAAAGGTCTGAAAATTGTGCTGAAGGTCACACAGAAGTGTGAACCCAGCTCCTCTGACTTAATAATCGCCAGTCTTTCCACTGTATTATATTGACTCCTCTTATAAGCACTAATTATACAAATATAAGGGACTTAATATATGATTCCACTCTAAGGAATTATATTTATATCATTATACTATTGAACATTATGGTACTACTAACAAATATAAAAAATGATCCAATCAGGTAGCTGGTTAGTCATTTCTAACTGCCTAACACTGTGCCAGGTAATGAATATTTCAAAGGAAAGTAAAATCATATTTCCTGTCCTCAAAGAGCTGATGTTCTCATGGGGAAGCCAGCATGCCATTAACTACATATAAATATACCAGATTATTAATTGCAGGAACTAGACACATAGTTGATATGAATAAAGTATTCCATATTATCTCTCATTTCTTTCCCCTTCCTAAACCCCTAGTCACCCTCTAGTGCTGTGATTCTTAACCTGAAGTGCATAGATTTTAGGGGATCCATAAATTTGCCTCAGAAAAAAAAGTACATCTTTATTTTCCCTAACCTCTAACTGAAATTTATCATTTCTTCAAATGTTTTATATTATTCTGATTTGTCCACAAGCTTCACCAGAATGCCACAGGAAGGTCATCTGTCTGTCTGTCTGTCTTTTGCGTGCGTGCGCACACATGCACACACGCCCAAACACACACACACACACACATGCAAGCACACACATTAATACCCCCTGACCATGGTTTCATGGCATTCCAGAGTCTTTTATTCCTGTGTATTTCATTAACTTCCCCCAGAGTGTTACAAAGAACAGGAATCTAGTCTGATGTGAACATGTGTGCTAATATGTTAAATTCTATTAACTTTCACCTTCAGTTCTATTCCTTCAATCAAAGTTTGAAGTAAAACATCAAGCGTGGGATGCATAAAGGAAACAATGAAAGTAAAGTAAGGGTGCTAGTGGGAAAATACAGCAGTTCTACAAACTGCTTGGCAGCAAGCACCTCATTTAAGACTTGCTCTCCCTATTCCAGGAAGCTGAGATGCCTCCTGAAGTGCTGGGGAAAATAACACACATCAGGAACAGACTCTGAATTACAGATGACATTAAATTAAATCAGTTGGATGGCTTAGTGGATAGCATGATGGACCCGAAGTTAGAAGTCCTTAGTACAAATTCTCCCTCAGACATTTAGTAGCTAACAGACTGACAGTTGACCTTGGACAAGACATTTAATCTCCAGCAGTCTCAGTTTCCTCATCTAGAAAATGACAATAACAACGACACCTAATTTGGACAGTTGTCATGACAATCAAATGAAATGGTACACATAAAATATTTTTTGAATTTTAAAGTGCTATTTAAATGTTAGCTCTTATTATAAGCACTTAACTTAATCTTCATGTTTGATGCTTAAACTCAAATAACCCCCAGAAATTTTTCTCTTAAGATTAGGGACATTGCTACAAACATAACAACAGCTACAACGATAAAAATAAGAGCAAATAATAGTTACTTGGAACTTTTTCTTCATTTTAAAAACACTTTTATTTAAAGTTTTGAGTTCTAAAATCTTTCCATCCCTCCCTTCCTTCCTACTCCCCCAGATGGCAAGCAATCGGATAGAGGTTATACACATGCAATTATGTAAAACATTTCCATATTAGTCATTTTCAACTAGAAGATTCAAAAGGAAAAAAAAAAATGAAAGAAAGAAGTGAAAATAGCATGTTCAATCTGTATTCAAACAATATCACTTCTTTCTCTCAAGGCAGATAATATGCTTCTTCATTAGTCCTTTGGGATTTTCTTGGCTCATTGTACTGCTAAGTACATTGTACTTCTAAGTCATTCAAATTCTTCCAAAAAATATTGCTGCTATTGTGTGCAACATAGTCCAGTTTCTGTTCACTTCATGATACATCATGTAAGTCTTTCCAGGTTTTTCTGATAGCACAATAATAGTCCCTTACAATCATATACCACAGTTTGTTAGTCACTCTTCAATTGATGGTCATCCTTTCAATTTCCAATTCTTAGCCACCACAAAAAGGCTCCAATAGATATTTTTAGTACAAAGAAATCCTCCTCCATTTGGGGCTTTCCAATTTGCAAAGCACATATGTGCTCATTTGATCCAGAAGTAGTCTATTTCTCTTAAGATAAGCACACGGAAATATGTTTACACACACACATACACATACATATATACACACATGACTGTACATTACATATGTATAAACAGACAAATGAAATTGAATCTGCTTTACAAGAGCTACTTTAAAGATCATAGAACAAGTGTGAGAGAGTAAAAGGATCTCAGAGGCCATGTAATCCAGTATCTTTCCACTTTATACAGATGGAAAAACTGAGATCCAAGGAGATTAATTTGCTACAAGTAATACAGAGTACACCTCCATTGTAAAATCTACCTCTCCTTCCTTCCATTTCATGCCTTCACATTAATTTTCTCTGCTGCATTGGAAGAATGAAATACATAGGTCAGGAATGCAATGGTTTGCCACATTTTTAAAAATTGAATTTAGAAACTAGATAAATAGGAAGTTAAGTAACCCTTAAAGAAAGAGTTGAATTTTGGAAAGAGGAAATACATTCTCTCTTGCCCTGAAAAGGAATACATTCTAAGAGGGAGACATAATAGGAGCAGCGTGGCTATATTTGAAGAATCACAGAGATAGCGAGTTATTCTAAAGTACAGTTAACATTAACATATCCTGTAAGTATTGCTTCTCTCATAAAAATGTTATTCATTAATAAACCAACATATAGATATGTGCATATGAATATAGATATATCAACATGTATCCATATACATGTGTTCATATACATATACGTATATATACATCCATATATACATGCATTCACATACATAAATGTATAGTGGACTGGGGGATAAGATAAGCTCTTTTCTGGACATAGAATTTAAGTAGACATCCAGTTTGAAATGACAGAAAAATAGCTGGAGATGCAAGGCTGTGTTTATGTGTATGTACACATGTACATGCACATATTTGTATGTGTATATGTGTAATATTCAGAGTAAACACAAAGACTAAATTATTAAATTCAAAACTATACTGAAGGCTCTGTGTAGGAAGAGAAGGTAAACAAAATTATGTGGTTCTAGACAGTGAGTTGGTTAGATAAAGTGGCCATTGTGTGATTCATCAAATGTATTCATTGCAAAACCACAAAAACATATCCTTTAAAAAGATGGGAAAAAATTAAAGGCAACAAGGAATCTTCTTCAGGAAGAAATCATTCAGAGGAGATCTTAAATAGTAATGGACTATGTATCTCTTTCTTAAAATATATGTATGTATTTATTTCCAAAAATGCCATACGTAAGCAGATCTTACAAAACATTTCAAATACATAGTGACATGCATAAAAGTGACGGAATATGGGACTAATGAAGAAAATAACTTTATTCATTTTTTTAAATTACCTCTGATGCTAGTGAAATAAAGATGAACCAGGTCTAGGGTCATAGCTATTTTAATGATGGCAAGTTTATAAGATAGGGATGATAAAGCTGAAGATTTCAGATATCTTTCCATGGTAGACAATATTTATATACCATTCAGGCATGGTAGACAGTGGTAGACTGAGTGGTAGACCAGGAGGAACAAGGAAGATATTTGCTCAGCCTTGGTCTCCAAGATTTATTGTCTATGGAAACCAACCCTGAACAGTCTCTTAATCTGTCTGCGTCAGTTTCTTCATCTACAAAATTGGGATAATAACAGCATCTGTCTTCCAGAGTTGTGAGGACAAAATGAGACATGTATAAAGCAACTAGCAAGCTTTAAAGAGTACTATAAATCTTACCTACTATAGCTAACTGATATATCAAGTAGCCCCGAAGATGCTTTGTGCATTCAGAGGTTTTACTATGGAATTTCATGGTACTTGTTATTTTTTCTTCCTTACTAACCTAACAGAATTTAGCATACGCAGACTATATGCAGGACTGTTATTGCTTAGTCATTTTTCAGTTGAATCCAACTGTTTGTGACCCCATTTGGGGCTTTCTTGTCAGGGATACTAGAGTACTTTGCCATTTTCCTTTTCCAGCTCATTTTACAGATGAGGAAACTGAAGATTAACGGAGGGTTAAGTGACATGCCCAAGTTCACATACATGGTAAGTATCTTAGGCTAGATTTGAACTCAGGTAAATGAGTTTTTCTGACTCTATCTGCGACGCTCCCTAGCTGCTGGTTTGCATGACAACAGAGTCTAAAATATGAACTATAATTCAAGTGATAATGCTTTTTGTGTTTGTGTATTTGTCAAGGCTGGAAGTCAGGAATCTTCTGGTGTCTACTAAGGACAAGAAAATTAATATGTCATATTGTTGACCCCTTTGTTTTAAGGTAATCCTTCCCCCAGATGGTTATATTAAGGATATTGTCCTGTAAACCTTAAAAGCATTATACAAATGTGATAAAATCATTCTTATAATTTCTATTTCATAATAATTTATTTGAAAGACTACGTGGCACGTTGAATCTCCAATAAGGAATTCTTGACTTCCAGTCATATCTCTGATATTTGAGTTGTGTAGCCATGAGCAAATAGCTTAACTTCTCTGAAACTTAAACAACAAAGAAAGAAAGATTTAACTCAGTGCAGGTGAATGCAGTTGCCATACCAAGAGCGTCGCAGATCCTTGATCTATTGAGATTCCCTCTATTGATTTGTTTAATCGATAGCTCTTTTCAATGGAAGCTATTATCACATCTAAATAGTACTCCTGGAATCAGTTAAAGTAATAAATTATATTGGGTTTTACTTTCATTCCCAAAGGGATTTCATTTAATTTAGTTAATGTGGTCCTTGCCTCTATTCAGACAGTAGTCATCGGTTTAATAGGATAATCAAAAAGTAATGTCCTCTACAAGGAACCAAAAATGAAGATATGTTCTCATTCCCACTGGTTAACTTTAAGGTAAATTATCACAATTGTCACATTAGAGAAATAACGAGGTCCAACTTACAGTACTTCAATAGACATTTCATATTAATTGGATGGCGTGTTTTTTGAGAATGCTAAGTAATAGCAGAACTATATAAGATGAAGATTTTAAAATTAATTTTCATATAACTCCACAATCTTATCAAGGTAGAACTCGGAAACTTCGAACTCTTCATTAACAAATAAGACCTTCAATATCATTTCAATTATGCTTTATTTGCAAATTCAAAACTAAATATTGGTTAAGAAGATGCCTGTGGCCAGATTTCTGAGATGCACCATCAGATCTGTGATCTTGTCATTATGGACACAGATGTATAGTAATTAAAGCAAATAAGGAATTCCATGAAGTGATCTCATTGTTTAAATTCAAATTGCATATTTCCATTGAATTTAAGCCAATTACCTTATCTTAAATACTTTCAACTTCAAATAATGAAAATTCAAATACATGCAACCACTTCACAGGAATCACTACTGGCACTGAGACTTAAAAATATTCCCTCCAAGAATAACTGTCCAAGTTTGTTCAAGAATTTTCCATCACATCTACCCCATCCTATGAAACACTATCCTGGGCTCTCTGATAAATTCATCATAGGGGATCACCACACATGCTGGAGGTTTTCATTTCCTTCTCTCAATATCTACTAGATGCCCATGAAACATCAGACTGATTATCAGTACCCCTTGCCCAAAATTTGCAACTTTTTAAAAGAAAACCAAATATTGGCTTTATACAGTTATACAAAGACACTTGATCAAGAAGGTTCACCAATTTTTAGAAGACATGGTGAACATCTTTGATTCACGTATACCAATAAAACAAAGCTTATCTAGTTACTTGTTTTCCTTCTCTCTGAAACACGTCCACCAATTACTCCTATTTTCCATCACACATAATTCAGCCTAAATTTATATCACTCTAAATTATTTAATCTCCTAAAGATTTGAAACATCATCTGAAGATTAAAATGCACTTTTCAAGTAGCTGTCACTCATCACCCTCAAAAAAAAGAGAAAAAAGAAAAAAATAACAGCTCTCACTTTTTTTTTTAATTCCTATGGGCTCTTTGAAATTAGAATATAATAACAGCAGCTTTGTGTAAGATTTTTTTCATTGTACAGTACATTTGATGCCATATTTAAAAGAAAACATAATGGCCAATTTTCCTTTTACTCTACATCAAGGATGGTTCACAATAAAATGGAAAAAAAAACATTCTTACCAATCACTTACGGTACGATGATCATGAACTACTTTAAGGGGGGAAATCAATAAGAAATACACTAGATTTATAGCCTCAAGAATTGATGCCTTCTCATTATTCTAGAAATTCTTAAACTTATTCATTCCAGTTTTTACATACTAGACTAAAGTGTCAAATGATTCAATTTTGAGACTGTTAGAATGCTTTCAGATATTGGAGGATTTATGTTTTTGCTGTAAAGAAGACATTTATAATATGAAAAACTTTGTACAATAAAGTTGATCTGTTTTTTGCTCTTCATGTCAAATATTTCAGTTGTTTCTTCAGAATTATGACCAAAATCAAACTCTGATAATCTACTTCAAGTATCAAGGCTTATCACTTCCTTGAAGTTTTCTGCTTACTTCATAGATTAGCAAATTTTATGGTATTTGAAAATTGTTTCTGGAATATATGAACTTTTCAATTTTATTTTTTAAAAGATCAGTCTTGGGCTGCAAGTTGAAATGAGTGAGACAAATGCTATTTCATCTTCTTAGAAAACCCAGTTACCTAGTTTTTAATACCTATGACTTTGCTAGACAGATACAGGTGAAATATAATGCTTATCCATTTATTTTATGTTACTAAAACTCTTACATTTAATAGTAATAGATTTTTACGATTAATTTGGGATTTGCATATCTTAGAAAAAGTTCTATTCTATCTCTTTAATTTATAATGAATGACTTTATTTGGTTTTTCAAAATCATTTATGTCTAAATGGGATCAGTTCACAGCAGTTTACTTCTTATCAAATTAAAAACATACTAAATTAATAAGTGTTGCCCATTTTTAATGTTTAAAGAATCACTACCATATAAAAATGAACAATTTCAACAAACATCGTAGCAAAACTCAATCTTCAGAAGATGGAAGTGTGTAGAGTTCTGTTATCAGAAGGCAACCCCATTTTGAACAAAATGTTAATTGTCCCAAACAGTCAGACCAAGGAAAAACAGAGGTCTCCATGGTTTATAACTCAGTTGCACCAGGAAAATGGTCTTGCAACAATTCCAAAACTTGCTTCTTGAACTGGAGTCCTAGCCTCAATCTACAATTCCTAAACTACTATCAAGAACTGAAACCAATCATGCCATATGACTATAAAAATAGAGTACTATCAAATTTATTTAAATTGAAGGATTAAAAAAAATGAATGAGACTTAGAGTTGATACACCTATATGCTCTCTTCAACAACTGAGTCCTGGATCTAGGATAACATGTTTGTATGTATTGTGACTATGTGGTACAAAAGAATCAAAAGGATCTGAAAGTTAATTTAGCTTCAAACATTTATTAGCTGCATGACTCTTAGCAAGTCACTTAACTTCTGTCTGCCTAGTTCCTTCAACTATAAAATAGGAGAAATTATAGCATCTCCCTCAGAGGGTATAGGTATTTGCAATATAGCACAAAGTAGGCACTTAATGAATCCTAATTTGTTCTTTCTCCATTAAATATGCCTACACAAAGTTAGAGCCTTTACCAGTGTGGTGTGAGAGCGCTGACACAATTTTCTTCCTTATTTTTCTCCTAAAGCATAAAGTAATAATAATGTTTTTCTACTCTGTGTTATCAGAACTCCCAAAGCACTTTGGTGGTGACTATTTTATGGTCTTTATGTCATCACACTTTACATAATTGTCACTTGTTCAAATGTCATGCCCTCTACTAGGCTGCAAGGTCATTGAAAGTCAAGGATCATATCTTATTTATATGTTTGTCCACAGAAGGAGCTAAAACAGTGTCTTGAAGGTAAGAGTCATAACTATGGCAAAAATAAAATTTCATGTGTGTATGTGTATATATATATGTATATAGATGGATAGAGAGATATAGATATGCAAACAATACATGTGTTAATTGAATGGAAAGGAAAGGAAGGAAGGGTATTGGACAAGGGTAAATATACTAGAGTGTAGAATATAACTAACTTCCCTCAGAGCAAGCATTTGTAATTTCTGTCTTTGAATTCTTAGAACATGCCCTATCTAGGTTTCTTTTCTTTTCTCCTTGGACCGGTTTTTCCATTGGCACAGGAAACTCCTTCATTCGAATTAAGAACAAGTTGACTGCCACTTAGATTCCTAGAGAGTTGGTTGGAGCCCTGAGAGGTTAAATTACTTGCCCGAGGTTACAATCCATGCATGTAAATATCAGTTGTGAAGCTGAGGGAAGGTCTCTATCAGCAACACCATATTACTTCTTACGTAGTAGATAGGTAACTGACAAATATTAAAGTCATTGAATTCATTAAGGTTTTATTTTTGTTTTACAAATAAAATAAGCTACATAATTGGAGAAGGATTATTTTGGAAGAATTCAATTGTATATTCCCCAAGGTACATTTAGATCTTTTATTTAGTGAACCATATTAGGGAATTCAAAGTATGCCTCCTTCTACCAAAAAAAAAGAATTGTAATTTCCTCTCCAACTGGTAAATCAGCATGCTTTAAGAGAAGAATATCCTTTTTACAGCCTAATAAAAATAACCAGACTTACTTCTTCATCTTTTGAAATGTACATCTCATTCACTACATTTCAATTGGGGTTAAAGGTACATCTCTGATTTATCTCCAACTGTTCCTCTTAATTGTTTTGATTTTTCACTGAACCTAACCTCATGTATTCCCAGTAGATATTGAGACATGCCTACTGTGACAAAGGCTGAAAATGACTGTGGAGAGGCTATTAATTCTGCTATTTCTGTACAAGAGTTTTTCTCTGACATTTGACTACTGTAAATCAAATTTTATTTTTTAATAAATGTATTATTTATTTATTTTAAACAAAATTTTATTTTTAAAATTTGAGTTCCAAATTACCTCTCTTTCTCTCTTCTTTCCCTCACCCATTGACAAGACAAGCAAATGATATCAACTATATGTGAACTCCTACAAAACATATTTCCATATTTGTTGCTATCGTTCAATTCTTTTTTTCAGTCATGTCCAACTCATTGCATCCCTATTTGGATTTTCTTTGCAAAGATGTTAGAATGGTTTGCCATTACTTTCTCCATCTTCTTTTACAGATGAGGAACTGAAGCCAACAGTACTAGGTGATTTTCCCAAGGTTACATAGCTAGTAAGTATTTGAGGCCAGATTTGAACTCAATAACATGAGTATTCCTGACTCCAAGCCCAGTACTGTATCCACTACATCACATAGCTGCCCTATTTCCATATTAGCTATATTACCAAAAAAGGGGCAAAAAATAAAGCAAAAGAGAGAATTGTCCTTCCATTTGTAGTTCTCGCTCTCTCTCTGGAGTTGGACAGCATTCGTTCATCATGAGACTTTTGAAAATTTCTTGAATCATTATACTGATAAGGGTGGCCAAGTTTTTCACAATTGATCATCACTACAACATTGCTGTCACTATGCACAGTGATCTGCTGGTCCTCCTTACTTCACTTTGCCTCATTTCATATTGGTCTTGCCATGTTTGTTTCTTTATTTTTTTCTGAAATCACCCCTTAAAAGATTTTTATGGCAAAATAGTACTCCATCTCAATTGTATGCCAGAACTTGTTCAGCCATTTGATAATTGATGAGCATCCCCTCAATGTCCAATTCTTTGACAACACACAAAAAAGATAATGCTTCAGCTGCAATTTTTTCATGATCACTCTACACAGGTGAATTACTGGCAAGAACTCAGAACTAACCAATGCTAGCTATCATTTATCAGTCAATACCAGAGCACAGAGTAAAGAGAAATATAATTCCCATGGTTCTTTGGAAGTCATTAAGTTGGTCCCAATTCTTCCAAAATGAAAATACCCCTAGATGTTTTTCAGTAAAAATTTGAGAGGCCCCTTTTTGGAGTTATTGCTCTTTTTCAATTTCTTCTGTTCCAGGAACTGATAGAACAGGATACTTTTGAGCCAAACCAGAGGGAAACAGAAGAAAATCCTCTTCAGTTATTTTCCCTTCCTCACCTAAATCCCTGACAAAAATATGCTGATTGGTTTCATTCTCCCCTTCACAACCCATGAGGCAACTTGATGAGAATTGATAGTTTGCTGGAACTACTTGGTGGCCCTTATTCAAGAGAGCTATAGCACATTATCATGGAATTTTCACTGAATATATGGCAACATTCTAGATGGTGTACTGGTGGCAAGTCTCCTTTTTGACACAATAACTGACTAGATCTTCAGTTTTGTAAGATCCAGGTTAATATCAGCTAAACGCCGTTTTCCCTCCCTAAATTATACTGTAGATGATATGTACAGTATACAGCAGTATAACATAGTAGAATTGGAATCTGGAGACATGAATTTTCCCTGATAGGACAATTCTAAGCCCTCTTTTTTGTAATTCACTTTGCCACTATAAACCTTTGTTTCTTCATCTGTATAATGGGGATAATAATAGCTATAGTCCCTAAATTACAGGGCTCTTGTAAGGAACACATTTCATAAAACCTTAAGTGCTACAGATTTGTTTTGCTATAATGTTAGTAAATTGAACTGCTAGTGCTAGGTAGACATTTTGATTAGAGAAGCAGTGGGTTCAAACTTTTTCTCTGGAGCTCAATACCTGCTTATCTTTGTTTAAGTCATTTAATTCCTCTGGGAAAAAAAGAATTGAAAAGAATTTCAGGGACCATCTAGTCCAAACCATACACAGAGCTAAGATCATTATTAAATACCAAACGGGTAGTCATCTAGTCTTTTCTTGAAGACTTCCAAAGTGGAAAAACATATGCCCTCTCGAGACAAGCCACTCTGCTTTCAGAAGACTCCATTTTTTTCAGATAATGTTCTTCATATCTGGCCAAAATTCACTGCTTTGCAATTTACATTCATTAGCTTTGAATTCTGCCCCCTGGAATTAAACAAAAAAATACTAATTCCTCCTTCACATGTCAGTCTTGGAATACCTGAACACAGTCACCACGATAAACACTCTCTGAATTTTCTTGTCTCCAGTCTCCTTTTGCTCTGTTTCTTCAACCTCCCTTCCCTCATACATCATAGACTCAGTGATCTTTACATTCTTTATTTCCCTACTCTGGATCCTCAGCCCTCCCTCACTCAAAACAAAGTCAAGTGCAAGTCATATCATTATTTCTCTGATGGCGTGTCCTTCGGCAACGAAGGACAAACACACGCACACACACACATACACACACTCACACACATACACACACTGTGGATGCTACAATTTCTTCATATGTAATATGAAGGTACTATAACCTCTGAGGTTCCCTTTGGATCCTGAATTTTGAGCTTAGGAATAGTGCATTTGGGTTAGAAATAAAGCTGACCTACTCTGTAAGGACCAGTTGATTTTCAAAGATGAAAAGACTGTGGGGCCCCTCTACAGCTGAAAAAAGCTGGTGCGAATTTGAGTCGCAGATTACTCAGCAGAGAGTCAATGATTGACACTGTTAATACAGTGATAAAAGTGAACACTAAATTTGACTTATCTACAAAAGTGCAGAATGACTTACATATCCCCCCCCAAAAAATCAAATGAAGGATATCATTTCCTCTGACAACTTATAGATGGATTATGTCAATAATATAATACCAGGTTGTAAATCAACCTGCAGGTTTGCAGAGTGGTCATGGTTTCTATCCTTCTGGGTAATTACAAGACAAAACCATGCCAACTGAGTTTTGAAAAAGTGTCATCATCATCATACACAAACCATACTAAATGTTATGCAGAATGACAAGATACTCAATATTAAGGCAGATAATATATAACCTAGAAATTTCCATTGAAAATCTTCCTTGGAACAAAGTTTTATAAATGCAGCCAAAAATCTTGGCAGTGATGACAATAGTTTGATCAGTTGAGTAGGGTTGATGTTAAAAGTAAGGTGCATAGGGAGGTATAGGAAGCATGTTAATGCGTGCTACCAGATGAGAGAGTATATGGGCAGATAGTTTGGAAACAAGATGAAGACACAGTTGAGTCAGGCAAACACCAGTAATAAATGTGGCATCTTTTTTTATAACATAAGATTCAGAAACAGAGAAACAAATTTCCCAAATGTTTGCTTTCTGGTGCATATGTGCACATTCACGTGTGTATATGTGTATGTGCGTTCACATGTGTGTTTTATATCGGAGAGCAGAAAATAGAAAACAACATTCTGTGGCCATGACTTCCATCTGCTAACCATCCTCCCCATCCCAGATACAAGGACCAGATGGTATATGAGGGTGACTTAACAGGATTATATCGCAAATTTCTCTAATCCATAAGAAGTGTTTATTGCCACCAAGGAAAATGAAAATTTTGTGAGTTTGTGTCTTGGCTTTTCCCAATGCTTGCCAAGGCACAAACAAAACTGTGTTCAATTTTATTGGAATCTTTATGGTTGGTTATCATAGACTCTGAGACTTCAACTCCCTATCAAATTTATTATACACTCTGCCTGTGGGCTCCCTCAACAGAATAGCTACCAGAAGGTGGGAAATAGCTGGGAAGGTTTTAGAAGAAGGTGGTAACAGTTAATAGGCAACTACTTTAAAGGTGCAAAGGCTCAGTTCCATCAAATGCCATAAATGATCATGGCAATGAGCAGTGCATAACAAAAGCCTTTCTCTTCTAGCAAGGTGCACAAATCACTTTTATTACTACCTGCTCTTCCAAGTACACAAGTCAGTGAAATAACTCTTTTTCTGAGGATAAGTTGGTTGATTTTAACACAACTGAAAAAAAGGATGGGGGACTGTTTGGTGTGCGTGCGTGTGTGTGTGTGTGTGTGTGTGTGTGTGTGTGTGTGTGTGTTAAGGAATTTCTTTAGTTGCCAGGGAGAAGCAGAAAACAAACTATGAATGAGACCAGTATTCTAGAGAATTATCATTTCAGCAAAGCATATGACACAACCTAACAATTCATCCCATTGGTTTGATATGTTATTGGATGATATGCTTTGATGATTCTTCACCAGCAAACTAAAACTATGCCAGTACTTGGATTTCCAAGGAGCCAAGCAGATAACTGGGACATGTGGGTGGCACAGTGGATAGAGTGTCAGGCCTGAAGTGAGGAAAACTCATGCTCTTGAGTTCAAATCCAACTCAGATATTGACTTGATGTGTGACCTTGGGCAAGTAACTAAACCTTGATTGCCTCCGTTTCCTCACATGTAAAATGAGCTGTAGAAGAAAATGACAAACCATTCCAGTATCTTTGCCAAGAAAACCTCAAATGGGATCAGGAAAAGTTGGACACGCCTGAAACAACTCAACCATAACAATGTAGATAACTAGATAGAAAGATTGATCTCTGGAGAGTTGATAAGTAGACAATGTTATTAGCTTCTAGATGTTATAGATAATGTATGTATAAATATATGCATATTAATACACACACCTTTAAAAGAGGCACTCATGACCTGTAATGAGAGCCAGAAAAACTTGCCTACTTGATCTTGGGTAAGTCACTGAATGTCTCAGTGCTCTAAGCAGCACTCACAGAAGGAGCTAAACTGACTTGGTAGAGAAAATATTCTCTCCCAGAAATTCTCTCCATCACTGAAATCCTGAAAGCCTGTTGGTATTTCTAACATGCATATATGTGTACATATGTATATGTATGCATGTCTGTAAGTATATGCATATATGTATATATTATGTGTGCACATCTATAACAAGCATATGTGTATTTTAATATGTATGTACATATACATATACGTGTATATTTGTATGCATATATATGCATACACAGACATATACTTTTTTCCCTACGTACATAATACTGAAACATCATGATCTTTGATTAAATATTTAACCACAAAAAGGGAAGGTTTAAAAATTTAGCATGGATATTCTTCTTAAAGGAATTTCTGTTACTTGTTTTTTAAAGGTGTTGTGGGGGAGTGAAGGTACATGAGAAGGCAGTGTCCAGGGTCTGATCTCTTCCAGAGAAATGAGCAAGTGTATAAATTCCTTATGAAGCATGATCTTGGCTATATAGCTAAGCTCCAAAGTGGCTTACAGAGTAAAAGCTGTTTTCTCATTCAGGATTCCAGGAGCAAGATTCAATGTGAAAGCTCTTAAGGTTGCAAACTATCTACAAGCAAGAAAAACAGAACCAGTTGCCCAAGAAGAGTGTCTCGTTTAACGAACAAAGAACAGAGCCCATTCTCCCTGACTCATTTTCTCAGAGCCTAATTTTGGATTACTTGTTGGACTATTGATAATTTAGGATTAGCCATGTCCTTTTCTTCTCTGTGCTACTAGTCCCTGGGTTTAGCATCCTCCTCCTCACTAAACATTCTTATGATAGGGGCAATGCTGGTAGAAAAGGGAAAGCATCTCAGTCAGTAAATTGTATTGATAATTTTCTGCTAATAGGCTTGGTGGAAAAAAAGTAAGTGATACCATTGATCAAAGGTCTAAACGTCGACAAAGGAGCAAGTTGCAGCAGAAATTTCAATTTGTTTCATGTGGTTTGTTAGATACTGGATTTAGATAGATGTCCATGGAGACAATTATTTTACAAGAGAAAGTTCAGAGATAGAGCTCAAAAAGTATCTGCATTCGTATGGTAATTGACATAGTGGAATTGCAAAAGGGACAAGCTTTGGAAAACAATCACATTAAGAGATTGTGAGGAGGAACAGGGACTAGCAAAGAATATAGAGTACTAGGCAGAAAAGGAAAACAAGATTATAATGAGGAAAGAGTATCACCATCAAAGAAGATGGGGTAAATAGTCCTAGGATTTGAGGGATGAAGGAGGACAGAAGGCAAAGAACTATGAAGGATTAAAAAGAGAGCACACGACAAAGTAAAGGTACCATATGTTAATATCTTTTTGAAGAAACTTTTTGAAGAAACTTTCAATGGAAAGGTGCTAAAACAGACATCATTTATTGCTCAGCACTATGGATGGTACATAGCAGGTACTTCATAAATGTTTAATTATTGTATACTGATTTGCTAACCAAAAGTACTTTGGAAAAAATCAGCAGATCCATAGGCATATTTTCACTAAGGTCAAAGGAGTCAGTACAAAGGGATAGACTAACGATACACAAGAAAGCATTTGTTTCTGAAAGAGTGAGGAAGTAGGGTCAAGGACAAAGTTGGACAGACTTTTGATCATCAGGATAAACACTGAAAACTACCTAATTCTGTATGCTTTGAATAAGTATACAGAACATTCATAAATTCAATTGCTTTCTTTGGTTTCAAAATCATATCCATTGCCATGTACATCCTTACCCACATTTCTGACTTTCAAACTTACCTTTGGTGGAAAAACAACAATAGTTCAGCAAAAAGAATGAACTTTTAAACAGTATTCAATAGTATATGTGACGTGCAATGCCTAAGAAAAAAGATGTTTACTTTTTGTCTGAGGGCAAACTTGGTCCTCAAAGTTATACAAAGTTCATTTTCATTGTGTTCTTTCATTTTTGAAATGTTAAAACTTCAGCTGCTGAGGTCTATAAAATTTCGTTCTCCTTGGTATACTTAATTTACCATGCATTTATTCATAGATATCTTCCCATGTTCCCTTAATTTCTCACATGTCTTTCAGTTTTTAGAAGAGGAAAAATATTTCTTAATGTTTATGCACCTCAATTTTAGCTATTCTCCAATTTATAGGAAGACCCTAGGTTCTCAACTCTTTGCTACCACAAAAAGACCATTCTGAAAATCTTGGTGCAAATAGGGTCTTTATATTTTGAATACGTTTGAGCATATGTTCAGCAATTCAATCTCTGGGTTGAAGAATATGAACATTTTAGTTGTTTTATTTTGACTCCTGATCTTTCTACTAGACTGGAACTGTCCATGTTGGGTATATAATTTGGGGGGGTTCATAAGCAGTTTGATCCTTTTCACTGAATTGACTTCTAGTCAACTAGTTAGGCAAGCTATAATGTCACCTCCCTCCTTCAAATTTATTCCTTATTTGATTGGATTATTTAATTATCTATTTGGTTTATGTTGGAACTACCTTAAGTCAAAAGCAACAGATATTTCTGTGAGGCCATGTCTACCCTTCAAACTTATCAGAGTTGTAATGAAATTCCTGGTTCCTCTATCTAGCTTGAGACTCCACATACCTGTCAAATTTGATTGAAATCTTCCTTCACTGTCAGAAGCTTTAGGGGAAGAAAAGATAAGCTATTACGTTATTTCCCCAGTAAACTAGGCTTGAGAACATAATAAAACAAAGGATATAAAAGACTTTTATTAAGTGAGATGTCCTTGGGGGTCAGGAAATGTGAAAAGTGAGAGCCATTAAACAAATTAAAAAGCTGAAAACTTGATTAATTACAGAAAATTAATTCAAGTGGAAAATAGAGCGAAAGTAGGAACTTGATGCTACCTACAGAGATCCTTTCCAAGAGTGGAATTTAAAGTCCTCTGTAATTATGATAAGAAAACACTTCTTTTTTCCCTGGGTAAAACTTGACAAGAAATAAATAACAAACTTATTTTCACCATATCAATTCAAATTGAATCAAACATTTAAAAAAAAAAAGCTACTATGTACAGAACACTACTACTAGGGAATGTGATTGCTTTAAATTTTGCTTGAAGTGTACTCATAACATACACATGCTACAGAACAGAGTTTTGTTACTTGGGAGATACTGAGGTGGTCTCATGCGGGGGACCATGAAGTTACATGGGGAAATATATACATCTTTATTTTCACAAACATCTAACTTAAGATTAGCATTACCCTCAAATTTGAATGTTGGTAACAAACATCATTCTTAAGATGTGTCCAGTGGCTTCATGTGACTGCCAAAGAAGTCCATAACCCAAGAAAGGTTAAGATCCCTTCCTGGAGGTACCACTGCAGAAGAATATCACAATGCTCTATTGAATTGATAGATGAATCCTAGGAATTTGCTTGAGGAACATGGAGTTTCACTATATAATTTTTAGTAAGTTTCAGTAATGTCAGTCTATCCAATAGACCAAGTAGCTTCTATGTAACCATATATCATGAACTGTAACCCCTAGTAGCCTTTATTTTTCAGGCTTATAAAATACCACAAAGAGAAAGGACAAAGGGGCTATATAAGGCTACCATCCACAACATTCTTCTTAGAATTCTGTTTGCGATGCCAGAACTTTATTAGCTTTGAGATAAGCTGTTGAAAGTTCTGTTGCTCTCAGTGAACAAGGGCCTCATGAGTTGCCTCTTCCAAAGTTCTTTTTGTTTCTGTGCGTTTCTTTGAACTATTCCTGTTCTGCCTGGTAGTACCTTCATTCTAGGATACAGACTAAAGCTTTGATCCACCTATGTGCAAAGTTGTAAGAGAAAGAAATTACAGCATTATTTATTTATTCATGCCATATCAAAAGGCAGAGAATTTTCATAGAGAAATAAGAGAAAGGTCCTTATATTCAGTCACATGACTTATCTATACCGGGGTTGTCAAACACATGACTTTCCAGAACTGATTTATATAACTGTATGTTTTGTGTGTGTGTGTATATGTATATATACATATATATACACATTCATATACATACAATATGTATGTGTGTATGCATCCATGTGTGTATTTATATATACACAAATGCAAATGTAGAAATATATATATGTGTGTGTATACACATGCACACACACATACACATCATTTTGCCACTCTTCAGTTTTTCTCTATTAAAACTCACCTTTCTATTTCTTTTTAAACATACCTTTGCTAAAACTGTTTGGGTATGCAAAGCTTTAGGTATTATGGTCTATGTTGAAATAATGTATATATTGCCATTCAGAACCAATTCCTTTCCACACTAAGATCCTTTGCACGCCTTTTCTATAAAGGCCAAGGTATAAAGGAAAAATGAACTCTGAGCCTACGAAGCTCCCATCTGTGGCTTCTCTGGCAAGATTTCAAATGAATCACCCAGAGACTAATAGAGTGATTAGATTTTGAAAGAATAGTTAAAGATTGTTGATCTCACGTCCTCTGAATAGATTAGGCAAAGCACCCCCGTCCCCAGTAGATTCTGCAGGTAAGAAAAAAAAAGAGGGAAACGTTGTAGAAATACTGAAGTGAGAACTTTGAGATGTAAATGAAGCCCAACTAAAGGACTTCCAGTTAATTGTGATTTGGCCAAAAAAAGCCTTGGCCATCTACTCTGGCTTGCTCAAGTTGACTGAAACCCAGAATTCTGTCTTTTGTCTGAATCTTTGTCTCTGGGTCAGTGTCGGGCCAACACATGATGGGGCAGCTAACCAAACCACAGGGAAGTTGACAGGGAGGAATATGTCAACAATGGAAAGCTTTCCTTATTCCCTCCTTTTTTCCTTTCTATCCTCACTCCTTTCCTTTCTTTATTCCTTCTATAGATACCAAGTGTACTTATATTGGAGCTCTTTTATTCAAAAGGAATATAGTTTTATTAATAAAAATAAAGTAGATTTTCATACAAGAATTTTTTTAATCTAAAAAATGAGTGTGAAATAATGTAAAGCCAGAAAAAGGGAAAACTCAATAGCCTAAACAGGAACTACTACCATATGAAAGGAAAACTGAGTGGACAAAATAAATGAACAAATAATCCTAAGGGGGATTTACAAGAGTGGTTACAGGTTTTTAATCTATATTATATTTTGAAATTAATTGGTTTAAGTGTAATTATTGAATGAGTTTAATTTATTCAAAGTCAACATTAAATATTTTAATGGTTAATTAACATGGAGAAATATATACTTGATTCTCTAATCTTTTCCAAGTATTGAAGAGACAGGATAATAAAAAGTTGTGTACACATACACACAAACACACACACATGCCAGTAATATACAACTCAGCAATTAAAAGTCAACTTATGTCCTTCTCAAGGTAGCACACATTTGCCATCCCAGACAACAGAGATTCTCAGCCCGGTAGATCACTTGAGTTCAAGAGTTTGGAGTTGCAGTACGTTCTGCATTGCAATAATTCAATCAATTGAATGTCTACATCAAGTTCAGCATTAACATAATGAGCTACTGGGAAATAAATAGGAGCTACCAGGCTTCCTAAGTAGGAATTAAGAAGTCAAAGTGAGAAAATGGAGGGGAGGAGGTTAAAGCTCCCAGACAAGCAGGAATGGAAATAAGCCCTGGCGCTTCCTAGACTAGATAGAGAGCCCCAATCTCTTTTCTCCCATTCCTCAACAACAACCACAACAAAAAAATAAATTTATGTTCATTTGATTTTATCAGGAAAACAGGACACATTGTTTTATGCTATGGCAGTGTATCAATTTACAGCAAAATACCCCAGTAGAGCTAATTTGCTATTTTTCAGAGAGAGAGTCATATTCCATTGCCTTTCACCATGTTTCCCTGGATGGAAAAGGTAGGTGATACCAGCTCTGCTTTTATATAGTGATGGATAGGAGTACAATGGAGACAAAGTCCTAGGCTACTCCTCTACCAGCATAACCCCAACGGCCTTCCACATTGAACCTGAAGAAGTCAGAGGTACTAAAGATCTACAAATTCAGGGACAAAAGGAAACATAGAGCAAAGCTCTGAAAAGCAGAACCGAAGAGTAAAAATTCTTTCTGGATTTATCAATGAATAAATTAAAGAATATTCTCAGTACTGAAACATAAATTACATTACTTCAAAATAAGTCACAAAATGTTATGTGTCATATTAAACGTAAATCCAATTTTAGTAGCAAGGATAATTAGTAAGAATGCTGCCATCTATTTCAAGATCTAATATTAATAATTAATAATAATAGTGCTATCTACCTTAAAAAAACAGGCAATCAAAAGTGCAGGCACCCCAACTTCCTTTACTTTGTTTTAAAACGTAAGTTTCAAGGTGCTACTGTGAGATATCACTTCTAGGAGTAAATTTACAATCTCTGTTTGTCAATAATGAAAACATACTTCTTTATCCAAGCAAAGGCTATAAGACATCGTGTCTTCCAACAGATTAAATCAGGATGATGTACCCTGTTCCCCATTCTTCAGTTACAGCAAGAAGCCATTTCTGTCATGAAGCTAATGGATATGCAGCTTGACAAAAGCTTATCCTCTGAGGCCTTGTACTGGTATTCTTAGTAACTTTACTACCCTGGCAGATTTGTCATGGTCAGAGCCAATTCTGAATCCATTTTTGAAGCTGCTTTTCTCAGTACTAATGCCTTTGGAATTCCATTCATGGCTCTTTATTCATTAGTTCTATGCACTCCCTTGAGGAGGGAGCCTTTCTATTGACATACTGACATTATGAGCAGAACTTGAAATTGAGGAGAGTCAGGCCAAGACTAGCATAGGGACTGAACAGAGGAAGAGATGCTTAGCTCCTCACTGAGCATCTGTTGCAGCGATCCAGCTGTGCCCATCATAGGTATAAGTGGCTCATAGTGATAAACCCCTATGCCTGAATGATAAATAGAAAGATCCTATCTCATCATCTCCCATGGCATAAAACCACTTCTCTGCTGATGTAGGAAGAGTCACAGCTTGTTAACAATCTAGACTTCTTCCTGAATATTGTGTGTCAGGTGACAGACTGGCTCTTGCCCAGAGCTAGAGAGGAACCTCTTTCAGCTCCAGGCATACACCACCTGTCAGCTGTCAGGCCTGTGCATGGCCTTGGCTCCAGTGGCTAGATAGCTTGTCAACTAACGGGTGATGCAGTGAACCATATAGACAGATACTGGTCAAGTGGTTGGCAAGACAGTTGGCCTTGTCAAAGGACATTAGGCTCCCCATGTCAGCAGTTGATTATCACTTGGCTCAAAGAACTGTGCCACCAGACAACAATATAGGTAAGCAAGAACAATGAACAGTCGACAATTTCTTCAAACATGGGGATGGATTCTCAGATTATCTATCAAAACTTCTCAAGTTGCTAGATTTGCTATTTTTGGCAGAGAAGAAAGTCAGACAGACTGCAGTACCAAAATACTTTTATGTGTTTATCCAGTCAGTAAGCTTTCTATGCTTTCCATTAAATATTTATTTGTGCATTTTTTTAACCAACAGATTGAGACATCCAGGATTGCCTTTATAAGTGAATAACAAAAGGTTCAGAGTTCAGTTACATTTAGCTAAGACCCCCGAATGCCAGATGTTCAAGAGGCTAGATCCCAAACTGAAGATGCCTTGAGCTCAAGAACTACCCATTTGTGGTGACTTTGATGGAAAATAACGCTGAAGCAACACTCAGAACACTTGGAATTTCAACTTGCTTTTCTAATCATAGTCAAATATTGAAGAGACAAGAGTAAGAGAAAGTTGTACCCACACACACACAGAACCCAGGAAAATAAATTAAAACAAAACAATGGATATTCTTCAATTGATACAAACAGGGAAGACTTGAACTTGGAGAAGCATGGGAAAGAGTTAGATGATTTGAAATGAATGGTATCATATTTGTTTATATAGCCAAGAAAGTTAATTTTTATTTTGTTCTACTAGTTGGACTGCATTAGACAGCCAAGGCATAGTAGTGAGAGTATGCTTTGAAGTCAGGAAGACCTCAATTTAAGTTCCAGCTCTAATATTTATGTGATCTTAGGATTCATGGGATCTTAACAAGTCATTTAACCACTTGCTGTTCTAGGTGAATTTCTAAAACTAAAAGTTTCAGAATGTAAACTGACCTACAGGTAGAAGGGCTTTTTTTATCTGTGAGGTCCTATATGGGTGTAACTACAGCCTCATGCCCTACCTCTATTTCACATTAAAAAAATAGCATTTATAAATAACCTCGATGAAACCTCTACTACTGAAAGAAACTTTCATTAGTGTCGATTTCACTTTCTCTGGGTATTATTAATCTAATTTCTATCACTGTAGTCACCAAGAGCTGTCCACCTTGGTGGACCGCTATGTTGTAGAAAAAATGTTTTATGCCTGGAGGTTGGGGAGAAAAGTGAAAGAAATGTGGAAAACAATGATGAATTGCGTCATTCTTATCCTGAATTCTTCCCAAATGCTTTTGAACTCTGACTTTCTGTTAGATGGAGATGAGATTAATAAAAAATAAGTGGAGATCAGCAAAGAGCTACACAGTTTCCTTAGGGAATATCTAGCTAAAAGTACATGCTTATCCTACTTTAATACCAGATGGTTAAAAATCGGAATTAACCAAACTGATAAAACTAAAGGAATAGTGATTATATGTATGACTACAGGGTTCTTCTCTTTAATAGAAGTATTCCTTTATATGATAAGTTCCCTGGAGGCACTTAATATGAAACTTTCATAAATGTGATTTCTATTGCCTTTTAACATATCTATTGTCTAAAATGTGGTATATTTCAAAAATGGTCCAGCCTAGGATGAACCTTACAAATATTCATAAAGATCTATTTGAGTTTGAGGTTATCAATACCTACTAATGATGAGAAAAGAAAAGAATTGAGAAGGTGGAAGGAGGGGGAAAGTGAGAAAACAAGTTGAGAGAATCCCCCAGGCTCTTCACTGCCATTCCCAAAGTCTCATGGTTCATGATGAATAGGTTCATTTCACTCCTAACTCTTCATTCCTCATCACTCAATGCCCACAACAGCACTGTTGTAGAAATTAGAAAAAATATTGGTTTTGGAATCCGAGGACCTCGATTTCAAACTCAATTCCACAACTTTCTACCTGTGTGACCATGGGAAATCACTAAATCTTACTAAGCCTGAATTTCTTACTTCTAAAATGAGAGCTGGACTAGAAGACTTCTTAGGTCCCTTCTAGGTTTCAAGACTATGATCTCATGATACATAAGCTTTCCTCAGGCAGTCATCCCAAAGTACAGGATTCTAAGCATCCAGTAAGTAGACTATCTAGGACCATCCCACACTTTCTTTAAAACAACAACAAGAACTTCATTTTGATTTCACAGTATCCCTTTTTCAATTATCATATACCTCAATTTATCACACAGCATGTTTAAAAAGGTGGTTCTCTAGCCCCTAGAGTTGTCTGGCAAGCATGAAAAGACATAAACATCAGTCTTACTGCATTTCACTAACACCAGTCAACACACTCTTTAAGTTAGCAAATATTCCTCTTGACAACCATGAATTACACTGCTGTTCATAGTGCTGAAGATCTTATTAAGGGTTTGTAGAGAGCTGAAGTAGAAAAAAATCCCAGCTGTTTTCAGAAGAGAAGTTCCCATCCCTCCAAAAATCAGCAAATGTTTGCTACCAATTTTTCTCCAGTTTCCAACTGAGCTATATCAACCTAATCATAAAAGTAATTTCACTTTGCCTCCTAATGAGACAATCTACTGAAAGAGATTTGGAAGATAAACTTAGAGAAAAGCCTAATGCCTTGGATTTATAAGGCATTAAGGGAATATCACCAAGTTAAAATCCACACACACACACACACACACACACACACACACACACAGGAAAATGGAAACCAGCCCTTTTTTGTATTCACAGATGGCTCTAACACAACCCTCTTCTGGAAGACAACAGAGAATTCCTCCCTCCAAGATTCTGTCAAGACCCCAGAAGGTCTGTCAAATGTCTCCTGCTTGAGAGTGAGCAAAACACTTTCTTCTACATACCACTATATGAGGAGGTAAAACTCAAATATTCTCTGGGATTGAAAATAGCCTGAAGGTCTTCTTCTTAATAAAAATGCTTCTTATCCTTTTCTTATCCAGGGCAAAAAAAAAAAAAATAGAGTAACTCTACTAAGCCTTAGGCAGTCTCCTTACCTTGCTAGCACTGAATTGGCTGCTACCCATCACACATTCGGGATTACAAAAAGGAGCTTCCATAATTAAAATGCCGAATAAAATTCCATTATGTGTTTTTTTTGCTTGAAAAGTTTCAGCTATTACTTTTTTTTCTTTTTGATCATGTTAAAAAAAAGAGGGAGGAGAAGAAAGAAAGTTCATTGAATCCACCCAGTTTTGGGTCTTGGTAAGTTTTTATTTAATTGTTAGATGTTAGCAGTCATTAAGCTGTATCTGACTCTTCATGACCCTGTGGACCACAGCATGCCAATACTGCCCAAGGGGTTTTCTTGGGCAAAGATACTTGATCGGTTTGCCACATGGTTTTCTAGTCGATAAAGATAAACAGAGATTAAGTGACTTGCCCAGGGTCACACAGTAAATGTCTGAGTCTAGATTTCATCTTAGATCTTCCTGACTTATACCCAGCAATCTATCCACTAGCTGTGTCTTATAGGTTAGCTACAAACTATAAAATCGTCAAATATTTTGGGTGGAAGAATTCACATTAATAATGTTCCAATATCCACATGTGCTATTGGATTAGGGGAATATATTATTTAACTGAAAAACTCTACACACAGAAGGTAACAACGAAATTTTTCTGACCTCAAAATTAGTAAATGGCATAATTTTCCAAAGTGAATTCTTAAAGAGGATGATGGTGAGCCATTTGAAATGGACTGACCCTGAGGAGCAAAACACTGAAGGATGTAGCATTACTCTCAAGTCAACTCTCCTTAGTGAAGCTTTCATCTCACAGAATAACAATTTAGAATGTTCTGAACAGTTTAGACAACAAAAGACCCTACATGAACTTATGAATTTCTTAAATACACACACACACACACACACATACACACAGACTGACAGACAGACACACACACATTACATTTCTATATGTCCTAATGTAGTCTTCCTCTCTCCTCTTCCCAGGGAACATCATCTTTTATAAGAGAAAAAAGAAAAAAAGGAAGGCAACAGTCCTGCAAAATTAACCAACATACCAAAAAATTGTGACGCTATATGCCATATTTTATATCCATAGTCCCCTTCTTCTTCGAAGAAAAAAAGTGAGATGTCAATTCTTATCTCTTCTTTGGGGATAAGTTTCATCATAATGTCACACCCCTCAGTTTTATTCTTTCCTTTTTGTTCTTTCCTTTTACATTTTTGTAGTCATGGTATATAGTCATTTCCTAAGGAGTTCCACTTTTTTCTGACTTTTATCAGGATGCCAGCATTTATATAATAATACCAAGTTAGTCAAGAGTTTCCTATGCTCATGGAAGCCTCAAAGCAACATAGGTACTTAGAGATATTATTACCCCAGTTTATGAATGAGAAATAACATTTATATTGTACTTTAAGGATCACAAAGACCTTTACAAATTTGCCTCATATACTCCTCTCAACAACCTTAAGTTCCATTATATCATTATGTTTGGTTTTACAGATGAGGAAACTGAGCCCTAGGGAAATTAAATTGATTTTCTCAGAGCCTCTAACCTAGAAAACATCTGACATAGATGTTGAACTCCCATCTTATCAATTCTCAAGTTCAGATGTGTGTCCACTCCACTAAGAAGGTCAAAGTGAGAATTTGAGCTGAGGTCTTCCCGACTTGGTCTCCCATGATATTTACATTCTGCTTTGCTTTTTGTAAGGAAGATAAATAATAACAGAATAGGTAAGATAGGTTAGAGAAAGTAAAATCAATGAAGCAAAAAATGAGATGATAGGGAAAGGTAAAAATGGAACCTGAGAGCAAATTATGAGTTAGATATAGAAGAAATTATAAGACTACCACATAATACCACCAATGGCTGAATACCTTCCCCTCTCAGATTGGCTTGCATGTATTCTATATATCTTATTCAGAAATGGTTGTTTTGACATTGTCTCCCCCATTGGATTGTAAATTCCTTGAGAGTCAACACTGCCCTTGCCTTTCTTTGCATCCCTACCACTTAGCATAGTGACTGGCATTAAAGAAATGCTTATTGACTCACTGAATGACGAACATCTTCACTCATTGAATGACAAATACCTTCTATTAACGATGGCAGAATGTAGACTCAAATTACTTATATTTTCCTCAAAAACTGAATAAAGGGATTTGCTTTGTATTCATGTCTAAGACTTTTTTTAAAAAAATACCATCCAATATTTCCAAGAAAAGAAGACACATTCTTTCAGTCTCCACTTTTGATTCATATAAATTAATATAACAAAGTTATTTCAGTTTCCTATGGCCCAATACTGCCTAGGGGTAAAATATATAGCATGTCTATATCAAAGGAAAATTATTCAATTTAATACTTATCAGATCTTCCAAACAGTGTCTCAAAATCAATAAAAACAAATCAATCCTTTAACCATCTTGACCAATTTTTACACTCAATTAGAACTTGATTTCTTGCAATTGTTGTATATGAAAGCCATTGTGTTTCAAAAACAAAGAGAATTGCCTCCAAAGGAGCATAGATATAGAGGGCACTCAAAAGCCATCTAGCCTGACATCACTTAGATGTTATGGGATTTATTCCAGGTCAAAAAGTAGTATCAGGGGCAGAATTTGAATCCAGGTCCTTTGTCTCCAAGGTCAGTGCTCTTTTTTTTCCCCCTCACCCACAATATGGGAGAACTGGGCTGAAAAAATATAAAATGTATGTTTCAGTTTTCAAGGGTTTATATTTCGTAAATGCCTTTCTGGCAGTGAAGGCTTTATTGAAATTATACCAGAATAAAATTTAACCCAAGCTGTATTTCTCCTGGTATATAGTCAATGGAAAAAAATCCATTCCCATAGAATACTTCCATCCTCTGCCACCAAGGTCAGAGAAGGGTCCAAAAACATACATTACCATCAGTGCTGGAACTCTATGACTTCCTGGTTCAAAGTAAAGGAACATTAAGCAACTTATGTACTCCTCAAGGGATTTCTTGGAGATCAGACATTCCCAGCCAAATACCTTCAGGATGAGTTAGGTATAAACAAATCTAAAATAACTGATCAGATTAATTTTGAAATATTTCAAATTTGAAGGGAAGTATGTTTTAAGTTTCAGCTCACTGAAAAGATATTTTGGAGGAACATAAATTAGATGTATTGTTCACCTGTAAATATTGCCTTTCTGCTACTATGAAAAGAGAATATGATGAAAAATTTCCCAGTTCTCTGCTTAGTTTCCCTTCTTGTTGCCACTCACAAATAAAAGTTCCTAGCTTTTTTTATGAGCTTTTAGGAAGGCCTTTACTTTTGAATCATTAAGTCGCATTTTGTCAACACTAAACAAGGCATTCAAGTTACTGGGCAAAGTTTCTTTCTTAAGTGATGTGTATGGTGTTCATTCATTATTTCTATTATTAGAATGAATTAAAAGTACAAATGAGATAACAGTGGACCCTAACCATTACTCTCTCTTACAAGCACACAAAAGCATTAGCAGTTCACCCCTCATTTTTCTAGTAGACAATTCCAATTGGGGCTATTTCAGGGTGACGTTTAATTGAGAAAGCAAAAAACTTGTGCCCATTTCATTAGCTCCATGGAAAATGACCACTGGACATTTTCTATAAGAAAATATCTATTCCTCCTTTCTAAACATTTCCCTTTCTCTGAATGCCTCTTTCCATCATTAACATCACACTCTATCTGTTCATCAGTTTCTTCCAGTGATATTTCAGTGAGGCCTAAACTGTGACACTCTTCTGTATCATTCCTTCTTTCCATTCCTTCCTTCAAAACTCTGTTATATTGTCCCATTGTGGGTAATGCTGTTCTTTCCTAAGAGAAAAAATGAGTTGCAACATGCCCTCAGGTATTTGACCCTTCCCTAGTTGGCGTAAACACTAGAAAGGTAGGTATCCAAAAAATATAGGTAGGCAACAACATTATTGACAGGAAGTTTTTGTGCAGGGAAGGGAAGCATTTTTGGTCAGGCTGACATTTCAGTATCTCTCAGATCACAGCATGGAGACAGCTGTGGAGCTATAACCTTGCCTGAACCCTTGAAGCTCAAAGTGTGATTGAAGGGGAAGAAAGAAGGTAGAAACATATCAAAAACTGCAGAGAGAAATAGAGTCCATCACAAAGGTGCAACAATGCCTTACACCATGCATCTCCTTGCTTACTAAAGACCTCTTTGTAATTCTATTCTGCATGTGCTCATGTCCAGTTGATACCTCAAAAGGGGAAGCTCTATGAATGCCAAAAATTGCTTTTTTTTTGCAGGAGGTGGGGGTGAGGAGAGCACTTGGAACAAAAGCTGGGATGAATATGATGCATCAAGGTTTGTAAAGTTTTTTTTTTTTTTTTAATAAATAACACCATTTAATCCTTCCCAGTCCTCTCACATTAGATACTACAGGTGTTATAATCATAGGGTCTAGATCTGGAAGGGACCAGGATATCATTTTACAGTTAAAGAAACTGACTGTTGGAGAAACTGAGTGAATTGTCCTTGGTTGTGTGGCTAAGAAATCTCAGAAGCAAGAGTTGAACCTAGATCTCTGTCTCTGATGCTCCAAGTCATAAAATTCAATGTCAAAAAAGTATGAGGGGCACTACCCACTCCACCAGCAATTTTATGCCTAAAAGGGGGATTTCTGTAATTTTCTAATAAAGATTGAACAATTGGGTCATATTTTCTTCTTCTTAAAACTGCGTTAATTTGAAATTTAAACTTTCAATTCATTAATTGATGCTTTCTTGTACAAGACTATTTTCTCAAATTCAGTACATAGAGAAAAATAATGATCTTTCCAAAATCCTGCCAATAGTCTTTATCATAAATGGAGCCCACTAAATTCCTTTAATATTATACAATTACATAAGTAAAATAAACCGACGTGGGGGAGATTGTCTAAACACAGAGTAAAAACAAAATGAAATACATCACTTTTACTCAAGTGGACTCATAGGATCTTAGAGATGCTAAAGTTTTTTAAGCTAATTTAGTAAAATATCCCATAAAGTAAAGGAGGTGACCCATCCCATTCTGGAGCAGATACGTTATTAGAAACTTTGCATTTTTGAGTGGAAATCTACCAGCTTATACATTTCATTTAGATATGACTTCAGTTCTCTGGAGCTTTGCAAAAGAAATTCATTTCCTCTTTTAAATAGAACCTCTAAATATGGCACAGTATTATAGATTTAGAGTTAAGAAGAGCCTTTAGAAATTATCTAGTTCAACCTTATTCTTGCACAAATGAAGGAATAGACTTAGAAAAGAGATTTATTCTAGATCACACGTTTAAGTTTCAGGTAGGATTAGAACTCAGATTCTCCGACTCCAAATTTATGAGAGTTGTGTGAACATTTATCATTCTGGAGGGCCTACAATTTGCAAGGTCTCTGTTAAAATATGATGCCCAGGATTAAACACTAGTTGTGGTCAGAGGCACAGGGTTGAGGTGCAGGTAGAAATCCTAGATGACAGGAGAAAAGCGAAATAAGTGAATGAGATCTGATTCTCCAAATCAGCAATGAAATGAAACCAGCAGCCCACTTCCAGGCAAGTGGGGATCCTAGACTGAGAATGATCTCAAGCAAAGACAACTGGAAATAATGAATGTGCTTAGGTTCCTTGCCCTGAAAGCTTAGTATTTCTTGTTTATTTAGTTGGGTACTTTAAAAATCAGTTCTGTTTGTTCATTATTTTATTTAAAACATTAATTATTTTCACTGCTATTTGCTTTTTCCCTTTCTTTTAAGCTGCAGGTGTGTTTACTGAAAACACCCAGATAGCTTACAATATTCTTTGCCAGCAGCATCCTTTCCTTTAACCAAGTGCCTGCATGTCAAATAATGTCCTTTTTAAATATCATTTTTGTGTAATTGCTATGAAAATGAAAATTACTTTGAATGTATATGCAAAGCAAATTAAAGCTGAAGTGTCCCATAGATGATTTTTTATTTCTACTATTTCTAATATTTTTTGTTGAGGAAAGAGAATCACTTAAAATGATGAGGAATGCTTCACTAAACAGGAGCCTTTTACATACAGGAAAAAAAACTTACATTTTCCTAAAAGACACATCCATCCCCCTCTTACAACCACTTTAAAGGTTCAAAATTGTTTAGGTACTGAATTTCCATAACTAATTTCTCATAAATATTGTAGAATTATCCTTTTTTGTTTTTGGCTATACAACTTGTCTGAAAGAATAGACAAAAGTGCCTATATATGTTTGATATTTCAGTTAATAATAAGCCTTATCATGTTGCCTATGGAGATGCTTCATTAAAGAGTTTTGCTAGACCATGTGCTAATTCATTCTTATCACCTTTTGAGATGATCCTACACTGATAAGTTTATGGTAAAGTGGGAGCTGTATAATAATCTGCTTCTAGAGATGTCTGTTTTTCTTAGTTGCCTAGGAGAAATTTTGGCAGAGACAATTTTACTAAATGCTTGCATTATACTTTAATTTCCTTGTATTTAACCACATTATATTTGTTTACATTCCTATTTTTTATTCTGCATGTACTTATGTTGGTTCTCTGTTTTATTTAAAATCCTTTTTATTCAACTATTACATATTTAGTTACATTGACTCTTTTTGTATTTGTAATTCATTCTCCTACATCGATTCTTTTACAGCATCCTTTTAAAGAATCTTATAGGTTGCCTGATATAAATCATTTTCTCTCCATTAGAATAACAATATCTTGAGATGGAGTAAGTTTCATTCTTTGTATTATATCCCTAGAGTCTAGCACACTGTCTGGAACAAAGCCATCACTGTAAAAAAGCCTTGTCGATTCATTCGTTAATGAGCATATCTGTCACTGAGTGCCTATGATGTGTAAGTTGTGAAGGAATCTACAAAGTATTGCAATTATTGATATTAATGCACAGCAAGTAAGCAATATCTTAGCTGATTTAACATTTCCCTATATTTTCACATTTCTGCTATTTTCAACACTTATAGAGAAAGGTATAGAAAGAAGGGTTTGACTTTTAATATTTCCTTAGGGACAATGATGCTTGATAGATCAGTGGAGTGAATCAATTCCTCAAGGCCCAGAAGAGTGCTTTCAATCCATCAGCAATGACTAAATGCTTACTCTGGGCCAGACACTACGAGGATACATATTAGGTAGTTCAGGCATTTTTTGTTGAATTTTACTTAGAATATGTTGTAGCTATAACCTCATAAATCTCTGAAAATCAGAACCCGGATTCTGCCCTTGGAGACCCTCTCATTCCACTTTATCTAGATCAAAGGCAATCCTCTATGTTACTTTCATGCCATTCCTAAGTCATAATGACACAGAAGGCTTTTCTATCTCCTCTTTTATCTATTGTCTTTCCTCATAAAATTTAAGTGTTTTAAGTTAGGGTCTGTCTTGATAGCATGGGACTGAAATATAATGAACACTTAATAAATGCTTGTTCATTCATTCAGATTTCTCTCATTTTCTTTTTGTTATCATTCTTACTTTACAACTGACTTCCTTTTCTTGCCATACATGCCCTTGAAGATCTGAATTCTACTGGCCTGAGTCTAAGTTCCCTATCATAAATTCCCTCTTTTACCTCTCATATGCCCCTATTCTCTGCTACTTTCCTGACTGTTTTTCTGCATTGTGCCCTTGACCTAAAATGCCTCCACCTGCACATCCCACTCATTCTTCAAGACTCCTTTGATGTTCTATTTCCTCAGTGAAGCTATTTTTATAACTTCTACTGATTTCTCCGGTCTCCGAGTTCCCAGAGCACCAAGAGGTAGGACTGCCTTAATTAGTAATTTGTTCTTTACTTCTGCCCAATGTCTTAGATTCGTCCCTATGGCCAGATTACCCATCAGCTCTGTGAAAGAGGGCGCATGTCTTATATTTCCAAATTTTCCACCATTATTAGAAACGTGTTAGGTATATATTATGCTCTCAAGACATGCTAATTAACTGACTAGTATAAATCAGAATTAATGACTTATGGAAATGTTGAAGTTCAGGAGAATAGAAATAGAAACAGCCCTGGTACAAAAGTTAGGATATCCGCTTTCCAGCCCTAACTTGCTGCATTACCTCAGGCTACATATATATAGATATATATGCACACATGTGTGTATCTATGTACATAGATGTATACATATATATGTTTATACATTTAGTTTCTGTGGGTCTAGTTTTCTCACCTGTAAAATTCTTATTCTAAAGGACTGCATGAGGTCTCTAAAGTCCCTTTTAACTATAAATATTCTATTTTTTTCCTTTTGTTGAATGACAGTAGGAGAGAAAAGAATGCCTGTTCTGAAACAAGAGATCTGGAATAGGACTCAAATTTTAGCTCTCTCAGGAATGACCTATGTTCTTTATCTAGAAAACAAAAGTGTTCAAATTATTTTTGAGGACATCTGCAGCCCTAAATCTGTGATTCCACTCAATTTATTAAGTAATTTAACCTTCCTTATTTCCCTTATATATTTTTAATATATTTTAATTAGTATATTTATATATTTTCCCTTATATATTTTTTAATATCCCCCAAATAAATTTCCCTTCCTTACCTCCTAGCTCCCAATTTATTTTTTCTTTCTTTGAGATATTAATCTTCCTCCTTTTCAATTTTGGGATGAGCTCACTGTCTATCTGCTGCACCTGTTGAAAATATACACTGATGGTATAAATTAGTGGCCTGCTCATCTACCTACAAGTAGCAATCTCAGTAATGTGCTATACTCATTACAGTCTTGGAAGAATAAAAACCAGAGGTCACCCATAGGTCAATGGAAAGATGCTTAGTGGATTATAAAAAGTGACATAAAAATATCATCAATGACAAATACAAATGAAAAATAACAAATAAAAGACGAACGAGGTCATGGCAAATGTTGAACTTGCACCCTCAAAATATTTAAAAAAGCCCAAGTAAGGCCTCATGGATTAGAGGAGTATAGAATTAGAGTTAGAAGGATATTAGAGGTGATTGAACCTAACTTTGTACAGAGGAGGAAATTGAGGCATAGAATAATAAAATAACTTTGCCATGGTTGTTTTTGC
Organism: Bettongia penicillata ogilbyi; assembly: GCA_023548195.1. NCBI lineage: Eukaryota > Metazoa > Chordata > Mammalia > Diprotodontia > Potoroidae > Bettongia > Bettongia penicillata. Next base: position 20,816,828 of record JAJHZJ010000453.1, read on the forward strand.
CCTTATTTAATAACTTTTTTTTTTGCCCATGTCTGATAACTTCCTCCTCTGTGGAGAATTTGTAAAAGAAGACAGAAAACATTTTTTTCGATAGCACTAAAATGCATGGAAGGGTTCCAGTTTTACCTATTGGAGAGACCATTTATATACAAATGAGGTAACAGATCCATTGATACAAAGATATCACTGACTGTGAACCTTTAGCTCAGGCTGTGGTAATAACTGACAAGGACCATAGAGAAGAACATAAGAAGGGGGAGGTGCAGATTGCTACCGTCAGGTTAAATCACAGAAAGCTTCATAGATGAAGTCAGACTGGAAAAGGATAGGCAGGAACTCAGCAGAAGAAGGGTGGAGGGTGGGCATTATAGCCATAAAAAATAACTTAAAGGAATCCATAGAGGGAAGAAAGCACAGAGGGTGTTTGGATGGCATACTACAATTTGACTAGAGTAAGAGGTATACGGCTGGAAATCATAAGACAAGGCTTTAGAATTATACATTATTAAGGGTCCTGTATAAAGAATTCCAACTTTACTCTACAAGTAATAGGGAGCCATTGAGTATTTTTGAGCAGTGGAGTAATATGAGCAGATCTGTACATAAGAATTGTTGGCCTGTCAATGGAATGAAGGATGAGTAATAACAGCCATTTTAAGTTGCTGATTATTTCTTAGGGTTTATGAAGCACTTTCTTGACAACCAACCCATGAGAAGGCAAGAAACTATTGCATCTTGGGGAGGAAGAATGGAAAGTTGACATGATTTTTTCTGATGTAGGAAACCACTCCAATACAGAACAATGTCCTCCTCTGCAACTTTTACCTTAGATCAATTATTTAAGGGGGTTAAGTAACTTAGCCAGGATCACATAACTTCTATCTGTCAAAAGTGAAACTTGAACTCAGGCCATCCTGGCTCTAATTTCACTTCTGCCCACTATAGGTCATTTTATGTACGAAGAAATCAAGACTCAGAAACATTAATTTATTTGCTCAAGGTCACACAAATAATTACTATGTGTAGTTTAGAACCCAAGTGTTTTGAGGCTCTAGGTCAAATATGCTTTTTTGGACACCACAAGAGATTACAAAAGAAAGAATATGGAGGTCAGATTAGCTGTTGAGAATCCTTTGCCCTGAGGTGGCAAAGTCTGTAACTTTTTGGGCGTAGTGACTTTTTTCTATTGCCATAGATTATCAATCACTGCTAAGACCCCTGAAACTCATGATGGTGATGCAGGAGGAAGACAAGACTACCCTCATTGCTTTTCTTATCCATTGGATCACAGAAAAAAAAGAAATTTCTAAATATAACTAACAGATTTGAGGTATTTTCATTTGTTTGACATATAATAGATGGCAGCAAGGTGGTTTAGTGCATAGAGTACTGGACTTGGAAAGAGGAAGACTCATCTTCATGAGTTCAATTCTGGCTTCAGACACTTAATAGCTGTATGACTCTGGGAAAGTCACTTAAGCCTGTTTGCTTGAGTTTCCACATCTCTAAAATGAACGGGAGAAGAAATGGCAAGCCACCCTACTATCTTTGCCAAGAAAACTCTAACTGGAGTCATGAAGAGTCAGACACAACTGAAACAACTCAGTAACAACAATGAGAATTGTTTAATAAATACTTGCTGACTGAATGACCTCTTATTCATGCATACACACAGATGTGGACAGGCTGGATTATTGTGGTTCCAGGGGGTAATTGCATGAGACACATAATTGAATGAAAAGTGGTAGATTTCAATTTTCTTTACCTCTCATTGGCTTGTACCTCTGGGGGATATCACTTCTAAAAAAAAAATCTGAATGAGAATCTTAATGATGAAAGCAAATTTAGTTGGCCAGGGCTCAGATGCTTACCTCTATTTTATTATTCTTTGTTTTAAAGTAAGAGAATGGGAGGGAACAATCTAGATAAATGTAGTGGTATTATTATGATTTAGTATTGATCTAAAACCTTCAGCAGTGATAAAAATACCACTCAGGTCATACCATTTTGTTTCTTCAGCCTTGGTGTTTTATGCAATTTTCCTATATGGATTTCCTTTAGAATTTTATATATCACAGATTTCTTTTTCAGAACAGTGCAATATACAATTGTCATCTCCAGTTTTTGGAAATTTTCTTCATCTATTTCCATTTTTAAAATAACCATCTCAAAATTTTACCTTCAATGTATTTTTCCACATATTGTTTTTCACTTAATCTCCACAACAACTGAATGGTACGAGAGAAAAAAAAACAGAGATTGTCCCCATTTTAGAGATTCCTCTGCTATTTTTCAAAATGGAAAGCTCCAGTTGAAAACACATACTATACAACTGATGGAAGTCAAGGAAATAGTCATTTTATCAACAGACAAGAATGAAAACATGAAAAAGAGGAGACAGAACAGACTTAAACATGAGCATCCTTTATAATAGTGAGTAGAATTTATATGTAGCTTTAAGGTTTGCAAAGAGCTTTACATATGTTATCTCAGTTCATTCTTAAAACAGTGCTTTAATAAAGGTGCTTTATTATTATCTTCTTACAGATGCAGAGAATGAGTCTCTTGGATGTTAGCATAAATTCAGCAGGAAAACATAAATTTGACAAACTGGTATCATAACCCATCCTAGAATTAAAATAAAAATAGTCCAAAGACAAGTATGGGGTCTCGTTCTCTGTTTTCTTCTTCTTAACAAAGGAAGTATAATTGGAAACTATTTCTCAAATCTATGCTAAGCACTCACTTCTTTCCCAAATGTTCAAAGAATTTCAAAATTTAAGAGATCTTGGGTACCAGAGCCTAAAATTAAAGTGTCATGGAATCTTAATATAAAACTTAAGAAATTCAGTATTTTAAACTGAATTTATTATTTTACTCGGGAAAGAGTTCCTTATTACAAATTCATAGAAAGGTAATCCAACCTTGAAAGGAGCTGGGAGAGGTACCTTGTACAACTAGGGAACATGTACTAAAGAGGGAGAAGAGTCATTGATTCTGGCCCTAAAGAATGTCCTCATTTCCATTATTTTTCTATGCTTGATTCATTTAGAATTCCCAGTATAACTTGCAGAAAAGATCAGAAATGGATTAGAAAAGTAAATAATGCAAAACAGGACCATCAATGACAAAATAAAACATTCACAGAGTTCATTTTAATGTAATAGAGAGTGTAGAAATCAACAGATAATTGTGATGGCCAAGGGTGAGGAATCTGTGGTCTTGAGGTCATACATGGTCCTCTAAGTCCTCAAGTATGACCCTGAGCCATACTTGAGGACTGAGGGGGTCACATGTGACTTTGGATTCATTCAAAGGGCCTCACTTGAGGACTTAGATGGCCACATGTGGCTTTGAGGTTGAAGGTTCCCCACCTCTGGGCCCTGGACAATTTGTCTCTGAGCACCCTATCAAATACTAAAAGGAGAGAAACTACCTCCAAGACATAACTGAGTAATGAAACCCGATGACTCTCTTTAGGCACAGAGCTTAAAGGATTTACCCAGTGTCATATACTTATAAAAAAGATCAGGAGCAGTATTTGAGATGTTTTTTTTCTGACTCTAAGGCCAACATTCTATTTAATATACTGATCTATCTCTACCCCATGTTATCCTGATACCTAAGTTTTACCATCTAACAGAAGGAAGGCATTATTTGCAGAGATAAATATTTTCTTAAAATTAATTTCAAGAAGAAATATATACTGCCCTATAGAGATACCAGGTAAAATGGTGGATGCCATCTTATAAAACACATGAAAATGAGCAAATAAATGGTTCAGATGGTTCTTTTAAAACTGAAGGAATAAAATTAAATCTCCTTAGAGAAAGTATTTTTCTGAAGAAGACAGTATGATTCAAGCATTTTGCTTTTGGTGATGTAACAATACATGGCTGGAGCTTGTAGAGACTGAAAAACAGGTTGCCTATTCAATATGAAATATAAAAATACTTCAAATCAATTCAACAAGCATCATTACATGCCAACTGTGTGTTATGCTACACTCTATGGTGAATATGGTGGACAGGACAAAAAAAAAATGCAATCACTGTCAAGAAGGAGTTTAAAACCCAATGAGGAATAAAATATACAAAAATAAATGAGTACAAAATAATTTGATGAAGGAAAGAATATTGATGGAAGCTTATTATAAGAAGTTTCACCCTGGCTTAGCCTTGAAAAAAATCTCAGAATTCAGAAGAGCCAGAGGGGAGGGAATGTGGTCCAAGTGAGTGGGGCAGTCCTCGTCCAGTGCCGGATCATTGAATTCACAGGGAGCTTCAAGTCCAACAATCTCTTAATACAAATTGGGAAAACTCAAGTGTACAGAAGTGACATGATTTGTCAAAGGTCACATAAACAGTAAGTTACAAAGCTGGGTTTTGAACCCAAGGTCTCTGGCTTCAAATGGACCATAATTTCTTACAATGCCTGGAGGAAAGATATTCTTTTGGTTCCAGTGAGAGTCACATGCTTCTGGTATCAGACCTAAAAGAAACAGGACAATCATTCTTCCTTTCAAGCTGAAAAATCTGGCTTTTAAAAATCCCCCTCTCCCTGGGGCAAAAGGGCCAACCAACACAGGCGTCTCTAACAGGTGCAGGCAATATCACATGAGGTAGGGGTAAGGTGAGGAAGAAGAGGATCTTGGGAGCCTTCTCAAACACTTGCTTCAAAACTCAGGGAAGACTTCAGACTTGTACAAATAAGAAAACATTTCTAAAGCTCCTAGTTCGGTGTCTACCACGTAGTATGCACTTTATAAACATTTATTCCCTCCACCTACGCAATATGGCAGAGAAAGGTGGTCTGATATACAATTTTTTCCCATGTCATCAATCTACTATGAACTCCTGAGAAATATGATGCTCTGACTCTTTATAACCATATATGTTCATCAGTGTAGAAAAAGAAGTAAGTAAAAATCTGGGATTTGAATCCAGCATCTCTAATTCCAAACACATAACTCTTTCTACCCATCATACCACCTTCCAGAGTTAACAATGAAAGCATCTCTAACTCATAAAATACTACAGAAATGAGGATAAGTTTAGTTATAGAGCACACTCCTTCTCATCTAATCCTACAAACATTTATTATATCATTATTGAAATAGGACAAGAAACAGACCCTTAAGGATTTAAAAGAACTGAGTGGAGGTACTGTAGATTGTCCATATAAGGGCTGGAAAATCCCAACTAAACTTTGCTTATAAGACTTTGCTCATAAGACCACATCTTAAATTTAATAACTGACATTAATTTAGCACTGTTGTGCCGTTTTCCTCACGTGCAGCACTCTAGATGGGCAGTATACATATTATTATATACCTTCTAAATCTGATGAAACTTTAGTTGTGACATGTAATCCTGGGACTCACCCAAAGTCACCCAGATAATAAATATCAGTGCTGGTACTGTTCAAGCTGAGCCTTTAGAAAAATATAGTTCAAAATGTGTCCAGTGCTGTTTATTGGTATATGATACATCTCTCATACTGTCTTTAGTTGGTGCTAAATTGTATGGAGGGCCCCAGGCAATTGCTTATTTAAATAAAAATCTGTTTTTAAAAGTATACCTTTTTAGATCAGAAGTTCTTAATATGGGTCTATGAACTTTTAAAGTATATATTTGTGGTGTGCACACACACACACATATATATATTCTTATGTGTGTATACATATGTAGATGAAGATAAATAATTATATCTCAATGTAATTAATTTCTTTCATCACCCTATATACTTTACGATAAGTTATTTAAAAACCTTACTCTGATATTCTGAGAAGGGCTTCATAGGTTTCTCTAAGGAGTCCATGACACAAAACAAGTCAATGACGCTTGCTTTACATTCTCTAAATTTCTCAAATTTCAATCACCCAGTACTTGTGAATGATATATGATTCCATCAGATCAAACATCCTAAGTTCCCTATTAACAGTAAATAAATCCAAGGAATTCACCTGAGGAAGATCAAGATTGAGTGATTTATCCACATCTGAATCCTTCTCTTCAAACCAGTTCTAGCCCTGGTCTTTCAGCATAAACACTTGCCAGACCTCAGCTTGCTCAACTTGATTTCTGCCCATTTGATTTCAAGTTTGACTTTCAAGAAGTCCACGTTTTTGCCTTTTTGAGAACATCTTTTGCATCTTTTATCTAACTTGACTTACTGGCAGAATTGGAGAACCTGAGGCAGGAAATTCTGGTATCAAAGAGCTGACATTGACCAATGAATTTGACTTCTGCAGGGGAAATCCTTGCAGAATACTGAACAGGAAAACTGCTGGAGAGGCAGTCATCCAAAGTATGTAGATCATTTTGAAAAATAAACTAAGTTTGAGGCATAATGGTATAAGTAATAAGCTAAGACAGTGGAGACTTGAAAAGTACAGAAAGAGCCAAAGGGATCTTTTGAGATGCTAGAGACTGGTAAGTGAATTTCAGAGACAGATGTAGCTTATGTAGTACTAAGCATTATACACATTCTTAAATATTATGTATATAATTATACATGCTTAAGTAAAACTAATTACTAGTAATGGTTATAGAATCTCAGATTCAGAAAAGTCCACAGATGATACCTAGTTCATCCCTTTCCTGAATAAGCATCCTCATTACAAAACTGCAAAGGAACATATATATATATATATATATATATATATATATATATATATATGTGTGTGTGTGTGTGTGTGTGTGTGTCTGTGTATGTATGCATGTGTGCATGTATGTGTATATGTATGTATGTGTGTATGTGTATGCACATACACATATATGTACATGTGTGGTGTGTGTATGCATGTATACAAAATCTCCTTTGCAGTTGAAGCCCTCAGAAAAATGTTGGATGACCATTTATTACATCTTAATTGTTCTTTGCCAAGAAAATCCCAAATGGGATTACAAAGAGTCAGACATGACTGAAACAACTGAAAAAAAATTTTTAAGAGATTTTTCCACACATCAAGTTGCAATACACTTCTCTACAGTTTCTTACTACTCAGAGTTCAACCCCCAGATACTAAGCAATACAAATATGATTTCTCTTCCATGTGACAATCATAGAGATATGTAAAGACAACTATCAAGTCTCCTGAACACCCTGTTCTTTCTTCAGTATTTCAATGATCTTAAAGTGAATACTCTTATCAATGGTACCAATAGGAAACCATCCATACTTTCTCACCTGGGAGCTCCCTGTCAATGTCCCCCTATAATTCCTCCAGAGAGAGGCCACTCAACGTGGAGAACTTCCAATATGTCTCCCATTACATGGGTAGCAGTGCAGCACCTGGACGACACATCTGTTAACTCTGGTTTTTACTACCTGACCCACCTTCTCCAATAATCTGTCTCTTTAATGGTATCATTAAATGGTATCATATCTGCCTCTAGTGCTCAATTCATCCTCATTAACATCCTGCATCCTATTTATGTCCACCATATGTCTCTCTGTGCCCTCTGGGTGACCCATTCTCTTGTACCTTCTTAATTAGTATAGTAGGGAGTACCTATACCTATAAAAAATGAAACTAGCCTTGGATTCCTTAAAGCAGAGGAAAATCCACTTTTGAAGGCCTGGAACGCTTAGTTGATAGAAAATCAAATTTTTAATGAAGGCCCTAGGATTCAAGTCCCTAGTTAGGGATATTTTTATGTAAAAATAGTCCATATGTAAGCAAAAATGTATTATGACATATTTCATTTTAATATTGTATTTTAGTTCTTTAATATAGAAAAATTAACAATAGGAGACATTGTGTATAATGAACTTGCTACAAAGATGTACGGTGCCAGAAAGACCTAGGGTAGAATTCAGAAGACCTGGCTTCTACCTCCAACTCACTGTGTAATTACGGGATCTTTATTAGTCATTCCCCTCTTAGGGTCTCACTCTACATACCGGTAAAATTGGGAAGGATGGGCTAATAGTCTCAAGGTCACAGAATTTCTAAGATTCTAATCTATCTCAAGGCTATAGGTGTCTAAGTGTCAGACACTGTCTACTGAGAAAAACTCTCCCTCTCATTCTTGGATTAACGTGAATGCCAAAGAAAAGGGAATTTTTGAAGAGGAAAAACGTGAAATTTAAAAACCATAATTTATTTTAAATTATTAAAGCTGTTTCTCTTGAAATTATGCCTAAGGGAAAAAGTAACAAGACATAAAAAGACACCTATTTTCAGTTTAAGGGATCCAGGGATAAATGTACTCATGACAATTGTTTTGATTAATAATCTGTAATATGTGTGTTATGGCTTTTGATGACCAAAGAATTCATCACCAAGAGGTCAGATTCCTGGTAGAAATCCTCCAAAGATTTGGTAGGCAGGTCCTTGGAATGCAAAAACAGTTTGTTAATAGGGCAGTGAAAAATCTTATACATTTCCTTTTAATACTCCATATTTGTATCCCATAATTACGCTCTATTGGTACAGGGTTTGCATGTGGAGAAATCATTCAGAGCCCCAAATTTGTCATTATTCAATTTGCTCTCCCAACATATTCTGTGAGTGGTCAGACGCATGCTCCTATGTCTCAAATATTCTTGACACCATTCTGATGAGATAATGCCATATCCAACTAATGGAATCCTCCGCCTACGTCAAGCCCTATTATGACGATATGGACATGCTATTTGTCTATTTCCAAATTGGTGCCATGTTTGATCTCTGAATTGTAGGAGATATATGAAATTGTTCAATAGTGCTTTGTAATTTCTTCTTATTAATTCATGACTGGCACTATAATGCTAAAAGATCAGAAAAAGGAAAGGAGATAGAATGTTATTTTACTCATAAAACAAAGGTTTGACTTGAGTGAAAGAAATATGTGCATCTATATTAGATAATCAACCTGGCTTTGACTATTAGAGCAACTATCAGGTGTTTGTTTTTAATGCAAATGATAATTTTACAAAAGAATTTCTGCTACATGTTAATCACACTCTTACTAGCAAGACTTGAGTTCAAATCTCACCTCAGACACTTGACACTCACTAGCTGTGAGACCCTGGGCAAGTCACTTAATCTCTGTTTGCCTCAGTTTTCTCATCTCTAAAATGGAGATAATAGAACTCTTTATAGGATCAAATGTAATATTTGTAAATAAATAGATGTGTAAATAAAGATTTAAAATTGTTAGCTATTACTATTATTAAATTGATGAAGTTAAGTGACTTCCCAGAGTTAAATAACTTATATTCTTTAAAGGGGTGATAATGGAAATGATGACATTTACTGAAATGTTTTAGCTGACGTCTACTAACACTCACATCGCTGTGCTCATTTTCCTACTGAAGGCCTGGTTTTGAAGTCTCTTGAATAATTATGGTATAAATTCCAAATTTTAAAACACTTTCAGAGTTCAATTACTGGATTGAACCTTTCTCTTATGACAAGAAAAAAAGCTATTTAAAATTGAATGAAAGTGTGTGTGTTCATCCTTTGTTGCCAAAGAAGACCATGCCCATCAGAGAAATAATGACATGACTTGCACTTGACTTTGTTTTGAGTGAGGGAGGGCTGTGCAGGTCAGCAGCCTCACTTCTCCTCCAGAGCAGTCTGGATCCAGTGACCAGATATTCATCAGGATGACTGGAGATGACCCAGGATGAGGCAATTGGGGTTAAGTGACTTGACCAAGGTCACACAGCTAGTGAGTGTCAAGTGTCTGAGATGAGATTTGAACTCAGGTCCTCCTGACTCCTGCAACTGGTGTTCTATCTACTGCACCACCTAGATGCCCAAATAAAAGTAAGGAATAAGGATGGAAAGAAGAGATATTAGGCATAACAGTTATAGAATACAGTTAGAACTATAATAAGCAATTGGAATAAATGAACTCTAAGGTTCCTTCTGGTTCACAAACTTATGAATTATCACATATATATGTAACAAATTTTGACATGACCCTATTAGCAGTAGTACTAGTAATAAAAAATAATAGGAATAGCAATCTGGTATTATTAAAGAACATCAATCATTTTATTAATTATATGATACTCATTATTATTATGTCAAATACTTATTAATTGCTAATAGCATTTATGCTAGCAGCAGGCTGATAAGAAAATTATTAATAATAGTAGGCTTTTATCACAATTTTCTGTTTATAGATGATAATTCATCGGTTTTAGAATTATAAAAGTCATCTACTCCAAATCACTTCATGTTACAGCACAGGAAACTAAAGCCTCTAAAGGCAGAGTGACTTGGCTGAAGGAATCCAGGTAATAAGGAGGAAAGGTGTGATTTTAAGGGAGATCCTCTGACTCCATTTCCACCTCTCTCAACAATATACCATGTCCCAATCATTATTGCTTTGGGAATGTGGGCAAGTCACTTTTCATATTTGACCCATTTCCTAATTTGCATGAGTGTACGTGCACATACATGGATGTAGATGTGGGTATATGTACATGTATGTATATATGTGTGTCTGTGTATACACACACCCCATATAGATACAGATATACATACACATGCATACATACATATACCACACACACAGAGTAGTATATATATTTAGTATATATATATACATATATATTATAATAAAATAATAAACAAGGACAAGGATATCTGGAGGGTGCAGCATTGTAAGTATTAAATGAACTAATGTATGTAATGTGCTTTGTAAACCTTAAGGCATTGTGTAAATTCAGTTAACATCATCAGAGAGGCAAGACACCTTTTATACTGGCTTTCCACACATCCTACCTGGACAGACCAAGCTTTTCAAGCATCACAGTCAGTTATTAGGGAATACGGAGTAAAAGGGAAATTTTCCTTTTCTCCAGCTGTGTTTATCCAATTGCAACGTAAAGGTAACTTTGCATCAAATTGTTCAACATTATGGAGATGCATACAGTGGTATTTAATGTATAAAGAGGAATTAGCTCACTGTTATAAAATTAAGCATTTGCTATTTCAGCCATTTGAGTAACTGGAGTGTTTTCCTTAAAATGTACTTTTTAGCTTCCTAGAGTAAGCATCACATCCTCAGACTTTTCCAATACATATCCAGTCCTGGAAGTATACAGTAGGATTATACATTAAGTGGAACTGTTTCTGTTCATATGAACTGCATGAAAATTCAAATCACAGTAACATCAGGCTTCTTGGAAAATAAGTACTGAGCACAGGCTTTGCTTTTGTCGGTTTGACACCAAGTGAATTCTCCATGACCAAAGCATCCCTATAACTCTGCATGAACAGGGCTAGTGAGATTTGATTGCATCGGCCAGGTCTGGCAGAGAAATGATTGTGATGAAGGTCCAAGCCAGGCTCAGTGGCTAGAAGAGAAAAAGAATCCAGATTTTTAAAAATACCTACAGAGCTTTGTTTGGTAAATTTCTTTGAGTGAAGCTGAAACATGACAGAAAAAAATAATGAAGTCAGTTCAAAACACTACACTGACCATTAGAACTCTGAATTCCTGTCCTGGCTCATTTGCTAACTAGTCATGAGGAAAGGCATATCACCTCCCTTTCTTCATTCTTAGGTTCTTCTCATGTAGAATTATCTCTTTTGCAAAGACTGCTAATTCAACCAAACAACAAACATTTCTTCAACACCTTTATGTACCAGGCATTGGGTACACACATATGAAGAGTATAGCAATCTGTACTGTCACAAACTCCCTAACATCCCTCCATTGTATAACATGGCCTCAAATTCTGACTAGTGTCATCAACATAGTGTAACATCTGAGTAACCTGATACTAAATTCTATTTGGACATACACACAGCACAGGAGGAGATTTGCTGCTTGAATTCGGTTACTGGAGAAGAGATTCCCTTTCTGTTGCTTTGTGAGATTATGATTATCATGGAGTACTTTACAGGGGAAAGAGAGGAAAGATGATATCAAAGAATGACGGGCTTAATTATTGGTGTTTGATCTTATCCTAATTTGACAGAGTCTCTTTTACTTTGAAATAAAACATCCCTATTTAGAGCAACAGGACTTTTTCTGGGAAAACCGGAACAGGTGACCTTTCCTGTTACTTGCTCCAAAATTGGCTACCTCCTGGATCTCTGAGTATAACTTCTATTAACCTTGCCCAGGATTATAATGGTGACTACATTCTTAAACTGAATCCACCCTTAGTGGAATTATTCACAAATTACCATGACTTGACAGTTAATTTCATGGTCAGTCCACAAAGCTGAAAAGGAAGATTAACATTAAGTACAACCTGAGAAGATCTTTTTTTAAAATTACTCTGGAATAACTTCTGAAATCCTAAAATTCTTTCTTATTTCTTTATAGAAAGTCAGATTCTGGGGGGAGGAGCCAAGATGGCAGAGTAGAAAGATTCACATATGCTAGATCCTAACCCACAGCCCATAAAATATCTATGAAGAAGAACTCCCAACAAATTCTGGAGCAGCAGAAGCCACAGAACAATGGGGTGGAGGAGATTCCTGTTCCAGAGAGACCTGAAAAACCGACACCAAAGGTCCGTTGCACACTGGACGCAGAGCAGAGCCCAGCCCTGCCTTGGCACTGGCACCAAGAGGAGCAGGTCTGAGCAGGCTTCAGGGACAAAATCTCCAGCAGCCACATAGCTCCCTCCACCCACAGACACCAAAGGTCAGTGAGAGTGCCTTTTTGGCTGGTGGAGAAGGGAGCGGGGTGTCTCCATAACTCAGGCCCCCTTGGGAGGCAGCAGTGTACAGGGGCTCCCAAAGCAAGCAGGAGCTCAGATCCATTATTGAAGATCTCTGCATAAACTCCCTGAGGGAATTGAGCCCTGTGTGGTGGCCCTGCCCCTACCTGAGCACCTGAATTTAATCTCACACTGAATAGTAGCCCTGCTCCCACCTGAGCACCTGAATTTAATTTCACACTGAATAGCAGCCCCACCCCTGCCAAAAGCCCTGAGGCTGGGAAGCAGCATTTGAATCTCAGACCCCAAGCACTAGTTAGGCAGCTCTGAAGGCAAGGTGGGGGTAGAGAGGAATCTCAGAAGTCAAGTAACTGGCTGGGAAAATGCTCAGAAAAGGGAAAAAAATAAGGCCATAGAAGGTTACTTTCTTGGTGAACAGATATCTCCTCCCTTCCTTTCTGATGAGAAAGAACAATGCTTACCATCAGGGAAAGACATAGAAGTCAAGGCTTCTGTATCCCAAACATCCAAAATAAATATTCAATGGGCTCAGGTCTTGGAGGAGCTCAGAAAGGATTTTGAAAGGCAAGTTGCACAGATGGAGGAAAAACTGGGAAGAGAAATGAGAGAGATGCAAGAAAAGCATGAAAAGCAGGTCAACACCTTGCTAAAGGAGACCCAAAAAAATGCTGAAGAAAATAACACCTTGAAAAATAGGCTCACTCAATTGGCAAAAAGAGGTGCAAAAAGTCGATGAGGAAAAGAAGGCTTTCAAAAGCAAAATTAGCCAAATGGAAAAAGAGGTCCAAAAGCTCACTGAAGAAAATAGTTCTTTCAAAATTAGAATGGAACAGATGGAGTCTAATGACATTCTGAGAAACCAAGAAATCACCAAACAAAACCAAAAGAATGAAAAAATGGAAGAGAATGTGAAATATCTCATTGGAAAAACAACTGACCTGGAAAATAGATTCAGAAGAGACAATTTAGAAATTATGGGACTACCTGAAAGCAATGATCCAAAAAAATGAGCTTAGACATCATCTTTCACGAAATTATCAAGGAAAACTGCCCTGAAATTCTAGAACCAGAGGGCAAAATAAGTATTCAAGGAATCCACCAATCAATGCGTGAAAGAGATCCAAAAAGAGAAATTCCTAGGAACATTGTCGCCAAATTCCAGATTGCCCAGGTCAAGGAGAAAATATTGCAAACAGCTAGAAAGAAACAATTCAGGTATTGTGGAAATACAATCAGGATAACACAAGATCTAGCAGCTTCTACATTAAGGGATCAAGGGGCATGGAATATGATATTCCAGAAGTCAAAGGAACTAGGACTAAAACCAAGAGTCACCTACCCAGCAAAACTGAGTATAATACTTCAGGGGAAAAATGGTCTTTCAATGAAATTGAGGACTTTCAAGCATTCTTGATGAAAAGACCAGAGCTAAAAAGAAAATTTGACTTTCAAACACAAGAATGAGAGGAAGCATGAAAAGGTAAACAGCAAAGCGAAGTCATAAGGGACTTACTAAAGTTGAACTGTTTACATTCATGCATAGAAAGACAATATTTCTCATAGAAGAGGCAGGTAGGAGACTTTTTAGAGGACGAAAAAGGAAGGGAGCTGACAGAAAAACATGAAGTTTACTCTCATCACATTCGACTAAAGGAAGGAATAAAATGCACACTCATTTTGACATGAAAACCTATCTTACAATATAGGAAAGTGGGGGAGAAGGGGATAATCAGGGTAGGGGGGATGATGGAAGGGAGGGCAATGGGAGGAGGGAGCAATTTGAAATCAACACTCTTGGGGAGGGACAGGATCAAAAGAGAGAACAGAAGCAATGGGGGCAGGATAGGATGGAAGGAAATATAGTTAGTCTTACATAACACGACTATTATGGAAGTTATTTGCTAAACTACACAGATATGGCCTATATTAAATTGCCTGCCTTCCCAAAGGGAATGGGTGAGGAGGGAGGGATGGGGAGAAGTTGGAACTCAAAGCTTTAGGAACAACTGTCGAGTGTTGTTCTTGCTACTAGGAAATAAGAAATACAGGTAATGGGGAATAGAATGTTATCTGGCCCTACAGGACAAAAGAGAAGATGGGGACAAGGAAAGGGAAGGATGATAGAAGAGAGGGCAGATTGGTGATAGGGGAAATTAGAATGCTTGGTATATTTGGGTGGGGGGAGGGGACAAATGGGGAGAAAATTTGGAACCCAAAATTTTATGACAATGAATGTAAAAAGTTAAATAAATAAATTTAATTTAAAAAAAAAGAAAAAGAAAGTTAGATTCTAATTTAGATGAATCTTTAATGTTCAAAAGATTGGTAAGGCAAGTAAATTATCTAGGAAGGAACATCAAGCATGCATGAAGAGATCAGCTACTTTGTTTCTATCGAAGTCCCTCAAGGTAGCACTAGAGAAAATGAAAATTCAATTCTTTAAATCAAAGAAGCAATGTCAAATATAATATTGCTTGATATTGGGTAGGTTTAGGGTATGTTAGACCTTGAAAGTGAAACTGATTCTTTGACTTATTGGATTAGTGGTTTAGTTGATAAGTAAGTAATAACAGATGAATGGAAATAGTTTAGGGAGAAAAATCAAGTGTACTTAATCAGGCCTAATTTTGTCCTAGTTCAGTAAGACACAGCAGGACTGAAATCAGACTTCTTTATGCAAGACTCATCTCAGGAAGTAGTAAAACTTCAGGAGATGGAAGACAACTCCTTCTGTCTTAATGTTATTGATCTGACATTTGGGGCTTATGGAAAGATGAACTATATCTCATAGGCCAATAGAATGCCCCTCTCACGCAGGGAAAACTATGGCTATCCTAATCACATAACAATACAGTTGTTGGAAAGCTGGAAAAAAAAAAAAGATTGATAAGAGTAGTCAGGTGAATAAGGATGGAAGAATTAAAAATAGGAAAGGGAGATGGGATAGAAAAGAGAACTTGTGGGTGTAGCCTAGAAATGGAAGCACAATGGTAGGTATGTGTGAATGGATTGGTAGAGTGGAAATTTGGTTTTAGAGGATCTGGGGTCAAGTCTCAGCATATACTCTCTGTAGGGTTAATTGAAAGAATATAAATGCAGCAAAATACATATGATTCTATTTATGAGAAATACTATAGGAGAGTTTATACTAATATGAAATTATATATATGTATAATATGTGTATGTGTATATACACATACATACATACACACATGTGTATGTGTGTGTGTATATATATACACATATACTCTGTGTGTGTGTGTGTGTATACACACACTCTAATTTACTAAGGTCCTACTTCTGATGACTCTTTATGGCATGAAATTGACTCAGGTTTCTCCCAACATTTTCACTGGAGGAGGGCACCCAGGTCAGTCTCCAGGCCGTACTTTGGGCTTCCTCCATCAATATGGATACTTTTATGCCTTCCTCCCCTGTCCCTTTCATTTTCCTTGTATGTATTGTCTTGTCCCATTAGAATATAAGCCCTGTGAGGGCAGGGACTTCCATTAGACTCTCAGTACTTAGCATAGCACCCAGCACAAAAGTAATAAATATTAGTTGAGTGACTTTGGAATCCACAAAACTGGTCCTCTATTTGAAAAACAGTATATAATCAATGTATAATCATTCATAAAAGAAATAGCAACCTGTAAATAATAGGCTTTCAGTTTCACGTGAAATCATCTTTTTTTTTTTAGTTATATATGTTATGGAAATATTTGTTTTATTCCATGAATTAAAATTTTAATATATCTTTTAAAAAGTCCTATTCCATCAAAGTAACCTTGGATTTTGAAAAGATATGCTAGAAGATTACAAGTGCTTTCAGTTCTTACCAAGTTTGAAAGGATTCACATGTAGGCTTAGGGACAGACTATATCTGTCATCCGAGGACAGGCAGTGCTGATTTCATTGACAGTAATCACTTCAAGACTGGCACCAGACAACAAATTATTCTGCTCATAGAATCTTATTAAAACTGAGATATGAAAGGATTGCAATTATTATTGGTGAAGGGAGTCCTCACAATGAAGAACTCATGGGTCTTTTGGAATACTAAGTATTGTAAATATATTGCAATTTAAACTTTACCAAGTGCTTTCTTTCCCTTACATAATCTCATTTGAACAATACAAGTCTGTAAAGAAAGGCCAAAAGAAAATAAAATCATGTTTTCCCACTTTTATAAATGAGAAAAGGGAATTTATTTTGTTTACATATAAAATGACTAAATGGAGCAATTTTATTATCTTTTTCTAATACAAATAGGTATCCTTTGATTATATGATTCCTCACCTTTAATGTGGCTAGGGTTTGGAATAGAATACCTATAACCCCATCTTTTTACATGTTAAAGGCTAGCTGAGCAAGAGATGAAATGTCTAAGTGAAGTTACCACCCTGACATCAATAGCAAACCATTAAAATTGTTTAAGTGACATATAGTCAGGTAGTCAGGGAAGAAGATACCAAGATTTGTTTCTGCCATGCTTTCAGTATGCCAGGATCAAATAGGATGAGTAGTGAGTTATGAATATGAAGTACCCTTAATTCATGTAGAGGACATCACATTCTAGGTTTTCTGTCCAAATCTTTGGGAAATGATACAACAACACACATAATGAGCACTGCAATTTGAAATTTCCATGAAATTCATGCTGGAAAAGGTAAGGAGGAAAGGGATATTCCCTGCACTTGTAAGTTCATCAACATAGGCTAACCTTAGATTTCCCAAGAACAGTTGGCATTTTCTCCAAAACTTAAAAAGTCATAATCTTAGAGAGTTTCCTGGAGTCAGTGAGAGTTTAAGTGACTTGTTCAGTCATGCAAGTCAGAGGGAAGACTTGAACTCAGGTTTTCTTAAGTTTCAAAGTCAACTCTCTCTTCACTATGCTGTATGAATTGGAGAAGATAGCAAAAAAAAAAAAAATGAGAAATTCAATTCACGTTGTTTTCAAAAGTACTTGACCAAGCCTTGCACATATGGCCACTTAATGAATTCTTTAATGTTTCCTGGTATGATTTTCAGGCTAAGATCCATACAGCAGCAGTATATTAACTGAAACCTTTGTGGATTCAAAAGAATAAGTCTACTACAATCAAAGGGGACTTCAAAGTGCAGTTGATGTGTTTTCCTGAGTACCATGGAGAAAGAGAGGCAGCAGAACAAATCAGAGACTCTATTTGACTTTTATGACAAAGAAAAGAAGATATTGCAAACAGGCACTATGTCCTTCAAACTCAGAATATTCTTGGCATATAGAAGATATTTAATAAATACTTGTTTACATATATACATATACACACACATGTACACAACACACATGTATGTATTATATACATATGTGTATATATACATGTGTGTTTACATACATGTACCATTGAAAGGTGCCTGTTTACAGGATCATGTTGGTTATTTACAACATACACAAGCTATGGAGCTAGTGATAGTTTGACATTGTTGTATTATGCTGTATTATGTAAATGTTATGTTTCCCACTGTCAAGTAATTGGTATAAGATCAAATTATAGATGGGTTGCCTGAAACTAGATATTTATTTTGTTTCTAAATGAATTAGCACTATATAAAAGTGACTGTAGAAAATTTCATTACCAATTTTAAGAGCAAAGGCATGGTTAGCATTACAATATTTGTAAACTGATACTTGAGAAATGTGAGGTGAATTTGGTTTAGTTCTATGACCTATACTTTCTGTAGCCAAAGGTAATTAGTAACTCAATCATCTGGTTAAGAAGCAGGAAATACACAATTTTCTTCTAAATCTTTACCAAAGATGAATCATTTCCCTCTAATTTTATGATTTCAAAATCTCTCAGAATGAAGAAAAGAGGGTCTGTCACCTGCGAGTCCTACTTCCTTGGTTTTTTCAAAGCTGCCAACTTAGAAAGATCTTCCAAATTTTAGCACAAAATGTCACAAATGAACAAAAGAAAAAGATCAGAGCAGGTGGTTGTGTTCTCTTTAGTGAGCCTTTGAATGAATTCTACATAAGTTACAAAATCCAGCAGGCACCAAAGTTGATTAGGCTACCCAAGCCAGAATAATGTCACATTTCCTTTAGGTGTCTACATAACTTACTGCAATAAAGCAATTCAACCCAAGAGAGTGTGTGACGCAAGTTTTCTTCTTTCTTTCAGCTGGCTCAGCTATAATGTCATCTCTGAATGACTTATACCATGCTGACAGTGTCTAAGTAAGATTGGAAAAAGCTGCCCTGCCCACTGTACGTAATTGTTTAATTTTCTTTCATGTTTACACCAAGTGTCCTGGAATATTTCCATTAACCTTTTTACATGCCAGACTAAAAAAAGGTACTGACTTCATTTGAGACCTTGTGTGGTCTCTGTTACAAAATTTCCATTGGTAAACTGGAGAAAACTTGGTGGTAAGGAGAGAGGAAAAACATTGCACAGTTCTACTTGAGACACAGTACCTGAAGGCTATATCTGTCTATCTGAACTGCATTGGTGGGTATAGAAGTGGAAAGTAAGAGTTAAATGCTAGATATGTTGCAGAAATAAAATAAACGACACAGGGCTAAGTACTTGATGGCAGAAGGGTTGGGGATGGCAGGAGAGGAACAGGCTTTAATGATCAGGATGATGGTAATGCAATCAATACAAAGAGATAACGAAAAGAGAGAGCAAAAGAAGTGAGGAGCTCAGGCTTATAGAGGTGCAGACATCAAGTATGCTCAGAGCTACAAAACATGTACCGTGGTATTTGATGGCAGAAGGAAGGATTTGAAGGCACCTTAAACTCAATAGGGCCCAAACTAAAATAACTCATTCTCCTCAATTCTGCTTCTCCTGACAGCACTGTGTTTGTAGCATTATGAGGTGGAAATACCATTGGAACTCTGAGTGAGAGTCAGGATATGGCATTTACCAGGAAAGTCAAACCACATCACCAGAAAAATTACCATCTGCCCTCAGATCTTAATAGGGATAACATTGAATACAACAGCCTTGGGTATGACAGTGCCAACCTCCACTCCCAGCACAACAGCCATACCTCCAGCCCACCTTATACAGTCATCAATAAGGGTGGAAATCATTGAAGACAGGGATGGGGTGCATTCTCATCATCTCCAACAACAGGTGCTAATCAACTAATGTCAAAAGGTAGACAGATACAGAAGCCCTGGGAGGGGCAGCACCCCTCCTTCAAAACTGCCATTTCTGTTTCTAGGGCAGTCATCACAGCCATCATCCAGGGAAGAAACTCCTGTAAAGAAAGGATCAACCATTCCCACCAATTACCAATTGTCATACAAAGGGAAGGCAAGTCAGCCAAGCCAAAGCAGCAAGGGATTCTGAGGGAGAGACAGGAGGCACTATGTGTCATGTAAATGAAACCATCACCCTGATCACTTAACACAATCACTGTTTCCCATCAATATGGATGGGGATAGCCCATGATATTGAACCCAGGAGTCTTAGGAAGAGCAATATTTCCTTCCTGGTGCCTTGAACTATCATACCAGGAAGCAATCCCTTATAACAGGAGCCACATATGCCAGTGATTGCCTTTGCAGGGATTAAAGCCACAAATATCAAAGACTTGGAAAAGACAGCTCTTGCCACCAAAGTCCTTGGCAGCATCAAATGGTTCAGGTGCA
This sequence comes from Bettongia penicillata ogilbyi, assembly GCA_023548195.1. Taxonomy (NCBI): domain Eukaryota; kingdom Metazoa; phylum Chordata; class Mammalia; order Diprotodontia; family Potoroidae; genus Bettongia; species Bettongia penicillata. The sequence continues at coordinate 20,837,115 of JAJHZJ010000453.1, forward strand.
GAAACTGGTATATCACTCATTGAAATAGCATCAAATAAAAGGGATTAATATCTGCTTTGCCACTGTACCCTAAAGACGTCAGGACTTTTCTACGTGACTTGCAGAAAGCTTCCATACATATTATCTCTCCCAGTAGAATGTGAATTCTTTGAGAGTAGGGACCTTCTTATATTTTTGCTTTCCCAATGCTTAGCACAATGCTTTTTCAAACAGTAAGCACTTCCTAAATGCTTCATTCATTCATTTGGAGTCAAAGATCTGGGCTCAGTTGAAACCTCTACTCTTTAGTACCTGTGTGATCACAATTGGAAAAACCAATTAACTTTTCTTGGACTCAGTTTCTTCCTCTGTAAAATGAAGGGAGTTATCCTACATGAACTCTCAAATATTTTCCAACTATAAAGTCCTCTGATCCCATGAAGACAGACATCATGACTGCCTAGGGAAGGGGGTGGGTCATATTCAAATACCTCTAAATGGAGTTTTATTGCCTTCAATGCATTATCCAGAGTCCTTTGCTCATTTCTCTCATCATTCTTGAGGGGAGAATGGGGTGGAAAATAGTGGAACGAATAAAAGGACTTGAGTTCCAGGAAATTGTCCCTAATTGATTTCAATGTACCCAGTGGGAAATTAAGATTAACAGAAAATGTGCAATTCACATTTCTTTGTCCAATTTCCTATCTGTCTGATAGTAATATGTGGGCCAGGGAGGATCAGAGAGGACATTGCAGTAAGACAGACAATAGCCTGCAGTTTCAAATTCCCATGCTTTTCAAACCTCAGTTTTAAGCATATGAAGAAAGATGCTACCTACGACCAAAGAAAGAAATGATAAATATATATAGAATAATTTTACACACAGATATATAAATATGTGTATATATGTATATATATATACATATGTATATATATACATATACATACATGTACACACACCTATTTGTACCTCATGGTTGTGTGGATGAGAAAAAAGAAATTTACATAATAATGCTGTTATATATTAGAAGGCAAATTGAGCATAGTAGATTTACAGTTTCAGGCATAACCACCTTTTTACTGTACTATGTCATGGAAATTCTTGTTTTATTCCATATATTAAAAATAACATTTAAAAAGGGGAAGCAACAGATGAATAAAAGTGATCTAACATCCTAAGATAGCATCAAAACATTTATTTAGCTGACCATGAAAACTCATAATTATCATAGCAAAATTGTATCTTGATTACAAAATGCTTAAGGCAAACACAACCCTGACAAAATCTTAAGGACTTAGGTCCTTGGATCACATTTATGAGGGAATTTAAACTGTGTTTCTTGCTGGTGTGGAATAAGATCTTTCATAAAAGAGACATGTGAGTCAGTAACTGGTCTACTCAGCAGTAACCAACCAACTCCTATGTTCCCTGCCCTATTTAGTATATTTATTGGTGTGGTTCATTAGATATTACTTCATAGCACCCTTGTCACAATGGACTAAAAAGAAAAGATGTTTTATTGAACCCAATCTGTAATGCACAAAATAAAACCTGTACCACAAATAGTAAAACATTGTAGACATCCCTTCTATCTGGATAGCTTAAGGACTTTAGCTGTCATTTTTGTGGACCTCTCTGTCTCTCTCTCTCATTCGTATGGAGGCCAGATCAATTTTTTACAAGTCCTCTTCCTTTTACCCTACAATGCAGTTCTGCCCTTAGATGTTTGCTCTAGGAAGAATAATTTCCCTATCATTGGCAGGTAGTTGCCTGTTAGAAATTCGTTCTTTGACTTTGGCCCAGTGGAGTGCACGTTCACCTTGAAAATTATGCTGTTTTTCTTAATGTGTACATTTCTCTGAATTATAGCTATCCATTCCCCAGCTTTTTCCACTGCTATCATGAGCATCTTGGTAACTGTCAATGAGTCCATGCTAGGATTTTCTACCTCCCTTAGGAATGGTCTCTTGTTTTGCCTATGTAGTCAGTTAAAACTCTTGACTCCCAAATCCTCATGTCAGGATAATGGATAAGAATGGGTCACTACCGGAAATTATGGCCAACTAAACATAAAAGGGGAACTGTAATATTTTCCTGATAATAAAAAAGAAAGCAACATTGAAATTATATTAGGTTTTAGGCTAGAATAAAATCAAATAAACTTCAGCATTATTTAGTATCCCATTGTTATCCAGAGGAGGATTTTTACAGTAATAAATAATCACTTAATGATAATCCAATGGTTGATTTCTCTTAGCAGAATTCTAGTATATGAGATTATATATATATATATATATATATATATATATATATATAGGTAGATAGACAGATAGATAGATAGATAGATAGATAGATGATGGATAGTTGGAAGAAAGGAAGGAAGTTAGAAAGGAATGAGAGGAAAAGAAAGGAAGAAAAGAAGGGAGAGAGAAAGATGAAGGGAAAAAGGGAGGAAGACAGGGAAAGGAAAACCCTATTTTATCTGATCAGAATGCTTCATAGGATCCTGGCATCATAGCCACAGAACTGTTAGGGATTAAAGAGCTCTAATAGTCCAACCCACTCTTTTTCTATAAGGAGACAAAGACCAAGAAAGGTGAAGTTACTTGCCCACAGACACTAAGTCCAGAGTCAGGGATTTGAACACAGACCTTTATATTTCCCAATTCATCATTCTTCCATTATACAATAAAGTTAGAACATACTAAAATATACTAAAAATCAGCTCCCCCAAAATTGCAGGAGCAAATTGATCCAAAGTTAGTCTAAGGAAACACCTGAAGAACTGAACTGAGAGAGGTGGGTATTTCCATATCATTGCTCTTGCTTCAATCCAATCATAAGTATATTATCGGGGATTTGTGGGATGTTATGTAAATATGGAAGCTATGTAATAACAAAATACAGGAAATGTGACACAATAACCTAAAATTGCCTATAAATCACAGGGCATTCTAGAAGGAACTAGAGAAGTTATCTTATGATCTCCAGATTGATGAGTTATAGTATCAATTGAGAAATATGCATAATTTAATATGCTACTGTTAATAACTACTTTAAAAAAGCTTTCACCCTTTTCATATGTCTGAATAATAGATCTTTCAAGTAGTTCTCACTTGCATTTCTGCCTTTTATAGTAAAGTACTTCAGCAGATTCATTTAGGACCATGTTCCTGAATATCAAAGCAACCTGTTGGGAAAATGAAATTCATTCTCATTGCTCATTGGGTATTGTGTTGTTCAAAAAAAAAAATAGCTATCTAAGACTAACTAGCTGTTTTGCTGAGTTTCCATTGATTTGTTCTTACTGAAATTAATTAAACCAGTTTGAGTGTTGCAGAAATATCCTTTAACATCTGGAGTCTAATGAATCACAGACAAGCTTAGGAAAGTCACAGGAGAGAAGAAAAAGATCGAATCTAAAAGCATTATTAAGCTCCCACTGTGTACCAGACATTAGGCTACATGTTGGGGATACAAAGAAAGGAAAGGTGAAGAAGAAAAATTCCCTGCTCTTAAATGCCTACGGTTTAATAAGGAAGACAGTATGCAAACAATTATGTACAAACAAGACATAGATAAGATAAAATAGAGATAATCAACAGAGATAGGGCACCAGGGGAATTAGGGAAGACTTCTTGGAGATGGAAGGATTTTAACTGGAATGGGAATGAAGGTAGGCAATCCAGGAAATAGAAATGAGGAGGGAGAAAAATCTAGACATGGGAGTACCCAGTGAAAACACAAGTGAGTCAGGAGATCAAAGGGTGTTTTCAGAAGAAAATATCCAATGTATAGGAAAAGCGAATAGAAAGAAGGTAAAACAAAAGAGAATAAAGGAAAGGAAAGCACAGAAAGGCACCCCCAGAAATAGAGTTTTTATGTTGGTGTTGATAAGGAGGCTGATGCATCAGAGAATGAAATAATCTAAGGCAGGTGTTCCTTAACCTTTCTGTGTGTGTCATGAACCTCACTTTTGCAGTCTGGTGAAATCTATGCAGCCCATCTCAGAATGATATTTTGGAATTCATAAAATATGTAAAATTACAAAAGAAAACAAAGTAGAGTGAAATACATTTTTAAAAAATTTTTTCCATTCAATTTCATAGCTACTACCTTACCAAAATCTGTTCGTGGATCCTAATTTAACAAATCCTTGTCCAAGGGAAGGAAATCAGCATTCTAGAAATTTGTAACCAAAACCAGCCCCAAAAGTCTCACTGACATTTCCTGATGTCCAAGCTGTAAATGACTAATTACTTTTTTGTTTAGAAAGAAGTAACTTCACTCTCTCCTCTTTGACCACTCCCATATTTCAGCATACATTCCTGCATAATTGGTGGCTTCTCTAATTGCAATGTACGTTTACAACATGGTAAGGAGAAACAAGACCATCTACACAGTATTACCATGCCTCTAACCTAGAGGAGAGAAGTTGCAGGTGCCATATGGAGCATCAGTAACTTAATATGTCATCATTAGGATAATAAGACATGGAAATAAACATAAAAATAGCCTGTATAATGTGGGAATCAATGTTTCCTTCCTACTCATTTAAGAAACAACAGGAAAACTTGCTATAGTTTTTTTAAAGAAAATTACAAACTTTATCAAACAAGGGAAAATGAAAAACACATGGTTAATTCCATGAATGAAGCCTTTTAAAAGACTGACTCTCCTTACCCCAACTCCTCCACCAACTAAAGAAAAGGGGGAAAATAACCAACTAAAATACCTTGTCAGTAATGCCTCCTGTATCATCCTATCTTTAACCAGGCCCTGGTAGCAGGTGAAATAAAGAAAGTCTGAGGACAGCTAGTGGAATGGAAGATCTTTAATATTCAAAAGCAGTCAATGTCAACAAATTATGGCACCATCAACATAATCTCAAACTGGTTTAGTCTTGGCCCAGTCCATTTAACAGTGTCCCAGAGAAATTCATCAGTCTTTACAAAGTCTGTATAATAATGAAATATCTGAATGACAATCAGGGTAAAAATTACCAAGCTGCAGACCTTGTCCCTTCAACACTAAGAGGCAGGTGAATACAGCTGAAAAAAAGAACAATGCTTGGAGTCACTTATCCCTTGTGAGGCTAGCTATCTTGATCACCTCAGCAAAGTCACTTGCCTTCCTTGGCTTCAGATCCCTCAACTTTAAAAGGAGAGGTTTGAACTAAATGGCTTCGGGTGTGCTTCTTAGAGGAACCTCTGTGTTCTAGATGTGATCTAGATATTCATAAGTACTTGAACAGTTAGCAAAATAAATTGTTCAGGGTATTCACATAACTGCTGTTGTTCTTTGTTCACAGAGATCATAACATCAGGAAGGTGATGCCATGACTTGCAAGTGAATTGGATTTAAGTGAGGAAGGGCTGTGCAAAGTCATTACCCTCACTTTCTCCTCATTCTGATATAGAATAGATTGCCTGATATCTTGCCACTGGACTCAGTTCTGTAAAAGAAGAAATTCATGTAAATTTTCTGAATGACTGAAGAGGAAATTGTGGTGTAAATGAATGGCAATGAATCTGTTGCAAGTTTGATCTCTCTCGTAAGACTTTGGACAAATTGACCTCTCCGGGCTTCAGTGTCCTTGATAAAACAAGGGGGTCAGACTACATGGTTCTAAAATGTCTTTCAGCCTAACATCTTTGATGCTGTGACAGTATGATCAGAGAGTTAAAAGAGTCTTTATTGTTCAGGCATTTCAGTCATGTCCAACTCTTCAAGACATCATTTGTGGCTTTCTTTTCAAAGATAATTGAGTGGTTTGCCATTTCTTTCTCCAACTCATCTTACAGATGAGAAAACTGAGGTAACCAGGGTTAAATGACTTGCCCAGGGTCACAAAGCTAGTAAGTGACTGAGGCCAGATTCAAACTCAGGAAGATGAGTCTTCCTCACTTCAGATCCAGCGCTCTACTCACTACACCATCTACCAAGAAATTATTTTGTTTCTTTTGTCATCAAACAAGATCATGGCTAATACATCTCAGATGAATAAAAAAAATATTCAATCAAGGATGCAGCATGATACAATGACTTGAGACCTGCTTCTGGAGTCCAAGGAACTGGATTCAAATCCCATCTCTGATATATACTATCTGTGACTACAGGAAAAGACCCTTAATCTTCCTGTCTCCTAGTTTCTTCATTGGTAAAATGAAGGAATTTGACTCTCTGACCTCTGGAGCCCCTTCCAGCTTGAATTCATGATCCTAAGTATTTAATGAGGAGACCCACATGCCCAGCTCTGTATGAGGGACAATTAACCTGACAACAGTTATTTCCTTTAAAATTGCCTATGAAGGGCTCATTTCTAAAATATATAGAGAACCAAGTCAAATTTATAAGAATACAATCCAGTCTCCACTTGATAAATGGTCAAAGGATAAGAACAGGCAGTTTTCATAAGAAGAAACTAAAGCTATCTATAGTCATATGATAAAATTCTCTAAATCACATTGATTAGAGAGATGCAAATCAAAACAACTCTGAGGTACCACCACATCACACCTATCAGATTGGCTAACATGACAAAACAGGAAAATAATAAATGTTGGAGAAGATGTGGGAGAGTTGGAACACTAATTCATTGTTGATGGAGCTATGAGCTGATCCAACCATTCTGGAGAGCAATTTGGAACTATGCCCAAAGGACTACAAAAATGTGCATACCCTTTGACCCAGCAATACCACTTCTAGGGCTGTATCCCAAACCAAAGAGATCATAAAAACAGGAAAAGAATCCATATGTACAAAAATGTTTACAGCAGCTCTCTTTGTGGTGGTCAAGAACTGGAAAGTGAGGGGATGCCCATCAATTAGGGAATGGCTGAAAAAGTTGTGGTATATGAATGTAATGGAATACTATTGTGCTATAAGAAATGATGAACAGGTAGACTTCAGAAAAACCTGGAAAGACATATATGAACTGATGCTGAAAGAAGTGAGAAGAGCCAGGAGAACATTATATACAGTAACTACCACAGTGTGCGAGGACAGATTTTGATAGACTTAGCTCTTCACAGCAATGCAGGGACCTAGAACATTTCCAAAGGACTTACGATGTGAAATACCACCACCATCCAGAGAAAGAACTATGGAGTCAGCATTCAGAATGAAGCAGCCTATTTTCTCCTTTATGTTTGTTTTTCTCATGGTTTCTCTCATTCATTTTAATTCTTCTATGCAACATAACTAAGGTGACAATGTGTTTAACAGGAATGCATGTGTAGATTTCATATAAGATTGTATGCCTTCTTGAGGAGGAAGGGGTACGAGAGGGAGAAAATTTGGTACTTTTGGAAGGCTTGTTGAAAACTGAAAAAAATGTATAAATTTTTCAGAAAATGGCATCTAAGAGGCCCTCAAAAATCACTTCACTCAGCCACGAGACTCAGTTTTGATGGATGGGGATGGGAATTTCTTGACCCATCAGAACCAAAGCTTCAATGCCTCTAATACCATCCAACTCACACTGAGCACTCCCACTTCCATGATACTCAGAAAGCTTTGTCATTCTTAGCGTTTCAATCAGTTACTCCCCATCACTTTTAATTTGTATCTACTGAAAGGATTTCAATATTCCCCACCATAGCTGGTTGAGAGCCTTGAAAGCACAGTGATTTCGACATAATCCACTGGTGAATTATAAAGGCAAAGGCTTGTCCCAATCAACTGGCTTCACTTATTTGTTGACAAACTGTGCCTGAGGCCAAAGCATCAGTGAAAACTGAGTAGACAGCAGATTAGCTATGAAGATAAAAAGAAAAACATTCCAAATGGGTGCAGAGGTGACTCTTCCAATGTGGGGAGCCTGCTTTCCAATTTCCTAACTCAATTTGACTGTCATCTGAGAGGAAACAGCAGAGGTAAACAGAGGCATTTTAAAATAGCACTTTGTGGAAGAAGGGGGGTGTTTTTAGATAGAGAAACATTGACAGTGGGGAGAGCTGACAACAGCTGAGAGAAATAAATGAGTTTCATAGTGAAAAGCAATAAATTGATTTACTTTGTCCAAAGAAGTAAATTGTCTTTTAAAAAATTACATTAACATGCAAAAGTTATAAATAGTTTAGTTTCAATTAGCTCTTTGCAGTAAGATTTTTTTTTTCTTTTTGGGTGATTAATTACTGCTAAAGGTCTATTTGCCAAAGGAAGTCTTACTTATTAGAAGTGGAAGAAGTTTGGTTCTTTGTTTTTGAACTGTCTGGGTCTACCGCACTCCCACTGAATCACCAAGCAAAAACAGTCTAGTAATATCTCTGGGATTCAGTGTCCTTCTTGATAAAACAGTGCAGGGTTCAGACTGCATGATCCTAAAATGTCTTTCAGGCTAAAATCTTTGATGCTGTGACAGTATGAACAGAGTTAAAAAAGACGCTGTTCAGTCATGTCCAACTCTTCATGAGTCCATTTGGGGTTTTCTTTCAAAGATAATGGAGTGGTTTGCCATTTTCTTCTCTAGCTCATTTTACAGATGAGGAAACTGAAGTAAATAGAGTTTAGTGACAAACAGAAGTGAAGTGATTTGCCTGAGGGTTTCACAGCTAGCAAGTTTCTGAGATATTCCAGACTTTATCCACTGTGCCACCTAACTGCATTTAGAAAGAATACTGGACTAAGAATCACCAGTCATGACAGGTGAAATAGAATCCTAGTTGGGTGTTTACTTCCTTGGTGACTTTAGAAATATGAAAGTTCACTCTAGCCCTGGACTTTCCACACTGTCCTTATGACTCCTCTTTCAGATTGATTTCTTTCTTGCAGAACCTTCCTTTTAGAGAGGACACTCAGATGCGCCTTTATTTTTCTCCGAGCTCGACTTCTAACTTCCCTCCTGGACTTTCTCTGTAACACCCTGTCCTGGGTACCTTCAGCTATCTCTCACCCCTTCCCAGGTTCCCTTTAATATTGTATACCTCCATCAGAATTTAAGCTTCTTTAGGGAAGGACTTTCTGCTTCCCTTTTTATCCCTACTGCTCAACAGTGTGTCTCACACAGAATGTTTAATAGATGTTTGTAGACTTACTTGACTGAACTAGACACAACTTCCTCATTTGCAAAATGGGGGACTCTAAGCATCCTTACCACGTCCTGAACTCTATGTACATTTTAAGAAGGCTTCAATATAGTTAGGAAAAGAAGGGACCATGTAGACAAATGGTGCTTTCTTCCTTTTAGATGAAATCTAAATACCAGGGTATTAAAAGGAAAGGATGGATTGCCACAAATGTAAGCTTGACTTTGTGTATTTGAAATGACATGCAACCACACACTTCAGGGTTATGGCATTACAGTAGTCAGGGAAAAAGAGATCACTATCAAATAATCTTTTATAAAATATGGCACTACTGTCAATTTGAATTTTAATTCAATATACTAATGAGCATATAAATTATACCCAACATCAATGGCAAATTTGTTTTCCATTTGAAGAGTCAGTCCTCTCTTTTAATCCCTATCACCCAACCATACTATGTCTCCAACATCTCTACTTCTTTTTTCCAAATAAAATGCTTTTCTATGTACCTCTTCGAATGGGAGAGATACTAGCTAAAGGATCCTTCTTTAAGAATCCTTTTCTGAGATGATAAATATTGGAGAAGATGTGGGAGAGTTGGAACATTAATTCATTGTTGGTGGAGCTGTGAGCTGATCTAACTATTCTGGAGAGCAATTTGAAACCATTCCCAAAGGGCTACAAAAATGTGCATACCCTTTGACCCAGCAATATTGCTTCCAGGACTGTACCCCAAGAGATTATAAAAATGGGAAAGGGTCCCACATGTATAAAACAACCCTTTTTGTGGTCACCAAGAACTGGAAATCTAGGCGATGCCCATCAATTGGGAAATGGTTAAACAAGTTGTGGTATATGAATGTAATGGAATACTATTGTGCTATAAGAAATGATGAGCAGAAAGACTTCAGAGAGGCCTGGAAGAACCCATATGAACTGATGCTGACTGAAAGGAGCAGAACCAGGAGAACTTTGTACACAGCAACAACCACAGCATGTGAGGAATTTTTCTGGTAGACTTAGCCCTTCACAGCAATGCAAGGACCTAAAAAATTCCCAATGAACTCTTGAGGCAAAATGCCTTCCACATCCAGGGAAAGAACTATGGAATTGGATTGCAGAATGAAGCAGACCATTTTCTCTTGTGTTATTTTTGTTTTGTTTCCATGGTTTATCCCATTCATTTAGATTCTTCTATGAAACATGACTAAGGTGAAAATGTATTTAATAAGAATGTGTATGTAGAACCTATATAAGACTGAATGCTGGGAGGTGGGGGAGGTAGGGGGAAAACATCTAAGATATATGAAAGTGATTGTAGAAAACTGAAAACAAATTAATTAATTTTTAAAAAAGAATCCTTTCCTGATGCCCCTTAATGCTAATCGTTTCCTTATGACACCATCTACAATTTATCCTATATCTATCTTATTTTTTGAAAGTTTTTTATATATCACTCCTCCATTAGATTGTAAGCTCCTTGAGGACAGGAAGTCTTTTTTTAAAGCTTTCTTTATTTCCCCAGAACTTAAAACAGTGACTATCACTTAGTAGGTGTTTAATAAATGTTTGTTGACTTGATTTGATGATTAAAAGGAACCAATCCAGGATAATAGCCCTGAATGAGCTCCTTTGCCACTATTTTGCAAGTCCTGGTTGAGAAATACACATTAGCCATATACAAATACACATAATCCATTCTTTCCTGGCTGCTAAAACATAAGAAAATCGAACAACAGTGAAGGACATATCAAAAAACTTAGAGAACAGATATAAATTAGGATTGGGTCAGCTCACATCACTAACTACCACTTTACCTTCAGGTTATTGCAGACATTTGAGTCCGGAAGGACATTAGGAGGTTACCTAGTCCAACCTCTGTCATTTTATAGAGGAGGAAAATGAGAAACAGAGAGTTGATGTGATTGTCAACGGTGACTTAGATTATTAGTAAAAGAGTTGGAAATTAAACCCACATGTTCTGATTGCAAACCCAGCTCTGATCTAAATCATGTTAGCTTCCTCTTTTCTGGCCACCTTCTTGAAATATGTAGTGGAATTTGGGACAAAAGAGGCTGGTCTGTTTTCTGGATCCCTTGAAACCTGTGGAGCTCTTTTAACAGATAAGAAAACAATTATGTCTTTGTATTTGGACGGCCCAGATTTCAATACTTGTGTATGAGGAAGGGAAAGCTGATGAATGAAACATCTGAACAGTGGATCTAAAACTATAAGGCTCTCAAACAACATGGAGAAAAAGGGAACCTGATGCCAGCTTTACATTCACCCTGGATAATACTGCCACCTGCCTACTACAAGATAATGCTAAAAAGAGGGTGCTGAGAAATCATTGACTAAAAAGGAAAAACAACAGCTCATGTTTTATAGCTCTTTAAAGTATCCAAAATACATGACCTACATTATATTATTTCACTTGATGTCCATTATAATGCTGTAACATAGAAACTGTAAGTATTTTCATCCCTATTTAACAGCTTAGAATAATGAGGCTTGGTGAGATTAAGTGACCAGCCCATGGTCACATTGTTACTAAATAATAGGGATGAGTTTAGGATCCAGGTTTTCCTGATTCTAATCCCAGCTACCATGAGTCTCAGTTAATATTTGAGATTGCTAAGAATTTCAAAAGTTCCAAGTGGTTTGGGGATTTTATTTTAAGATGCGTCCCCTCCTTGGCTAGAATGAGTTTTTTTCTGCATCCGCTTCACTGACTGCTTTTAACTCCTAGGAATAAGATACACCACACCCAAGATAAGCTCACCCCTCCCAACCACAGGATCACCCTGTTAACGCAAACCTTGTCTGACACTTCGCTCAGCTCCCTCTCTCCCCTGGGACTGGAGAGGGGAGGGCAGAGTAACAAACTCCTCCAAAAGCCTTCCTTTAGAGAAGGCAGAAACTGAATTCCCAGTTCATTCCACTTTGCCCTGCCTGGTTTCAGCTTCCCAGAATAAGACGCTCCCAGTATCCCTGGTGTTTCCCCTCCCCCTTCTTGCCTCCTTTTAAGTGTAGCGCCCCCTCCAAGAGATTTTAAGGATCTTGAGAGTGGAAAATTCTTCTTAATTTTACTCCCAGGGCATAGTTTAGTGTGTGGCATATATTATGCACTTTATTGGACTGAATTATTATATTTCTACATTGTATTATACATACACACACACACACACACATATATATATATAGTTTATACACACATATGACTGACTTCTCACTGGAAAACATGAGGCAGAGTAGTTTTAATTGAAAAAAGATGATAAAAAAAGAAAAAGATAATATTCCAAAGTGTTTTACTCACATTGGAGTTGGATAGTACATCTATTTCCCCTAGTGTCTATAAATAAACTGCTGAAATATATTCATAAGGCTTATCCTAGTGATAGTTTCAAAGCTGGTTAGGGCTTCAGAGACCTTCTTTTCTCTAACCCTTTTTTGTAAATTATTTCACTACGGACCAAAGCAGGGGTGGGGAACCTGTGGTCTCAAGGCTATAGGGGGTCCTCTAGGTCCCCAAGCGCAGCCCTTTAACTGAATTCAAACTTCACATTGTTCTGTGAACTAGACAAAAGCTATTATTGATCATAAATAAGGATCAAGTAAAAGTGAGACCATCGCTAGACCACAAAACCTCATTAAGTCTTCCAAAAGACTGGCAAGCAATTTTATAGAGGATCAACAGAAAGAATTGACAAAAATCACACAACATGAGAACATACGGCTTCATTATGGTCTAAACCTCACTCAGGGAATGATGGGCACATGGAACCATGGGACCAAGCATTGCTAACAGATAAGAGGAATCACTGACACCTATAAAGGGAATACATGAATTTGTGCAGTTAATTCTGTGCAAAACTAAAATAATCTGGATAATGACCCAAGATCATAAAACCTTAAGGCATTTTTAAAATTAAAATTGTGAGAAATACTGAATGTACTTCTACCTAAGTCTAAACTACAATAGAATCAATGAAAGGATGAATTTTTCTCTTTGTTGATGAACGCTTTATTTTACAATTAACAACAGGGGTAAGAAAATTGATGCTGAAATCTTGCAACAGAAGGTGGAAAAATAATAATAGATTACCTATTAACCAGGTAATTAACAGGGGAAGACCTTAATGTTTGGAACCATCAAGGAGAAATCTGAAAAGTATTTCTTTTAAATTGTTTTATTTTAAACTTTTTTGTTAATTAAAAAAAATCTTTAAGAGGGAAGGAAGGAAGGGGAGAGAGGGGGTGGAGAGATAGACAGAGAGAGAGAGATTTAAACTAGAATGTAAGTGTAGGTAACCATTGTAGATACTTCCTGGGTGATATTTGTATCTATAATAGTCTGTGATAGTTACTGCACAAAATGATATAATCCATATTGCCTATAACAGGACAGTCTTTTGAATTCATTGGTTCTTTTGATAAAAACTCAAAGTGCTTTTTATCCTTGGTGAGTGGGGTGGCAAGAAACAGAAAAGAAGCTACCTATCAGGTCAAAATATTCATAATAGCACCTTTTATGGTAACAAAGAACTAAAAATATACATGTGCATCAATTGTGAAATGGATGAACCAAATGGTACCATATGAATGTCGTTGAACATTTCTGTGCTTTGAGAAATGTGAATATGATGAACACAGAGAATCATGGAGAAAATTAAAGAAAATGATGCAGAGCGAAGCAAGTGGAGCCAAGAAAAGAGCATACATAATGCCTCCAATACTGTAAATGGAGAAAACAAGCACAAAATAATTGAAGAGATTGTTGCAAAATTACAAAGAACAAGCAATGCTTCCAAGAAGAGAAATGAAAAGACATCTCCTCCCATTCCTCTGCAGATCTGAAAAGTCAACAGATTGTAAAAATGAACATATTTTAAGATTTTTCAAATGCTGCTTTTTTCTTTTTTCTTTCTTTAAAAATATATTTGTTATATAGGATGGTTATCTGGGAGGAGGGATAAGAAAAGTTATGGGGGAAATTTAGGCAATGTTAAAACAAAAGGCATTGATAAAATTTTATTTTATAAAAATTATATTTTATTGATTATAAGCCATTTTATTCTTAAAATAAGCAAAAAAATAAACAAATCATAAAGTTTTATGGATCACTTACAATTTCACATCTAAGAAAAGTATAAGTAACTATATGCTGACTTGAATGCATGACATTATTACAAAGTCAAAAGGGAAAATGTATAGCTAAGCAGGCCTCATACTATGTGCTACCAAACTATTTGACTCGGGATAATAATCTAAGCTCTGAATGTGAAAATGCACAGAAATTTAATGGATAGTTAACCTGGATTAATGCAAATGCTCACTGAATTATGCTTTAAAATACTGTAAGATATGCAGAATTCAGTAAAACGTCTCCAATATTCAAGCCCAACAACTGCATGGAATTGGATCTAATACCATAAGAACAATTCAAATCAATAAGATGGTTTTTTTTTCTTAGCATCTACTATATGCCAGATCCCATTTTAGTCTCTAAGAACACAGACAGAATTAAAACGTTTGTCTCCTTCAAGAAAGTCACATTTTCCTGCCTGGTGGGGTGAATGATATGTACATATGTAAATACATCCAAAACATATGTAAGTAATTTTGTGTGGAGAGAGCATTTATTAAGGGCTATAAGAAAAGACTCTGGTCTACAGTGGCACCTAATTTGTGCTATGAAGGAAGCAAGGATTTCTACAAGGTTTGGGTGAGGCAAGAGGGCATTCTGGATATAGGGTTTAAGGTGTTTTGCTCAGGATTGCACAGCTAGTAAACATCTGAGGCAGGATTCTAATTCAAGACTTTCATTCTTATCCATGATACTAGCTAGAAATTAAGGCATGCAATTTAAAACTATGAGGTGCCACCTCAGTCCTATATAATTGACAAACATAAATAGAAACAGTCAAAGCTGGTATGACAGTAGGAAACAGATTCACTTGAGCATTCCTGCTGTCAATGCAAATTAGCACAAATGGCAAATTAGAGTTTACTGGCAAAAAGGCAACAAGCGTTTGTTGTTGCTTATCTTGTCACTACATCCATCAGATTCTTATCTACTGTATAATCTACCATTAGATCCATGGGGGGCAGCGAGGTGGTGCTGTGAATAGAGCACCAGTGCAGGAGGCAAGAGGACCTGAGTTCAAATCTCACCTCACACACTTGACACTCACTAGCTGTGTGACCTTGGGCAAGTCACTTAACCCCAAATGCCTCATCCTGGGTCATTTCCAGTCATCCTGATGAATATCTGGTCACTGGATCCAGATGGCTCTGGAGGAGAAGTGAGCCTGGTGACCTGCACAGCCCTCCCTCACTCAAAACAAAGTCAAGTGCAAGTCATGTCATCATTTCTCTGATGGCATGGTCTTCTTCAGCAATGAAGGACAAACACACACATTAGATCCATGACTAACTCCTCCCTTGAAGTTACCACAAAATCCAAATGGTTCACTCTGTCTCTCCTACTTGATTCCTCTGCTAGAAAATTACCCCTGACACATGATTTAGAAATGTTTCAAGTTCATTTACAATGTGATAATTAAAATTCCCCATACTCACCAGAGCCTGACATTGGACCACTTTGGAGAGCTCACCTGAAGAGAAGGCATTTATCTTTTTGATATTTATTTACTTCAAAGACATTCCTGCCATATATTTTTCCTCTTAATCTTTACTACCTACAGCATTACTAAAATTCTCCATTCTATTGATATCCATTTGTTTCCAGGGTTTTGAAATAAATAGACAGAGACATACACATACACTGGAATGGATATACATTTATATTAATATATGTATATGTATTCATATATATGTGTGTATGTGCATATATGTATATATAGACACACACACATATAAAACATCTGAGGGTGTGGGATTGAATCCTAAGGTATCAAAAATAGGGAGTTATTGGAATTTGTTGAGTAGGAAGATGGCATTTTAGGAGCATCACTTGGGCAGCCATGTTTGCCTTTAACGAGCACATGTTCTGTTGAACATATACAATTTCCTTCTACTTGGTCTCGTTGCCTCTCATCTTTCTCAGATCTGCACTTCATACCACTACTACATCAACCTCCTAATTCATAGATTGCATTATGATTCTTTCCTTAATGGCCTTTGGAAGATGGATTAGAGTGGGGAGAGAAGTTTCATCAAAATGCATGGATACTTTTAACGAATGTGTAGAGAATTTGAAAATATTCATCTTTAAGCAGTACTTGAAACAAGAGTACTTAAAATTCTAAAATCTGTTTATATAAAACAGTTCCTAACTCCTATTTTGGAGTTAAACATTATGACATCTGGCAATGGATAAATTATTATAAATGCAGAATAGGTTTAACTGTTGGAGAATTTTCAGGGCAAGTCCCTTTGGAGGTCATATAGACTATTTTCTCAGGCTGAATTTTCAAGGATGTGACAGTGTTTTTGCCAAAAACCCCGAAGATATTCGAGTGAAACATTATTGTCTAAGTCCTCAAAAAAAAGATCTTAATAGAATTTTTCTGATTCTGCATCTAAATACTCATATCTGCCCTGAGCAGCCTTGAAGATAATTCAGGGCTTTTAGAACCCAATCTTCTTTTATGTCCATAAAAACAATTGATTTTACTTTTTTGTAGATGTCTTTTGCTTTTAACATCACATCCATTTACAAATATAACTCTCCCCAACCAAGAGAGCCTTCCCTGGTAGCAAAGATACAGAAAGGAAAAAAGAGAAAAGCACTTTAGCAAAAGCAACATGATGACTGCATATGACAGCATATGCCATATTAAAAATAATTTGAATTGATCACTTTTATTTTTATATCACATATATTTTTAGAAATATACCTTGCCTCTACTGACAGATATGAATCTTAACTTTTAAGAGTGGAACTTCAACACCCTAATAGGCAGATGGCCATATTTCAAACCTAAACTCACACTTTTATTTATTGAATTTTAAAAGCAAGTCATTAACATTCTATTAGGGCATCATAACCTTGATCATAACTTCTCCTATTGGCCACTCCTACCTCCTTCATTTTTAGAAGATTTCCCTAGGGTATTTTTGAAACATGAGCACAATATGTTTTGTGATTCCTCTTTTCTTCTTGAGTTGCCAAGGTATAACATTCACTTTTACACACATTATTCACTCATACTCTAGCACTTTCCTGGCATGGGAAGATTATGATCTCTGTACATAATGCCCTCCAGGAAGTGCCCCTTGATTCACTGGGTCTTAATCAACCTAAAGAGCCCTGAAATGAACAAAGCCAAGGAAAGTGACTCCTTCTCTGAGGTTCAGGAAAATAAGTAAAGGGAAAAGCAAAGAAGGCTCTGAATGAACACTGAACCCCATATGTTTAGAAACAGCCTCCGGCTGGCTGAAATGACAGTAGCCACAAGGGCTGTAAGAGATGGGATGTGCCTATTAGAAGAGTAAGAAAAACTTGAAAACATCAGAAAGCATCAGAAAGCTGTGTTGCCCAGGAGAAAAAACTTCTAGATTCCTGTTAAGTGACTGTGATTGGAGGGTGGGGGGAAAAAGGAGGGAGGAGGCTACTTTCTACAGAGGCCTTCATTACTTGTCCTCTCACAACCTTCCATTGGAAAGTTTCAGTTCTCTGGAGAATTTACTGAGATGATCAGGGCTGTGGCAGCAAACTTCAATTTCAGTTTCTATAGAGATGTTCAAGAATATAGAGGAAATGACAACTTTCTCTCTCTCTCTCTCTCTCTCTCTCTCTCTCTCTCTCTCTCTCTCTCTCTCTCTCTCTCTCTCTCTCTCTCTCAACTCTCCACTGTAATCTAGGATGATAAATGGAAAGGGATTGTTAAAAGTAATAAAGAAATCAGGATGTAACAATGTCCCAAAATCAGGGAGCCAAAGAGCAAGTCTTTCAGGCTTTTCAATTGAAGGATTCAAGGAGAGAATTCTGACATTACCAATCTTTTAAAACACACACACACACACACCCCAAAGTGGTTGCTAAATCTTTCAAATGAAAAGTTTAACTCTCTCTCATGCATTAGAAAATAAGGATCCCTAGGTGCAGGCAACATATGAACTTCAGTTCCTATGCTCACGAAAGAATCTTGTGTGATCTGGTCTTTCCTAGAAGTCATTGTCTACACAGAGTGTTCAATTGAAGGAACATCAGGAAAAGCTTTGACTTTAAGTCAAGAGGAATCAAACATCCCAGAGATGGTCAGTGGCTTCTCTCCCTTTCACTATCCAGGGACTTTTTCTAGGTTGAGTGTACCTGCTATCTACTTCACCAGATCCCCTATTTGGCTTCTAAATAGTAGAAAAAATGTCAAATTTCCTGCCTGCCTTTACAATCTCAATTTTACTACTAGAAATAAGAAATTTTTTGTTGTGTTCTAAATAAAAACAAAAGGATAAAATTGTGATTAAACAATAAAGTGACAAAAGGGTCATAACAGAATCCGTACATAAGAAAATCGAAGGGGCTAGTCATGTGAAAAGATGAATTGGAAGGGGTAAAAAACTAGAGGCAAGATCTGGTAGAAGGATATTGGAGGAACTTAATAAAACATGTGTTTGGTGGATTTCAGAAAAACCTGGAAAGACTTACATGAACTGATGCTTAGTGACGTGAGCAGAGAGGAAAATGTACACAGTAACAATAACTTTGTGTAACGATCAAATATGATTAACTCTTCTAAGCAATAGTGATCCAAAAGACTCCAATGGGCAATGCTATCCACATCCACAAGAAAAGTTGTGGAGTCTGAATGCAGATCGAAGCATACTATTTTCACTTCCATTTTTCGTACTTTTTTTCCTTTTGTTCTTTCATAATATGACTAATATGGAAATTTGTTTTACATAATTGCACAAATATAAATTGCATCAAATTGCTTACTGTCTTGGGGGAAAGAGAAGGGAAAGATGGAGTGAGAAATATCTAGGACTCAAAAATCTTATAAAAATAAATGGTAAAAACTGTCTTTACATGTAACTGGATGAATTGAAATGCAATTTAATTTTTTTAAAAATGCTCATTGAGGGCAGACATGGCTTTCTTTTTTTTTCTTTCTGTCACCAGGGCTGATAAAAACTACCTGAAACATATTAGTCAGATGATATATACTTGTTGAATTGTTTCATTTTTCCTCTTTATTGTCCATCACCCATATTTTTTGTATACCTTCTTCACTATTGTCATTATTACAGAGGAAATTTAGCAGAAAAAAATTTATCATGAATTTTCTCCCCTTCATGTTATTTCCTAAATCTAACAAGTTCATGTCAACTAACTGGTACTACTCACTTTGAGTGTCTGTTTGAGTGACACACTCTTTTTCTGAGTTGGATCTCATCACACAGCTAGGTAAATCTAGATAAAGATAATGGTTGGTGGTAGGCCAACAGGAGTGTGGTAACATACTGGTAATCATCTATGGCCATCCTAGACTATAATGTTATACAAAAGACCATATGACTATTTATAACTGCTATTTGAATTATTTTTTTAAAAAATGTAACACTGGAACACTAACTCATTGTTGGTAGAGCTGTGAGCTGATCCAACTATTCTGGAGAGCAATTTGGAACTATGCCCAAAGGACTACAAAAATATGCTTACCCTTTGACCCAGCAATACCACTTCTAGGACTATATCCCAAAGAGATCACAAAAATGGTAAAGGGTCCAACATGTACAAAAATATTGGCATCAGCTCTTCTTGTGGTGGCCAAAAACAGTGCTATAAGAAATGATGAACAGGAAGACTTCAGAGAGGCCTGGAAAGACTTATATGAAGTGATGTTAAGTGAAAGGAGCAGAACCAGGAGAAATTTGTACATAGCAACAACCACAGAGTACAAGGAATTTTTCTGGTAGATTCAGTACTTCATTGCAATGCAAGGCCTTAAAAAATTGCCAGTGAACTCTTAAGGCAAAATGCCTTCCACATTCAGAGAAAGAATTATGGAATTCAATTGCAGAATGAAGCAGACCATTTTCTTTTGTATTATGTTTTGTTTCATTTTATGATTTGTCCCATTCATTTTCATTCTTCTATACAACATGACTAAGGAGAAAATGTATTCAACAGGAATGTATGTGTAGAACCTATTTAAAATTGTATGCCATCTCAGGGAGGGAGTGGGGAGGGAGAAGGAGGGAGGGAAAAAAAATCTAAGATATATGGAAGTGATTGTAGAACACTGGAAACAAATAATTTAATTAAAAAAAATAACACCCAAGAAGTATACAATTCTTCAATATTAAACCACCCAAAACACATATGAATAGACTACCATTTTCCCCAAAAGTACCTTAATGTAAGGCAAAGCCTTTCTTCCCCAAACTAGCACTTAGCTAAGTGCAGACAATCCAGTTTGACACTAGCATTTATGGACAGCTATAGACTAAAAGCTTTTTACTTCTGATTTTTACCTAAGTTTTTGCTGGAGGCACTTTGTCTATTATCAGAGAATGAATAAAATCAAGGCTGATCAGCAAGACACTTCCCATCTCATTTGAACGGTTGAACAGGAATGACCAGTTACAGCTTAAGTGGAGCATTCCTTCCCCAAGCAATTTTTGTATTATGTAATCTTCCCTAGTGAATGAAAATGAAGAGTTCATTACTCATAAGTAATTAGTATTTATAGGCCAGACTCTCATCATATACAGTGTGTTTTCCCACAGTAACATGGAATGACTCTCTAGCCTAATATTCTTTCTGGATTTTTTTTTTTTAAATATGCTATTTCAGTATTCTCTTAAAATAACATCACAGTTTCACTTTGTTCTCATGCAAAAGACAGCCATCATCTTAGCAGAAAATGAAAAACCTTTCTTAAGGAATTCAATTGCAATGTCTATAAAAACTCATTGCCCTTCTCTGTGTCCATTTAATGAAACTGATGAAATGTACTGAAGACCAAGAGCCACACATAACAAGTGCATGGCATTGTGGAATGAATGCTGGATTTTAAATCAGAGATATTGGTTAAAATTCTAGCTCTGTCTTTTATGACCTGTGTAACCTTAGAAGAGACACTTGACCTGACTCAATTTCCTCATCTTTAAGATGAGTTGAATCAGATGATCTATAAGGAAACTTCTAGCTTGAAATCTATAGCCCTAAGATATAATGAAATCAGGTGTGCATCTTACTCTGGTGAATGTATGAATTTTTAACTCATTCACATCCTGAGGCATGTGATTGTTTTTCGCTAACAACTCCCATTTCAGGCTCCATTATACAATATTGTCATATTAACACTTAGGTGGGATTCTGCTTCACAAATGACACACTGAGAACTGGTTTAGGTGGAGAAGTGATGTTTAATCTGTACTCTAGCATACCTGGCCTGTTCTTTTACACCCTGTGATATTAAATCTAAATTCTTAAGCAACACAGATGTTTGGACAGAAGTGTTGAAAGAAAAGGCACACAGCGTTCCAGCCCTGATAGCAATTTTGTAATGTAATGTCAGCTGGTCGTTGGTTCTTAAACAATTCTCAGCACTGAATATTGTAGTTACATTTGTCAATACAACATCTGCACATGTATCTTCATCAGACCCAATACATAAAATCAGGTGCAAAGGAAAAGGGAGTCATGGATACAGGACCTGAGTCTGCCCTTATTTGACAGTGACAGCAATGACCAAAATACTATGAGGGTTCTAGAATATTAAAAAACAGATGATTTAAAAAAATACAAAACTCTTCCTTGAAAGAAAGCTATCATTTCTAGGCAAAAGGAATTTGAAAACAAAGACTCCCATTCATTGTTTTGTTCATATCAGAGGAAGAGGGAAGAGATATGAAAAACAGACACCACTTGAAGTTACTACATAAAACTGAAGGAAGTTGTCCTAATCTTCATATGTAATTCATTTCTGTTTTTGTCACTCTTCAAAACAGGTATAGGAGTTGGATCTCATCCCACCTCAAGTCTACACATTCTTGATGTTAGAGTATTGAGAAAATAGCTAAGGGAAAGAGAGTCTAGGGGAATACAAAGCAAAATGAAATAATTTCCAGACTAATGGCCTTTTAGAAAGTTAATATATAAAACCAATGGTGACCTTGTATTTGGTTACTGAAATTCAACTTCTCAAACACAACATGGGGAAAGTATGATTAGATAGCAATTTGTCTGAAAAAAATTTGAAGGATTTAGTGGATGACAGTTTGGAAGAAGCAGAATTGTGATGAGATTGCCAAGAAAATCAATGCCATCTTGAACTACATTAACAGAGTTACAACTTCCAAGAATAAAGAGGTATTGGTCCCACTATTGTCTACCATCATCATACACTAAAAAACTGCAGAATGTCCAGAATAGTGGCAACCAGAATGGTAAAGGGCCTTGAATCCAGGTCATAGAAGGAAGGGTTACAGGAGCTAAGGTTGTTTAGCCCGGAGAAAAGAGGACTCATGGGACAATGACAGCAACCATCAAATACTTAAATGAATGGAATTGTTAAGTATAGAAGGGATTTGCATTGTTCTGTTTGAACTCCAGAGAGCACAACCAGGAACAATGGGTAGAAGGTGCAGAGAGGAAAATTGAGGCCAGGAGCAGGGAGGAACATAACAGTCAACAAACCAAAACAACTTTCTAAGCATTAAAGCTATCCCAAAGTAGATGGGCAAATACAGTGATCCAACTAGACTGGCATTTGGTATGTTCCATACACATGATACTCCATCTCTCATCTCTATGCATTCACACTAGCCATTGCATGTGTTTCTAATTCAGTCACTCTCTTCCTTTAAGACCTGATTCAAATATCACATTTTTCATAAAGCCCTTCCTGATTCCTCTCACTTACTGATGTCCTCCCTCACAAACTGCATTGTACCATATTGAACTATTTTGTAAAAGAAATCTCAACATTCTTAGTGCAGGTTTAAGATATTAAGCTCCAAAACAAGACTAAGCCTTTTCAGAAAAAAAATACACACAAGAGGGTAGAGCAAGATGGTGGAGTAGAAAGACGCACATACCCTAGGTCTTCCCCCACAGCCCACAAAATACCTGTAAAGAAAGACTGTCAACAAATTCTAGAGCAGTAGAAGCCACAGAATGATGGGATGGAGAAGATTTCCAGCCCAGGGTCACTTGGAAGGCCAGTGGGAAAGGTCTGTCACACAGGACGTGGAGCAGAGCACAGCCCAGCCTTGGCTGCACTGTGCTGGGAGGAGAAGGGCCTCAGGGGTGGAATTCCCAGCAGCAGCAGAGTTTCTCAAATCCCTCAACCACAGGTGCCAAAGACACTTCAAAGGTCAGTGAGAGAGCTTTTTCACCTCCATAATAAGGGAACGGGGTCCTCCCCTAGCCCCAGCCCTAGGCGGAGGTGGCGGCAGCAGCAGCAGGTGGCTGCTGGACAAAGAAGGCAGCAACCATCTTCCATTGTTGAAGCCTCAGCTTAAAGCCCCTGGGGAAATTGAACTATTGGTCTGAACCTCAGTCCTGAGTGACTTCCCTGCTTCTGCCTAAATCCCATGGGGGAATTGAGCAGCTGATCTGAATTTCAGCCATGACCAAGGCCAGGGAGTAACTCCTCTCCCTTGATTGTGCCACCTTGGAGGAATTGAGAACTTACAGGTCCCCAGAGTATACCCACCCTACTCTCAACAAAGGACTCAAAAGTCAAGTAACTGCCTGGGAAAAATGCTCAAGAAAGGGAAAAAAATAAGACTATAGAAAGTTGCTTTCTCAGTGAACAGGTATTCTCTCCCATCCTTTCAGATGAGAAAGAACAATGTTTACCATCAGGAGAAGACCTAAAAATCAAGGCTTCTGCATCCAAAACTTCCAAAATAAATATGCAATGATCCCAGGCCATGGAAGAGCTCAAAAAGGATTTTGAAAATCAAGTAAGAGAGGTGGAGGAAGAATTGGGAAGAGATATGAGAGCAATGCAAGAAAATCATGAAAAGTGAGTCAACACCTTGAGACCCCAAAAAAATACTGAAGAAAATACACCTTCAAAAATAGGCTAACTCAATTGGTAAACAAAAGTCCAAAAAACCAATGAGGAGAAGAATGCTTTAGAAAGCTGAATTAGGCAAGTGAAAAAGGAGGTTCAAAAGCTCACTGAAGAAAATAGTTCTTTAAAAATTAGAATGGAGCAGATGGAAGCTAATGACTTTATGAAAAATCAAGAAATTATAAAACAAAACCAAAAGAATGCAAAAAGGGAAGATAATGTGAAATATCTCATTGAAAAACCAACTGACCTGGAAAATAGATCCAGTAGAGACAATTTAAAAATTAAGGGGCTATCTGAAAGCCATGATGAAAAAAAAAGAGATCATCTTTCACAAAATTATCAAGGAAAACTGCCCTGATATTCTAGAACTAGAGAGCAAAATAAGTATTGAAAGAATCCACCAACCACCTCCTGAAAGAGAACCAAAAAGAGAAACTCCTAGGAACATTGTAGCCAAATTCCAGAGTTCCCAGGTCAAGAAGTAAATATTGCAAGCAGCTAGAAAAAAAGAATTCAAATATTGTGGAAATACAATCAGGATAACACAAGATCTAGCAGCTTCTACATTAAGGGATCAGAGGGCTTGGAATATAATATTCCAGAAGTCAGAGGAACTAGGATTAAAACCAAGAATCACCTATCCAGCAAAACTGAGTATAACACTTCAGGGGAAAAAATGATCATTCAATGAAACAGAGGACTTTCAGACATTCTTGATGAAAAGACCAGAGCTGAAAAGAAAATTTTACTTTCAAACACAACAATCAAGAGAAGCATGAAAAGGTAAACAGGAAAGAGAACTCACAAAGGACTTAGTAAGGTTGAATTGGTTACATTTATATATGGAAAGATAATATTTGTAAGTCTTGAAACTTTTCTCAGTATCTGGGTAGTTGGAGGGATTATCCACACACACACACACACACACACACACACACACACATATAGAGGAAGAGAGACAGAGAGCACAGGGTGAATTGAATAGCAAGGGATCATATCTAAAAAAATAAAATTAAGGGGTGAGAGAGGAATCTATTGGGAGGAGAAAGGGAGAAATGGAATGAGGCAAATTATCTTTCATAGAAGAGGCAAGAGAAAGCTTTGCCAATGAAGGGGAAAAGCGGGGAGGTGAGAGGGGAAAAGTAAAGCTTACTCTCGTCACATTTGTCTCAAGGAAGGAATAACAGGCACACTCAATTTGGTATGAAAATCTATCTTACACTACAGGAAAGCAGGGGAGAAGGGGATAAGTGGGGGGGATAATGGAAGGGAGGGCAAATGGGAGGAGGGAGCAATTAGAAGTAAACACCATTGGGAAGGGACATGGACAAAAGACAGAATAGAAGAAATAGGGGGCAGGATAGGATGGAGGGAAACATAGTTAGTCTTACACAACATGACTATTATGGAAGTCAGATATATATATTGGATTGCTTGCCTTCTCAGTGGCGATTGGTAGGAAGGGAGGGAGGAACAGAATTTGGAACTCAAAGTTTTAGGAACAACTGTTGACAATTGCTTTTGCATACAACTTAGAAATAAGATATATAGGTAATGGGATATAGAAATTTATCTTGCCCTACAGGACAAGAGACAAGATGGAGACCAGGAAAGGGAGGGGTGTTAGAAGGGAGGGCACATTGGTGGAAGGGGCAATCAGAATTCAGGGTGTTTTGGAGTAGGGGGAGGGGAGAGAGAGGAAGAAAATTTGGAAATCAAAATTTTGTGGAAATGAATGTTGAAAACTTAAAATAAATAATAAAGTAATTCAAATTAAAACAACAAATAAAAACAATAAAATACACACAAATATAAATATATATTTAAAAAATATGTATATATACATTATACACTTTAAAACTTATTCATTTTATTCTGAACTTAAGAAATAAAACAAGCATTTCCATGACTGAAAAAAGATGATTGCATACGAAACTGCAAATCTACTGTGTACCACTTGCTTTCCTTTTAAATATACAATAAAGTTACCATACAATGCTCTTTATTCTTTTCCTTTCCCCTCTGCATGTATGTACAGATTTATTAACTTTCCATGTTATCCAACTTTCCATTATATACGTATATTATGTATATAATATACATATATAATATATAATATATGTATGTACGTAAGTATGTATATAAAATGTATACTTATCTCCCCATTAGAATGGAACCTCCTTGTAAGGAGCTAGTATTTCATTCTTTGTTCTTTTATTCCTAGAATATATCACTAAATATATCAATATGGTAATTAATAGTTACTAAGAAACTGACTGACCTTACTGCCCTCTGATACCTCCAAATCTTTTTTTTACCATAACTCTTATCTAGATAGCCACTTCTTGTTCCAGATTTGTGAAGATGATTATGAATTTAAATCTAAGACTTACTGTACATTGATCATTTATAAATCACATGACTTTGTAAATAAAGAGTCAGTCTCTAAATCAAGAAGAGTTAGGTTTAATTCCTTTCTGTTGCACATATTATCTATCTGAAGTTGAGAAAGGTACTTAATCACTGACCCAGGAATGCTCTAATATTTTAAATAATAGCATGATTTGTAATAGGTACCGGTAAAGAGAGGTTTCTCTACAACAAAGAAACCATTTGTCTGGAACATTAAAAATCCATCTTATGAGCCCTAGTCTAGAATGTTAAAAATGCTTTTGGAACCTGGGTCCATCATCTAATGAGTTAGATATCCCTCCCAGATCTGAATAATCAGCAAAATTGATAAGACCACTTTCTATAACTTTATCCAAATCATTACTAAGGGCCAAAGGCAGAGATATCAGGGACAATTTCAGTACAGCCTTTCCTCCAAGTTGACACTTTAGGCCCAGTCATGAAAACCTTTTCAAATCCACCTTCATTATTGTGATCATACAAAACCTTCTCTATTCCACAAAGGTATCATGAGCTCATTTATCTCTAATTATTGTATTATCTTGATTTTGTCTTTGACAGGCAAGCATCAGACAATTACACTAAGGATCTGTGATTTTGTCAGCTTATAAACATCTCAGAGTGGAAATTGCCTCATGAGGAGCTCCTGGACGCACATAATCACTTGCTCAGTCACATCCTAAGTGTCAAGGACAAGGTTTGAATTCAGGTTATTTGGAACAAGTCAGTCTGTTATAGGAGAAAGCATGTTGAATTTGTGTTGCATCACCACCTAGCTCTGTCACTTACTATGTCCTTAAGCCAGGTTGCTTAAACTTTCTGGTCCTCAGTTTCCTCATCTATAAAATAAAGGTGTTAGGACTCTGAGGTCCCTTCCAATTCTAGTTCCAATTCAGAGGATCCTATTCTATCTATTGTACTATCCTGCCTTGATGCTAAGTAGTTAAAGGATTAAAAATTCATTTCAACACACCCACTTGAAATGTCCCTACTTCATTCATGATTTATGATCTAATTAACATTCTTAAACTGCAGGTGGGAGGAGGCAAATAGGAGAAAACGTCTTTTCCCTTAATATTCACCCACCTCTTCCATTACCATCACTCTAGTTGTCAGCCATAAGTCTTTCCATATTATTTACAGTGGCACAGCAGGTGACCATTTCATGTAATTTTTTGACTGCCATAACCTTTCATTTATGAGACCAATAATGCCAATTATGGGATGATAAATTAGATTTACCTTTAATCTGTAGAAAACTTTTCTTTTCACTTTAATGGGGTTGCTTTCACTTTAGTACATGCTACATTAAACACACAGGCTTGCAAAATTAGGAAAGGTGCTGTTTTTCAATACCACCACTCCAAGTGACTCCCACCTTTTAGGGGATGACTTAAAACTGAAAGGCACCAGTCAGATTCAATGTACCTCAGCTCCAATTTCCTGAAGTCATGCCATGCTTATGATTATGTTATAAGCCCTTGCCACAGTGAGTTACACTAAAGACAAATAACTATTTGGAATATCATTCAACATTTTCCCCATCCTTACAGTTAAGGAAAATGGACCAGTGTTTCTTTAGGATTAAAATTAATTCCACAGATTGACAAGTAGGAGCAGCCAGGGACAGCTGAAGGTAGATTCCCTGACTCCAGAAGTTCTCAGCATGGCCTGCTAAGCACCAGCAGTCAGCGGTCTAAGGAAAAGTCATATGGCATAGCAGAAATTTGCTAAAAGGCTATTGCATTTTGCTTGAATACATTTATTGCTTTAGAAGAATGCTATCTTCTCTTGTTGTTTATAGTTAATCATAAATATAGAGACAATTTTGGAAATTCTTTGACTGAGTCCTACAATGGAGTTGGTGGAGGAGGAGAGACAGTATTGAGATTTTTAATTAACTTAATTTAGTGGATTAATCTTTGGAGTTAACGTCACATTCTTTGATTTACTGGAAGACAACACATGTACCTTTCAATCTTACAATTAACAATGTTAATTTCCCAGAAACTATTCCACAGCAGAAAAATTGAGAAGTGGAGTTTAATCACACATGGGAAATTTCTTCATGGGTTTGTATCATCCCTATTGATTTTCCTGTTCTGACATATATTTTAAAGACTGAGCCACAATAGAAAATGCTTTCTTCAAATTCCTATAAGCATAGCAAGAGGTGGACAAATTGATATGAAAGTGAATTCTAGGTCATGCATTCCTTTATAGATTTTTATCTTAAAATATATAGCAAATAAAAGATCAGATTTTGCTAAATCTGTTTATGCTCAAAATTAATCTTCTGATACTACAGTTTTGAGATGAAGAACAAGTTGAATGAATATTGATAGGGGAAAACAATTATGAACATGCAAAAATGATTAGGTTAAATAAAGAAAAAACCTGATTTGGCCTGGTCTGTGGATGTTAGCTGACTCTTTCTACTATCTTAATTAAATCAAGTTATTTTCTAAGCCTTCTATTGTCTTACCTTGGTGAATCTACAAGTATCCAACCTATTTTCATTCCTGAAAATCACAATTTATTAAAGAATAACAATTCCTGACTACTTAAAGGACGTGTACAGGAATGAAGCAGATGACTAAATTTGCTCATTTCCTCTAGGAAAAAAACACTCCCTATGGTGTTATTTCAAAAAACAGTAATATTTTTGTAAATCTATTTCATTGAATTATCTTTAATGATAAAAGTCATTATGCTAAAATATAATTTTTAAATTGCATTTGGATTGTATTTTGCACATATCAGATATTGCTTTGTAGTTTAACAGATTGTATAAAACTTTTTAGGTGAGCAAAATGATTTACCAAAAAAAACCAAAAACATCACATTTAATCCCCATAATAATCCTGAAATGTAGGTTATTATTAACCTCATTTTACAGATAAGGAAACTAAGCTTCAGAGTGATTAAGTGATTTATCCAGGGTTACAAAGTACATGTGTTATATGCCGGATTCAAACTTAGGTTTTCTGACTCAGTCCTGACTCTATTGTCCGTATTCCAATAACAAGCCAAAGTCTGCTAGAGTGCAGGGATGTCATCTTACTTAAATTTTGTACCTCATACAGTTCTTAGCAGAGTGCTTTGCACATGTTAGAAACTTAGTATTTTTGTACTGAATAATATTCTTTAAATCATAGTCATAAAGCAAATAACAGTCCAATCCTAAAAATAAAGAAAAGCACTTCAAGATTAAAAAAATCATAATACCACCTCTTCCCTAGTTCCAATCCAATTTTTATCAAAAACAGGTGATACACTCGTATGGGGAGGGGGGGAAGAAAAGCAAGGAATCATTTGAAATGTCATAGTTAAACTGTCAACACTACAGAAGAAATGGAGAGATAAGAAACATACACTAAGACTCAGACAAAGTTCTCCTCTGAGATCTCTATGAATAGGAAAAGGTCATGAAATGACATAAACTTTGTTGTCAAATCTGTCAATTAATTCCTAGCTCTCCGGTGCAGATTTCAGTCAGTTGCTTCAGAGCTAAAGGACAGTATTTTGGAGCCAGGAATTTTCTTTTTATTTTCAGCAAAATCACTTGTTATATTGCCTCCAAGCTGCCAATTCCACAACTAGATTATTTTTCATTGATTTGAATATTTTTTCAATTAATTGATTTTACCATCCTAAATGTTGCAGTATTTTTCCCTTTTTATTTTTAAAAGATGCTTTCATTTTAATTAAATTAATCTATGACACAGGTAGTACTTTAAAACACATTGCAATATATTTAATAAAAATTAAGAATTTGTTAAACTTTTTAAGTGGAGTGACTTCTACAATTTGAGTAGGTTCTATGAAACAATGGAAGTAGGTCACTAGCATTCTTGCTTCTGCTTAAATATGGCATATAACTTGAGAACATAAGTAATGCACTAATCAGTCAGAGCTGCTGTTTCAGCTAATGAAAAAAGTCTACATTTCATCCTTTTTCCATTCCACTGGAACCTTTTAAACTATTATGAGTTTTTATCTGCATCCTTTATTTGCTCAAAATGAAAACTGATAAATCAGTCATTGAGAGAACAAATCTAAGCTAGTTTGCTCAGAGTAGTTAAATAAATGGTCTTCTTGAATAGCATCCAAGATTTAAATTATACTGATTAGTTCACTTTTTATGAAATTAACAAAAATGTATTTTTGCTGCCAATCATGTAACTCTTGCTTTACACTGGGCTGTTGGGGAAAGGGCACTAGACTGGAAGCCAGGGTGCTGAATGTTCCTACAAATTCTGTAACTAACAAGCCCTGGTTACCGAGGGCAAATAATATGGCATATTAACCTAATTTTCTTCATTTGAAAGAGCAAGGGACCTCTGTAGTCCCTTCTAGCTCTAATATTCTTTACAGAACATTAGAAACAAGCAGATGTGAAGTCCACAGTATAAATTCCTGAAGCTATAGAAACTTGGATATCAGTATATTAAGTGACAGGGATCCTTCTCTCTATCTTGGATGGAGGGAGAGGAGGAAGAGAGTTGAACAAACTTCTGAGGGCACTGGTTATTAGAAGACACACAGAAAGACAGAAACAGACAGACAGAGAATGGGAGGGAAAGGTAAAGGGAATGAAAGGTATAGGAGAAGAAAGAGGGAGTTAGAGGAAGAGATGGGGAAGAGGGAAAAAAGGGAGATGGAGAGAAAGTGGAAAGAGGAGGGAGAGAGGGGAAAGAGAGAAAAAAAGAGAAGGGGAGAGAAAAGGAGAGAGGGAAGGAAGGAGAAGAGAAAAGAGAAGGGGAAGAAGAAGAAGAAGAAGAAGAAGAAGAAGAAGAAGAAGAAGAAGAAGAAGAAGAAGAAGGAGGAGGAGGAGGAGGAGGAGGAGGAGAAGGAGAAGAAGAAGAAGAAGAAGAAGAAGAAGAAGAAGAAGAAGAAGAAGAAGAAGAAGGAGAAGAAGGAGAAGGAGAAGAAGGAGAAGAAGAAGAAGAATGAGAAGAAGAAGAAGAAGGAGAAGAAGAAGGAGAAGAAGAAGAAGAAGAAGAAGAAGAAGGAGAAGAAGAAGAAGGAGAAGAAAAGGAGAAGAAGGAGAAGAAGAAGGAGAAGAAGGAGAAGGAGAAGAAGAAGGAGAAGAAGAAGAAGAAGAAGAAGAAGAAGAAGAAGAAGAAGAAGAAGAAGGAGAAGGAGAAGAAGAAGAAGAAGGAGAAGAAGAAGAAGAAGAAGAAGAAGAAGAAGAAGAAGAAGAAGAAGAAGAAGAAGAAGAAGAAGAAGGAATGAGGAGGGGAGGATGGAGGGAGAGCCAGCAGCTTCAACAACACTCCAGTGGCTATTTTTTTTAACTTTTCAAATAGTATTTTATTTTTCCCCAGTTACATGTCAAGGCATTTTGCATTCATTTTTACAAGATTTTGACGTCTAAATTTTTCTCTCTCCCTCTATTATCTCTCCTTATTCAAAAAAACTAGGCAATTTGATATATAATTATACATTTGCTATCATATAAAAGGTATTTCCATGCTAGTCACAGTTGAGAAGAAAGAAACAGATGAAAAGAAAAAAAAACGTGGAAAAATATGTTTTGATCTGCATTCAGAATCCATAAATTCTTTATTTGAATGTGGATAGCATTTTCCTTTGTGAGTCCTTTGTACTTATCTTGGTTCGTTGTGTTGCTGAGAAAAGCTGAATAGCTGATCATCACACAGTATTGCTGACACTGTATACAATGTTTTCCTGGTTCTAATCATTTCTCTTTGCATCAGTTAGTTTACGTCTTTCCAAATGCTTTTCTGAAATCTGCCTAGTTATTATTCCTTAGTTCACAATAGTATTCCATCACATGCATACAGCACAGCTTGTTCATCCATTCCTCATCTGATAAACATCTCTTCAATTTTCAATATTTTGCCACCATAAAAAGGGTTGCTATAAATTATTTTTGCCCATGTAGGTCCTTTCCCGTTTTTTATAATCTCTTTGGGATATAGGCTTAGCAGTGGTATTACTGGATCCAAGGGTATTCACAATTTATAGCCCTTTGGGCATAGTTTCAAAGTGCTCTCCAGAATGGTTAGATCAGTTCACAACTCCACCAACGTGGTGTCCAAATTTTAACACATTCTCTCCAATATTTATCATTTTCTATTTTTTTCATAATAGCCAGTTTGATAGGTGTGAGGTAGTACCTAAGAGTTGCTTTAGTTTGTATTTCTTTAGTCAAAGGTGATTTAGACTACTTCTTCACATGCCTATGGATAGCTTTGATTTCTTCATCAGAAAAGTTCATATCATTTAACCATTTGAAATTGGGGGATAGCTTATATTCTTACAAGTTTGACTCAATTCTCTCTATGTTTGAAAATGAGGTCTTTATCGGAGACAGATTGTTTCCTGACTTTCTGCTTTCTTTCTAATCTTGGTTACATGTCTTTTGTTTAAACAAAAGCTTTTTATTTTAATAAAATCAGTTATATATTTTACATTTCATAATGCTCTCTATCTTTTTTTGGCCATAAATTATTACCTCCCCATAGATCTGACAGGTAGGCTATTCCTTGTTATTTTAATTTGCTTATGGTATCACCCTTAATGTCTAAATCATGCACCCATTTTGACCTTATCTTTGTATATAGTATGAGATATTAGTCTATACCATATTTGTGTCCTACCATTTTCCAGTTTTCCCAGCAGTTTTTGTCAAATAGTGAGTTCTTATCAAAAGGTCAAAGTCTTTGGGTCTATCAAACATTAGGTTACTGTGATCACTGACTACTGTATTTTGTATGCTTAATCTATTCCACTGATCTGCCACTGTATTTCTTAGTCAATACCAGATATTTTTGATGGTTACTGCTTTATAATACAATTTGAGATCTGGCATTTGCATTTTTTTCATTGATTCCCTTGATATTCTTGGCCTTTATTTTTCCAGATGAATTTAGTGATTTTTCCCCCCCTAAGTTCTATAAAATAATTTTAGTAGTTTGATTGGCGTGGTACTGAATAAGTAAATTAGTTTAAGCAGAATTTTCATTTTTATTATATTGACTCAGCCTACCCATGAGCGATTAAAATATTTTTCAGTTGTTTAGATCTGATTTTATTTTTGTGAAAAGTGTTTTGTAATTGTGTTTGTATAGTTCCTGGGTTTGTCTTGGCAGGTAGACTTTCAAATACTTTATATTGCTTACAGTTATTTTAAGTGGAACTTCTCTTTCTATCTATTACTGATGCGTTTTGATGGTCATATCCTTATATCCTGCAACTTTGCTTAAGTTACTAATTATTTCAAGTTTGGTTGATTTTTTTTGGTTGATTCTCCAGGTTTTTTGGTTGAATTTTGGGGGATTCTCCAAGTTTCTCTAAGCATACCCTCATAAAATCTGCAAAGAGTGATAGTTTTATTTCCTCATTGCCTATTCTAATTCCTCTGATTTCTTGCCTTATTGCTACAGCTAAAATTTCTATTACTATACTGAATAATAGTGGTAAATAATGGGCAGCCTTGCTTTAACCTTGATATTATTGGGAAGGCTTCTAGCTTATTCCTATTACAGATGATGCCTGCTGATGGTTTCAGATAGATACTATTTATCATTTTAAGGAATACTCTCTTTATTCTTATGTTCTCTATTGTTTTAATAGGAATAGGTGCTGTTTTCTGTCAAAAGTTTTTTCAGCATTTATTTAGATAATCATATGATTTCTGTTGGTTTTGTTATTGATATGGTCAATTATGTTGATAGTTTTCCTAATACCGAACCATCCCTGCATTCTTGGTATGAACACCACCTGGTAATAGTGTATTTACCTCATAATAAATTGCTATATTCTCCTTGCTAATACTTTATTAAAATTTTTGCATCGATATTCGTTGGGGAAATTGGTATATAATTTTCTTTTTCTGTTTTGGCTCATTCTGGGTTAGGTAGCAGCACCATATTAGTGTCATAAAAGAAATTTAGTAGTACTCCTTCTTTACCTAAAGTGGCACTCTAGTGGATTTGAATTCTAAATTCCTGGGTTCAAATACCAATGGCAATTCATTCTCTGTGTAATCCTAGACAAGTCACAGCCTCTCAGGACCTCA
The DNA here is from genome assembly GCA_023548195.1 of Bettongia penicillata ogilbyi. Lineage (NCBI taxonomy): Eukaryota > Metazoa > Chordata > Mammalia > Diprotodontia > Potoroidae > Bettongia > Bettongia penicillata. The sequence goes on from JAJHZJ010000453.1 coordinate 20,871,591, forward strand.
GCTGCCCCATCTGTAGAATGAGGGACTTGGATGAACTTTAAGAATCCTTTCACCTCTAAGTTTTGAAATGCTTGAAGCAGTTCTTTCACATGACCCTCACTTTTACTACCAGAGTAGTTTCTAATAACTATTAGAAGCAGATACGCAGGGAAATCATAAGAAAGTAGACAGAGAATGATAAAGGCATTGAAGCATGAGGAAGTCAGTTGGAAGTTCCTTGACCTCTCTACAACAGTCTATTCACATTTATCTATTACAGACTAGCTTTGTAACTGAAAAAGAACATATGCCTGAGCTGAGAACAAAGAATGAGCTAGATCTATCCCAAATTCCTGGCCACCTTCTCTTTTTTTCATACATATGGTCAAAAATGTCAACTAAGAAAGAAAAGGGGCATGCACTCAGGATGCAAAAGCACGTAATTAGACAAAATTAGCCAGACAAGGAACATGTATTAAGTGCCTACTATGTGTCAGGCATAGTGCTAAGCACTAGAGATGGAAGGAAAGGCAAAAGTCAATCCTTGTCCTCAAGGAGCTCACAATCTACAGAGGGAGACAACAAGAAAATGTGTACAGTCTATAAACAGGAAAACCAGAAAATTACAGGTAAGGGACTAGATTTAAGAATGCTTGGGAAAGACAATATATAAAACATGTAAACAAACAACATTTGCCATAGCAGCAATTATACCTTGCAAAATTTACTGAACATTAGTATGTATTTTGGATTCCTGAGAAGTCTAGTAGACCAATGTATTGTTTGCGAAAACCATAGGACCTATGCTTTTCTTACGAATTCAGAAAATAAATGAATCCTGTCAACTTCCTCTGCATTTGAAATAAGTAAACTAATATTCATTTAACACCTACCATAAGAAAGCATGCAAATTATGCATAAAAACAATAAAGAAAATAAAAAGGAAGCATTCCTCACTCCCCTTTTCCAAAGCCTGCCCTGTTGACAGAAGTCCTCCTCTTTATTGTCAATACAAAGGTTATTCATCTCAAACCTGTCATCCATCCTTAAAAAATTCTACTGACTTCCATAGGTCAATTTCGAGAGCCTCTGTGAAATCCTTACCTAGTAGCCATTGAACAGCATACTTTCTTATTATCTTTCATGAAAGTGACAAAAAAAAAATTTCTTTTAAAAATTCTCATATTTCTCAATATCCTTTCCAGGGTATCTAATGTAAAGCATGTATGGCTGCTGCAACAAAGAATTTAACAAGTGGAAATTCAAGTATCCACAATTTGCTTTAGTTTTCACAATGTGGTGTATATAAGCAATATTTAAGAACAAATTAGAATGTTTTTATTATGCTATAATATGATATAAATCTCCCCAAATTGGCTTTTTTATTTTGTGTTCTTAATAATACTGCCTGATAAGGTGATCAGAAATTTAAAGATACTTTTTGTGATATTATAAAAATATCATTATTATAATTTGTGTATATATATAAATAAATTAAAAAATATTTTGAAATAATAAATATTTTTAAAATAAGGTCTTTTTTCTGATACCTCATCTCTAAACAAAGATTCCAAAATCTCTAACACCTCAAAATGACCGTGGTGAGGATACCAACTGAAAAGCTCCCTCTCCTCTACCCTCAGTTATCATGAATATGCATATTTTTGCCAACTAAAATGAAAAGTTCTATGAGACAGTTGGGTTGGTATAGCTTTCTTTCAGGTAAAATAAGGATTTTTTTTCTCAAATAATCAACACAGAGAAAGAATATAGAGGTGAACACCAATAATGTTCAGTGAATTTGGGCAGTATGCTTGGTTAATTATAATAACTCTTGCCCCCCTCCTCCACTAATTCATTTTCAGAGACTCTAAAACAAAGTTGTTATTGCAAAGTGTGATGCTTTAACTTATAAATGATTACTTCCAGCAGGTTGAATAATTAAAGTAGGCAGGAAGAAACCTCATCTGATTTGTAAAAGAAGTATATTTCTATCACACCTTAGTAACTGAATAATGTAAACCATTTCAACTCTAGTGGCTAGATAAAACTGCCATCTGCCATTCTGAAATAGCTTTATTATAGCTTTCTTTTTCTTTAATTCCCTCTATTGCCTAATTTCATTTTATAAGTTTTAACATCTTCATGACCTTTATATAGCACTTTACAAATCATAATTCATTTTATCTTTGCTAAAGAAGATATTTTTATTTTCTCCATTTTACAGATGAGGATACTAAGGGAGGCAGAGGTTCAGCAACTTACTGGACCACAGAGCTATTTAGTGTGAAGCTGGATTTGAAATTAACTCTTCTAATTGCAGATCTAATGCTATATAAACTGGCTGTTTCTTAGTCAGTTACTTAGCTTTTTCTAGGGATGGAGGGAGTTTCCTCACCTGTCAGTTCCTTATGTAAATGAAATCATTGCTCCAATCCCCATCTGTGGGACACTTATTTATTGGACTTCAGTGCATTCTTTGTTTATTATTTTAGTATTGAGGTTTACCACTGAGACTTGACCTATAGATTAGGTATTCTCTCTATGATTTTGGGCTTTCATTGATATGACTTGATCTACTATATATCCATCTATATGTGTGTATACATATATATACCTATATATTACATAGATATATATATAGATATATATATATACATGGTAGATAACAAGCTGTTTCCATATTTTACTCAAAATGTGAATAAACATTTTAAAATATTGTGTACTGGGTATATGAAAACAAAACAAAACAAACCTTTGTCACATATTTATTTTCAATGGGGTAAAAGCTGAAGCCCCACCATTAAACTTCAACCTTTTCCCACATTTATTACTTAAAATGATGGCAGTAGACTGAAATTATTTTATTTGAAAGTTCTTTCATTAACCAATAATACTAACCAGGCTCATCTTCCACTCTTCCATCTCCTAAATAAAGACCCCCAGAGGCAAGAAATCACATACTTTAAAAACAGGCTCAGCTTAAAGACAGATTGTAAGAAAGAAAAGAAGATTATGGATTTTGGAATTAAAGTAGCAAGCATGTGCAAGACAGAGCTATGAGAGTCTGCTGTGGGTACAATGGGGGCCAAGAAGAGGCGTTGGGTGGGCTGCTTTGGGAGTCTAGGTAGGAATTTTTGTTTCAGATCCCAATTTTGCTATTTGCTCTTGTTCTGACTTAGGGCAAGACATCTAATCTCTTGGCGAAGAATTCATGAAAACACTAGAAAATTATTTTCTGTAACCCCAGAGATATTGAGAAATTCAAATTAAAAACAAAAACATGAAAGTTTTCTCCAAGGTCAAATGCCTTCTTTAAGGTTGCACTCTCGCTGTCTCTCTTTTTTAAAGTCAAACTTCAAAAATAGCTCTTCTTAAATTATGAATGGATTTTTAATATATATGTATATTTACTTTAATAATCATTGCATTCCATATTTGAGTTTCTAGTTCCTGTTACTATATCTCATCAATGGATAACTGGAACTAAATGGTTCAGCTACATACTCTGATTCATTCTACAAAAGAGTAATGATTCTGAGCCTATATAATATGCAAACACATATCCAAAGGCAGAGTATTATTTGGTCCCAAATGGCTTTTCACCCTTCACAATCTATATCATTTATATAGTGTGGTACATTAGAAAGAGAATGAACCTAAGGTCTTAGGTACTGGGTTCAAATCTTACCTCTGTACCTAAGTAACCATTAGGCAACCTTGGGCAAACCATTTAATGCCTCAAAGTCTTTCTTTTGTGGAAAGAATATTGCACTTTGAATCAAGAAAGACCTGAGTTGAAATTGCGCTTTAATCCTTACTAGCAATGGTACCACAGGTAAGATACTCAGCATCCACAAGGCTCACTTTTCTCATTTGTAAACTGTAAAATGTTACAGAATGTAAGACATGATAATAATTAATAACAATGGAGTTGAATTAGAATTCTATCAGATACTTTGACTCATTAAATTATATTAACAGGATTATTGGCTAGATTGAGTGAATGTAAATGTGTGAAGATAATGACTGTAAAGTATATTTGAAGCCTTAAATCCCAACATAAATATTTGCTATGAATGCCAGTGAGAGGCAGCATAGAGTAGTCAGAAAAGACAAAGTCAGAAAGACCTGGGTTCTAATCCCACACTAATGGTATTAGAGTTTATGAGTTTATGTGACCCTGGAGAAATCACCTATCCTTTCTGACTTAGGTTCTTCTTTTGTAAAATGAGGGTATTAGACTTCTTGCCAAGATAGTGGTCTGAAAGGGAAACAGACTAAACAGTTCCCCTCACAAGTACTCCAACAAAACAATGATGTTCATATCAGATTGAAAACTGATCAAGCAAATCCATAAGAAACTACAATAACTGTCATCTTTTATTCCAAAACTGCACAAAAAGTCATCTAAAAGCCTACGGGTGATAGGAAAGAGGGCCCCTGTTGCAAAAGTTAACTACTTACTCTTCCTTGACCTGCTAATTTTCTCTCCAACCTCGTTGCTTTTAAACAAACTTGTAACTACCTCTACTCTCTCTCCTCCACTTTACCTATTGACATGGGTTAGCTAGGTGGCACAATGGGTAGAGCACTGGTGCAGGAGTCAGGAGAATCTGAGTTCAAATATCACCTCAGGCACTTGATACTCTCTAGCTGTGTGAACTTGGGCAAGTCACTTGACCCCAGTTGCCTCATCCGGGTCATCTCCAGTCATCCTGATAAATATCTAGTCACTGGGTTCAGATGGCTCTGGAGGAGAAGTGAGGCTGGTGACCCGCACACCCCTCCCTCACTCAAAACAAAGTTAAGTGTAAGTCATGTCATCATTTCTCTGATGGCAGGGCCTTCTTCGGCAACGAAGGACGAACACACACCTATTGACATGCTTCTTTTCCTTTGAGACTCAACTTAACTTTTACTTCCTCCATAAAGCATTACCTAATTTCAACTAAAAGTGATGCTTCCTGATCCTTTCAACCAGCTCTCTTGTCTTTTATGGCCTTAGTCTTTTTATAATTTGTAAGGGGTCTAGACCTGTGTGGGTCCCACCTAGTGTGGGAGGTTTCCTGGGTCGCAACTGCCTCCACCGGTGCAGGAGAACAGCTTTGTATCTTACCCTCTTGGCTTATACTGTCTGGGGCACTGAGAGGTTAAGGGACTTGTCCAGGGTTCTAAAGTCAGGATATGTTACAGGTACCCTACCTCCCTTAGTTTTCTCATCTGTAAAATGGGGATAATAAAAACACCTACCTTTCTGATTCCTGGCTGGTTCATTATCTGTGTACAAACCTCACTTCTGCCTATTACATTATAACCTTTTTGAGGACAGAGATTAATTTATTTGTTGTTATATCCCCAGCACATACCACCTCTAACATAGCATATTTATTTTGAATCAAACTTGTGATTTCATTGTTATAGAGAATCCAAGATGAGAAAACTCCCTCTAACTATGAAGCCCACTCCACAGTCTATAACTTTAGAAAACTGCCCACAGCATTAAGAGATTGCCCAGGGTCACACAGTCGGTATGTGTCAAAGGCTTGACTTGAACCCAGATCTTCCAGATTCTGAGACAGGCTCTCAATTCACTCTGTCTTACATTCAGCAAGTACATTTAAAAAGAAAAAAAAGTTTATTCCTCCAATTGAACCATGGCTATTCAAAAGGTAAAATATCCAAATTAGAACTCAAATAAGTATAAAACCATGACATTGCACCATAGCTGTCCTGGCTTACCTACCTATTACTCCTTTTCCAGCTAACAATCTTTTACTAGAAAGACTTCAAAACTTGCAAAACAAAAACAATAGCAAAAAATCCCCAGGAGCATATACTCTATTGGCAGCTGTGGAAATATGAGGTGAGGATGTTTTGGCAATGATAGCGTTCAGAGAAGTTAAACTTTGGGCCTTTACTTTTTGACTTTGGTGAGTTCTCGGTAGAAGTACTGGCTCAACATGAATCAGGAAGAGATATCACGAATGATCTTGCTGTTTCCCAAGTCATACTGGAACACAGGTGATGAGGAAGAAGGGGACTGATTAACATGACTGACTAGAAACCCATCTCTATACTGGATCTTGTATAACATATTTCGACCTCACAGAATCACAAACTCTCAGAATAGAAAGGGATCTCAGAGATGATCTAGTCTAACCAGAAATTAATCAGGAATTGTCTCTAAAGCATCTGAAACAATTTCACAGCTCCCATAGCCTTGAAAACCCACAGTGAAAGTGCATCTATTACATTTTCAGGCAGTCTATTCTGTTTTTGACACCTCTAATTTTTGAAAAAAAAATTAATGCTATCCACCTCCAAAGGCAGAATTGATGGAGTCTGAATGCAGATCAAAGCATACTATTATTCACGTAATATTTTCATGGGGTTTTTTGGTTTGTGCTTTCTTTTACAACATGACTGATATAACAATATGTTTTGCATGATTGCACACATAAAACATATCAAATTGCTTACAGTTTCAGGGAGGGGGAAAGTGGGGGAGTGAGGGAGAGAATTTGGACCTCAATATTTTAAAAAACAAAATGCTAAAAATATTTTACATGAAATTGGTAAAAATAAAATAGTATTTAAAGAAAAAAACCCTTATGTTAGGTTGAAATATGTCACCAAGCACATTCTACTCATATCTCTTAGCTCTGCCCCAGGGAGATAAGTAAAACAGGCTAATCAGTCTTTCCAACTGAGAGCCATTCAAGTACGTAAATAACACAACCAAGAAGTGATCTTGCTCTATACCAGTGGCATCAAATTCAAGTAGAAATTGGAGCTACTAAGCAGTACATAAGAATCTCTTGTTCTACTGCACACTGACTTAGAAAACCATATATTAACATTAATTATGTTCTGTTGCATTTTTATTTTGTTAAACATTTCCTTTCTACATTTTAATCTAGTTCAGGTAGTACTCTAGAGGGTAGGTGAAAAATCTTTTCTAGAAAAATCTAGAATTTCCAACTAAGTCTGATTCTTATTTTTAAAACATCCAAAAAATAGGTTTAGCTACAGTAGCATATTCATGTTTTTATTATAAATATTTTTGCTAAATCTTAGGGCAAATTAGGGCAACCTAAGTCTATCAACATAATCACAAGTCTTAAAATGTCACTTGATTGACAACTCAGGACTGACTATATTTTTTAAAGAAATAAAATTATGCCTATATTTATTTTTACAAGCAGTTATACCTGCCTCTCATTGCCACTCCCCATCCTCTACCCAATTGTAAACTAAAATACCAAACTAAACATCAGCTCCTCATAACTAGTATGCAGAAGCCAGGAAAATAATTTCCGATACTGACCGTGTTTAACAAGGGATGATAACTACTTTGGAGCCTGAAACAACATGCTGAAAGATGAGAAATACTATGGTCTCTTTGGCCAATCTCCTCCAAAAATCTGTTTCAACACATAATCATTTGCACCAGAGTTTCATTGCAGCCATTTGTTTAGGGATGATGAGATGTGAGTCTGACAGCTTGGATAAGTTTCATGTCTACAATTGCAGGTAAATACAGACACGCTGTCAGAAATGATAGCATCTAGCTATCCGGGAGTAACAACTGGTTCAGAACTGATAGCTGCAGAAGGTTTGTGATGATTATAGAAAGGATTTTAAGCCACGTTGAGGAGGTGACCACAATTAAGAAATTCTTCAATTGTTTCCCTCTGCTCTAAACAGTCCTCCTCCCCTTTATACTCAAGTAAATTGACCTGTTGAACATTTTAGACTCCCACATCCCAGAGAGCTCTCTAAGAAATATGTTGACATGTGATAATCAGGTTATTCTAATGGACTTTGTACACTGGTCTCCAGTGGCATAAGAAAAACATAGGGCAGGGGTGGGGAACCTGCAACCTTGAAGCCAGGTGTGACCTTCTAAATCCTTGAGTGCAACCTTTTGACTGAATCCAAGTTTTACAGAATAAATCTTTTCATTAAGGGTATTTGTTCTGTGAAGTTTGGATTCAGTCAGAAGGCCACACTTGAGAATCTAGAGGGCTACGTGTGGCCTCAAAGCCTCCGGTTCCTCACCCCTGGTATAGGGTATACCTGAAATATTTTCCAACAATACTACTTTCATGATTATTGAAATCTTGAAGAATGCATAATGCCCCCAATACCTCTACCAATAGACTTAACCTTAAAAAAAAAGATAAAGATACCATACCTAGAATCTATTTCCATGCTACTACACTCAGAGTCAGCTCTGAGATCATTTATAATTTTAAAATCTAATGATCCTATGAATTCATTTGTTGAAAGTATAGTAGTCTAAAGCGTCCTGCCATTGACCCTTTGCATATGGAACTATTAGGGGTGAGGAGGTACTAGAACATGAAAAATAAATGTTATATGACGGAAAATGATGTGAACGGCTGACAGTTTCTTAAGAGTAAAGGAAAAGAGAAAAAGAGTTTTAAATGGCATATTTTTTCAAGGAGGACCTTCATACTAAATCTGCACTCCACATCACTAGTTTACCTATGTAATCCTCTGAAGATTTAGCAAGGATATCTTAATTGATTTTCAGACAGCATGGACATGATTTCCTAGATTCTGTTAATTCCATTAAGATGATTTCTCTACCTGCATTTTACAGAAAGTTGAATTTGAAACTGGTCATTTAATTTCTGTGACACTCAGTGATGGAATTCTGCTAGCAAGGATTGTGTCTTGGCTCATCAGAAATGTCAAATTTCATTTGTTTAAGAGGAGTCGCTGGTGGGTGTCACCATAAACTCCAAACATACATTTCTGCAATACATGATCAAAGATGTCCCCCAAATTGCAATGCTAAGACCGATAGTGGAACTGTGTGATCTAAGCAGCAAGGCCCTCACTAGACGGTTCTGTTGGTGAAATTTAAATCTCTGAGCAATGCTGGTAACTGACAGTGTTGGAGAAAAACTGGGCTTTGCCAATCCCCAAAGTTCATCAAATGTTTGAGCCTTCAGTGAAACTGGGTTGGTGAGGCATCTTATTGAGACATGTATTTGGCCTCTAAAGACTATGAGGTGCATACAGCATTTTCTTTCAGGGCCTTCAAAGTTGGTTGCTTGGAAATAAAAGAATTATGGATCCACAGAAGATTCCCAGGAATCTCTGGCTGACTGATAGCAAAGTACTTAATATGCCATGAAGTACTTATTTAAAATACAAATGTCTGCTTACCTTCCAGATTGGAGGCACATTAGGAAGCTTATTTGAGAATGAATTACCTGTTCAGTCTGAAACAAATCAGTCCTCAATACTTCATATACATGGGTGTATAGAAAGATACATACATATATATATGTATTTATGCATACAAATTGTGGCTATAGCCTAAGAAAATCAAGTTCAGTTCACCCTTCCCATTTCATCCCCTTCCTAATTTGGCTACGTAGCCTTTGGACCATTTCTTTATTTTGATGGGAAGGATTGCCTCAAAACAAACTAAAAATACATACACATACACACACACATACACACACACACACACACACACACACATATATATATATATATATATACATGTATGTATATATATTTAAATCTCTCAATTGGATTCAGTCTAATTATGAGGAAACATGTGTCCCTATAGCAAACAAGCTTTTACACTATTGCAGCTATAGTTTAAATACCTGAAAACTAAGAACTCAACCTATGGTTCAGCAAGTTTTAACGAAGGGGATGCTAATTCAGCAACTTCTTCTTTGCCTAAGTATTCCATTTTACAGTTTTTAAACTGCCAAAGCACAAAGTTCCCTTTTATCTAACCTCTGCTTTCAAAAGAGGTATTTAAAAAAAATACACAGGTTATATTTATCGATTATTCACTATGCACTCTTATGGGCATGGTCTCCCCTCCATTCCTCTCCCACATAATTTTTTTTCCCAAATGCAAAATCTACAGAGTATAACGTAGGAAGCTGATAATTATTTAATCCAGAACTAAAATAAAGTGCATTTTTCTCAATTACATAAATCAAGAGATAATTGCAGATGTAATTTCTTCACAATGAAAATGAAGTAAAGGTTCAGTCTTGCTACCACATGCTAACATTCTTTGGTAAATCTAATCACATTGGATGAAATTTCATTTTCTGGCTTTTATAGCCACTGCTGTCGTCACTCTAGGAGCATTACTATCTACATTATCGGAATAATGGTAAGAATGACAAAGGATCACTACTTTGGACACTTCTAAACCTGGCACTACGAAGGACATTTCCTCTTTGCAGTCTGTTCATGTATCTAGCACCGTGTTAGCTGCAAACTCATTGGAATGCGGGTGGGAGTAGGAGATGGAGGGAAAGCCATGAAGTTGCAACTAAGATTTTTTTGATAGTGGCAGTAGACAACTTTATTGATGATGAACCCATCCCCTTTTTCCTCTTCCTCTTGTCCTATTTCATGTCTATATCCTTACATGGAACCACAGAATTCTTAGAGTTAGAAAGGACCTCAGCAACCACCTGGTTCAACCCTGTATCCCCGAGAATCCCTGTGACATATTCCCAACAAGTCATCATTCAGCCTCTGCTCAAAGGTTTCCAATGGGAAGATTACTATTATCTCACAAAATAACCCATGTTACTCTTTAATTTCTCTACTTATTAGAATTTTTCCGATATCAATCATAACTTTTCCTCTTTGTAACTTTCATCCCTGGGATGGATGTAGATCATATATAATGCACGTGTATGTATGTATACACATTAACTTGGTCCTTCTTCTAAATAACATCAGCCTTCATAAACTTGAAATCAAATATCATGCTCTCTCCCTTCCCCCAATTCTTCCCTTCTCTAGGTTAACACACCAGTTACCCCAATATATCCTCACATGGTATAGACTCATACTGCCTCCTTTGGACACCCGCTAGTCTATCAATACTTTTCAGCATTGATTAACAGCTATGGTTTCTAGCATCATTTCCCAGTGGAACTCTCATGTCCTTATTATTGAAAGTCTTGCCTTGTTTCATTAAGTTTTGTGAGGTTACTTTGTTTTGTTTTGTTTTGTTTTTTATGCTTTTTGGTTACTGCAGAATACCATCAACTCATACATAGCTTGCAGCAGCCTACTAAAATTTCTGGACAGTTTTCAGATAAACTGCCTTCCAATCCTGCCTAACGAATCATCTAACACCCCATCTTGTATAACTGAAGGTGTAAACAATTTAGCAAGTATCCCTACTAAACTTCATCTTCTTAGACTCAAACCAATGCTGTGATTTGTCAAGATTATTTTGGAACCCTACTCCATTATCCAGCAAAGTAGTTATTTGTCTCAGGAGTGTGTCATTGGTAAAATTGATAAGTGTATTATATCTATCCCTTTATCTAAGTCAGTGATAAAATATAAAACAGAATAAGCCAAGCACTCTTTGACCAAGTCCAACTTCTTGTCACATTGGCATGTATTCATTCACAACTTCTTATTAAAACTGGCCTCTTATTTTTTTTTATCTAATTGTGAGATCATCTAACCTACATAGATCTGGTTTTTTTCTACAAGGATAGCATGACACATTTAAATCAGATGCTTCTTAAATAACAGGTAAATCACTATCTCTATTTTCCTGATCTACCATTTTAGTAACACTGTTTAAAAATAAAATAAAAGAAAGTGGCACTTTGTTCTTTCTTCCTTGTTCTATCTCTCATTATTTCCTTCTTCTTAGACCAGTGCATTTGATGTAAAAGTGCTACCCAATGGTAACCACAAACAGTACTCCACTGGTGCCACTCAGGGTTCAAGCAATATATTTTGCAAACAGTGTCTTTTCATTACTCCAAGGATCTGTGATTTATTAGTATTAATACTTGCTCAAGCAAGGCAGATTCCACCCTCTCCATAACTCAAGACAGTCTTCAGGAGATGTGATCCAAAATTTCATGATTCTGTGACCAACTTAGCAATGAGTTAATGAATGTGACCCTCAGACAACAGACATATACTCTCCTGCCAGGCCCATTCATATGTGACAAATGTTTATTTAAACTGAAATGGCCTTCTCACCAACTAAGCTTGGAAGAGTTGGTAAACCTGTCCAAGTGTCAATTTCCTCATCCAAAAATTGAGGATAATTAGACTGCACGATGTCTACTGCCTCCAGAATCAAATACAAAATATACTATTTGGTCTTCAAAGTTCTTTGTGACCTAACTTTCTCCTACTTTTCCAATATTATCACATGGTACTTTTCCAGCATATCCTCTTAAATCCAGTGAAACTAGCCTCCTTGCTGTTCCATAATACAAGACAGGCTATCTCTTGGCTCTGGGCATTTTCCCTGGTTGTCCTCTCTATGGCTGAAATGTTCTCCCTCCTTATCTCAACCTACTGGCTTCCCTGCATTCCTTTAAGTCTAAATTTAAATCCTATGTTTAGAAGCCTTCCTCAATCCCTCTTAATTACAGGGCCTTCTCTCCATTAATTATTTTTTTATCCTCTATGTAGCTTTATTTGCATTAGACTGTACACTCCTAGAAGGCAGGGATTAACTTTTGCTTCATTTTATATCTCCTGTAATTAGCACATAGCCTGTCACATAAAAAGAGTTTAAAACTGGATTGACTCTTCTGATTGATTGCGAGGATCTTTTTCAATTCTAATATGATTCCATGCTAATGTGTAAAATTTCACATGTTCATAGTTCCCAACCTGCAGTAAACAAAATAATATTGTAGCTACAATGTGGTTACTATATGAAAATTATGTCTACAGAAAATGATCTTTGACATAAAGTGCAAAAAATTGAATTACATATCATTTATAATTTCCATTTTCAACACAATTTTGTTACATTTAAAGGCCTTCTAATCATGATAGAAACATGTATGTAGCTAGGACAGTAGTCTATTCACACAGACACTCAGAAGAGTGATAAAGGTGGTCATGATGACTATTATTGAGAAGCAACACCTTTAAATAATTTTAGTTAGATGGAAAATAGTCTCCCTCACTGTATAGTCTTTTCTTCTCATACACATATATAGTTTTCCCCAGGATTTCAAAGTTTATTTTAGCAGAGTTCTCCTGGGGTCACAAACTTGATGTTCAAGTCTGAAGGCAGAGCCCCAGGATATCACAGAAGCCTTTGGAATGTACTGAAGCTTCAGGTTTTTAATCAAAAGTCATTAGGTACCTGAAATTTAATATCCAGAGTCAGGAGGATGGTAATATTTGATGTAACATGTGAAAATCACAATGTTTAGAGGATGCATTAATGAACTGCATACATGAAGAAGAAAAGACTAAAATTCATTAAAAATGAATCTGTGGGGGATTAAGGTACATGCAGAGAAAGACCTAGAAATTTAAAAACCAGTTTTAACCTCTAGCCTCCAGGTTGAATACAAGTCCATTCAGACACTAAAAATCCAGCTTACTTAGCAGGGGCTGTATCTTAGTTTGAGACTCTGGGGTATCTCTCCTGTACTTTCAGCTTTGTCCATCCAAATGCATGAGGGAAGGAACTTATTTATTTTTCTTTTTACCATAATAATTTCTCCAAAATGGATTGACAGTAATGGGCTTGTAATTAAAATTTCATGCACACAAAAATTGTTCTTCCATATATAAAGGAGGCAATGCTCTTGGAGATTGAAAATGCTATTTCAATAATGCATTAAAATAATCATCAGAAAGAGAAACTAGAATAAATAAGTAATATACAAGATAATTGAGGTTATTAATAATGCTAAGGATCCATATGTGGCTGCTACCAAAAGGTTTAAGACAAGGGCAATATAAGTTCTGAACTGGTTGAAGGATGCAAATTAGAATCAATACAGCATTATCAACAAGAAAGGCAGTGTTACATATGGGATAGAGGGCAGGCTTTGAAGTGAGTGAAACCTAGATACGTGTACTAGTAGGCTACCTCCGACACTATTAACTGGGTAAACACGGACAAGTCATTTGCACTTTCAGTTTCTAAGGAAACTCTAAGAATATTAATTCACTAGTAAGCTATGAAACAGTCTTGGTGAAAGGTTTTCCACACTAGGACTTCCCACAATGATAAAATCACATTCTATTGTTCAGGACACATCAAGAAATCTTGCTAAGCAGTGCACACTGTACCCAAATCGAGACTTTAAGGAGAAGAAATCTAAATGACAGAGACAAATTTCTAATCACTCTGCAAAATGACATGAGAGCTTCCTATTATAAAATTCTATAGTTGGTGATTTCTTGCAGAAGTCAGAAATGGAATCTATGTAGGAATCCTGAATGGAAGAGACCCTCTGACTTTTGGAAGAGAATTTTATCCATACCTTAAGCCTTTCCCTATCTGTACATTTTTATTTCAGTTTTTTATTTAGAAGAATACTAGCTGGGTTAAATGTAAAATATTGGCATTTAAATTTCAGGAGAAACACTTAAAATTTATCAGACAATAGAATTCTGAATTCTGTAATATAATGCAAAATATTCTTATATATTAGCACAGATATGTTGTTAAGTATGGTCAAGGCTTCAGGTTTTGTATTATCCTATTAAGGTGTTGAGTAGGGATAAAATTAAATGATTTGGAAAATGTTACTCATACTAGATACAAAAATACTAAAGACAATGCACCTATATTTATTATTAGGAATATTATTTAGCAATGTATGTGTATACATGCAACTTAGGTTAAAAAAGAATCAAATAATTAATATTTTAAAGACAAATGACTGATCAAGATATCAAAAAATTGTTTTTCTTCTAAGGTACTTTTGAAAGATGCTAGGATCAAATTGGCGCCTGCGTCTAAAGTTTACTGGCTTTCTGACATCCGTTATCCTGTCATAATCAGCTCTTAGTTGATGGTAATATAGTAGGTTATATCTAATCAGAAGCATTCAGCATTTTGGCAAACAAAATGAAGTTATATTTTTAATATCCCTAAACTTTTATCTATAATACAATCCTCTATTTAATTGTGTGTATGTGGCATATCATCAGAGAATGCATATGGCTTGATATTATTTAAATATTGTCTCTAGGGGAAGAGAGCATTAGAGAAATATATACATATATATCTTTTCTTATATTTATATGAGTATATAGACATAAGGTCACATACATTAACTAAAATAAGGGGGAGAGGAGCATTAGAGAAATAAAAATATATAGATATAAAGAGACATTATATAAGAAAATATTTCCTATTTTAGTGCTCCCTCCTCCTTGTTATTATAAAGGCAATATTTAAGTAATAATAATCCACAGGCCATGTGTATGCTTGTATGTGTATAAAATGAGCCCATCAGAATCATAGAAGGAGTCAAAACAGTAGGCCAGGGAGTTCCCATGATCATTCCGATCATATATGCATATATACACAAAGAGCTATTAATATCCAATTAAAAAGAAATAATTGGTTAATATACAATCTGTGCTTCTGTTTACAATTTTATTGCCAAGGCTAGTTATTTAAATAACATAGTCTGATCCTTTTAACATGAATACATAAGAAGTGCTTTCTAAGCTTCACTCCTCATATGAAATTCTAGCTGTGAAATGCAAATGTACATTCTTTTGTTAATCTTATTGTAGTAGACTCCTATATATAATTAGTTTTTCCAATTGGAAGTATAATTAACATAATTCACTGATTTGTCATGTGTGCTTCCTGTCTATGAATGGAAACTAGCAGGAGCTCATGGCTTATGCTGTGATATATAAAGAGCACAACCCTCCAGGTTCAAAGATTATTTGGAAGGGAGCCTATAACAGTCAAGTAATGATGAGAACTTTGGTGAAAACCATTTGGCAGAAGGAAAATAATGATAGTGTTTAAAGTTATTCATCAAAATCAAAGCTACATATGGCTAGCAAGGCCACTACAATCTATGAGAATTATATTTATCTCAGATATATTCTATTGAAAAGTAAAATGGCATGATTAAAAGATTGGTAATTCCCGAGACCTAGGATCTCAATTTCTGTCCTTATATGACTTATTTAACCTGCCTAGGTCAGAGTTTATTCAACTCTGAAATAAAGGGGTATCTGATGTTCTTTCCAAATTTAAAAGTCTAAATTTTTGTGAAAAGTATGCTTATTTATCTATCGAACAACTGAATTCCCTAATAATGATTTTCCTTCCTTCTTTCTATTCAGATCCACCATTTCTTTTCTCCATAGTCAGATGCTAACAAATTACATGACCTCCTCCATCCCTTTTAAAGTTAGGCAGACTTTACTCTGGTGAAAGCTTAAGATTTTAGGACTATTTAGGACAGAAACCATCACCCCAATAAAGCTTTCTAGGGCGATAGATCTCTCAAGACACAAAGGAAAATGTTCTACAGGGAACTGAGAGTGTCAGGAAGATGAAAAGCATGTCCTGAGCAAATATTTCCTAGGCTTAAGTAAATGGTTATGCAGTACTTCAATTTACAAAGCAAGGCACAACCTAGTTTTTGTTTCAGGATCTGACTGATCTATACCAAGTCACTTTTAATAAAATTGCTCTCCTAGTCAACTCGGATTCCTAAGGCTTTTGAGGGTCTAAATCATCCTTCTCTGAGAAAGAAAAGTAAGTTAGAAAAAAAGAACCAGTTCAGATTTTGCTGTTTCATAAAACGTAAGACCTTTTCGGGCCGCCAAAGTAATTTCTGCATTGTGGAAAGTTCTAATAGATGACCTACCTCTAATGATCTTTCCAGCTCTAAGATTACAAAATAAGCAAAGAAGGTTCCTTTTCTTAATACTGTGAATGAAATAAAAAAGACAATCACAGTGGAAAAGGTCCAAAAATAAAATATTCTTTGTTTTAAAAAATTAATAATAAAATATTAAGCCAGAGCATCTGTTAACAACTTTGGTTTCTGTAGCATGTGGGATTAAATCATCAATGAACTAAACAAGAGACATACAGTTTAAATCCCCAGTGGGGTTTCTGGTGATTTTTCCTTTCCTTCAGGGAATAGGCAGTTCTTTATCCACCAATCGGTGCCATTTAAGCAGTAATAATTAGCTATGGGCATTTCTATGGTTCTCTTTACTTTAAAAAAAAGGTAAAATTAAATCCATCTTAACAAGTGATTTAAAAAAATCTAATTTTATTTCCCTTTTATTCTTTCAGTGCAAGTCCCATCCAAGACAGAGATGAAATGTGCAAAATTCCATTTCTTCTACTTGCTAACTATATAAGTGAGGGCAGGTCACAAAGTTCCTCGACCTTGGGTCCCTCATTTATAAACTGAGGGAGTCAGATGAGATGAACTGATATTCAACTAGGGTTATGAGCTAAGGTTTGCAATTTTATTTTAAAAGATACTCTACTTGATAGTAGTCAAGTTTAAAATCCTCAGAGCAGAGGGGAGCACCCACAAACTAATTAAGATCCACTTCCAACTTGAACCTGGAAACCCAGGTTTCCAATAGGCATATTGTTGGGTTTAGGAAATGCAATTACAAATAGAACACCACCAACATAATCTGGGAGATCTCAGGACAACCAATTAAAAACAACTCCAAATTCAAAGGAGTCTGTTTTCAGTGGAGTATGTTTTCAGTCATAGCATCCTCAACCCCAAACGCATGAATACTAGCAGCAATTTCACATCAGCACAGGACACCACCTAGTAACTGGGAAGATAGAGTTGGATAGAGGATTTGTCCTTTCCTGACACCCATCTGCCCTTTCTAATCCTGACCAGATTTAAAAGGGAATCAATGTTATTTCAAGGAGAACACCAAACTTAACAAGAGATGAACATTTTCAGAGAGCAGAAATAGAGAATTCTTTTCATCTGTTGATTTATACTGAACACTATGCCCAAGACAATTGGTGTCATTGCCAAATAATTCTCAGCTGATGACTTAATTAAAGCTGTGCACTGGTTAGCCATTCTTCAGACCTCAAATATACAAGATCATGCATTTAATTTATAAAGGATCTTAAAGTAAATGGTACAAGCCATTAATTTCACACTGCAAATGATCTGTAAATTAAATAGGAATGCTAGGTAGTATACACACACACACACACACACACGAAAATTAACAAGTCACTGTTGGCTGTTATTTCAGCCATTGATTCTCCAGAAGTAATGCTTCAGTAATTTGGCATCACTTTATCACAGTAGTTTCAACAAATAAATTATTAATGCAGAAGTCATTTTTTAAAATTGTTAAATATTTATTCTGTATTCATTGATCATCTGCAGCATGGCAGGTATTATGCAAAACAAAAAAAAAAGAGGTAGATTCAGTTCTATCTAGCCTTTGATGCCATAAATTACAAAGAAATACTCCAATATATACCACATATGCCTCCACTAAAGTTCTCCTCTGTCTCATCCTGGCTATGAGGTCACCCTGGGTTTTTTAAAATGATGCTAAGACAGCAAAAGTTCAATCAGATCTTGACAAACTGAGAAGCTTTCAGGTGGATTTGTGGCATGGTATGATGGTCATATATGTATAGTATGCATATGGTATGTTCATCTAAGAATCAGTCCAAATGAGTTCTAAGAGGCAATCTCATTTTAATAGCTATTGTATGATCAGAATTTTTGCCACAGTAAATCTGGAAATCTATCTGTCAAGTTGCAGAGCATGCAGAATGATAAAGCAACTAGGTGAAACATGGGATACAGTACTAGGCTTGGAACTGGGAATAGCTGAGTTCAAATCCAGCTTCATAATTTTACTAGTTGCTGACCCTAGTAAATTGTTTGATCTCTCTGTTTTCCTCATCTGTAAAATAAGGGGATAATAATAGTACCTACCTTACAAGGTTGTTGTGAGGAGCAAAATGAGATAACATATGGAAAGGGCTCGCAAATCTTACCATTCAACTGAGTTAGTGGGGACATGGTCATTAATGAAAATATAGATCTTTTCAGTTTTAAAGTATACTATCAATATAGTAGGGTCGTACAATGGATAGAGCATCAGTACAGGAGTCAAGAGGACCTGAGTTCAAATCTCACCTCAGATACTTGACACTCACTAGCTGTGTGAACTTGGGCAAGTCACTTAACCCTAATTGCTTCATCCTGGGTCATCTCCAGTCATCCTGATGAATATCTGGTCACTGGATTCAGACAACTCTGGAGGAGAAGTGAGGTTAGTGACCTGCACAGCCCTCTCTCACTCAGAAACAAAGTCAACTTCAAGTCATGTCATTATTTCTCTGATGGCATGGTCTTCTTCAGCAATGAAGGATGAACACAAACAGAGCTCTGGGACTGGAGTCTGGAAGATCCAAGTTCAAATCTAACCTCAGATACTTATTATCTATGTGACCCTGAGAAAGTCATTGAACCCTGTTGTCACCTTGGTTTCCTCATCTTTAAAATAAGCTGGAGAAGGGAATAACAAACAATTTCAATATCTTTGCCAAGAAAACTCCAAATGAGATCACAAAGAGTTAGGCATGACTAAAATGACTCAACCACATTATTTGTAAAACACTATGGAAAGCCTAAAGCTTCATCAGTATCATTATCCACATGGATCATACATAGTTTTATGGCTAACAGGTCATTTAGTAAAATTTAGAAAGGAGAAAATGGGAGCCAAGATGGTTTCAGTAACCTGCTCCAAATTACACAACTCTTGTCAGATGGGAAACTTCACCCAGCCCCTCCGACTGCAGAGTTAGTGGGCTTTCCACTGCCCATGTTTATCAGTCATTCTTGCATCTCTTTCAGATCTCTTTTTTTAATTAGTTTACCAGATCTGATATGCAAGAAATGTTGCTAAACAAGAGATTTGGGTTAGAGCCCCAGTGAAGGTTTTATAAGCAATCTAAGCTTTATTATTAATCAAAATGTCAATTCAATCTACCAAACATTTATCAAGTGCCTACCACATGCAAGGTATTAAACCAGAATCTCAGGGAAATAATGACAACCAAGAAACAGTTTCAATCTTCAAGCAGCTTCCATTCTACTAGAAACGGAAAATGAAATCAGAAACTAATATTTTCAATTCCCTTCTCCCTCTTAAACAAAGTTCAATGTTAACTCGATGTTAGAATCTCCATAAATCATTGGCAATATGGAAATATATTATATTCTTAGAAGACAGAAGTTAATTTGAGCCCACAGGAGATCAAATTATAGGAGTGAAATAATTCAATTCTCCATTAACCTTTAATCAAAGCAGTTCTCATTAAGTGAAGAAAACCCACTTAGCAAATCATAAAAAAAAAAAAAGGTTCGGATAGGGTATTCGGGATCAATATTTACAAGCATTCCATGATATGAGGTTATTCCTGGTGATCAATCCCACCTGGCTGACACAAAGTAAAATGAAGTGCTGTCTATCTTTTACTGAATTCAGTCTCTGGACTGAATTCTACCTAAATCTAGAAAGATATAACAGAAGGTTATGATCTTTTGCAAATGAAATCCTGGCTCTAAGACTTTTCTTGATGCCAACCAACACCCCCCCAAAGGAGATGGCAGCAGTAAGTTTTCCCCAACAGTATGGAAATTTTAATTTATGAAGCTAACAATAAGAATGAACATAACTTTCATATACAAAAAGGCATTATTTATTGCCATCAGTTGTGTAACTGGCACAGTATATAAATTTGATCAATTCCACTCCTCCATTCATTAGCTCCCCATTTCCTAGTGAATCAAGTTCAGATTCCTCTTACTGGCACTTAAAGTCTATCTACAATCTTGCATTGCCCTACCTTTCCAATGTCCTCTTTCATTACTCCCCAAAATGCCCTCTGTCCCTTGAACAGAAACTATACTTTCATACTCCATGCAATGCTGTTAATATTATAATGCTTAGTGTTTTCTTTCCTACTCCAGGTCTCGGAAACGTCTGCTCATTCTTTAAAGGTCACTATGAATGCCACTTCCTAGAATAGAGGTCCTTAACCTTTCCATGTGACATGGACCTCTTAGGCAGTCTTCTTAAATATAAAATAGGATTACAAAGAAAACCAATGATGCTGAAAGACTTTCTCTCTCTCTCTCTCTCTCTCTCTCTCTCTCTCTCTCTCTCTCTCTCTCTCTCTCTCTCTCTCTCTCTCTCTCACACACACACACATATATATATATATATATACCTATACATACACACACGCACACACACACTCACACACATATATCACAAATTTGTGTATGTTTGTATAAAGGACAGATAGGCAGCATAGCAGAAAAAGAGGTGGACCTTGAGTTAGGAAAACTCATCTTCCTGAGTTCAAATCTGGACTCAGACAGCTATTAGCCAGTAACCCCGAGGAAGTCACTTAATTCTGTTTGCTTCAATGTCCTCATCTGTAAAATGAGCTGGAGAAGGAAATAGCAAACCACTCCAGTATTGGCCAAGAAAACCCCAAATGGGGTTAACAAGAGTCAGACATGACTGAGTAATTACAAAATGATAACAATATGCATACATACATGTACACACACACATTCATGTACCCAAGGTTAGGAACCTCTTTCCTGTAGGAAGCCTCGTCTGATACCCAAAACAGCAATAATCTTCCCCCTAAATTGAATTATGTTTTTTTGTAACTCTCTATTGTTATAATTTTGTTGTTTTCTTGAACAACTCTAATATTGCTCATTACCAAAATTCGAGTTGGCATCATCTCCTTACTCAATTGCAAGCTCTTTGAGGAGAAGGTCTCTGACTTAGCTAAACTTTGTGACTCTTCCAGTAACTAGCACAATTCTCTAGGCACCCTAGACAATAATATAAGCATTTCCTTGTTCTTAGGCTGTTTGTGTAACATAACGTGGATAGGTGAATGTGGACTCTTTAGAAAAGTGATCTGAGTAATGCAAATAAAAATGCTATGATTGAATGCTATATAAAATAAATCATAGCCTTTGTACAATCTGAATGCTTTTATAAATATTTAAGGACCTTATTCCCTCTCTCTCCTTCAGGCATATCAGAAAATCAACCTGAAATAGAAAATGACACTTTTGTTTTCCAAAGGCCTATTTTATGCTTTATCCTAGCCTGAAATTGACCCTAGATTATTCACAATTATGCAATGGAGCCCAAACTCTGAGAGATGCTTTCAATATAGATAAGTTTATGAACATGCACCAGATATGGACTGACCAATCAGAGAAGATTATGAGAAAAAAAAGTCACCCATACTTTTAAAATTTCTGTTACTCTTTTTTGGTCAGAGTAACTGACAACAACATGCAACAAAGTTGCATGCTTCATTCATGTAGCAATCATAGGATCCCAGAGTTAGAAGTAGAAGGGACCTTAGAGATAATCTAGTTCAATCTCCCTATTTTATAGATTACAAAACTAAGGTCTAGTGATTTTTAAATAAATTAGCTTAGGTCACACAGGTTGTAAATTAAAAAAACAAGTGTTTAAATCTAGGTCTTCTGACTGCAAATTTGGTACTCAGTCTACCACTATGAGAAAAAAAAATCCCCACCATGACAAAATCATGGCCTTTAGGGGAAAAAAACTTTATAGTTATTTATCTCCCTACCTCATATTCCCTACTAGACTATAAAAAGGGCAGCTAATGGCACAGTTGATAGAGCAGTAGGCTTAAAATCAGACTCATCTTCAGTTCAAATCCAGCCTCAGACATTTACTCATTTAACCCTGTTTACCTCAGTTTTCTCATCTGTAAAATTAGCTGGAGAAGCTGTAAAATGGAGCTAGAGATGGCAAAGAACTCCTCTATCTTTGATAAGGAAAGCTCAAAATGGATTCATGAAGAGCCAGACATGACCGCACAACAACAAAACTCTGTAAAATCCTTGAGAGCAGACACTTTGACTCGTTTCATCATGGCACCTCCCAGACTGTGCTTAATAGATATTTGATAAATTGACTTGAAACACAAGTGGAAGTGTTAAAGCTCCCTAGCACACTATTCTGCATAGGGTAGGAGGAGCTATACCCCTAGCTGCTTTAGTCCTAAAAGCATGTCTTTCTCAGATTGGCACAGGACAACAATTCAGTGCAGGAAGTAGCAGTCTCTGTCATGTAGACAGAACTTCGGGAATCTGCCCAAAGCTAACACTGGTGAATGACAATGTACAGAACTAGAATTTTCCAGAAATCTGAGAGCTCTTGGAGCAACGTTATCTCAAGTGCTGCAAAGAACAAAATTGACTTAAGATCTGGAACCCAACTTTGAATAACTAGATATTCAAGGTTCTAGAGCTTAGCCCAACATCTTCATTTACAAGTGTAGAAACAGACCCAGAGACATTAAGTAACTTGTCCAAAGTATGGAGTAAACATTAGAGGCAACTCAAGTCCTCTGACTCCATGGTCAGCATTTTTTCCCTTGTGCTTTGCTGTCTCTGATACATTATTGAAGATAAGACATGCATATATTGAATTATTAGCAGATGGGACAGTACATCATTAAGTGCAGAATTGTAGGATACAAACAAGAATGAAAAGAATGTCTAAAAAAGAGAGAAATAGTGTGGCCTGGGGTTATCAAGGGAAAATTTCAAGAAAAGGACAGAGTTAAGATTGGGGTGATATTAAAACCAGAGGCATGAATCCCTTATGCAATATAGTATTGATTTCAGTGCATTTAATATTAATTAGAATCACAGGGTAAATAAAATAAAATGAGGCATTTTCCATTTGTAATACAATTTAAAAAGATTTGGTTTCATTTTTAAAGACTTGACCCAGAGATTTCAAAAGCTGTCTGCTATAGCTGCAAAGCATGGTAAATTATAAAGTCAAACAATAGCCACAAACCGCCGATTCATAATGCCAAATGGTAGGGGCTAAACAGGGACCCAGAAAAACACTCTGGGTAGGGTCATGAGAGAGCCAGGCTAACTCATACCAAATAGTCTCATTACCAGAAGACAAGTAAGCAGGTGGTAAATATTATTGGCTGTAGCAGATCAAGAAGTGATCACTTGGGTTTAGAAGAGGATTTTTTTTAGCATTTTTGCATGATGTGGACCCCCATGGCAGTCTGGTGAAGCCTAGAGGTTTTGAGAAATAATGTTTTTAAATAAGTGAAAGAAATGCTTAATTTAAGTTAGTGAAAATAAAGATTTTTTTTTCCCATTCAAATGCATGAAATTCCTGAAATCTATCCACACACCCCTCTCCCTTGGGGGTCTATGGACCCTATGTTTGAAAACATTGTAATCTGCATTAGGAGATAGGATGAGCACAAACAATAACGTATCTTTTGAAGTATTGAAATGTTTAGATTACTTTGGTACAACTGTGGTTCCACCAATGATTCCAACTCTACCCAATAAAGATGACAGTTTCTCTATTGCTTCTAATTTTAAGTGATTCTCATCTATATAATTTCATAAATAAATGATTTGTAAATCATATCATTATACACTTGCAATTCATCATCTAGCACTATTCTAGTTCAAACTTTAATTTTGCAAATATCAAAATTGAAGGCTAAATGTATTGTCCAAACTCACTACACTAGGTAGGATTTAAATCAAGATTTTCTGACTTCAAATTCAATCTTTCCTCCGTTACAAATAGAGATAACTCTCCACAACTCTGGAGGAACTCTAGGCACCATAAGGACCCACAGTATCTCTATCTCTTCTGATTACACA
Organism: Bettongia penicillata ogilbyi; assembly: GCA_023548195.1. NCBI lineage: Eukaryota > Metazoa > Chordata > Mammalia > Diprotodontia > Potoroidae > Bettongia > Bettongia penicillata. Next base: position 20,896,127 of record JAJHZJ010000453.1, read on the forward strand.
CATCTTAAATAAAGTAGTTTGGTCATTTGCTGGGGAAAGTCTTTTGGGACTATGTCATAGTCTTCAGGAACCAATGACATCTGACTACTTGTCTATTTCTATTTCTCTCTCCCTCTCCCTTTTCAAGTTATCTGCAAATTTGATTGTTCCAAAGGCTAATTTCTAGTCATAAATTGGTCTCAAAGACATAGGCTATGTCAGCATTTATGTTGAAGCCGTTGAAAGTACTGTCCAATTTCCTATGTGCAATCCATCTCAACATCTTCTTACTGCTACTCGATCTTGAAGCCAATTCGTTATCCTCAGTTTAAGCATTCATTTAAGATGTATACAGTAATGGTCTTACCTGAGAAGCTGGCTGCCCAGATATGTACTGTTGCTAGAAATAAGTCTTTTTATTCATTTTTGCATGTGATCATACATATCACTCTCAAAGTCCTACTGATCTTGCCAAGTAGATTTTTGTAGAGCTCAGTAAAATTAGTACAACAACATCTCTGAATTGGGAGAAACTCATAATCAATAGGTCATCCTTTTGTTTACTCTCTGTGAAACTCATCTTCCATCACACACACACGTACACACACGCACACTACACACACACACACACATTTCTGCCTCCTTAATTTACATTTCTCTTTGCAAGAGATTATTTAATAACTCTTTCTATAGGTGCAGCTGTCTTGTATAATTTTAACATGTATGGAAGCTACTAGGATTGGAGAGAGCCTTTGAGAAATTTTATTCTAAGATCAACCTTGTTCATTTTGGATAAGAAGAAGGAGGAAGAAAAAGAACAGAAAGGAAAGGAAGAAAGAAGATCAATATTTATAGAACAAAAAGTTTGCAAAGTGCTGTACATACCATCTCCATTTGTCCTCACAATAATCTTGTGTTGAATCTCTTTTACAGATAAGAAAATGAAAGGTGAGAAGTTATATGATATGCACAGGATCACACATAGAGAGTGGCTGAATATGAACTCCAGTTGCATTGACTCCAAGTACCAGACTTTTACACACTGTACCATCTGGTTTTTAAGAACAATGGGAGAAAGAAATAAAGTTTTATTCAGGTATGATGTAAGGAAAAACTTTCCAAAAGTTGTGAGTTCTCTCTCATTAGAGAACTTTAAGCAAATTCCAGAAGAGCACTCATCAGTTAGGTGGAAGAGGAAACCCTTAATTAGGTATGGATTGGACTGGAGAGCCTTTGAAATTGAAATTCTGTATGTTTATAATATTGTATTTCTTAAATCAACTACTTTACAACAGCAACATGGACCAGATTTATTTTATTATATTCTGTAAGCCTCTAAGTCATTGGATGACTACAAAATGTGGTCTACTATAGAAAAATTATTTGTGAAAACCTGCCTGCTATTTGTTATTACTGTGGAAAGCTACAGAGTAGGAGTTTGTCAATAAAACTTAAGCATTCCCCAAACTGTAGATTTACCAAAGTTTAAAGAAACCATGAGTTTCTACAGGAATGCCATTAAAGGTTACTTCAGTTATGATAAACATATTTTTCAGATGGCTTTTTGGAGCGCAATGTGGTACATATTTGCTTGATACACTAGGTTTGGCATTATTGATCTGCTAAAATTGTTCATTTGAAGTGTATTTTCAAATTGTTCTTTTAAATTTGATCATATTTAAGAGAAGGCCTGAGTTTGTTTTATACTCTAAAGAGATCAAAGAACAAGGAACAGGACCAGTATGTACAAAAATATTTATAGTAGTTTTTCCATATTGGGAAAGAATTTGAAACTGAGAGGGTCCCCATCAATTGGGGAAAGGCTGAATAAGCTATGTTATAAGAAGATGACGAAATACTATTTTTCTGTAAGAAATGATAAATGGAATAGTTTTATAAAAACATGGTAATACTTGTCTGAACTGATGCAAAGTAAAGCAAGAAGAACGAAGAAAATACTTCATATAATGATAACAATGTTGTAAAGATAAGTAACTCTGAAAGACTTAGGATAGGAATATGACAGTATCAAAATAATAACCAACCACAGTTCCAGGACTCAGGACTCATGATGCAATAATCTATTTCCCTTCAGATGGAAAGCTGATGGATTCACAGTAAAGAATGAAGCATGGTTTCTTCTGTTTTTTTTTTTTTTAACATGATTAATAAGATAATTTCTTTGATGAGACATATGCACTGATAAAAAGTTTTGTTTTTCTTGCCTTCTCAATGTGTGGGAAAGTGGAGGTTGAAAGGGAGAGAATTCAGATTAGAAGATGAAATGAAATTGAATTTATCTTTTCAAATGATAAGAAAACCCTTGTTATCAAATTAACAATATAAATATCGTGGTCTCCCCAAGGCATAAATTTTGGACCATCTTTTGTGGAAGAAAGGAAGAGGTGGAGACAGAGCTATATCAAAATGATTTATTTTAAAATAGATCAACATCAAATTTGGAGATATTGAACTGAACACTAAAAGAAATTCATTAGAATTATGGTCATTTTTCATCACTATGAAAATAATTTTTTTTGTAAGGGTGAGGCAGATTTGTTTCACTTACTTCTCTGCTAATAACCCTGGAGGTTAAATATCATATGTCTTACTGGAATAAGAAATGAGTTAAACATCCATAAATGGAAGTGCATGCTTGAAGTTTCCTGTGAAAGCATGTGACAGTCATTTGCATAAATAAACAATGATAAATGACCTAACCAACCAGTTCAGTCACAATTGGGACAACTGCAGATGGATGCGCACTTATTGGATTCAATAAAATTTTACCATGTTTTATAAAAACAAATGCACTCATTTTGTATGTTGTACTGGTTTTTGAAGCAAATTACAAAGCCAAAAGTGACAAAAGAATAGTTTATCAAAATACAGAGTAAGACACTATCCTCTATTATAATGGTCAATATTTTTTAAATCATCATATACTCACCAAACTGGACCCAAGTCAATTTATTGTTCTTTCTCCCAAAGAAACCTTTTCTATACAGATCCAAATACATAAACACACTACACTCATGGGTGCACACACACAAAGAATATATAATACAATGTGCTAAGGATTTGAAAGAAACCACATTCACTTTTCAATTATTATTTCAATTCTAGCTCAAGCAGATGCTTGGTATTTTTTTTTAATTCCACATTACTCAGGAATGTTTTAGACTAGAGAGCAAGTGCTCACAATCAGTCATTTCAATCCTCTTTATAATTTCACAAAACAATCGTTGAAAGAAACTGTGAATCTCACCTGGCAAGCAGCACAGGTAGAGATGAAATAAAGCCTCCTTTGCCAGCTCACAGTTTCCATACTAAAAAGGAAGTTCCAAATGTTCCTGAAAAAGGGGGAGGGCAGGGTTGGATTTGATCATTCCTTCTTTGAATTCTTACTATTTCTAGTAAGATGGAGAAATGCTTTACACTGTCTTATGAAGAAAAATCTAATGAGTATTTTATAAGCTCATCATTAATCAATGGTCATCTCACATAAAGATTATTTTGAGCTTACCGTATTTCATTATAGATTTTTCCATGACCACGAGAATGGCAGTATCTGAAAATTAAGAAGCATTGTAAAGGTCCCACCAACATAATACTAGGAAGTCTCCACAACATCTGCTATTCCAGTGGCAAGGAGAAGTCCTCAGAGGACAGAATTGCCCATCATGCAATCATTCAGCATAATAAACTTTTGCAAAATGTGCAGCCTACAGTTTAATAGTCCTCAGATTTTTTTTACGATAAAAATGTTTTCTTGTCAAAATAGTTGCAGTAGAATAACTAAAGACAGAATGATGTAGTGAAGGATGAACAAGCCTCAGTCAAAAAGGCTTGAGTTCAAGGCTCAACTCTGACACAGTGAAAACGTATACCCTGGACGCCAATCCTCACTGTGTTCTAGGTAGTTCTGACACTATGAATCACAGAGAAGGTGCTAACATATATTGGCAGAGGGATTATCCTCACCCAGGAGTTTTCTCTATCAAGGACATAACAGGTAGAGACTCTATCTGCTCTAGTAACTAGTGAGTAAAATACACTTATCTCATTGCTCATTTGGGGGTTACTTTGAATTCGATGAAAGTCTAGGCAATGCATCAACACCTTCCTTCCCCAGAATGCAATATTGCTTTGCCTGTTAAGTGTTAATTTCTGAAATTGAACAAAATGCTTTTAAATACCCTTTCTCTCTAAAGCTTGAGTACCATTCCTGTGCAACCAAAATACTGCCTAACCCTCAACAGTCGCTTCTGCACCTTAGGGCTAGATTCTCTACCCATGCAACTTTATGAGTTGCTGTTCTTTAGACTTACCTACCTAACGTTGAAGAGACTACTCTTTATACACAAGGGCTTCCATCAATATAAAAAAAAAAAATAAAACACTGACCCTCCAAAAAATTTTAAATTGCTTTGTGAATTCACTAGACCTACCTTTCCAGAATGAAATAATTCCACAATTTAGCTCTCTTATATTTTTAGCATAATAACCACCCTCAAAGTGCTAGGGAATAATATTAATCATTGCCCCAGTTTTACAGGGGAACTAACTTTCAGGATATTTGCTACTTAGTTCTCTAACATTTCATTCAGTATAATAGTAAAAGACTGTCATGTTGAAACAGATCTGACCTGGCAGATTCTCCCACTTAATGAGTTATATTAATGGAATTAGTTATGGTTTTTTTTTTTTTACAATTGCTGCCAGTTTGTAAACCGATATGATAATTTACTTAAAGGTACCTCCAAGATAGCAGAAATATATTAAATCCAGGGCACAGTAAACAAAATGACTTAGTAATCAGTTTTGTCACAAACCTCCTTTCCACCTCAGAAGACATGGTTTCAAATCCCCTAACTCAGCAACTTCAGGCGTGTCCCTAGGCCAGCCACTTACATCTCATTGGCCTTCAATTTGCTGATGTATAGAACGGGGGCTTTGGAGATCACAGCGAAAGAGCTAGCAGTGAGCTGGAGATAGCCTAGGCCAATCCCCTCATTTTGCAGAGGAGGAAACTGGGGCCCACAAAGGTTAAGTGATGTTTCCAGTCATATAGTTAGTAAGCAATAGAACTGGGAATGAAATCCAAGTCTTTTAACACCAAATGCAACGCTCTTTCCTGAAGTAAGTCTTCCAAGTCTTTAAGATGCCTTTTAGCTCTAAATCCTATGCCCTATGTCCTCTTGCCCTTAACACTTCTTTCCCCCACCCCAAACATATAGAGGTATATTGTCAGACAGTATCCTGGGACCTCTGCTCTCCAGGCAGTACCTGAATGCTAGATCTCCTCTCCTCACCCTCTCAATTCATGGGCCAGATTCCGCTACTGAGCAGCATGGGTGTTGTCACCTTTCCTTTCTCTGACCTGGAGTACTTCACTCCTCCTTTCCCAGGGTCACAGTACCCAAGTGAGAATGTATTCTAAAATATTTTTTATTTCTCTTTTATCTTCATCTGATTCTTACTTCATTTATAAATATGGGACTGCTGGCCTATAACGGCACTGTCCCATTTCTAAAGTAGATCAACTAGAGAGATTTGTGCACCCTTACTTAATAAAACTCGTTACCTAGAAAAACTCATTTAGTACACCATAGAACACTTATTTGCCCTGATAAAGTGTTTCATTCACCTGGGATTATCAGGTCAATGTGCCATTCTCCTGCCTACATCAACTCTGGATGGTACCACAGAGTGAAGTTCTGGATCCCTAGCCAATAGCAAGGAGAGAAAAGTGTTTCAAGGAGATTTCTTTTCCTTTGGAGAGCACAAGCTGCTTAAAAATACAGTTATTTAGTGATCGTTAAACTACACATTCCATTGGTCCAAACCAAAGGTTGCGATTGGCTATGGTCTCACCGACAAAAGTGGAAGATTTCTGGAAGGGGAAAATGCTTTGCATTCCAACACACAGGAAGATAAGTCAGAACTTGTTGGTGATGTTGCCTGAATAGAACAGTTGATTCTGTAAGTAAGTGAAGTGTTTATATGGAGGGGAGCAGCTATGCCTTTCCATAAATTAATAGGGCAATGGGAGCAGCTAGGGAGCAGAGAAGATAGAGTGCCAGGCTTAGACTTGGGAATGCCCAAGTTCAGATCTGGCCTCAGACACTGGGCATGTCACCTAGCCTTAGTTTCTTCTTCTTTAAAATATAGATAAGAATATATTATGTATAATGTATAGATATGCTACATCTATACATTATGTGTAATATATATTATATATTAGTAGTAGTAGCATTAAATCCTTCTAACCCCACAGCAGCAAGACTGATTTATTAAGAATTGATGGAGCACCTCTTTACACTCTGACACTTTGATATCATCTCTGGCCATTAGAAGCAATAGCATATAAATAATTAAAAGTAACATCATCCATAAATGGGACCATATGTATATAGAAACATACTTAAAATTTAAAAAAATCTTTTCAATTGAAATCATAATAAAAACATTAAAACAAAATGTGGTATTTAGGGATAGACCTGGATCTTTGCTTTCATAGGTAAAAAGGAGATGGAGGGAGGTATATTTGAAGTAAATAGAAGAGGAGAATTCATAATTTATCCCTTGTTGAATGACCTAGAGCAGAGAGAAGCTATATGACTTGTATAAGGGGACACAGTCTTAAGAGGTTTTAACTTAACCCCAGGAACTGTCTTTTGCCTTTCTTTGTATTCTCAGAGTTTAGTACAATGTCTAGGACACGGTAGTCATTTAACAAATGATTGCTGACTGACATTTCTTCCAGTCTCAGTATTAGTGTCAACAGGATTCCAGAACACTAGAGTTCTGACCAAGAAGTTTTGTATAATCCACTTTTCCCAGAAATATGAAAATAGGTCTGATGAAATCACTCTACTGCATAAGAAGACAAAAACAAATAAAAAAAAAATATGTCAGTGGCTCTCTCCTGCTTACTAAATGAATATTGATTTTCTTAGCCTACCATTCAAGGCTCTTTAGAATTGGGTTCAGATTTCCCTTCCAGACATGTTTCCACATACTCTAAATTTTAGCCAAACTGAAGGACTCATCATTCTGCAAATATGTTCCATTTTCTCCACTTATCATCACTTTATTCTACCTGAAATAACTCTTCCAATCATTCACTATCAAAATTATTCATCTTTCAAGGACCAGAGCAAAAAGGCCATGTTACCCATAGATAACTTTGGAACAAATAATATATAAAGTCTCTATGTTTACATACACTCTCACAATGCTCTGGTCAATTACTCTCTATATGTTCTAAATTCAGGATCTGTAGTCCTCTGTTCCTTCCCCTCAAACAAAAATGCCTTCTCCCTTCTTTAACCATCCAAAGCACTTTGTGGCTCTTACTCAGATGGATTTATTACACATTGCCTTGTAATTTATGTATAAAAAGCCTATATACTCCTTCAGGTCTGTTAAATCCCTGAATTACACACATTTTCTTCAAGCTTAAAGCAATGCATTTCCCACAGTAGGTGCTCAATAAAAAATAAAAGCATGCCTAGGCAAGAGTTTCTGGGGCTTTCTCCTTTCCAGGATAAATATAGAAGACACTAACAAACATTTTTATTCCTCTCTTACGTAGAAACAGCTGAGTTTAGTTCTTAGTTAGCAAGAATAATTAACTGAAATTGATCACCACCCCAGTGTGTGATAGCCTCCCCTTTTCCATCTACAGCCACACACAGGTAGGTAAGGCCTTTCCTAGCTGAGTTTTCCCTGCTGGCTGCTCCCTTTCTTTTTCCCTGGGTTCTTCTCTCCTTACATGGATCTCTGTGCCCTGAGGTTATCTATCTCCCAAATTCCATTTGGCTCAAAAAGTCAAAGATTCCTTCTTTGCTGCTTGCTCCAGGAGGCAGAATTTCTATTTACAGAAGCACTGAGGAAAAATGCCACTTTTTAAATGAGAAGTGGTCTGACCGGTGAAGGACTTAAGGAGCAGAATGAGACAGTTTGCGGGTATGGCCAATGTGAGGGATCTGTTTTGACTGATTATACACATTTGTTTCAAGCTTTGTTGAAAGAAAAAGATTTTTCTTCACTGAAGAAAATAAATTTAATTTATTTTTAAAAGTAAGTATCTGGAAATTGCTTACAGTAAGAAGGAGGAAAGACAACTATAAGACAGTGCAAAAGAGAAACTAGAAATGAAATCAGGACAAAAATAAAATGAGAGAAGTAAAACTCACAGAAAAGGGATGTGTGTGGGGAACTTCAAAAACAGAAGAAGAGGAAAAAAATTATTCAATAATTAGACTACAAAGCAGGGGGGAACCATTTTTTCAGCTAGGAAGATTTAATCACAATCACCTGACCTGTAAAGTGTGATCATTTATAACTGTGATCATTTATAACTCAACATCTAGAGACAGCTAGCTGGCCCAGCTGATAGAATTAATGAGTATTGAAGCTGGGAGTGAGGAAGATCTGAGTCTGAATCCTGCCTCACATACTTACCTAGTTGTATGACTCTGAACAAGTCGCTTAACCTCATTCAGCCTTAGTTTCCCCCTTTGAAAATTGGGGATATTAACAGCTTCTACTTCAAAGGATACAATGTGAGGATACAATGAATTAACATGTGTCAAGTGCTTCGTAAAACTTTAAGTCTATATATTTTGTTGCTATGTCACTGTTTCTCAGTCATGTCCTACTCCCCCCTTTATGGGGAGGGGGCTTTTGGGAAAGATACTGACATGTTTGCCATTTTCTTTTCAAACTCATTTTACAGATGAGGAAACTCAAGCAAACAGTGTTAAATGACTCGCCCCGTGTGATGCACCTAGTGTCTGAAGCCAGATTTAAACTCAGGCCTTCTTGACTCCAGGCCTAGCACTCTTATCACCATGCCACCTAACTTCTAGCTAACTAGATAGATGTGTAGATAGCATGTGTGTATACATGCATATACACACATACATATATGTATGTACGTAAGTAAATATATGCACATATATGTATAGATATATATTTGCCAGGTGTGTAATATTTCAATAATCCATGGTTTTGCCAACATAGGCACTGCTCTACCAAAGCAGACTGTTCCATTTTTACAATTTAGAAGAGAATCTTCACTGCTTTATGTGGCTGGTGTCCTCCTTTCCAGTAAGGAACCTCTCTAACACAATCAAGACTGGTCCTCCAAAGATATATTCAATTAGTCTCACTAGGCTTCTGTTCAGAACCCTAAATCCAATTTGATAGAACTGGTCAGAACTTGTACCCTTTGAAAATGAGGGGTCATCTCCTGCCACAATGAGTCATCAGAGTAAGATTTTAATGGGCCAGAACTAATTTGATGCTAGGTAAATGAGGTCACTCTGTACTCCACTCCATTTTTGCCTCAAATATAGACAGAGGAAAAGAAATCAAGAAATGGAGTCAGAGACGAATGATGGAAATGAAAAAAAGGGGAGTACCATGGGGGTGAGGAAAGGCTGATAGAACTGGCTTTGCTTAACCTAGACAGAAGGAAACATAAAGATAGATTACTAATAGTTTCCTACTTCATGAAGATTGCAGGTGAATACCTGTTTCTAAGAACAGAAATAAGTGGAACATGATTTAAATAATAGGTAATATTATTATTATTAAATAACAGAATTCAACTCAGATATCACAAAGATCATCCTTAATTGTAATCAAGAGACTCTGGAATACGTTATATAGAAAGATTTGAAAATCCGCAGGATTTTTTTAAGGGTAAACAATTTTGCACTTTTACTCCTTATGTTTATGTGTTGTACTGAAGCTGGAGTTAGTGAGTTTTTCTAATTTTCAAGCTGTTGTCTTCATCAATGATTTAATTCAGGAAGGCCTTTCTGCAAATGGAAGGAGTTGCACTTCTGACTTTTCATAGTCATTCATTCATTCATTTATTTATTCAAATATTTTTTGAAGATTTACACTCCACAGTCACCACTAGTCTTCTTCCTCCTGATGGAAATATATATACATATATACATATATATGTACATATGTGTATATATGTATATATGTGTATATATATATGTGTGTGTGTATATATATATTTCTGAGAAGTTCAAGTTGGGGCAGGTACTACCAAAGTGGAAGGCTGTTGAGTACAGATTTGGAAAGGGATGCCATCTTTCATCTGAAGACCAGTCAAGCTAAATTCAGAATCATCAACAGAAGCCTGGTCATCAAGGGATGTATGCATATCTGTTTGTGTGTACTTGTGTGCCTCCGTGTGTGTATGCATGTGTCCATTGCATGGAGGATTTATGGGGATGTAAATACACAACAATCTTTTGAATCATTTGAATCATTGAGGAATATTATGTGGAAGACAGCTTGCTAAATCCTATATATATCTATCTGTGCCCAACCTGTGGCAGAGCATTCTAAGCTTGGTCTGATCAGTCACAGTTGGACACACTGAAATTTCATTTTACAATGGTGATGTCATCTGGGGGCTCTTTGAAGACGAAGGACAACAACCACCAACCATATATCTGATCTACCTATCATCTTTCTAATGTATATATGCATATATGTACATACATCTATACACATGTATGTATATGTATATATACATATTTATGCATGTGCACATATATATATACATACATATAGTCACATCTTTTGAATAAGGATAAAAAAGGTTATAGTAAGGAAGAAATTGGGTAGCTATGTAACATAGTGGATAGAGTCCTGGGCCTGGAGTAAGAAAAAGCTATCTTCTTGAGCTCAAACCTGATTTCAGATGCTAGCTGTGTGACCCTAGGCAAGTCACTTAGCCCTGTTTGCTCAGTTTCCTCATCTGTAAAAATGAGTTGGAGAAAAAAATAGCAAACCACTCCAGTATCTTTTCCAAGAAAACCCTAAAGTGATCACAAAGAGTCAGATACAACTGAAAATGCCTGAACACCACCACCAAGAAAAGGAAGAAATCAGTGCATAGCATGACAGGCAAAAGTATATTAATGATCTCTAGCTAAGACTTTGCCATCTTAGGTTTTTTTTGTCCAATTAATTCCTTTTTTTCCCCCTTGCTATTTGAACACTAGCATCTTTTCTAGAGAAATCAATTTAATGAATGGTCTTATTATTATCAGACAATACTGCTTATTAGATTATAAATCATTGTGTAGGTATTAAATCTTCAGTGTTTTATGCCCTTTGAAATGTTATTCTGATTTATTAGTGCTCCAGAAATAAAAATAATAACACACTTTTCACTGGCTTGGTTAAGTTAGACCTTTGGCTTTAAGTCTTTTGATCTGTCCCTCAACTCTTCCTAATCCCTGGCATCTCAAGAGTTCACATTAAGCACAAACCCACGAGAGAGCTGGGAATCTCAAACCTTGTTTAGGTTCTCCATCTCTGATATGGCTATATTGTTAAGTAACTAAGGTTTAGTGCAAGACAAGACGCCAGAGCCCATATGAATCCATGGAATGACCAAGCAGAAAGCTGAGCTGATAGAAAGGGGGAAATAATGGATCCAACCTAAATTTCATATGCTTGTTTTACTGGAAATAAATCCATGTCTGTTACCATACCAGAACGGCAATACAGCAAGAAGATTTAGGATCAGACTACAATGTGGTAGCTAACAAACCTGTTTTCCTTATTTTGCAAACCTCTGAATTAAAAGAATTTCTGCACACCAAAAATTGAGCCCATCTGACTGCCTTCTTGCAGCAACTTTGTGCCCTCTAGAAAATGATAGTGTTATCTACACAATGACTTTGGAATCATGCACATTTTTGTTTTTGTTTTTTTTTACTAAATGTCAGGAATTAGCAACAGATGTTGAAAAGATAATGATTGCTAAATAACAAAGATTAAGTAATAAAACAGACTGTCAGTTTATTTTGTATGAAAGATACCCAGTTTGGATCAGCATATATGTAAGAATTGAGCATGAAGAAGCCAGACATGAATTGTGTTAATATTGAGGTCAATAGGGATTTTGAAATAACCTACATTTTAAGCCACCAGTAGAAAAAATACATAAAGCTATCTTTTTTTTTTGGTAGGGACGACCATCTGAAAAGTTGACAAGTACACTTTTTTTTTAACGTAGTTCTGTTGCTTGAAGTTCAAAATCATTATCTAAGTAGCAAACCTTAATGAGAATCCTAAATCCAGGGGGCTTAAATCTGTCCCCAGAAACTCAAAGATGTCCTTTGAATATGCTTTTAATGAGGCCAAATGACAATTTCTGTGTGTCTTTTAAATTAAGTTTCACCAGAGACTACTACTGCAGGTGAAGTCCAACTAAATGTTTATTACTGAAAGAAAACACAGACAGTACATGTTATCACATTTGCAGGTCTTTTTCTCTCCCTTACCTGTAGACAACTTATATTTTTGTTTCTCAGAATGACACCCCTTTGCATCCTTCCTTTTACCTAGTAGTCACTGATATTTCCCAGTTATTTTTCTATATTCTCCTTCTCCATTAGAATGCAAGCTCCTTGAAGGCAGGGGCTGTCTTTCTATTTACTTGTATTTTTCTCTCCAGTGTTTGGCACTGTGAATGGCACAGAGTAAGCACTTAAGAAATGCTGGTTGTCTTCATTGTCTTATACCCTGAACAAGACAGAACAATGACTTCTAAGCTAGTAGGTGTCATAGCACACTACACTTTTGGAAGGAGAAATCCACAATTATCACTCTCCATAAACATGTACAGCACCAAATTCTGTGCTCCAAGAGTCTCGTATCATGTAAACAAAAAGATATTCAGAGGTCACTAGTTGCTTACATTTTAAGAAAGAAGATAAGACAAATATAGACGTACACCTCACTACTAAAGATCAGCCATGAACAAACATCAATGGTAAAATACACTGCTATTTCCTGACATGATCTATCATATTAACGCAGTATATCAGGATCTCTGCTTATGGTCACTGTGTTTAATAATATTACAATCAAGCTAAGTAGCAATAGATGTGAAGTATATTGAGTATATGTTTAGCTGAAGAGAAACAGAATATTCTAAATGCCTGTAATATAAATTTGAAGAAAAACATTAAATCAAAACAGATACAAATCTAGATTTGATATGTATGATCTTGCCAATACAAAACATTCTGATAAAAACACCAAGAATACCAAAACAAAATCATGCATGACCCATGATGTAATAGAACAGGATGAATTTTTAGTTACTTTTTGAAGACGATAGACTAGAATGCAATAGAATGCCTCTGTTGTCTAACCTTATTTCCAACTGTGCTCATAGGGATCCGGAGTTCTCAAATGTGTCCAAGTTGACAATGTTCATTAAAGTTTGTTAGTTAACAAGGTCAATTTAAACAAAAGGGCAGCTGAAGAAGCGGAAAAATCTAGGGCTAGGAGAACCTGAGTGATTAGATTGAAATAATGACTGATTTTGGAATGAGAAGACCTGGATTTGAGTCCCAGTTATACTATTTCCTAACTCTATGACCTTGGGGGAAATGGTTTAATGACTTTGAGCTTTGATAGGTTAGCTGCTTTGAGTTGTTTCCCTCTTCCTTTTCCTCTCTCTCATTCTCTTCCCCTCTCCCCCTCTCCCTTCCTCCCTCTCTCTCTCTCTCCCCCCTTTATCCCTCCTTCTCTCTGACTCCATCTCCCTCTCTTCCTCCTTTCTCCCTCTGTCTCTCTTTGTTCCTTTCCCTCTCCTTCATCTTCCCTCCGTCCTCCTGTTTCATGCTCCTTCCTCCCTCTATCATCCACTTTCTCTCCATACTCCCTCCTCCCCCCCAGTCCTTCCTTCAACAAGGACTTAGAACAATTTGTGTCTGTTCAACAGAGAAAATCGTCCCCCTAAACTCTCCACTGAGGTTAGCACAAGACATTCCAAGTGGAGATGTTGACAATGAAGGAAGAAGGGTGAATTTTAATTTGACAATTTAATTTCATTGACATAGGGAACTCTCAATACCATTGACACAGACAGTATCAGAGGAGGAGCCTCAAGGCACCTGAAAGTAGGTCTTCTGGACTCTGGACATGGTTCTCTACCCACTATGCAAAGCACCATTCCAGTAGAGGTAAAAGTAATTTGTGAATTAGTAAGCTAATAAATATTTGGTAATCCTGTCTTTGTAGTCAATGAATAAGAATGACTAAATTACAATGCAAACTTTTTTTAAGGATGCCAACTTTCTTCCATCTCTAGAAGTCCTAATTAATCAGAGCCAGTGTAAGGACAAGTATAGTCATTATGAGAGGGGATTGCAGGTCAGAGTGAACATGAAGTCAAATGAAAGAATGCCTCCTTTGTAACCCAGCCTTTTGTGGCAGGGGGAGGGGAGGGCACCCACACCTAGGATTTCAGTGCAGGGAGCTCCATTGGAGAAATGGCCCTCTGCTGATGCAGATCAGTACACTGTTATGCAGCTCAAGGGCGTTCTAAGGGCACTAAGAAACTAAATGAGTCCTTTGGAACCCCAGAGACTGAATGTGTAAAAGGGGCACTTGAACCCCAGACTTCTAGACTCTCAGGCTGGTCATCTTTCCACAGCAAACTGCCTTTTTTGGTGAACATTATCCAATTAAATCTCAATTTATAAAATCATCCCATCTAAGAAGCGCGGAACAGGGGAGGCAGTCATATCCCAGTAGTATAGTGGGTACCTGCCAATGAAAGTCACCAAGTGCCAGAGCTGAGACTGGAACTTTTAGAAGTCTTTTGACCCCAAATCCAGTGCTTTTGTTGTTAAATGCCAATTTGAGCAAAATAACAGTAAGTCTAACCGAGTAAAATGGTTGTCAGTGATTGACTGATAAAAAAATATCCTTAGGCATGCCCCTTAAGTATTACCCCAAACACAGCTTTGACTTTTACGGACAGAAACTCAACTATTCTGAAACTCATGACTCTGACCCTTAGGGGAGAGAAAGCAAGAATATACAAGATTAAAAGAGAGATAAACAAAAAGGAAGAATTAAGGAGTTGAAGAGAGAGAGAGACGTCAGACAGAAAGAGACAGAGACAAAACAGAGGGAGAGAAAGAGAAGGAGGCAGACGGAAACAAAAATGGGGGTGGGAGGGAAAGAAATAAATGTTACCTCAGGTTACAAAGAATAAAAAATATTTTGACCTTGGACCATTCATTTCCCAAAAAGTATTCTTTTCTTGTTAAATAACAAATAAATGATACAAAACACTCAAAGGGAAGAATGTTTTATATAAATAAAAGCACCTTTTCTTAGCATAACTGTCATTTTTATACTGATGGCTTCATTCACACAAATCTCCACTGGGAAGCTCAGGAGATTCCTCTCCTGGGAAATTCCAAAGGAAGCAAAGAAGCGCTAAAATTCAATTTGCCACACATTTTATTTAGCACTCACTATATTCACAGCATTGCTAGGCATTTAGGAACATAAAAACACAGATAGCAGTACTTGCCCTCAGAGATCTTATGTTTTACTGGGATGATGCAGTACTCCTATGGAGGATTGGGGCAAAAGAAACCTAAAGTCTTGCAAAAGAATATCTATGGAGAAATATTAATGTATTCAGATTAGTCAGATAATGAGATGCCTGGAGATAAATGTATTAATAATCCTCAGGTATTTCAGAAGAATTTGACAGAGAGATAATATTTCCCCTAGAAATAACAACAGGAGAATATGAAGCCAGATTTTATTTCAAATAATGACATGTTTTCTGGTAATAAACACCAGGACGAGAAATGTATCCTTAGGAGTTCCCCCTGACGAGCTGTATATCCATTTGTCTGTAATGATCAATGGGAACTACAACTAGTGGCTTCATCTGGTTTTCTGGATAACTTCTAGAGCCTTCTTATTTTGAGTTTTAAAGCACTTGGGGCTAATGATTTCTAAGAAATTCCCTGCTTAAAAAAAAAGAATCCATAAGGTAACCTGATTTTTAGATGAAAATTTAATTAATAATATTTTATAGTATGCAGTATTATATGTCATTCAAAAGGTTTTCCCATATAGTATCACACTGGAAAATAGAGCCATAGAATGACATTGTCACCCTAGGTAACATGGATAGCAGAGCAGGAATTAGAATTTATGCTCACAAATCTTTATTTTTTGACTTATTTCAAGAAACATGCCATCCCTAAAATGTGAAAGTTTTGTGGAGAATAAAATTTTTAAACGTTTAAATTTAAACCTGTAGAAAGTTTTTTTTAATCCCGTTACGAAGTCATAATTTCCCCAAAGCAAAATATCTCTTCCTCCTGCATTCTCCTTGCGTAGTTAACTGGGTATTTTCCATTTTTATACTAGTATATAAGCATACTTCACTCTGCCAGAGTTTCTGAAGATAAAACTTAACTGAAATGTAGATTTCCTTAAAGACAGTTTCTAATTCATCCCCATATAATCTTTAACCTAATGTTTATCCCTTCCTTAAATAAAATAAGGTCCTTCATCTCTGAGCTCTCAAACCAACAAACAGACTTTTGAGTGTAGCTATCTGTCAAAAAAGCATTTGAATTCATTAGCCTGTCATTCAATAACCAAAGGCCATGAACTTGGTCTTTAACTCACTACATGCTCCCTTTTTATATCATCTTCACCTCCCAAAATGACACTCCCTCAGCCTTTGTCCAGCTCCAGATACATAAGGAGTTAAAAGTTTGCAACATTCTTGGCATGTGTCTGGGATGCTGGGGTGTTCTCACAACAAATATTCTACCAGCAAGGAATCTTTCAAACCACATATTTACTTCAAATGAAAATAGAAACAAAAGACAAAGGGGGAGGGGGAGAAAGAAAGAACTGATTTAGATAAATGCGAATCTGAGCATTAGAAATAAGCATGAAGGTTTTGCTGATGAAGGTTGCTAGAAACAGACCTCAAACCAGAATGTGGCCTTGATGTAAAGTTTTCTATGGCCAGGGTCGGTGATTCCTCATCATTTTTTGTTGTTACTGTCTTCAAGTTCACTGAAACATACTGCTCACAGCATCATGCACAATGAACAGGAAACATTTCTCAAGCTGTTTGCAGTGTTCTTATTTCTTTTTATTTCTGAATTTAATGTAAGGCTTCCTCTGAGTTATCTCATCATGCTTCTATGCTCAATAATATACTTTAAACCTCATAGAGACATGTCTCTTATCAGTTCAAGCAGCAACCACTATGCAGAATAAGAGCAATACATAGATACAGTAAGAACTTGAATAAACATTCAGAGTGGAAATTAATCTGAAGCCCTTCTGTAAATATCAGCATTCAGGAACTGCTTTGATTAAGATTCAAACGCAAAATAATTTTAGGTATGTGTACATATGTGTATACTATGTGTGTGTATATATGCACACATATGTGTATACATACACACATACATAGCACATATATACACACATAAACATATATATCAGTGTGTATATACTCTACAACTAGTCAGTCCAAGAACAGTCAGTACAATAAGTCTCTATATAACAGGGGAAGGTTATTTTATAAACTAACACTTTAAGATTTCTTATGTCAGTGATGCAATTAATAAACATTCTTAGCCAACAGAGCACCTTAATTGGCCCAGTAGTTTCTGAAAAATAGTTCGTTTACTGACCGTATTTCACAAAAATGTATATTCTATTGATTAATTTAAAATACAAAAATCTGAAAAATGGAGAACTTCTCCTCCCCTTCATAATAACTCTTTTATAGGTGGCAAGATGGAGTTTCATACAACTAGATGCAGAGAAAACATTGCAGGACAATTAATCTGAAAGATTTGGAAAAGAACAAGGTTCTTCTTTCACTGAAATTAACAACTTCTCTGCCCTCTAGTGGCTACAAAACCAACTACAGTAGTTAGTATTTGTTAAAATGTCTCTGTAAGAAATACAGGTACTCTTGACATTTCCCCTTGCCATCTATCTATATATAGATATATATGGTATCTAATTGCCCTTCATAAAATATCAAAGGGATTGGACAAATAGCTGTAATTTACAAAACTAAACTTTGAAATAGTTGAATTTCTAATATTGGCCTAAACTTTTAAAAAAGTCTAGTTTTCCCTTTGTTTTTGTTTTTGGAGGGGGCCAGGGGTCCTACGCTAATTTTACTGAGTAAAATATCTGTTCATTTTCATTTGAAACACCATTAAATATATGGTATTATATTATTATTTAGTGCCTTATTGAAAATTGTCATGTATGTGATAAATATGTGTTATTTAACAAATTACTTCAAAGATTTCCTTTTAATAATGGAACAGCTGCCCAAGGAATAGAAAAGATTCCTTGGTGTACCACAGGGCTTTCATGTAGTTCTTCTGTTTTCACTTCAAGAAACCAGCCAGAGTATCTTCATTTTTTAAATGCACCCTTCCTTGAGTCTACAGACTTGTAAACTGTTGAGGCCCTCACTCTCCCCACTCCCAGTTAAACTTTGTAGGTTTTCTTCTAGCAACTATTTCTAGTATTCTGTATTTTCTCAGATGGAACATTCTTCTAATTCATTCTCTGACCAATCAGAATGGAATGAAGTGCACCCTCAGTTTGATAACTTAGACTAAATATTTTTAAATTGCGCCATACATATGATTTTCAGAAGTAAAATATTTGTGAAAATAAGAATTATTAGCAAGAAAAGAAAAAACTAAATATCTGCTGTCCTATCTTCTATTTTGATTTTTTAATTTATTAACCTCCAAGTGTTTTTCTTCATGTAAGGCTAAGGAAATTCTTCAAAGGCAAGCAACACAGGGAATATTTCTTGATCTGTCCAGTTTGAATTTTACCCCTAGAGCTTGAGGATTGGATAAATTATTTCCTTAATCATTTAATACATGTACAGCCCATAGCTTGTTGCACTGTTTTAATCAAAAAGGAAATCTTATAGAATTTTGAACTGGAGGCTTGGAAACAATCTCATCCCACCTTCTTATTTTTACCAATGAGGAAACTGAGGTCACAGAAGTGACACACAGTGGCAAAGGCAAAAGTCAAACCAGTGCCCAAGATCACACCCAATAGCAGTGACAAGAGCAAAATCAGTTCCCTCAGTCCAGGGTTCTTTCCACTCCTCTAGTCTTCTTCTACTATACCAAGAGGGGAAACCAAGCTTATTGAAATGATGAATTTCTCACCAGGGAATTATGAATCAGCAACAGGCACTTTACCCATCAATCAAGACACTACCACCCATGTGTTTGGAGAGTACAAATCTACAATATACTGAGCAATCTACTCTATAGAAAAAAGGCCCACTTTAAAGTGTCAGACAATGAACATTTATTGGTGCCTTCTAAGATAGATGCATTGTACACAGAAATGTCCTTTAACCTGTTGATTCTTAGCAAAGTAATAAAGTCAAGAGAGATTAACGGGGTCTCAGATCAACACCTGCACATGCCTTTTTATACTGAAGTGACAGAAAAAGGCATTTTTCTACTACAGAGTGGCATGCCACTGATAAAAGATTTCATAGAAATCTTTCAAGATCTATCTTGTCATCTCCCATGGAAATATACCAAACCCTTTACTGGGCAGCCACAGCTCTACTTTGCCTCATCAAACTAAATCACCATCAAATAATCACTTTAATTCCTCATGGTTTGGTACAGCATGATAAATAACTGAGAGTTCTTCGACATGCACTAACTTTCCCCTTTAGATTCCAATAAACAATATGATGATGGCATGCTAGTGAGACAGTCTATTGTTGCTTTGCTCTAGTGCATTTCTAAAATGATCTTGGCTTAGGAAATAGGGACAAGTCCTTTAACCAAGAGATTCCTTCTCCCCTGTGTGACCACGGGGCAACATTTTCAGAAATCTGCTTAGATGCCCCTGTTCCTAGGCAACTGGTCATTGACCCAGGACCTAGATTCCGGTCTGTGGTAAAACCCCACAGATGCCTGGAGTAGCCTGGAACATGGAGCAGTATCATGAAGGAGCTAGGTCAGACTGGTCGAGTCTGGACTGGTGGGTCAGCTGGTGGAGCAAACCACCAGTTCTGCCTTAGCTGGCAGGATGTGACCCTCTGACTGAAAGCGCTGCCAGTAAGAAAAGCAGCATCAGGAGGAATAAGGTAGCCAAACACCCAGGGGACAGAGGTAGGGATGGCAGATGGAGTCGGTCGGTCATGGAACCGACATGGAGGCACAGAGGGGAAACTCCACAAGTCCAGGCTCGCTGCTAAACCAGTCAGGGCTGGACAATAGCTTAAGGTTTGCCTCAACAAACATAATCACCCTCCAGCTGTTCCCAGCCTAGTCTCTCATCCCGGGGAGGGTGTGACAGTCCAGGAGACGGGAAGAAGAAGTGTCTGACATGACAAGACCAGTGGGACCTGTTTTCTTTCTGACAATCTCATAGTAGTGATCTATACACCCTCCCTTCCCACTCCAACTAAGGTGTAGTAAGAAGATGAAGTAGGTGTCAATGGTAGTACACTTTAGGGGCAGACCTGGGTTGCCTGGGAAAGAAGAGGACTTAAATCCCATGGACCCTGAGCTAAACACACTCCTGTGAGTTGCTGCCCCCTGCCACCCAGGTGGGGATCTCAGAGACATTTCAGAACAGGCAGCCTAGTCCCCCACAAATGTACCCTTCCCCAGCTACTCCCCCTTTCATTCTGGAGCTGAAGTGTGCCCTTAACACCACGAGCCTTAACTTTCCCATAGGGAAAAAAAGGAAAAGAAAAGAGGACCGCATCCCCCATGCACAATGGAGAAGTAAAAACGCATCTTACCATTGGTTTGATTTACGGTCTCCCCTTCCGCATACCGAAACCGGTCCATTAAAAAGTGGCAAAGTAATACAACTCCAGCTGTGGCCAACTCGGCTTTCCTTAACCTCGCCATAACGCGGACACCTCCCCCTTCGCCCTCCCCCAAATTTATTCTTCCAGAGCTTCTCCCTTTAGGCTACAGGATTGACCGAGGAAGGAGGGGAGGGATGAAGGGGGCAAGGAAGGCGTGCTGCAGACCAGAGTCACAGCGGGATTAAGTCGCCTTTTTATTTGGATCTGGTTTCATGTACCGGGAAAGAAGTGGAAGATGGGGGGGAGGAGAAATGGGAGGAGATGGGGAGGGGGCAACGCAAAGCTCCCAGGATCCCCCCGGAGTTCTTCCTAGGCTACCGGGCCAAGCAGATTTCAGTCCAAAGCCAAGGGAAAAACCTGAAAGAATCAGGCTGCAAAGTGCGTTGCAAAGTCTTGGGCTCCCGGTCCAATCGCGATGGACTCGGGGGTCCTCCCGTCTGTGAGGCTTGCGGACGGTGACTGCCCTGCGCGGCGGGCTCCTCCACTAGCTGGATCCAAAACAATCCCCGCTTCCGAGGGAGCAAAGCCGCTGCGCCTCCCCCAGAGGGGAGGCCACCACAGTGGGAGGAACTTTTCCCTCCCCGACCTTGTTGTTGCCACCGTTGGGAAGGGGCGGCCCCCACTGGGTGTCCGAGGTCTCGGGAGCCGGGATGCCGGGGGGCTCCGGCCGCTGGTCCAGCGAATCTCTCCCCTTCCCTTGACCCAAGGCAGGACCCCGGGCTGCCCGTGCTCCCCGCTGCTAAGCAGACGGCGGCCCCCGCAGCGGCAGTGGAGCTGTTTGCGAGTCTCAGGCTGCAGTGGAATCGGAGATCCGATGCCAGGAGGCACAAGGAGCGGGGGAGGGGAGGACGAGCAGGGGAGGGGGGAGAAAAGTCAGGTTGGAGTCTATTCTGAGACGGTTTCTCTTTGCTGAGGAGGAGGGCGAGCAGAAAGCAGCGGAGTTTGGTGACTGCCTGAGAGCTCGCGAGCCTAGCCGCGGCTCCCTGCCCCTGTCTGGACACTTTGGGGAGTGAAGGCGGCTCTAACGATCTGCCTGAGCTGATGGAGCTGCCCTCGCCCTCCCTCTTTCCCTTCCTCCCTCCGCCTTTCTGCTCCAGGCTTCTCCCACCTTCCTCCTTTCTAACAGGCTGCAGGAAGCGACCTGGCCAATGGCAGCGCTCTCCCCCCAGGGGTCCGTGAGGAGTCGGAAGGAGAGGAAGGCTAAAGCAGAAAGAAAGGGAGCACTTGATACTTGATGGGACCGTCTGGAAGGAGGATCTGAGAAAAGGAAGCAGGACCGGAACGTATCGCCGAGCCTGCTGGATGAAGCAACCAGGACAGTCGATGGAGTCCTGTGCCCGGGCTCTGGGCAAGAAGCCGGCGGCTGGAGATTCCCGAGTGAACACGCGGCCGCCCCGCAGGGCTCAGCCAAGGCAGCTAAAGGATAAAGAGCGGTTCTTGCCCCAGGAATACCATCCCCACCCCCACTCCCCGAGGGCTGACTGTGACTATCTTTGTAACCCGGGCTAGAAGAAATATTGGATCCTACCAGGGGCATTTGAGTGGCGGACCAGGCGCCAATGCCTTTGGAGAAGCCAGGACACACTTAGATTTCTCCTGGCATCTACTCTCAGGTCCGGCTACTGCTTCTGTTGCTCCTGCTGCTGCTGCAGCTTTATAAAGTACCCGCGAAAAGCGAAGCGTGAGTTTAAAAGATCAGGGGGGCCCCCGGATCCTCTTCGTCATCTGGGCTCGAATAAGTTGTCATTTGTACCAGAGGCAGACCCCTTCTCTCCCCATCCTCCACCGCTCCCCTTTATGAGAGTTAGAGCTACCCACCATTAACCTGTGTATCTTTGAATAAAATTAGCGCACATTTATGTCAGCCTCCAAAAGGAATTTGACTTTTCCATCTAATTCCTTTTGCCATCTCTTGTCTGGAAAAGGTCAGCAGCCTCTGGCTGCCTAAAGCCTCCATTCGTCCCAGCTGAGGTCTCCAAAGAGATTGGGAGAACTTCACAGCTGAAGGAGAAAACAGTTAAGACCCAGGGAAGGCAGAAAGGGAATATGTGTGTGTGTAATATGTTAATATATGTATGGATGTGTGTATGTATATACGTATATGTGTATATGTATATATGTGTGTATGTATGTATGTATGTATTTGAAATTGGGGGTTAGGATGTGATGGGGCAACTGAAGTCTCCCCAGCACTCCAAAATGTTGAGTCTCTGAGAGTGCAACTATTCGACCAAACTGTCCTCCCAACAAGTACACAATAAAAAAAAAAGTCGTTAATGATGTTCTCAATGGTTCATTATTCTGTCTCTGCCATCCTCCTGCCCGTCCACCCTCCCCCCTTCTTTTCTTCCTGTTTCCCCTTTCTCTTTCCCAGCTGTCACTATAGGTAAAACACTGGGCATGCTCAGTACCCAAGGCAGGGTTCTATGGGGGAGTTGGAAGCTTTCACTGCACAGTAGAGCATGCTACCTGCAGCAGCCGAAGCAGTAGCATCCTTTAGAAGCCTCTGAACAGCCCCAAGTTACACAACTTAGATGCGGGAAGAGATCAAAACTTGAGGTGTAGTCAGTTTGTCCTCCACACTCACGAGAAAGGGATAAACTGTTTTCAAAGAGTTGCTTCCTGCCTCCTTTCCAGCCTCTGGCTCTCTCCTTCTATCCCACACTATTCTTTTTCTCTGTCTCTTTGTCCAGCTGTTTCCTTTTCTTCTCCCTCTCCCTTCCTATATGCCCCCTCCTCCCTCTCTCTGTGTCTCTCTCGCTGTCTCTCTCTCTCTCTCTCTCTCTCTCTCTCTCTCTCTCTCTCTCTCTCTCTCTCTCTCTCTGTCTCTCTCTCTCTCTCTCCCTCTCCCTCTCCCTCTCCCTCTCCCCCCTCTCTTTCTCTCTCTCCCCGCTTCCCTTCCTCTCTCTTTTCCCTCTCTCCCTCTCCCTCCTTCCTTTTTCCTTCCCTCCCTCCCTTCCTTATCTCTTTGCCTCTGTGTCTGCTGTCTCTCACCATACTTCTCTGTCTCCCTCTCTCACACTACTCCCTTTCTCCTTGCCTCTCATTCCTCCCTGTCTGTCTCCCTCTCTTCTCTCTCCTACTGCCCTAGCTTTTAAAAGTTACAAAATTCTGGGTGTCAATTAACATGATGCAAAGAACGCTCCCGAACTGTGGAGGCTTCCTCTCTCATCTCCATAAGTCTAATAAAATTGTAGACTTTTAGTTGTCCCACATAAAAGTTAGCAATGTACCTCCTAAACAATATAAAGCCCCTCTAATGTGAGCTGGACATATTTAGCTAGAGGGATTTTTATGTCAAAATGTTGAAAATGTAATTTAAATGACATTGTAATTTCTGTAATATGAATTATGTAAATTTATGTAAATCATGACAAAATAATTTTCAGGTATGATTTTTAGTCATTCTTCTATTTCAATATCTTGTATATTCATTAAAAAACTGAGTTTGCTGCTGTTATATTAATATGAGCCCTCCCTTTTTGTTGTCACAAAAAGAGCCAAGGATGTTAAAGGTTACACAATAAACCAGAATAGAAGACAACAGAGAAATACATGTAAACATAGATCAATGCACAGCATAAAGTATAAAAGAATAATAAAATGCTTTTTTCCCCCCATGACCTTGTCCTGCCTCCTCCATTAGATCCTGACACAAATGATAGCCATTTTGACCATTGTCATGGTGAGGGAAGGGTCATAACACATAAGACAGGGGGTTGGCACCCCTTCCAAGTGAGGTGGATTTGGGGTTACACAGGCAATGCAAGACAATATCAGGAAAATCTAAAATTATTGTTAAAATTTTCCATATGGTTGTTAAATTTTTATTTCTTACTGCTGGAGATAGACTAACTCTACATGCAATCATGTCTCCTGAGCGACAAAAGTCTTCTCTTTCATCAGTGACAACAGTGTCTAGAAGTGCAGTATTTAGTAGATTGATTCCTGCTGGCTCAATGGGATGCCAGATGAGGTTAATTCATCTAATGGCCAGGTTCGCTTTCAGGTTCCTAGGTACTTTTCTAAACTCTCATAAAATTTTAAGTTGTGTACTGAAAAGAGCAGCAGGCATGAGTATTATTCTTCACCTCATTTCAGGTCACCTTACCTCATCTTCAGGCAAGTCATCTCATTTCTCCAAGTTTCTTTACTAACCTATTTAACTTAATTCACAGAAGAGTAAGTTGTCTTTAAATTTTAAAGCCTGTACAAAACATGAGCTGTTTCAAATAGGGGACTTTTGAGACAACCTGAGTTTCAGTATTATCTATACAATGATCTTAATCCAAGGGTCTTTACCTACATTTCTAAGTAACTAGATTGAGGCTTTGCATTGCCAGAAGATAATAAGCCCGAAAGAAATCCCTGTGTAACAAAAAACAATGCTAGATAGTCCCTGGAAAAAAAGATCTACATAGATAGAATAGGATAATGCTATTTTGTCTCTAGAAAAGTTTCTAAAGCTTCAGAGCTATGTCCTAATTAATCCTTAGATTGCTTCTAGTTCATCCTTCTCCTTCTAGGCATGGAATAGTATTTCCTTTCCTCAGTTGCCCAGGTTAATTCTTTGATTTCTGGTCAAAAATGACAAGTTTCATATGATCATCCGAGAAAATGTTTTTAAATTCTGAAGAGATTTTTATATTTGTCACCACAAAAATCTGTGAATAAGAGAAACTGAGGCAAAAACTCCCAGAATGATCAATGTATTGGCAAGGCTAGCAATTGCCAGGAAATGAGGTCAATGATTCCCCAGTAGTCAGAGATCTAGAACAGAGTTTACAGAGCACTCTTATAGGTACAGATGAACATTGGAAATGAAACCGATTGGTTGAGCTATTTGAGGACTTTCCACTGTCATCATGAAAAACCATCCTGCATCAAGAACAGGGAACTTCCACAGAAATGAGGGACTTTGACAGGCAAGCAACATTGAGGGCATGCAGGTTTTCCTGATCCAGATGACCTACAGTCACTATGACCTACGAGGTACAGCTTTGCTTTTGGTAGAAATGAGGACTTTAGCCTGTAAACTGAATGCTACTGAAGCTCCTCTGTGCAAAAACTGGGGAGATTAGCAAACAGACAGGCTGCCTGGAGCCACTGTCCTGTCAGCTTGTACAGAATCTCATACACACTTCTTAACCTATTTCGATTTATAAGAACTAAAGTATATATGTAATTAAAGAATGTGATCAAAAATAAATGATCAATTAAAAATTGATTAGTATTTTACATATTGTGTTCATGATGATTTGTATCTCACCTTTTTATTTAAAACCCCATTCATCTACAATAAATTAAAAAGAAAATATGTCACTACTACTGCCACATCTCACATCATTCTTCTGAAAAATAACTATCACTCTGTAGCCTCCTGCAAGGAGGCAGAAACTGTTGAAACATTTTGACAGAATACAAGAAGAGTACTGGTAAAAACCTGATCTTGATTCCTGGCTGCTCTACTGACAGTGTGGCCTAGGGCAAGTCCCTTAACTTCTGAGGCCCTCATTTCCTGAAATATATATTTCATATATGTAAATATATGTTTATGTAAATATATGTTTATGTAAATATAATGTTTATATAAATAAATATTATATATTTTTATATATAAAAAATTTTTATATTATATATATACACATACACATATACACACACATACATACATATAGATATACGTATGTGTATATATGTACATATACACATACTCATATGTACAGATGTACAGATAGATAAAGATATATAAAGAATGCTTTGATCTAAAAGAATATCTTTTCTAGGTCTAAATCTATGATCCTGAGATATAACAATGGCATTTCATTCATTTATAGTGAAAAAATGACTAGGAGAAGGCCAGTGTGGTGTATTAGAGGGAGCCCTAGTCTGGATACCCAGAAAATGTTAGTGTGACTCCTTGCTTTACTACGTATTTGTTATATGATGAGTAAGTAGTTTAATAATCTTGGACCTCAGTTTCATCATCTATTCAATGGGTGCCCTATCTATATAACAGAAGGTAAAGGGAAGTAGTAAGTACCCCATAGGATGAAGATTTCAAAAGACACCTGAAAGATCATCTGGTCCAATTCTGAAATTTTGCAGATAAAGATCTAGGGATGTCAACATTTCTCCATGTTTTCACAGTTACTAATCAGAAGAGGAGTGACCTAAACCTATGTCATCTGATTCTAAATCCAGGGCCTTTTCTAGGACTGGGAAGTATTTTACATCCATATGTAAAGCACTCTCATTATCAATGAAATAACAAATTTAAAGAAGCTTTTTTGGAAGAAGAAGGACAGCAAAAGATAAGCATGAAATGTAAAAAGTATATTTAAAAAAGGATAAAAAGATAAGTATAAAGTGCTCAGTAGGAAAATAAGAATACAGCAAACTAAAATGTAAAGTTTTGAAGGAATGACAGCATGTCTTACATTTCTTTTACATACTCCCTCATTGACTAAATCAGCATTAGGCAGAGACTAGGATTACATAATTACTGTATTTAGGAAGGAAATTTAGTGATCAAGCTATGCTGATCACTGATAGGCTGAAATGTTCTTAGGATTAATGATTTAAATATGTTGAAACAATGGACTGTAATGGGTACTTAAGAGCATCGAGCACAATACTGGTGAACAACAGAGCTCACTGAGAGTTATTAAATGTAATATGTGTGCTTAGTTCCACTTTAGTTCCTGATTGAGTGGCTAATAAAACCAAGAACCAGTCTTCTTAAATGTGTCACATGCATGGACAATCTCTATGATATATAAACGATTACATGTCTAATTCTGTTACAACTATGAATATGTTTTAATTAACTTGATATAAACTTCAGGTGGGCAGAATCAGTAATGAAACAGTCATTATAATGTACTTATATAAAGATGTACTGTTTTGCATAATTTCAAAGCTGAATTATTGTTGAGAAATGTTTTACCCTAATTTCTTAAAATTATGCATGAATCATAACCTCATATCTTTCAATGATAACTTGGTGCATTGGAAAGTTTCCAGTTCTACTCTGACCTCTCTTATCTACTACCTGTGTGACTCTAATTAAGTCACTTAAACTCTCTGGGTCCCAGTTTCTAAAATTTCAAACTAAGAGGAATGAACTAATTATCCTCTAAGATTTCTGTCAGATCTAAACCTGTGGCTTTATGAAATTCAAGCATTTCCTTTCCCCATAACTTTTGTATCACATTTATGAATCATGAAGAGTAAGTACACTCAATTGGCTGTGTGTTCAGTTGCCACTTAGTACTCAAGCTTAATGGAATATTCATTCAAATAATTAATAAACTTTAATCTAGGCAACAAAGGCAAGCCACAGTAATGAAACCTAACTACTTTCAGAGAAATCTTTATAGATAATTCAAATGATGCTAGCAATTTTATTCTCCTACCTTGACTTGCTTTTGTTGGATTCCCTCAAAGTGGCCCCAGAAATATAATTAAGCAATCATTAATCAGTCCAATTACTATGTATAAATAAAACACCATGCTGTGGCATGTTGAACTTTACTTCATACCAGAAATAGAATTGTCTTTAAAGGCATTTCTTCCAGATTGATTGTATAATTGAAATGTTCAATGAAATAACCATAGTGTGTAAGAAAGTGAATATTTCAATACAAGATAATCTGACCTTAATCACCCATCTACCTTTCTTTATGTTATGTGCCATTGTGAGGAGGGGGTGATTTCATCTTGCTATTAAGGAACCCTATATATTGCTACCAGAAGTTGTTATTAAAGGTCTTGTGGTCTCTTGAGACAAAGAACAGGGGAATGACACAAATTATGTTAGTTTGCTTATTTAAGTACCAATCTGAGCACAGAAAATAACATTTGAATATAAATAGGTAGCTTAGAAGACATGTGAATACAGTCTAAAGCTCTGTTTACATGGTAAAATTATGCCAGTGTTCCAAAAATCCAGATGTTTAGAATTATGTGACTGCATTATCTGGAGGTTTGACTCAAATTTTTATTTTTCCTAAATTTATTTGATGTTAGAACTTGAAGAGACCTTTAAATACCATCTAGTGTCAGATACATAAAGAAAGCTAAGCCACAGAGAGGCTGTTAATTGAGAAGGATGAGAATTTAAGTTTCCTAACTTCCACCTGAATTCCCTTTCTACAATCTCATACAGGATGCACCTACTGCCTGGGTGAGTCCTTTCATAATTATGCTCAGGAAAAAAAATCAATCAAATAAGCATTTATTAAATTATAATATGTGCCAGGCACTGTCCTCGACTTTTAGATACAAAGACAAAAATAAAGTGGTCTTTGGCCTTCAGGAAATGGCATTCTATCTAGGGAAACATTTAAGGAAATATTATTTTTCCATCCACAAATCTATCAATCCATCTTTCTTACAAAGTATTTTTCGGGGGAGGCACTACAGACTGGGGGTGGGGATATAAGAAGTAGCAGTGGAGTTGAAATTTGAAGAAATCTAGTGATTTTCAAAGGCATAGGTGAGCTTGGAGAATATTCTAGTCCTTAGAAGAGGGAAGGATTGGAGATAGAATAATGAATGTCATGAGCGAGGAGCAGTAAGTGCATCAAGCCAGGAACAGAGAATGTTCAAAGAAGAGTAATATACAATTTTACTGAATAACTGACTTGTGGCAGATGGGTTTGCACAGTCCAATTAAACTATGAGCTGTGATATGCAGGGTTACCCAAGATGGCTAGGTTCTAGTAGAGATCTGACGAAAAGGTGATCCACTGGAGAAGGAAATGGCAAACTCCATAATCATTGCCAAGAAAACCTCATGCACAATAATGGAAGACAGAGGGCCTGGTGTGCTATAGACCGTGGGGTCAAGAAGTGAGAAGAACTGAACAAAAACAATATGAAATATGTCTTCAAAAGTAGTCTGTAAGCAAACTGTGAACAGCTATAAATGCTAAATAGCATCATGCTACCAATACCTTACCAGAAGGGGTTTTAGAGATCATGAATTATAATTTTCTCATTTTGA
The DNA here is from genome assembly GCA_023548195.1 of Bettongia penicillata ogilbyi. Classification (NCBI taxonomy): domain Eukaryota; kingdom Metazoa; phylum Chordata; class Mammalia; order Diprotodontia; family Potoroidae; genus Bettongia; species Bettongia penicillata. The sequence goes on from JAJHZJ010000453.1 coordinate 20,925,862, forward strand.
AGGTAACTGACGTCCAGGGAAGTTAAATGACTGGCCTAGTTGTCACATCTTTCAGGGACATAAAACAAAATCAAGTACTGCTGATATAATTTTTAATACTTATATTGTTTGATGAAAAGATACATTCCTTTGCATCCAGAAAATCTCTTTCCATAATTAATGTTAACATAATCTTTTCAAAAAGACTTGTACTAGATTCTTCTGAATTGTCTAACAAGCTGATTTCTACATGAACTCTCGCGCTTCCTTGGCATCCTTATTTCTCTTAAAATTACTTTGGACTTTTTTCTAACTTTTAAAACAAATGTCACAATTTTTAAAATAACTTTAAGAATTGTGTTTCTTTAAAGAAAGACCTTGGATGTCACTACAATTACCAACAAGTGTCAGTGAAATCATGGTCAACATCAATGCAGCAACTTTTCTTCTTTTTATAGGGGGGGTGTTAGAATTTATTCTTTTTTAATTTATTTATTTAACTTTTAACATTCATTTTTACAAAATTTTGGGTTCCAAATTTTCTCCCCATTTCTCCCCTCCCCCACCCCAATACACAGAGCATTCTAATTTTCCCTATCACCAATCTGCCCTCTCTTCTATCTTCCCTCCCTTCCCTTGTCCCCATCTTCTCTTTTGTCCTGTAGGGCCAGATAAATTTCTATACCTCATTACCTGTATTTCTTGTTTCCTAGTAGCAAGGACAGTACTCAACAGTTGTTCCTAAAACTTTGAGTTCCAAATTCTCCCCATCCTTCCCTCCCTACCCATTCCCTTTGGGAAGGCAGGCAATTCAATATAGACCATATCTGTGTAGTTTTGCAAATGATTTCGATAATAGTTGTGTTGTGTTAGACTAACTGTATATCCCTCCATCCTATTCTGCCCCCCATTGCTTCTATTCTCCCTTTTGATCCTGTCCCTCCCCAAGAGAGTTGACTTCAAATTGCTCCCTCCTCCCATTGCCCTCCCTTCCATCATCCCCGCTACCCTGCTTATCCCCTTCTCCCCCACTTTCCTGTATTGTAAGATAGGTTTTCATCCCAAAATGAGTGTGCATTTTATTCCTTCCTTTAGTTGAATGTGATGAGAGTAAACTACATGTTTTTTTCTCAGCTCTCCTCTTTTTCCCTCCACTAAAAAGTCTCCTGCCTGCCTCTTCTATGAGAGATAATTTGCCCCATTCCATTTCTCCCTCTCTCCTCCCAATACATTTCTCTCTCACTGTTTACCTTCATTTTTTAAAGATATGATCCCATCCAATTCCATTCACTCTGTGCTCTGTCTATGTGTGCGTGCATGTGTGTATGTGTGTGTGTGTGCGTACATGTGTGTGTGTAATCCCAACTACCCAGACACTGAAAAGTTTCAAGAGTTACAAATATTGTCTTTCCATGTAGGAATGTAAACAGTTCAACTTTAGTAAGTCCCTTATTGCTTCTTTTGCTGTTTACGTTTTCATATTTCTCTTCATTCTTGTGTTTGAAAGTCAAATTTTCTTTTCAGCTCTGGTCTTTTCATCAAGAATTCTTGAAAGTCCTCTATTTCATTGAAAGACTATTTTTTTCCCCTGAAGTATTATACTCAATTTTGCTGGGTAGGTAATTCTTGGTTTTAGTCCTAGTTCCTTTGACTTCTGGAATATCCTATTCCACGCCCTTCAATCCCTTAATGTAGAAGCTGCTAGATCTTGTGTTATCCTGATTGTATTTCCACAATACTGAAATTATTTCTTTCTAGCTATTTGCAACATTTTCTCCTTGACCAGGGAACTCTGGAATTAGGCCACAATGTTCCTAGGAATTTCTCTTTTTGGATCTCTTTCAGGCAGTAATCAGTGGATTCCTTGAATACTTATTTTGCCCTCTTGTTCTAGAATATCAGGGTAGTTTTCCTTGATAATTTCATGAAAGATGATGTCTAGGTTTTTTTTTTTTGATCATGGCTTTCAGGTAGTCTCATAATTTTTAGATTGTGTCTCCAGGATCTATTTTCCAGGTCAGTTGTTTTTGCGATGAGATATTTCACATTCTCTTCCATTTTTTCATTCTTTTGGTTTTGTTTTGTGATTTCTTCGTTTCTCATAAAGTCATTAGCCTCCATCTGTTCCATTCTAATTTTTAAAGAACTATTTTCTTCAGTGAGCTTTTGAACCTCCTTTTCCATTTGGTTAATTCTGCTTTTGAAAGTATTCTTCTCCTCATTGGCTTCTTGAACCTCTTTTGCCAATTGAGTGAGCCTATTTTTCAAGGTGTTATTTTCTTCAGCATTTTTTGGGTCTCCTTTAGCAAGGTGTTGACCTACTTTTCATGCTTTTCTTGCATCTCTCTCATTTCTCTTCCCAGTTTTTCCTCCACCTGTCTAACTTGATTTTCAAAATCCTTTTTGAGCTCTTCCATGCCCTGAGCCCATGGAATATTTATTTCAGATATTTGGGATACAGAGGCCTTGACTTCTATGTCTTTCCCTGATGGTAAGCATTGTTCTTCCTCATCAGAAAGGAAGGGAGGAGATATCTGTTCACCAAGAAAGTAACCTTCTATGGCCTTATTTTTTTTTTCCCTTTTCTGGGCATTTTCCCAGCCAGTTACTTGACTTCTGAGATTCCTCTCTACCCCCGCCTTGCCTTCAGAGCTGCCCAGCTAGTGCTTGGGATCTGAGATTCAAATGCTGCTTCCCAGCCCCAGGACTTTCAGAAGGAGCAGGGCTGCTATTCAGTGTGAGATTAAGTTCAGGTTCTTAGGTGGGGGCAGGGCCACCACACAGGGCTCAGTTCCCTCAGGGGCTTTATGTGGAGAACTTCAACAATGGATCTGAGCTCCTGTCTGCTTTGAGAGCTCCTGTCCTCTGCTGCCTCTGTTGCTGCCTCCTGAGGGGCCCTGAGTTATGGAGACACTCCGCTCCCCTCTTGGCCAGTCTAGAAGGCTCTCTCACTGACCTTTGGTGTCTGTGGGTGGAGGGACCTATGTGGTTGCTGGAGATTCCGTTCCTGAAGCCTGCTCGGATCTGCTGCCCTTGGTGCTGCACGGCCAAGGCAGGGCTGGGCTCTGCTCTGGGTCTGGTGCATGATGGACCTTTGGTGTCAGTTTTTCAGGTCTCTCTGGAATAGAAATCTCCTCCACTCCGTTGTTGTGTGGCTTCCACTGCTCCAGAATTTGTTGGGAGTTCCTCTTTGCAGGTAATTTATGGGCTGTGGGTTCGGAGGTAGCATATGTGAATCTTTCTATTCTGCCATCTTGGCTCCTCCCCTCCAATATCTGGATTTTCAAAGCAGCATCCCAGAGTCTTGTCTGGCCAAACAAAACACTTCCAGTCAGTTAGCCCCAAAATAAAACCTCACCTGCAGAGTATACATGTTTTAGAGGCAGAGTGCATCACAACCTTTGAGAACCAGTGCCTCATTTACAAAAGTTGTGGGTCTTCCTACAAATATGTGTGGGTGGGGAAGATCTTCTTTAATCATATTATTCAATCAGAGGCACTTGATTACACTAAAACAAAAAATGCATTATCAATATAAGAAGTCAGATGGGACAAGGAGGATGACAATGGATTATAGACAATGAATATGATGACTTCTCCCTTGTATGCTGTTGTTCCAGATACTGAATGGATCCAGAAATATGATGGGACTTAGTATGCAGTAAATTATTTAGCCAATGCTTTCTTTACTATTCCAATAGATTTTAAGCAATAACACCAATTTGCTTTAACTTGGAAGGGCTGCCAATATACTTTTAAAAGCTTGCCAGATGGATATCTGCATAACTATTTGTCATAGGATTGAAGCTGAGCATTTGAATGAATTAGAACTACCAGGTATACAGCTTACTCTCTACATAGATGATATTATGATACAGAGAAAAAATGTAAAAGAAGTAGAGAAGAGTTTGAAATTTTTAATTGAACATATGAAAAACAAAGAGTGGGAAATTAGCCCTGCAAAGATTCAAGGGCCAGCTCAAATCATAAAATCTTGGGGTATACAATGTAATAAGGGACTGTGAGAGATTCACAGGTAAGCCTGACAAGCGATTCAGGATTTTCCTAGCTCCACCAATAATAAAGAGACCCAAAAGTTTGTAGAATTATTTCGATATTAGTGACATCACATACCACATCTAGGACAAATTTTGAAACCTTATATAAAGTCACTAGGAAAAAATATGAATTTGATTCAGGAACTTGAGCATTATAAAGCTTTTGAAGAAGCAAAGGCCACTATACAACTGATTCTAGATTCATGGGCTATGCAAAGTGGCCCACTAGAATTACAAGGATGATGTGCAGGATGAATATGCAAACTGGAGTTTATGGCAAAAACAACAAAGTCAAAAAGTGCCCTTAGAAATTTGGTGTAGGAAACTCCCTTCATCTGGAGTTCAATGCACCCCTTTTAAAAAGCAGTTGTTAACTGCATATTGGGCTTTGGTAGAGACTGAACAACTGACTCTGGCCTATGAGGTAATATTAAGACCTGGGTAATGAGTACTCCAGCTTCTCACAGAATTGGACATGCACAAGAGTCTAGCATAATTAAATGGAAATGGAACATTCAAAATAGATCTAAAACAGGCAAAAATGAAGTTTCTGAAGCTTTGCATGAATCTATAGCAAACATAGATACTGAGGTGAATGATACACCCCTTGCACCAAAGCAACAGTTGGTACAATCCTTGGTAAAATGGAATGAGGGATATAATTGATTAACTGAAGAACAAGAGATACGTATGGTTTCCTGATGGAACAGCAAAATATTTGGGCCACAAAAGACATTGGAAAGTGGTAACCTAATATAACCCATTCATTAGGCAGACTTTGGAAAGTACTGGGATAGGTGGAAGTAGTCAACATGCTAAACTTACAGCAGAACATCAGTCTATCAAAACAGAACAAGGAGGACAGTGTCATATATTCAGTTATCCATGGGCAGTAGTAAATGGGTTAGCTACGTGGATGCCCATGTGGAAAAATCAAAATTGGGAAATTCATGGCAAATAAGTCTGGGACAAGGAATTATGGGAAGATATATGTGACATATCTTTGGTTACTAATTTGTCAATTTTTCATGTAGATGCTCATGTTGCCCTCACCATGAAACAGTGTGAGTCTAATGCACATGTTGATCAACTAGCAAAGAGTCTATTTCTATTTCTAATTCTATTCTATTCAACATATTATCCCTACTCTGACACCAACTGATCATCTGGTAGTAGCAAAATGGGTCTATCAAATGGCTGGCCATTTAGGGATCCACGCCACACACCAGTGGCCCAAGACCAGCTATTAATATCTCTCATTCATTGTTAAAACAAGTAGTAGAGGAATGTTATATATGTCAATTGGAAAATGAATAAACTGTTCCTCAGGTAGTAACTGGAGAGATAGCAAGGGAAAAGTGTCAGCCTAAATCTAACAAATAGATTATATTGGACCCGTACCCCAAGATAAAGGATGCAAATATTCCATATTCTCCACAAGCATCTGGGTTAATTGAAAGAATGAATGGATTATTGAAAGAGCAGTTCAGGAAGTTAAGTTCTAATAGTTCTTTTCAACATTGGAAAGATAATTTCTTCACTGCTTTACATAATTTGAATAACAGACCATTGGGAGGAAGTACACCTCTAGCCAGAATGATGCCCCCAAATCTGCAAATTAGAAAAAAACAAACACATAAGATCCTAAATATTGAGTAATGAACTGTGAGGCCACATGTCCCAGCACCATATCCAGGAACACCTGATCTGGCAGGATATGATTTACATTGTTTAGAGGATTTTTGGTAGAATAGAAAAGAAATAAGAAAAATCTCTAGTGAAATATGTGTGAGAATCCCTAAGAATAATTTTGGATGGATATTACCTAAAGCAGGATTAGCAGCTGGAGTAATAGATGTATTGGCAGAAGTAAGAGATTCTAATTGTCAAAGAGAAATTATTGTAACATTCAAAAATTCAGATGAAGAACCCATACAGTTTTGTAAAAATGATAGAAAAGTTCAAATGATTTTTATTCCTTGTGAAACAAAACCAGTTGTGAAAACTGATGCTCCCTCCCAAATAGCTAGCAAAGGAAATGAAGGGTTGAATTCTGCTGATAGAATAAAATTGGGAGCTAAAGTATGGATAAAATAGGAGTCAAATGATGTTCCAAAGATTGGAGAAATTATATCATATAGGAAAGACAATCGAATAACTCTTTTTTTTTTATTCAGGAGAAAAGGATTACCAAATTGTAGCCTTAATGTACATATTCTACCATAAATGAGGCTATGATAGTGGGTTCATGGACTCCAGAAGCAAGGCTGACCTTATATTTACCCTGCTTCTGGTTATTGTCTCCCTTCTGTCTTTTTGGCTTTTTGTCTGTTCACCTTGTTTGTCAGATTTGTTTCTTGCAGGCTTAGTACCCTCCACCTGCAGATGCCTGATATTTTAAGCTGGATGTCACCCCTGTCCATGACTGTGATGTATCACCCCTGGACCTGTTATTGACCAAGTTCTGGATGCTAGCTAAAGAACTGACTCCTTGAATGGGACCTCTTAGGTCCCAGGGACAATTCTACATCCAATTTCAACAAGAAGTATCTATGAAATTTACCTAAATTTCATGACCTATGTAATGGATAAGAAAGATCTTGGAGCCAAATGTATTGTTAATGTATTTTTGCTTAATTTGGAGACTTCAGCCCCTTACCCCAAGATTTTGGGCCCCATTTGTTCAAGGGGGGAATGTGCTCAAGTCTCACCCTAAGATATTGTTTTATGTACTTATTTTGTGTGATTCCTGTTATATTGTTATAAAGTTCTGTTGACACAGTTGCCTAAGATATTGTTTATGTGTTTATTTTATGTGATACTTGTTGTATTGTTGTAAAGTTCTGTTGATACCAGTTGCTCTATTGACTTACGTAATGGATAAGAAAGATCTTGGAGCCAAATGTATTGTTAATGTATTTTTGCTTAATTTGGAGATCTTTCTCATTTATTAGTAGACCTATGTGACCTGCTGAAATCACGTGGAAGCCTAAGTCACATATGGTGGAAGGAGTTTGCTGAATAAGTGGAACAGGAAGGGTGGAGCAGAACTGGGAGGAAGTTGGTGAGAACAGTTAGAGCAGAGGAGAGAGGACACAGGCAGGCAGGTAACCAAGGTTGTGAGTGTTCACTTGTGGGAAGGCCCCAGTGGGGTGGGGGAGAAGGGAAAACTTGGGAATGGAATTGTCCCCTACAGTGCTAGTGTGCATTGACTTCTTGGTTACTATGATGGATTTGGCTTTCTGGTATTGGGATTTGACTTTCTGGTATCTGAATAAATGTTTTTATTCTCCCTTCTATATGGAGATTCTGTTATACTTTGCAATTCAGAACTATGATGCCATATTTATAGTTACCTTTGGTGCTGTGAATATTGCTTTGGCTATACACTTAATTCAAATACAAGATGGCAAAGGTATGTGATGAAGTCCCTGAAGGGTGTGGTGAAATTAAACCCACTTATGTAGTGAGAACTGAAATGATATTGCAATTTTTCACATGCCCATGTAAGCTGGCCAATGTCAAACACAATTCCCATTGGGACTGTCAGATACACAAAATTGTTGGTGCAGGCAAGAAAATACAGTAGCCTAGCTCAAAATTAAGAGATAGTATGATGTAATGGACAGAGAATTGTCCTTACAACAAAGAAAAACCAAGTTCAAGTGTTCTACCATATTCTGGCTGTAATCCATGATCTCCCAGTTCTCTAAATAATTCTCTAACACTATACCTTGCAGAAAACTTGTCTGTCTATATTGAGAGAGGTAATTCCCTCACTTATTATTTCTCAAAATCAATGAAAACACAGGGCCAGTTTCTATGTAGACTGAAAACAAGTTTGCTTTACTTGTGATTCAAATCTGAATAGGACTGATATCTTTCAAAAATATTCTTAAATTTTAAAAGTACATTGTCATTCTTCTCACTATATAACTCTTTGAAAGACATGTAATTAAAAAAAAGTTTTTGTCAATCTGAGGAACAGTCTTCAGTTACCAAAAATAGTTTTTTTGAGCCTGAGAGGCATATTTTCAAAACACTAACTTATAAGGACAAATATATGTATGGTATAAAGGTGTATGGATGGGTTTATAATAATTCATATATGTGTGTATGTGTACGTATGTACATATGTGTATGTATACCTGTATATTCTCATTGTTTTTTGTTCATTATTCATTTCTGATTCATCCTGACCACATGGACTATACTGTCCATGGAGTTTTCTTGGCAAAGATACTGGAGTGGTCTGTCATTTCCTTCTGCAGTGGATTAAGACAGACAGAAGTTAAGTGACTCGCCCAGAGTCACACAGCTAGTGAATATATGAGGCTGGATTTGAACTATAGTCTTCCTGACTCCAGGCCTAGAACTCTACATCCACTGAGCCACCTATCTGCCCATATATTAACAAACCTATATACAAAGGAATATATGCATATTTCATGTATATGTGCATACATATCTATGCATATATACATGTATAATGTTTAATTAAGCAATATGGGAAAATGTATATATAAATGTATATGCTTACATCTATATTAACATGCTATAGATATAAATCTAGCTTTCACAGTTCTTGGAGGTGATCTATTTAAATCAACATAGGTATCATTCCCTTACAATTAGGTACTATAAGTTTAGTCTATGGTAGAACATTTACTTTACTTTAATATTCATTGGACAGAAAATGAATGACTAGGATCATTATTCTATTTATTGGTTTATTCTTTGTCTGATCATTAATATGGTTCACATATAACTTTACAGTGATGATGACTCCAGGATGATGTTCATTTCATTCAACTTTTCATTCATTCATGATATACTGCGTATACTATGTTCAAAACAAAGATGTTCTACAGAAGACACAACGATGATTGAAAACATGGCCCCTGACCTTAGGAACTCATTTCATTCTAGTGGGCAAAAAGGTAGAGAGTAAGAGAAATAGACAAGACAAAGTAGCAGCAAAAATAATATTGGAATTATGTTTTATATGGGTTCACAGAAGGCTGAGATCATAGTCATTTGGAATATCAGAGAAGGCATTACAAAATGTGAAACATATTGGTTGGACTTGAAGGACAGGTAGTATTCCAACAGGTAAAAAAAGAATGGGGACAGGAGTAAATATTACAGATGGTTGGAACAATAGTAATGGCAGAAGGGTTGGAAATCATGTGGCACATGTGGGGAATACTGAGTAGACCATATTGGCTAATGTAGTGGGCATATGTAATGCATTCATGAGAGTATGCCTGCAAGGTAAGTTGAGGAAAATATGGAGATTCCCAAAAACAAGAAAAAAGCAGAAAAACTACATTCAGGGAGCAATGGTCAGGCATTGAAAGTGTGTGAACAGAAGAGTAATTGGAACTGACTTCTTGTATAGTAGGATCGATCTTGCAGCAAATAGTAAAATGGAATTGGAGGAATGAAGAGATTGGAGATCGTGAATTCACGTAGGTGACTGTTGAAATAGTCCAAGTCAGAAGTGATGACGTTCTATATTAGAGTGGTGGCAGTGGGAATGAAAAGGAATAGATGTGAGAAATTTTAAAGAGGTAGAATCCACTGTCAAAAGAGAGCCAAAATGATCTTAAACACTAGAAAAGTGAAAGATGTAAAAACCTTATGGAAGAAAATACCAATTTACAGATGATGGTGATGGAGTGGGAGTCGGAGAGGGAGAAAACAGATTTCTGTTCATTCAAAAATAAATTTAAGTAATGTGTGTCTAACAAGTTCCTTAGAGACAAAAATAATAAAATAAAATAAAGGAATTTTCTCTCCAGTACTGAGGGGAGTGGGGGAAGATGCCAAGCCAAAAAGTTGGTATTTAAGAATGGTGTTTGGAACTCTGAACATGGTTTTATAGATATGTAAATGATGGATTATTTTCTGTAATAGACTTCAAAAAGTTATTTTTACCCCAATTGTAATTGAAATAATGTTATATTTCAGAAGAATAGAACCCAGACATCACATATCCCTTCTTGATGTGTATATGTATTTGTGTATATGTATGTATATATGTGTGTGTATCTATGGAAAATATGTACATACACATATGTGTGTGTGTAACTATGGATACATACATTGTACCAGTACCTTATTTTTAGCAGCTTCTGAAAACATATTCACAAGATGGCAAAAGAGAGAAAACATTTTTCATAGGAGAATTCATTTTGATTAATAGTGCTATGAAAAAAAGTTCTGGAAGCAACAAAAACCACTGTTAGTCATAAATTATTGGTCATTTAGTGCTTTCCCACTAGGTTCTCCTGCTGTGCTTGTCATGGCTCGGCTCTTGTGACACAGTCAAATTTTCCCACTTTCGTGTCTTTTCTGTTAGAACTTAAATACTATTTAAATGTGCCTGATTAATTGAACTGCTGCAAAAGATGAAGGGGTACTGTTTAAACCTGGATGCTATGATCTATTTAAGATGACAGAGGCTCACATATCACTATAATTTGTGAATTAAAAAGGCAAAATGAAGCTTAAATTCTTTTGGAAATTCCAATGAAAATTTTTAAGCAACATCAATGCACCACTATATTTTCTTAAATGTCTTTTACACAACTTAAAAGGATAGTTTATGAAGGATTTTTTTTATGGCTAAAATATTTTGTTATTATAAGGTCAACTCTCCCAATATTGTCTTTTTAACTTTAAATTTTTCCTGACTTCTGTCCTACCTAAAATATTTTACCACCTGGAAATATTCTTTCCTTTTGGTCTAATTCTAGGTTTTCTGATTAAATCATCCATCATTGGTAGCCAGATGCCTTTTCCTTATGCATTTGTAGTGGAAATGGCTCATCAGTTTCAGACAACCTCACTCTCAATTATTTTCCACTTTCTCTTCCTGTTATGCCAAATTTCTGTATTTCAGCCAAAATTTTATGGACTAAAATTTCTAACTACAGTTAAGTTTTCAGTTCATTGTTCTGTTTCTCATCCTTTCAAGTCCTGCTTTTCCTCTGTATTCTCCTGTAAACTTCAAAATTTATAGATGTTAAATCATACACTTACTAGGAAAATATTCAAAATGAATACTGATTTTAAAAAGTAGGAAAAAGCAAATAAAGAGGAATCATGCCAGTGTTAATGTGGAGCTCACTATCACTTTCTAGTTTTAAAGAACTGGAAATAACATAGATTTTCATTTAATTTGGGGAATGTCAAAAACTATGAAACATAAACAGAATATTACCACATTATAACAAATGATGAATATTATGAACACAGAGAACTGAGTGAAGATATATAAAATTAGGAACAGTAAAATAAGCAGTACCAGCAAAAGAGTATGCATAACTTAAATGATATAAATGGGAAAATAACTAAAAAATCTACTGTGAATTCTGTGGCATTATTATAAAGGCAAACTTGACTCAATGTTCTTTGGCTTTTAGGGTGGGGAGAAGGAAAGAACAAAATAAAGGAAAGAAGGAAATAAGGGAAGGAAGGAACACCTTCACATACACACACACACACACACACACACACACACACATATAGTAAAAAATTGAGTATCTTTTTTTAAATATGGAGCTTACAAGCATTCCATTTCTACTAAATTTTGGAAAATTATGTGCAAAAATAATTGGATGTATCATCTATTAGATTCTTACTTTTCTTACCAAGGTATATTGGATAGAATGCTATCTATGCCAATCTGAAAATCCTTCCTCTAAGACCATTGCTCTTTGCTTCTAGGAATCATGGAATTCACCAGAAATACTCTCTGAGTTATTTTACCTTAGCCAAGATTCACAGAATAGGTTTGATGATGAATTATATTAAAGTCATCCAACTTGCCTTTTGGTGGCAAATTTTAATTAATAATGTTTTAATTAAATTAATTAATAATAAACTCAACTTAAGATATTTATTAAGCAGCTACTATGGAGCAGGACATTATATGAAGAAAAACAACCTCTTCATGCTCCTGGAGAGTGGTGGATGTTTTACCATGATGATTCTTGCTATGCTTAATATTCACCAACTACTCATTATTGAACATCATTCTTTTTTAATCAAACCTCTGAAAGAACAAATCTTCTATTTAAAGACAGAACCTGCCACTTATTAACTATGCAGACTTTTGTTCTTTTGGTCTCCACATTGGCGGGTTGGACTGATTGGTACAAGGAAGGAAATAAGCACTTAGCTAGCACCTACTAGGTGCCAGGCACTGTACTAAGTGCTTTCACAAATTTTTTCATTTGATCTCACAAAAATTCTGCTAGATTGGTACTAATATTATTATTCCCTTTTTAGAGGTAAGGAAACTGAGGCAAACAGAAGATAAATGACTTGTCCAGGGTCACACATCTAGTAAGTGTCTAAGACCCTTTGTTCACTGAGCCATTGGCTAACTACATGATTTCTAAGGTCAATTCTAGTTCTCCATATATAATCCCTTGACCCTTATTTAAGGATTTTATTTTGCCAACATTTTAAAAATATTCTAAGTTGATATTAAGGAAGTTAGTATTCTGGAAACTGGAAACGGAAATTTTCTAGAAAGCACTCTTTAACAATATACCATATTCATATACATATATATACATATATGCATATATATACATATATATATATATATATATATAAAACAATATGCAAGCTCACTCTCATTTTTCTGTTGTGCTAGCTACTCATATTTCTGCCAATTCTCTACCCTATGGTATTAGGTCCCTAGTTAGGGCAAAGAAACAGATATTTAGAACTACAGGACCCTGTAGAGGTCAGTCTTCTCTCATTATAAAGATGAGTAAACTAAGGCACAATGAGTTTAAAAAACTTGTCAAAGGTAATAAATGTTGTTGTTCTTTAGTTGTTTTCAGTCATGTCCAACTCTGTGTGGGCCTATTTGGGGTTTTCTTGGCAAAGACACTGGAGTGATCTGCCATTTCCTCCTTCAGATCATTTTACAGATGAGGAAATTGAGGCAAACGAGATTAAGTGTCTTGCCCAGGGTCCCACAGCTAATATTGCCCTGGTACTCTATTCCTATAAATATGAATATATATTTATATGCCAATAAATATATATTGGTAAATGAGGTTCTTGGACTCTAAATAAAGAGTTTTCTCCTGTACTACCCTACATATCTAAATAAGGATCTTTGGTGTTTATAAGGGAATGCATGCATCAGGAAGTAAATTGACTTAAATGCAAATGACCCAGTTAATATCAGTACCTAAGCTGAATTAACATGAAACTCTGTATATTTATAAATGGTAAACAATATTCCTAGATCAGTTCTACCAGAACTTGGGGGCATGGCAGTGGTTAAAAGTAGAGTGAATACACAGAAGGAATGTGACAGGGAAAAAAGAATTAGATGGGCAGAATTCATAAGGTCAATGAGAAGAAAATTAAAATATTTGAAGAGTATAGTAACAGAGCTTAGTGATTTTTGAGTGTTTTGTCAGCTAGTAGCAACATGTTCATTCTTAATCTATAAGTTAATGGTTTACTTTCTACAATGAAGACAAGTTAAGGAATTCTGAATCCACAAATTTTCTGATTCAAATAAGACATGTTCATATTGAAGAACGGTGGCATCAAACTGAACTATACATGAGAATCTTTGCTGGTTGCATACTGACTTGGGAAAGCAGCTATTAATATTATCTACATTTTATTCCATTTGAATTTTCTTCATTGAATATTTTATAATTCCATTTTAACATGGTTTGGGCAGGTCCTGGGATTTTTTGACTCCTTGTTTTAGACAAAGGTCTAAAACATGAAGGTGAAGACAGGCACAACTTGGAGATATGGTAAAAAAGAAATGAATCAATCATTTAATTTGGAAGCAGAAGATATCAAGAAGGTGTCAGAAGTAGCAGTGCAAAAGCAGATTTTAGGGATTGGGAATGAGAGAGGGAGAGGAAAATGATTTGGAAGTCAGTGCTCAAAAACAAAGAGATAACTGACGCTCTAGGTAAGTCATTGGGGGAAGTAGCTCAGAGAATAATATGCATAAATAATGAATATGAAAATGTGAGAAGGTAAAATATTCCAAGAGAAACATAGCAGAAACTCCTGAAGGAACTCTCTGAAGAAACCTCACAGATCATAAGAGAGATGAAGGGAAGGAAAGACCAGAGAACAGACAGCAGGGTACCACTTAATTATCTCTTTCTTTGTACTAAGAAATATCCCAGAGGGAGGGAATAATTAGCTCACCTCATGAACTGTATATCCAACCTTTTGAACTATACAAGCATGTCCAAAGTCCACATCAGTGACCTAAATCAAAAGCCTGATTCCCATTCTAAGCAGAATTGTAAAAAAAAAAAAAAAAAAAAAAAAAGAGTCCTATTGATAATAAGCTCTGAACCAGGTATCACTGCTGATGTATAGTCAGCATTTTAAGTAATTTTCAAATGTCTTTGCTATTTATTAACAATTAGGCTAATTTAGTGATCTTTAGTGCCCCATAATTATATGCCTTCTATAGGTTTGATTTCCCAATACCATGTCATCATCCCGCAACTCACACAAGTTTAAAGATATATTATAACTACTCTTTACATAGAAGAAATCAAATTAAAATACTCCATCTCTCCCTCTGCTCATAAAGGGTTCTACAACTAATTGACATTTTGGAAAATGTTTAACAATAATCTATTAAACTCCTAAATTTAGAATGCAAAACAATAGGAGTACTAAATTCCTGAGAGCTATTATATTTTTCCATGTTTTCTTTTATCACAAAATTATGCTTATGATTATTCTATATCACTCCTTCCCATTATAGGGAGTAAGAGCAGAAAAAAGATAGAAAGATAATTCATGTGCATTTAGAAATATCTAAGCTAGATCTAGCTAAAAGATAAAGTGAAAAAAAACATGAATTAAAACGCATATTCTGTGATAGTAAAAACAAAACTAGAAACAAGTAGATGCTCATTGATTGGACAGTGTCAAAATAAGTTGTGGGAAATTTTGTTTTATTCTTTAAGTTCAGAATAAAATACATTCTAAAAAGAAATTATGGTACATAAATGCAGCAGAATATTACTACATTGGAAAAAAAAAAGAAAAGAATGAATATAAAGAATTGAAAGATCCAGGGGAAGACAAACGAGCTGGAACAAAATGAAATAAGAAGAATAGGAAAACAATATCCAGACAGGGGTTCTTAACCCCACTATGTTTTTATTTTTTTATCAGTCATGGATCCTTTAGCAACTTAGTAAAATCTATGGGTTTCTTCTCAGAATGATGTTTTTTTTAAATCAAAGAAAAGGCTAAATTTTAGTTAGAAGTTAGTGAAAATAAAGATATATTTTTTTCCATCTGAATTTATGGACCCCATAGAATCTATCCATGGACACAATGGGGGATGTGGGGAGTAGTTTGTGGACTCTAGATTAAGGATCACAAATATAAATAATCATTATAGCATTATAAATGAAAAGAATAAACAAACGAAAGCTTTATACCATATAATTATGATGACCAAGCTTGCTTTGATAAAGAAAAGAGAAAATGTACCTTCTTCCTTCTTTCAAGAAGTGTGAGGAGGGAGTTACAAGGTTTTAGACATTGTCAGACTTGGTTTATTTGGTAATGAGTTTGTTTAACTTGTTTCATCCCTTTCTCTTACATTCTTTGATACTGTTACAAGGGATCACTCATTGTATATGGAAGTGAGGGGAGGGACAGATTTTTAAATTCAAGAGATATGAAAACAAAGTATATCAGTAAAATAACAAAACTTTTAAAATGTTAAGCGCAAAACACATATTCCTCAGCTATAACTTGCTAGCACCTTCTAGACCAAAAGAAATACTGCAATAACAAAGCAAAGGTCTATGGACATCTCATTAGATAGTCATCCAAGTGTGCATTACCAGTTGAAATTAAAAACATTAGTTTTCAGAGTGGTAGCTTCATTTACAAAAATGGTTCATTCATGTCTCTCTCTCTCTCTCCACACACACCCACACAGCCCATTCTCCCCCCACATAACCCAAGACACATTGGAGAAAATTTAGTTAGTACAATAAATATAAACAAACTTATTTATTTTATTTAAATATAAATTTATATAGTATATAAATGTTATATATTTATACATGTATGCATATTATATATACTTTATTTCTATTTTTATGCCTGTTAAAATGGGCATAGACATTTATGCCTATTGTACTAACCTTTCTCTAATGTGTACACATATCACAAGGTCCTCATTGTAAGGCAGAGGTCACTATTCTCATAGAAGCATATACATTTAGAGTTAGAAAAGGCCATAGAATTCATAATCCACATAACAGAGATGAAGAAAATGAATACAAGATAGTCTGTATCATCACATGTTTATCCCTTAGTCATCTCAAACTCAATGTGTACAAAACAGAACTTATTATATCTTCCCACAAATCCACCCCTCTTAAATTCCACATTTCTGTTCAGGGCATGGTACAATCATCCTTCCAGTTATGTAGGTTTATGACCCTTTCCGTCCTCCTTTTTGCCCTTGGGTTGCAGTCCTGTTAATTCTCATTTTATACCACCTTTCAGTACATCCCTTTCTCTCCAATTCTAGTTCAAGACATCTCTCTCCTCTTGCCTGAATTATCTGGCTTCCCTACTTCAAGTTTCTCTCGACTTTCCCTCCTCCTCCATAATGCTGCCAAAATCCCCATGCTATTACCCTGCTCTAAAAGTCCTCAAAGGCCCTGGATTACATGTAGGATAAAATACCAACTCCTCAATTTGGCTTTTAAAGTCCTTCACAATTTTGCTTCACCCTTAGCCTTTTGTGTTTATTTCCTATTGCTCCCATTTTCCTAATTTACAATCCATCCAAACTGTTCTACAAGTTATTCTATACCCCAAATTCACTTTACCTAACCCCTCTTAATTCCAGAGCACTCCCTCCATTAATGAACTCCTATTTGTCATACATAAGCTTTGCTTTGTGTACATCTGTTTGCCTGTCCTGTCTCCCCTACTAGATGATAAGCTCTTTGAGGGTAGGGACCTTCTTTTGCCTCTTTTTGTATCACTAGTGCTTAGCATAGGGTCTGGCAGATAATAGGCATTTAATCAATATTTATTAATGGATTGATTATTTTCTCTATATCCTCACATAGATTGTCCTGTACAGCTAACATGTACTCACATCCCACTTCTGTCTTGAATAATTCCTGATTTTTTTTCAAGGTTCAGTTCAAGTGCTACCTGCTACAAGAAGCCTCTCCTGACTGTCTTGCGCTACCCCTCTTCTCACACGGGTGAAAGTGCCTTCTCATGGACATTATTTTGTATGCATTTATATGGTAGTCATTATATATATTGTTCATTTTGTTTTCCCTCCACAGAATGGGACCTTCTTGAAGATGGGGACTTTTCTTCAGCATTGTGTGCCCAGAGTCTAATACTACATATGGAATATTTACTTTCAGTCATTCAATGATGTCTAACTCTTCATGGCCCTGAAGACCATATTTTCCGGGGGCAGAGATACTGGAGTGGTGGACCATTTCCTTCTCCAGGGGATTAAGACAAACAGAGGCTAAGTGACTTGCCCAGGATCACACAACTAATAAGTGTCTGAGGCCAGTTTTGAACTAGGTCTTCCTGTTTTTAGACCCGGTGCTCTGTCCACTGAGCCACTTAACTGCCTCACACATGGATTATAGTAGAGAGTAAATAAATGTTTCCTGAGAGAATAAATTAATGAACAAAAATGTGGCTGAATGAAATGAATGAGAGGATAAATGAATGAATGAACAAATGAATTTTGAGACCTTGCCCAAAGTCTCAAAACAGAGGAGTCATAATCAAATTTAAGTAAAGTCCTCTTTCTGTTATATCATACCTCCTCATCATTTTGAGGAATAATTTTTTCTACTCAAGAAATAAAATTATTTCTCAACTCCTGATACAATCATTCCTTATTTATAAAGTGGTACTTTTTTCTATTTAGCATAAGATTTATTATTTATAACTTTTGTCAAAGTTTGAAACCAAAAGAGTAAAATATCATCTCTGCATCAAATTTAATACAAATTATGCCAGTCTTTGGAGCAGAAGTTCCCAGTATGGGGGTTGTGGACCCCTGGGGAGCCACAGGCTTATTATAAAGTAGCCTTGAACTGGTATGCACAGCAAACATTCATTTTGAGTCTTGTTTGGCACCAACAAAATGTGCGCCACAACTCAGTGTAATAGATAAGCAAGTGCCCTATGTATCTTCAGAGGGGTGACTGATGACCTACCTATCTAGTTTAATTGTATTTAGATGTATTGAATAATCAGCACTTTAATTTAATAGAATTACTGAATTCCTAGTAGCTTTTTGTTATTTTCTATTTTCTTAATTAATGGAAATTAACAATAAAGTCACTATCATGCCAGGAGTGCAGAATGTTTTGATGATAAAAAGCGCTGACATGCTCAGGGACTTCAGTAACAACTGTGCTACTCTACACTGTCATTTACTATAAAATTTGAATTAATTTAATGTCTCTTCCTCATGTTTTTTTCTCTGCATTTAGCACACAAATTGCCAAAAAAAACTTGATTTGAAATTAACCTTAAAGGATTGCGTATCAAAGTTCATTCTTATAAACTCATAAGGAATGAAAGGAATGTTTGTCTGCTTTGGAAACTGAAGTTAATCTTTCTCAACATTTTGAAGAATGTTTTAATATTTCCTTCATAAATGTGAATGCCAATTGAATAAAATGAAAGCAATCATCTAAAACATCTATTTTTCTCTGTAAAGGCAATTTTGAAATTGTGAGTCTGAATTCAACATTTGGAATCTTAAGACTAAGCAGTATTTTAGGTCAGATTGATTCATCTGTCAATTCTGTACCCTGCTTTTTGAACATATCCTTTTAAAGACAAATAACCATATTCACATTAAAAAGTTAATTTGTAATCATAATTCTAAAACAAATCCTTATTTTACTTTCAGACACTTTCATATTTGGCATATCATTAAATTTTTAAAAAATCTCTGAACCTAGTTATGTTATAGTGTACAACAGGGAAGTCTCCCTATTCTTATATCCAAAACAGCTTCAGCTCAAATGGAACTCTTATTCAGAATCGGATTATGATAGAGCTTGATAAAGAAACCTATTCTTAAGTTGAGCGGCTAAGTCACTCTGCTGCTACTCTGATAAAACAGTAGGGTTACAGTATGGGAAACAATATCCTTTTTATCACCATTACTTCACAGGACAGAGCAATGAATACACTTATGCCAGATCGGCAGATTTGGGAACTGTGATCATGTTAGTTATGCATCTTAAATTAATAGCTGGGACACTATATACATTTTTAATTGCATCATTTAATTCCTGAGGTGGGGAGGCTCTCAACATAGATGGATTCCACCCCTGACATTTTTCTTTTCTTCATTATACTTTCTTATCTTCTTTTCTAAGAAATGAAAAGGCTAGCTCTCTGAAGTCAGAGTAATTTATTTCCAGCAAGAGTTTCTGGTTTATAATCCTGATATTATTAAAATAAAGTATTTTTTGGATTTTAAAGAAGCATAATTCTAATACATTACAAATTGTTGAAAACTAGGTATGTATGATGTATTTTTGTATGTGCAATCTACACAAATATCTCACAATAAGTATCATTAGTTAATCAGCCAATCAAAAGGTTTTGATTATATTCTTACTATGTAACAAGTGCAGTGGTAGACTCTAGGGATAAAGATAAAAAAAATAATTCTTGCTTGTATTTTGTAGGGGGAAACAGAAAATTTACATATAAATAGCATAAACAATATGCCAAGAAAATATGAGCCCATTTGGGAAGCAGTAGGAGGTACTAAGAGCTGAGGAAGTAGGAAATATCTCTTGCAGACGATGAGTTGGAGCTGAACTCAGAAGGAAGCTAGGGATTTTATGGGGCAGAGATACATGCTGACCTTTGGGAATAGCCTATGCTAAAATAAGTCAACAAAGATGGGGATGAGAATTGGAATTCTGTGAGTAATTGTAAGCAGGACAATTTGGGTGAACAGTAGTAGAGTATGGATGTTAACATAGTAATATACAATTAATCTTGAAATTTAGGGAAAATATAGCTAGCAAAGGACTTTATGTAACAAGGAAAGAAATCAGTTTCATCTGGAGGGCAATAGGGAGCCATTTGAACTGTTGAAGAGGAAAAAGGAAGAGGTAAAAAGAAGAGGAAAAAATAGATCACACCTATGATTGTGGCACTATGCAGAGGTTGGATTCGAGGTGAGAAAGACTTGAGAGAATGAGGCTAATTTATATGATCATCATATATCTAGAGCTGGTAGGACCTTCAGAGAACATTATTTCTCTTCCCTCATTACAGTTAAGCCTACTGAGATACTGTGAAGTTAGTCTACTAAGGCCACAAAGGTAATTAGTGATAAAAGAAGAATTTGAAAATAGGGTCAATACACTCAGTGTTTAATTCTTCTTATCATTTTTAATTTATATTAAAACCACAGAGGAAATGGTTATTATTTGCTCCACCAGGATAAAAGAAAATGATGAAATAGCACTGAAATTGTCATGTGACAACCAACATCCCAGAATGAGCGAGGGTCCTAGGTAAAGGTGTGAAGCAAGAAATGTGTGTTTGTGCTTTCCTCCTTGCCTTCAGGTAAGATTCCCTGGCTCCTCAATGCTTCACTCTCTTTGGCTCCACCCAAACCTGCCCTTAAAAATAAGTAGAAAAGCAGATGTAATTGGAGGAAGGCATCAGAAACAATTGCTGAACAGAAATATCAACTCCATAGTCCATCATTATCTCATTATAGCTACTTTCCTTTTATTTCCTTTTATTCTTGGTGTTACTTTTGTGTTCATAGAATGTCACAGTCTCCAAGTTGAAAGGAGTTATCTATTTCAGAAGTCATTTACTCTATACCTAAAGAAGAGTCTCTCCTATGGCATCCCAGAGAAGAGTTCAAACATATGACTTATTCCGTCTCCACTCTGATCATGTCTCTATTGAGTCTTTGTTCCAGAATCAAAATTTCCAGTTGCTTCAACTGGAATAGTATAGAATGGTGTGGACCCATGGTTGACATTAATACCTCCAGAATTTCTCTTAAACCACACTTTTCCACAAATGTCATCTTTAACAGCCAAATGAGCACAAGAATGGGACCAATAAATAGTTTTCAAAAGAGAATATGAAAATATTAACAATTATATGAAAGATTTTTAAAATTTATCAATAATAAGAGAAATACAAAACAATTTTTGTTTTAGCTCACATTCACCAAATAGGCAAAAGTGATAAAAATGAAAATGCTTAATATTATTGGCTCAAAAGAACATTATTGGTGGAGCTGTGAATTTGTCCAATACTTCTGGAAAACAATTTGCAATCATCTTTGATGTAGTGATACCATAAGCAAGTCAAAAACAAAAGAAAGAGTCCAAGTATTTCCAAACAGGAATATCGATGTACTTAGTTAGCAAAAAAGCAATAAAAAATACGATGGGTGCCCATTCATTGGGAAATAGTTGAACAAACCTGGATATATAAATGTAGAAGAATATGACTGTGTAAGAAATGACAAAACAAAGAATTCAGGGAAACTTTGGAAGACTTCACAAAATGAAGCAGGATGAAGTAAACAGAACTGAAATTTATATGCAATTATGATGATATAAATTAAAATAACACTAACGGGAAAGGGAACTCCTAAAAATAAGAATTATCAATGTTCAATCTGGAAAAAAAGATAATGAAACATACTTCTTCCCTTTGAGTACAGAGATGTGTGTGTTTGTATGTGTGTGTGTGTGTTTGTATGTGTGTGTATGTGTGTGTATCTAGGAATATGTGTGTTGGAGTGGGGGGTTACAGGTGAATAATGTTTCTTATACTGTCAAATCTATTCATTATGTTGGTTGGTTTTTCCTTATCTATTTCCTTCCTTCCTTCCTTCCTTCCTTCCTTCCTTCCTTCCTTCCTTCCTTCCTTCCTTCCTTCCTTCCTTCCTTCCTTCCTTCTTTCTTTATCTTTACAATGGAGGATTCAAAGATTGTGTAGAGTAAAAAGGGATGGAGGAAAGCAAGATATATATTCAGACATAAAAATAAAATACACCAATAAAACATTTTTAAAGGAGGGACAAAGAATCACCATCCAGTTAGGGGTAGGGAAGTTGAAGTAGCGGAGGTTGGGGAACAAAGGCCAACTCTCCATTTTTCCTTCTTTTTTTTTTCTTGACATGTAAGAAGAATCATAAGTTTATTTCCCCTTTAGTTTTATGAAAAGAGAAGTGAAAAGTAGAAATGGATTGTGCATTTATGAACATAAACATAGTGAAAATTTGTCTTGTGTTGGTTTCTACATTTTCTCTTACAGGCGATTGTTACTTCCTCCTTCCCAACAAAATGTAAATGTCTTGAATCTTATTCTTCCAGGACCCTGATCTCCAACAGTGGAAAATCAAGTCATTGTATGATCCATCCCCTATCTACAGGTTAACAGGGACTTTTCCTCAACTCCAAGGCTTGATTCCAATACTGCAAGTTTCAGGCACTATTCATATTTCACTAATTCCAGTTAGCCTCAATTTCTTTTGGCCTTTCCAGACTCTACTCAACTCCAGAAGGGTGTAACTGTCAGTAAATTTAAATGGGAAAGTGAGCAGCAGGATAGAAACTCAGTAATATGTCTTGACTCTGCTTTTCATCTCCACCCTTACCACTCCTATTCATTTGCATCAATTATTGGGTGTTTACCTGAGTTTGGGGGCACAATACTTGGCTGGGTGTGGTTAGTTGTCACTGGGGTGAGGTATAGAAAAGCAAGATGATTTACTTAAAGGTTACATAGTCAGTGAGTCAATAGGAAACTCAATATGTGGAGCTTGCCATTCTTGCATGGACCTCTTCCTTAATGTGTTCTAGCAGAGTTAGCAAAAACACCAAATGGCCTATAGGAAGCTATTTTTTCCCATTGGTTATCATTTTAAATAGGATATGGTGGACCTGTAAACTTGGGACAAGGTACAGGTCATTGTAATTCAGGAGTAGACACATTCTCCACTAAGGTTCTTTGCTGCCCTCTACCTGATCTAATAAGCTTTCTCTTTCCTCATTTGGGGGAGTAAGTGGGCTCATGTGCTATTCAATCAGGTGAGCTTTGAATGGATTGGTTTTCTGTTTGTTTGCTTGTTTGCTTTTAGCAATTCTGTAACTGTAATTCCTTATGGCAGGTGTAGCCATATGTTAGAGAAAGTACAGCCTGGGTGTTATTTGCAGTTGCCTTATGGCCTTGAATTTGCAAGGCCAGCATTTCTGAAGCTGTTGATTTCCTCCTAATTGCTTGAGTGGGAGGAAGAGAATGGATGAAATTACATTTAGGAAAATGCAAAATGTTTTCAATGATCCCAGGCTGCTTCCAGCTACAGAAGTTCATCACTTTGACCTTGATAATTTCTTGAAGAAGTAATATAGCTACAAATTCCAGAATTTCACATTTTTCAAAAAACAAAAAACAAAAAACAACCTAAAATTATAGGTAACAGAAAAGTCAATGGAAAGAAGTATAGTGGTGAAAAAGCAGCTTGCAATCTGGTGTCAATGGGGACTTGCATGCAAAATGCAAAATAAAAACATTATTGAGGAAAATGTGTGTCAGTTAAATGACTATAGATCTAATGCTCAAAAGGACTTCAAGAGCCATCCTATCTAAAAATTATCCAGTCCAACTGCCTCTTACAGAAGAAGAAACTGTGGCCAACAGACGTTGTGATTTACCCAAAGTCACATAGGCAACAGGTATCAGAAGTAGAATTTGAGCCCAGGTCCTTTGACTCCAAATCAAAGATTCTTTCTGCTGTTTCATGCTTCAAGAAATAATGATGATGGAAAGTTAAATGGAATGATAGATTGATATCATTCTGATATTATAAGGGCAAGGCTTCCAGGGTTTTGGATGGATCTTCTATTTAAGATTTATGGGAAGACATGGATATGCCAACCATGGTGACACACATCTATAATCCCTGCTATCCTTTAGGCTGAATCTAGGAAACCACTTGGATTTGGGAGTTCTGAGTTATAGGTGAGCCAAGACAACTGGGTGTCTGCAGTAAGTTTGGCAGTAATATGGTGAGTAACTGGGAATTGTAAGGGTGAATAGTACCAGGTCACCAAAGAGGGTGAACTAGCTCATGTCAGAAAAAAGAAAGGTGAAAGCACCCATGTTGATCAGTAATGGGATCTGGCCCATGTAGGAAGAGGGAGGGAGAGGGAGAGGGAAAGGAAGAGGGAGAAGGAGAGAAGATACAGAAAGAGAGGGAAAGGGAGGGGGACAGGGAGAGAGAGAGGGGAAGGGAGAGAGAGGGATGGAGGGAGAGAGAGAAAGAGGGAGAGAGAAAGAGAGAAGAGAGAGAGAGAGAGAGAGAGAGAGAGAGAGAGAGAGAGAGAGAGAGAGAGAGAGAGAGAGAGAGAGAGAGAGAGAATGTTTAGGGCAATTTCCCATTTTTTTTTAATGGAAATGGAACTACCAAATAAATAAGCATACATTTAAAGAACACTATATTGAAAAGATACATACATAGAGCACAATTTAAAGAAACATTAATTCCTACTCACAATTAGCTAACTTTCCTTGTAGAAAACTTTCCTTTAGCACTTGATTTTATCTCTAGAGACCTCTAAAAAATACACCAAAGCAAAGTATAAGTCTGCCTTTCTTCCCAGTCACTGAATTTCTGAAAAATAGAGAGAAATATGAACAAATGTCCTATTTTTTTTCATATCAGGAAAAGTTTTTTCTTACTTGTCTCTTTCCTTTACTATTTTTTGAGGGGAAATCACTGCTGCCCCCTCAATGAAAATATTTAGCTTGCTAATAAAAGAATGGGTCTCCTTATCATAAACTTCCTACCCCCACTATGAGATAAAACCTGTTCTGTGCAAAAGGACTTGGAGGAGTAAAATCTCAGTTACACTTGAAATCAAATACCTCTGTAAGTCTAGGATTTCACATATATAAGTCCTCCCTCTAGCAATGCAGATCACAAATCATTCAAGCTTGCATGTTCTATGGAACATCCTCCTACCACAGAATATCAGCTCATACATTGAGGGACTTTTCTATATGTCTCCTAACACTAAATGGATTCCAATGAAGCACATGAACAGATCCTCTTTTTTCTTAGTCACACGTTTCTCTAATGAAGTCCTTTGTGTCACCACACCTGAACATTAATTTTAAAATCCATTTAAAACAGAATAGAGAGGGAATTTCTCTGTGGAGGCAGACCACTGAGTCATTCTGTTTGATAGTGTGTGTTACACATGTATAACGAAATGAAAGATTTGATGCACAGAGAGGCTAGTGATATTTGGCTTACAATAGAAATCATCATTATTATTATTTTCCTCCACAGAGAGAATATTATTGGAATGCTCTTTAGATTTCAGCTCCATTTTTTGCTCTTTCTCCCTGTCAAGCCACTTTCCATTTTTATTCAGTCTTTGTTTCTAGTTTATTGAAACATTTCTCTGCATCTCTAATTCCCTGATACAGTTTGTAATTTGTACCAGCCTCCTGTATAGTTTTGTCAGCTAATTCATTCCTGTCATTCCCATCAACTGGAAAAACCAACAATGATTTGATTCTTTCTGCTTAAATGCAAAACCAAGGTTCTCATTTTACAAAGTAAAGTGTAATCTGGGTTTTGATTTGAGAGTCTTTAAATGTGCTCAAAGGATAAACTACAAATGCCAACTTATTGGATTTTATATCATTTGACCATCTGTTAATAATGGAGTGTTTAACTTTTACTTTTTAGATACTGCCTGAATAGAGTATCTGATATGTTTTGCAATGGAACGGATGATTAGGGAAAATAAGAGTTTAGGGAAAAAGAAAATGCCAACATCCCAAATTGAAAATTCCTAGTTGAAAAGTATCTAATTAGGTAAAATATTTTCAGTTTTCTCCCTCACTTTTTCCATTTGGAGTTAAAAATATATTCAAACCATTTCTTCCTGGATCTAGCTTATCCTTTCACTTCTGTATCTGGTCTAAAAAAAACAATAACAAGATTAAAAACAGAATGTTTATATCCTGTCTCTGACTTGCTTTGTTTAATGACACAGAGTTCTAGAATTAGAATCAGGAAGACCTTGGTTCACATCCTGACTCCACTTCTCTGCTGTGTGACCATCATCAAATTACTTACCCTCTCTGAAACTGTTGCCTCAGCTTTAATACTAATAGCCCCAAACTATAAAGCATTTTAAAATTTACCTAGTACTTAAATATATTATCTCATTTGAGGCTCTGATTATGAAGCCCTAAACAAGAAGATAAACATAGCTTAGGACAGAGGTCTTAACCTGGTGTATTTGAACTTGTACTTTTTAATATTTTGATAAACATATTTCAACATAATTGGCTTTATTTGTAATTTTATGCATTTTAGCTTATACATTTCAAAACACTCTTCTAAGACAAGCATAAACTTCGAAAGAGGAGCCAGAGTGCTCCAACACACACACACACACACACACACACACACACACACACACACTGTATATATATATATATATATATATATATATATATGGAAAGCCCTATAGCTCTGTCTTATGGTTACAGGTAGTGCTTACTTGCTCACTCACTCACTCTATAGATAAAATATAAATATATACATATATACATACACATATATACAGATATGTATGTACATATCTGTATATACACAGAAGGAGAGAAGAAAAAAATCTATTAAGCCCTTTCTTGCATGGTGGCATCTCCTTGATCACTTCCCTGATCATAGCTCCTTGAGGGCAGGAACTGTCCCTTTGTCTTTACATCCTCCCTCATTGTTACCATATAGTAAAAACTTAACCAGTTTTCAGTGACTGATAAATGTATATGTGGCCCATATATACAGTGCCCCCAAAGTTTTAATAGTTCAGGCTGTACTTAGGCTTTTGAGATACCCTGTATACACATATTTGGTGACACATAATTTGTTAAATTCTATTATAATTAAATTGCATATATAATTAAACACAGGTTCATCTTCTGCTGTTCTCTCAGAGACTATTATAAAGCAAAGAGACTGTATAAAGGGGTGGTGGCAGCTGAGCACGTATTTGAAAATGTCAAGGGGGAGCAAGGATCAGGTTGACTGCTCAAGGCCAGGGGCATTTCATTTTGGTCATAATGTTGAGCTCAGTGCCTCTCACAAAGTAGGCACAAGAAATGTTTTTTTCCCATTTCGGAGAATTTAGCCCTAGTGAGATCATAAAGGTCTAGCACTGGAAATCATGATGAGGGATATAAGGTCTTAAAGAGAAAGTCAGTTATCAGAAGGTAGAGGGCAGCATGAAATGAAGTATTCAAGGTTAAAGTTGAATATGATAACAATAGACCTCCCAAATCCGGAAGACACAATGGAAGAGTTGGAGAAAAGGAGTCATAGGGATGAGGAGTTATTGTTCAATCAACCCAGTTTTGTCTGACTCTTCATGACTTTATTTGGGATTTTCTTGGAAAAGATGTTGGAGTAATTGACCATTTCCTTCTCCAGTTCATTTTTCATATGAGGAAACTAAGGCAGACATGGTTAAGTGCCTTGCCCAGGGTCACACAGCTAATAAGTATATGAAGCCATATTTGAACTCAGGAAGATGAGCTACATAGAGAAAATAGTACAAGATGGATTTTTCACTTAGGCAGGCAGTGTCCCTAAATGACAAACTTTTAAAAAAGACATTAAGAAGTAAAATGGAATGATTTGCTAGCTCTAAGGCAGAAGAATATTGTCTAGTCAGAACTTTGCAGAATAGGACCATCAAAAACACAAATGCCAAATCAATCATCTTGAGGGCCTGTAATCATACTTCATTGTGCCATAATACCTTCAGGTTTATGAAACATGACTATCTTCATGGTATGGAACATACTAAAGTTCTGCTGTGAGAGAATTCATTATAGTCTGTAGGTAACTGAACTCTCAAAGACTGGGCCAGGGAAGAACTGAGAGGTCCTACCACACTGAGGGTTACTGAGCATGAGCCTGGTGATAGATGGACTGTTTTCTGTTACCTGAGGACCAACCTAGCTAAGTGTGGAAAGCTCTCCACTAGGTTGACTAAAAAATAATGATTCTTCTCCTACCATAGCAATTCTCCAAGACAATATATTAAATGGTGGATAAGTTATGATTCATGTTGGCACAGACACCTATAAATCAAATGAAACAATAAAGTACTGATGAGGACACTGAAATTAAAGAGTTGAAGTTACTAAACCAAAATGAAAAAGTTTTTCCAAAATTTCCAAATTCCAAATTTCCAAAATTTGGAAAGCTGGAAACAAATCCAATGCCTTCTTACCTGTACAAGGAAATCAATACATATTTTCTAAAACAAGTCATTGTTGGAAGGCAGTGTGCCTTATTTCAGAGGAAAGAGTATTGAAGATGGAGACAGAGAAGCTTGGTTCAAATCTTGGCTCTGCTACCTATTTGTGTAACTTTGGGCAAATCACTTAAGCTTTTAGGGCCTCAATTCCTCATCTGTGAAATGGTGGAGGGGTTGATTAGATGACTTCTAAGACACTTTAACTTTAAATACTTGATTCTATCATTCCTAAACATCATCTTCTTCAGGAGTAATAATTCTAAAGCCTTTGACTGTATTCTTTGTTCCCATTTTCTGTACATATAACAACTTTTGCCCTCAACTCTGCATCTTTTCAAGATCTCTATAGGTATTTGTCTAACCAAGAATCACCCTTAGTGTTTCAGAACTATGAGAAGACTTAGAGAAGGTGGATTCATGACTCTATTTGGGATTTTCTTGGAAAAGATGTTGGAGTAATTGACCATTTCCTCTTCCAGCTCATTTTCCATATGAGGAAACTAAGGCAGACAGGGTTAAGTGCCTTGCCCAGTGAATCTAACTCACTTTACAAATGGAGAAAACGCCAAAGAAAGAGGAGATAATATAGTGGGAGTGGGTGGGGGTGGAATGTGAGGAAAGGGTGGGAAGATGCAGTAAAAGAAAAGAGTGACAATCTACAGAGGAAGAAGAGTAATACTTCTCTAAATGAAATCTAATACTCCTCCCATACTTCCCTTGTTTGTTTGCTGTACCAATTAAACTTCCTGAAAGCTTATGCTTAATGCAGTTTCCAATGATGGATATCTGGAAAGACTCAGACAACCAGAACTGTTTAAGTAAAAGCATTTGGAGCTTAAAGTTAAATGCTTAGAATTTTCCCTTCCCAGAAGTTGTGTTTGTTTAACTAACGCTGTGTAATGAAAGTGGCCATTAGTCAGGACTCTTTGGTATCTTGGTCTAAGTAAGCCCAGCAAAAGTCATGTACCTTCTATTAATTAACATTGAGAATGAGACTTAATTTAACACTACAGTAAGATTATTAGATTTATTATCAGCTTGATTATCTGGCCCTTCGAGAATATTTCCTGGTGCCTCCCCCACCTTTCCTTTGTGTGTGTAGGGGGGTATCTCAGTGCTCATTAGCATCTTCACAAATAAATGAAAAGAAATAGGGAAAGGGTTGAAATTTAAATCGACTCAAATTTTTGCATTTTTTAGTGGTTCTTGCCGGGGTGGGGAGGTAAAATGGGGAATAAGACTTACACTAAAGTGAAAACAGGCTTTTCAATTACCTACTGGTTCATTAAACTTTACCTGTCATTTTAAAACTATATTCCTAGCACTTTATCATTCCAGGAAATATTTCTTATTTTATTTCTTTTGGGGGCGGTCGTGTAGTCATTATAGCTCTCTGTGTCCATTCCATATCCTTTAGGCTCTGTTCCAATCTAATACCAATGGTTCAATTCAATTTAAAAGTCATTGTGTGAGAGTTTGAGAAGAAAACTCCCAAAAGAAGAGCCTCTGCTTCTGTGACGCCTACCTTCTACTATCATTTTTGGAATTTGCTATTCTGAGCCACCAGTACCATGGCTTACCTATGGTGTCCTGGATTTACTTTTATTCTTTTAGTGCTGCCCTGTCCCTGTTCGTTTTTCTCATTCTAATTCTCCCACCTCCTCTCTCGAATTCTCTCTCCCTCTCCTCTTTTTCCTCTTCCATCCTTTCCCCTCTCCCTCTTCCTTATCCTTCTTTTCTTTCCTGACCCCTCCCTTCCTCCTTTTCTCCCTTCCCCTGCTTCTGCCTCCTCTCCTTTCCCTCTCCCCCCCCAAACCTGATGAACTGCCGTTATTGATTTAAGAAGTATGGGTCTCTTTTGTGACAAAGTTTAATATGCGTGTATTGATGTGTGTATGTATGTGTGTGTATATATATATGTGTGTTTATGTATATATATACATATACATGTATGTATGTATATGTGTTTGAATATGTATATGTTATATATATATGCATAATTATACACACTTGCTGGATATCTAATATGTAACTATCATTTTCCTTGATAGGCTATGGAGAAGATATAAGATAAGCAATGCATATGGTCTCTGTCTTCACTGAGCTCTTAATCTAGAAGTGCTAGATTGAAGCATGAAATACACATACACTCTTACTCCAGTACTAATTGTAAGATCTCGCAAGTTGCTTGACTTCTTTTATCCTCAGTTACCCCATCTGTGCTGTAAAGGCATGATCTCAAAAATGACATTGAGTCATAAATCTCTGAGCTTACCTTAACATCATGGCCAACCTTGAGTAGTCTCAAAAGGTACTTAGGACCATGGAAGTGACTAATTCACACCAAACAGATCTAGAACAACATTGGAATACGACTTGATTGAGGTCATATGTCACATATATCATGGCAGAGAAATTATACTAGATCTGAGATCTGAGGACCTCAGTTTCACTCTGGCTTCTCCTGTGTACTAGTTGACTGACCTTAGTTCTCAGGATCTCAGTTTCTTCTTGCCTAAAATGAAAAAATTCCATTAGTTGACCTGAATAGTCCCTTTCAGCTTCCAGTCAATGATGCTACATCCTTTGTAAAGCTAAGCTCCACTAGCCAATCACATGTTATGCAGATTCTACTTTAATCATTTTAGGTAAAGCAAATACATTTTAAATTACTTCCCCTTTTACCCACTTCTAGCTCATCTGTAATGTTTTTGGAATATTCTGCTTTTCCTTCTTTAGTTTTTCTACTAAATGTTGCCTTTCCCTGAAGCTGTTATCCTCTACAAAGTCAAATTAATCAGCAAAGTCATGCTTGGTAGCTACGTTCCCTGGAGCAAAGGAAAGGCACCGCTGGTTTAGTCCAGGCAATGGAAAAGTATCTTCCAAATACTTTGGCTGCAGCAGTCTACACAGTTGGATAATTCCCACCAGAATTTTTATTGAGAAGAGGGCAAGAAATAAAAGTGGAAAACAACAGTCATCAGCCTCCAAATAATGTGATACTTTAAGAGGCTTTCACTAGAATAGACATAGACAGGATAAAGTTTCCCCATGTTGTGCAAAGAAGCAAATTGAAATCAACCTTTATATTTCCCTTTTGACATTTTGCATGTTGCCTGCACAGCTAAACATGTATGTGTTCTCAATATAATCAATGATGATTATCATTATCTCACTGAAAAATAGAGCATTTATACCAAAGTATTATATGTAATTTTCGTGTTGAGGCAAGCACCACCAATGATGCCCAGAGCAAGTGGCACACATGAGATCCTCAACTGACAAAGATTTGGGTCAGATACCATCATTGGGAATAGGAAGACAGAAACTGGGATACCAGCATGAGTTCACTGCTGAGATCAGAGGTTCATACATGTTGAGCTCAAAGGTACCCCAGAGGCCACCTAGTCTAACCCTCTTTTTGTACAAGTGAGGCGGCTGAGTACCAAGAAGTTAAGTGACTTGACAAGGGCATGTAATGATAATTAAAATGGGAAATGTAATGGTAATATAAATGGGAAGATTTTTCCCATTCATTAATACGCCCATATGACCTGCTTGGATCACGTGGAAGTTTGAGTCACATGAAACCTGTGTTGGGAGAAAGCTGCTGAACAAGTAGAACAGGAGAGGTGGAGTTGGAAGAGAGCTGAGAGGAAGTTGGTCAGACTAGTCAGAGCTTTGAAGGATGGAGGAAGCAGGCAGCTACAATTGTGTTTGTTTGTGGGAGGGCCTGATAATGTGTATGGACTTCTTGGTTACTAGATGGATTTCTTTGTTGCTATAATGGATTTGACTTTCTGCTGTTGAGATTTAGCTTTCTGTTGTTTGAATAAATGTTTTGGTCATGTTCCACGTGGAGAGTCTGTTGTATTTTGTGATTCAGAATTGTGCTGGAATGTTCATGGCTGCCATGGGCACATATCACATTGGAGCTACAGGCCGTAAAGGTAGTAAGGGTCAGAGGCCACATTTGAACCCAGGACCTCCGTCTTGAGAGCTTGTGTTCTTTCATTATACCACACTGGCTCCGGTTCATCTGGGGAGGAGCAGGACATGACCTTACTTCGGCATGACATTTAGTAGAATTTTATTTGAATTATTATTGTTAATAGAGAGTTAATTCCTGTTATTTCTATGCTGCTGAAGAATTAAAAGTGCCATTATCCCCCTTTAAGTCTGGCATTCTAGGGAAAAAGACCTGTTGCACCACCATAGTTATGGCTCCAGTTTTATATATTCACACTTTTCTAACAGGAATTCAGAAGGTGGGATTTTTTTTTCCTTTTGCAAGCTATCTGAAAACCCTCACCTTAACTTTGAGTAAATATATTTGAGGGAGAGGCAATATTTGAACTCTAAGTTGAAAAATCATCATTAGCCTCAACTCTGAACTCCAAATTGTGAAAGAAATCATCAACCCAACTTCTCACAATAAAGATCTTCATAAGACATCATGTATTCCGCAATGGATTTCTGTTTCAGTATCATTTGGGTCTAGGTGGTCTCTGAGCTCCTTTACATCTCTGAGATTGTAAGTCAATGATTTCCAACCTTTCCAATCCAGGCTATTCATTCTCTCTGGGCAAATATAGAATATAACATCACCATAGATACTGTAAGCTAGACTTTATTCTTCCCTGATTATACAGTCACATAATGTTTCATCTTAGTGATAAAAATTCAGGCATTACTCCTCTGTAAATTTAAAATTTTAACTATCATCTGCTACTGCCAGTAAAAAAAAAATTGTTTCTAATTCTTACATCTCAACAATCATCTCAAAAGAAATCATAAAGTGCCTCTTAGCTGCTTATATATGAATCCTTAGTTGCTTAAACTCAGTTCAACCAATTTTTGCTCTTGTTTGTTGCGATGTCATTTCAGTTTTGTCTGACTCTCCATGACCCTGTTTGGGGTTTTCTTGGCAAAGATAATGGAGTGGTTCATCATTTCCTTCTCCAGTTCATTTTACAGATGAGGAAACTGAGGCCAACAGCGTTAAGTAATTTGCCCAGGGTCACACAACTAGTAAGCATCTGAGGTCAGATTTGAAGTCCAAGTCCAGGATTCTATGTACTATGGCACCACCAATTGTCCCAAGTATTTATGCAGTATGCACCTACTTTCTGTGCTCCCAGGCCTTATTTGAACAGAGAAATTTATACTTTTTCTCCCAATTGATAAACACTGAACCCATTTAGAATTCTCCAAACATGAAACTGATTTTCTATCTCAAGCTCTAAGGTGAATGACCATTACCAAATTATTTCAGTCCAGGTTCCTCTGTGCCACATTCAAGTTGCCAGATTCACTCCTATGGCACAAGTCCTCCACCCCATTCATGCCTTCCTATGTATCTTGCAGAATATAGTGAAAAGAATACTGGACTTGAAGTCAGATGCTGTATGACCTCAAGTAAGTCACTTAAACTTTCTTAGCTTCCTTAAGCTCCCAATCTGTAAATGGGAATGATTGGTGATGATTGATTATAGTGATGGTTGATGATCATGATGATGACAGAAGGAGAAAATGGAAGGGAAAGCTAGCATTTACAAGTGCTTTGAGTTTTGCAAAGCACTTCATAAATTATCTCATTTGAATCTTACAACCCTGTAAAATAGGTGCTTTTATTATCCCCATTTTACAGTTGAAGAAACTAAAGCTTCAAAAAAGGTAAGTCCCTTGACCAGGGTCACATAGTGAGGAATTACCTGAGATGAATTAAAATCTAGTTTTTCTGACTCCAAGTCTAGCATTTTATCCACTATATCACATAGTAAAGATCAGATCCCTACCCACTCTAGAGAAAGCTGTCCATTGTGCCACCCATCTGGAAACGTTGTAAGGAAAGAATGACCTAAAATATAAACACTACATAACTGGAGGCAAATGGGGAGGAAGTAGAGGTTGGGATGCCCTCCTGCAGAACCATACACCTGCCATGCCACTTGGCCTGTATTTAACACGTAAGTAGATTGTGATCCTTTTCAGACTTACACTGATGATCTCATTGGGCTACACCTCTTTATTGGATACTAAGCCATCAAGTTTATTTCTTTTAAAGAAACAACAATTGGTTGGCATATAATCCTAGAATTTTATATCTGAAAGGGACCTTAGACAGTACCTAGCCTAAAGCCATCCTAAGATAGATGCCAAACCTGCCAGATCTACAAAGAGATTTCCTTAATATAAATGGAGCAATTAATTAATGTAAATTAAACAATTCCAAGTACAAAAGATTTAACATAAGTAAAATTCAGTAAAATAATTTCACTAACCAAGAGGGACAGAATTCATCAATTTACTGATAGGATCAGGTTCAGGGATAGGGACAGAGATTTCACTGTTTTAGGGAATTCCTAGGTGAAAAAACGATCTTTACCAAAGAAATTTAAGAAAGAACTTAAAAACGAATTATCAATAGAGAGACCATCAATTCATTTGCTAATAATTTGTTAATTCTTATCAATATATTTTGGCCATCAATTCACAAAATAGATGCTTATTTTCTTCCCTATGTGCTTTATATATATATATATATATATATATATATATATATATATATGTGTGTGTGTGTGTGTGTGTGTGTGTGTGTGTGTGTGTGTGTGTGTGTGTGAGCTATCACTGTGCTTTTCACTTCCTAGAGGATAGAGTCTATGTATAGTAATTCTCTTACTTAAATGTAAGTCAGACTTGCAGGAACCTCATTTTTTTTTTCCTATAAAACATGGAAAAGCCCCTGACCACAAAGGTAATAGTTGACACAAAGCCCATGTATCCTTTCTCCTTTGGAAAAGAATGGGGCCACCTTTATGTATATGTTTATAAATGTAGACAGCATTTTTTTTTAAAACCAAAATAATGAGGAATCTGATTCTTCTAGGACTGTTAATCAGGTTGCTGCTAACAAACTTCTATTCTGCCCAGAATAACAGATGCAGTGATTACATCAAAAAGGACATGGCAGGAAAAGAAAACAAAAACAAAAATTATATAGAAAATCAAGATAATGTGGGGTCTCTTTGTGTATGATCACCTAGAACGTCACATTTTAGCAGCTTCAGAGGTCATGACCCTGTGTAATGGCCATTATATATGAGGACCCTAAGATATCATGAAAAGACTAAACCATGGTGTGCCTATTCTGCTTTTTAAGGCAAGAATACTTTATAGGAATATACACTGAGATCTAGAAGTAACACTAGGGCCATTAAATCCAACTACAACATTTCACATATGAGTAAATTGAGACAGAGAGGCTATATTTCCTTCCAAAACAGTTCAAGTTCTTAAAGACATTGACTTCAGATTTCTTCAGATTTACTTCTTTGGCTCCCTTTCTTCCCTCATTGTGACAGATAAATGAGGTATTACTGTAATTCTTTTTGACTAACATTTACTTATCTACATGAACTTAGATAAGTAAATGATGCTTGTGATAAAACAAATATGACTTAGCACTGAATTCCAGAAATTTAATGCTACAGTGTTAGAAGAAGAAACATTACCTCATTTTAATTGAGGGAGGATGAGAAGGATAGAAACACACAAAGGAAATGTTAATCAATTTCACTGAAAAAAATGTTGCATCATGATTTTAAACTTCACATTAATGAAAACAAATTGAGTGTTTTAGAATCTTTAAAACAACATATGGAAATGATAAAATGTTTCATTCATTGTGTATCTCTAAAGTAATGTGAACTTTATTAATCACTGCACATAAAAAAGAAAACCCACACTAGAACATTTCAAAGTCGATGAAATATTAAAATATGAAAGTGTAGCACAGCAAGAAAAGTTTTCTAATAGTGTACTTTCTCCAGTGTAAAGAAAGAGAAACGATGTTCAAAGGGGAAAGAAAACGGAATTGTGTGCTTTTCTTCTTTCTTTCTCTGTAATTAAATTTCATGTTCTGTACTTTCAGGGAGGAAAATGGATTCCCTTCTGAGTTGTAAGATTGTAGGAGAAATAATTTCTCAGACTTACTTTCTACTTTGAAATCAGCAAAAATCATAATAATTTCTCTCCAAATTTATCTTTAAAATACTGACTAATAAATATAATTGAGAAATCACTCTGGCATAAATAGGACTCCTATCTCTACCAATCAAATCATATAAGCTTGTCATTATTCTTGATGGTGCTAGACAGAGAATGGGGGTGATTTAGTATAGAACACATCTTTATCACTACCAGGAAAGACAAACAAACAAAACATACTTATATCCTAATGCTTAGAGGACAGTAGGGTCATCTTTGCATTTGTTCCATGGTTTTAGTGTTAAAAGCATCCCTTTTTCTAAAATCCTTCCTCCCTTTCCTCCCCTTCCCATGTTCTTTATGCATATGCCTATTGAGGAAGTAATACAGCAAAAGTGCAGATATATGGACATCCTTCTGTCAGTTAACATTCAGTGTGATTGCCAGTGTAATACATACATGTATATATATATATACACACACATACGTGTGTTTGTGTACACATACAGGTGTGCACACACACATATTATAATATGACTGATGTGAACTTTTAGACTCCTTTCCCAGTGCTAAATCTATCTAAGAGACTGGAGTGAAAAGTCTTAGGATAACTGTTTCAGAACTGTCTTAACATGGATGTAAAAGTTTTGTCCATTAAAACACTCATCTAACTTTAATAAACTGTTCTTCTGCACATATATATATATATATATACGTATATACATGTTTACATATATGCAGATGTATATATGTGTATTGTGTATATGTATGAATGTGTGTAGGTCTCTATATGTGTATATAAATATATATGTCTAAGCATGTATATGTTTTTATGTTTAGAGATAAAGGGAGAGGAGGAGGGAGGGGAAGACAGAAGAGGAGAAAGGAGGATAGGGAGACAGACACATAAATATGTGTGCTTGTAGACACCACAAGTGTGTGTGTGTGTGTGTGTGTGTGTGTGTATGTGTGTGTGTAGGTGATAGAATGGATAGAGCACTGGACTTGGAGTCGGAAAGACCTGAGTTCTGATCGGGCCTCAGATTCTTGCTAGCTATGTGACCCTGGGCTAGTCACTTAATCCTGTTTGCCTCAGTTTCCTTATCTTTAAAATGATCTGAAGGAGAAAGTGGCAAACCACTTTATAATCTTTGCCAAGAAAACCCCAAATGGGATCACAAAGAGTTAGTCATGACTGAAAGCCACTAAACATCTCTCTCAATATATATAAATATAATATATATATTATACATATATAATATATATATACACTCATATACACACAAAAATATATTTTAGAGTGGGGGAAGGAGTAAGAAAAGGGGAAGAGGAGGGAGAAAGAGAGAGAGAGAGAGAGAGAGAGACAGAGAACCTCAATACAGTGTAGATTAGTTGGAAGACTAATTAATATTCAAGCTTCTTTTTAATTGCTCAGTTCCTATCGCCTCTGTCTGTACTGAACACACTCTACTCAAGGGCCTAGTGTGATACAAACGTGAGAGTATAACCTCCTCTTCTAATATATCTCTATATGTACACATATGTGTACATGTGTGTTCATGTATGTGTGTGCTTCTGGTAAGGAAGGTTCCCTCTATTTTGATGTCAGTCTCTCCTTAATCACCATCTCTGGCTAGCAGAGAGAGCAGTTGTCAGAAGTAACACCAGGTTTGGGAGTTATGGACAAGATTTCAAAGCTCCATTATGTCTCTACCTGGTGCCTGCCTCCATAACATGACTTAATCTACTGCATCAACTAGGCACTGTGGCTCCCAACTACCCTAGCCTATCTAACAACATACAAATCAGTGGTAATGGTCTTTATTATATCTTGTATAACACCAGAGTATATAATGGCCAAGGAATGGGCAGAAACCACAGGGCTCAAGAAGGGTTATTGCTGGAGTTCTATAATGATGGGTGTCTCCAGGTACCACAGGGGAGTTAACTTTTTCTTCTCAGAGAGAATTAAGGACTGCAGTCTCCTCCCTGCCTCAGAGTCACAGGAGCGAGAATTTGCCTTCAGGGCAGCAGGAGTCATCTCATCCACTCTGCTCTGGGAGGCTCAGTTCAAACCCGTTTTTTGTCTACCTCAACTGCCCTGGTAACAGAAGCAGCCCATGCTGAGATAGCAAAAACTCTTTCTTTCTGACTTCAGAGATTAGAGAAACACAAATCAGCTGCTAACTACTTGACTCTACAAAATCTGTAGCCCTCAGGGCTGATTTTTTCTTAGGCCAGTCCTGTGACAGATTGTGTTCAACCTTGGGATGAAATAAGACATTAGTAGATCATTGAATACTTAATAAAAGAAGATTTGTGTAGCCAAAGTAGGTGGTCAGTCAATAAGGATATGCAGTGAGGAACACTTTAAGTTGACTTAGTCACTGGAAGTTATTTTGACTGAAATGCCCATCATGATCCCCTAATCAAGAATCAAAGAATACCCGGAAGTCATCATGACTGTTTTGTATCAAGAGACCAGGAAGTAAGCTTTTAGTTCCCTAAAAGTAAACCAATCTCAAGGATAGCTTAATACATTTTTTTTAGAAAAAAACAAAACAAAAAAGTGAACAAACTAGCACAGGGTCAGGAATTAGGATTTAGGGCTAACCACACCTAGGTTGGGCTTTCCTCATTCTTCATCAGTTACCTCAGTTACAGAACTCTGGGAACAATCCCCAAGGCCTTCACAAAGTCATCACCTCAGCATTTTATTCAATCTTGAGTACACACTGGAATTTCTGTAGTTATCTTGATGCATGGTCAGATTCTTACTAAGATTTAGGTTTAGAAATGGTTTTTGTGTTTTGCTTTTTTTTCTGATAACTCCTCTGTCAGATCAGTAGCATAAGTATTAGTATGTCCCCTTACATGGCGAGAATTCATAAGCATACGGTTGCTTTGTTGCAGTCACTCAGCTAGTAGGAGCAAAAGTTAATATTTGACCACAGGTTTCTTCCATTTCCAAGGCCACTGCTCTTTGCATTACATCACACTGCCTCTCCCTTTAATGTAGTTCCCCACCATGAAGCAGGTGCAGGGAATAAGCCAACACCCAACTCCAGACAAAGCAGAAGTTGTACTCCCTAAGCTCTTTAAACCCAAACACTCTTTGGACCCAAACACAATGGTCCATTTTGACCGTCATAGAAACTGATCCAACAAAGAGACCCCTTCCTGCCATGTCTGTGGGATGGTTTTCCAACACACCAAGTAGTAGTATTTGGGGTTAGCCTTCAATCTGGAGTAATATGCCTTATCTCACTTCTTGGACTAGGACAATATAATTCCTTGAGAACACCGAATCATTCAGGGCTTGTGTATCTCCGACCTACTTGGCAAACACTCTTAAGTCATAACCCTAGAACTCTTTCCCTGTCCCTGCTATACATCCTCTCTTTCACTTTCCAACCTCATGTGATTACTACAATTGGTGACTTGAAATTTTGATCTATGTGAATGACTAAATGAAAACTATTTGAGTAAGCAATTATTAGGTGCCAAGCAACTTACCACAAATAGAAAAGGCTAAACTGTCTCTTCTACAAAGAAATGCACTCTAATAAAATTATGTTGCATAGTATTTTTGTTTATTTTTAAACATTTCCCAATTATATTTTAATCTCATTTGGGGGTACTCAGAAGTTTAGCCAGTCACACAGCTTGTAAGTGTCTGAGGTCAAATTTGAACTTAGGTGTTCCTAACTCCAGGGCCGGTGCCCTATGCACTGCGCCACCTGACTACTTAGTACAAAGAAATGCTGTAGGCTTACCTCCAGAGAAGAAAAAAAGAAGTCAGCATATATTGGACTCATCAGAGGAGGAATCACAGATATGACTGGTCTTGATTTGGGCTTTAAAACATGGGTTGGATTTAAATTGGCAGAGAAAAGATGGGAAGTGATTTGAGGCAGTAGGAAGTTTGTAAGTAAACTGAGAGAAGCATCTGGGTCTATTCATGTGCTGGGGGAGAAGAGTTGTTTCTAGAAGTTGAGAAATCAAGGCTCAGCCACTTACAAAGACAGGCCAAACCCACGCTGTGGAGACATGAGAGAATATGATTGTTCATCACTGAAGATTCTCTGTGTCTCAAGGCCCCAGGAAAGTTCCATTATAAATATTTTACTATGAAGACTCTTTTACAGGAGCATTTATCATAAAGATGTTCTACGTTAAGAAAACTTCAGCTGTCAGTGTTTAGGATTGCTGCTCCAAATTATCAACAGTAAGAGACCTACTAAGTATGTAATAAACATTTCATTCAATTTCATCCATTCATTTATTTGCTCTCCTGATTGATTTCTGTGCTCATAAGAACAAAAAATTTTATCAGTCTGGGCTTCCGGTCAGTGATATGCTTCAAAATTGTCAGTACTTTCTTCTAAACATAAAAATGTGTGGACTCATGCACACACAAACACACACATTCTTCAGCTTATAGCTTAAAGCAGAGCACAAATAAACTTTAAAATGTAGTAAGTGGTCTTTGAGTAAGCTACAAGGGTCTCAAGTTTTACTTTTAAATTAAGAATAAGATTTTTAATGTTTTGTTCAATATTGATTCAATTTGGGAATACAATTCACCCTTTGTTCTTATCAGTTGGATTTTATATTTAGCTATATTAATTATTTATCTATAACTAAATATTAACCATTATAATACTTTTTCTTTCATTTTCCCCCTTTTCCTTATAATAAATAAGAGCACATGTTTCATTACAGAACAATCATTTCCCAGAGATCTTTCTTTTAAATATTATTTCATTTTAATATGTCTGACTTCAGAGGTTCTTCATTATCAGTGGGAGGGACTACCCCACAGCCCATTTTCCCAGAGCCAGATAAAGCTGCTTTATCTGCCACAGGATTACAGGGCTATGGTACAAAGGGGTTCCTGGGTAGCCTAAGGAATTAGACTGTATTTCTTTTCTGCTATCAGGTTCAAGTTCCCACTAACTGTGTCCTCCTCTCCCCCAATTCTCCCATTGTCAAAGCCCAGTGACTAATGCCAGTTCCACTTTATTAGTTAACGTTAGTTGCCTTTTACAAAGGGATATTTACTTCAAAGATTTAATGAGACAAAAAATATAAGCATATGCTCTTCTTCCTATGTAACCTTGGTCTCTGCAAACAGCAGGGAGAAAGTATCAGTAGGCTCAGTTTAGCTAAGTTCCTATATACCACTGGTCCCACCAAGTTTATGTTCTATGGTGGCATTATTTGCTGCTAGATGAGTCCTCATCTCAGCCATCGCTAAGATGGGGTCCTGCTGATAGTGACTCTTGAAGGTCACTCGTTCTTCATGGCATAAATGATGAAGTAACTCTGGAACCCTTACTCTGGAATGCCAGAATGCTGGAGCACCCTCCTGACTTTTCAAAGTCATGTAATGCCACATCTCCTAATTCCTTCATCTAAAAGGGAAAAGAACAAGCTCAAAGACCAAGGAACATGGCCTGTTCCTTGGGACTACATGGCCACAGAAGGGAGAAGGCCTACAGTTCTTTCTCTTACAGCATTAGATACCATGAATGATGGACTTCTCAAATAAAAAGAAGATGGAGCCCCAGTAGATAAGTGGTCTTTGGGGCCACTAATGCCAGTTTCATTTTTACCACTTAATATTAGTTGCCTTTGGCAAGACAAAAGATATAAATATTTCCCCTCATACTTTCCCCTATCTAACCTGGATCTCTGGAGACAGGAGGGGAAAGAGATGGGTTCCAACAAGTTCATGTTAAAAAATGGTATTGTTATAATAAGTGCTATTTGCTTAACAAAAATTATGTGAAATCTAAACAGATCATTTACATTATTCAGGCTAGTCCTTTGTTCATAATTATGTAGTGAGGGGGTTCCCAGCTTCCTTTTGGAACATGTCAAATTACCAAAAGAGTGGAAACCTAGGCATGCCCAGAGATTCTTTACCTGCTTGTGGCTCTGAATGACTCCTTGTTGAGTTTAGTCTCCTGCCACCCCCTGTCAAATAGAGGTTGAGTTAGAGCTATGTGGAAAGACCAAAAGTCCGATGCTTTTCTCTATAACCAGCTTCCATGGATCAAAACTACCCTGAAATCTTATTTTCCACTGTATAAACTGGCAAAGATGACAAAAATGCCAATGGTTAATGTTGGAGCGGTTGTATGATGATAGACACACTAATAGATTGTTGGTAGGGAAACAAAATGCTGCAACCATTTTGGAAAGCAATTTGGAACTATGAAAATAAAATGACTAAAATGGCCATACCCTTTGGTGTAGAAACTCCATTACTAGGTTTATACCCCTAGGAAGTCATTAATTAGTAAGAAGTCCCATCAAAATATAGCAGCACTTTCAGTGATAGGAAAAAAATGGAAACAAAGCAGATATCCATATGTTAGGGAATGACTAAACCAATTAAAGTACATGAATGTAATAGAATATTACTGTGATGTCAGAATAACAAATGGAATGAATACAGAAAAGCATGTAAATATCTATAAGAACTGGTGCTGAGTGAAGCAAGCAGAGCCAAGAAAACAGAGACTACTACAATGCAAATGGAAAGAGCAACTACACACATATACACACATATACATACACAATGATAAAAAATTAATGGAGCAAAATTATAAAGCTCAAACATAACTTGAGTGAAGATATATGAAAGGTTACCCCCAACCTACACTTTTGTGGAAATGGGAAGTCTACACATATTGCATACTGCATACATTTTCATAATTTTCATCAATGTATTGACTACTTGTGATTTTTTTCCTCTTCTCTTTCTTTGTATTTTTTAAAAATCTTTACCATTTCAGGGTAGAGGGGAGGACAGAGATGAAGAGAGAGAATTTGGAACCCAAAATTTAAAACAAACAAATGTTG
This sequence comes from Bettongia penicillata ogilbyi, assembly GCA_023548195.1. Taxonomy (NCBI): domain Eukaryota; kingdom Metazoa; phylum Chordata; class Mammalia; order Diprotodontia; family Potoroidae; genus Bettongia; species Bettongia penicillata. The sequence continues at coordinate 20,969,168 of JAJHZJ010000453.1, forward strand.
AAAATTCTTTTTACATGTAATTGGAGAAGTAGGTTTCCAGGCTATCCATGTGGAAAACTGTATCACATGAACAAGCTGATGGGGTTTATACATGTGCCTGTCCCCAGTTATATCAGTCTGGGGAAACAAACCACAACAAAACATGTACATTAGCCATTCTAGATTATGGATAATGGTGCAGAGATGTGAAACTGTTCTTTTCAAATAACAACAACATGATCAGTGAAAGATTCATAGCTCCTTTAAAGGATAATTTAATATACACTCTACTTCCCAAAGAAAGCTGGAAAAGATAGTCATTCCTTTTCATTTATAAAACATAATTTGCTTTAAGTTATAATATGGCAGTTTTATGCACTTAAAAATTACATGAAATCGGGGTGGAGTCAAGATGGCAGAGTAACAGCATGGACTTTCTAGAGCACTCCTGCCAAACCCAGCCAAATACCTGTAAAAAACAGCTCTAAACAAATTCTGAAACTACAGAACCCACAGAATGATGGAGTGAAGCAAATATCCAGTCCAAGACAGCCTGGAAGGTCACTGGGAAGTATCTATTGCACCACAATGGGGGCAGGGTGCTGTCAGGGTGGGTCACACCTGGACAGATAGGACCAGGGCAGGCCTTGGGGAGTCTGAATCTCTCACAAATGTGGTGGTTTCAAGACTTCATGACCACAAAATGCTGAAGATAAATTGGAAGGTCAGTGGGAAAATCCTGTGGGATCAGTGCAGGAGAGTGGAGTGGTCTGGCCACAGGTTCAAGGTGAGAGAGAGGGGAGGGGGCAGAGGAATCAATAGCAGTCACAGCAGCAGCAGAGGCAGTTGCAGCCACTGTTTCTGGAGCTCTAGGCCCACAGATTAAGGAGATTGAGGGGATTAAACTGCTGACAGTACATTCCCCACCCCAACTGGAAGCAGAGAACTACCTTGACAAAGAGCTCAAAAGTCAAGTAAATGGCTGGGGAAATGAGGAAAAAACAAGAAAAAGCATCAAACTACAGAATCTTACTTTGGGGACAAGGAAGACCAAAGCATGCAAACAGAGGAAAACAAAGTCAAAGCTCCTCTATCCAAAGCCTCCAAGGAAAATGCAAATTGATCTCAGGTCATGGAAGAGCTCAAAAAGGATTCTGAAAATCAAGTAAGAGAAGTAGAGCAAAAACTGGGAAGAGAAATAAGAGCAATGCAAGAAAATCATGAAACGTGAGTCAACTGTTTGCAAAAGGAGACCCTCAAAAAGCTGAAGAAAATAACATTTTAAAAAAATAGACTAACCCAAATGACAAAAGAGATCCAAAAAGCCAATGAGGAGAAGAATGAACTAAAAAGCAGAATTAGCCAGATGGAAAAGGAGGTCCAAAAGCTCACTAAAGAAAATAACTTCTTAAAGATTAGAATGGAGCAAATGGAAGCTACTGACTTTATGAAAAAATCAAAAAATTAAAAAACAAAACTAAAGGAATGAAAAAATTAGCAGACAATATGAAATATCTTTGGAAAAACAACTGACCCAGAAAATAGATCCAGAAGAGACAATTTAAAAAATATTGGACTACCTGAAAGCCATGATCAAAAAAGAGCCTGGGCATCATCTTTCATGAAATTATCAAAGAAAACTACCCTGATATTCTAGAACCAGAGGGCAAAATAATATCGAAAGAATCTACCAATCACCTCCTGAAAGAGATCCAAAAAGAAAAACTCCTAGGAATGTTGTAGCCAAATTCCAGAGTTCCCAGGTCAAGGAGAAAATATTGCAAACAGCCAGAAAGAAACAATTCAAGTATTGTGGAAATACACTCAGGATAACACAGGATCTAGCAGCTTCTACATGAAGGGATCAAAGGGCTTGATATATGATATTCCAGAAGTCAAAGGAGCTAAGATTAAAACCAAGAATCACCTAACCAGCAAAACTGAGTATAATACCTCAGGGGGGAAAATGGTCATTCAATGAAATAGAGGATTTTCAAGCATTCTTGATGAAAATACCATAGCTGAATAGAAAATTTGACTTTGAAATAGAAGAATCAAGAGAAGAATGAAAAAGTAAATAAGAAAGAGAAATCATAAGGGCCTTACTAAATTTTAACTGTTTACATTACTACATGGAAAGATAATATTTGTAATTTTTGAGACTTTTCTCAGTATTTGGGTAGTTGGAGGGTGTATATACATATAAACAGAGGGTACAAGGTGAGTTGAATAGGAAGGGATGATATCTAAAAAAAAAAAATTAAGAGGTGAAAGAGGAATATATTGGGAGGAGAAAGGGAGAAATGGAATGGGGCAAATTATCTCTCATAAATGAGGAAAGAAAAAGCTTTTTCAATGGAGGATAAAAGGGGGAGGTGAGAGCAAAAAAGTGAAGCTTACTTTCATCACATCTGGCTTAAAAAAATGAATAACATGCAGACTCAATTTGGTATAAAAAAATCTATCTTATAATATAAGAAAGTAGGAAAGAAGGGGATAAATGGGGTGTGTGTGGGGGTGATAAAAGGGAGGGCAGATAAGAGTGGGGTAATTAGAAATATACACTTCTGAGGAGGGTCAAGGTCAAAAGAGAATAGAATAAATGTGGGGCAGGCTAGATGGAGGGAAATGTAATTAGTCTTTCACATGTGACTTTTATGGAAGTCTTTTGAATAACAACATATGTCTAGCCTATATTAAATTGCTTGCCTTCTCAGTGGGGAGTGAGGAAAGGAGAGAAGTTCGAATTCAAGTTTTAAAAATGAATGTTTAAAATTGTTTTTACATGCAACTGGGAAATAAGAAATACAGGTAATGGGGTAGAGAAATCTATCTTGCCCTAGAAGAAAAGAGAGAAAATGGGTATAAGGGAAGGGAGGGGTGTGATAGATGGGAGGGCAGATTGGGGGAAGGGGTAATCAGAATGCAGTGTCTTTGGGTGGGGGAAAGGGGGAGATGGGGAAAAAATTGGAACTCAAAATCTTGTGAAAATGAATGTTGAAAACTAAAAGTAAATTAATTATTTTTTTAAAAATTGTATGATATCTAAATGGAATATTTCTAATTGGAGGGGTATTCCTTTGTACATATTTATATAGTGAGGGTGTTTCCAATCTCCTTTTGGAACATATTCAATTACCACACCAGTGGAATCTTGGGCAAGCCCAGATGTTCTCTGCCTGCTTCTGACTATGAATGACTCATTGTTGGGTTTAGACTCCTGCCAATCACCTCACATTAGGTGTTGGGCCAGGTCTACATGGATATGATAAAAATCTTATGCTTTTTCTGTACCCCAAGTTTCAAAACTTATTGCTAGGTACTCTCTCCTCATTGGTAGAAATCAATGTCCCACATCTGCATGAAGTATAGGGCAGAGTTGGGGAGAAAAAGAGAGAGGAGACTTCTACTTTTGTGAGGCTTGGCAGTAACTTCATTTTCTTTGGGCCTCTTCAGCCCCTAATGTCACTTTGGGTAATTCTGACTTTCAGTTTTGATAAGGATGATGGGCAGTTCCAACCACTTTTTTTGTTTTTGAAGGGTAAATAAAACTCTGGAAAGAAACTGATATGAGAAGAGCTCCTATTCCTATTGTTCCTATTCTCAACCTGCTGTACTAGGGACTTGAGGGAATTTTTCATTGAGTAAAATCTGGGTCTCTTCTCTTCCCCCTTCCCTTCCCTGTACCCATCTCCCCTCTCTTCTCCTCTCCTCTCCTTCTGTGCTCTCTCTCTGTCTTTCTGTCTCTGTCTCTGTTTCTCTGTCTCTCTCTCCCCCTCTGTCTCTCTCTTCTCTCTAGATGCATTATCTCATTCCAATGGGAGAAATCCTTCACTATATATTGTCTGCTATATGTATATTCTCCTAAATTTACTTTTCTGATTTCTGTTTTATTATCAACATGGATAAATGAGTTTCTTTTATAATCAGCATGACTGTTCACTGTGGAGCTAGTATTTGGTGGGAAAAAAGTCAAGCCTTGGACATAAAGCTTGGGGTCCTCCTTGCCTCAGGGCATCTGGATTGTACAGTGGGATAGGGTGCTGGGCCTGGAGTCAAAAAGACTAATCTTCCTGAATTCAAATCTGGCCTCAGACATTTACCAGCTGTGCAACCACGGGCAAGCCACTTAACCCCATTTGCTCAGTTTCCTCATCTGTAAAATAAGCTAGGAAATGAAATGGCAAATTGCTGTAGTATCTCTGCCAAGAAAATCCCAGAAGGAATCACAAAGTCATAAACGACTGTAGAACAACAAAGTCTCCTTTCCTCATTAAAAAAGACCAGCAACAACAAAACCAATCGAATGTTCAACTTGAACCTGAAAAATATATTCTCTGGATTCATAATACTGAAGGGATCCAAGAGCCATATTTTTATCCTAATATACCCTACCTCTGAGGATAAAAGAGTGACCAAGCTTCTGGATCCAAACTCCTGGCAAAAAAAAAAGCAAAACTACTGGAACCCTGAGAGAAGGGTGGTAGGAGAAGAGACTAGAGATATCTCTTCGGCCTCCCTTTAAGTTAGGCAATAATCAGCCCCACCCCGCCATGATAAATGTGAAGGACAGCTTCTCCATATTCCTTTCCAGCTTTGAATTATGAACATTATTTGGAAATGTGTCTGAAGAAAGGTTAATTAAAGGATTGGCAGAATGCTGATCTGTCACTCAGCCCCGTAAAACTTGTTTTACTTTTTCAAGACTGTCTGATAGGGCACACCTATTTTGTTTGTTTCCTTCTCTAACTAGGTGACTAAGTGGCAACCTCAAGAGAGATGAGGTCAGGTGACCTTATGAATTTTAAAAGGTCATGAAACTCCCTTAGTGAATATCAATGCAAAATTTTAAAATAAATACTAGCAAGGAAATTACAGCAATATATCACAAATACTATATGCTATGATCAGGTGAGTTTTAGATCAGCAATGCAGAGCTGGGTCTATGTTAGGAAAACTATCAGTATAACTGACCATATCAATAGCAAAAAAGGAAAAATCATATGATTATAGCAACAGGTGTAAAAAAAACTTTTGGCAAACTACAGCACACATTCCTATTAAAAACACTAAAAATCATAGGAATAAAATTAACCTTTCTTAAAAGGATAAGTAGTAGCTATGTAAAACCAAGAGCAAGCATTCATTATCTGTAACAGGGATAAACTTGATGCCTTCTCAATGAGATCAAGAGTGAAGTACGAATATCCATTGTCACTACAATTATTCAATGCTGTACTAGAAATGCTAGCTATAGTAATGACAAGAAAAAGAAACTGAAGGAGTAAAAATAGTCAGTGAGGAAATAAAACTATCTCTCTTTGACATGATATAATGATATGCTGAGAGAACCCTAGGTAATCAACTAAAAAAACTAGTTGAAACAATAACTTTAGGAAAGTTGTAGGATACAAAATAAATCCACATAAGTGGTCAGTATTTCTATATGTTACCAATAATGTCCAGCAGGAAGAGATTGAAAGAGAAATTTCATGTAAAATTACTGCAAAAGTATAAAATACTTGAGTATCTATCTACCTGTCAAGACAAACCCAGGGACTATATGAACACAATTACAAAACACTTTTCACACAAATAAAGACAAGTCTAAATAGATGGAGAAATATTAATTGTCCATGTGTAGGCCAAGCCAATATAATAAAAGTGACAGTTCTACCTAAGTTAAATTAGTTATTCAGTGCCTTAACAATCTGACTGCAAAGAATCATTTTATAAAGCTACAAAAATTAGTAAAATTCATCTGGAAGAACCAAAGATCAAAAATTCCAAAGAATCAGTGAAAAAGAATGTGAAGGAGTAGTATCTAGCAGCACTACATTACTATATTACAAAACAGTGATCATGAAAATATTGTGTTACTGGCTAAGAAATATAGTGATATATCAGTGGAATAGATTTGGTACACAATACACAAAAGTAAATGACTACTATGCTACTATGTTCTAGCATTTTATAGAACCAAAGATCCAAGTCTTTGAGGTGCTCATCATACCGAGTTCAAATTCAGCTTCATGTATTTACTAGCTATGTGATGCTGGGCAAACCATTAACCCTGCTTGCCTCATTTTCCTTATCTGTAAAAAATGAGGTAGAAAAGGAAATGGCAGACAACTCTAGTATCCTTGCCAAGGAAAGCCCAAATGGGGTCATGAAGAGTCACACGTGACTGAATAACAACATGGTCCGAATGGGCTATTATCTCCCTTTAGAATGGAGGTTTCCTAAGAGTAAAGACTGTTTCATTCTTCATATTTGTAATTCTGGTGCCTAGTATTGTGCCTGGAAGATGCTTAAAAATATTCTTTGATCATTTGAAATGGGACATGTTTATTTTTGGTATACGTGGGGAACTCCAATATGTCTACATTATCATAAACTTTCACTTATTTCATCCATGAATTATGGAATGTTAGATGAAGATTCTTATTTCTGGCAAGTTAATAGTAAAATTCTGAAGATTCTCATGGGTTTCCTCCCATCTAAATCAATTCTCTAACAACAGCCTGTTCCATATTTTATTCAGCTTCCAGAAAGCCCCAACCAGTCTACGTTCCTCTGATGGAAGGACCCATCTGCTTGTTTGCTTATAGAAAATGGGAAAGAAAAAAAAAGAGCCTGCCTCATGCTCACTTTTCCTAAGCATGCTTGTTTGTCCATCCTTGATTGATTACCACTGTGCTTTAGAAATAGAACATAAACTGGGTCATTGAACAGGTAATTATATCTTCGGGAATGACTCTGGAATCTATTGCTGTTACTTTCTACAGCATTAGCCATACCTGAGCAGAATTCTCTCCCCAACAACCAGTGTCCCAGGAATTTCCTAAGATGTGCAAGCAATAGGGAAAATAAATTGAATTCAATTTCCTTTCTAGATGGCATTCTGCAAAGATATTTTAAATCCTTGGATTAAAGGAAAGGCAGAAATACAATAGTATTTCGGCAAAAAAAGAATGAAAGACCTCTGTTGTACCTCATGAGTCAGAGAGTAACTGATAACTGGAAATTTGATTTAATATTTATTAGATGTCTACTACATGCCACATAGTAAGCACTTAATAAATCCCTGTTGTTGATGATGATAATTCAAGAGAGGTAGTAAATTTAGCTAGACTGAGAGTCAGCAAGACCTGAGTTCAAATTTTGCCCTTGATATATTTGCTCCACTGAACAATCCAATGAGATATTACTTGTAAAAACATACAGTACAATCCCTGGCACACAATAGGTACTATATCGCTTAACTTCACTGGCTCAAGCAACTTTCTATGATGGTAGTTGCAGAGAATTTGATGATATGCATTGGGGTATGCAATACATCAATATAAATACATATATATGTGTATGTGTGTATATACATATATACATACAATACACATATACATTTAAGCATGCAAAATAAGGTGCTGGGAACAGGGACAAGATTAGGAAGAAGATATATATAATATATATATATATATACATATTTTTTTTTTCAGACAATAGGGATCCAAAGATAAATAAATAAAGCAAAATCAAACAGAAACAGGAGTCCCCTCTCTTACAGAACTTATATTCCTTTGGGGGTGAGAGGGATACAAAATGTACACAGAATTAAACTGAATCTAGTTCTAACTATGAGAAATTTAAAGTAGTGTTGCTTTACGGCCATGCCAATTCTAACATTTATCTTTTTTCATTAAAATTAACTTTTTCAAGTTTATAAAAGTGAAGCATTTCCAGAGACCATGTAGGACCTAGAGACCAAAGTCTCCCATTGCATCATCATCACCAGTCATCCTGACCTACGTCCTGCCACTGGACTCCAGTGACTTGAGAAGATGGTGAGGCTGATGACTTTGCATATCCCTGCCTCACTTTAATCCAGCTCATTTGCAAGTTAAAACAACACCCTCCTGATGACTTTGGTCCTCTTCCAGGAGAAGATAGGGCAAACAAAAAGGAGCTAAAGGAGGTGATTCCCATTCTCATCTTTCTTTTGTCCCATGATGCCATTGCCATTCTGCAAAGGGGTTACCTGGATAGACCCAGTCTGACACATTTTTGTAAGGCTTACTGTCAGATGATAGCAATTCACAGGACCTAAGTAGTGTAGACTATGGAAGGCTTTGTGACAACCACACAGCAGTTTCCTGGCTTTGAATTATTCCTCCCCTTTTATATCTTGGGGATTGCTTCTACAATGCACTTGTTCTAGTGCCTAACTCCCTTGATTTGCTTGGTCTACCCCCACCATTTGTTTATGTTGTAAGGCTTGATCCCCATGGCTCTCGTCCTAGGTTCTTGGAATTAATTGATGCATTTCTGATATCATTTACCTTATGACATAAAAACCTATTCCTGTGAATTTCCCAGACGTCTATTGCTCCAGTAACAGGTATACTGCTCTGTGGATCTCAGATTTTGAGAACTCTGGGACCCAGAAATGGATATTCAAAATCCTGATGATGTGAAATGAATTCTATGAAACTTTGACCATTATCTTTCATTATTTATTTATTTATTTGTTTTTGGTCATTATCTTGAAGTTCTTTCCATAGACATATACTTAAATATTCTGGGAATGGGAAGCATGGAGCTTATAAGGTCTGAATATGTCAATCAGTTAGAGAGCTGTCTAAAGGGAATAACCTTTTAAAGCACCACAAAACTTATTAGGAAAGAAAAGACATTAATGGGCTACAAAATAAACATCTACCTGGACTCCTACAGTACTGGTTAGCAGATTGTGTGTGTATGTTTGTCCTTCATTGCCAAAGAAGACCATGCCATCAGAGAAATAATGACATGACTTGCAATTGACTTTGTTTTGAGTGAGGGAGGGCTGTGCAGGTCACCAGCCTCACTTCTCCTCCATAGCCATCTGAATCCAGTGACCAGATATTCATCAGGATGACTGGAGATGACCCAGGATGAGGCAATTGGGGTTAAGTGACTTGCCCAAGGTCACACAGCTAGTGAGTATAAAGTGTCTGAGGTGAGATTCAAACTTAGGTCCCCCTGACTCCTGCACTGGTTCTCTATCCACTGTACCACCTAGCTGCCCCTGGTTAGCAGATACTTCATAGACAAAGGACTGACAGGACTGCAATTGTATTATTAAGTCCCCTTACCCCCAGGAGATTTGCTTTTCCCCACCTAATCACTTTTCCCATTAAAAAAAAAAAAGCAGATGTGTTGATTTTTATTTAAAACAGAAAATTTAGTAGATATTTCTTTAGACATATAGGGAATATAGAATATAGGAAAATATAGGGAAAATATAAAAAATCAATGAGAAAATATAGGTAAAGGAGATGTACTTTAAAAACTGAAGAACCATGGTGTGTGTATGTGTGTGTATATGTATGATTATGTAATATTGATATTGAATATAGGTATATAAATGTCACATACATATATATGGCAGATCTAGGTAACCATATAGAAACCATTTCATATGGGAGATTGCATCAGTTTTAAGTCATTAAAATTTAACTACCTTTGTTTTGTTATGAAAATATTTTAGAAAATTAAGAAATATATTATCAAAGCAAAGCAAAACTTATCAAAGAAGCCCTCACTGAACTTAAAAATAAGCAGCTTGATTTTCATTGGTTATGCTAAAGTTAGTCTATAACTCCTGATGAAAAATGCTCTCCACAGTCAGAGAAAGAATTGACAGAATTTGAATGCAGATCAAAACATACTACTTTATCTTTCTTTGTTTTTATGTTTTCATTTTGTTTTTTCTTTCACAACATGATTAATATGGAAACATGTTTCACATGATTGCACATGTTATAACCTATATCAGATTGCTTATCATGTTGGGGGGTGGGAAGAGAGAGGGAGAGAGTGAAATTTGGATCTTATAAAGATGAATGTTGAAAATTGTCTTTACGTGTAATTGAGAAAAAAGAGTACCATTGATTTTTTTTTTAAAGTATGTAGTTGTAGCACAAATGAGTCTTTATCTGGGGTGTGCCATGCCAAAGTTATATTTTTAAGTTATTAGCTTCTTGTTTCCTTACATTATCAAGAGAGACAGTGTGTTATAAATGGAGAGAGATCTGACCTCAGATTGAGAAAGATCTGGTTTCTAGTCCTGCCTTTAACAAATATTGGCTGTTTGACCCCACATTACAAGTTCTCTGCTCTGGTAAACTCTTTAAAGACCATAAAGGACAGAGAAGAATTCTGCATATTAAGAAACTCATCAATCCAGTACCTCTCCCTGTCACCCATTATGAAGCTAGAGAGTAGAATTGTTTTTGTTCTGATATGTAAAGTTACCATGGAATCCTCTGGCTTGCATTTACTCATTTTGGCATGGAAAACTGTTTCAACTTACATCACAAAGTCAATGCTGCACAGGCATTGTATAGCTCAGATATGCTAAATACATTCAAAAAGCTTCTTTCACGTGATGCATATCTTACCAAAAGATATTTTAATGGGATGCGAATTATCTTTTTCTACATTAACCTTAAAAATAAATCTTTTATTTAAAAACTTAAGATTTAACATCAATGTAGACCTTTGCTTAAGATCTATCAATATTTAAATTAATTTGAATAAAGCACCTTAAGATTTTTTCAGTGCCTCCCTCTAAGTAAGTCCTCTCTCAATCATTTCTCCTGATTTTAATAAAAGTTCTTTTAACATTTTCTTCAATTCTGATACAAGATTGAAAAATTAGGAAATGAACAAGCATTTAATCCCCAACACTACTTCTTTTTTATATGTTTGTATATTTAAGGGGTATTGGAAATTGACAAATCCCCAAACTGATTTCTCCGTACCTCACCAAGAAGAGTTCACCTTTGGTCTTCGTTCATTCGCACTGGACATTCCCCACATCTAGAATGCACTTCCTTCTTTGCCATCCCTTGGAGAGCCCCACTCTTCCTTCAAAACCTCAGCTCATGCAAGACCTTTTACATGGAACCTTTCCTGGATACCGCAACTGTTAGGGCTCTTCCAATGTGTCTACCTTGCATTTAACTACACTATATTTATTCTCTTTTTAGACAATCTGTATATACTAAGAGATGTTCTTATCTCCCGATAGAAGGTAAGCTTCTTAAGAGATTGTTTTATTCTTTGTAGATATATCCACAGCATCTGACATAGTGCCCATGATCGTTGCTCAGTTGTTTCAGTCACATCCAACTTTTCATAACCCCATTTGGGGATTTTTGGAGGGGAATTTGGGAAAGCTCCAGCAAGTCTCTGCCTTTTCTCCACCATCTAGGCTTTACCCCTCAATTTGGGGTTTTCTTGACAAAGATACTGGCTTACCATTTCCTTCTCCAGTTTGTCTGACACATGAGGAAGGTGAGGCAAACAGGGTTAAGTGATTTTCCCAGGGTCACAGAGCTAATAAGTATATGAGGCCAGATTTGAACTCAGGAATAGGACTATTCCTGACTAAAAGCCTGGAGCACTCTATCCACTGTGCCATCTATCTGGCCCAAATCATTTAATAAATACTTGTTAAAAGAATATAAAAATTTTGCCATTCTATTGACAAGAAAACCAAATCAGTCTTTCCTCCTTGAACTAGATATCAGTGATTATCCTCATCATTCACTTGGAGATATTTTGATGCTATATATGGGAATGATCATTATTCTGATGTCCTGAAATGAGATCTGTCTTCTTTTTCCCTTCTTCTCCTCCCTTTATTTCTTCTCCATTCCTTTCTTGTTGGTTTTTACTCTAAATGTTGCAGAAGGATCAAAGCTTCTGGATGGGAGGTGTTCCCTGGTGCTCATTGATTTTCACATCATGGTGTGATATGCAGTGACGATGAGGAACAGGAATGTTGAGAACAGTTACAATACTATCCATTATACATCTGTCATTGCAAGGCTGGGTGAATCATATGCAATTGAATTCTGCTTGGAATGGAAACCCGACTATGGCACATCAAATGAAAATTATCGACAGGGGCCAAGCCTACTTGGGGAAGGATAGCCATTCTCACTTCCCTGTGCTTTTCTTAGTGTGTAGAATCCCTACAGTTAATTTAAGATACATCAAAGCAGTGATTCAATACCAACGAAGTGCTTTTAATTACTGTGACAACATAATAAGATTAGCCTTTGAAATGTGCGATGCTGATACTAAAAAGGGGCTTCTTTTGATTTAGGAGTCATCTATTTTTGTATTTTCATCTGTCGGCCAAACACCTTGAATTGGACACAGCCCAAAGAACCTTTAGGGATTCATTCACCAAACAAGTACACATCAGGAGAGAGCTTCTTTGGGCTCTTTCAGAATTCTGCCATTTGTTTTCTCCCAAAACATTAATTTGCTTCTTTCTTCTTAGGCTCACATCAATTTTACCTCAGTCTCATGCCTGCCTGCCTGGTTGCTTTGAACTTTAATATGTGCCACTGACAGATTGGTAGCTTGTTAAAGTGATTTGCAGGAATACTATCTGATGCCAATGTTTACTGAGTTGTTTTGGAGACTAAGCAGAAGGTCATGGGTTAGAGCATTTTATTCCTGACTTTTCGGTGTCAATTATCTTTCCAAAGAAAAGCTTCCGAGAAACGTGTTGATGAATGCTTTTCTGTTGTGGAAGCTATTTTGAAGATGTGAAAATGTCAGCCAGGTAATAAGTATTTTTAAGCACTTCCAGTTTCCTAAGGACAAGTGATATAAAGAAAGGTAAAAACACGATCCCTATTATACACTGGAGTCAAAGGTATGCTGGCAGATGTTTAACAACCAGCTCTCTGCAAAAAATGAATGTGTGTCATGATTTTAAATTTAATCTGAGTCATTACCATTTTCTTCTTCCCTTTGTTAAGTCTAGAAAACAATAAAATGTTCAATCAGGCCCCAATACATAGCTCTAAGGAGTACAGGCTCACACTGAGAATTTAACCACCAATGCTCCTGACTTGGTGTTAGCTGACCTCAGCATACCACCTCTGATGTCCAGCTATTCTCTGGGAATTTCTATTCTATTTGTTTCATTCCAGATGCAGCAGGTGACATCTTAGCATCATTTGAGCAATCCTATCTCACTGGTCTAAAATGATTCTTTGGGACATGGGAGTGATAACTGGGGAGAAATTAGAGTGCTTTTCATCTCATAAACAAGGAAAAGATATTTACTCTGTTATCAGACACACTTCTAGTTATCCAAGGGATTTTTAGTCAGTGTAGTTGATTCTGGTAACAATGACATGGGCTGTCTTAGAGACAAACAAGGGAAGTGATTCAAATTCCCTGGAAGAAAAAAAAATTAGGGAAGTAGGGATTACCAGGAAAGGAAGCAAGAAAAAGAACTCAGGGAAAGGGGATTCCTTGGCTTTCAATGTGTCGCCAGAGGAATGACATGGGGAGAAGTGTGATTCCTGCAAAGCTATTATGACCAGGTGAGAGGTGATGCCCCATCACTTCCACTTCCTGGAAGTTGGCAGAATTTCAGGAAAAGTCCTTAACAGGAACTGTGTATAATTGAAAGAGGAGGCACATACTGAAAGCAGAGGCAGTTTGTGGCTGTCTGTGACTCTGGATGGATTCATTGGAGGAGCTTTTCATAGGAGCAGAGGTCCAGGTGTCTAGATCTAGAATGGACCTTAGAAACCACCAAGGCCAATCTTCATATTTTTTTTTTTACTATTGAGCAAATTAAAACCTAGGGAAGTAAAATGACTTGTCTAGGCTCAGAGAAGGTGTCTGAGTCCAGATCTGAAGCCAGATCTACCTGACCCCAAGCTGGACTCCAGCATGCTGTCTTTCCTTTTCTGTTTTCCTTTCCCTTCTCTTCCTCCCTTATTTTTTATTAAAAAAATAGCATAGCTACTTAAACCACACAGTAAAATATATGACAAAGAAAAGTTATCCTCCATTTATACATGAGTTTTCTCTGCCATGGATACACCATCACTGGGTGTGGAGGGAAAGGGTAACACTTAGGGAATGTAGGTGACCAAGGAACCCATCTGGAGGCCCATACATGAGGGCAAAGGAATGATTTAGACACCTTGAATTTTCAGAGCCATAGAGCCACATCCCCTGATGATGCCATCCAAGAATTCTCAGCTCCTCTTTTGGGTGTGTCCACATTCCAAAGGGCATTTGCACTTGACTGTTGCTGCTCTCTGCTGGTTTTCTGTTGTATTGTGGCTTCTTGTGCCTATTTTCAAAGAGCTCTGTTGTGAGTCCTATTTTTTTTTCTTTCACCATTAAATAAAATATCATTTAATACCAATATGAACTGCATGTCTTCAGGTAGGGAGTTGGTATGAGCATGCTATGGAAAAAAAGGAAACCATGTATGGCATTTATTTTTGCTTGGTATTTAGGGACTGTGTGCCAACAGAGCAAGAAACTCTTCCAAGGTGTGCCTTGACTATAACCCAGAGAGATCAAAGACAGAAAGACCTCTGTGTGGAAATATAGATATATATAACAAATATAATAATAATAAACAAAAATACATAGGCATTTATAGCAATACTTTTTTGTGGTAGCAAAGAATAGGAAAAAATTTAATGCCCTTCAATTAGGGAATGGCTGGACATATTCTGCTATATAAATGTAGTGGGATATTATTGTACTTAAGAGACACCTAGACACCTTTGTCACATTGTGCAGAATAAAATAAGCAGACCTAGGAGAAGCTACATGATGATTATAATAAAAAATATAAAGGAAAACCACTCTGATCAATGCAGCGACCAGTCATCTCTTCTGAAGAGTAAAGATGAAGTATTTACCTGCCTCCTGGTAGAGAAATGGTAGACTGGAGCTGCAGAACCTAACAGCCACTTTCAGATATGGCCAACATGTTGAAATCCTTTGTTTGACTAGACTTATTTGAACAAGAGAGGTTCTCTACTTGTGGGCGCAGGTGCTTTAGTGAATAGTGATAGAAACATAAAAATGAAAATAGAAAAGGACATCAATAAAACACTCAAACTATAATGAATAAAACAAAAAAATTCATAAGGGGACATAAACAGGATAATTTTGTAAAATTTTAAATGCACTTCAGAAATGAACTATGTAAAAAGAATTTATGGTTTCATCTATAATCCTTTCTTATTCTTTATATTTTGAAAGATTGCTTTTGCTTATGAATAATTTCAGAGTAGAAACATAAAGTATGCCTGAGTGTTCCCAGGTCATGAGAAAGTTTCTGACATGGGGGTTATAGTCATCTCTGTGTCAGTCCGTTGGCCAACAAGCATTTATTAAGGTCATACTGTATATCAGGCCCTCTTCTAAATATGGGGTTAGAAAGACAAAAAAAAAATGATCTATGAATCCAATCGTAATCTATCTTCTGAGCTATAGTCATGTTTCACCAATTGTGTTTGGGACACGATGGATAAAACAGATGTCCTAGAGGTAGCTCAAACTTAAAATATCCCAAACACAAAAAAAGAAGTCATCTTTACCCATAAACCTTTCCCCTTACTCTGAAGTTCCCATTGTTATTTAGAGTCTCACCATCCTCTCAGTGCTTCTTAAGCTATGGGTCATGACCCCATATAGGGTAATAATGTGCCAACAGTAGAAGGTTTCTGATTCTGCAAGGACCAAAAATTAATTCAAAATCAAACACTCAGTGAATCCCAGGGTCTGTACTGTATTATGCAACTTCATTGTAGCCTTGATTATGAACCCAGAGCAAGAGCGCTTTATACTGTGCATGCCCTCAGGTCACATAACACCAATGAAAGCTGCTGAATGGCTAAGGGGTGGAGAGTGGGAAAAACTTTAAGAAGTCCTATAGTCACTTAGGCTCCCAACTTTCCCTTCACTCCACATAGCTAACCTATGGACAAATCTTGGTATTTCTACCATCACAGTTTCTCTGGGATATATTCCCTTCTCTCCACCCACATAGCAACCACCATAATTTAGGCCCTCATCAGCTCTTGCTGGATTATTATAACAGCTTTCTCTCTGGTGTCCCTATATCAAATGTTTCTTCATCTCAATTCACATTCCACTGAGCGGAGAAAGTGATTTTTCTAAAGTTCTCTTTTGTCCATATCACCCACTCTTCAGAGAGTTCTAAGGGCTCTTTTTCCTATAACCTCCAGGGTCAAATGTAAAGTGCACTGCTAGGTATGTAAAGCTTTTCATAAAGTAGCCCTTTCCTATATTTCCACTTAAATACTTTACTCCTCACCACGTGCTCTATGATCTAGCTACCATGACTGTGTCTCACTTATAACACTCCATCTCCAATCACCATACCTTTGTACTGGCAGCCTTCATGCTGGGAATACACTCCCTCCTCACCTTAGCCATCTAGCTTTCTTGGCTTGCAGCAAGAGTCACTCAAATGCTACCTTTTACTGGAATTATTTACCAGTCTACCCAGCTCCTCTTGCCTTCACTTCTGTGAATACCTTCCACCAACTCTGTATATAACCCATACTTAACTAGCTATTTAAATATTGTCACTTCTTTTAGAATGTAATTTCTTTGAGGGCACAGAATTTTTTATCTTTGATTCCTCAGCATTTAGTCCACTGTCTGGCACATAGTAAATGTTTAATTATTGCTGTTTGCTTTGTGAAAGAACTTAGTAACCTTTAGTTGCTATAATGATTTATTGTTAGTAGTAGCAATATACCATATCTGAAGAAATTGAGTTGTTCTATCTAAATTGACCCATCTAAATTGAAGAGGTTCCTGAAAATTCTAAACTTCCAAAACAAAAAACACACTTATACAGTATCTAAAAATGTTTCTGTTCATTCCTTGTCTTCAAAGAGGACCAGTGACACCACAGAAGATGCCTTGATTTGTGCGTGAAGTGGATTTAAGTGAGGCAGGTTGACTTAAGTCATCAGCTTCATTCTCTTTTCCTAAAGCTTGGTAAGACATAGAAGACACCAAGATCTAAAATAATCCTTTTAGTCAATATAAGACTCAGAATGTTGACTCAGTCCTTGAGATTAAAGTCCTTATACTTATGTATTAAGCCAAATTCTGCAGATGGTTTCAAGGCCACATCTGGATGTGTTTGTTGTCTCCCTTCTTGGATATGATTAATGTCATTTCAATGAACACGTTTCCTTTTTTATCCTACCTAGAAAATTATTGCTAATTTACAGGAAATCTAGTAAATTCTGAAAAACTATGACAGTAAAGTTAGGACCTATAAGTCTATGCTTGAGTTCTGTAAGTCTTTTTAATTTGTCAGTAAATACCTTCAACTTGTTGCCAATTATTGTTCTATACAATTTATGAATTTTGACATCTTTGCTGTAATTTTTCCCAAGCTTAAGGCTGCTCATTTTATATTCCTTTTTAACCACAGCAAAATAGTACAGCCCTAGGTCTTCATCTGTTAGGAACATAACATCATAACACACAGGTCTCACCAGAAAAGCATTGTTGAGTAACCCCAGGTTAAGCGGACATGGTTGAGAAAGCTAGATTGTGCTCTATAGAAGAATAATTACTTGGCACATTTATGTTACTTTTTCACCAGAACCCTACTTACCCCAGCATTCAAAATGTCAAGGAACTATCAAGCTACTGCAATTTACTCATGTTGTTTCCTAAATTCCCATAATGCTGCTAACTGGGCGCTCATTGGAGGTACATGGGGCCTGTCGAAGACATAAAGTGAAACTTGATGCTTAGTTGTCCAAAACTCACCTGGCACTGACCTGGTTCCTATATGTTTTCCCATGCTCCTGTGTGTTTTCTGGAAACCTAGGAAGTATAGTAATGCCTTGTATATGCACATGATGCTTTTTTTCTCAAATTATGTTTCTTTGAAAATATATTATTTTTAACATAATCCTCACTATGACAGCTCTGTTGGCCATATTCATCCATTCATTTATTCATCAAGCATTTATTAAGAAGTGCCTACCATGTGGTGGGTATGAGTCCTGTGCTAGATTCCAGAGACAAAGAAAACAACAGCTAACCCTTGATCTCTCAAAGAGCTTATATTCTGTTTTGGGGAGAAACATGTATAAAGACAGGTAGGGATTAAGGGATAAAGACAGAAACCAGGATGATTTCCCTGGTTAAGGGAAGTCATGGATGAGCAAACTCTCTATCAATCCAGGCAAGCACATTATCTACAACTCTCCACTGACTAGAACAGTAAGAAGTGAACTTGTCCAGGGTCATATATACATCCAATAAAGGTCAGAGTGAGAGCTTGAACCTAGGCTGCATCTCTATCCTTCAACTACACCATGGGATAAATAAATTACAAATACACACAAATAACACACAAATATATACAAATAGCAAGGGTAAAGTGGGGCGGGGTGTAAACTGGCAACTGGCAATAAGGAAAGGAAGAATTAGGCAGGAATTCATGTAGGAGGTGGCCCTGGAAGGGAGCCTTTAAGTAAGGCAGATGTTCTAAGAGGTAGAGGTGAGGAAGAAGTAAATTTTAGGCAGGGCAGTGGGGCGTATCATTTGCTGGAACCCTGTAGGGATAAAGTTTACATTGAAAGGATTCATTGGTCCTAACATCATCATCGTCATCGTCATCATCATCATCATCAACAACGTATCTACTTTGTATATACTTACTTATACAAGTAGAATTTAAATTCCTTGGGAACAGGTACTTTTGGGGTGTTTGTTCTAGTGTCCTCACCATCCAGCACCGTATCTTACAAGTGCTTAGTAAATATTTTTTGAAATTGAATTTGAATGGACAATTAGTAGGCAGCAACATCTGGAATCAATTTCTATTGACTATTCAATATGCAGAGCCTCTGTGATGACAGTAGGGATGGGTTCTCTCTGTCAACACAAAGGACAACTTCCCTATACTCTATACAGTGCTTCCTAAACTGTAGGTTGCAACCCTATATGGAGTCACCTAAGTGAATGTGAGAGTCACAAATCATTTGGTAATAATAATAAAAGGTTTCTGAATGCACATGACCAAAAATTAATTCAAAATCATACACCTAATGAATCCGAGGTGTTTCTGGCAGTGCTCGCCTGTGTTGTATCATGTGACTTCACTACAGCCCTGGTTCTGAATGTGCAACGATTTACCAAGTTATCAATTGACACAGGTTTAAAATTTTAGTTTCCTAAAAAAAAATAAATAAACTTTGACTTGGGATAAGGACAGAATTCTCAGCCTTTTCTGAAATAGCCCTAAATTTAGTTCTGCCATTTTATGCCAGATATTTACACAAAGCATCATTCTCAGCATTGACAATTATAAGATCAAAATATCGATCAACTCTGAAAAACATTGAAGATGCTCTATGTCTTGCAGTATCAAATTGTCTGCCAAGATTTAATTCTTTATGTAAAAATAAACAAGGATGTCCATCATATTAGCATACAAATTTTCTTTCATCTTTAATAAATGGTAAAATTATATGTATACCAAGGAATCATTTTAAAATAAATTTCTTTATGATTTATTATCATTAAATGTTTGATTTGTATATGTGTATATAACTATATACCTGGGGTCGTGTAAATATTTCACTGGTGAAATGGGTTCACAAGTGGAAAAAGTTTAAGAATTCTCATTGTATTGGGTAGAGCTTTTTTGGTTTGTTTGGTGTGTGTGTGTGTGTGTGTGTGTGTGTGTGTGTGTGTGTGTGAATTTCTGTTCTTAAAATAGAAGGAAACCATTACTTCCTTGTAGCCAAACTTCTGGTGTGAGTCCCTGTGTCATCATTCTCCAAAGACAGATGCACAATCTATTGCTGAAGCCGTGCTCAAAATCTTTCTAGTTTGGTACAAACTACTAGAGTTTGGGTTGGTCTTTAAAAACCATCAGTTACCTTTAAAGCAGGCTGAGGCACTGGATTAATCCTTCTGTGAAGTTTTATTAATTACACATTCTTTATTTCTTGGTTGTTGTTCAGTCATGATCAACTCTTTGTGACCCCGTTTAGGGTTTTCTTGGCAAAGATGCTAGAGTGGTTTGGCATTTCCTTCTCCAGTTCATTTTACAGATGAGGAAATTGGGACAAACAGGGTCAAGTGACTTACCCAGGGTCACATAATAATTGTGTGAGGCCAGATTTGAACTCAGGAAGATGAGTCTTCTTGACTCCAGGCCTGGCACTCTAATCACTGTGCCATCCACCTGCCCACATTCTTTACAATAGCATAAGGCCATCTCTAAGAGTGAGTTTTCCAGCAAGTGCCATCCAGGTGTATAGGTGAAATCTTCACCAAGTTGATTAGCTAGCAGAATTGTGACTTTACAGAACGGGAAAAAGAAATAGAAAGGACCTCTACTTGCCCTGAAATTAGGTAGAAGAACCTTCAAAGAGCCCTCATACCATGTATCAGAACTATAAGAGGAAGAACTGAGTTGGAATTCAGCAAGATTCCGTAACATAATGTCATTCAGTTATGTCCATCTCTACATGACCCTGTGGATCAAAGCATGCCAATACCGTCCATGAGGTTTTCTTGGTAAAGGTATTAGAAAGATTGACCATTTCCCTCTCCAGTGGCTAAGGCTTAAAAACAGATGGTAAATGACTTGCCCAGGGTCACACAGCTAGTCAAAGTCTGAAGCCAAATTTGAACTCAGGTCTTTCTGACTCCAATTCAACACTCTATCCACTTGGCCAGCTAGTAGCCTCTCTTATAACATTCTAAACATAAAAATTCAGGGCCCTCAGATGACACACACTCAGAATCCTACACTTTAATCAGGAAATCTCATTATTATTGGCAAAAATTTTTATTCACTTCAATAAAACAGCATTTGTATTAACTGCTTCTTAAGTATAAGACATTATATGAGATATTGTATACACTCAAAACTAAATGGATCCCTGGTTTCTTTTATCTGAATGTTCCCTTCAATGGTGCAGCTCTTACCCTGCATAGGGTTGCAAATCCTATGTGAAGTGTTTTCAGCTTCCTTTCGTAAATCTGCCAATATGCTTAGGGGCTTCTTTATTTTTCAGTGACATGACAAAGATACCAGTGAAACACACCACAGTCTACCTATTATCCTCTGCCTATCCTCTGAGTGACCAGGTCATCTCCTCCAATAAGTTTTTCACTCCTATTCTTCTAAGTTCTTCTTTTGTTTTTTGTGGGGCAGCCTTGTCTCACCCATTATGCATTTCTCCACTTCCCTTTAATGGATACTACTTTTCAGTATTTTGGATTTGGTTGTAATCTATGTCTCACAGTCACAAAACAATACTGGCAGAATACAGCTGTTACAAAGAAAGACCTTTACTTCTAGAAGTTTGGAATTATTGAAAGAGTTTTCCAACATCCTCAATATAATGTAGCTATTACCACATCTCCTGTTTAATTCTAGGCCCAATTCTGTTATTTGACACGTGTGTCCTAGCTACACATAAACACATACATACATACATAATAGATGTATGGATGTATAATAAATATGAGTGCATATATACATATATGACACACGAAACAAAGTTGAACTTATTTCTTGTAACATTACATTAAATTTCAACATGCATATCTACATTTAAATAAAGTGCAAATGTAACCATACCACACACAAATGTAATCAAGGATATGCTGATCAGTTTTTAAGATGGTACTCTCAAAAAAGATATGTGATATGCTTTAAAGCTTAATCAGCGTTATTAACATTTTTTCCATCTCTTTCTTAAATCTAGACAATCAACAAAGCCGTAATGTAAATCCTGGTTTGCAGCACTTACAATTTCTGAAGTATAAATGCTCACACAAGAAATTTAAAAATTGGTTGTCCTAAGCTTGTAGGAAGTAGCTTCAAAATCAGTATTGCATATGAGCATGGAGACATACACTGAGATACGTATAGATGGAAAGGTTCCATACGTTGTTTGTACAACTGCATGTCAGAATCTAGGCAACAGACATTTTTCATTCACTTGTTTTTTTCTTGTGTGGATCAGGCAAAATTCTTTCGAGTGGTTCTGGATCTCTTCCAAAAGGCACGTACATGATCCAAGACTTGAAGCAACCAATATAACATCAGCAAAAGAACAAACCTCTGGAGGTCTTCCCCCTCCAAAAGGGATTCCCCTTAAACTTGAACTCCAAGCCAGATTCCTTCCATAATAGCGGCAAATATTTTATTGACCATACAGTATGCTTCTGTGTTTTATGGTTTGTGTGATGGTTATTATCAGAGGAATATTAGGCACTGTTATATCTTATTTATCTTTTCAAGAATTTTGAGTGATCTTAATTATGGATGACAGACAATTGATTAGAAGAGAGCCTTTGAGATAGGGGTTCATTGGGATTCATGGCTCCAGGGTTCTATGAACTTGGGTGGGAAACATAACAAAAATAAGCTACATATTTTTTCATTAATATCTAAATGAAGTTAAGCATTTCCTTCAATTATTTAAAATGCTATTCTGAGAAGGTGTCCTTTGGCCTTGCTACAATGATGAAGGGGGTCTATGACACACACAAAAGATCAAGAGTGCCTTCTGTGGGGTCCAGCTAATCAAATGCTTGTTTATAGTTAACAAAAAATAAATATACTTATATCCTACTTTCTCTACATATCTACTTATATCAATTGTAGGATGACAGTGATATGGTGGACTGTGGCATTTAGCTTGTGGATTCCTGTCCATTCTTCACTAATACCCTCATCAAAGATATTCTCAATGCATCCATAGATGATTTTTTATTAAAAAATGCATATACATATATATATAATGTATGTATGTATATATGTGCATGTGTGGTTTTTTTTTCCAAAAATAGGCATGTGATCTCTTGGTTGGGTTTATTTTTGTACTAATGAAACCTGAGAGTTTTGCCATGCCTTTAATATGCTTCTTTCAGATACCTGGTAACTCACTCTCAGTGATATCACAATGGTGTTGCTTCTAATGTTCTAGTGAACACTAACTCTAATCTCATTTTTTAACTCATGTTTGTTCTCTCTAGTTTAATTACTACTTTTAATATATTCAAGTAAAGAACAGAAGTTCTTCCTACCAATTCAGATCAGCAATTGCTTTGACACTTAAAGATTTAGAAAATTGTTGGAACACTGAGAATTCATGGTCCAGCCTCACTGAGCATATAGGTATCAGAAGTAGCATTTGAACTCAAGTCTTTCTGATTCTGAGACCACTGCCCAATCCATTTTATCACACTGCTTTCCACAGTGTTTTTAGAAGTCTGAAAAATAAAAAGACTGTTAGTAGACCTGAATCAATCTATGCTTTTAAAGGAAAAATTCATACACACAAACCTATATTCATATATCCATAAAAGTGTTCATGTACTTGTCCATATGTATATGCAAATAAATACACACATATATATGTTTGTATATATATAGATAGATAGAGATATATACATTTAATTCCTTCTTATTTGTACTTCAAAACAGCAATGTATGAGGCTCCTAGTTGGAAATCATCATGTGCTGAATACAGTAGAGGTCTGTCTACAAAGTCTGTCCAGTAGTATTTTGCTCAGCAAAAGGCAGCAATCATTAAAGCGATATAAATGAATCTTTTGTTCATGATTCAACAAATGTGAAAAATGATGGAAGGTCAAGGGGATGAAAAGGCGAGAAATCAGCCCTTACATATTCCTTTAAAATACCATCTAAATGTAAAAAAGGTATTTGTAATGAAGATGTCAATTACAGTTGCAAGAAATAGGCAGAGAGAAGGAAGTATTACTCATTTTATGTGACAAGAAAGCACAACCGAAAATGGATCTTGGCCCTTTGTATCACTTCTAGGTTGTTTACAAGTAGAACTATCTTCTCTGTAATGTGGCTGCCTGAGCTAAAATTGGCTGACAAATCATAATGGGAAAAGATTTTTCAGGTTAATTTCGTTCAGATTTACATACAGTTATTTTAGTATTTATAGCAGTGAAACTTTGGAAAGTTTTATTTGTAGGATTACACCATATGGAATATTACTATATTCTATAGTTCAAATGCATTTGGAGAATGATGAGGTTAATTGCATTACTATATATTAACCCTATAAGGGAATTTAAGTGATTTGTTGAACTGATCTTCAAATGACAAGAATGTTTACTTTTTAATAAAAAGCTGATCCTTGAAATTCAGAACTATTGGTCAGTGCCTACCCATCCTCCCAGCATTTCTATCTCATTCTACTTAAAAATTTTTTTGTTGCTTATAGAAAGAATTCTCTACCAATAGGAAATTTACTCATAGAGAATTGAGCCAAAATTGTGTTCTAGAGTATTCATACAAACCTGCTTCTTTTTTTATGCTCCCTTCCTACTTTCCATCATTTGGTGTTTTTTAATACTTGTATAGGAAAATGGTCAGAGAACATAAGGGCAATGAGATCATGTATATAACAGCACTTCAAACATCTTAAATCACTATGCAAGTATAAGTAAATACATAATAATATATTACCCTCATCATTAAAAATTCTATTTCAAGGGATCACGTTTAATACAAGTTGCAGCTTTTCTTTAACTTATTACTTTGTGGGGTAATCCTAGGTTTAGGGAAGTCAAGTAACTTCATAGTCATATGGATAGTAAGTAGACCTGGATTCAAATCTCATCTCTGACCTCAGTTTCTTTATTATATGAAAGAATTGGACTGGATGACTTATGATGGCCTTCCAGTTCTATAATCTACTGTGCCTTAATAATAAGGCTTATATAATGATAACCTATGATGTATAATATTATATTATAATAATTTTTAAGTTGCATAAGGGATAGAATTCGGGACCTAGAGTTAGGAAGACCTGAGGTCTAATGTGGGTTCTGATGCTTCCTAGCTTTGTGACCCTGGAAAAGTTACTTAACCTCTGTCAGACTGTAAATAAGAGAATAACAATAGCCCCTACCTTCCTGAGTTTTCATGAGGAGAAAATGAGAAAACATTTATAAGATACTTGGGCAACATTAGATTAGTATTATATGAATTAGTTATTACCGTTACAATGTAAATTATTTTATTATTTTTATTATTACCATAGCTAACATCAACCTCAATCATAGAAGCCAACAAGATAATTTTTCATGTTTAGGAGCACTTTAAAGTTTCTAGGGAGGGAACAAATTTGTGATTGCTAGGGCCTCTATTTATTCTACATTCTGAGGCTCACTCTGAAGGTAGAATTAATTCATTTTACTTCACTGTACCTATTTACTGTAAGAAGGTTATATGGTTTGGTGAGGGAGGAGAAAGGAAGAAAGCATTCATTAAGTGTCTACCATGTACCAGGCACTGTGCTAAGTGTGAGGTAAGTGCTGTTAATGTCTCCATTTTACAACTGAGGAATAGGAGACAAACAGAAGCTAAATGACTTACTGGTCACATAGGAAATGTCTGAGGCTAAATTTGAATTCAGCTCTTCCTGACTTGAAGTCCAGCACTGTACCACATGATATATAATATAAGAAAAGGGAAGAGCCTAAATAAGACATATTTTTAAATACAATACTTTCCTCAATTTGAAAATTGATTTGATTTGAAAATTTTGTAAATTACAGAGATCAATTTAGGTTTCAAGGAGAAATTTAAACAAAAACTGAATTGTTATCTAATTTCCACTTTCTGTTGATCAATCTCAGTTATCACTTCATTGACTTTCAAAATGAGGAATCATAAGCCTCATCAATCCCACTGGCTTCTCTCTATTGTAAGACACTTTTGTACATCCACCTCTACATCAAGTTGGTTCTAGCTGATTCATTCACCTATTTCTTTGGGGGAACCAGTCCTGAACCAGAATGAAAGCGACTTTCAAAGATACACAAGATCTATATGACAGAGGTCCAGGTTATGAGAGAGATCAAACCATTCAAACACTAATATAATGAAAACTAGTTATTACACCTCTTTCCCCCCCACTTCATCCCCCCAACTCTCCCACCTACAATACCCTTTGGGGGAAAAATTCTCCAAGGTCAAAAGTTTTGGATGTAATAAATAGCAAACACCTGGGAGAAAGATATATGCCTCCATGCAGAAAATTTTTTGTTAAATTTATGCATTAGTTTTTATGTCTTTAAGAAGGTAAGGTTAAAATATTAAGTGACTTCATTTGTGTCCAATATGCAGAACCAGAGACTCTTTTAATTCCCCCTTAAAACTGCTTTGATATGGTTGGTTCAGCTTATTTGGATGCTTTGCTATTTCACCATTTGCTGATGATGATCTTTTAAACATCAAAATAAGCATTTTAAAGTCCCTGTATAGCTCAGGATTTGAAAAGATTGAAGTTCTCATTTTTTCCAATGATAGCAACAAAATCAAAACATCAGGAAAATGAGAAATCTGTTTTTTATTAAATGAAATACTTTTATTAATACATTGGAATTTGTGCTCTTTGCATAATGAAAATACAGTTACCCATCTGACCCTGTACTAGCATGAAGACCAGAACAATAGTTTCAGAAAATGTCTGATTCTCAATAAAAAGGTTTTTAACGCTGCAGCTCACATGAGCAATCTCATTCATTTTTGCTCATTACTGTTATATGCAATATCATTTCTAGTTGATTTCAGAAACTGGGATTTTTCTATCAAGTTGAACAACTGAATTAATTGTGCTTTATGTGACTATTTCAGATGATTAGAAATATTCTCCTGGTTTCTTGAAGTAGTGCCATACAAAGGATTGGCAAAGGAATAGGTAGAATTCTAAAGGGAGAAAAAACACATTTGAAGAGTTAGAATTTCAAGTGGTAAAAACAAGTTCCATCTCAAAGATTCAAGCCAGAATGTGACTGGCTTCTTAATGGATTTTACTATGAGAAAATAATTTACTGCCCAAGCAAAACATCTTATGTTTTGGCCTTAAATAAAGCTTCTAGGGAAAGTGGAGCCTTCAGGATAAGGGTCAAACAAAGACACTGTGATCTATATGAGATGTGTTAAGTAGTTGAGCTAAAATTACTCTAATGAAGTTCACGGCACTCCTCACAGCTGTGTCCTGGTCACTGGGCTTATTGTGTTGCTCTATTTGTGAAGGGGAAAGGAAGTGGAGAGGGAGATTGGAGAGGGGGAAGGAGGTGGAGAAAGTAGGAAAGAAGGAAGGAATTAGCAGAAAGCAGTTGGCAATGAATGCTTCCTATTCTTAAAAGGAGATTACACTGGAAGCACCTACAATGCCTGCCATCCATCTGGATACTGGGGTAGTTGTTGGACGTAGAGAAAGCAAACATTTCAGACATCCGGTGAAGTTAGGGGCAGTTGACTTGGATGTGCAGATGGTGGAGTTGAGTCAGTGGGAAGTTAGGAGCAGTACACAGGCGAAACGTCTCATCTTTTCTAATTCAAATCATCAGGATATCACTGCAAAATGACTCAGTACATATAAGCCCTGAATGGTGGGAGAGCCTAGTTTTCTGAGTCCTTGTTCTAGCTTATATGTTCCCAGTTCATTTGGGGAAAGGCATCACTGAAGCAAAGTCATATTCTCTGCTCTGGAATTACTTTCTCCTTCCACAGTTTTGCTGGGGATTAGATGGTGTAGACACCCAGAAGATGAATGAGAACTATTTGGTTTCTTTTTCCTCTTGAGGTTCACAGCTGGCCCTTCCTGAATAAGTATATTTGCCCACACAATGTTTAGGCCAGGTATATTAGTGGAACTGGGAAGACTTGAATTAACTCCCACATTCCCATACAACTGATTCTGCCTGGTGTGAGCTCGGGAACTGTGGATCAGACCTGGGGCAGTTTGAATTAACTTTGCTCCCAGGGAGATTTTACTTGAGTCTCCCCTATGGGTCCTTTGGGCAAGGAAGAAACTCTCAGACTCTATGGGAGTTTTCTCATGTGTTGCTTTTTGAAAAATCTCTTTTATCTCTAAATCAGTTGCTTTACATGGGGAGTGATGTATTTGTTTTTATTAAGGACATTGCATACCTTGACTCTCAAGCTTGAAGTGGTCAATCGTACCAGAAGCAGGAGCCATGACAGAGACATAGAGGAGTGTGAAAGGTGAAGCTATTTCATTGTGACTTTTTAACATAATAAATGAGGGGTTTGTTTTTACAAACATGCAAATGAAATTCTACTTTCATTTATAGTGCAAAAGAAAGCTGATTTGAAAGAATTCTTTTCTGAATGGATATGATAAAGAAAGAAGAGGTTGTTTAGACCCATGAATTCATTCTCCTCAACTCTTATCTATAATTATACTTAATTAATTGCCTAGTGACAATGAGGTTAAGTGACTTGCCTGTGGGCAAAAAATCATTATGAATCAGAGGCAGCAATGTAGCCCAGGTAGTGAAGTGGACATGGAGAAAATGACTTTTAGTCTAAAACATCTAGGTTTACTTCCTATCTCATACACTTACTAGCTATGTGAACCTGTCTGATGTCATCAATTTCATTGTGCCTCAGTTCATTAAAATGAAGGGGCTAGATTTTCCAGCTACTAAAAGACTCTTCTAGCTTGAAATCGATAACCCTATGTTTTCCTTGTTTCTAGTTAAGCAATCTAACGATCCCATGATATTGGACATGACACAGATATGCTGTCAACAAGCTAATTAGAAAAAGAGGTAAGTAGTGATGACCTGTTGATTGTATAACAACATATTATGTAACAACAGTATTTTCTTTCAGTCTTTTAAGTTAGAACATTTCCAATAAAATACACATATTTTCTTCTGTGTCATAAGGACCCAAAGGGAAAGAAATGAGGACATTTGTCTTTTCTTTTAAAAAAGCAGAAATACAATAGATCTAGGTCCATAATCAATGCAAGAAAGCAAACTTTTTGCTTAACTGGGGGTAGAGCTGCCTTGTTTCAATTAACACAAAATGTCTTTTTAACTGGTGCAACTTAATCTGGAAATAAAATTCAAGAGACAGAGACAGGAACTCTCTTGCCTTTCTTAAGGAAAGGAATGAAGAGAATGGAAGACAGCTGGAAATCTTTTAACTGGCCAGAAAAGTAAAATAAATTGTGTCTCCAGTTCTTTTCAGTCGTTAAATGGACTGCTATGTGTACACACTAGATAGCATCTTGAAAAGTGTTCTTGGTACATACCTCTGTGTGTTCTTGCCAAGGAGAGACACTGATTTGTACCCTTGGGAAGACAGCATTCCCTGAAGCCTGTAAAAGATGGACAGCAACATTATCTCCACATTTTAAACCAGGGACTACTTTTTAGATATTATCTCAAGGAACATGATGCCAGCCAGGAAAGAACCTAGTTGGATTAAACACATCATTTGTACTTTTCAGATAGTGAAATTTAAACTTATTTAAAGATGAAATGTGATTAAATTTTCTTTTTTTCCTCAATCAGAATAAAAATGTTTATGCTAGATCTCTCAGCTCAATAATGAAAGTACATCCAAGTTAGTTTCTAAAATATTTATCTCTTGTTTTTTCATCTCTAGGCTGGGGATACACTTACAGTTTTACCATATGTTCTGATTGGCAGCACGAATCACCCAAAGTTAATTTACTTCATGCTCTGGGAAATATCTTACTCTTTGTTTTCACTTCTTCAAAAAGAATTATTAAGAACTATATCACCTCTTTCTTGAAAGAAACAGAGAGGAAAAAAAATTAAGAATTGCCCTGGGTTTCAATCAAAGTGCCTAAAGCTCTGTAAACTGTCTAGAAAAACAAGTATCATCTAACACATTTCTTCTTTATTTGATCTCTAGATAAGCAAGGACTATAGAGGCTTTCTATCACTCAACTGGGCAGCTGGGTGGTGCAGTGGATAGGGCACTGGGCTTAAAAGCAGAAAGACGTCTTCATGAGTTCAAATCAGGTTTATTAGTTGTGTGTTCTTGGGTGAGTGACTTAACCTTGTTTGCCTCCATTTCCTCATCTGTAAAATGAGCTGGAGAAGGAAATGGCAAACCACTCCAGGATCTTTGCCAAGAAAACCCCAGATGGGGCCATGGAGAATAAAATGACTCAACAATGACAAGAAAATCACTCAACTGTAATCACACAGGGTCAACCAACATGAGAAAAATGGGCACAAATTCAAACTTGGGGTTTCTAAAGGCCCCAAGTCTGTAATAGAATGAAGTTGATCTAGTGTCTAAAATCTGATGTGAAGAACATTTTTTATGGAAACTAAGTGATGTGCCACAGCTAATCCTATTTAATGCTCAAGTGGAATCTCAAATTAATTGCTCGAGGAAGGGATAAGAAATTTTCTTTGCCATTGCCTTTCTCGCCTAATTCTTATCACACTGATAAGAGGTGGCCTCAAAATGAGACTAGGTAGATGTTACACACTTTAATTTCCTTTTCTATCCCTTCCTTCTGAGATATCTAGGTAACAGAGCTCATTCCATATAGTTGAATTTGAATGAGAGTGGAATATCTGTTGAACACATTTTTCCCCCTTTATTACTTTGGGGGATAGGGGAAAAAAAAACAAAACTGGAGGACATCCAGTGGACATTTGCTGTGAATAGCTGACTAATACTCTGTGGCTTCAACTGATATTTTCCAGATTTGTCAGCACTGTTTGAATCTGAACAGTAACCACAGTCACTTAACACTGAGCTGACTTTACCAGCATATTGAGAATAGATTTGAGCCAAAAATGTCCCACTGGGAATTTAGAGAAATTGAAATCTTCATTTTCCTTATTCAAATAACTCCACAAAAGAACTTTGTTCATTTGTGATGTGGAAACATGTAAGGACAATATTGTGGTTTTAGATTTTCCATCACTGAAATAATGCAGGCCTCATGGCCACCTACCTCTATTTTCTCTGAATGATTCTCATCTTCATACGTAGGATTGGCAAATGCATGAGCTGTTTCTTCAGGTTTCCTTTAAAACACAGTGTCACATAGAATGGTAGAAATTAAAAGAGATTTTCAAATATATTTTCAAGTTACATCTTGTAGAAAACAAGGAGAGAGACACATTGTCTAGCCAACAAGTTCTTAGTTTTAATGACTACATTATCGTAAGTAAAAATGGTTCAAAGATTCCAAAAGTAACCACATTCCTGAAGATGAATGTCATTTGAACTCTGAACCCTCAGACTTCCAGATAAAGGCAGCTGAGTTAAGGAAATGACAAAAGTATTTTTTTTTTAAATCTCCAAATATATGTATCTGATTTTAAGATCTCAGTGTTTTAGCCAAAGAGAAAACAGAAGAATCATTTACCAGTCTGTTGGACCCACCGCGTCCAGGGCAAAGTTTAACTATGAAAGGTTCTTACTTCTTAAAACCAATAAATAAAAAACTGGGCTCCTCCTCTTTTCTTTTCCTATTCCCATTCCTTTTCTTAACTTTTTTTTCTTCGACACTTTTTTTCCCCATAATCTCAGTCATCTCTTCTTTCTATTTTTCTTCATTTTCTTCCCCCCTTTCTCTTCCTTCTCCTCCTTTTTTCCTTGTCTTCTTTTCACCCTCTCTTTCTCTTTATTCTCCTCCCTGTGTCCTGCTTCTCCCATTTTTTTTTTATTCCATACCACAATTTATTTAACCCCCAATCGATGGACTTTTACTTTGTTCCATTTCTTTGCTTTAACAGAGTTCTACTGTAAATATTTTGGAATATAGGAGAATGTTTTTCTCATCATTAGTTTCCTTTTTTTTTTTAGCTTTTTTTTTTAAATTTTATTTATTTATTTATTTAATTTTTTACATTCATTTTCACAAATTTTTGGGTTCCAAATTTTCTCCCCTTTTATCCCCTCCCTCCACCCCAATACCCCAAGCAATCTAATTTTCCCTATCTCCAATCTGCCCTCTCTTCTGTCATCCCTCCCTTCTCTTGTCTCCATCTTCTCTTTTCTCCTGTAGGGCCAGATGACTTTCTATTCCTCATTAACTGTATGTCTTCTTTCCTAGTTACAACAACAATATTAAACAGTTGCTCCTAAAACTTTGAGTTCCAAATTCTTTCCATCCCTCCCTCCCCACCCATTCCCTTTGGGAAGGCAGGCAATTCAATATAGGCCCTATCTGTGTAGTTTTGCAAATGACCTCCCTGATAGTCGTGTTGTGTAAGACTAACTGGATTACCATCCCTCCTAACCTGCCCCTCATTGTTTCTCTTCTGTCTCTTGATCCTGTCCCTCTCCAAGTGTTGACTTCAAATTGCTCCCTCCTCCCTTTGCCCTCCCCTCCATCATCCCCTCCCTTGCAATATCTCCTTCTCCCCCACTTTCTTATACTGTAAGATAGGTTTTCAAACCAAAATGAGTGTGCATTTCCCTCCTTTGTTTAGTCAAATGTGATGAGGGTAAACTTCTTTTTTTTTTTTTTCTCAGCTCTCCTCTTTTTTCCCTCCACTAAGAAAAACTCCTACCTGCCTCTTAAAAACCCCCTTCCCTTTCCCTCTCTTTCCTCCCCCTACATTTCTCTCTCACCATTTACCTTAGTTTCTTTTAAGGTATGGTCCCATCCTATTCAGTTCACTCTGTGCTCTCTATCTCTGTATGTGAATGCATGTGTGTATGTGTGCGCATGCGTGTACATGTGTATGTGTGGTCCCACCAACTACCCAGATACTGAAAAGTTTTAAGAGTTAGAAATATTGTCCTTCCCTGTATGAATGTAAACAGTTCACTTCTGGTAAGTCCCTTAAGACTTCTCTTTGCTGTTTACTTTTTCATGCTTCTTCTCATTCTTGTGTTTGAAAGTCAAATTTTCATTTCAGCTCTGTTTTTTTCATTAAGAATGATTGAAAGTCCTCTGTTTCATTGAAAGACCATATTTTCCCTTGAAGTATTATACTCAGTTTAGCTGGGTAGGTGATTCTTGGTTTGAGTCCTAGTTCCTTTGCCTTCTGGAATATCCTATTCCACGCCCTTCGATCCCTTAATGTAGAAGCTGCTAGATCTTGGGTTATCCTGATTGTATTTCCACAGTACTGGAATTGTTTCTTTCTAGCTGCTTGCAAGATTTTTTCCTTGAGCTGGGAGTTCTGGAATTTGGCCACAATGTTCCTAGGAGTTTCTCTTTTTGGATCTCTTTCAGGTGGTGATCGATGGATTCTTTCAATACTTATTTTGCCCTCTGGTTCTAGAATGTCAGGGCAGTTTTCCTTGATAATTTCATGCAAGATGATGTCTAGGCTCTTTTTTTGATTATGGCTTTCAGGTAGTCCCATAATTTTTAAATTGTCTCTCCTGGATCTATTTTCCAGGTCAGTTGTTTTTCCCATGAGATATTTCACATTCTCTTCCATTTTTTCGTTCTTTTGGTTTTGTTTGGTGATTTCTTGGTTTCTCATAAAGTCATTAGACTCCATCTGTTCCATTCTAATTTTGAGAGAACTATTAAATTCAGTGAGCTTTTGAGCCTCTTTTTCCATTTGGCTCATTCTGCTTTTGAAAGCATTCTTCTCCTCATTGGCTTTTTGAACCTCCTTTGCCAATTGAGTGAGCCTATTTTTCAAGGTGTTAATTTCCTCAGCATTTTTTTGGGTCTCCTTTACCAAGGTATTGACCCGTTTTTCATACTTTTCTTGCATCTGTGTCATTTCTCTTCCCAGTTTTTCCTCCACCTGTCTAACTTGCTTTTCAAAATCCTTTTTGAGCTCTTCCAGGGCCTGAGCCCACCCGCCACCCCCCTGGGTTGTCTGGGGTACTGAGGCCCCGCCCTCCACGTCTTTCTCTGATGGCAAGGATACGTCCTCGTCATCAGATCCGAAGGTCGGGATCATTTGCATTTGTTGGAAAAAACTCTCTATAGTCTTATTTTTCTTCCCTTTTCTAGGCATTTTCCCAGCCAGTTACTTGACTTCTGAGATTCCTTTCCACCCCCGCCTGGATCCGCCCAGCTAGTGCTTGGCCTCTGAGATTTAAATGGGCTTTCCTCCTGCCGGCTGTCAATCAGCGAGCTTTAGTTCAGGTGCTGGAGGCAGGGCTGCCTCCCAGACTCTGATCCCTCAGGGGCTTTATGCAGAAACTTTCAGGAATGGAGCGGGTGGGGGCGGGGTGGGGGGCCCCGCCTCCCAATCTCAGTTCCCTTGGGGGCTTTGAGCAGAAGCCTTCAGTAGTAAAGCGGGATGGGGGCAGGGCCGTCTCCCAGGCTCAGCTCAGTCAGGTTTTATGCGGGAATCTTCCGTAATGAAGATCCTGCCTGCTGTTGGGGGATTCCTGAGTCCTGGGCTGCTGCCACCTCAGCCTCCGCCCACACCTCTGCCTCCGCTGCTTCCTGCCCCCATCTCTGCCGCTGCCGCTTCCTCCTGAGGGGGCCTGAGTCATGGAGACGTTCCGCTCCCCTCCTCCAGCCCGGCCTTCTTTCTCACTGACCTGTAGCTTCTGTGGGCGGAGGGACTTTCCTGGCTGCTGGAGCTTCCGTCTCTGAAGCCTGCTCGGATCAGCTTCTCTGGGGCCACGGCCAGGGCAGCGTTGGGGGTGGGGTCCACTTTCCGGGGAGCACCGGACCCTGGGGACGGGTCTCCAGGGCTCCCTGGAACGGAAATCTCTTCCACTCTGCTTCTGCACACCTTGTATTGACCCAGAAGTTATGGGGGACTCTTTTTACATTAATTCTATGGGCTTTTGGTTTCGGAGCTCGTAAATGTGTGTCCTTCTACTCCGCCATCTTGGCTCCGCCCCCCCTGCTTCTCCCATTTTATTCTCCTTCTTTCTATGAAGTTACTGGTCCCTGATAAACCACGTTAGTTGCTGGTCCATCATACAGTTAGGATAGGGGAGATACTTGTCTAAAGAGAACGACTTACTAAAATGTAGCTTTGTAGCATGGGCCTTTAAGCAAGCTAAGTCTGAGCAAGTATTACATGTTTGCTCAAGAGTTCTGAAGTATCAGTAAAGACTTGAGTGGTGTTTTACAGACTTCCCTTTGACTCTTATATTCTATGTTTATTGAAGGCTACCACTGACATATTCATTCGGTAATCTAAATCTATATCTCTTGCTAGAGTTTCAAATGATCATGCCTCTGTTTACATAGTTATCATAAAAATATATTACTTGCCAGAAAACTTTTGAATAGCAGACATAATCAACAAACACACACAAACAAAACAAAAAACTTTACAAAACCAGAAACTAGGTAAGCAATGTCTGATGAACAATAAACTCCAGAATATGGTAAATGGGGGATCACAGAACCTGCTAAGTAATAACTAGTTTCTTAAGAGTAGCTAGAAAAAACTGCATAATTATGAGAGATCTCCACTCATACACATAGAGAAGAGAAGTATGGCCAAATATAATGAGCTCAAGTCATCCCCTTCCTCAAAAAAAGTCCTCAAGACCTTAGGGGATAGCCATTTCACCAGTATATCCAACTTCTCCTCTTTCAAAAAGCAATTGTAAATTTAGAGCTGGAAGGGACCTACTCCAAAAGCCTCATTTCAGATGAGAAAAATGAGGCACAAAGGTATTAAATGACTTTCCCAAGATCCGACAAGTAAGAAAGAAAGAAAGAAATTAGCATTTATTAAGCATCCACTTAAATACTTAATTATGCTAGTAATTACTAGTAAATTACTAGTATATAGTATGCTGGTAATGTACAAATGTGGTAAGTATACCTCCATCTCATTGGATGAAATATGCTAGTAAAGTCAATTGAGTTAAATGCTTAAAACTAAGCATTCTTACAAATATTACCTCTTTTAATCCTCATAAAAATCCTGGGAGCTAGGTATTATTATCAGCCCCAATTTACAGTTGCTTAAACTGAATCAGAATTAGTTAAATGACTTGTTCAGATACTTATAGCTAGTAAATGTCTAAGGCCTAACATGAACTCAGGTCTTCCTGAATCATAACCTAGCATTGTATCCACTCTGCTACCTATCTATAAGTATTAGATGTAATCCCAGGTGCTCTGACTCAAAACAGTGTTCATTCCAGAATCTAGGAACACAGCTCCAGTATTTTCTTGGTTTCAAGGTTCTGGATATGTCTCCAATACTTAGAGCAACTAGAGAAACTTCATGGTTTCTCTACAGTTTAAATTCTTTAGGAACCATGATGCCACCCAAGATCTTGGCCTATTACAGTCATATTTAGGACAAGAGGGGAAAAGAGACAGCAAAAATAGAGAAAAAATGCAGGATGCTTTTCTATGAATATAAGTGATGGCATGCCCCAAGTTACCTCCACTCAATGTCACTGCACTTGGATAGCATTAAATTATCCAAGTGGATTAAGTTACTAAAGTCATCTTTCTTGCTTCTAGACCTCTATAGTTCTAAAATAATTTGCTATAAAATAAGATATACAGTTTCATCTTTAATTGGGCTGTATTCTATGACTGCAGGTCCATACATAGATCTTGAATATACTCACGAAATTCTGCTGGCCTCTCTGTGATCTTGAACTGCCTTCTGCTGCAAGAGATCTCAATTTTATCACAAATAATCACCTTGTGACACTAGAGTGCACAGACCACAATCATGGAAGGACTGATACTGCAGATAACAAAAATGTATATGGAAAGACACATGGTGCCTACAAGTCTAATGGCACTAGTTATAAGAACATGTTTGAAGAGGAATGGTCTTAAAAATAATATCTTCAAGCACATATTTGGATGGAAAAGGAGGGGCAAGTGTAATAGTAGGGAGGAAGGGCAAGAGATGGATAGCCTACCCATTGTGCTGGCATTGCACAGCACTAAAAGAGAGAAAAGTCTATTGTATTTGGGATAGATCTTCTATAAGGTCTATGGAAGGACAGGAACATGAAGCATATAGGATGAGAAGGCACAGAAGGACTGCTATTTGCATTTCTGAAGGAAACACTCAAACTGATCAGGTTAAAGGCCTTTTTTTAGTATTCATAATACTGAAGACTAATAGTGTAAAATATCACAGTTGTTGATAATAATGATGAATTCCAGCCTGGAGATACCACAGGCTGATAGTTCCGTTTATGTGAAAAGAATTGTTGTCCTGATTCAGGTAAGTTCAACCACCCTGAGATAGCTAATGAGTAAGAAGACTTGCCTTCGCTGTTGCAGGTACTTATGTCTACATTCTCCACCACCCTCCATCTGTCCTAGAACCCAACTAGATTCTTGACTCCTGATATGTCTTGGCTGCTTGGATGAGAAGGAATTCAACAACCCATCATGCAATGAGATGGGGGAAGACTACATTTTAAAATCTGCCCTGACGCTGCATCCTAAGATAGTCTCCCCTGTTTCTCCTCTCTCTTCCTTTCTCCCAACCTTAGCATTCCTCTCCCGCACTCCCTGCCCATTGCTATCTGTGGATGGATAGATTTTGAAATTATAGGCTTTTCAATCTGCCAATAGCTCGATTTGTTCTTATGTGTTCTCTCCCCCAATTTGAACATGAGCTCCTTGAAAACAGGGGCTGTTTGGCTTTTTCTATGTACAGTTCTTGGCCTATAGTAATCACTTAAATAATGTTTTTTTTTTTCATTCATCCTTTCAATTTAACATAGTTTTATTGAGAACTTAATATAAGTAGGGCATCATGCTTAGGAACTGAGGATACAAAATTATATAAGACATAGACCTTGCAGGGAGTTTACAATTTCATAGAGAAGGGAAACTGAAGTAGAAGATGGAATGTGATGAGAATAAAAGAGAAATGTAGGAAATATGAATAATTTGTTTTAAGACCCAAATTTGCAAGGAAAAATAATTACTTATACATTATGCATAAGTGGGATGAAAAACTTATTTTGTGTAAATCTTGCTAAAGAATGATGAGCTGGACAAGATCTCCACAGATTTTACTAACTTGAAAATTCTTGACTCTACAAAAACTCGTATTAAGTATAGATACTGTACTATATATGTAACAAAATGAACATATATACAGGCCTTTAAACACTGTCACCTTTTGGAATATATGAGTGGGTAGTGGAAGCTAGCAGGGAAAAAGTCATTTTGATGATGGCTGCAAAGAGATAAATCAGCTTTTTCCAGACCTGTGAGAGAAATGTCAGTACAGGTTGCATGAGAGTAATTCTGACCTGAATATGCCAATTTTAATTTGGAGGGAGTGTGTGTACCCCTAAAGTAATTCACTTAATGGGGAAACTGAGAAAATCATATCAGTATCATTGTTTGTAGCTAACAGGAACAGGGATACTGCTAAGAGAGAATATTGCAATTTGGATCTGGAGGAAAACAACATCAATTTCAACGAGGTAGACTCTGAACTGAAGGCCAATTCAAAAAGGCAGACACGGTTAAGCTATGAACACCAGGTGAAAAAGAAATCAGAGTATATTTCAGAAATAATTGAGCAATATCAGTGTAGACAACTGTGCTTCAAAGTCTGATTGTAAGTAAAAGAAACAAGCCCCTAACAAGGTTTAAAGGGCAACAGAGGATCAAAGAGCATGAGCAGCTCTCTATAATTTGTCGGAAACCTGTCAAACACACAACAGGGAAGAGAGAAGGTAAGGCTGTAATGGCAAAGGATGTGAAACTGACTTAAAGTAGACATGGCTACAATCATTATAAACCATTTGTGCTGGGTTCCCCTCGGTCTTACAACAAAAATGTGGACTCTTATGCTAATATTAATTCGACAATTAGTGCTATTACTTTAAAAATAATTTTATTTTTAAAATTGTACATTTATTTCTATACACTGATTTCAGAAAATATATATGTATATCTATCTAGGTATCTGGGTATGTATGTATGTATGTATCTATCTCTCTATATTCTGAAATGGTTAGGCTACTTATACATAGCTACCAAAACATCTGTAAGCTTCTTATATTAGTGAAACCCAAGAGGTCTCACGATATTCTTACAGGAACAAAAATCACATGAAAACCTTAACAGCAATTCCGAAAGCGAAATCAAATGGCCATTTGTAGTCTCTAAAGAATGGCCACTGACATAACTATGTGAATCCACATGTGTAAGATGTGCTAGTTATTCTTGTTCCTGTTTATTTGAAACATTAATTTGGCAGAAACTATGAGAATTCAGAGGCTTTGAAAGCTTTTGTAATGATTCTATCAGTTGTCAGGTCATAGATTACATAGCATAGGGAGGGGGGACCTTAGAGATCATCTAGGAAAGCCCTCTCTCACCTTTAATTTTACAGATGAGCAAGCTGAAGAGTGAAGTCACTGGCTTAATGTGATACAAGTGTCATATCTGGGATCTGAATGGATATCCTTTGAATCCAAATCCAAAGCTCTTTCTACTGCAACACCTTGCATCTTGTTTTCATATCCTGATTATGATAGATGAATATTCTAAATCATTAGACATGAAACTGCCCTAACCCCAAGCTTTCAACAAGGCAGACAATTCTCTCTGAATATTCCCTACCTTATCAATGACCTTTTGAAAAATGTAATGTTCAGAACTGAACAAAATCAACTGTCTGTGCATTTGAGGGGCAGCATTCAGTAACTACGATGATCAGTTCCTTATTCCAGGATGGTATAACTCTCTTAATGCAGACCGAAATACTACTGACTTTGGGGATTGTAATATCATGCTGTTGCCTCATATTAACCTTATACAGTAAACATTTATTTTTAAGTTGTGTCCTGCCCAAGGTACAACAGATAGTAACAGAGTTCAGATTTGTTTTTCTTCTCATTTAAGGTGAATTGTGTTTCTGCAAAAACTTAAAATCCCTGTTTTATGATCCATACTTTGAAAATGAAGTTTGTTTTACTTATAACTCATGACTTCCTTTTTCTACCTTCCTTTTAAAATTTCTTTTTCTTCTCCTTGTCCCTTCAAGCTTTTATGTTGTTTATGCATATCTATAATAAAAGTATGTGCACACACATGCCTTTTTACCTACGTATGGTACCTACGTACCATCCTTTTTTGGTTCAGATAAAAGTAAAGTGCATGAGATGCTTATTTCCCCTGCCTTTTTCTTCATGTTTGTGCAGTTTCCCTTTCATGTACCATATTTGTGCAAAATAGTAAGTTCCTTCCATTTGTTCCTTCTTTTTACTTCTAACATTTTTTTTTGCCTCTCTTTACTTTCTTTTATTAAAACTAACAAAGGCAAACAAAATCAAGACATCTTTTGTCTTTCAACTCCACAGTGACCCTGAAAGGCAATGTAATGATAAAGAGTAATTTGCCTCTTCTTTCCCTGTTGGAAATGTAGTGACTTCGCTATCACATAGTCTCTTCC
Source organism: Bettongia penicillata ogilbyi (assembly GCA_023548195.1). Lineage (NCBI taxonomy): Eukaryota > Metazoa > Chordata > Mammalia > Diprotodontia > Potoroidae > Bettongia > Bettongia penicillata. The sequence goes on from JAJHZJ010000453.1 coordinate 21,009,164, forward strand.
AAATACTCAAATGTTTTTACTTTTCTAGTTTTCACTTATGTTTGTATTTTAAATTTTAAATATCCATATTTTCATTTCCATCAGGAATACTTAAATCTTCTATTCTTCTCTCTTGCTCTCTCTCTCCCTTTATATCTATCTACCTATTTATCTATCATCTTTCTATCTTTCTATGTATCTATATATGCATGTATGTATGTATGTATGTATCTATCTTTATTCACCTGTAGGATTATACTCACTATTTTAGGATAAATTATTTGTGATCATAAGACTATATTTTAAATTTGGAATATTATTTCCCAAGGTTTTCTTTCTTTTATGATAGTATGATCCTGCCTAGGTTTCTTTGGTCCTTGAATACCTTTTATTCTGCATGCTTACATTTTCTTCTCCTTTGATCTGGAAGATGTAGATTTTGACTTTAATATTCCTGATTGTTTTCAATTTGTGGGGTTTTAGGGGAGGTTTTTAAAATTTCACTTTACCTTCCATTTCTAAAAGTTTTGGGGACTTATTTGATTTCTTATACTATGTTTGGTCATAGTTTTCAGGGATTCTGATGATTCTTGAATTATCTTTCCTCAACTTGTTGTCAAGATCAGTTGTTTAAAAAATTAAGTACCTTACATAGCTATCCATTTTTGTATAGTTTTGTTTTTGCTTTTTCTATGGAATCAGAGTTCTGTTAACTCAATTTTATTTTCACAGATTCTACTTCTTGATTAAGATTTTCTGTTTTCTGTTCTAAGCTACTGTCTTACCTTTCCTTACCCCATTCCCCCTTCAAGCTGTCTAATTTCACTTTTTTAATCTCTTCTTTAATCATTCTGGGTGGAGTGTCTGGGACTAGTTCTGCCCTATGTTTGTTAGGATCTCCAGTTTCTTTTTTTCCTCCCCTGCTGGCTCAATTCAGAGGCTGACCTCGCCCTTTTCTTCCTTAGCCTTCTCCTTCTCTTTCCCCTTCTCCTTCTACACTCCTCAACTAGGACTCTGGGTTTCCAAGGGCTACATTCACAGAATAAAAATTCTAAAGTCCTACCAGGATACTTTGCATATATTCCTATTGAAAGCTTGTGACTACTGTGTGAGGACTAGCCTAGCCCACCACTAGCATCCTGGCTACAGTTATGAATTTCTTTGATAAGTTGACTCATGGAAGAGATCCCTCAGCCTTAGGTGGCTACCTTCTTTTTGCTTGTAGTTATAATGATAAAGGGACAAAAAATGGGAGTGGGACAAAGGGATCACCCAATTCTCACGCCTTCCATCAAGATTTAACAGCTGACATGCTAATCGGTTTCATTAGTACTTGTGCCGATAGGCTTGTTTTGTTTATTCAGCTTAATTCAAGTGATAAATGACTGAACATTTTCATTATACCCTTCCTTACTCTGGAATGCAACCAAAGGATAATGAAACACCATTGTATAGGATGCTTGATGATTTAGCCTTGGAGTGTTCATGACAGGCATAGCAAAATGACCACTGTGAAGATAATTATAGTTCAGATAACCACAGCTGGTAGAGAGGACAAAGAAGTAGGGAAATTATATGAAGAACTTGATAAGATTGTTCAAACCAGGTAAACAGGCATCCCAATATATGTTGTAGGCATAGGAGAATAGGGAAAAACAAAAAGGTGAAAATATAGCTTGGGAAAGAATAGTGACATACCTATGAAGCTATGAATCATCCCCATACTCAGGAGAAATCTATAAATCTGTTCATATGTTTTTACTCAAAGATTTCTTTATTTGGAACAGTATCCTAACACTACCAAAGAATGAGGATTGTAGGTTTGTGGGTTTTTTTAAGTTATGGGAAATTCCTTTTAGCAGTCAAGGATTATAAACAATCTAGATGTCAGAGATAATTAGGCTAGAGATAATTCAATTATGGGAAATGAATACAACAGAACATTAAGGGCAATAATGACAAGTAACAAGCAAACGTGAGAATCAAATATGGATTTGTGGAATTCAATGGGTAAAATCAAATATGAACTATTATAGAATGAAGAAAATAGAATCAAATCCATGAAGCCTTCCTACATGGTCTCTAAGTCAGTAATAGCCTTCTCTTTCAGAACTCAGATTATTATTGCAGAAGAGATGATAAGGAAAGCATCTGTTCTATATAGAAGGTACAACTGTTTGATAAAACCAATTTCCTATTTCTATAAAAATCTTTTTGGTAGTAATTTATTCATGTATGACGGTATGAAAAAGGAATAAGCAGGTCTTCACAAAATATATTCTGAGAGATTACATCTTTATATCACACAATTGTTTCTAAATTTATTTGTATTCCCATGGCTTAGCACACTGTTTCAGAAACATTAAAAGGTCATGTAAATGATAGTTTATTATTATTATTAATTATTTCATCTACTTATGAGAGGAAGTGTGCTTTGGGATTGGTCAAGGGGGCTTTTATAAAACCAGTCTGATAGTCTGGATTTAGGTATCTGGGAGTCCAGTTCTGAAAACTTCCAGCCAGTAATCACTTGGGGCCAAGGAGTCAAGAACATCTCAATCTCTTCTTCCTTGCCTTGGCCAGAAGAACAATTTGTGAATTTCAGATAGATGGAGGATTTGGACTTTTTTCACCTATATCCTGGAAGTGTCTCTAGAATAACAGCAGTGGACACTTTGGGTATTTTTATTGGGTAAATTGAGGACAGACTGGACACAGTTACAAAAGGCAGATGCAAGGCCCTTCAAGGAACGCAGCAGAAAATTTACATCATATTTAGGAACTTATTTTGGACTCTACCCAAAGAATTTCCAGGATCAGCAAGTTACTTTTCTGCCACATGTCTGTCCTAAGCTTAAGTCTACTTTCCCCTGGACTTTATTCTCGTGGGAAATGGTATCTGACCTTTGAAAGAAAAAAAATATAACTAGTCTTATTATATTACTGTAATAAATACTTCTTAATGATAATTAAATCTAGCTTACTAATGGATAATAACTGATAATTATGATAGGAAACATGCTGGTGTAACTAATGAGCTATACTACTAAGGGAAAAAAGCCTCCCAAAACTTTCAAGACCAGTCTTAGAGTCTTTATCCAATATAATACCTACTCTCTGGGGTTAAAACCTACTGAGGAGAAAAGGGGCTCTACATTCTACATGAAGGAAATAGATTAGATGAAGAGATGAGGGGTCCTGCTAACTGCAATATCTTTTCTACATTTCTTCACAAAGGAACAGACACTAGCCAAGTTTGTTACACCTGGCACCCTGGTTTGAGCCTGTTTATGTAGATAATTTTGCTGAATATTGAGAACAAATGCAACTAATGTTAATCACATCCTTGTCATATTTGTTTTTGTTCAACTTCATCAAAAGATTACTCAGATTGGAAATTAATAACTCATAGCTGCAGTGTGGGGCAATATATTTTGTACTTTCTTAGACCTTAGGACTACATTGGAATGATTTCAGAATGGGAGAGGAGAAAACAATTGTAACCAATGAAATATTTAGAAAAAATGTTTATTTCTTATGTGCAGGTAAAATGCTTCATGACAAGGGGATAGGAAAGAGAAGAAAGGAGAGAGTGGAGAGAGGGATGGGGGAAGAGAGAGAGAGAAAGAGAAGGAAAGAGAGAGAGGGAGAGAGAGAGAGAGAGAGAGAGAGAGAGAGAGAGAGAATACTACAAGAAAACAGGCTAGAGGGAAACATGAATCTATAAACCTTGCTGCTGTAGCTACTACTAGTCCTACTGGTGTTAAAAGCCAACTTGACAAAGAAGCCAAACAAACTAAACAAGCCCAAACAAATAGAGTTCCAGAAAGGAGGACCCAATTAAGAGGGAGAAATTCTAAGTGCACAACTAGGCAATTCAAATACTTAAGAAACCAGATGAACCCTATGTTTGGGTGAAACAAGTTCAGAGAATTGGGTTTTCTAACAAAACAAAAAAAAATGCCACAGAAAGGAAGGGAAAGGATTAATCATGCAGGATCACAACACCAGATCACATGGAGAACCAGTTAGTTTTGGTAAATTCCTCCACATGATGCAGAATTGCTCCAGAGGTTTCCCACTTTTCCCCCTGCCAAATGCCCTCCCTCCAATTCCTTCCCCTTGGAGAAAGAGCAATATCATTAGTCACAAAACCAGGCAATATTAAAAGGAGTAGCTATGTATATTACCTTTTTTGGAGCGGGAGAAGGGCAGCAATTTGTGAATATGATTGTAATTAATGTAGGTGGTGGAAAACTAGGTTCTTGTAATTTAACCTTAAGACAAAACCAAATGTTACCCAATCTATCCAGTGCATTCTCTCTGACAAAGAGACTAGTTATCAATCAGTATGGGGGGTGGTGGTGGAAATAGTTCTGCTACTGAAGAACAGTATTATTACAGACTAAGGTCTTGAAGTTACGATGAGTTGGCAAGATCAATTTCACCATTGAAAAATGTAATTTTCAAAATTCAAATCCCAGATTTCCAAAGGAACTTAGATCTTTTCTCCAATATTTGTTTCTCTATAATTCATTAAAAATGGGGGGGGGGACATCGCTCCAAAACACTTTTGGCTTCTAAATACTTTTCTCCACTCTCAGGGCCACTTTCATAACTTACTTTCTTCCCCACACTATTGCAAAAGCTGTCTGATTATTCTTTCTATTTCCAGTAACTATCATCTCCAATCAAACTTTCCCACAGAGGTAAAATGATTACTCTTAAAATAGAGGAACTATAGAATCTCTTCCTCTATTCATTTCCTATTTGTTTAAAAATAAAATGTGAGCTTTTTAGTCTGGCATTTTTAAAAAGGCCACAATCTGTCCCCCGACTTACCTTCCTAAAATAATTACATCTTATTCTCCTTGCTGTCCTCTCCATTTTAGCCACATTAGTTTACCTGCTATTCCCAGAACTCAAGATGCCCTCTTCTAAATGCATGCTTTTGTCCCTAGTTCATAGTAATTCTGCCACTGAAAATATAGTTATGAAATAACTCTTGACTAAACTGGAGGAGAGAGAGAGAAAGATCTCCACTCCTGTGTTAAAAAAGGTCATTTTCTCTTTGAAGTGCCCAGAGCTATTCCTTTTGATCATGAGAACATAAGGCCAGCATTAAACACAAGCATTTTGAGAAGGAAGATTAGATTCATCAGTTGTGGTTTTTAAATATTATAAAAAAATTGTATTATTAAAAGTATCTGGGTGGGGGGGTGCAGAGCCAACATGGCAGAGTAGAAAGACAGACCTGTAGAAGCTCCCCCACATAGCTCATAAAATATCTGTAAAAAATTGACTAAACAAATTCTAGAGTAGCAGAAGTCACAAAACAACAGAGTGAAAGAGATTTCCAGCCCAAGACAGCCTGGAAGGCTGACAGGAAAGCTCTATCGCACTGGGTGTGGAGTGGAGCACAGCCCAGTGTGGCCCATGTGGCACAGCAAGGACAGGACCTAGAACAGGCTTCAGGGAGCCACTGGCAGCAGCAGTTCCCAGATCGTTCAACCCACAAATGCCAAAGACAGCGTCACAGATCAGTGAGAAAACTCCTTCATCCAGGAGAAGGAAACATGGTCTGACCCTGACCGCAAGAGTCACTTCAGAAGCAGTGTCCATTTTTGGAGCCCCCCCATCTAAGGCCCCTGGGGGAATTGAGCAACTAATCTGAACCTCAGCCCTGAGCCCTGCTGTGGGGTGAGGAGGCGTGCTGGTGTGGTGGAGCTGGCAGCAGTTGTGGAGAGGGAATTCTGGGCAGAAAAGTTTTTGGTTGTTCCCAGACCAGTGCACAGGTCAGGAGAGGAATAAACTCCTCTCCCTTGATTGTGCCATCTTGGAAGAACTGAAAACTTACAGGTCCCCAGAGATACCCTCCTCTTGACAAAGGACTCAAAAGTCAAGTAACTGGCTGGGAAAATGCCCCAAAAAGGGAAAAAAAAATAAAACTATAGAAGGTTACTTCCTGGTGAACAAGTATTTTCTTCTATCCTTTCAGATGAGAAAGAACAATGCCTACTGTCAGAGGAAGTCAATGCTTCTGCATCTAAAACCTCCAAATAAATATGCAATAGTCTCAGGCCATGTAAGAGCTCAAAAAGGATTTTGAAAATCAAGTAAGAGGTGTGGAGGAAAAATTGGGAAGAGAAATGAGAGCAATGCAAGAAAATCATGAAAAGTGAGTCAACACTTTGCTAAAGGAGACCCAAAAAAATGCAGAAGAAAATAACACCTTGAAAAATAGGCTAACTCAATTAGCAAAAGAGGTCCAAAAATCCAGTGAGAAGAAGAATGCTTTAAAAGGTAGAATTAGTCAAATGGAAAAAGAGGTTCAAAAGCTCACTGAAGAAAATAGTTCTTTAAAAATCAGAATGGAGCTGATGGAAGCTAATGACTTTATGAGAAAACAAAAAAATTACAAAACAAAACCAAAAGAATGAAAAACTTGAAGGCAAGGTGAAATATCTCATTGGAAAAACAACTGACCTGGAAAATATATCCAGGAGAGACACTTTAAAAATTATGGGACTACCTGAAAGCCATGATCTAAAAAGGAGCCTGGACATCATCTTTTATAAAATTATCAAGGAAACTGCCCAGAGAGTAAAATAAATATTGAAAGAATCCATCTATCACCTCCTGAAAGAGATCCAAAAAGAGAAACACCTAGGAATATTGTAGCCAAATTTCAGAGTTTCCACATCAAGGAGAAAATGTTGCAAGCAGCTAGAAAGAAACAATTCGAATATTGTGGAAATACAGTCAAGATAACACAAGATCTAGCAGCTTCTACATTAAGGGATCGATGGGCTTGGAATATGATATTCCAGAAGTCAAAGGAACTAGGATTAAAACCAAGAATCACCTACCCAGCAAAACTGAGTATAATACTTCAGGGGAAAAATGGTCATTCAATTGAATAGAGGAATTTCAAGCATTTCAAGCATACATACATACATACATACATATATATATATATATATAAATATATATATATATATATATATATATATATATATATATATATATACAGAGCACAGGGTGAGTTGAATAAGAAAGGATGATATCTAAAAAAAATAAAATTAAAGGGTGAGAGAGGACTATATTGGGAGGAGAAAGTGAGAAATGGAATGGGACAAATTATATCTCATAAAACAGACAAGAGGAGAAAAGGGGAGGTAGAAAGGGGAGGAGAAAAGACAGGAGGTAAGAGGGAAAAAGTCAAGGTTACTGTCTTCATGTGTGGCTTAAGGAGGGAATAACACGCTCACTGGTATGAAAATATATCTTACCCTACAGAAAAGTAGGGGAGAAGGGGACAAGTCAGGTGGAGGACGATAGAAGGGAGGGCAAATGGGAAGAGGGAGAAATTAGAAATAAACACTTTTCGGGAGGTACAAGGTCAAAAGAGAGAATAGAATAAATGGGGGGCAGGATAGGATGGAGGGAAATATAGTTAGTCTTACACAACACGGTTATTATGGAAGTCTTTTGCAAAACTACACATATATAGCCTATATTGAATTGTTTGCCTTCTCAATGAGCATGAAACCGGGAAATAAGAAATACAGGTAATGGGGTATAGAATTCTATCCTGACCTAGAAGAAAAGAGAGAAGATGGGGCTAAGGGAAGAGAAGGCTGTGACAGAAGGGAGGGCAGACTGGGGGAAGAGGTAATCAGAATGCAAGGCATAATGGGGTGAGGGGAGGGGAGAGTTGGGGAGAATATTTGGAACTCAAAATTTTGTGGAAATGAATGTGGAAAACTAAAAATAAATAAACACTTAAAAAATATCAGTGCATCACACTCAGTGTCAGGAAGGTAAGGAGTTGTCCAAAAACCATTATTTCCTCCTGTCTGGTTTTTACTCAGGTCTCTAGCTACCACAAAGCAATCTTTGATGATAAAAAAATCATACACCTCTTTGCTTGTTTATTTATAGCTTATCTGTCACATGCTCCCATTTAGCTTTGGAGTATATGAAGGGAGCCCACCAGTCTCTAGCTGTGAAACTACTCAGTGTGTGAAGCAGGTAGTAAGTAGAGGAAGGGGAGAGGAGGAAAACTCCACCTCTCTCTTCTCCTCTACTCCTTGTTCTTTTTCCACTCCCTCTGGATAGATCATCAATCCCCAATCTCACATAATGGGAAAAGCCCACCCTCCATTCCTGATCTTACACTGGCTTCATTTCTTCTCAAGGTGAGAAGAAATAACAAGGTCTTTACCCCTATTCCTATCCCTTGGTCAAAGCTTTATTCACCTAGAATTCACTTCCTCTTTATGTTCATCTCTTAGAATTCCCAACTCAGAGGCTTTTCCTAAGCTTTCCCATTGTTACTGCTCTCAATCTCTTGAAATTACTTGGTGTTTACTTCTCTGTTCCCATTACATGCTCCTAGTTGAAAATAAGCTTACTGAGGATTGGGAATATTTGCTTTTTATCATTATATTCCCAATGACTTGGATATAGCAAGACTTAATAAATGCTCATTAAATTGTTAAATTCAAGTAAATATTAAACAAACATAACAGTAAAGTTTTTGAATGAATTTTGAAATGAAATATATAATGTATATTACATCAATTAGTCATCTTTTCTCTATTGTTATTTTTATCCAGTTGCTTGGAGATAAAGATGGAAGGGGGATCCCTTTTTTTGCCTATTTAACTTTGTTTCCCTTTTAAAAAGGTCCTCCTGGCAATTTGTCTCCTTGTCATCTCCTCTTCAGGTTTGCTTGGTGTCAAAGATCTTACTATATACTTGTTAAAAGACTTTTTTCTTTTTTTGGCTATCAGATGAGGATCAGCTAAAAGATTTCTTTTCCTTTTTCAGCTATCACATGAAGATCAACTGTCATGAATAGAGAGGAAGCTGCAATGACCCAGAGCTTTTTAAACTGTCGTTTCTAACTTCCCTTTTCAATTTCTTTTTCTCTTCAAAAGAAAATTTTAAAATCTCTGCTGGGAAGTATAAAAAGACATGTTGCTTTCTCTTTCATAAGGAAGATGTATTTTTTTTTCCCTAGGCAGCTTGATCTCTGAAGAACTGATTCTAATTTTCCTCTTCTCATTGGGTTTTCTTTTTTAGGCACAAAATGTTTTATTTTGATTAAACTTTTGACAACAATTATTTTATTAATACCTTTATTTTTACATCACTTTTATTTCCAAATATATCCCTACATCCTCCCTATGTGAGTCTTTCCTTGTGGAATTAAAAAAAAAAATTAAAAAGAAAGAGAAGGAAAAAGCAGATCAGCAAAACCCACCAACCTATCAACCATACTTGACAACCTTTGCAGTGTTCTCTACCATAGTCATCAAACTCTGCAAAAAGGGAATAGAAGTAAATATTTCCAATCATTGCTTAGTTCAGTGCTGGGAATGTGGTCAACATTTACTAACTTGTTAAATGCTTGTTGAGTTCTACATTTTGAAGCTTAGTCATTATAATCATAAAATACCAGAATTTCTTTTTTTAAATTTTCTTTTTGATTGCTTTTCTTTCCACCTACATTACTGTGATCAATGTATACATTGTTTTCCTGGTTCTGCTTACTTCACATTATAATGGTTCATCCATCTTTCAGTGTTTCTTTAAATTCTTTTTTAATTTATTTCTTACAAAGCAACAATATTCTATTACATTTTGTTGGTCAGTTAATAAGCACTTATTTAGTGCTTTCCATGTACCAAACACTACGCTAAGTGACAGGGATACAAAGAAGGGCAAAAAGAGAAAAAGAAAAATATTGGTGATACAATCCATATCAATCTATCTGTGTCTAGCTATACTTTTAATCTATAGCTATAGATTTATATCTATCCCAGTGCTGCTGCTGCTCCTCCTCCTCCTCCTTCTTCTTCTTCTTTCTCTCTCTCTGTCTCTCTCTCTGTCTCTCTGTCTCTCTCTCTCTCCCTGTCTCTCTCCATGTGATATGTCTGTTTATATGTAATCAGTACCTATCAAATATGTCTATATGAAATATTTACATAGTGATTTTAACTGAACCTAAGACAGCCTATGATATCACCAAGACAGATGAAGAAAAGAAGCCAGGAGAGAGCCTTTGGGGTACATGATTATTGACGATGACCTGGATGCAAAAGCAATAGGCTGAGGAGTAGCCAGACAAGTAGGAGGAGAACCGGAAGAAGGTAGCATCACTAAAGTCTAGAGTGGGGTGAGCACCCAACAGTATAGGCTAATTTATAGAAATATCAAGAAGAGTGAAAAGCAAACAAACAAAAAACCACATCAGATTTGACGATTAACAGAATATTGATGACTTTGGAAAGTGTAGTATTAGTTGAATGATGAGGTCAGCAGCCACATTATGAAAGATTTTAGAAGGGAGGTGGAGGAACGGAAACAGAAGTGTCTATTAGAGATGGCTTCTCAAAAATTTTAGCCAAATCCACCTTTACAGACAGAACTGACAAACTCTGAGTGAACAATGAAGCATACTGTTTTTCACTTTATTTGGAAGTGGGGGTGGAAATTTTACATGTATAATGAGTATCAGATTGCTCACCTTCTCAATGAGAAGGGGAGGAGTTGGAGGAAGGGAGAGAATTTGAAACTCAAAAATTTTTAAAAAATGCTAATTAAAAACATAAAAATTATAAACGCCCCCCCCCCCAAAAAAAAAAACTTTAGCCAAGAATGAGATCAGCGATTGAGAATGATAGCTGGTAGGGATTGTTCAAAAAGAAGTCAGGATTTTGTTGTTGTTTTGTTTTTTCTTGTTTTTAAATGGAGATATCTGTAAGTGTAGTTATCAGAAAAAGAACTAATAGGGAGAGGTTGAAGATTAGAGAGGGGGGATGGTATAGGAGAAAATCTGTTGAAAGAGATTAGAGCGGACAAGATCAGGGTTACCTGTAGAAGATACTCTTTTAATTGTTGTCAAAATATCAGCTTGAGACGTCATTGGTCCTCTTTGAAAACATGAATTGGATTCAAGTGAGGCATAGTTTCACAAAATCATGAGTCTCACTCTCTCTTCCAGAATCATCCAAGTCCAATAGCAACATAAATGATGGCCTGGGATGCAGTGGATGACCTTGGTGACTTTGATGTCTGAATAAATTCAGCTCTCCACAAAGCCTGCTTCAGCCACCTTCATGGCCATTTGGGACAAATTGTCTACATTCGTTCATTCTACCAGTGACATCTTCATATGCTTGGGGAAGACACCCCTCTCACCCCTACTTCATCAACAGGTTTGAGGCCCATTGGTTACCCTCAACCTGGTTTAATCAGATTCACTATATAGTTGATGTGGAATGGATTCATTCATTCATTATAACAGAATAGACTGAGGAGCTGGAAGGTTAGATTATTTGATGAAGCATCATTGTGTATAATGAATTTCCCTAGTATGAGGATAGTAGCTGGGGAGAGATATACTGTGAGCTAGGTGCTGAACTCATTAGGGAAGGAAGGAGAATGTCCTGAAGGTCCACAAAGGTCAGCAGTTGCTGGACCAAGCGATCCATTCAAATAGTACGGACCTCAAAGGGGAGAAGGCTATTGAGTGATGGTGGTCAAGGGAGAGTCTAGAATTAGCAATGAGCAGTAAGGGGTATTCCAACTCCACTACCACCACCAATGAGTCCAGCGTATGAATCAAAGTACACCCAGTATTGGAAAGGGTACCCAGAAAAAGCAGTGTCACCAGGCTGCAGGTCTTAGTGAGGGCCAGAACATGCAAGAGAAGAGAAAAGAGATGAAAAGCATGAAAAGATGAAAGCAAATTTCTTTCCTGGTTTTCCCCTTAATATCTGACCATTGCTTTTGAGTCTTTGTTGGATCTTAAACCAAGTTACAACCACTGCCTGTGTCTATCTCCCAAAGATCTGTTCTGGGCCCTCTTTTCTTCTTCCTTTAAACTATTATCAGCTTCTCTGGTTTCAATGATCATCTCTGTGCTGGTGATTCTCAAATCTACTTCTCTAGCCCAAACTCTCTCCTAGTCACCAGATTCCCATTCCCAATAAACTCTGGACATCTTAAGCTGGATGTTCTGAAAATATATATTAAACTCAACATATCAAAAACCTAACTCATGATTTTTCTGCCAAAATCCTTTGTTCCTCCTGATTTCCCTATTATTGCTGAGGGTTGCAGTTGCACCACCCTCCCAGGCACCTAGTCTTCTTTTTTCCCCTTCCCTCCCTTTCCTTCCCCACTCCCCTCCCCCTCCCTCCCTGAGATGGCATGCAATCTTATAGAGATTCTACACATATGCTCCCTTTAAATACATTTTCACCTTAGTCATGTTGCATAGAAGAATTAAAATGAATGGGATAACCATGGAAACAAAACAAAAATAACACAAGAGAAAATGGTCTGCTTCATTCTGCAATCCAATTCCATAGTTCTTTCCCTGGATGTGGAAGGCATTTTGCCTCAAGAGTTCATTGGGAAATTTTTAGGTCTTTGCATTGCTGCAAAGGACTAAGTTTACCAGAAAAATTCCTTGCACACTGTGGTTGTTGCTGTGTACAAAGTTCTCCTGGTTCTGCTCCTTTCACTCAGCATCAGTTCATATAAGTCCTTCCAGGCCTCTCTGAAGTCTTCCTGTTCATCATTTCTAATGGAACACAATAGTGTTCCATTACATTCATATACCACAACTTGTTCAGCCATTCCCCAATTGATGGGCAGCTCAATGATTTCTAGGTTTTGGCCACTACAAAAAGAGCTGCTATAAATATTTTTGTACATGGGGACCCTTTCCCATTTTTATGATCTCTTGGGGACAGAGTCCTAGAAGCAATATTGCTGGGTCAAAGGGTATGCACATTATTGTAACCCTATGAGCATAGTTCCAAATTGCTCTCCAGAATGGTTGGATCAGCTCACAGCTCCACCAGCAATGAATTAATGCTCCAACTTTCCTACATCTTCTCCAACATTTATCATCTTCCTGTTTTATCATGTTAGCCAATCTGATAGGTGTGGTGGTACCTCAGAGTTGTTTTGATTTGCATCTCTAATCAATAATGATTTAGAGCATTTTTTTCATATGACTATAGAAAGCTTTTATTTCTTCATCTGAAAACTGCCTTTGACCATTTATCAACTGGGGAATGACTTATACTCTTATACATTTGTCTCAGTTCTCTATATATTTTAGAAATGAGGTCTTTATTACAGATATTAGTTGCAAAAATTCTTTCTCAGTTTTCTGCTTTCCCCCTAATCTTGGTTGCATTGGGTTTGTTTGGGCAAAAACTTTTCAATTGAATGTAATCAAAATTATCCATTTTGCACTTCATAATATTCTCTACCTCTTGTTTGACCAAAAATTTCTCCACTCTCCATAAATCTGACAAATACACTATTCCTTGTTTCCCTAATTTATTTATATTATCAGTCTTTATACCTAGATCATGTATCCATTTGAACTTTATTCTTGTGTACAGTGTCAGGCATTGGTATATGCCCAGTTTCAGCCCCACTGTTATCTGGTTTTCCCAGCAATTTTTGTCAAACAGTGAGTCCTTATCCCAGAAGCTGGGGTCCTTGGGTTTCCCAAATAGTAAACTGCTACATTCATTGACCACTGCATCTTGATACCTAACCTATTCCACTGGTCTCCCCCTCTATTACTTAGCCAGTACCAAGTGGTTTTGATGATTGCTGCTTTATAATAGAATTTGAGATCTGGTAGGGCTAGGCCACCTTCCCTACCAGCTACCTAGTCTTTCAACCTGAGTATTATTCTAAAATTCTTACTCTGTCACCCCCATATCTAAATAGTTGCCAAGCCCTATCTGTTCTACCTCTGTAACATCTTTTCCTTCTCTCCTCTAATTACAGACACCACTCTGGTATAAGTCTTAGCACTTCACACCGGGACTATTTCAATAACCTACTGATTAGGTTCCCTGCCTCAAGCCTCTCTACTCCAGACCATTTCCCCTGTCAGGTGTCTTTCCTAAAGTGTACATTTGGCCAGGTAACTACCTCAATTCAGTAAACCCTATGAACTCCCTATCACCTCTTGGCTTATTAGGATCTCCATAATCTTACCCATTCTTCTGTAATCCAGTAACAGTAGTCTCCTCTCTGGTCTTCTGACATAGCATTCTTATCTCCTGATTCCAGGCATTTTCAAGGGCTCTCTCCCAGGCCTGAAACTTTCTCCATATTGGCTCTACTGACTTCATTCGGTAGAAATTCGGTAGAACTATGGAATTGGATTGCAGAATGAAGCAGACCATTTTCTCTTATGTTATTTTTGTTTTGTTTCCATGGTTTATCCCATTCATTTTAATTCTTCTATGTAACATGACTAAGGTGAAAATGTATTTAAAGGGAACATATGTGTAGAATCTCTATAAATCAAGTAAAGTCTGATCTTTTACCATGAGCCTTTTCCGGTCCTCCTTAATTCTATGATATGATCTCTAATTGACACTATACATTCTTTGCTACCACAAGAAGTACTGCTATCAATATTTTGGGGAATATAGGACTTTTATTTCTATCCTTGATCTCCTCTGTTTACATGCTGAGGTATGGGCTAGAAGGTATGGAAATTTTAGGAATTGTTTTTTACGATTCCAGATTATTTTCAGAATTGTTGGGCCAATTCGTAGTTCTATCAATTGTAAATATCAGTGTGCCTGTATTTCCACAGGACCTTCAATATTGACCGTATCCATATTTTTTCTTCTGTGCCAATTTTCCAGTTCCAATTATCTAGTATGAGGTGAAACCTCAGAATTTGGTTTTGGTTTTTGAATGTCTCCTTACTATTAGTAATATGAAACAGTCCTTCATATGACCAATCATAATTTGCCATTTTATTTGTTCACATTGTTTGGCTTAAATCTACATAGTATACAGATTGATTATCACTCCTGGATCATTGAGTTCTCTTTGGAGACCTTTAACAACTGGCTTTATCACAAATCACTTCAGAAAGTTTTATATGACCAGAAAGTGGCCATATACTTTATAACAGAGCAGAACATTTTATACCTCAAATTAAAAAAAGCACGTGCAATGATAATTCCCATAGGACTCTAATGTCCTTTAAGTTAACCCAATATTGCAGATCTAAACATTGGCTAAAAACCTTCTAAAATACTTATTTTCAATCTCTACCAACACTGAGGAAAATGAATTTCATACTTCTATGTAATCTGACACTTCCTTTTATTTAACCTAAACTTTCTTATTTTCCAATTTAGAGATAATACAAAAGAACTAACATTTCTTTCTTTCTGAGTTCCCACTACTACACTCACTATTGTGGTTATGTGATCATAAGAACCCCACTCAACCTCTCTAGGTCTTAAGTGCTCCCTCTAAAAGGGAGAAGAATAATGATAATAATCTCTAACATTTAATGCAGTTTTGCTAAAAGGATTAAATAAGTATAAAATCCTTCACAAAACTTAATATGTCATGTAATCAATGTTGCTTTTACTATGAAAATATTATTCACTGAATACACACACATGCATTATATATATATATCATATATAATATATAAATATAATAATTTGGAACTCATTATGGAGGCAGATGCAAGCTAATTTTTAGGGGTGAATTTTATTCTATCTCTTTCTCCTTAATAAGCTTGAAATTTCATCCATGACAACTAGTAGATTGTGAAAGCTACAAGAGTCTCCTTAAGTAACCTTTTAAGATAAAATGGTATAAAAGTAAATTTTAACATAGAAAAAAGGGTTTCAGGAGGGTAACAAAATAGTTATAGGAAAACAGAATGAAGAAGCAAAAGCCCCCCAAATGGCTCCCTCCAATTATAACCAAAAAGATCCTAACATTTAAATGATGAATCCCCAGTTACAGATGGGAAATAAATTGTTCCTTTTTTTGTGGAATTGGTATGTCATTCACCAATAATACATATTTTATCTCTTTTTGAGAGTTTCTATCCTTTATTGCAGATGCAATTTCTACTTCTCAGGATTTCTACATCTCTTCCCCTCCTGGAATTTCTTTTCTTTCCCTTGATTATCTAGGGATAAGGAAGCAAATATAATCCAGCAACATTCCTGAATTATTCCATAAACACCTCATAATAAAGCTAGAGGGAGAACAGGGAAAATAGATTGAAACCTACTTATAATATCTTCTGCACTAGAAAGCTAACAACTTCAAACACCAAATTTTTAGACTAGAAAAAAATAAAACAAAATTGAATGTGATAGGTATTAAGTATATTAGAGAAGGCAGTAAAATAGACTTCATATTTTTCAACTGAAATTTATTTCTTTAGAGGATGATGAATCTGTTTGGTAGTCAACAAGGCAGTATAGTATGGTAGAGAAATGGATAAGTATGTGGGATAAGAGACCTGTGTTCAAAGTCTTAACTTTCATTTACTATGCTGCCTTGGAAAAATCATGCAACTACTTTACGCTCATCAGTCAAATGAGGACAACACTTGCAACTTGACAGGTATGTTATGAGGAAAGAACTTTATCAATCTTAAAGCACTAAGTGAACACATTATACATATATACGTACATGTGTGTAGACATGCATGTACACAGATATACAAACATATATACACATACATACACATACACACAGGCATCTTGTCTTATACAATGAATATGTTCCTGGAAATTTGCATATTAATTATTGCAACTGAAATCAAGCTTTAAACTGTATTGCTAAAAATGTTTTTTAAAACTAGAATAACTCCATAAATGTGTGCATATGTGTCTCTGTACAGATCTATTCACATATTTGCATACACAAGTAAGTCTATTAGAAAGATGAACTAGGCATACACACAAACATATCAGAATTAGGAAACCTGGTTCAAGTACCAAGTAAGAAAAAGGTTGAAAGGGGGCCACTAGGTGATATGTTTTTCAGCTATAGCAGTGGAGGGCATACCCAGAGTGTCACAATGTATTTACATACCATGTATGGTGGATATTGTGTGAATGACATGGCACATGTAATGCTTTTGAAATGGTTTCATTTTGTGATAGCAATGGTCATGAAGACGTTTTTCAACTGGTACTATGCAGGCTCCAAATATATGGCTTTGAAATGATAAAACCTGTTTGATTTGGCTTCCCCATCTTCAGTCTGTGGTTCAGAGCTGGATTTCTTGCCATACACACAGTTTCTACTGATGTAAAAACTACCTTGAGCTTTTTTTCCCTTTTAAAGCAATGCCAAAATCACTGTCAGAAGTCCAGGTGAGTGTGTAGGATCTAGGCACCTGCTTCAGATTGTAAAATACCCATTCTCGAAAATATTTTAAGGAATTTCTATCATCACCATCATCATTACTATTATTAAAAATAATAATAATAGCTTACTATGTCTGCCTACTTGCTAAGTCTGCTTACTACGTATCAGATACTGTGATAAGTTCTTTTTCAAATATTGCCTGATTTAATCATCCTAATAATTGTGGGAGGTAGGTGCTACTATTGTTCTTACTTTGTAGGTGAGGAAGCTGAGGAAGACAGAGGTTAAGTGAACTTGACCAGGGTCACATAGCTAGGAAGAATCACTAAAGTAGGATTTGAATTCTGGCCTTACTGACATCAGGCCCAGGGCTCTATCCACTATGCAAGCCAGTGACTGAAAATCTTGTTTCCAATGAGCAAATGATGAATTCTGATAAATATACTGACATATAGAGAACCACAGTTCTGAAATTATAGAATTTTTTTAAAGGAGTGAGAATGTTCTAATATGACCTTGTAATACAACTCAGATCATTAATGATTAAGAAATTTATCCAAGAAGTGGGAAATTAAAGTGCTCCAGTAGCCTGGGAATTCTCATGATTTAAAATCCATTGAAAACCCATGGGTTATAATTTAGGCTAGGCTTGTAAAACTACTTAATATCCAAAGCAATAAAAGCATGATTTCATGATAAAGAATTAAAGAATATCCATCATAATCTTGCATTCTCAATGCCATATAATGTAAAATAAGTGAGTGCAACACAAGGAGGATATATAACATTATATTTTCAAAGAGGTAAAAAGTTGTAAGGATTATTATATAAGATAATAAATCTAATTGTGTCCTTTGTCTCAAATAATATCCATTCCATGTCATTTAGTGTATGTAGTATGTGTGTGTATATATACACACACACATATATGTATTTGATTATATATGTGGGCATGTTATATTGGTATGTCACATGTATATAATACATATATTTATGTACATATTCACAATATAATATACGTAATTATACATATGTAAATATGTACATAATCATGTGTGTGTCATTATATATAGGGTATGCATATATATGTAGCACAAAATACTTCTAAAATACACATATTACTCTAAAATATGTTTGTCCCATCAGATTTTCTCAATGTAGAGAACAGCTGGTTTTGCAAAATGTCCTCTCTAAGAAACATAGTAGTAAAAAGGTGTTATTATGGGGGAGGAGGGAATCGCCTCGTCAAAAAAAAAATGGCAATTAGGCAAGTCTTTTATGTCCCTCTAACGCTTCTCCCATCCCCCCAGGATAGTGAGAAACTTTGGATTTCTTCCAGATGTCTGCAAGGATCAGAAGAGAGCCAAGTCTTTTGGCAGGTATACCAAGTAACTACCCTTTCTGCTTTAGGAAACAGCTGAGGGAGTTCTCTAATGGAAGTCTTGAGGTCTGGGAGGCTTTGTGCCTAGGGTAATAGATTACTTTGAAATGTAAAATGTTTGTTCAAATTCAAAAAAATCAATATTATCCTGTGAACACCAAGGCTTGTTTCATTGTTTCCTGATTCATTATTAGGATGAAGAAGGAGGTCAACATGACATCCCCTGGTGACTTTGCCAACTACCCTCAGATTATCAATGATTCCAAAAGCCACTATTAAAATCTGTTCATGTGGAAAGGGCACTTTCCATGTCATTCATTCTATATGAGATCAATCAGAAGGAATGAAGGGAGAGGAGAAGAGGGTTATTTGGCACAAACAGCTACTTCAAATGGGCCCTCAGATTTAAGAAGCAAATTAGCCAAGGATTTTTTTAAATTGCTTCAGCAACTGTTATGTCAATTTTTCTATTTCAGAAAACCGAGATTCTTACCCCTCCCCTACTACTTACTGAATGTGCATAAAATAAAATACTAGAATAACAAATATTAATTTTTAAAAATCAAATTATATGGGGTTGGAGACAAAATGGCAGAGTAATAGATGTTCTATAGCTCTTCCCCAAAGCCAAGACAAATACCTGTAAAAATGACTCTAAACAAATTTTGGAGAGCAGAATCCACAGAATGATGGAGTGAAGCAAATCTCCAGGCCAAGACAGCCTAGAAAGTAGACAGGAAACATCTATCATGCTGGGCTGGAAGCAGAGTGCAAAGTAGCTTGGACCATGCTGGCACAGATGGACCTATGTGGGCCTTGGGGGACTGAATCTCTGGCATCTATGGTAGTTTCTAGACTTCACAATCCCAAAATGCTAAGAACAAATTTGAAGGTCAGTGGAAAAACCTATGGAGTCTGTGTGAGAGAGTAGAGTGATCTGACTCCTGCCTCAGGGTGGCAGAAGCAGGGAGAGGTCAGAGGAACCTGCTGCAGCCACAGTAGCAGCAGGGTCAGTGGCAGTGAGTTTCTTCAGAGCTCTAGGACCACAGATTGTGAGGGGATCAAGTAGATGACAATACACCCCCTACCCCCACTGGAAGCAGAGAACTACCTTGACAAAGAGCTCAAAAGTCTAGTAAATAGCTGGAGAAATGAGCAAAAACCAGAAATAGAATCTTACTTTGGTGGGAAAAAAAAAAGACTGAAATATACACACAGAGGAAAACTAAGCTAAATTTCCGACATCCAGTCTCCAAGAAAAATATGAAAAGGTCTCTGGCCATGGGAGAACTCAAAAAGGATACTGAAAATCAAGTAAGTGAAGTAGAGCAAAAATTGGGAAGAGAAATTAAATGATGTAAGAAATAAGAATTTGAAAAAAAATGAAAAATTTGAAAAAAATGAAAAAATTCATGAAAAATGAGTCAACTACTTGATAAAAGAGACCCCAAAAATGCTGAAGAAAATAACAGTCTAAAAGATAGACTAACCCAAATGGCAAAAGAGATCCAAAAAGCCAATGAGGAGAAGAATGCCTGAAAAGGCAGAATTGATTAGATGGAAAAGGAGATCCATATGCTCATTGAAGAAAATAATTCCTTAAAGATTAGAATGGAGCAGATGGAAACTAATGACTTCATGAAAAATAAAGAAATTATAAAAGAAAACCAAAGAATGAAAAAATAGCAGACAACGTGAAATATCTCATTGGCAAAACAAGTGAGCTGGAAAAATAGATCCAAGAGAGACAAATTTAAAAATTATTGCACTACCTGAAAACCATGATCAAAAAAAGAGACTAGACATCATCTTTCACAAAATTATCAAGGAAAATGGACCAGATATTCTAGAACCAGAGGGTAAAATAAATATTGAAAGAATCCACCAATTGCCTCCCTTTTGAAAGTGATCCCAAAAAAAACCTCCTAAGAATATTATAGCCAAATTCCAGGGCTCCCAGGTCAAGGAGAAAATATTGCAAGCAGATAGAAATAAACAATTAGAGTATTGTGGAAATACAATCAGGTTAACACAAGATCTAGCAGCTTCTACATTAAGGGATCAGAGGGCTTAGAATATGATATTCCAGAAGTCAAAGGAGCTAGGATTAAAACCAAGAATCACCTACCCAGCAAAATTGAGCATAATACTTCAGGGGGAAAAATGTTCATTCAATGAAATAAAGGACTTTCATGAATTCTTGATGAAAATACCAGAGCTGAATAGAAAATTTGACTTTCAAATACAAGAATCAAGGGAAGCTTGAAATGGTAAACAGGAAAGAGAAATCATAAGGGACTTATTAAAGTTGAATAATTTACATTCCTACATGGAAAGATAATATTTCTAACTCTTGAGACTTTTCTCAGTATTAGGGTAATTGGAGGGATTATATACATATACATATATATGTATATATATATATATATATATATATATATATATATATATATATATATAGACAGGGCACAAGGTGAGTTCAGTAGGGATGATATTAAAAAAATAAAATTAAGGGATGAAAGAGGAACATATTGGGAGGAGAAAGGGAGAAACAAAATGGGGTAAATTATCACTCATATAAAAGAGGCAAGAAAAAGCTTTTTCAGTGGAGGAAAAGGGGGGAGGTGAGAGGGAAAGAGTGAAATTTACTCTCATCGCATTTAGCTTAAGGAGGGAATAGCATATACACACAATTTGGTATGGGAATCTATGTTACACTACAGGAAAGTAGAAGGGAATGGAATAAGTGGGGAGGGATAATAGAAGGGAGGGCAAATGGGAGGAGGGAGATAATTAGAAGTAAACACTTCTGAGGAGGGATAGGGTCAAAAGAGGTAATAGAATAAATGGGGGGCAGGATAGGATGGAAGGAAATGTAGTTAGTCTTTCACAATATGATTGTTATGGAAGTGTTTTGCATAACTACACAAGTATAATCTATAATGAATTGTTTGCCTTCTAAGTGGGGATGGGTGGGGAGGGAGGAAGGGAGACAAATTGGAACTCAAAGTTTTAAAAACAAATGCTAAAAATTATTTTTAACATGCAACTGGGAAATAAGATATACAGGCAATGGGGTATAGAAATTTACCTTGCCCTACAAGAAAATAGAAGGGATGGAAATAAGAGAAGGGTGGGGTGTGATAGAAGAGAGGGAAGATTGGGGGAATAAGTAATCACAATGCAAATTCTCTCTTGTGGTGAGAGGAAGAGAGAGATGGAGAGAAAATTTGGAACTCAAAATTTTGTGGAAATAAACATTGAAAACACAAAATTTATCTATCTATCTATCTATCTGTATGTATGTATATTTAAAAATACACAGAAGATAATAAAAGAAAAGCAACAATTAAGCAAAGAAAAGCTGATAAACTTTGAAAACACTGTGTATTATTTATTATATGGATTTTATATGGATTTTCTTGAAATGGAAATTTATTGTTTTTTATTGAATCCTCTCTTATGATCTGCTGTGTACATGGCAATGTTTCTTTTCTCAATTTGTATTTAAGTTTAAAATAAAAAAATTACCTCCCCCCAGGAAATAAAAAACATCAAATTATGCCTTTCTTGTATTCTATTTGTTTTTATAGCTTTTCCTTCTGCCCTCTTTAGCACATAGAAGGGTTTCACAATCTGGAAGTGGTCTGGTTCTTTCTTGAATTGTGTAAGAAAACTTAGACATAATATTTATGCAGATTTAGCCCATATAATCTATGAAATAGTTCCAAGACTTGGATGTAGGACTGTGGAACTGAATGTCTTCATATGATACACCAACAGCCTAATTAATGTTCTTTATAAGATACATAATGGTAGAAAGATAGCTGCTGTAAACCTCTACCTTCTTTATGTTTAGAGACACCCCATATTGCCTTTTGGATGCAGGCAACTTGATATTAAACTTGTGCTAAATTCCCCTTGAGCTTAAATATTTCTCCTTATGTTAAGTGCTTTCAGGACAAAAGTTCACCCTTTCCACTTATTTAGTATTTTGCAAGTAGGATACTATTTCCATCTGCACTTAACATAAGCACTGGTACGTAGTAAATAACTAATAAATACTTGTCCATCCATCCATTCATTAATTCATCGTATTTAAGGTTTCTGTAATTCCCTGAAAGAGTGAGTTCACTTTCCCAAGGTATGAAATTTACATGCAATGAATCATTTAAGCACTGAGGGGTTATGACTCAACACTTTAAAAAGGAATCTTACTCAATACGAGTAACTGACTTAGTATTCTACATGTGTTACCAAACCCAAGACCTAGAAGAGATCTTAATCATCATTTAGTTCAACAACTCAAGAAGGTGGTTTGACCTAAGTTACATCACCATTTTTAGTGACAGAGCCAGGATCACAACTGAGGGCCCCTATTTCTAATCCAGAACTTTCTACATGGCACCACACTGCATTTGTCATATTCTATTGAGATATTTCTGAGATATTTTAATCCCAACCTTTTCAAAAAACTTCTTACTTAGACATACTTTATTTTTTCATTTTAATATTCATTCATTCATTCATTCATTCATTCATTCACCCTTTACTTATTTGCAGGCCCATTAAGTTGGTAGAGTGACTTGAATATTAAATTTGGAGTACAAAAAGACCTGAATTTAAATTCTAACTTAGACACTTTTTAGTTCTATGACACTTGGCAAATCACTTATTGACTTCCTGCCTCAATTCATCATCTGTAAAATGGGGATAACAGTGATATCTTCTTTCTAGAGATGTTGTAAGGATCAAATGATATATGTAAATGATTTGTAAATGAAAACATTCTTTAAAATATTAGGTATTACTAAACTTCTTACAAGGAAAACACTTTTACCTTGCTGATTTTATTAACAAATAAGAACAGTCCTATGTTAAAGTTAAGACAAACGTTATTTCAGTTTTGTAATGTACTCGCCATGCACTGACTGACTCAGTAATCGATCACTCAATAACACAATGACTACTATATGCCAGGAACTGACCTAGGGGCCAGGGATAGAAATGCAAAGAATGAAACAATCTCTAAGCAAGAAACTAAAACAATGACCCCTGCAGGCATCTTATGAAGTGAATGTTATTCTTATGACCATTTTATATGAGGTTTTCAGACTTGTTTAAGGCTCACACGTACATAGTAAGTGTTAGAGGGAGGAGCCCAACTCGGTTCTGCCCAGACTCAGAGTCAAGCACTCTTGCCATTGTCTGCGATGGGTTAATGTCACTCAGGAGAGTGAATGAGATATCATATGATCAATTTCCTTTGGAAAACACCAGAGAATCTACAGCAGCAGCAGAGAAGGTGCCATGTCTGCAGGTTAGAGCAAGGTGAGGACGAGGTTCTCCCCTCTCCTTCCTCTTCATCAGTCTTTAGCTCTGATAAGAGAGTGCCTCATCAGCTTTATCCAGATGGTTCTACTTCATTTTTGCTAAGGAAGCAGGTTTTCAGGGCCAATTTACCTTTGGCAGCATCTAAGGATAAAATCTCTTGGATTTTGAAGCATGTTTCTGAAGAATCAATTGTAAATGCTAAATTAACCCCTGGTTTCTAAGAAAGTATGAGAGGTGAAGAACCCTCACCCACACAAAACACAAAAATTATGAACACCTCCTCCCCAGGGGCCAGTGCTGTCTAGGGACAACAATGGATTATAAAAGTTTGTACAAATAGTATACTTTAAATACTGATATCTTTAGAATACAAATATTGACTGTAGAAGCCATGAAAGACCTTTTTTGCTACACATTATCCCTCCCTGCCACAGCCCTGCAATTTCTGAAGTGCAGTCTTTGGAATCTGGTTCTGTACTATCAGGTTATTATACTCTGGAGAAATTTTTTAAAAACTTATTTTCTAATCTAAGTTCTCAGTATGGACCTTTAAAATTTGATATTTTCTACACAATAATGTTCATAATTTTATCTAATCATTCTGAAATAAATTGTTGCCATAAATGTTAATCTTTCCCCTAGAATGTGCCATTGCTCAGTGAAGGATTCATTGGAAATCAGGGAATCCCTTGCTACTAGCTACTTCCTTGGACAAATTACCTCAATGAAACTCAGTTTCTCTATCTGTAAATCTAAAGTTCTCCATCTTTGACCTTCAATTTGTTCTATGGTTATTTCTTTTCACAGATGATTTCTCTGAGTATATTGGCCATATTGTTTTACCTCCAATGGTTACCAGTAGGAATAACTAATACAAATGCCTTAGTTAGAATGGATCAGCCTAAAGTACAGAAAAAAAGAAAAAGAGGGGAAGATAAAAAGAGGGAGAAGGAAGAGAAATAGGAGGAGGATGAAGAGGAGGAGAATAAAGAAGAGAAATGAGGATGAAGGGGAGCAAATGTATATGGGAGGAAAGATAGATGCCAATAATGTAACAGCATCAAACAACTCTCAGTGGCTCAAGTGCCAAAAGTTGCCTGGTCTTATCCTAGAGAATTCATGAAGATCCACACCTTTCAAGTTCTCTCACCAGTTCTATTCCAGTCACCTAAGAGAATCTGTTGAATGTCCATGAGCGTTGACAAGTTTAATGCCCTACTATTTAGAGAACAAAGAGTTCTGTAATAACTTTTTCAGGTTTCATAGTTCCCAGTTTGGGGTCCATTAAGGTTAGTTGGCTTTTCAATTCCAGATTTTATTTTATGGCTTGGTATTTGAGAAGAATATGCTAAGGGAAGCTTATCAGCTGAAACCAAAGAAGCTGGGCAATTATCCAGTGCTATGTGCCACAATGGAATATTCTGTTGAACGCATGATAAAAGATATCACTTACTTTCTTGGCCATTTTCTGTTATAAAGGAAACTGAAGACAGCAACTGCTAGGTGAGTTGTCAGGAAAGCCAATCCAATACTCAAGATGGTCCAAATATCTACAATTCCAAACCAATCAAATATCAACAATAAAAGCAAAGATACTAAAAGAAAGGGCAATGACTAAGTAATTTATATGGATTCAAAGGCACCTACCAGTCTGGGTGAACATGACATCTGATGGTGAAGGAGGTTTAAATGCGATGTGGCATCGATTTCCTCTCCACTCTTTTTCACATCTGGAAATAAAATGAAAATCATGGGTGAAAGAAGTTACTGGGCACATCTTCAAATAGGGCTGTCAGAAAATCAAAGAAGGATCCATGAAAACACCATCTGCAAACACAAGATATGATTCAGTTGACTTTATAAAAGATGATCAAAGTATCTAAATATAATATACTCAAATATTTCAAGGTGGTCATGATTTGTTTTTCTCATTGATGCCACTGATTCCCTCTGGTGTTGCATGAGAATGAAAATGAGATTAAATACAAAATTAAAAATCAACATGTATGTATCTTCTATGTACCAAGCATGGTGCTAGGTCCTGGGTATACAAAGATAAAAATGAAACACTCTCCTTAAGAAGCTTACATGCTATTGGGGAGATAATGTGTATGTATATAAAACTAATATATATATATATATATGTAGATATGCAGGTATGTATGTATAGATATATATGTGTAGCTATATATATAGGTTTTTGTATATGTATATATAGATATATACATATATAAAGTAAATACATGACAGATTTTTGAGGGGAGATTATTAGCCAACTTCAGTGGATAAAGATTTTATGTAGAAAGCAGTACTTTATCTAAGTCTTGAAGCAAATCAGAGTTTCTAGAAGGTTGAGGTAAGGAGGAAGTACATTCCAGGCATATGGCATAGTCATTGCAAAGTATAAGATGAAATTACATTGCATTTAGTGCCATTTAACACTAACTGTTCTGTTCAATATGCTTCAAGTATGTTGACCATTTGTAATTTCATCTCTACTTGGCACTGACTCCATTGAAACACACTGGAACTCCACTGGGACTAAAATGATCTTTATGAATTTCTAAGAAATAAAACACAACAACAATATTCACTGGGTAGACTTTCTGAACTTAGCTGCTCTTGGTCATCCCCCAGCCTCCACTCAAAGGCTTTCTACCTGCGTAGTAGCTACCAGAACTCACACTCTGTTGTCACAACCTTTAGCAATCTGAACTCGGTTTCCCCAACATAAGTAAGCATCAGAGAAGGATTCTGTTGAATAATAAATACTCACTATAAAATTTGTAAAATTAACCATCAGATTGAATGTTGTATTTTCACTATTACACAGCATTATATTGTAATATAACTGATACGTTCAATGTTTCTCCATATATTTTTTTTCCATCTTTAATTTCATCCTGAAGAGAGATGCTGAAGGTGATCCAAGTACCCACATCCTTAGGAGAAATTAGTATAATTAAGACTATTACCTGCTTCTTGATAGAGAAGCAATGGATACAGATGCAGGAGACATTTTCATTCCTTTCCTCCACCTCCTTTCCACTCTAAAAATGTTACCAGAACATCTACCAACATCCAGGGGTCTATGATCTGTATCAATAAAGGGAACATCTACATTGAAGATACCACAGGACTGTGGACTGTTGAATACCTGTCTCTATTCTGACACAAAATCAACTGGTCCTTTAAAGAGACATCTTTATAGTTTAAAAGATTTCCAAAGCACAGGAGCTCCAGAGACTAACATTGATATATCAGGCCACTCAAAATAAGTTTAGTTAGAATTCTGAATGTAATGTTTTTTTCTGATTCAAGTCTCTTTTACTATCATTTCCTTTTTTGGCTCTTCTCTTCTTGCTTCTCTTCCGATAGTGAAGAGTCAGCATAGTGGAGTAGTGAGGGAGTTGATTATTTCTCTTGTAATTAGAATAATTCTCCCTTTTCACTAATTGTAAACAACTAAGCCACTTAACCACATCGATCCTTTATTTCATCATTTATAAACTGGAAAAAAAAGGGTAGTGCCAAGCTGGGACTGAGAATGCCTAGATTCAAATTCCACCACTTCCAGAATTATGAAGTCAATGTATTTTGAATTCTTAAGGGATCTCAGTAATGACCTAGGTTCATTCATACTTGAAAGGCAGCCCAAATATAATGTACCTCACAAGTAGTCATCCAGTCTATTCTTGAAAACATGTGAAGTGATGGAATCCATCATCTCCAGAAGGAGTCTCTGCCATTTTTGGACAATTCCAATTGTTAAGAAGTTTAGTCCAAATTGCAAATCCCTTAGCAACTTTAACTCATGATTGCCTTGTTTGTGGTTTGGGCCTCTGGAGTCAAATAGAACAAGTTTCAAATACATGATAATTGCTGTTACAAACCCTCTGCATCTTTTATTCACCAGACTGAAATATTCATTTCTTTTAGCCAATCCTCATGTGTCATGGCATCAAGGCTACTCGTCGTCCTTGTTATTCCACTCTGGATGCTCTCTACTTTGTCAGTCTTTTTTAAGCTTGTATATGCCTCAGGTGACTTTCTAGTATATCTCTACTATGCCACATTTGATAGAGGGAGCTCCTCCTACCTTGTTATACCTACCTATTAGGGTGTGGTATGGGTCAAATTAAAAAACAAACCAACATGAGGTCTTTTTTGCTGTTGTATGAGATTTTATGCTCTCTCTCATAATCTTTAGATTATTGTATGTCATTTTGTCATTTGTAAGAAATTTGACAGTTGGCTTATTTCTCATTCATAGTCACCTAAGCACATGGACCATAATGTGTGTGAGCATGAATGAATTCCCTAAAAAGAGCATGAAGTCTTTTCCATTCTATTTTTAATTGGGTCCCTTTGGATTTAAAACTGACATTTCACTAGCACCAACTTCATAATAATTTCAACCTTTGGTAAGTTTCTTCTTCTTCTTTTGAAATATCTACGCAAAAAGGTTTTGTTGGAATGTGGCTGAGAAATCTTGCTCAAGAAATGCCTGATAAAATACAAAACACGGAAGCAATATGGATGTCATGAAGAGAATCCAGTGTAAATTTCACGGGACTTTCCAAGTAGAAAGGTACTAACAAAGGTAACCTCTTTCAATGATCTTCTGACCAACGATATATTTAAGTCTTATGCAGGCAACAAGGAGCTCTTTTCTCAGCAAAGGCATTTGCCATGGTGATAGAGGACATCCAGCACAGACACCAGGTCAAAGAATGCGTCCCTAAGATGGTGATGTCCTCCAGACATGTCTGTTTGTAGATGATATTGTGCTGACTGAACAATTCCAGATAACTGCAGCATCGCCTCAATGAAAATTACAAGTTTTCAAGAGTTTGGCCTAAATATACACACATGAAAAAACAAGGAGATGAAGAAGTCCTGATTTCTCTGATTGTGATTAGAATAAGCCAGAGAGCTATATTATAGATACCTAAGTATAGATAAATGACAATGAAAATTTAAAAATGAAAAAATATTTTTTTAAAATGACAATAAAACTTTAAAAAATAAAACATAAAAACAATTTGTTAATATTTGGCAATATTAGAAAAAGTGTCAGAAGGGGGTATACAACAATAAATGATGTGATCTTTTCCATGAGAATTCAATACAAAGAGAGAAATTTAGGATGGACAGGGAAGGAGAAGCAAAATTCATCTGTCAGTAGAATTCTGTATGAACTCAGGAGTTTCCCATTCAAAGGAATGTTAGGAGTTTCACAGAGATGTTCAAAATCACAACTTATGTAGACAATCAAAGGGAATGAAGTTAGTCTCAAATGTCATTTAGAAATATGATATTTAAACTTAGATTCTTATTATGAAGAGCTATCCTATTGAATACCATTGCTCTTCTACAGCCCAATAACTTCCCCACTTCTCTCCCCAAACTCTAACAAGGTGAACAAAATTTGGGTTTGGTGCTAATTCCAAAATGTTGTTATCCTTATTTAGATAATTCTGAGTTTGCAAAAAAAATATAGAATTTTTCTTCCAAAGAAAGTACTGAAAGTACTGAACTCTTTTTTTTAACATGCATTGTATCATTCTGATTTTCATTTTTATGAATAGGAACATTTTACAATTTCATTTTTAACAGAGAGGGAAATATTGATAGAAAATCAGGGCGACTTTTTCAATTATTTAATTGATTCAGCAAGTATAAGTTAAATTCTTACTAAGTAAGAAAGACTATTCTGGGAATATAAAGTTAAAAATAGCTTTTGCCTTCTAGGATGTAACATTTTACTGGGGGAGGAAGAAGAACATAGATAAATATAAAACATATGCAAAATCAAAGCAGTCATTTGAGCATGCTAGGGCAATAACAACTTGGAAGAATCCGGAAAAGTCCCAGAGGAGTGAATGCTGGATCCAAATTGTTAAGAAATGAAAGATTCAAAGAAAAACATTCTGAATTTATCCTCAGCTGTCTTTGCATGGGGCACATAATGGTGTGAAATGTAATGTCACAAGTAAACGCAAATAGTTTGGGGGAATATCGCTTTCTTGAAAGAAGGTGATATGTCATCAATCTGAAAAGATGATATAAAACCATACAACGGAGGATTTCAAATGCCAAATGAAGGAGTTAATACTTTATTTTGGAGCACCTGAAGACCTCCATTTTGTTCTAAAAGTATATTTAGAATCAAAATTAAAACCTAAATCCCCTGACCAAAAAACCAAGATTCTGTTTTCTACGTCATACTATGTCTAGCTTCAAGAATCTAGAAAGAAGACACTTGCTGATATAACAAACATTTTTAATACATGATATTGGGGTTATGGAAATCATAAAGATAGGCAAATTTCTGAAAATGGCTGTCTCCGTAACAATTATTTTGAGGTATGTTTCCAAGTGACATGATGTTTCTGTTACTGAATCATAGACTATCCATATTTAAGATAAACTATTTCCCCTTTCTTATTTTCAGTTGAGGAAACTGAATCTCAGTGACTTGTCCAGGGATACAAAGTCAATTAGTGTGAGAGTCTGGTCTAAGATTCATGATTTTTGTCTTCAGGGATCTATTTACTATTATATTCCTCCAGACTTAGTTTGTCTGCCCACATGGTTTTGAGAGAAGACCATAATCAGTTTCAGTCTACACATCAAAATTTAGTAAACATTTTTCTACTGTACTTGGACAAAATATGGTCATTTATGTTAGTAGGTCTCCTTGAGACATGAAGTATGGGAATGATTTCCATTCTGTTTTTCTTTACAGTCTAAAGAATTCATCCATCTGTCAGATCACATACAATTACCAAAGAAATGTCACTATATGGTGCCTATAGCTTGGCATAGATGATCATTTGCTTTCTCTTATAATGTAAAGCAAATACTAGATTTATATTCAAGACTGTTTCTTCTCTCATAAGCCCCTGTAGATTTGTCAAATGGAGGGTATAGTGGAATAGATGGCTAGCTTCTGAACTAGTAAGACTTATGGTCAAGTCCTGTTTTTGGCATATACTGACTGTGGGATGCTGAGCAAGAGCATTTAATTTCCTATTTCCTAAGCAACTCTCTAAGACTCTCAGTTGCAAAAAATGTTCTGATATGTATTGTTAGAGAAAACTGACTAGTTCTATAAACCAACAAAATCAAAAGTCTGAACCAAAAGAATGAAAAGCAAGATTTTTTCATATTGCTCATCCAGATTCATCTATCTAGGAACTAGGAGAAAGAAGTTCCTCTCCCCACCAATTATTTGCCACAACTTGTCTCAGCCAGTCTGCAGTGATTTAGAGTGCAGGGAAAATAGCCCAAGTAAGATATTAAAATCCTGCCAAGTTTTTGGTTTTTGATAATTTGTAAATTACATTATTTAAAATAAAAGCTTTAATGACCAATCAAGATTCCAGAAGTCTAATGAAGAAGGACCTTTTATGTCTCAGCTGAGAAGTGACGAACTGTAGGCAGAAGATAGACCAGGGTCTCAGGTTCCTCACACCTGGATGAGACATTTCCAGATATAAACAACTTTTGCTTCACACACCATTACTTAATTATTCCAAGGAAAGGCAATTTTTTGTGGGAGGTATAATGGAATACTCTGTGTATGGGGGTATTGATAGTAATGTCAAAGCAAGAGAAAATAATGTTAATGAAAAATCGAAAACTATACAGAAGAGATCAGAAGAAAGTTTGGAAGTAGACAAGAGAGCAGGACAATATGAGTACTACTATGTCAGACAACATATACTTAAAAACCCAACATTTCATGCACAACTTGCCTTTTTCTGTTCCTTTCATAGGGATATATTTACATTTCATATTTTTCAGTATCATCATAAAAGAGGGAATTTTTAAAATTTATTTTCCCCTTTGGAAGCATGACTGAGCAGTCAATCAAGAGTCATCTGGAGCTTAAAAAAAACCAAATATTCAATTCTTGACCACCATCCATGTGCCCTTTTTACACTTCTGAAGTGAGATTGCTAAATGATTTTCTGGAGTCTTCTGTGAGGTGGCAAATTTTGCCTCACTGACTGAATGACTGCTTTCCCAGCACTGAGCAGAATAACACTTGGAAGCCGCAGATCAAGACTAAGCGTGTCATTTGGCCAGAGGCTGAAGCCCTACCAGCAGGAGGAAGAATGAAAGATTAGGAGACAATCCTTTAATGAGTTTTGTTGTTTTGTTTTTTAAAATTTTGCCATGGATCAGTTCATTTTATTTGAAGATAGAAAGTGAGGAGAAGTCATGAAATAATCCCCTGAGCTAAAAGGTTCTGAAATTCCATATTAAGTAGAAGCAATTAATTTGCTTGGACTAATTGCTCCTTGACTAATTAGCAGCAGCACATTTTGCACTGTTTATAAAAGCCATGTAGAACCCATCTGAAACAGAAAGATAACCCTTCCAGTCCATTCATGCAATGGGATCTATTTTCTAACACAAACAGGAAGAAGGAGCTAAAAACATAATAAATCATAATTATATTCCATCCTACCAAAGCATATATTCTCATATATTTTGAATCCTAACACGTTTTCTCCTCTCAGCAGTTTAAAATTGGAGAATTAGTTGCATTATGACTTCTGATGGCTAATGCTTGGGAACACCTATTCACAAACAGAAAAAGATACAAGTCTATGACAAATATTTTTTTTCCTATGTTAATGATTCATGGAGATGTGTTGGAAGGAAAACCAAACTTGGAATCAAAACAGTTTAGTTTAACTTCTTAGTCATATAACCAACAAGATGGATGACTAGACATTTTCGTCAATCATCAATATTTCTTGAACCTCTCCAAAATAGAATTTATGTTCAAGAGAAAAACAATTTCAGCCATCTCCATTATCTAGGACACCAAGAACCCAAACAAAGCAACAATTCAATGAATTAACAGGTGAGAAAGCAATTCAGTAGCCACTGATGTGCTCACTCAGGACCTACAACAGAAATTGAGTCTAATGCAGGTTCCTGCTCATGGTGCTAGGGATAAGCTTTCTCTGGAGACTGCAATACCACAAATATTCCTGAGTAGATTGAATGATAAATAAGAAATGTGAAAATGAAATTTATGGCCTACACAGCACAAATAATTGGAAGAGTAGAAGAAAAAAAAATTAAAACTTGAATTCACAATACAAAACTTGTCTCACAAAGACAGGAAAAAAATAACTGATTGGAAATGCAAATAGTTAGCAGTAAAGGAAAATCTGGAAGAAAAGAAGTCAAAAAGCAATAAAATGAAAAGAAAACAATCTCCATAGAAACAAAACATATTACTCTCAAGACAGGATGTAAAAAAAACACTCTAAGTATCTGTAGGACTTGTAGGGGAAAAAAGAAAGAAAACCATGAAAAATTTTTAAAAATGAATACCATAAAGAAGAAAATAACACAAGAAAACTGTCTAAAAGAATTGACAGCAGAAAACAAATTGGCAATTGAAAAAATCTACACATTGCCCCAGAAAAATTTCAACAGAAACAAAACAAAACTACTGTAAGTTGCAAAGTATAATAAATATATAATAAATATAAATATATATATCAGTCTTCCTATTATACCTAATATTCTTTAGATCATTGAACAGTTGGATGTAATAACTGATATGTGAGGTTTAATGAAAGAATTATGATGCGAGGCCATCACTTGGACTGTCATTGAATACATCCTTTGTACAATTTCATTATTGGAATAAAGATCAGGAATATGCAACATGTTACGTTCCAAAATTATTTTTAATTTCTATGATAGGTTTCTATATTTTCAAAACCTTTTTGTTTTGTGTACACTGGACACTGTTTTCAGATAAAATCTATTAAAAACAGTATTCATTAGTTTTTTTCTTAAATATTAATGTTTTGTCTGGGTTCTTGTGAATAATAATAGTTCATTCTGAAAATGGTCCAATTATATAGAAAGTGTTGTTTTCCAGGATATTTTGAGTCCTGTAGTTATGAAATGTGAGTTTCTCATCTGTTAGTCACAGAGGATATTAAGCTTTTAATGCGAAATTCTATCCAGTAGTAATATCCTGTGAAGTATTTGCTAGGTGCTATTTTTTTAAGTCTTTGGTGATACCTGGCAAAATGTCTGTAATTTCTTTGCATAATTTCCATTAATCATTAAGTCCAGGTTCCTTATGGTGGCCATAACCTCAGTAGCATTTTGACAAACATGCCTTAGTGATTTGTTTTCTGCTTTGTCAATGTTTGTATGTGTATGTCAAGCATGGAAGGCTGTTTGATTGCATTAGTAGGTCTCAGACATTTCCTGTTACCTATAAGTTAGCCATTTTTGGTAATGTTAAAAATTCAATGGTGTTTGCTTTCTCCAAGAAAAGTATTTCTGGATATTTTATGAACTGTTTTTCACGTGCTCTAAGAATATATATCAATCCTCTTTCTCTATTTTGGCAGAAGTTTCCTTAGCATTACGGTCCCTGTTTTATATTATGTGGGTTTTTATTGGGATACTTCAATATAAGTGATGGTCCTTCTTAAGAAGCCAGAACCATGAATTAAGCCTGGTATTTTGTAGGTGTTGTTTGCTTTAAATGTCTTTTTCCCATTTAGCCTCAACCTTCTTATTAATAATCTTGATGCTTCATTTGTGTTGCCTGGAGAAAATCAAGGTATAATTAACCATTGCCTTACCCTGCTGGTTCAATTTAACCTTCATATTTAAACTAAAAGTATTCAGAATCTATCTTTCCTTGGTATATATTAAAAAGTTTGCACTTATCAAGTCCACAAGACATGCTAATATCTTTGGACAAAGATCTCGTGAGGTGAAGGAGCTTTTTAATATAATTTTCAGTAGTCATGTTTTTTGAAAACATCTAGAATATCTGATATGTTTTTTGTTTTCTGGACTCCTTTCTAAATGTTTCTTTTTTTGTCACCTTTAAATGGACAATATGACACCTAAACATTTTTAGCAAGCTATTACTATAATCTTCCACTGTGTTTTCATAGTCCTCTCAATTTCAATAGTTGCTCTCAATTTCTCTCCTTTC
The DNA here is from genome assembly GCA_023548195.1 of Bettongia penicillata ogilbyi. NCBI lineage: Eukaryota > Metazoa > Chordata > Mammalia > Diprotodontia > Potoroidae > Bettongia > Bettongia penicillata. Next base: position 21,044,065 of record JAJHZJ010000453.1, read on the forward strand.
TCTAGTTCTTTCAAATCACCTCCTGCTATAGTGTTCTACCATAGTGTTTCTTGACAGCTGTCCCTTGGAGTATTCCTTGGTACTTCCACCTTTCATCCTATGACTCTGACCATGGCCATCATAGAGTTCTTCTTTTGTTGTTGCTCTTGTCCTGTACTGATTGGCAACATATTGTTGCATGATGGGGAAACCTGTGGATAAAAAGTGGTATGGTACTATACTAACATATCATTAAAATATCCATTTCTTCAGTCCATTTCATGTGTAGTAAATGATTTTCTCCCTTTAGTAGTCATCACATTGCCATTTAAGCATTTCTAACACATGGAATGTTGATATTTTTTATTTGACCTAATGTATATTGACTTCTTGTGGTATCAGAACACAAAAGATTGTCACTGACTCCACTGTCCTTTGTATCAAGTTGATTATTACAAAAGCTTCATGTGTGGCTAGCCTGCAACTTAGGCAGTTCTGCCTATTTCATGAGATCAGTTGTAATGCAGTAGCTGGGGTACTAAATCAATTGATGATTTGTCAGAGAAAAATTAGCCAGTAATTTGGTCAACAATCTTTTTTTAAAAAGCACCTATTATGTTCCAGGTCCTGCGCTAAGTACTAAGAATACAAAGAAAGGCAAAGAAAAAAAATCAGTCTATGCTCTCAAGGCACCCACTAGTTAATTTTTTTGAGTTCCTGCTTTCACAAGAGTCTAGTCTCAGAGTACCATCACTGTAACAATGATGATGATGATGAATAGTAATTATCATAATTATTATAGCAATTATAATGAAAGTAATGAAAGCAATGGCAACAATTATAAGGATGATGATGAGAACTAGCATTTGCGTAGCACCTACTATGTGCCAGTCACTAAGCTAAGCACTTAAATATTATATCTCACTGGATCTTCACAACAAGTGGAGAAGGCTGGTGCTATCATTATTCCCATTTTAAAGATGAGGCAACTAAGGCAGAAAAAGATTAAGGGACTTGCCCTGAGCTAACATAACTAGTAAGTGTCTGAAGTGGGATTTGAACTCAGGTCTTCCTAACTCCTGGCTGAGCATTTCATTTTCTGCTCCACCTAACTGCCCATCTGGTACCATCCTTGATGGCATTCCCTCTCACCTCATCACATGGAGAGTAGTATGCTGGGTTTGAGGGGTTACAGTTAGTGTTATCTAAAAATTTAAGAGGAAAGAAAGCATAGAGGGACTCACAGTTTTTAAATTTACTTGATGAGTTTCTTAAATAATGAAAATAATAATAGCTTGCATTTATATAGCACTTTGCAGAACACTTTATACATTATTTGAGTCTAATCAACAACCCTGTGAGGCAGGGGTTATTATTTTCTTCATTTAACAGACAAAGAAAATGAGAATGAAAGTGGCTAAGTGAATCACCCACAATCACAGAATTAGTAAGCATCCAAAGCAGGATTTGAACTTGGTCTTCTTGATTCCAAGTCTTGTACTCTTTCTACCGAATGACCTGAGTATGAACAAAAATCAAAAGTAGGATCAAGCAGATTTTCTGAAACATTTATCTATTAAAGTCAAATGCATTGTGATATTATCAATTAATAAAATCATCCAGGATTGCACTGAGCCTCCTAAACAATATCAATTATCATGCAAAAGAACTGGGCCTATTCACACAAATAGGAAAATCAAATGGATAGGGAATTCTTATTGCCTTGAATAGCAACAGTTGGAGAATTTGCCTATTAGTACACATACCCTGGGCAGAATCAATCACCTTTGAAAAACCATGAAGGGTTAGTGTTTTTGTCTGTTTGTTTTGGTAGTGGAGGTGATGGTAATACAGGCTAAGATTTGTGATTCACATTTTTTCTATTCTTCCAATTGTTTCTGCCACAAATTCTACTATCCCAATTTTTTAAAACTATTCAGGAACATTCTGCTGTGGTTTCATTCTCTTTTCAAAATCCCCAGATTCCTCTGCTTCATCAGGTGCTGATCCATTTTCTTTTGTTTTACAATATTTCTTTTATTTGATCTAGAGGTCATATTACCCTTTGTTATTAATATTTTCCCTATCGACTTATCTCCTTGTGCTTGGGGCAGTGTGAGGTTTTTTTCCTCCTGAGATCTCTCACCTTATTTTCTCTTACTGCACACTTTCTGACTCCTGTTTGGATGCTTTCTTACCTGAGTGAAGAATCTTTGATCCATTTCAGCCTTCTCTCATCTTTCATGATAGGTAATTCCTAATTTAACAGTCTTAGTTTCTGCCCCACGTGAACTGTGAGGGGGATAGAAGTGGCCTCAGCTGGATGTTGGGTTTTCGTCCTAAAGCTTAGTGGACTGTCACACAGCTACACAAATGTTTCCTGGTGCAATCTACCCTGTTCATTTTTTTCTGAATGGCACTATTACAGTACAGAATGCTGTCCTGGTCAGAACCAGTTTCTTCCTTCTGGTTTTCCATGGCAGTGGGAGGAAGGAGAGGGTAGAGTTGATTTCTATTGCAACAAGCTTGCTCCATCCAGCTCATGTCAGCCCTGAATATATACTAGGTGGTAGAGGAAGATTTGCTGAGTGAGTTAGATGTAAGTGACCAGTTTTCATTGCTCTTAGTTCACTGAGTTTTTACCTCATATAGGTTCTTGGTGTCCTAGACCAAGGACACGATTGACATTATTTTATTTCTTCATATAATTCCTATTTTGAAGAGTTTGTAAGGTCATAAGAATCAAAGCAAATGTCTTGTCCTCCATCTTATTGGACACATGACCTGGAAATTGAGTAGTATTTTTAATGAAAACAAGCTTCTCTTTGAAATAAAGGTTCATTTTTTTTACATCAATGTTCTTTCAATGATGCTGTGTGAAAATAAGTAATGGAACACTATTTCCTCCAAAGACAAAGGGTAATGGAGAGATGGAGATATGGTGGATGAGGAAATGCTACAATATAATACCAACAAAAAACTGGGCAGGACAAGGGGAATAAGGGATATTAAAAGAGAATTGGATGACCAGAAAAGTCACTGGGCCAGGCTTCAATAAACAGATCACACATCCCACTTGGGCAATTCCAAAGATCTCAAGGTCTTCATGACATGACTTGCTTCTGAATCTCCTCCTAACTGCCTGAGTTTTGTGTTTCCTTTGCTGAAACTCCATCTAGCCCATGCCCTCTGATCATGGCTGTCCCTGGAAGAGATTGTTCTGAGTGCTTTCCTCTTCTCTGTCTACACAATCTCATTCAATCACATCACTTTCTATGGCTTAGTTCATCTTTCTCCCCCCAAAACATTCCCAGAACTTCTTTATAAAAGGCAAATGCTACTGCCATCTTCCTGGTGACTCCAGTTTATCATCTAAACTCCTCATTCTGAATTTCCAACATATCCAAGTTAGGGACAAATTTTGGCATTTTTACCTTTACAAAATACCTTGCATACATTATATTCTCTCCACTCACACAACCACCATCCTAACTGAAGTTCATATAATCTCTTACCTAGACAATTACAATTTAATTCCTCTACCTACCTCCTCTCTACATGCCAGTCTAACCTCTCTTCAGCTGCCAAGGTGATTTTCCTGATGTATTATTTTGTCTCTCTACCGAATAAACTCCAATGCCTTGCAACGGCTGCTAGGACCAAATACAAAGTATACTGTTGGATATCTAAGTCTCTTTACAACCTAGTTCTTTTCTGTTTCCAATCTTATTATATTTGATTCCCTCATAATCTATTGTTGTTTATTTATTTCATTCATAAACCTAGTTGGGGTTTTCTTGGCAAAGATACTGGAGTGGTTTGCCATTTCCATCTCAAGCTCATTTTACAGACAAAGAAACTGAGGCAAACAGGGTAAAGTGACTTGTCCTGGAACACACAGCTTAAAAGTCTCTGAGGTCATATTTGAACTCAGGTTTTCCTGAGTTGGGGCCCAGTGCTCTATCCATTGCACTACCTAATTGCTGCCTACTCTACAATCCAACTATGATGACCTACTTTCATTTCTTCACTCAAAATTCTGCGTCTCCCACCTCTGTACCTTTGGTTTGGCTTACTTCTATTCCCAAAGACACACCTACCTCTTAGCTTCCTTGATTTCTTTCAAGACTGCTGAAATTCTGTTCTCTGCAGGAAACCTTTCCTGCCACCCCCAAATACTAGTCCTTTCCCTCTGACATTGTTTTCTCTCTACTCTGTGGGGGAAGTCTATGTTGCCTCATAGATTAGTGAAGGTACCTAGTTATTTACATGCAATTTCTCCTATTAGAACAAGAGCTCCTTGAGAGAACGAGCTACTTTTTCCTTTCGTCACATCCATAGTACTTAACACAATGCCTGGTCCACAGTAAGAACTTAACAGATTCTCACTGACTGACTGACATTCTGTGCATCTCCTGTGCAGGAATCATAGTAGAACATAGAAAAGTATCTGGCAGAATGAGAAATTATGAACGAGTTATTGTGTGGAAGAATCATTCACATCACTGAAATCACATGTCCATGGAGGCACCTGCTATCTGTATCATGATTCAAGGTCTGCAAAGCATTTGTCTACTTTATGTCACTGAATTCTCACAAGATCTCTTTAAGGCAGGGAGAAGAGGTTTGCTTATTTTCTGAAGGAATAGAGGTTGAGTTTGAAAGAGGTCAAAGTACTTTCCAATAGAGGAACACTTTGGTACTTTGGGTAACATACCCCAAACTGCCAGTAGGTAGACCATAGGCCAGGAAAGAACCTTGAGAGGTTATCTCATCAGACCGCAAGACACTTCAACTGTCCCAGACAAATGAAAACTTAGTTTCTTTTTAAAGGCAATCAAAGAGCTTAATTCAGGAGCCCATTATAGTGGCAGGAAATTCTTCCTCTCTTGGTCCCAAACACTACTTCCCACATAGCCTTTCTCACTTTGAGTTTGTATCAGGTTCTATCCTCAGTGGATGACAAATTATATAAAAAAAATAAATTCTATCATTGTGTGGCCTTCATTAACATTTCCATTTGAACCACTAGTTGTACTGCATAGATTCACAAATGAAGAAATAAAACACTTTCATAAGTTACTAAAAAACAAAAAGACCTCTCCAGCAGAAAAATAAATATTTCAATGACTGCATTGCAGAAACTCAGCATAAAGAAAAGATTCATCTTTTTTTCTACTGGGTCTGAAGAATCAGGTGTGGGGCTAACCTAATATTGGGTTCAGGTATCTCTGATCACGACCTTTTGCATTTTTTTTTACTTCTCTTGACTGACCTTTGATTCAGGACTATACATCTTTAGACAACTTAAAAGGAAACAGAAAGGTAAAGAAAATAATCCACAAATCACATAATTGAGTTTTGGCATTAAGGCTAAAAGGTAATAATAATTTACGTAACACTTTAAATCTCACAAAACACTTCATATGTTATGTCATTTGATTTTCAGGTAGGTACTTTCATATTCACATTACAGATGAAGAAACTGAGGCTGAAAGGCTAAGTGAATTACCCAGGGTGTTTTAGTAGTAAGAGTCTGAATCAGGATTTGAAGCAAATGGGTTAATAAATGAATGAATATTCACTCATTTATTAATCCTTTATATTATGTCAGGTACTATGTGTATGTGTTATTGGTCAGAAATACAAATGCAAGGTAGAGCATTTTTGTCCTCAAGGAGCTTATATTCTAACGGTGGAAGACAACATTAAGGAAGAGGTGCCCCTAGAAGGGTGAGGTGAAAGGAATTAGTGGAGCTATGGGGGAATCAAAGTATATACCTTTTCCAGAACAATGGAAGTACTGATTTGATGACAGTTACCAGAGTATGGGGTGAAAGGGAAAATGGTTGGGGAGAGAATTATATGGTCATCTCATAGATTAATGAAATGACTGAGTGCCTGGGGCTTATTAGCTGAAGAAAGAAAACAAACTAAGAGTAGCCCTTCTAATGTGGAGCAGGGTGCTGGTGAGAACCTGAGTTTTACAGCCTTTGTTTCACCTAGCAAAATCTAAAGGATTGAGTGAAGAGTTTCAACCTAAAATTATCTTGGCTTGAATTCTGTTATCAAGGTTCCAGTTCTACTAAACAGTGCCATAAATTCAAGCTAGTCTATCCCTCAGGATGGGATTGACCCCTTGATTAGACATCTTTTCCTATTATATGTCATAAAGGGACAGAAGAAAATTTGGATGGATAGACCTAAAGAGAGGAATACCTTTCCCAAGATATTTACTTCAAATTTTTTAGTTCAAATTATGGCAGAGAGATATTGTAGATAAGTGGAGGGAGAGTAGGTAGATCTCAGAATTAGGAAGAAATGGATTCAAGACCTGTCCCTGACAAAGATTAGTAGTGTAATCCCGGGAAAATCATTCAAAGTGCCCCGGAAATTCTCTGAATGTTAAGTGGTGAAATGGTTAACCTACACTGGAGAGAGTTTTCACATCAGCAATTCCCAAGACCAATGAAATTTCAGGTTTGCAGAAAAATACTGGAAACAATTTGGATTTTGCTATTAAATGAGATAATTGACTACTAAATTGGTTTCTTTTTTTCCAGATAAAACATCTTGAATTACTTTTAAAAACTGTCACAAAATAGCTATCTCAAATGATTCCTTTATTATGATATAATTGCTAATCCCAATTTTTATGTACTAAGCTAGATGTTAGAGATGATAAGATAAGAGGCATAGTTAGTTTGTCTTTCCTGAGTACAGAATCATTATCCATGATCTTAATGGGTTTATAATTTAAAAGAACCATAGAATATCAGAGCAAAAAGGGGTCCTGGACACCAGCTAGTCAAACCCCCTTTTTTAGCAAATGAGGAATCCAGGGCTCAGAGAAGGGAAACAATTTGCCTCAATTAAACCTTAAAGCAATAACAGGGTAGAACCCCAGTTTCCAGAATCCTATCTAGTGCTATTTATTTTTCACCTATGAACACAAGGCATCTGCCTTTATATGTTTGCATAAAAACGGGCAACATGGTGGGACATGGTGACATTTGGAGTCTGAGGAACTGGATTTGATGGCTAGCTCTGTCACTTACTACCTGGGTTATATCTCTTCTCTGGGCTTTAGGTTTCCCACATGAGTGCTGGAAACAACACAGAAGGAAGCCAGCAGATCCAGGAAAACAATGTGTAAAGTGACAGTAACATTGTAAAGAAATACAACTTTGCAGGATGCAAGAATTCTGATGAATGCAGAAACCAATCATGTATCTAGAAGAGCTATGATTAAACTCAGCTCCTGTCAGAGAGGGAATAGACATGAGGTATGGAAAGACCAACACATTTTCAGATGTGGCAATTGTGTGGATTTGTTTTGCTTGATTATAATTATTTGTTAGAAGGTTATGATGGGGGATAAGACCAAGCTGAGGCCTTTGTCCCTTAGACCAGGAGGGCTTTGGTCTCACTTGTCTGAATGGCCCTGGAAAGCCTGACCTTGGGGGCTCCTTGGATTCTCCTTTCTTGATTTAGCATTTCTTTGATATTCCTCCCTTTGATTCTATTACTGGTCACTTAGCATTCTCTTGAGGTCCAAGTGACCCAGCCAGGATTGTGTATTGTCTGGACTATCCACCACTCCCATCAGGATCCTCCCTGGCTTTGATCTACTTTCCAGGTTGACTTCCCCTATCAAGACCATCCCTGGGACCCCAGAGTACTTGGTGACACCCAGATTTTTCCTTTGGTCCTTTTCTGTATTTAAGTTCCATCTCACCTCCATGAAGGCACTCAGCTTTAATCCAGCACACACCCTGTCTAGCTGAGACTCTATCTGACCCACTTGTCAATACAAGTGTTACAAAAGGTTAGGCTCCTTAAGAGCCAACCCAGTATGGCAAATCTTTAATAAACTTTGCTTTTCTTTGATTTTAAGAAGACTTGTGTCGAATTCATTCAAGCAGGACCTGGAGTGTTGGTATTTTGGAGTCCCCTTGTGACCCCAAACCTCAACAGTTAGGCCTGCTTTTTTTCCTCTTAGTTAATGGTTTTGAGTAGAGGGGTTAGGAATGGTAATGTTCTCCTCCACCACCAAAAAAAAGACAGTCAATGAAACATTTTTTATAAATGAACTGAAGATGATATAACTTCAGATGGAAGGACAGATAAGCAGTACAATTTATACACTACTTTGAAAAAGCACAACCAATATGAAAAAGAAATAAATAATCTTTTTTGTATTATACTACCAATATGGAAATGCTCTCTTTCATAATGTTTAAGTTTAGAATTAAAAAAAAAATAAATGGAGTGGAAAAATGACAAAGTTGAAACAGACGACTTCCACAGATCCTGTAATTTCTATTTCTTTAAAATCATGAAGGGCATATGTATTTATAATAAAAGGACAGTGTGTGTATGTGGTGTGTGTGTGTGTGTGTGTGTGTGTGTGTGTGTGTGTGTGTGAAAAGAAAAAAAAGCAAGGAGAAAGAGGACAGGAAGGGAGCAAATAAAACCAGACTTAACACAGATCTGGCTAATGAACCAGTGGGCTTGTCGAATTCCGAAGAATAATGCAAGTGCAGGATTAAGTTATCACTATTCTTCTTCCTCTTGCAAACAACAACAAAGGTCCATTTGTGTTCCCTAAAGAACAACGCAATCTGAGCTCTGCTTTCCTCACCTGGAAAATGAAGGAAGTTGAGCTGAAGATGTCTAACACCCACCTTCCCCTTCTTTCAAACTGTTAAACGTTGCTCCCGAGCCTCACAGTTTCAGGGAAGGAAGGATGCATTGACCAAACTTTCAAGGGCCACAACGTCTGAGCAATTCTCAAGTACCCTATAGGTACACTCAGACTTCCTGATATCTGATCTAATTTCTAAGCAGCCTTGCTTACTGAGACTTGGAAGAAAAGAGTGATTGTTTCTTTGGCCAAGATACTTGGGTTGAAACGGTAACTTGGGTATTTATTTACTAACTACATGGCCATGGACCAATCACTTGAAATATCAGAGCCTCTGTTTCCTAATCAGCAAAATGGATATAATAGTAATTATACTAGGGTATTTATTGGGGCTATTTTAAATGAAGTGCTATATATCTATAAATTAGTAGCAGACTTGACAGATGTCCACTTAGTAATAAAAACGGTCCTACTAGTTGCTGCTGTTTTGACCCTTCCTGACCTTATGGACTCTGTCCACGGGGTTTTCTTGGCAAAGATCCTGAAATGGTTTTCCATTTCCTTTTCCAGTGTGTCCCCATTTTACAGATGAGGAACTGAGGTAGACAAGGATTAACTGACTTACCCAGGGTCATACAAGTAGAAGTATCTGAACCCGGATTTGAATTCAGATCTTCTGACTCATCAGAAGAATGGGATAGTATAGTGGAAGGAACATTGCATTAGTAATCATACAATAATTAAATTAAATACATAATTCCAGCTCTCCCAAGTGCTAACTTTGTGATCCTGGACAAGCTGATTCTCCTCTATGGGCCTCAGTTTCCTTATCTGTAAAATGAGGAGGCTTGGACTAGAGGATCTTTATCATCCCTTCCAACTCTAGAACTGTGATCCTTTAAAACTTTTATTGAAGAACCTCACATTTTCAATTCTAAGCAGGCAATTCTTGCATGTTACTATCTCAGGACCAAATCAAAGGCTAGAATACACTGCTGCTGGTAATAGTAGATGAGGACATTTATCAGGGTTGACTCTCTGTGACTATTTGCCTGTTTTAATAGTAATCTTACATTTGTTATTTCCTATCAAATTAAAATCTTTTAAGAGCATAAGGACAGATGATAATTGCAGGGATGAGAAAGTCTGTTTTCTCTAGAAGCATGCAAAAATAACCAACTCACATTACCAAAAGGACCTCTAGAAAAACCTCCTAATTAACAAGCAAACTGGAGTGATAAACCAGATTTTTATGACACTATAATCACTGTGGCTAATTGTGTTCTTTCTCCTTTTTATAGGATGAAGGGGATTTAAAAGGCTTTCAAGAATACACTTCAACTATTAGATATTTTAATAAAACATCATTTTGTACATATTATTAGAATGGAAGCAAGCTGTTAGTAAGAATAAAGGATTACAGGATATATGCTTAGCTATTATTCCAGAGGGTTAAAGAAATTCTGCATTAGTACAGAAATAGGTAAAAGTATAGTACACTAGAGAAGAATATTGACATTTCTAGGCAAAATAATACTATGAAAAGTACAGAGGAACCCAAACATCCTACTTTTATTCCATCAGTGATCCAAAGGGGGCACTAGAGTGAACAAGGGGAAAAAAAGATCAAAACAGAAATTTCACCAGTTCCTTCAGGTAGCCTATGGCCAAACCAAAATAGAGCCAGAAGATTCAGATACTTAACAGAGGGTCTTTCAAATGAGTTCAGCACAAATGCAGTCAAAAAGACCAGAGGGTTCTCTACTCAGGAGTACCTCAAAGGACTCTTTTAGAGAAAACTCTAGGGAGTTAATACCTCTTCAGTGTCCTGACCATAGAAGATCCTAATAGGAACGAAGTGGCAATATTTTGATTGAAAAAGGAGCTGAAAAGGCAGAGATGAGACTGTGTCCCTCCCTATTAAAGAGCCTTGGGGAAGATTGATGACCACCTAATGCTCTGATCAGGGATATCCTAGAGAGCTTTGGCTGGGAACACTAAAGATGCAATACTAGATAGGTGGAAGTCCTAGTAGGAACCCAAGACAAAAAATTTCAGACAAAAAAATTTTGATTATCCTATTTAAGAATACGGGACTGAGTGGATCTTAGTCTTGTCAATAAGTCCTAAATCAAGAACTCAAGCTCGAACATATTGTGAAAAAAATGTGAGTCAAGATTCATCCAAGAGGAACAACTAGAAGATAATATTCAGCAATAATCACAATCAGAGAATGAGAAAATAAAATGGCTTGACCATAGAACAATAAGACTATCTGGAATAAATTAATAAAAAATGAAAGTTATTAAGGAAAGATATGGAAGGGAAAATTAATGGTGTTGAACAGAAGCTAGTAAACTTTACTTATGAAAGAAACTTTCTTTAATTGATAAATGGTTAAAGGATATGAACAGATAATTTTTAGACAAAGTATTCAAAACTACCTATAGTCATAAAAAATTGTGCTAAATCACTATTGATGAGATAAATGCAAATTAAAAACACTGAGTGACCACCTCACACCTGTAAGATTAATTAATATGACACAAAGGAAAATGACAAATGTTGAAGGGGATATGGAGAAGTTAAAACACTAATGTGTTTTATTGATAAAGTTGTATACTGATTCATTCATTCTGGAAAGCAATTTGGAACTATGCCTTAACGGCTATAAAACCATGCATACCCTTTGACCAAACAATACCACTACTAAGTATATATTACAAAGAGACAAAAAAATAAAAAAAAAAGAGGGACTATGTGTACAAAATATTTATAGCATATATTTACTGGTGGTAAAGAACTGGAAATTGAGAGGATGCCCATCAATTGGGGAATGACTGAAAAAGTTGCTGTGTAAGATCATGATGGAATGCTATTGTGCTTTATGAACAGGATGCTCTCAGAAAAAAAAAAAAAACATTGAAAGTCTTGAATGAACTGATACAAAATGAAGTGAGCAGAACCTGAAGAGCATTTTACATATTAACAGCAATATTGTATGATGATCTACCATGGATAACTTGGCTATTCTCAGAAATATAATGATCCAAGACAATTATGTAGGATTTAGGATGAAAGGTGCTGTCCTTCTCTAGAAAAAAGAACTGGGAGAGCTTGAAAAAAGATCAAAAATATTTTTTTCTTTATTTTCTTTGGGATTTGTTTGTGCTGTCTTTCACAGAATGACTTACATGAAAATGTGTTTTTCATGACTATGAATGTATAAACCATGTCAAATTACTTGCATTCTCAGTGAAGGGGGGATTGAAGGGAGAGAGAATTTTGAACTCAAAATTTGAAAAAAAGAGAACGTTAAAGTTGTTTTTACATGTAATTGGGAAAAATAAAATATTAAATAATGTTAAAAAAAGCTCCCTGAAAATTTGAATGGACCTATCAGAAATCAATGTTTCCACAGGTTCAACTTTTTAGCCAAGATAATGGAGTAGAAAAGCGCTTAGCTGAGCTCTCCCAACATTCCATTTAAAATCACTTTAACATAACACCTCAAATCAAATTATGGTAATGGCAGAGCCAACAAAAGATCAGAGACCTTCTTCTAGCACAAGACACCATAAGAGGTCAGAAAAAGAGTTCTGTGACATGAGGAGGAGACTGGCCTGAGGCCCATGTGGATGATATACCAGTGGTAAGAGTAGGTGGTGATGAGAGCAAAAGCAGTGCAAAAGATTGAGCAAATACCACATTAAAGGAGTGGAGGGCTTAGATTACAATATTCTGGAACACAAAGGACCTGGGATTATGACCAAGAAAAACCTACTCAGCAGAACTGAGTATAATCCTTCCATGGAAAAATAGATATTTAATGATATAGAGGCCTTCCAAGTATCTCCGATTAAAATACCAGAGTTGGATAGAAAATTTGATTTTCAAATACAAGACTCAATAGAACCATAAAAAGGTAAACATGAAAGAGAAATCATAAAGGACTCAAAAAAACCAAACTATTTAAAATAATTGCAAGTTGAAGTGATGTTCATCAAACAGGGAATGGATAAACAAGTTGTGGCATATGATTTGATGGAGTACTACCGTGCTATAAGAAATGACAATGGGGTGGTTTCAGAAAAACACATGGCAAGACCTATGTGAACTGATAGAAAAGGAAATGAAAAGAAATAGGAAATCATTGTGAACATAGCAATGTTGTAATAATGATCAACTGTGAAAAATTTGGCTACTCTGATCAATAAAATGATCTAAGATAATCCCAAAGGACTCACAATGAAAAAAATGCTACCTACCTCCAGAGAGAGAACTGATGAACTCTGAGGGCAAATTGAAATACTATTCCCTAACTTTATATTTTTCTTGCTTTTTTGAAGTATGACTAATATGGAAATATATTTTGTATGATTTCTTATGTATATTTGATATATTGCTTGTTTAGTGAGTATAGGGCATTAGAGGAGAGAGGCAGAGATTTTGGAACTTAAAAAGAAAAGAATTTTAAAAATAACTAATGAATTACAATTTTAAGATACAAATAATATGGTTAAACTGTTTACCTTTCTATTTGGGAAGATAATACAAGAATCCTCTAAAAATTTTATCACTGTTAGGGATTTAGAAGAATTTCATATAGAAAGGGGATGTGGGAATGAGTCAATTACGTTGGGATGATGTCAAAAATGGATTTGTGAGAAAGGAAAATTATCTCCCATAAAAGAGGTACACAATGATGAGTTTTTACATTGGAGGGGAAATGGGGGGGACAGAAAATGCTTGAACTTTGCTCACATTTAAAAGTGTTCAAAGAGAGATATATATACACATAATATACATATATTGGAAAGCAGATAAAGTAATTCAATGGTCAGAAGCAAAATAGATTTTAGAGGAGAGTCAGGATAAAGGAGGGAAACAAGAATAAACACAAGAAAACAGAATGGAGGGAAATGTACAGTCAGTAATAATAACTATGGGTGTAAATGCAATGAAATCACCCATAAAAAGGAAGCAAATAGCATAATGGATTAGAAACTAGAATCCAATAATATGCAGTTTGTAAGATATACACTTGAAACAGAGAAACACACACAGAGTTAAAATAAGAAACTGTAGCTGAATCTATTACACTAAATTGATGTACTCGTTTCGTGCCATGACTTTACTTACTTAAGAATTTTTTTACAGAGCTAGGAAAAAAAGTACCAAAAGTCAAGTAGAAAACAAAAGGTAAAAATATTAAGGGAATTAATTTTTGAAACAGTCTAGTACTGACTAAGAAAGAGAGTTCAGGTATGCAACATAGAGTAGTAAGTGACCATAGTAATCTAGAGTTTGATAAACCCAAAGATCCAATCTTTTGGGAGTAAGAACACAACATTTAACAAAAATTGCTAGAAAAAGTGGAAAGCAATTTTGTAGAGACTAGGCATAGAATAAGGTCAAAATGGATACACGAGTTAGAAATAAATGTTGACATCATATATAAAATAGGGAAGTAGGGAAAAATGTACCTGTCAGATCAAAGGATAAGGGAAGAGTTTATGATCACAGAAGAAATACAAAGGATTATAGAAAGCAAAATAGATATTTTTGATTACATGATATTTTCTTTCTTGCACAAACAAAACTCATGCAGACAAAGTTAGAAGGAACACAGGAAACTGGCGGGGGGGCTGAATTTATAACAAACTTCTCTAATAAAGGCTCCATTTTAAAAATATGTAGGGAACTGAGTCAAATTTATAAAAATAATTCATTCCCCAGTTGATAAATGGTCAAAGGAAATGGACAGGCAGTTTTCTGAAGAAAAATGTTCAAAGAATAATTAATTATAATATGACTTAAATTATTTGCAAATACAGAAAAATAAGAGGACTTCCCAAATTCCTTCAATGATACATCAATGTTTTTGTTACCAAAGCCAGAGAGAGAGACAAATGAGAGAAAGAAAACTATTAGTGAATACCTCTGACTATTAATGCAAAAATGAATACAATATTTCACAGAAGAGGGTCCTATTAACATATTTTACATTATAGCCATGGTGTGCCACATTAGGAATATAGACTGTACTCAATACTAAGGAAACTGTAAACATAATATACTATATTAGCAAAAATTATGAGACTGAGGCAAGGGTCATCAAAATGCCTGATCAGGGGCAAACCATTCATATCAGAAAGAGACTAGGTCAAAGTCCAATCAGTAGTAGGATTGGACCCTGAATTGCTTCTACACTACCAAATTCTGGGTAAGATAATGAGTTTCATCCTCAAACAACCTACAGGAATCATCAGTGTTTCTGTATATTGCACTAACACCCAGAAAGAAGAAGACTTATAAAGGGAAATTTCATTAAACATGATTAATTATCTACATACCAAGATATACACAGGAAACATGGGAATACAATTATAAAATATTCTTTTCGGAAATAGAACTGAATATTTGCCAGTATGTGAATTGTTCACAGCTATCCCAATTAAATAAAATTAAATAAAAATGCTAATGCTACCTAAATTAATTTACTATATCAAATTACAAAATATTTCTTTACATAGCTGGGAAAGTAATAATTTATTTTAAAGGACAACAGATAACAAATTATCAAGGAGAATGAGAAGGGGAGAAGGGAAAAGGATGTTGGCTTAGCAGGTACAGATATTAAAATATGCTACAAAGCAATAATTATTAACACTATTTGACCCTGGTTAAAAATAGAAAAGATGATGGGGTAAAGACACACCTTCTGGGCTAAATACTCACCTTTCCCATGTCTAGAAGCCCTCTAGGCTCCATCTCTAAGAATCCCCTTCTTTCAAAACACAAGTCAGGTTCACCTTCTAGATGAGGTCTTTCCTAATCTGCTCATTTGCTAGTGTTCACTCCCTTGCATTTACTGCTCAGTGAACATGTTGTATTCCCTCGACATACTGTATGCTCCCTGCAGTCAGTGACTGTTTTCATTTTTATATTGGTATTTCCAGCAAATGACTTTAAAATACAATTTTTAAGAATTCTCTTCTGTAAATAACAGCTCTTAATTTGCCTTCTTTGTAAATTTAAACCATCCAGGTCCCATGCTTGAAAGATGATATCTCTGAGAAAAAATGAAAATCAGATTTAGAAGAGAGTAGGTTTTTGGAGGAGAATTTAGCTCCTAAATAAACAAAAAAAAATTTGGAGGAAAGGGCTGATTCTTTGGCGTTTGATTACGAGAAACTTCGTATTTACAACAGACATTTTTTGAGCCTTTACTCTGAGTTATACCACAAGGATATAGAATTCAACTACAAGGGCCCTGCCCAAAAGGTCCTTAAAGTTTTTGAGGGGGAGAGAAGATTCTAATTTAAAAGAAAAATATAAGGCAAGGATGAAAAAGTCATTCAATAAAAAATAATGCATGGTAGCAAGTGTCAAGTGAGTATAAGAGACACTGAAGACTATAGACACGGAGCAGAGTTCACTGTCCTAGATAACACTAATGGCCAAAGCCCCCCCCCCCACCAAAGAGATAAATATATTGAATAATTTCTAGTTTAAAAAGATGATCTGTGGTCAGTTCACTAAACAGACTTGCTATCACTCAGCCAAATAAAACATTAATAGAATACTTGGAAGATTTATCTTCCAAAGGAAATATTGGTTCAAGTGTGCATTTTCTTTCTTTCCTTTTTGAAAAATCCATGATTGTTATTTATGGCATCCTTCTGGATAAAATCAACACCATCAGCTGATGGCATTTGGAGGTCAAGCCAAATTTAGGAGACCTACGGTTTTCTCTCAGTCATTGCCAACACTGAAGTACAAAGTAAATGAGAAAAATTTAGGAAACATCTTTAGCAGCATAGTAGACAAATGGAAGAGAGTCAGAAAGTGTTTGAACAAATTCTCCACCCCTGCCAAACTCCTTCATTAGCTAGCCCCTGAACATTTCATCTCTTTCCTTCATGGCTTTGCACAATCTCTCTCTCATGCTTATAATTCATTTCCTCCTCACGTTCTCCTGTACAGATCCTTAGGTTCCTTCAAGATCCAAACCCAGGGTTACATCTTATAAGACCCTTTCTGCTTCCCTTGTTATCAGTAGCCCTACACACACATACACACACACACACACACACACACACACACACACACACATATATATATTGGTTTAAATGTTGCGACTTCACTGAGTAAAATATAAACTCCTTGAGAGATGAAACTGCTTTTCCTTTTTTTCCTTTGTATATTTAAGCAGTTATCAACCTGCCTTGCAGGTTGGTTGCATAGTGGTTGGTATGAAAAAACTGCTTTCTGACTTGGGCTTAGCCCATATCTCTCATAATCTTGGGACATCAAATGACTTGGCTAAAGTCAAAATCTAAGTTAGAAACTAAGACAGGATAAGTCAGGTTCAACTCCAGAGCTCTTTAAATTAAATCATGATATCCCATTCCCTAGATTCAGAGTTTTTAACCTAGGATCTGTGGATAGTTTTCAAACACTCCATGAACTTGGATCAGAATAAATTTCATATTTATTTTAATATAATTGGTTTTCCTTATAATCCTCTACATTTTATTTTATGAATGTAAAAGCTTTATTCTAAAAATTGTCTCTGGGTTTCATCAGACTGCCAAAGAGGCTGGGGGGAAGGAAAGCAAAGTCTTTATTAAGCAGCTACTATGTGAAAAGTACTATGCTAAAGCCCCTTATAATTATTTTCTCAAGTGTTCATGACACAGAACAGGTTAAGAATATCTGGCTTGGATGGATGTACATTGCAAGACATTCAAGTCCAACAAGATGTTTGGGCTATAAGGGAAAATAATTTTTCTGACCTTTTTCAAGGTCATTCTGTCTCTTGTTCCTAAAATAAACATCATTATCACCATTATCATCGTCATCATTGAGCATGCATTAAGCATCTAGTAATATGCTTCTTGGCACATTTTTCTTAATATGTAAAATAGTTATTTGTTTATGGGTCTAATTTCTCCTGAGCAGTTCAGTGGTGCAGTAGATAAGAGTGCAGGTCCTGGAGTCAGGAGGAGTTGAGCTCAAATTTGATCTTGGACACTTACTATCTGTGTGACCCTGGGCAAGTCATTTCATCTTATCTTTCTCAATTTCTTCATCTTTAAAATAAGCTGGAGAAGAAGGAAACAGCAAACCACTCTCGTATCTTTACCAAGAAAACCTCAAGTGGGATCACGAAGAGTTAGATACAATGGAACAACAAAACAGAACTAATTTCTTCTATTAGAATTCTAGCTTCTGGAGAGAAAGGATTGGATCAACATAGGGTAGTGCATAGAGTGTCAGTCTCTGAATTAGAAAAGAGGCAGAAAGAAAGGAAGGTGGAGTAAGAAGCCTTACCTTTTACAAATGGCGGCTGTGTGACTCTAGGAAAGCCATTTCATGTCTTAGTTCATGCTCAGATTTAGGCAACTCT
The DNA here is from genome assembly GCA_023548195.1 of Bettongia penicillata ogilbyi. Taxonomy (NCBI): domain Eukaryota; kingdom Metazoa; phylum Chordata; class Mammalia; order Diprotodontia; family Potoroidae; genus Bettongia; species Bettongia penicillata. The sequence goes on from JAJHZJ010000453.1 coordinate 21,062,106, forward strand.
TTGTGACTGTAAATGGCAGTGAAATTTATTTGCATTTGTAAAGGGAATTTCCTCATCCAAGGGTTCTTTATACTAATGCAGTCAGTGAGTCAGTATTGTCTCTTTTTTTATCTTTTATATCTAAGACAGCACTCTATAATAGGCACTTATTGATTTCTGAATTTTGAAAATAATATACCATATATTTGTAAACTACATCATACATTGAAAATGTACTTTACATGCAGTTTAATTAGATTCAATCCCCACAAAAACTCCTTGAGACAATATTGATTGATATAGAAATTAACCCCATTTTATAGGTGAAAAAACTAGTGTTCATAGTTAAGAAGGACTTCTATGAAAAAAACTAAGGGGGAAGGCTTCATTTCTCTGTTGTGTATCTATGTCAAATATTTGTATAGCTTTCACAAGGCAGAAAACATTCAAAAAATATTCAAGAACCAAGATCCAGTACATACAGAATATCTACACCTCACTATTTTCCTTATTTCTTATTTTCCTATTCACTCCCTTCCTGAATTCCTTTCTGTATTTGGGTATTTTCAGTTATACTTTTCCATGATCTCATTCTCTCATATCTTTAGTATTCATTGCTATAAGGTGTTTCTTTTTTATTTTTTTTCCTGTCCCAACCTTTTCTTGATTTAAAATACTTGAAATGCCAAGTCAAATGAAAGCCATTCATCTACAAAAAAAGAGTTTGTAGAAATGCAGAAATTGGGCCACTTGCTAGAACAGGCTGAATCAATGTCCAAAGGTATCATTAGATGTTCAACAACATAACAATTCTACTGAGTCAGTTCTGTGGTCTCTCCTGAAAGTGGTCATTTGTCCTAGTCCAAATTGAGCTGTATATCTGGTTTTCAAAGCTGTTTGCTCATAAATATCTTTCGAATTTTTGAATCTGCAAAGTGGTGATAAAATTAATCAGGCCTTCATTTGAAACACTTGAATGATGACCGTACTTCGCTAGATGCAGGATGCCACACAACTCGTTAAGAAAAAAATAATCACGAAAACATTCTATTACAAAATCTTCTTCTTTTGTAATCTTAGTGTGGTCTTTTTATCCATCAAAATGGTCTGCTCCCACCTGAGCCTGCCAGGAAAAGGCATTATTCCTGCCAGGTAGATGGCAGCACATATGGAAGATTATAAATCATTTTGTCACTCTGAGACAATCACAAATTCATCAGTTCCCAGAGGAGACAACATTATATTATAAAACCCAACTCTGCTTCTTCATAATGTGATCACTGTCACGAAGTCACAGGCTATACTGGGGATGATGCTTATCATTCTCATAATAGTTTAATTTTAAAAATTACACTAGTGATCCTTTTTTATCATTGGACTGGTAATTGGATTGGAGAATGTTAAAACTGAAAGGACCTTAGAGGTCATTCGTTCACTTGTTCATTGAGTCATTCGTTCATTCAGTATTTAATGTGCATTCTGTGTGGAATTCTAGAGAACAAAGACAAAATGAAAACATTCCCTGTTCTTGAGAAGTTTGTGTTCTGTGACATCTCTTATAGTCTACACCTTCTGCTCAAGGAATTTATAGTCTATTACCCAGTTTAGTCTCCCTATTTTATTGGATAAAGTTATAATCATGATACTAATACACATTTATATCTTACTTTAAGGGTTACAAAGTACTTCCTCACCTTACCCTTTGAAAATGGAAAGCCTAAGTATTTCCCCTCACTTTATAGGCAGAGAAATGAAAAATCAGAGAGATTAAGTGATTTGTCCAAAATTGGGGAAGGGACACATACCCCGTTCTTCTGATTCCAAACCATGTATTATCATTCTACGAGTCTAGTTAGTAACAGAACTAGGCCTAGAAATTAATTTTCTTAACTTTAAAAATTACTTTATTTCCATTATATTAGAAACATTATTTTTTTATGAAAGGAATACTTTTTATCATACCTCTTCTATAAGATTTTATTCAATACAACAAATATAATTTCTTTTCCTTCTTACAGGAACATCCCATGCATCTTTACAGATTGTCCTCTATGTAACTGTGTTTTCCACATTGAAAAATGCAAAGATTAGGCAATGACCCAAGAAACATCACATTCAAAATAAGATAGGCAATACTACTTTCCAATCTGACTCTCTGAGGTTGGTGGATTATCTTCCAATTCTTTAAGGACCAGCTTGGGGCTTAGCCCCCACCTGTCTCATTTGGCTCCTTTTAGGTTCACTCAAACTTCAATTGTTGATACCTTCCTAAAACTACTGGTGTCTCTCTTGGCTCAAGATCCAGAATAATGAGACAGAGTGAATTCTGAGGGGATGTGCTGGGCACAGTATGGTGTCTGCCATCTTCACAGCTTGTCTTTGGGTCTACTAGCATGCAGTAGTGTCATGTAGTACAAGTAAAATTTCCAGGGTGCTTTGGCATGGGTATGCCCCCAAGCCCAGTGCACTATCACCTGAGCTGTTGAGCTCAACATAGGTCCTCCCATGAACTGACACAGGAGGCTTAGGTCTTCCCTACTTTAGAAGAACAACTGTGTCATCAAAAAACTATTTTTATCTTCAGTCATAAAAATGACTGACTGCTGCCCTACTTTTGACACATAGAAGAACTGCACACTAAAGTTTCCTCTCTAAAAGCAGGTAGGTGGCACAGCAGATAGAGCACTGGGTCTGAAATAAGGAAGATAAGAGTTTAGACCAGGTCTTGGTAGCTCTGTGACCTTGGGCAAGTCATTTAACCTCTGCTCATCTCAGTTTCCTCATTTATAAAATGGTCATAATAATTATATCTACTTGCCAAGGTGGTTGTGAGGCTATTATAATATAATACTTATAGAGTATTTAGTATAGTGCTTGGCACATAGTGATATATAAAATGCTACTATTGTTATTAAAACCTCCAAAGGAAGAAAAAATTTGTAAGATTTTATATGTATTAATTACAGCTATCAAAAACCATAAATCAATATGAGTTACTCATCAATAAATATTTATTATCTAATATGTGCCATGTACTTTGTCAAGTTCTGGGAATATAATGAAAGGTTAAAATAAAACAAAAAATAAAACAAAAAACCCAGTCCTTACTCTCAAGGAAGGTAGGTAGGTGGTGCAGTTAATGAAGTGCCTGGCCTGGAGTCTGGAAGACTCATCTTCCTGAGTTCAAACCTGACTCCAGATGTTTCCTAGTTGTGTGACCCCAGACAAGTCACTCAATCCTATTTGCCTCAGTTTCCTCATGTGTTAAATGAGCTGGAGAAAGAAATGCCAAACCACTCCAGTATCTTTGCCAAGAAAACTACAAACAGGGTCATGAAAAATCACACACAGTTGAAACAGCTACACAATACTCTCAAGGAGCTTACAGAGGAGAAAACTTGCAAACTACTTTCAACAAAAATGGTATTTTAAATAAGATCTCTGTCACCCAAAGGATACAAATTAGATTACCTGAGTTTTTTTAAACATATCTCCTTAGCCATATGTGAATCAACATAACATAATAGGAATTATTTTGGGAAATAATGACATATTAGATATACTCATTTGATCTGCCTGGGGATACTCTTAATGGGAGAGATAAGAGTTCATTTAGGATAGAAGCAAAAGAAATAAAACCAAAATAAACAAATACGGGTAAAGAATAAGAAAGACTGGGCAACTTCTAATCAACTCTTCAAAACTTGCACACCAATGGCCCAGGCCATAGTGTTGCCTTATCACTGGAAGCAGCAGTGGGATTTGGCAGTACCCTGGGTGTCTGCTTACGTCCTGGTGAGAGGAAGGGGCTAGAAAAGGTCACCTAAAAGTTGACTGCTTCGCCCAACTCTGGCCTGCTTACTCCAGCAGGCAGGGATGCTACCCTGCAGTCGAAACACACACACACACACACACACACACACACACACACACACATACAAATGAACACAAACTTTTGCAAAGATGAAGGCACTCACTATTGGTAAATGGAATATGCTCATGCTTGTGGACAACATGAAATCTAATAGATCTGAAAGACAAGCAGCTCTTGTTGCAAGAGAACTCAGGAGGTATTGCATTCAAATAGCAGCCTTGAGTAACACAAGGCTGGCAAATGAAGGCCATCTTACTGAATTTATAGCTAAATACATGTTTTCTGGAGAGACTACAGTGAATGGGAATAGTGTGAACTTGGTCTAGACTTTGCAATCAAAACCAGTCTAGTCAACAAACTTGTATGCCTACCCAAAGGAGCAAATGACAGGATCATGATAATGTGACTGCTACTTGCGGGAAAGTACCACTCCACCATCATCAGTGCATGTATTCCTACCATGATGGAACCTGATGAGGTCAAAGAAAAATTCTCTGAAGACCTGGAGATTTTCATCATCAATGTACTGAAAGATGACAAACTTATAATTCTGTATGATTTTAATGAAAGAGTAGGCACAGACCAGCAGACATGACAGGGTGTCCTTGGGAAGAATGGAATTGGAAATAACCAATATTTGTGCATCTCATGACCTTCTCATCACCAACACTGTCTTCTGTTTATCTAAATGCAATAAAATTTCATGGATGTATGCTTGCAGTAAACATTGGCATTTGCTAGTCCATGTCATTGTGAGGAGATGACACAGACAATATGTGAAGGTGATAAAAGCAATGTGTGGCACAGAGTGCTGGACCAAGCCAATATTCACATTCAACAAAAGCAACAGCCCTAAGACAAGAAGACAATATCAACACATTAGAGCAGTTTTCTATTTGTGAACAGCGTGTTGCTAACTTGGAGGGAAAGATGAACCAACACACTGTTGGCAACAGTGGGGCAGAAAAGGAGCAGACAGTTTCAGAGATTTGGTGTACAGCGCCACATTTACTCATCTTGGTCAGAATACTCAAAAGCATCAAGTTTGGAATGATGAAATTGAGGGGGAAATTCAGAAGCTGCTAAATGAAAAAACAAGAACTCCACTGGGTTTACCAGCAGGCTATAGTTTATCCATCTCTAAGAAGGCAGCATTTAATTCTATCATGAGTTAGGTACAAGAAAAGGTTAGAGAGCTACAGGATTCTTGGTTAAGTAAGAATGTAGAAGAAATTCAATTCCATGCTTATTTTGAAATTCCAAAGGGTTCTTATGACACTCTAAAGGCTATTTATGGGCCAAAGACCTATGGTGAATCTCAGCTACTCAGAGTTGATGGAGTCACATTGATTAGTGATAAGGACATGAACCTGGAAAGATGGATTGAACACTTACATAATGCTCTCAACAGATCATCACTCAATGTTGAAGTCAATGACTATGTACATCACATTGAAGTCAATTCAAACTTCCAACTGAAGAAGAGGTTTTTAATGCCATTTGGCTCCTCTCATGTGGCAAACTGCCTGGTGCTGATTCTCCAGCTGAGATCTACAAAGGAGGGGGTCCACTAATCACATGACAGCTGACTAAAATTTTCCAAGTTATATGGCAAGAGGAGGTTATATCCCAGGAGTTCAAGAGGCCTCCATTGCTCATCTCTATAAAGGTAACATAAATAGATTGTCCTGTGACAATCAGAGGGGGCTATCCCTCTTAGACACCACTGGTAAGATTCTTGCGAGAGTCCTTAATCGGCTGATTATTCACCTACTCAAGTAGATGGTCATCTACTTGAGAGCCAGGGTGGCTTCAGAATGGTTGATATGGTATCTGTTGCCCAGCAACTCCAGGAGAAATGCCAGGAGCAGAATAGTGGTCTGTACACAATGTTTGTTTATCTGACCAAGGCCTTCGACACTGGTAATCATGAGGACTTGTGGAAAATTACGGCAAAATGCAGGAGACCAGAAGAGTTTATCAGTCTTGTGCTTCAGTTTCATGATGACATCTTAACCTGGGTTCTGGGTAATGAATTATGCTCTTGAACTGTTCCCAGTCACTAATGGAGTGAAGCAAGAATGTGAACTTACTCCCACACTTCTTAGTATGATATTTTCAGCAATGTTGTCAGATGCCAAGGTCAGCTACCACAATGATAGAGAATTATTTGACTTGGAAAGGCTACAAGCTAAGACTAAAGTGGATGGAGAGATGATGAATGATTCCTCCTTTTCAGATGATTGTGTACTCAATGCAGTCTCTGAAGATGTTATGTAACAAAGGATGGATTGATTCTCTGATGCTTGTGCTAATTTTGGTATAACAATTAGCACCAATAAAACAGAGGTTCTCCACCAATAAGTCCCATTCCATCTATGCATAAACCATTAGTTACAGCAAACAGAGAAAATCTGAATACTGTGGATACATTCACTTCTCTTGGTAGTATACTTTCTAGGGATATACACAGAGATTGACTCATATAGGTTGACTCATGCATGACCACAGCTAACTTACTGGGAGGCTCCAAAGGAAAGCGTGGGAGAGAAGAGGTATTAGACTACCTATCATACTAAAGATCTACAAAGCCACTATGTTGACCTCATTGCTGTGAAACCTGGACAGTATACCAATGCCATACCAGTAAACTGAATTGCTTCCATATGAGTTGTCTTAAGAAGATTTGGAAGATCACCTAGAGAGATAAGATACTAGGTACTGAGGTCCTTTCAAGAGTTAAACTGTCAAGCATTCAGACTCTGTTTCAGAAAGCCCAACTCTGATGGGCTGGTCATATTGTTCAAACACCAAATGTATGTTTGTCTAAAAGAGTATTTTATGGAGAATTCACACAAGTTAGATGTTCACATGTTGGTCAGAATAATGATACAAGGGCACTCTCAAGGTTTCTCTGAAGAACTTTGGGATCCAGTGAGTGATATGGGAGATATTGGCAAAGCATGACCCAGCATGGTATCTCTGCATCAAAGTAGGTATTCTGCTCTATGGATGAAGAGGAATTGCTGTAGTTTCCAAGACACCTGAAGATGTGAAAATTTAGAGACATCTCCAATACAGATAATCTTATGAATTACTTGTGCCCAATCTGTGGTAGTGCCTTCTGAACTCACATTGGACTGATTACTCACACTCAGACACACTGTACCTTGACTTCAACATAGTGATGTCATTTTTGTGCTCTTTAAGAACAAAGGGCAACAACCAACCCACACAAACACATACACACACATTTATCCATATCCACACATACATACATGCATACATATATACATATATATTCATATGTATTTAAATTTACTGACAGAAAATATTGTTTTTATCTAAATATGGGATTTTCAGCCTGAAGTCTAGGAAATTTAAAAAGTTTTTAATGATTACAATTCAATGTAATTCTTTTCCTTTGTAATCCTATATATTTTTTTCATTTAAAACATTATTCTGAGAAGTCCATAGATTTCAAGGGACTGCCAATGGGGTCCATGACACAGAGAATTTTGAGAACTCCTGGTCTAAAGTTAGAAAAAAGAAAAGAAAACTTCTGGTTGTAGTTTAGATTCCAACAAACAAGTATATGTTCTAGATGCAATGTCTGGTCACAGACCTAGGACAGTCATCTAATAAAGCAAAGGTTTGCAATATCTGAATTGAAGAGTGTCCCCATACCAGGGAAATTGTAGAAGCTTTTATTATTTAAGTATATAGCATCAATAAAAAATCCAAAAACATTTATTTTGCAAATCTTATGTGCACTGTGTTAGGCACTATGGATTCAAAGATGAGCTCCACTGCTTTTGATGGATACCTCTAACTTCTTACATGTTTGTATCTCCAATGCTTACTACTAAATATGATAGTCACTTAATAAATACATGTTGGACTGAAATTATTTTTCAAATACTTGTTAAAGAGAATACAATTTTGTAGCTTTTTGCTCTTTATATATTATGAAATTTTCACCCAAAGAACTTATTTTCCACTTGGTATTCATTACCCTTAGCTAACATTAGCATGGGCATCTAGGATTTCTATTAATCACAAATGCCACAAGGAAAAGGTTGATATTACTCAGTAACAACCTCAGTCAGAAAACACTTGATCTCCTTGCCAAGCAGAATGACATGGTAGCCAAGGGCAACATGAGTTTAGAGTACAAACTCATTTCAAAAATCATCATAGAGTAGGTTTTTGGAAAATTGAGGTTTATGGTCTGGCTACTTGGTTGAACACTTAGGAGTTTTAAACATTTTCTAAAAATATGTAATTGAAAATGAAACCATGCAATCGTACATATCTGGATGAGAGCTCTGAAAGTAAAATGCTAATCCATGTATCCCCTTCCAGGGCATAATTTTGCTTGTCAACCCCACTTCAAATACTACAGTTGCCATAGTTATAAAATACAAATTGTTAATTCGCTAAGACTAATTCATAGTACTATTTCAAAATTTTCTTTTACAGTCTTGTCCTGTTAGTACAGAAAATATAGAAAATATTTCACTATTATTTGAACACTCTGAAAATATAAGGATAATCCCAAAGGCAAAAGATGCTAAAAATTAAATAGTTCATAGAACATTTATGAACATTATTTAATGGCTGATGCTCTTAATGTACTATCTTTGTACAATGACCCATGAGTGGATATGTTACTAAAGGAAATGAAATATATCAATGTTGCCACTTTCCCTCTAAATTTAAGCAACAGATCTAAAGAAGTTGAAGATCAATGAAAATATGGCCCAGGGCGGGTAAAAGAATCAGTGAGATCAATTGCATGAAGTTCCCCAAAGCAATTAAAAACCATCATTTCATTGAAACTTTTTCTTCTCACCTTATAATGCTTATGATAAGTATATGAAAAAGGTCATCAAGAAGATAGTTATATTTCATGCACCAATATCTATTTTAAGGATGAAGAAAAAAAATCCCATGACGTTACTAGATCCTCAAAAATTGTTGAATATATATCCTGACATGATGACTTCAAAGAGAAAATGGGTACAGGGGAGGACAAAGAAGTCGACATTTAACAACAAAACTGAGGAAGTGAAAGAGAACAAAGGCTTGCAGACTACTCATGAACTTCACCCTTGTAATTCAGAAATATTTTTATGCCATCAATCATTAGGGCAGCAGTCAAAAACAACCCTAAGGTAGATAAAGGATGAAAGTAAGCAGAAGACACTGCAAGCAGTTATAGATGACTTGTTTAAATAAAATGTCAACTCCAAAATTAAATGACAAATTGACAAAACACAACATTTATCATAATTTCTTGGTAGGGGTTTAACTGATATAAAACAGTCACCACAATGAGGAGGCTGAAATTATACAGAGATGATCTCAGCCAGTAAACACTTAATCTCTGGACTAAGCAGAGGAACATGGTAGCCATGGGTAACAAATGACTATAATTGTATGTACAAATCATAGTGGAGGAGGATCCAGGAAAGCTAAAGGCAGTATAATCTCCTAATAAACTGGCAGGCATCTGAGGGTAAAAGAAACCTTCAGAGGGAATTTGCTAAAAGATGAAATTTTTAAAAAGCCAAATCGGGAAACTGGAAGTAGAAGTAGAATTACTGAATGGTAAATCTAATGCAATGATATGCAATCTAACAAATGCTTTATTAAACACTAATCACAAACTAGGCATACTCTGTGATATATACATGTGTATATATATGTATATGTCTGTATATGTATATATACACATACATTATATATAAATATTTACATATAGGGGAATAAAAAACAAACAAAAAGTCCCTGAAATGGATGCCTCAGAGAAGAGAAACTGTCAAAAGAATGAAAGAAAAATGAGTAAGATGTTAGCAGCTACTCACCAATATTCCTGCTAGCTCATCTCTATAAAAATCTTTTTTAGAATGATCTAAGCTCAGAGTAAGATAATTGTTGATGATAATATGAGCAGAGAATAGGCAAGTCTTTGAGAGAGATTTTCTAGAAAATGTCACATTTACCCAGTCATATAATTGATTGAACTGTGCAAAGAATATAATATACTGTGCCTAACAATTTTTGATTATTTTAAAACTAGCACTTCATTCAATATAACCAAATATGTATTTGCAAGTTCTATTCAAACAAGGTGTCTTTCACACATATAAAGACACAAAATATTCCTTTTAAAATTCTAGGTATCTAACTTAGGTCTCATATAAAAAAGAGATAGAGAAAGTAGATGAGAAAATACCTATTTTAGTATATTGATTTTGGTATTTGATTTCAGTATATTGGATTTTACAGTCAGATAATCAGCTGTGTCACTCTATCAGAACACAGATACTGGAATGTTTCATAAGACAGTACAAAAACTGGACTCAGAGAGCAGAAAGAGGAAAACATCTGAACTTAACTAATGTGACTTATGGAAGACTGACATCCAGTTTATTCTTAAAGCCTCTCCAATGGTTGGTTGACCATTAACAACTTACCCTTCATTGCCATTGCCTTCTGTACCTAAGATCATCTATACTTCATAACAGTCTATTGGAATATCAAACTGGATCTTGTTAGACTGAATATATATCATACACCCATATGTATATGTGTGTGTGCACATACATGTATGTGCTACATACATATGCATATGTACATATATTTATGTGTGTAAATATATACACATATTACTTATATAAGTTTATATATACAGACACACAGTCAGATTGCCAAGGGTTAAGAACTTAAGTGTTAAGAGGAGAAAGAGTTTCAAAAGATTTTCAAAAGATTGATGGATATATAACTTGAGAGAGTAATAGGGTTTAGTGAAAGTATCTTCTTTATTGAGTGAATGTATTTTTATAAATGAATGGGACTTGACATGGTAAAAAGGTAGGAACCATTGAAGATAGTTGAAGATGAGTTGGGAGAAGAGGGAGAAAATGATTGAGAAAGCAATATTCTGGAGAAAATAGGATAAAGTGCACATGTAGAAGGAACAGCTTTATCAAGAACAACCACCACAAAATGGGGAAAGGAAGCTAGTAGAAGATGATATCAAGGGATTTTGAAAAGAAAATTAAATTAAAAAGACTTTACTTTGAATGGTTTGTCTTTTTTTTCAGTTAAGAGGCAAGGTTCTTAGCTTAGTGAGGGGGGAGAATAGAAAACTTGGAAGACAATGTGAAAAGAGTATTTTTGAAATAGTTTCCATAACTCTAATGACTGATACTTAAAGTGTATTAAAAATTTTCAAATTGACTTGCCAATGGTCCTCATTGCTTTAGAAAGTACACATTATAATTTCTGTAAAGAACTTTCTTTACCAACTGACCCCCCTCTTCCAAAAAGTTCTTGTAACTATACTCCAAAACCACTTATTTGCTAACACTGATTCTAAAATAAAGTTTTAGGAAAATATGCTTATTCCATTAAACCAATACTTCTAGACTTGCTAGAAGTTCTTTTTCTGTTCCTATTTTTGATGAGAATCTGGAAGAATTTACATTATGAGAATCCCATGAGAATATTCAGAGACTCTGCTAGAGGTTTTAATTCAAAGTTTAAAATACATATTTAAAGGGGTGGAGACAAGGTAGAATAGAAGGATGACCTGTAAGAGTTCTCCCTGCTTCCAGAGCCCATAAAATACCTCTAAAAATGACTCTGAACAAATTCTAGAGCAGCAGAAGCCACAAAACGACAGAGTAAAAGAGATTTCCAGCCCAAGGCAGCCTGAAAAGCTGACAGGAAAGGTATATCACACTGGGCTTGGAGAGGAGTGCAACTCAGTCTTGGCTGCGCAGTGCTACAGGGACAAGATCAGAGCAGGTGTTAGGGCATCACCTGCAGCAGCAGCTCCCAGATCCCTCAACCCACAAATGCCAGAGACAGCTTTAAAGGTCAGTGAGAAAGCTCTTTCACCTGGGTGAGAAGGGAGCAGGGTCTTCCCCTAGCCTCAGCCCCAGGTGGTGGCAGCAGAAAGAGCAGCATCCATTTGTCCATTTTGGAGCCCTCAACCTAAAGACCCTGGGGGAACTGAGCTGCTGAACTGGACCTCAGCCCTGAGGATCCGTTCAGCCCTGAGTGGTGGCCCTGGGGTGAGGAGGAGCTCTGGCTGGTGGAGCTAGAGGCAGGTGTGGAGAGGGTATTCTACACATAGATCCTGGGCAGAAAAGCTTGCAGTAGCTCCCAGACCAGAGTGCTGGTCAGGAGAGGGGTAAACTACTCTCCCTTGATTATGCTACCATGGAGAAACTGAGAACTTACAGGTTCCCAGAAACTTTATAATGGACTCAAAAGTCAAATAACTGGCTGGGAAAATGTCCAAAAAAGGGGAAAAAATAAGACTATGGAAGATTACTTTCTTGATGAAAAGATATTTTCTTTAGTCCTTTTGGATGAGGAAGAATAATACTGTCAGAGGAAGACAAAAAAGTCAAGGCTGCTACATCCAAAACCTCCAAAATAAATATACAATGGTCTCAGGCCATGGAAAAACTCAAAAAGAATTTTGAAAATCAAATAAGAGAGGTGGAGGAAAAATTGGGAACAGAAATGAGAGTGATGTAAGAAAATCATGAAAATTGAGTCAACACCTTGCTAAAGGGGACCCAAAAAAATGCTGAAGAAAATAATACCTTTAAAAACAGACTCACTCAAATGGAAGAAGAGGCCCAAAAAGCCAGAGGAGAAGAATGCTTTAAAAAGAAGAATTAGTCAAATGGAAAAAGAGGCTCAAAAGCTCACTGAAGAAAATAATTCTTCAAAAATTAGAATGGAGCAGATGGAAGCTAATAACTTTATGACAAACCAAGAAATTGCATAACAAAAAAAAAAACCAATAGAATACAATTTGAAATATCTCATTGGAAAAACAACTGACCTGGAAAATAGATCCAGGAAAGACAATTTAAAAATTATGGGACTACCTGAAAGCCATGATAAAGAAAAGAGCCTAGACATCTTCTTCCAAGAAATTATGTAGGACAACTGCCCTGATATTCTAGAACTGGAGAGTAAAATAAATACTTAAAAAATTCACCAATCACCTCCTGAAAGAGATCTGAAAAGAAAAACACCTAGGAATACTGTAGCCAAATTCTAGAGGTCCCAGGTCTAGGAGAAAATATAGCAAGCAGCAAGAAAGAAACAATTCAAGTATTGTGGAAATACAATCAGGATAACACAACATCTAGCAGCTTCTCCATTAAGGGATCAAAGGTTTTGGAATGTGATACTCCAGAAATCAAAGAAACTAGGACTGAAACTAATAATCACCTACCCAGCAAAATTGAGTATAATACTTCAGGGGAAGAAAATCGTCATTCAATGAAATAGAAGACTTTCAGGCATTCTTGATGAAAAGACCAGAGCTGAATAGAAAATTTGACTTTCGATCACAAGAATCAAGAGAAACATGAAAAGGTAAACAGCAAAGAGAAATCATAAGGGACTTATTGAAGTTGACTGTTTACATTTCTATATGGAAAGATAATATTTGTAACTCTTGAAACTTTTCTCAGTATTTGGGTAGTTGGAGGGATTACACACACACACAAGGCACAGGGTGAGTTTCATAGGAAGGGATGACATCTAAAAAAGTTAAATACAGGGGTGAGACAGGAATATGTTGGGAGGAGCAAGGAATAAATGAAATGGGGCAAATTATCTCTCATAAAAGAGGCAGGAAAAAAGTTTCTTTCAATGGAGGGGAAAAAGGGAGAGGTGAGAAGGAAAAAAGTGAAACTTACTCTCATCACATTTGGCTTAAGGAGAAAATAACATGCACAGTCAATTTGGTACGAAAAACTATCTTACACTACAGGAAAGTAGGGGAGAAGGGGGTAAGTGGGGTAGGGGGATGATAGAAGGGAGGGCAAAAGGAAGGAGGAAGTAATTAGCAGTAAACTCTTTTGGGGAGAGACAAGGCCAAAAGAGAGAACAGAATAAATGGGGGGTAGGATAAGATGGAGGGAAATATAGTTATTTACACAGCATGATTATTATGGAAGTCTTTTGCAAAACTACACATATATAGCCTATATTGAATTGCTTGCATTCCCAGTGGCTATAGGTGGGGAGGGAGGAAGGGAAAGAGTTGGAACTCAAAGTTTCAGGAATGAATGTTTAGAATTGTTTTTGCATGCAAATGGGAAATAAGAAATACAGGTAATGGGGTATAGAAATCTATCTTGCCCTATAAGAAAAGAGACAGATTGGGGGTAAGGGAGGGGAGGGGTGTGACAGAAGAGAGGGAAGATTGGGGGGAAGGGGCAATTAGAATGCATGGGGTTTTGGGGTGGTGGAGGGGAGAGATGGGGAGAAAATTTGGAACTCAAAATCTTGTGGAAATGAAGGTTGAAAACTAAAAATAAATAAATTTTAAAAATAAGGAGAGGAAGAGAAAAAAATAAAATACATATTTAAAAGACTTTTAATTGATTTAAAGTTACTTTAGTACCTTGAATTGTGAGTAATGGTCAGTCAGTGTCTGGAAACCATATACTAGATAATCTGGATAAACCAGTTAAGTAGATGACCTCATTAGAAGTCTTAGATGATAGCTTCATGATAGCATTCTAGAAAATAAGCCACTGCAAAAGAAAATTTACACTTGACTTTGTCTCTCAGAAGAAATTATTTAAACACAAAAACTACAACTGCTTTAGGGGAAAAAAATGCATTTCAAAACACTGCTTTACTAAAATAATTTGCTTGTTTATATACACTGCCAAAATTTTGTGTACTGAGCAAAGGAACACAAGACCAAGAAACAAATGTTATCTTAAGAAAGAAAGATGAAAGGGAAATGTATTGTTAATTATAATTGACAAGCTTTATTCTAATCCATTTCTTAGAATTTGAATAAAGTCATCATTGTTTGAGATTTCAAAGAACATGGTCAGTCTTTTGAGACTCTTAGAGGATGGTAATCTGATTACTTGACTGGGATTAGCAGCAATCCATGATTCAGCCCATTCTGAGCTCCAATCATAAGGCATGTGCTCACTTGCCATACTATATTGTCATTCAGTTTCACAGAATATATTAGCCTAGTTTAATAAGGCACACCAACAGGTGTTTCACTTTTAAAGCAAAGGACCTTAGTGGAGTGTTTTCTCTACCTGGCTTGAAAGAATGACTCATTTTAGACACAAAACTGGCTAATTCAATCATGTTAGTTCAGTTCAATTCAGTTCAACAAGCAATATTAAGAATCTACCACATGCAAAATAAAATTAGAGATAGTATACAGCCTTGGTCACAGGCTCTTGGCCAGGTGTGATTCCATTTTGTAAAGCAGGGGCTCTTAACATTTTTTAATGTTTTAGGACCCTCAGCAGTCTGGCAAAACTTACAATTATTGTTCTCAGAATAATGGGGTTTTTTAAAATGCCTATTAAAGGCATAAAATGCCATTAAAGAAAATACTAAGTTTCAATGACAGGTTGGAGAAAATGAAGATGTAATTTCTCCTCTATTCAATTTCATGTATCCCTGAAATCTATCATTTGGGATCTATTGACCCCAAGTTGGGGACTTATGCCCTAGAATCTATGTTTAGTGCATAGTTGCATCTTCCTCTATTTAACCAACATATAAATAAATACTAATACATAAATGTGAATAAACTATTAGATTATTGGTATTTTTCTCTTTAAATCCTAAGACAGAGAGCCATCCTGGCAGAGCAAACTCAGCACTGGATTTTGAGACAGGAAGATCTAAATTTGAATCTTTCAGCTACATACCTAGCTTTGTTGACTGTAGAAAAATCTGTTGACTTTTATGAGCTTAAATTCCCTAATGTATAAAACAGTATTAATTAATAACTTCACCTAGATCAAATGAGATCTGGTTAAAGTAACAAAAGAAGAGAGATATTATTATATCATAAATATTACTTATATTTCAAAACTTCAGCTTGAGTTTGCACTTAATAGATGCACAATTAAGAATTGCTTATTTAAGCCTGTAGGATTAAATATACCTTTTAGAGATATCATCATAATTGGGTGTAGTGGTAAATGTCTGTAGTTCCTAGTACGTAGGAAAGTTGAAATTGGTGGAGCACTTGAGCTCAGGAGATGTAACTTGCAGTAGAACAAAAACAGATTGGGTGTCGAGACTAAGTATAGCACCAATATGTTCAGTGCCCTGGAGAAGAGGGATACCAGTCTGCCTTAGGAAAAGAAAATATATCCTGACTAGAAACAGCAAATCCAAGCATTTATGTTAATAAGCAATGGAATCAGACAAATGACTGTCCACTCTACTTCTACCTGGGTAAGACAGGGAGATCCAATCTAAAAGGGAAAAATGAAGGAAAAGATGTAGAAGAATGAAAGGAAGGAAGGAAAGAAAGGAAGGAAGGGAGGAAGGGAAAGAAAGAGGGAAGGAAGGAAGGAAAGAAGGAACAAAGGAAGAATACACACACACACACACACACAACATCCATTCCTTATTTCTCTCAAAGGGGATCACTCTTTTCTAACCCTCATGAGAAGAGATATTATTACATTTAAAAAGAAAAAGGAAACGTAATTAATATAAAAATATGTGCCCTGTATAAAAATGCATAAGAATACAATTACAATTACCTTTAAAATTAGCTCTGGGTAAGATAATCATGTAAAAGGCATTAAAATTCTGTTGATTTCGGAGAAAAATCACCAGTATGGAAAACCTATTCATATTCCTATTATTTAGGTTTGCTTATCAACCATGATCAGAGATTCTATTAAAAAAATAGTCAACCTCAAGACCGTATAAGCAGTAAACAAGCTTTGCTAGTGAAACATATTCTCTCTAGAAACTGAGAGACTCTTGTTGCTTTTAACGTTTATTTCTCACTGGATAGTCTCAAATTTTCTTTCACTTTTAAGTTGTTTATGGCCTGTGGAGAGCCCTATTTAGTGACAATACAAAGAGACCAAGAAAATTACATGAACTTCAGGATTTCAATGGAAAAAACTGCAATTGTTCATTGCAAATGTGAACAGACTTGTGCCTCACTCAGGGTGAATTTCTTTAGTTCTAGGTTTAAGGTAAAGGAGCTGCTCCATTCATCATCAACTACCACTCCATGCCTCAGGCCTTTTGTGTATTTCATAATGCATTCTTTTTCCTTTGTGGGTCCCTTACCCCAACTTCTATTCGTTGATCAAAGCACAGCAATCAAAGTTCGTATAATTATTGATCGATTCTTCTGATTGTTATTTACTGTATGATTCCAATAATTTTAAGTTGAAATGAGTTTTTAGAGATTGCTTCCAGAAATGACGCTATTTATCATTTACTGTACTTTGAGGTTAAAAGAAATAAAAAATAAAAACAGAAGATTGGATAGTCTCCCAGACAAAAATAAAACCCATATGAGTGAAACTATATATTCTCAGGATTATATGAAAATTCCTAAGTTTTTGTAATTGGTTCTTTCATTTTACATGTATTGGAACTTCTTCTGGAAATAAAGACTAGCCTGTGATTTCCCTGGGATAGGGAAATCTCATCATTCCCATCATCAATGCATATCAATATGTTTTCTGTGTAACCTTTAAGAGTTACATAGAGCAGTGGAAAGTTAAATGACAAGTTATTAAGAATCAGAGGGGAGAGTAGAATGCATGCCTGGAACAGAGGTCGACTCTCTCATTCCTAGGTTAGGGGGCCTCTTCAGGAATGCTAGCAAAATTTAGTTTTTAAGAGAAATAAAAGTCTTAACTACACAAGCAATCATGAGACTAGAAAGGCTTTTTATTAGCTTATTTCCAGTTGGACAGTAGAAGTACAGTAAAAACAGTGTCGTGTATCCTTCTTGTTTTCTACAAAGACAGCAAAGCCCTAAAATTACAACTAATTCCTCTCCCCAACCAAAATATTGTTTGCATTGGAAGAATGTGAAATTCATTGCTAGTCGTTCCATGTGAATTCTTTGACAATAACAAAATGTTTAACACCGAGTAAGTCAGTGAAGAGAGTCTGATGTACAATTCTCATCTCAGTGATGAAAACTGAACACTGTTGTAAAGCTCCTGTAGCAGACATGTATTTATCTCTAATTGAGGAAATTATTTATTTATTCAGAATGTGAAATAATCAGTTACAACCTGGAGTGCTTCTAAAGTAACACTAGGAATCTCAGCTGGTGGGCAGAATGCAAAGCATCATCCCTCTCTGGCAGAGTGTTGTTTCCATATTCTACGCCATATTGGAAGTATTTTCCCCTCAATGCTGTGCAGAAAACAGTCCACATGTAAAAGTTGAGGGGAGAGGATAAAGGGCCAAATTAAAAACCCCTAAACAACTCCATTCCACTGTTCTATAGGAGAAATTATTTGGTCACTGAGAAAAAAATTGTCAATAGGTACTCTAGTTTTTTGTTTTTCATTTTTCAGTTGTGTTTCTTCTTCACAATCCCATCTGGGGTTTTCTTGGCAAAGATACTAGAACAATTTGTCATTTCCTTCTCTAGCTCATTTTATAGATGAGGAAACTGAGGGAACCAAGGTTAAGTGACTTGCCCAGAGTCATACAGCTAGTAAGTGCCTAAAGTCAGATTCGAACTCAGGAAGATCAGTATTCTTGATTCTAGATGTGGTGTTCTATTTACTACTCTACCTAGTTGCCCAAACAATTTCATCTCTAGGTAAAAGGACAACAAGAAAAAATTTGTAGTTGGTACCTTCCAAGGTTCTAACTAGGCTTAATGACACTTGCTGAATCCATGGAATGCAGTCACTCTAGATTTAGTTATTGGAACACTGTCTTCTAAAATGATGTTCTGAAGAAAAAAAGATTCAACATAGGCCAAGACAGTCATGGAAACACTTTTTGTGGCAGCAAAGAACTGGAAACTATGTGAGTATTCCTTGAGGTTTTAAACAAACTATAGTAAACAGAAAAGGAATATCACTGTGCCATAAAAAATGATAAATATAAAGAATACAGAAAAGCATGAAAAGATTTAAGTGAACTGATACAGACTGAGATAAGCAGATCAGTAAAGTACACAGATTTTTATAAGAAAATGACCATAATAGAATCCCAAGCTTTAGCTCTAAAGAAAGAAATGTCTGTCTCTCCTTTCATTGGAATAGTGGGGTGTAGATTACACATGTAGAAAGTTGCAAGCAATTAGATATGACTTTTATCATAGTTTTATTTAAGTAGTTTCTTTCCTTTTTGCTTCAATGGAAATGTCTATGAGATGTAAAAATAAGAGGCATCAGCTAAATGTTAATAAAAGCAGGCTCGTTTTTTTGCCAGTATAGAAAAGTCCATGCATATACACCAAGAAAAAAAAAAAATCAGAGAGTAGCTTAGCATAAAAAGGAGAAATTCAGAAGAAAGTAAGTGTACCCAATTTTAACATGTTTACTTGATGTACCTTTACTATATTGAAGCAGCTAATTTGCACAATGGATAGAGCTCTGTACCTACAGTTGGGAAAGCCTGAGTTCCAATTCTGTGCCTCAGACACTTGCTAGCTGTATGACCCTGTGCAAGTTATTTAAACATTTCTTGTCTTTGATTTCATCATTTGTAAAATGGGCATAATATTACCTACATCCCAGGGTTGTTGTGAAGATAAAATGAATTATTTTGTAAAGCTCTTTGAAAACTTTAAAGTGTTATATCAATTCTAGATAATACTTATTAATATTATTGCCACTAATTAATAGTATTATTTAGTGCTCTATAATTGCAGCAATGCATAATTGATACTAGTTATTTCCTGCATTAATTGCATAGAAATAGATTAATATCATCTATACTTTAGTTCATTTTTTTAGTTAAGAGCGAACTCAGAGAAACTAAGTGACTTCCTTGTCCAAGGATCCAAATTAAGACAAATTTTCAGATTCTAGTTTATTATTTATCCATCCTACTGAGACAAGTTACATGTACTGGAAAATTATCAGAGAAATGTCTTGGCTCTACAGATAGTACACAGAGCATGCTAGGTCATGCTTATGTCAGCCATCACTGCAAGCTGCTTGGTATGGTGGAAAGAATGTTGGTCTAGCCACTAGGAATCAAACTACCAGGGCTGAAATCCCAACTGCTATTTAGGAGCTCTGTGTCATCTCATGACAAGGTGCCTTATCTAACCATCATTTCCCTTTCTATCCAGTGGGAATAAGAATTAGTAATAACAATAGCAAACACAGAGGACATATTGATCTAGCAGATATAAGCATCAACCATTAGAGATTATATGATTATAATGTTGGCAGGAAATTCAGAAATTTATACATCAGAACAGGTTGTCCCGGTCATTTCAAAGAAAGATCACAGGGAACATCAGTTTCATTCCTTCATCGTATCAGAGTCTGATTTCCCATTAACAACAAAAACTTCATATTCAGAATAGTTTAATCATGTATTAATATCCACAACAGAAGTTTTGCTTGTTTTCATGTGCAGATTTTCACCACTTACAATATTTATTTAAAAAGTTGTCAGGACAAAATGGTTTTTTTTTCCTATTTCTCAATCCAATTTTTTTCCCTGTGATACAAAGAAGATTTTTTCCATTACAAACAAATTATGTTCATTATTGGCACTTCTCCCTCTTTCCTACTACTTCAGCTTTCCTTCCACCCTTGTCTCACTGCCCTTCTCAACTCTGACCTTTATGAGCTGGTTCTTCTGTGCTTGGAGTTAACCTTGGATCTGGACCTCTTTTTCCTTCCCAATTAAAGCAAATTTTGAGAACTGACTTTGCATGAGGTTTCAATAAAAACCAGACTTCCTGTTGCTCTGGTCACCCACATGGCAAAAAGGAAGTTAAACTGTTTGCTGACATGTCTCTTATGGTTTGGGCTTGGGCCTTCTTTCACAAGGCGGCTGCCAAACACCCAGCTTCCACAGACAATACTTTGTGGGTGGTGACTTCACTGGAATCTGAGAACTGGGCCTGAGAAATATGCTGTAGCAACTGGAGACAAACCCTGGTTGTGGGAAGGAGAAAAGGATTGCTGGATCCACATTCTTAAAGTGGCAGCGGATGTCATTGTAGGGTATTGTTAAAAAAGGAAAAAATAATAGCTCTTTTCCTGTCCTTAACTAGACAAATATTCCAGGGTTATTTTTCCTTTTTCATTAATGATACCACCATTGTTCCAATCTTTTAGCATGGATATTTTGGGAATGTCTATTAACTCTTGTTCCTCACCCGCCATATCTAATATGTCTTCATAGAATTATAGAAATTTAGAGTTAGGAGGGATATTGATAATCACCATTTTATACATTTTATGGGAAGGAAACTTTGAATGAAGTGAAAAGTCTTGCTTGAAGCCACACTCCTGTGACAGAAACAGAACCAGAATGTAGCGCACCCAGGTTATGCAGAGTGCTATGCTTAGAGTCAGGAAGATGCAAGTTCAAAACCTGCTTCAGCCATTTATTACATTATGGTCCTGAGCAAGTAACTTGACCTTTGACCTCAATTGTTGCATTTATCAGATGAGGAATGTGGTCTCAGAGTACTCTAAAATCTCTTCCAGCTCTACGTCTATGACGCTATGATTCATTTCTCTTGACTTGGGCCAAGTTCTTTCAAATGTACCGTTCTCTCTCTAGGTCTTTGTCATTTTTTCCTTCACAGTCACTACCCTATCTGTGCTAGGAGTACCTTGGGCCCTAAAAATACCAGCAGAGCACTTAGACAAACATTGTTTGTCTTTTATTCTAAAAGAGGACCATGACACCAGGAAGGTGATGGCATGACTTGCAAGTGAACTGGATTTAAGAAAGGGAGAGAGGGCTGTGCAAAGTCACTAGCCTCCTTCTCTCCTTGCAGAGGCATCTGGGTTCAATGACAAAATATAGGTCAGGATGACTGGAGATGACTCCATTTAACTAATGGGAGAAAATAAAGGTGAGGTGGAGATGACAATGACAGGGATGCTAAGGAGAGTAGATAGGAGGTTCCACACAAAGGGGAAAAAAGAAAAATCAATTTACTGTGTTCTATTATTATTTGCCTTTTCACTGATGAATATTTACCCAATGAGATTTTAGCCTTGGATCCATCCCCTCAGTGGAGTGCCTAAGTCCTTGAACTACACGTTTCCTCTCCCTCCTCATAAATTTGAGTTTGTTGGATCTTTCCTTTCCATTTGATCATTTCTTACCTTGTATTATACTTCAATCAAGCATTCAACAACCATATAAAAGTGTCTCCTACTACCGTGTACTGTGCCACATACACATATATATGGATGTGTGTATTCATCATATATATGTACATATATGTGCATATTCATTATTATCAAAAATTAATTATAATTAAGAATTATTATCATTAAGAAATATAGTCTGTGGTCAGACAGTCTATGTCAAGATCAATAGGTGTTCCTTTTACTTTCTCTGTAAACAGAGGACCTAATAACTCTCATGCTCTGTGGCTACATCTGCTTTGCGTGTGTGTGTGTGTATGTGTCCATGTTTGTGGGCATGCATATGTACATGTGTATGCTGGGCAGACTATATATAGGCATGTATAAAACATGCATATACATGTGTGTACACACATACAGGCAGGTAGGTGGTAGAGTAGATACAGTGCTGGACCTGGAGTCAAGGAGACTCATTTTCTTGAATTCACATCTGGCCTTAGACACTAGCTGTGTGACCCTGGGCAAGTAACTTAGCTCTGTTGTCTCAGTTTCTTCATATATAAAATTAATTGGAGCAGGAAATGGCAAACAACCCCAGTATCTCTGCCAAGAAAACCCCAAGTGGGGTCAGAGTCAGGTATGGCTGAAAAACAACTGAACACTAACATACACACATACATATATATATATATATATATATATGTATATATATATATATATATATACACACATACATGCACACACCCATATGTATATACTTGTATATACACACATATATGTATGTAGGTATATACATATTTATGTGTCAATATGTGTGCATATATATGTGTGTACATATATATGTAATATATAGATATATACATATATCTATGTCTATCTCTATATGTATGTGTGTGTGTATATAGTACTATATGTGTGTATATGCATGTGCATATGTATGTACTTAATTCCACAGCACTTAGCATAGTACAAGGCTCCTAGGAGGCATTTCCTAGAATGTTGTAGAGGTTAAGCCAATCCTTGAAGTAAACCAGGGATCCTCAGAGCTGGAAGAGAGAGAATATTAGACATTTGGCACACAGTCAGTGCAAAGGTACAGATAACAAGAGACACAACCCAAGGACACTAACATGGCTAGACTATAGAATGCAATCCAAGTTTATATTATATTGTCATTCTCTCTAACCCAGTTACCCATCAATATAGTGGTAACTACTTGAGGACAGTCTGTCCTTTTTAGCTTTGCATCCCCAATTTCCTTGAACACAATCAGTACTTTGTAAGTGTGTATTTATTGAGCCTCCATAAGCTTCTTATTCCCTAGAGTACCTGGATGTTGGCACTATATAAATAAAATGTTCAGCTGTGTTTCCTAAATGAAAAGCTCTATCACTGAGTGCCCTCAATCAAATATATAACTATTAACTTCCTGTTTGATTTTTTCTATATACTGTGCTAGTCTTCTAAAAAGAAAATATCCAAAAAGTCACTGTCAGTATGTTTACACCTAAGAGAACACATTTCAGTTAATTAGCCCACTATTCATATGTCAGTGTTTCAGGAACTGAAATAATTTTCCTCCCAAACCCTCAACCTTCCAAACACATGCCTGCCCATAATTCCTTTCACCTCAGAGAAAGCTTAAAAGAAAAAATAGTTTTGATTGAATAATATGGGATTGAATAACACATCCAAACTTTATTTTCCATTGTTCCAGTCCCAAAAGTAAGCCAAACCACCCACTTTTATTCTGGCACTTCAGGAAGAAATTTTGTGTGGTTTTCCCTTATGATCTAAAAGCAATAAACCCAGTTGCTAGAATAGTGAATCATGAGATTCAAAATCTGCCCTCTTCAATCAGGAAGTGTGTGGAGCCTAGTCTCAATAGTGGAATCAGGTCATTGGCATCACAAGGTAAAGTTTCCCTCTGCAGTAGTGGAATAAGTTCAAATGTTGAACCCACAAGAAAGAAAGAAAAAAAGAGAGAATTGGAGAGTTGGCCCTACCTTTCCTTTTTTAAATAAAAAAGAGATAGCTCTCTCCTTTCAAGTTCTTCCTTCTGATGCCAGGACTGCTCAACAGTTGTATGTATCGACACTCTCATCTACCTTTTCAAGTATTCACTCTAAAGTCAGAGGCCCTAGGTTCACTTCACTAGGTTGACCTGACACTTGCTGCCTGTATGATGTTGGAGGAAATCATCTAACTTCCTTGGGACTGTTTCCCCAATTATTAAATCAAGGAGTTAGACAAGATGGCCACCAATGTCTCTTCCAGATCTCTGTAAGTGATTCTACAATACTTTCTACATGTGAAAGTTTCTAATCAACAGGCAAGTTCATTTTTACAATGATCAATATTTTAAGCAAACTGATTTTTTTAACCCAGTAACATGTGTTCCATTTTCAAGATCCCAATGTCAAGCATTTCTATTTTATGCCCATATACAAGAAAGAAGGTGTTTTTTAATGAATTATGAACAGACGGGAGTGTTCATGGACATATTGATATGCACAAACATTAATGCAACATTCTAGAACATGAACAAGATTTGTCCTAGAAGGTAAAGAAAATATCCATCTGCAAAGCTCACCTAAGATGGATAGCTGATTAGGGTAATGCAGACTTTTTTCTTTTTAAAAAGCTATCAGAGGATAAGAAAAGTCCCATAGGGGTTTTTAAAGAATTAAAATGCAAAGAGCTGTGTGGATCTGTCAACATTTCAATAGCAAGCAGCTGGAGTTCAAAAAGTTCTCCTTCATTTGCCTGATGTTGCTTCTCTGCAGCTGGGCATCAACCACCTAGCAACAGCACAGAGGGATTCAACTCAGAGACAGTTAAATTCATGCTGGCTGAGCAGGAAGCAAAGCAGAGCAGAGAAAGATGACCCACAGTCCAAGAGCCACTGGGGAGTCTACTTTAGGGAGGTGAAAAAAATGGAGTGTTAGCCATGACTTTGTCTCAGTCTTCTTCCAAGTCTGAGTCATCCGAGCCACCTCGGTTCCACTGGGGTCCCCTTCCCCTCACTAGACACATTAAGACACACAAAATTCAAGGTTGCTGTTTGGATCAACTGTTCCAAGTCCAGCATCACAAAGTTGATCCTAGCCATGATAGGAGAGCTGTCAAATGAGGCCCAGTTCAGCAAAGAGGAAAATCATTTCCTCATCCAGCTAGGTTGGATTTAGCTCAGCTACTAGTTATTTGAAGTTTCTAAAGATTAATTTACTGGATGCTTATCACACTTAAAAAAAATGTCTCTTAGCAGCCTAAACAGGGTATAAAATATTCTATTCCTTTTCTTGTAGAATGAGAAAGGGACTCACTGTCATAGAAGATGAATGACCTAATCCTGGGCCATTTCCTTTGCTTCCATAAAGAATGCCTTCCTAGATGAGGCAATGGGTCAGTCATGAGGCACTTACATCAGATGGTCAAAGCAGGGCAGTTCTCAGTTGAGAAAGCAGTCTGTTGGCACAAGAAACCTAAAACCAACCCAACAGTCCAGTGCACACTCTATGAGCTTAATACAAAGTTGAGTTTTGCTAGGACAGAAAAGTTAGTGTAGAAAAATTGGCTCTTGCTATTTTTACTTCTATGAATTCCTTTACATTTTTTAATGTAAACAGAATTCAACTATGGGGAAAGAGTGAGGGAGGACAGGAAAAGTGGAGGAATGACTATTTGCCCCATCTTTTCCACTAAATCAAAGGCCAGATTTTCCTTGCTTGCTTATATCTGCACTAGGCCAAATGGAGTTAACTTTTTTTTGGCATCTGAGAAAAGGAAATTGTGGAAGGCTCATTTATCCTAAAGATACTATGTAAAGAGCAGCCAGCTCACGTCAGCTTGCTCCTGGAGTTGGCTTTGAAACATCAATAAACACAACAATACTAGTGGAAATGGACAAAAATCCTGTGTGTCTTTTCAAGTTCATAAAGTGTAACAAAAATATCTCAGGGAATCCTCTACATATTGATCTTTAACCATTTGGAAAGTGTTTAAGTTGGAGAAAAAAGTTTGAGAACACATTATTTCATCCTTAGCATGTGAATATTACATTTGAATGAAGAAAACAAACCGTTCTGAGAGCTACATTCTTGCAGGTTTATTTGGCTTTTTTCCATGGTCTGCACAATGTGTGCATTTAATAAATATTTGTTGGACTGAGTTTGACTTTCGAAGGGATGATTTAGTTGATGACAGGAAAATAGTAATAAGAATGATAGCCAACATTTATGTCATGCTGTAAGTTCTGAGAAGGACTTTGGATTTGTTATCTCATCATAGCATCACAACATCCTTGGGAGGTCTTTGTTATCCCCATTTTATAGAAGAGAAAACTGAGACTAAGAGAATCTAAATGACTTGCCTAGAATCACACAGCAAATAAGTGTCTGAGGCAGGATTCAAATGCAGTTTTCCTGACTCCAAAATCCTAAGCTCTGTCTTCTCCACAATCTATCTTTACCCATCACTCTTAGAGATGAAAGAGAGAGAGAGAGAGAGAGAGAGAGAGAGAGAGAGAGAGAGAGAGAGAGAGAGAGAGAGAGAAGGAAAGAAAAAGATGGAGAGAAGGAAAGAAAGGGAAAGAAAAAGAGGGAGAGAAGGAAGGAAGACACTGAGGGACACACTAAACTGCACCATAGTTCAATTTACTTTCTTTCTAGTAAGTAAGTAGGCTGTATTCTTTTCATTCAAAGATTAGACTTGGAATGTAAAATAAACTGTATGAGAGTGTATTTTTATTTCACTTTCCCTTCCCCTACCCTCCAACTCTATATACTTTCAAAAAATACTCTGAAAAGAATACGTTAGGTATGCTTATATGCATGTGTATATATGTTAACACACACATATACATACAGACATGTGTGCTATAGTTATCTTTTCCATCTCTCACACTCTCTCCCGTTCTCTCCCCCCTTTCTTTCCTTAGTTAAGCTATGAATTCAGCAAGTGTCTCTTATATGCTCATGATGTGCTGTGCTCTATGCTCAACACTGATAAGACAGTATAAAAAATGAAATATTTCCTGCCTCTAAGAAACATGTTCCACTAGGAAAAAAGGAAGACTAGGATTTATTTGAAGTACAAGTGTTTGTCAGAATTTCACAAATGGTTATGTCAGGTTAAAAAGTAAGAATAATATCCCCTTCTAAAGATAATTATTAAATTATTGAATCATTTAAATAAATAATTAAATAAATAAATCAAATTAAATAAAAAATTGAATTATTAAATTATTAAATTATTGAAAGATTAAGTTCATGACACAAAATGGTAGATTTTATACATTCCTAAGTTTAGTGCTTAAAGAGATGCCAGTGTTTGAGAATGTGACTGGTGTAAGCCCTCTGAAGAAGGGTGACTCAAAGAGTGAATAGTAGGAGGAATGAAAACTATTTAAATAGTACTGTGTACTCAGTAGGTGCTTAATAAACAGACTGAAAAAGTAAATCATTGAAAGGAAGAGGAAATATGCAGGCATGGAAAACATTGATGAAGTCTGTTAATAAACCATGAACTTTTACTTGAATTCCTAGGAGAAGAAGGGAAGTAAGGGGAGTCATGAAAGGTAAACATTTCCATTAAGATACCGCTTTCAGAAAAGGACTCCTCTACCATTTTGTGCTTAAAAGGTCTTGGAGGAAAAAAAAAAAAAACTTGATTTGATAAAACCAATAAATCTTCTCTTTTGATGGAAATAATTTATTCTTTGTTGTAGAATCCTCATATAATTCTTTGTAATGTTAATGGGAGTTAAAGATCTTCCCCTCATTAAGAGGCCTTAGGTGGAGCCTTTAGGAGAAGCTTGATTAGGGGAGGCTTGTTTGATTGAAAGGTCCACATCCCTTGTTAATTTCTAATAAGGCACTGGGTCATGAGGGCTGTGATGTCCTCAAGCTCTGAAAAGAGAGAAAGAGAGAGAGAGAGAGTGTGTGTGTGTGTGTGTGTGTGTGTGTGTGCGCGCGCGAACGCACACGCATATTCCGAGGTGAGGTTTTGCTTTGGCACTTACTCTTTGGAAGAAGGTTCACATACCAGATGAGCCTCTGGGTAGCCCTTAAGGAGTCCACTGGCTTTGAAAACCCAGATGTTGGTGCTTTTTTCTCTGACAACTATGTATATATGTAATGGTCAACAGATGGATGTGTCTGTTGATCTGTGATGTATGTATTGCTTGTGATCAGACAGTTAGAAGCCCTGTCGGTCTTTATTTCTCTGTAGGTATTTTCTCTGTTGGTATATGTAAGTAAAATAGATTGTTGACCCCTCAAAAGTTGTTTTCCTTTTAGAAAAGTAGATCAAAGAGTCTGTGCTAGCTGGTCATCCTGGGTATGTTAGGGAGGTTGCTGATACATTCTTAGAGTGGAACTGTATATCTCTTGTGGAAAAGAGGTAGGGATGCTCTCATTCAATACCTAAAATTATATAGAGTGAATATAAAAATATATTTCTTCTAACTTTTGAAATGGCATTGAACATCAACAGAATACATAATATTAACATGAATGAATGAAAAATCATTTTGTTAAGTGCTTACTACATGCCAAGGAGTATGGTCCTTTTGGGGGATACAAATATGAAGCAAAAGGTAGGGAGGAAGAACACGTAAATGATAGTGGTGACCAGTGTAGGATATTTTGGATTAGAAAGTCCCTGGGTGGCAGGTGGAGATTGACATTTCTTTTCCAAGAGCTATGACAGTAGTGATGGGATTATAGTTCTAGAAATGGAAAAGTGTCTGTCTGTTTGAGGGGCAGCAAAAGTGAAGTAAAATACATTGGCATAGCTACTAGCAAGATGGTTGGGGAGTTCTGTGGGTAACTGAGCATCTGAGGGTAAGGGAAGGACAAAAGTTAGAGTTCTAGAGATAAAAATCTTTACCGTTTCTGAATTGTTTAGCAAAGATTATCTCATTTGAACATGATGAAGTAAATGCAGAAAGTCTATTGACTAAAAAGTTAAAATCTTATTCTATTCCATTCCAACTGCTTAGTTCAGCAGTGTGCCTGGAGTCAGGAAGATCTGAGTTCAAATCTGACCTCAGACATTTATTAGTCATATGACCCTGGCCAACTAATTTAACTTCTGTCTGCCTCAATTTTCTCAACTATAAATGAGGAAAATAATAGCACCTATCTCCCAGGGTTGTTGTGATGATCAAATAAGAAAATAATTGTGAAGCAGTTAGTACGATGTGAAACTTTACAGTGTAAAGTTAACATCGTATAACATTATCATCAAGTAAGTGCTAGTCACTGATGATGATGATGAAGAAGATGATGAAGATATTGTTCCTTTAACCATTCTGTTTGAGATAGAGGGTGTGGACATTTTGCCCCTTAAACCATGGTGTTCTCACAAGATGGAAAAAACACTTGTGATTTTTCATCATGAGAGATGTAAAATAACAGAAATGTAGAGTTGGAGGAGAGAGATGGAGGTACTCTTTTCATTTTCATTTGTCATCAGGGAAGGATTTTACAGTCTTTCACTTTAATTAAAAAAGATTAACTTGACAAGTACAAAATGGGACAGTCATGGATAGTCTCTGTGGGGAAAGGGGAAGCGTACCAGCTGTCTTCAAGTATTGCAAGGTACAATATGTGGAGGGTAGGTTAAGCTTGTACTATTTGGCTCCAGAAGGCAGAACAAGAAGCATGACTACGTAGGTGACTTTCCAAAAATATATCTTAACAATTGCAGTAGGGTTGCAATCCTAACATGGCATCAGGGTGAAGTGCAATCCCAAAAGGTCACAGAAGGCTACGTTAAAAGAATATAGCTTTCAGAAATTGTCGGTCATTTCAGTCATGTCTGACTCTTAGTGATCCCAACAAGGTTTATCTTGGCAAAGATACTAGAGTATTGTAGAGTATGCCTCATTGAGGCATTTCCTCAATAGATGAAATTTGTGAAACTTCAGTTTTTCACTGTTACTGGTACAATTTCATGCACTAGACTGGAGAGTAGAACAGGTACTGACTCACCATTACTGTGCAATTATTATCATAATATATAATAGTAAGATACCCAAACATCCTGTAAATACATTTATTAAATGCTAGTAAGTGTACTCTTGCAATTAGCTACATGGCCATGTCTCAAAACTGAAGGCTACATTTCAAACATGCATTATAACACCAAGAAATATGACACTTCAGTGATTGTTTATAAGTTTTAGTTTAAAAATTCTTTACTTGATGAGTCATGAGCTTACATATAGAGCTATGGTGCTTCATTTTAATTTTTTTTAATTGTCCTGAGCTGTCCATTTTAAGTAGGAATTCTTCGCTTGAAAAATCCAAGCATAGGGAAGAACGAAACATACAATAGCAAGCTATGCCAAAGAAGAACTAAAATATCACATAAAATTCAGAAGGGTAAACATTATTACTCTTTTTCCAGTCTCCCAAAACCCAAAGCTTTATCTTTATAATGATCATTCAAGCTCAGATCTTGAAAGACCTTGTAATACAACAAAATCTTAGGGAGAAAATACAACACAAAAGAATTACAAAAAATGTTAAATGGGTGGAAAGACCTTATGATTCTAAACTTAGATGGAAACCACAGTGGAAAGTGAATTGGATTCAAAGTCAAAGGGCCTAAATTCCACTCCCAGTCCTGCTCCTTTCTCCCTGTGTGACCTTGGACAAGTTACTTAATCAGGCCTCACATTCTACATCTGCAAAATGGATTAAATAACTGCTAAGGTTCCTTCCAGCTCTCCATTTTACTTTGGTTATGTGGTGCAACTTTTCCATTTTGTAATGACAGCATTACATTCAACTGTTGATGATAGCTATTCCAAAGACCCATTAACAGTGTAGATAGGACAGATTCCAAAGGAGACATAATTATCTGTGTAGTTGATAAATGAAGTCATTTGATGTTGGAGAGGTTGCTTATCATGACAATAAAAAATAATATTTAGAGGAGGGTCAGTTCCCCTTACTGGATTCCTTTCCCTATTTTATCCCTATAAGTTTTCTTCCTTATGCCCTACCTCTCTTTGCCCCATCTTCAACAGATATCAGGAAACTGGGGGCCATAACCTTTGAATGTCATTTAAGAAATTCCTATTGAGCCAGAGAGGACACAGCCAAGAATGACAATATCTTACTGAGGTTAGTTTGGGTTAACCGAAGTATTCTAAATTTCTGAAACTTTGTTGGCATAGGGAAGAAAAGATGAAAGGGCAAGGCTAGAACCTTAAACTTGTCTGCACAAAATAAATAACTGAAATTCTAGAAGAATCTACTTTAATATGTCAGGAGAGTTTACAAATCAAAATTAGACATCTTGTCCGTCCTTCAAGCAACATGTTGTAATAAAATCATTTTCATGGAATATTACATAACAGAAATTATATTTTTAAACTATAATTCAGTTCCTAAGAATCTTTCTGTTTTAGAAGAAAATTACACAATGAATTTGAAAGAAGATGTTTTTAATCCATAATTCTAAGAATTTTAACTAAATTAAATGAAATCAAAACCTGACATATCCACCACACTTGAAGGTCTTGAAAGTGCATTTTGTACCATGTGTATATAATTTGAACCATATAATAGCAGTACATGCTACAGAAATTATTTTTCCCATTTTACATGTGAAGAAACTGAGGTTCAGAGAGATGAAAAGAATTGTCCTTGTTTACTCTAATAAGTATTAGAGTTCAGATTTGACATGCCATCCACTCTGCAACATTGGCTTTCATAATATCCAAATATAATATAGGCATATTTATCTAGCATGGAGCTGTGGCCAAAGTGCTTAGCTTGAGATTTTCAAAATACTTCGGTTCAAACACATCCTCTGAGAGTTACTGTGAACACAATCAAGTCATTTTATCTCTAAGTCGTTGCTCATCTGCAAAATGGGAATAAGATTACCTGCAGTATCTACTTCACATAGTTTTTGTAAGACTCAAATAAGATGATGTAAGTAAGATGTTTTGTAAACCTAAAGCACTATAAAAATGTTAGTTGTTATATATATATATATATTTATCTTGTTAATATCACATCACATATTATGTATTATATATTATATAGTAATATGGAATATATAACATGACATATTATAATATAATACATATATTATCATATATATACATATATATGCTTCTTTCTTTTTTTGAAGGATAACTGCTTCCCTTGAAAAAGGATCACACATTCACATAAATAATGTCAGTTTCAATACTGTCAGAGGGCTATGACTCATAGCACACTATATTCTGGAAACCTTTGTGTGATTGGTTTTAACTAAGAAAGTTATACCAGAAGACCAAGCTACAATCAATTTTCTAATAAGCAAAGTAATTTTGTGGGAAAATTTATTAGATTAAACAATCACAGAAAACAATATCTTAGGATATGCATTATTTCCACTGGAGTTAATGAAACTTTCACATAACTCTCCAAAGGCTTAGAAAAAGAAAAGATGCAAAATACCTTTGATAAACAGTATAATTTCCCAAAGAAAACTGAAGTTCTGTTTTTATTTGTTCTCTTATTGTACATGCAAATTCTCTCCTCATCTGCATATTAACTTTAGCTAGTAATCAACAGCTATTGCTTAAACAAAAAAAAAGACCCCCGTTATTGAAATCATTTCACCTTTTGTTGACAGAAAATGAAGGTTTGGGAGGTAAAATAATGGAGGAAAAGTAGAAAATAAATCCTAAATTCATCTTGAATAAGAAATGGTGATTTTAGCAAACCTTGTTTCCAAATCCCATTAACATAAAAGTTTTTATGAGAATGCATATTAATATATCATAAATAATATAAAATACAGGAAATGGTGAATGTTATGAAAATCCACTTTCCACCTAAAGACTTTTGAAAGTTAACTGGAAAAAAAAAATTGATATATAGCTGATATTCATCTTAAAACATATTCATATCTTTCGTATCCTAATTCAGAAGAGTACAGATAAGAACCTCCATATGTAAGTGTACTCTGTATAAAGTCATGTACATTAATATTCTGTTTCAGTCTATTGAAAGTAAGCAAACTCCAATTACAAGCAAAGAATTAGAAAATGGTTCTTACCGACAGATGGGGATATTTTTCTCAATAATACAAGTTCCACCATTTTTGCAATATTCTATTGGGCATTCTAAAGAGAAAAATCATAGAGGATATAGTTAATTACAAACATTATCAGGAACAAGAAGGAAATATTTACATCATTCTTTATTTCTGGGGTTATGTTTATAATGAAAAACAAAAGGGGGCTCCCTCAAAGTGAACTATTCTTTTACAGTAAAATGTGAAAGGACTCTCCTAGGCTACTCTTCAATGCTCTGAAAAAAATTTACTCAATGGTCTCCTGCTGTCCTGAAAGAGTTCATTCACTTCATATGCCTGAGTGGATAACTATAAGAGGGTAGTCTTTCTGCCATAGGATTATGTCCAAAGTGCTTATTTAGAACATGTCTATGTGACATATTAGGACTCTACATTATTCTTTGGGGAACGTCACTTCTTTTCTGCACTCTACATGGTACTGACTGTAGCAAAGCAGAGAAATGCTATGTGGGGGTGACTTTGTCATAGGAAACTTGGCTTACTCATACACTCATGTTCATCTAACCTCTGCCACTATGATTGGTTTGCAGAGCTAAAGGAGCTGCTAAAATAACAATGCCTTATCTTTGCACAATAATTTCAAATTTTCGAAGTGCTTTCTCTACCTCATTTTTTTATTTTATTTTTTATATTTATTTAACTTTTTACATTCATTTTCACAAAACTTTGGGTTCCAAATTTTCTTCCCTTTTATCCCCTCCCCCCACCCCAATACCCCAAGCAATCTAATTTTCCCTATCTCCAATCTGCCCTCTCTTCTGTCATCCCTCCCTTCTCTTGTCTCCATCTTCTCTTTTTTCCTGTAGGGCCAGATGACTTTCTATTCCTCATTAACTGTATGTCTTCTTTCCTAGTAGCAACAGCAATACTAAACAGTTGTTCCTAAAACTTTGAGTTACAAATTCTCCCCATCCCTTCCTCCCCACCCATTCCCTTTGGGAAGGCAGGCAATTCAATATAGGCCATATCTGTGTAATTTTGCAAATGACTTCCCTGATGTGTTGTGTAAGACTAACTGAATTACCCTCCATTCTACCCTGCCCTTCATTGTTTCTCTTCTGTCTTTTGATCCTGTCCCTCCCCAAGTATTGACTTCAAATTGCTCCCTCCTCCCTTTGCCCTCTCTTCCATCATCCCCCCCTTGCTTATTTCCTTCTCCCCCACTTTCCTATACTGTAAGATAGGTTTTCATACCAAAATGAGTGTGCATTTTATTCCTTCCTTTAGTCAAATGTGATTAGGGTAAACTAATTGGTTTTTTTTCCTCAGCTCTCCTCTTTTTCCCTCCACTAAAAAGTCTCCTACTTGCCTCTTAAATGACATATAATTACCCCATTCCATTTCACCTTCTTTCCTCCCACTACATTTCTCTCTCACCATTTACCTTAATTTCTTTTCAGCTATGGTCCCATCCTATTCAATTCACTCTGTGCTCTCTGTCTCTGTGTGTGTGTGCATGTGTGTATGCGTGTGTGCGTGCATGCATGTAAGTATGTGTGTGGTCCCACCAACTACCCAGATACTGAAAAGTTTTAAGAGTTACAAATATTGTCTTTCCATGTAGGAATGTAAACAGTTCACTTTTGGTAAGTCCCTTAAGACTTCTCTTTGCTGTTTACTTTTTCATGCTTCTTCTCATTCTTGTGTTTGGAAGTCAAATTTTCTTTTCAGCTCTGGTCTTTTCATCAAGAATGCTTGAAAGTCCTCTGTTTCATTGAAAGACCATATTTTCCCCTGAAGTATTATACTCAGTTTAGCTGGTAGGTGATTCTTGGTTTGAGTCCTAGTTCCTTTGACTTCTGGAATATCCTATTCCATGCCCTTCTACCCCTTAATGTAGAAGCTGCTAGATCTTGAGTTATCCTGGTTGTATTTCCACAGTACTGGAATTGTTTCTTTCTAGCTGCTTGCAAGATTTTCTCCTTGAGCTGGGAGTTCTGGAATTTGGCCACAATGTTCCTAGGAGTTTCTCTTTTTGGATCTCTTTCAGGTGGTGATCGATGGATTCTTTCAATACTTATTTTGCCCTCTGGTTCTAGAATGTCAGGGCAGTTTTCCTTGATAATTTCATGGAAGATGATGTCTAGGCTCTTTTTCTGATCATGACTTTCAGGTAGTCCCATAATTTTTAAATTGTCTCTCCTGGATCTATTTTCCAGGTCAGTTGTTTTTCCTATGAGATATTTCACATTCTCTTCCATTTTTTCATTCTTTTGGTTTTGTTTGGTGATTTCTTGGTTTCTCATAAAGTCATTAGACTCCATCTGTTCCATTCTAATTTTGAGAGAACTATTAAATTCAGAACCTCTTTTTCCATTTGGCTAATTCTGCTTTTGAAAGCATTCTTCTCCTCATTGGCTTTTTGAACCTCTTTTGCCAATTGAGTGAGCCTATTCTTCAAGGAGATATTTTCTTCAGCATTTTTTTGGGTCTCCTTTACCAAGGTATTGACCCATTTGGAGGGGAGGGGGCCGCCTCCCAGGCTCAGTTCCCTCAGGGGCTTTATGCAGAGGCCTTCAGTAATAGAGCGGGGTGGGGCAGGGCTGTCTCCCAGGCTCAGCTCCCTCAGGTTGTTTATGCAGAAACTTTCAGTAATGAAGATCCTGCCTGCTGCTGGGGAAGACCTGGGCCGCCGCCGCTGCTGCCTCCGCTGCCGCCCACGCCTCTGCCGCTTCCTGCCCCCATCTCTGCTGCCGCTGCTTCCTCCCGAGGGGGCCTGAGTCACGGAGACACCCTACTCCCCTCAGCCAGCCAGCTGTCTCTCTCACTGACCTGTAGCTTCTGTGGGCGGAGGGACTTTCTCGGCTGCCGGAGCTTCCGTCCCTGAAGCCTGCTTGGGTCAGCTTCTCTGGGGCCGCAGCCAAGGCAGCGCTGGGGTGGGGTCCGCTTTCCGTGGCGCGACGGACCCTGGGGATGGCTCTCCAGGGCTCTCTGGAATGGAAATCTCTTCCACTCCGTTTCTGTACCCCTTTCAGTGGTCCAGAAGTTATGGGGGTCTCTTTTTACATTAATTCTATGGGCTGTGGGTTGGAGCTTGTAAACGTGCGTCCTTCTGCTCTGCCCCCCTCTACCTCATTTTATAAGCATAAAATTCCATTTTATTTTCCAAATTGAAATTTCAAAGTTGGCAACTCTTCTCTTATTGGTCTTGTACTTTGTGCCCCAATTTACCTACTCCCTGAACTAGCAGAACTCCTCTATTGGCAGCAGAGCTATAAGCAAGTGGTGCAGCTGGCACTTCACTTTCAGGCCTTGAAATATAGCACTTGCCTCTCTTCAACCAGTGGAAACAACTGATTTTAGCACACAGTAAGAAAGAAATAAGACACTGAAGAGGCTACAAAATGAGGTGATTACTTCACACACTCCTAGGCTACACCCTAGGTAAGGTTCTCCCCCACCCAACCCACCTCTATCCACTCCCAATCTTCTCTGAATGACTGGGCAGTGTGTCTCCAGTATGTCCATTTACCAGGCAGAGGCAGTTGTACAGGGGTTTTTCTTTATATTCCCTCTCAACTGAATTTGTCTTTAAACTTGACTTGACCCAAGGAACCAAAATTGCTGGTTATGGATGTGGTTGGTGAATCACCAACCTTCCTCACTATATGCTTTCTCACCTCACTGAAACCTCTATTACCTCACTGGAACCCAAAAATCTTCCTGGTAAATTCTCCATTGCTCTAGGAATGGACTCTATAATCCTCTTGCCAAATTGCCAGGTATGGACCCTTCACTTTTGGCAAAACATTATTCTGAAGCCCAATGGGGACACATGAAAGTTGGTCAACATTCTGATGTGCCAGGGACTTCTCTCAAACACTGGGAAGACAAAGAAAGGCAAAATCAGATCTGTCTTCAAGGGGATCTTTCCAATGGGGGAGAGACTATGCAAACTATATCAAATATATACGGTGTTAATGGGAGTTGCAAATGGTAGACATAGTCCCTGGCCTCACCAAGCTTTGATAAGTGAAAAGTGATCACAGAATAACTTGCAAAATGGGGAGAATTGAGTAGTGGATAGATTTAGGGGCAGCAGGAGGCCAAAAAAAGTCATTAGGGATGGCAGGAGAGGAAACCTTTGTGAATGGAATGGGCAGAAAAAGAATCTGGCAGACGTATATGCCATAGTCATCAAGGAACCAGGAAACATTCTAGAAGCCAACTTTCATCATGACTGTCTTCATTTCTATTTCGAAAGTTTTCTGCTCTTCTTCATGAATTAGAAATACTCTATTGTACCCCTATTAGATGAATAAAGCTGCAAAGGAGCAGAGGTAAGGGAAGCAGCAGAGATTCCTGTTCAGCAGAAGAAGAGTGAGCCCAAAGGAAATCACATGGAAGACCTAGGAATGAGAGCTCACATGAGGATCACTGGGAATTATCATGAAAAGGAATCTGCTGATTTAGCTGAAAAACATTTCTTCCATACTGACGAATACAAGGGCTTTTAGTGCATATTTGGATAAAATGTTATGTTTCTGTGATTTGTCCTACTGAGACACATTATTCCGCCTTAAATAGTTACTTAACTTTAAATTAGAACCAGCAGGACTTAGACTTATTCATTAGGCTTCCTACAACATCTGCAGGTAGCTATCTGGTAACAGGTTTAGTTGCACTGATAAACACCAATTTTGATGGGGACTCCAACCTTGATTTACTGTCATATGATTCTGCGAATTAAGGACTATTAGAAGTAGTATTTTCTGTATTTTATATACTATTTTTCTACCAGTTTTTATTTTTCTAAGAAGAGGCTCTGAATCTATTATGTATGAACTTTAAAGAAACATTTTGATGACTGCATTTGAATAGAAATTGGTTACTTTTTTACTGCTTATTTATTTTTAGTTTTCAACATTCATTTCCACAAAATTTTGAGTTCCAATTTTTCTCCCCATCTCTCCCCTCCCCCCACCCATACACCTTGCATTCTGATTACCCCTTCCCTAATATGCCCTCCTTTCCATCTCACCCCTCCCTTCACTTATCCCTATCTTCTCTCTTTTCTTGTAGGCCAAGATAGATTTCTATACCCCATTACCTGTATTTCTTATTTCCGAGGTGCACGCAAAAACAATTTTCAACATTTGTTACTAAAACTTTGAGTTCCAGCTTCTATCCATTTCTCCCTTCCCACCCATCCCCACTGAGAAGGCAAACAATTCAATATAGGCTGTACAAGTGTAGTTATGCCAAAGACTTCCCTAACAGTCATGCTGTGTAAGACTAACTATATTTCCCTCCATCCTATGCAGCCCCCCACTTATTCTACTTTCTCTTTTGACCTTGTCTCTCCCCAGAAGTGTTTACTTCTAGTTACTCCCTCCTCCCATTTGCCCTTCCTTCTATCATTCCCCACCCCACTTTTCTCTTCTCCACTACTTTCCTATAGTGTAAGATAGATTTTCACACCAAATTGAGTGAGTGTGTTATTCCTTCCTCAAGCCAAATGTGAAGAGAGTTGTAGGAAGCCTAATGAATAAGTCTAAGTCCTCCTGGTTCCCTCTCACCTCCTCCCTTTTCTCCTCCATTGAAAAAGCTTTTTCTTGCCTCTTTTATGAGAAATAATTTGCCCCACTCCATTTATCCCTTTCTCCCCCAATATATTCCTCTATCACGCTTTAATTTTATTTTTTAGATATTATTCCTATTCCTTCCTATTCAACTCACTCTGTGCTCTCTGTCTATATATATATATGTATGTATATATATGTATGTATATATGTATATATGTGTGTGTATGTGTGTGTGTGTGTGTGTGTGTGTGTGTGTGTACTCCCTCCAACTACCCAAATATTGAGAAAAGTCTCAAGAGTTACACATATTATCTTTCCATCTAGGAATGTAAACAGTCAGCTCCTTGGATTTCTCTTTCCTGTTTACCTTTTCATGTTTCTCTTCATTCTTGTGTTTGAAAGTCAAATTTTCTATTCAGTTCTGGTCTTTTCATCAAGAATGCTTGGAAGTCTTCCATTTCACTGAATGACCATTTTCAACCCTGAAGTATTATACTCAGTTTTGCTGGGTAAGGGATTCTTGGTTTTAATCCTAGTTCCTTTGACTTCTGGAATATCATATTCTAAGCCCTTCAATCCCTTAATGGAGAAGCTGCTAGATGTTGTGTTATCCTGATTGTATTTCCACAGTACTCAAATTGTTTTTTTCTAGCTGTTTGCAATATTTTTCCTTGACCTGAGAACTCTGGAATTTTGTTGCAATATTCCTAGAAGTTTCTCTTTTCAAATCTGTTTCAGGAAGTGACTGGAGGATTCTTTCAATATTTATTTTACCCTCTGGTTCTAAAATATCAGGGCCATTTTCTTTGATCATTTCATGTAAGATGATGTTTAGGCTCTTTTTTTTGATCATGACTGGTAGTCCCATAATTTTTAAATTATCTCTCCTGGACCTATTTTCCAGGTCTGTTTTTTTTTTTCCAAAGAGATATTTCACATTATCTTCTATTTTTTCATTCTTTTGGTTT
Organism: Bettongia penicillata ogilbyi; assembly: GCA_023548195.1. Taxonomy (NCBI): domain Eukaryota; kingdom Metazoa; phylum Chordata; class Mammalia; order Diprotodontia; family Potoroidae; genus Bettongia; species Bettongia penicillata. Next base: position 21,101,680 of record JAJHZJ010000453.1, read on the forward strand.
TGTTTTGTAATTTCTTGGTTTCTCACAGTCATTAGCTTCCATCTCCTCCATTCTAATTTTTAAAGAACTATTTTCTTCAGTGAGTTTTTGAACCTCTTTTTCCATTTGCCTAATTCTGTTTTTTAAAGCATTCTTCTCCTCATTGGCTTTTTGACTCTCTTTTGCCTATTAAATTAGCCTATTTTTAAAGATGTTACTTTCTTCAGCATTTTTTTGATCTCCTTTAGCAAGCTGTTGACTCTCCTTTCATGATTTTCTTGCATCACTCTTATTTCTCTTTCCAATTTTTCTTTCACCTCTCCTATTGATTTTCAAAATCCTTTTTGAGCTCTTCCATGGCCTGAGACAACTGCATATTTATTTTGGAAGTATTGAATGCTGAAGCCTCTGGGGGTATGCATTGTTCTTCCTCATCCAATACCTGTTCACCAAGAACAACCTTCTATAGTCTTATTTTTTCCCCTTTTTTGGGGCATTTTCCCAACCAGTTGCTTGACTTTTGAGTCCTTTCTGAAGAGGAGGGTTTACTTTGGGGACCTGTAAGTTTTCAGTTCCTCCAAGGTGGCACAATCAAGGCAGAGCAGTTTGTTCCTCTCCTGGCCAGCACACTGATCTGGAAGCAATGAAAAACTTTTCTGCCTAGAATCAGCTAATAGAATTCTCTTTCCACACCTGCCTCCAGCTCCACCATGCCAGTGCTCCTCCTCAACCCAGGGCCACAATCAGGGCTGAGATTCAGATCAACCACTCAATTCCCCCAGGGGCTTTGGGCAGAGGACTCCAAAACTGGATGCTTCTGCTGTAGTGACTTCTGCCAGTGGTCCAGACCATGTTCCCTTCTCCTTGGTGAAGGAGCTTTCTCACTGACCTTTGAAGTTGTCTTTAGCACTTGTAAGTTGAGCAATCTGGGAACTACTGCTGCCTACGGCACCCTGAAGCCTGTTCCAGGTCCTGTCCTTGCCATGCAGCATGGCCCATGCCACGCTGTGCCCTGCTCCATGACAGTGTGATAGACCTTTCCCGTTGGCCTTCCAGTTTGTCTTGGGCTGGAAATCTCTTTTACTCTGTTGTTTTGTGGCTTCTGCCACTCTAGAATTTGTTCAGTCATTTTTATAGTTATTTTATGGCCTATATGCGGGAGCTTCTACAGGTCCATCTTTCCACTCTGCCATCTTAGCTCTGTCATCCAAGTAGGTTCCTTTTGTAATCCTGTGTATGGTATGTACAGGATTTTAAAAAACTGTTTTGAGAAAGTGTCTCACTAGACTATCAATGGGGGCCATGACACACACAAAATGGTTAATATCCTCTGCCCTAAACAAATTCCTTTGATATTTCATTTAAATGTCCATTATTTTACTTATATACCTATATAAAGATAAGTATTCTTGCTAACATCTGTAAAAATCAGTGTTTCCATTATTTTTTCTGGTCCTATTTACTTAATGCCATTTTGTTTTACAGATGGGAAGAAGTGCCTGGAATTGTAAATTCATTAGTATGGAGAATACCCCATATGGAAACACTGTCTGCTAGTGCAAATCAACAATTTTTGTGTAATTGTTCAATTGCCTGGGACACTGGGAAGTTAAAGGATTTTCTAGAAGTCACAGATCTAGATGATCTAGATTGGTCCTTTACCCTATTACTCCATCTTGCTTCTTACTAATATCATTATTTAACTCATTGTTTAAATGTTTCATATAGCATATAAGTAATATTTTGGTCAACTTCTCCATCCCAACTGATGAAAATTAGAGTAATTACAAAATCATTTCACCCCTTGAATTTATGGGAATAACAGTCACTTAAAGGAAACCCTGGGTTCAACTGACTACAATGCAATTTTTGCTTAAGTAAAACCTAGTCAATGCATTGCATTTTTATCTCTCACAAATGATCCAGTCTTAAAAATTATATTTTACTAATTCTATTCAGATGGGGGAAAAGTTTAAAATATATTTAATTTGCAACATTTATTCAGTGTTTTTGAGCTTGATACTCTTGTTAATGGTTTAAATATAGAGGTGAAGTGAGACCAGATGTTCACCATCTGTTATGCAACCACTGTTTTAATTATTGACTGCTATGAGACACAGAGTCATAAAATTCATGGAAAAATGACCTTAACAATATTTGATATTTTAAGAGGAAAGACACATTCAGTCACTTGATGTAATTTGTATTGATATATCAACAGCATTTGACAAGTCTGAAGTCGCTGTTCATAGAATAAGCTCTCACTTTAATGTGTCAGTCTTCTAAATCACATTCTTCCATTTTACTTTTCATAGATGGTTTACATAATCATGGCATCTTAAAAAAAGATGAAACCACAAAGCTGAGCTCTTTGTTTCACTCAAGCTCAAATGATGGATCTGGGTACCCTTTGAGAGGCAGTAAATACTTTATGGATGATGGAGGAATGAAAACAAAGTTACATGTAGTGTGGTCTGAAGCAAAAGAGTGGCAAATGAAGAAGATAAAAACAACACCTTCAATATTGCACCAATGTAGAAAAAGCAGAGCTTGACATCTAGGTTGCAAAATTAATTAGATAAAACCACAAGTTACTAGTTAATAAGCTGGATCTTCCCCACCATCATGCATATGAGCCTCCTTGGCAATGATCTCCTCTGTTAGGGATTCTGTCTCCAGTGCCCCAAAAGACATCCACCTTACCCATATCAGCTGATGGTGTACTCTCTCCACTTTATCCTGCTTTCAAAAATAGCTAATTGTGGTTTTATATTGGTCCAAAATATTAAAAGTACCTAATTACTGAAAAGTGATCTGCTTGTGTGACAAGTGAACAAAATCAGTGATGTAGAGTGAAAAGTGAGTTTGGTTTAGTCAGAAGACCTTGATTCAAGTGTCCAATCTCCTATCTGCTATTTGTTGTTTTATTAAGCTTAAAACCCTGGCCAACATGGAGCTAATGCCCAAGATTAGAGAAGAGGACAAAAGAACATCAAGTGTCCTGGAAAAAAATTCAAGTCACCTGGAATGGAGGAGATATGTCCAAGGGTCCTGAAAGAATGAGCAGAAGTGTTTTCTGAGTTGCTGTCCTTGGTCTTTGAAAGGTCATGAAGAATGAGAGAAGTGTTACATGATCTAAGAAGTGTGAATATCTCAATTTTCACCAAAAAGGAGAGAATAGAGGCTATAAACTATAGACAAAGATCTGTATGCAAGTTCTACTTCCCCACAAAAATATAAGTTATCTGAAAGCAGAGACCATTTTTCACTATTTATCTTTGTATTTTCAGTGATTTGCATAGTAGCTTATACATAGAGGGTGTCATCACTAAACATAGAATGCCTACAACACAATAAGTGCATAATCAATATCTATCTATCTATCTATCTATCTATCTATCTATCTATACATTTAATGCTTGATTTATATTGTTGCTTTTAGGTTCTATGCCTCATTATTTTTAAAACAAGTGAAGATATGCCTTATTCTCCTGATGCATCTCAATGTATATCTAATCCCTGTGAAAAATGGGCCTTCATCTACCTCCTAGTACCTTACCCAAGATAGGCATATGGTAACTTGAAATAAAATATTAAAGTCAAGGGCTAGTCTTTATAGTCTGTGAAAAATACTTTCAAATTTTTTGTCCATCCAGTCAGGTCAGTAAGACTGGCTATGTTAATTCCTAGACTTCTAAGATAAATATTCTCTGTGATGAATCTCTTTTACAAAAGACACATGTACAGTTTACTGGTCTGGAAACAAATTAATTCCAGGGAATGTAATTTGATAACTAAGACCCTACTTTGGTCATTTATCTAAATGTCCTCCCCTGAATACCAAAAATATACACATGAGTTAGTCAGATCCACCCCAATTATGAGTAAAATCATGAACTGAAATGTATTTTTAATCATTGATTTGTATTATCTCCATTGTCTCAGACCTCTAGAGACCTAATTCTGTTCATTATTTGACATGTACTCTCCATGACATTGGTTGGTTGCTGTCCTTCATCTTTGAAGAGGATCAAAATGACACCACCATTGTAAAATGAAATTTCAGTGTGTCCGACTGTGGCTGATCAGAGCAATACAAGCTCGAAATGCTCTACTGCAGGTTGGACATAGATAGTGCATGTGAACATTTGGGGAGGATACTCCAAATTTGCACATCCTATGTTTACTTTGTGCTGTCTCAATTCTCCTTTCCTCAAAGAGCACAGCCCCTTTTCTTATGGGGGCACGCCATGCTGAGCAGTCCAGTGCCAGTGTCTCCCATGTTGCACAGTCAAATCCAAAAGTTCTTGAGAGAGATCTTGAGAGTGTGCTTGTATTGTTTCTTCTGGCCACCATGTGATCTCCTGTCCCATGCAAGTTCTCCATAAAATAGTCTTTTTGGCAAGTATACATTTGGCATTTGAACAACGTGACCAGTCCATTACAGTTGTGCTCTCTGAAGTATAGTTTGAATACTTGGCAGTTCAGGTAGAGCAAGGACTTCAGTGTCTGGTACCTTATCCTGCCAGGTGATTCTCAGAATCTTCCTAAGACAGTTCAAATGGAAACGATTCAATTTCCTGGCATGGTGTTGGTAGACTGTTTATGTTTCACAGACATACAACAATGAGGTCAACACAATGACTCTATAGACCTTCAGTTTTGTAGTCAGTCTAATACCTCTTCTCTCCCAAACTTTTCTTAGAAAACTCCCAAACACTGAGCTAAGTTCTGGCAATGTATGCGTCAACCTCACTGTCAATGTGTACGTCGTTGGAAAGTACACTACCAAGGTAAGTGAACTTATCCATAGCATTCAAAACTTCTCCATTTGTTTTAATTGATGGTTCCATATATGGATGGTGTGGTGGTGGCTGATGGAGCACCTGTATTTTCTTGACAATTGCTGGGCCAAAATTAGCACAGGCAGCAGAGAACTGATCCATCCTTTGTTGCATCTCAGCTTCAGAGGCTGCACTGAGTGCACATTCATCTGCAAATTGTAAATCATGCACCAACACTCCCTCCACTTTGGTCTTGGCTTGTAACCTTTTCAAATTGAAGAACTTACCATCAGTACAGTAGTTGACCTTGATGCTATGTTCATCCTCATTGAAAGCATTTGTCAACATGACTGAAAATATCATGCTAAAAAGCATGGGAGGAAGCACACAGCCTTGTTTCACTCCTGGGTGACTGGGAAGGCAGGAGAGCTTTGTCCATTATCCAGAACCCAGGTAAATATGACATCATGAAATTGATGTACAATATTGATGAACTTCTCTGGGCAACCAAATTTTGACATAATTTTCCATAAGCCTTCATGAGTAACAGTGTCAAAGACCTTGGTCAGATCTACAAACATTGTGTACAGACCTCTGTGCAGCTATTGGCATTTCTCCTGGAGTTGTCGGGCAGCAAACACCATATTGACTGTTCCACAGCCCTTTATGAAACCACACTGGCTCTCAGGTATATGACCATCTTCCAGGTGAAGGATCAGCCTATTAAGGAGGACTCTAGCAAGAATTTTGCCAGCAATGATTAAGAAAGCATTCCCCTGTTATTGTCACTGGATGACATAGTCTAATTTGGATTATCAGGAGGACTGTTACAGTAGAGTCCATAGAGAACTAGAGAATAACTTCAAACAGTTTTTTTTTCAGAAGGAAAATGGTTATGCAGCTGAAAAGGTCACTCCTTTATAAAGAAAAAGGAAAGAAGAAATGTATAGGTTTCCATCACTACTATATTTGCTTTTCTGTCGCAAAACGAGGTAGCATGGCGGCATAGTTTTGGAATCCCCAAATCCTGGAACAAAATTTCCAATTCTGCTATGTGTTATCTGTGGAGCCATGGGCAAATTATCTCCCCACCCCCTTCATGGGCCTGTTTTCTCATCTGTAAAATGAAGACAACAAAACGTGTAGTCCTTACTTCAAAAGGTTATTATGAGGCTCAATGAGATAATTTATTTAAAGCACTTTGTAAATCACTATATGAATATGGATTGTTTTTTATAATGAGAGGTTATAAAACTATTCATATGCATTTTATAAAAGAGAGATGATTGCATATCATTAGCTACTTACCTTTTTCTTATTTTTTATTTAATAAATACTGAATAATAAAGGAGTAGGATATGTTTTCAAATCCCAGCTCTACTACCATTAGCTGCACAGTCTTGGGCAAGTAATCCAACCTCTCTGGGACTCGTTTTCCTCATCTTTAAAGTGAAGGAGTTTGGAATTATTACTTTCTAAGGTCCTTTATAGCTTTAAATCTATGATTAAGTTGCAAAGGTAGCAAAAAGTGCTACCTTTCCTCCTGCTACCTGCAACTCATCACAGCAGTTTATGTTCCACTCCATACTTACTCAGAATAAGAGCTTTTATTTTCTTTACTCTACAGATTTAATAAAAATCACTCCAGGTGTCTACTATAAATGGTATTTTAATGAAAAGTGGAATACCTGAGCAGCTGGACTCATCGAGTTGGAAATCGGTGCAGTCAACAAAGCCATTACAATGCCGGGATGCTGGGATGCAGCTATTAGTTGATGGACAAAACAGAGAGCCATCCAAACAATGTCCACTGACTGAAAAATAAAAGTGATCATAATTATAGACATATCTCCTATTCACTGAACCTTCACTAACAGATAGCTAGGTAGCATAATAAAGCACAAGACTTAGAGTCAAAACAAGTGAGTTTGAGCCTAACTTGGTCACTTGCTAGTTGTGTGACCCTGAGTAAAGCACTCCAGTAAGTCTTAAGTGCCTTAGGGTCACACAACTAGTAAGTCAACCTCTCAGTCTCATTTTCCACTTCTGTAAAATTGGGCTTGTTGTTAACAACCTCCCTCACACCACTGTTTAAAGAATCACATAAGGATATATGCCACTTTTAAAATAAAGAAGCATTATAGAGGTGGCAATAATAATAATTATTATGTAAATGATCATTATTCCACTAAATCAAATGATGCTTAACTGGAGTTAGTGAACTTGTTATTTTTTTTACTGTTATTTTGATAATAGTATTTCAAGATGAGGTTTTTTTCCCCTTTGTAATCCTTTGTATTTCATTTTATGCATTTAAGAGCAGTATTGGGAGAAGAGCTCCATAATCCTCATCATTCTACCAACAAAGTCCATGACTAAAAAACCAAAAGTTTAAAACTCTCCTCTAGATACCGGAGCATCTTCCTCATTTGCATTTATTTACTGTTTCAGAATAAATTTCTTTTCTTTATTTTGGACTGTCTCAATTATTGGGCAGAGGGGAACATTTAGTTAAATTGTAGTAACTAGGGTGAGATGATCTTTTAGGATACACACTAGCCTGAGCTTCTTTTAGTATTTGCTAGAGGACAGAGTCATCCTTCACATTTCTACAAACCTTAGGAGATATGTGGTACTTGCTACAATTTTAGCCTCTCTTTTATGGTTCCTCACTCTATGTGCCTCTGAATGGACAGTTAGGGAAGACTTGACCGGTTAGAACCTCAGTCACCTATGATATTGACTATTTATCACAATGATTTTTTTAAAATGCTTATTAAACTCCTATTATGTGCATGGTTATGTACTGAGAATTGTGGCTACAATGACAAAGATGAAATAATCTTTGCTCTGAAAACATTTACATCAATTGGACTGATGTAACATGCACATAAGTAATAAGTAATTAGAATGTATCTGTATATGAAAATACAAATTAAAACAAATAATTTCTTTATGAAGAGTATTAATAACTGGAGATCAAAGAAGTTGTCATGTAGATGATGACACCCAGGATACATTTTAAAGGAGCCAGGGATTCCACTAGTCAGAGGTGAGGAAAGAAAATTCTAGATATGAAAGACCTCTTGTGCAAAAGACATAGCTATGAAAGATGAAATGCTTTCATTGTATGAAGAATAATATTTTTTTACAAATGCACAGAGAGATGAGAACCAGACCATGAAGGTCTTAAATTGCCAGGTTTGGGATTTTATATTGTATCCTAGAGATAATAAGTAGGGAATTATGAAAAAAAAATTAGTGGGGGCATGATTGGGTGAGAAATATGGTTAAACCTGTATTTTAGGAATATCAAATTTGCAGCTAAATGGAGGATTGATTGAAGAAGAAAGAGGCTAGGGGCAGGCTACCAATTAAGAGGCAACTGAAACAGTACAGGTGAGATATAAAAAGAACCCTATTTAGTATAAAATTTCAGATTGAAGGGATGGAAGGAATGTCACAAAGGTGAAACTGACAAGGCTTCACAAATGACTGGATTTGGGAAGAGGAAAGAGTGAAAGCAATGACCATGGGTGAGAGGAAGTGTCATGAAAAAAAGCCCCCTAACTTTGCTCTGTATCTCTAGGGTGAGGGGAAGGTAAAAAAAAAAACATGATAATTCTGTTGTGTATTTGAAAGGAAAAGCAAGTTGTGCACAGATTTGCAGTTTCATGTGCAATCATCTTTTTTATACTGTACTATGTTATAGAAATTCCTGCTTTATTCCATAAATTAAAAATAAAATAAAGAAAAAAAAGAAAATTAGCCCCTCCCCCCCAAATGTCACCATCAACAGAAGTGGAGAAATGAAGAGGAGAGATGATTTTGAGTTCTATTTTACACATTTTCTTTTGATATGCCTTTGGTACATTGGTTTGTAGGTATCCAGATGGCAACTGGTTGCATGGGACTGAACTTCAGAAGACAGAGATTTGAGAATCATCTGAACAGAGGTAACAACTGAACACATGGAACTTCATGAAACCATTAACGAACAGGGTGTAGAAAAAGAAGAGTGCACAAAAATGAGAGAATAGTGGCAATACATTGTTGTCCAAATACGTTGTCTTTTTCATTAAAATGTGCATTCTTTGAGAGCAGGGACTCCCTTACTTTTCTAATTTTATTCCCAGTATTTAGCAAAGTGCTTTAAACAGAGTTAAGTGCTTAATCTCATGTATATTCATTCATTCATTCATTCAAGATGATGATTATTTAACAAAGGATAGACTCTAAGTAGAACAAAGAAAGAACAGTGTCATGAAGACACTATTGATGATCATCCAGGAAAACAGTCAATAGTAGCAAAAACTGCAGTGGATTCAGGAAGGAGAAAGAGTAACAAGACAATTTTAGAGATGAACTCCAACCAAAAGCCAACTACTATGTGCAACAGCAGAGATGGATTATGACAAGATGCTTTCACTTTAAGAGGGTTACAATTTACTCAGGGAGAAGTTGAGAAAATTTGAAAGATTAAATATACAGGTAACATCAATCACAGTGTCATTTGTGACACTAGTTGGGAGAAATGAAGGAAAATACCTTTCCTATGTCAGGTCTAGCTGAGACCAGCACAATAGTTAAAACTTAGTAGTGAAAAGTACTCATGGGTCATGAAATATTTAATGAAGTTTACTCAACCATAAAAAAGGATAAATAAGGATACAGCACTGATGTGAGTGGCCAAGGTTCTGCTCTGCCTCCACATTCCCCATTGGCAATTCCTGTTCATAATAACATACCAGCCCCTCACATGCTCAAAAGAATGGGAATCTCACCAAACCCAGAAATAACAATTAATTCCTCGTGGGCTCAGCCAATTATGCCTCAAACACAAGGAAGTTATACCAATAGTTCAAAATTTAATCCCCAGAGCTGACCAAATCATAATCTAGCCTCCCCACTCCCTTGAAGAACCAACTCAGCCTGCATACAACAGATACCACTTTTACAAAGCATCACTGAAGAGGTAGCATCAGTGCTGACCTTTGGAAAAATAGAAAAAAAAATTAATAGGTAGAGGTATGAGAGAAGTCAATTTGAGGCTCAGGACAATGTTCCAAATGATGAAGGTAAGAGAGATTCAGACAGTCACAGAATCTTAGAGGTGAATGGGAAATCAGGTATCATCTAGATTAACCAATACCAGAAAAGGAACCCTCTCTACATTCTACATCAATGGTTATCTATCCTTCATCCTTCACTATATGCTACACCAAAGGTCATCTAGACTTTGTTTAAAGAATAGTGTTTTTCAATTTTGGCATAGACTATAGGTCATGCAGTGTTGTAAAATGAGGCTCAAAATGCAAGTTGGAACCAGATTTTGGAGGCTATTGAATTCAGGTTAAGATTGCATTTTGTTTAATAAGCAACAGGAAAGAACTGAATATTTTTGATCAGGAGAGGGAGAAGTTAAATCACTACTTTAAGAAGATCATTTTTATATCAGACAATGGAAAGAGATCTCAAAACAGGAAAAGTACCGAGGAGCCAATTACAGTAAAGACAATTCTATCAAATAAGTTTGGAAGCAGCAAGTAGTACTTGGCAAATGATTAGGTCTGGGGAGGGAGGCAATGGTGATTAGGGAAGGGAATGACTTTAAATAACTGAAAATGCTGGAGTTGTCAAGAGAAAAAATGAGTAAGATAAGAGGAGGGGTAGGTCTTGGGAAAAGATTTCAGTTTTGGACATATTAAATGTAAGATGTCTGCCACCATAGGTGGAGACATTCTGGAGACATTCAAATAAATGTGTACTCAACTAAAGCACTTTGAATTGAACTTTGGAAGAAAGGTTGACACTGTACATAAAGATTTAGGAATGATTTGGAGAGAGATGATAATTGAAACCATGAGAGTCAATGAGATCACCAATCAATCAATTTTTGAATAAGTAATTACCAAGTGCTAAATTCTTGACATTATGCTAGGTGTTAATGATACAGATTCAAAATAAATGAAACAATCCTTACTCTTAAGGTGCCAAATTTCTATCTAAAACATGACTGACCAAGACAGTGAAGAAAGAAATAGAGGGGGGACAAAGATGGAGCCTTGAGTCAAATCTACACTTAAAGAACACAATTAAAAAGAAGAACCAGAAGAGCAAATCAAAATACAAAATGGTCAAAAAGAGGGGAGGTCAAAATGATCAATCCTGTAAATCTAGGGAACTGATAGAACCAAGATGGAGGGCATGGTTAAAGATGTCAAACAGGACAGAAAATTCAAGAAAGATGGCAATGGGGAAATAGATCTGGTGATCAAGAGGACATGGGGACCTTAGAAAGAGTTGTTTCATAAGAGCTGAACCAGATTGCAGAGAGTTAAAGAGTGAGTAAGGAATTGGACCCAAAAGGAATTGGAGTCAATAAATATAAATTACTCCTTCCAGAAGTCTGGTCATATTCATGATGAGAGAAATAGGGCCATAGTTTTGGGGAGGATGGGCAACAGGAAGAAGTGAAGGTTTTGAGGCCTGGACATGTTTCTGTGTACAAAAGAAGGAGCCAGTGGAGAAGGAGACATTGAATATGCATGAGAGAAATGATCACTGGTCACATAACTACCAAGCGTGTGAGCCAAGTGTAAAATCGAGGTCTTTTCTTACTCTAGGCCTATGCTCTTTTCACTACAAAATGCTAGCAATGAATAATGGGATCTTCATATAGCTATGAAGATTCACATAACCTTCAATAGATTAAATTTACATTTAATTAATTGCATTATATTAAATGTAAGCTAACTTTATCTATAGTTTTAGAAACCGAGGAGGAGAACTGGAAAGGTGGGGATTATCTAGCTTTGAGGAAATTACTTTGCTGAGGGGACTGAGAGGTTAAAGAGAATAATAGCAGTTTACCTCTAAATGGAGCTTTTTATGGTTTCCAAAGTGCTTAAATACTCACTCATGATGAGGGTGAGGGAAGAGCAGGCACTACAGATATTATTGTCGTTATTATTTAGTTTTTCAACTGCAACCACAATTTTCTTGGCATATGGATCTTCTGTTGAGGAAACTCCTTCTATCAATGTATATCTGAAATTTCTCTGCAGTTAAAAGTCTTACAGATTTACCTGGGCACTGAGGGGTTAAGTGACTTATAGGTATGTATCAGAGATTGGAACTGGAACTGAATATGCTGACTTCACCCCTAAGGCCTGCCCTTTAACAGCTAAATGATAATGCCACTTAGATGTTATTTCTCTTTTTCAAGAAGAAGAAACTGAGGTGTAGATAGATTTAGTGACCTGTCCATATTCATATAGTGACTGTGTCAGAGACAAGATGCATTCCTAGGTCTTCTTTACTCAATCTCCTATAACATTGCTTCTGGCTGTTATGGTAATCAATCCATTTCTTCTCACCCTGTGTGATATATCTTGCCATCAATACTTCATTGAGGACTTCCACAACTTCCTTTATAGTCAGAAGTTGGGCTGTTCATCTGTTATCCCTCATTCATAGAACATGACTGATTCATCATCTTGTTAAGTCATAAATGCTTTCAGTGTTATAACATTTCTCACATTGTAAGTCATAATTGGAATTATTCAAATCCACTATGAATCTTTCCATTGCCCTTTGGGCCATAGGATATACTGACTCTTCTGAGATCACAGTGTTCTATTACTCACAGTCACATTGCATCATCAGAAGAATATCGGTGTTTGAAATCTAACAGTGAAAATTGATACATGATTTTATAAAGTTTAAAATGCACTTTAGAGTCACATACAACCTAGCCCCAGCCCATCTTTCTAGCTGTTTCTGACTGCACTCTCTGTGATTTTATTCATACTGCCTTTCATTCTTTTCTTAACAAAACAAAATCCTCCATTTACCATTATTTTATTTTTTCATTGACTATCTCCAATGCTTAAAATGCATTCTCTACTTCCTCTCATATCATAGAAAACTTCTTTTCATTTAAGATAGAGGTTAGGCAATATCTTTTGCATGAAAACTTTCCCAATCCCCCTAGTGCCTTACTTCCCAAACTACTTTATGTTTACTAAGTAAATATGTGAACATATATTTTATGTATATAAATTACCAATATATAAAATTAAATTATAACTATAACTACATGCAATCATAAATGCTTATATTTTATATATTATACATAGATGTATTCTATATTTTACATATAAATTGAATTCATGTGTTGCATATAGTTTATATATATATATATATATATTTGCTCTCTCCCCATTCAAATATAAGCCTACCATATATAGGAATTGTTTCTTCATCATACTCCATCCTCAACTTCCAGTGCAGGGTCTGGCACTCAGCTGGCACTTAATAAATACTTTTATTAATACTTAATAAATATCGTTACTTGATTCATTGTCTGTCTCTGCCTTCAAGGAGTTTAAATATCCTAGGGGGAAACAGTATGCACACATACCAGGAAATAAGTGTATGAAGATTTGGGTTTGTTTTGATTGGAACTGCTATTTCATTGGTGTAAAAAGTTCCTGGTAAGGAATTTCCTTTACCAACTGCTTCTCTGTAATTTACTCTTTTAGAGAGATGCCTAGGGAACTGAGAGACGAAAAGCCTTCTTTAGTACATCAGAGACAGAATGTGAACCTGGAGCCTGAGGTTAGGTCTCTCAACACTGCACTAATCTGACTCGTGCGTGGTGCCTACTGTATCACAAGCACTGAACTGGGCACTTGAAACATAAAGACAAAAATGAAAAGAGCTTCTACCCTAAAAGTGCAAAAATGCATAGTAAATATTTAGAAAATAAATACGAAATTATTTTCCATGTGAGAGCAACAGTAGCTGGGAAGATCAGAAAACCCCACTTTGAGGTGATGTCTGAGGTGAGCTTTGATGAAAACTAGGAGTTTTAAGAAGTAAAGATGTGGAGGAAATAAAGTGTAGGGCCAGGAAGCAAGGCAAAGAGATGGGAGATAAACTGTCATGGGGAAGGGACAGAGGAAAAAGCCAATTTGGGTGGACTGAAGAATGCAAGACAGGGAAGATAAGGAGGCTACAAAATTAGAAAATTAGGTCCCAAGTGGAATGTCAGACAATAAATTCAAATAGGACCTTTCTTCTCTTTTGATTTTATTTTCATCCTTTCTTTGTCACACAGCCGTGGTTATATGCAAGCATATTAATGTAATCCCAAAGCTTGGATTTAATAATGCTGATGTCAGTAAACTGAAAGGTGCTTTTTGAAATGATAGGTCACCCATAGATTATGTACGGTATATTAAAGAGCCTCAATAATTCCACTTAGGACTCTTTTCACATCTTCAAATTGCTTTAGAACTATTAACTAATTATTTCTCACAACACCCTTGAGCAATAGGTGAGCGATTAAGTGTTATTATCTTTCCTTCATAGCTGAGTAAACTTAAAGATTCAGGAAAATCGAAATGACCTTCCAAAGTCACTGAGAGGGCTAGAAGAATTCTTGTTTCAAAAATAGTTGTGCCCAGTTAGCAAGTAGCCTGTACCAGGCGACCTCAAGCATAAGTCCCTGATGTGAGCTGCCTAGACCAAGGCCCTTCATCTCAAGGGAGAAGAGGAGGGGAAGGGGATGCTTATAAGGGGAAGTAGCTAAAATGCCCAATGAGTTCATAACCATTGACCCTAAAAGCAAAGTTCTTTTTGTTTATCTTTATCTGAATCAGTCCTGGTTAGTGTATTTGAAAGGGTCTGAAGTCTGCATAAGAATTGAATCCTTGTTCTTATCCTAGATTGGCGATTGTGGAAAAGGCTCTCCCTGAGCTTGTAACAGGTCTAGTCTCTGCCGATTTCCTTTTTTTAAATTTATTTTCAGCATTCCACAATCACTATCATACAACCTAGATTTTTTTTCTTCCTTTTCTCCCTTTCCCTCCTCCCCCACCTCCCCGAGATGGCATACAATTTTATATAGGTTCTGCACATATATTCCTATTAAATACATTTTCACCATAATTATGTTGTATAGAAGAATTAAAATGAATGGGAGAAATCATATAACAAACCAAAACGTAATACAAAAGAAAATGATCTGCTACAATTTGCGATTGAATTTCATAGTTCTTTCTCTGGATGTGGAAAACATTTTGCCTTAGAAGACCATTGGGAATTTTTTAAGTCCGTGCATTGCAATGAAGTTCTAAGTCTACTCGAAAAAAATCCTTGCACACTGCAGTTGTTGCTGTGTACAAAGTTCTCCTGGTTCTGCTCCTTTCACTCAGCATCAGATCATGTAAGTCTTTCTAGGCCTCCCTGAAGTCTTCCTGTTTATCATTTCTTATAGTGTAATAGTACTCCATTACATTCATATACCATAATTTATTCAGTCATTCCCCAATTGATGGGCATCCCCTTGATTTCCAGTTTTTGTCCACCAAGAAGAGTACTGCTATAAATATTTTTGTACATATGGGACCTTTTCCCATTTTTATGATCCCTTAGGGATACAGTCCTAGAAGCGGTATTGCTGGGTCAAATGCTATCCATATTTTTGTAGCCCTTTGGGCATAGTTCCAAATTGCTCTTCAGAATGGTTGGATTAGCTCACAGCTCCAGCAACAAGGAATTAGCGTTCCAACTCTCCCATATCTTCTCCAACATTTATCATCTTCCTATTCTGTCTTGTTAGCCAATCTGATAGGTGTGATGTGGTATCTTGGAGTTGTTTTGATTCGCATCTCTCTAGTCAATAGTGATTTAGAGCATTTTTTATATGACAATAGATATCTTTAATTTCTTCCTCTAAAAACTGCCTGTTCATATCCTTTGACCATTTATCAATTGAGGGATGACTTGCATTCTTGTACATTTGATTCCGTTCTCTAAATATTTTAGAAACGAGGCCTTTATCACAGACACTATTTGCAAAAATTCTTTCCCAGTTTTCTGCTTCCCTCCTAATCTTGGTTGCATTGGATTTGGTTGTGCAAAAACTTTTCAGTTTAATGTAATCAAAATTATCCATTTTGTATTTCATAATGCTTTCTATCTCTTCTTTAGTCAAAAACTCTTCCCTTCTCCATAAATCTGATAAATACACTATTCCTTGCTCCACAAATTTGTTTGTAGTATCACTATTCATTTCGGCTTTATTTTTGGGTACGGTGTCAGGCATTGGTCTATGCCTAGTTTCCGCCACACTTTTACCCAGTTTTCCCATCAATTTTTGTCAAGCAGTGAATTCTTATCCCAGAAGCTGGGGTGGCAGGGGAGATTTCTGAATGTGATTCCCATATATAGCCTCAAGGACTCAGACTAGAATAAGATGGAGACATGGTGTGTCAGTGAAGCCAGACTCATGACTATTTGTAACTAAAAGTCACTACGCTTTCAGTGAAAGCTACAGGCATTCTATGGGCAGCTAGGTAGCTCAGTGGATAGAATGCTGGGCCTGAAGTTAGGAAGTCTCAAATTTTTGAGGTCAGATCTGGCCTCAGACACTACTTGCTATGTGACCGTGGGCAAGTCACTTAAACTTGTTTGCCTCAGTTTCCTCATCTGTAAAATGAGCTGGAGGAGAAAACTACTCCAGTATCTTTGCCAAGAAAATTCCGAATAGGTTCACAAAAATCAGCAATGACTGAAAAGCAACTGAACACCAACATGGCCAAATTATAAGGCTATGTGACATAAAAGATTTCATTGATAGCATGCATGATAGAAAAGATGGTGACACAAATAAAATCTGCCTCTGTTTCTAGAGCCCATGAACCCAACTGATATGGGCATCTAAGCAGTTACCATAAGATCCCTAGGTTTATATCTTAAAGAGAATGTGGAGGTCATTTAGCCCACCTCCCACAATCACACAGAGTTTAAAAGGGTTTCTCAAAGTCTCATATCTAATAAAGGAATATAGGTGCAATGTGAAATCAGATATTCTTTCTCCAAATCCTTTCCGCTGCAACATAAAGGACATGTATATCTTTTGGGGCTTAATTTATAGGTTCTTGGCTAAAGAAGGTGAACTGATTATTACCTTATCTGCTACTAATCTGTCTACTGCATCTAATTCTCAGCTCCATATTACATTTTCATTAGCAGATAAGTAGCACAGTGAACATAGTGCTGGACTTAGACTCAGAAGGACCTAAATTTAAATCTATTCAAAGACACTTTATTAGTTGTGTGATGCTAGACGAGCCTCTTCAACTATGCCTGCCTAATTGTTTTATTTTAAACATGGGATAATAATAACATTATTTTTCAGAGTTGCTGTGAGAATAAAATGAGATAACGTTTATAAAGTATTGTGTAAATCTTAAAATACCATAAAATGCTAGCTGTTATTGTTTTTTTTGAATTAGCAATATTTGGTTTTTTTCCCCCTTTCTCTAGATCTCAACTCTGACTTCCTGATTGAGTGCAGGATGTTCTCAACTTGTGGAAGAAAGAAACTGGAGAAAAAGAGGAGAGTTGAAAAGGAGTCAGGGCAATAGTCTTTTCCAGAAGGAAAATGTGTGAGGCAGGTGGTATCTAAGGCCATACCTCTATCCACTACCCTGCTGCCTCTCTGTGTACTATGTAGCTATATTGAATCAATTTTAAATATTAGAACCACCCAAAGGGATGAGTTTTTTAAGCAAGCTCTTGTATCCTGAATGACACTACTAAAAAATACTCCAATTCATCACAGCTCAGAGAACATTACTTACAATTTATTCTAATTCATTTTGAGAACCACAGAGTCAATAATATCAAATGGAGTAGAAATAAACGCAGAAGCAATTTAATCCTAAAATGTTTTCTTCATGACAGCTTTGCTCTTATCTTCTCATTCTGAAGCTTCAGAAACAGAAAAAAATAGATAAAAATAGCACATATCCAGAACCAAAGATTTTCCATTCTTTCCTGGAAACCAATACATTTTGACTTGACAACTTCATGGAATACAAAACACTTCTGAGTATTATCTCCCAGAGAGAATAAACATTGGGAAGTACTCTAATTATTCTAATTGATTGGATAGCATAAAACCAAAACAACCCTTAGGCTTGAATATGGAAATTATCTGTTTATTTCTACACTTAGGAACATAATGGTGCCATAGAGGTGGAATCAAGAGCCCATGCCCCTTCTCATTTGTATTTCCTCCTGGGAATGCTCATGTTTCAAACCTGGGTTTCTATTAGGACAAAATAAGCTAGGAGGCATTTTTGACTGATCACAAAAGAGCAGAAAGGTAAGGCTTCTAAGAATTAACACCCACTAAATCCATCAACAGCAAAGAAACAAAGATCCATAAGAAATTCTTCATGGTTATTAAGCAATCTTAGACTCTCCTCAGAATTGGAAGGCAAAATTGAGGACATCTGGCCTTTCAAGCACCTAAACAGGGATCCCCTACCCAACCTCTCCAAGAAGGCATCATGTAGCCTCTGCCTGAAGACTATCAGTAAAAGACCATCACTATCAATGAATACGTATTTATTAAGCACCTACTGTATGCCAGGCACTAAGCTAAGTGCTGGAGACAATACCAACTCCCAGTGATATTATATACTACTGGGGGAGACAAGTATATATAAAAATATATCCAGTATAAATACAAAGTTAATACATAGATGTTTGTATGCACACACATACACAACTGTGATCTAGCTATCAAAAAAATCTAGTCCAATAATTTTTAATATGATTTCATCAGTACAAGGAAATCCCAGGGAACGACACACACACACACACACACACACACACATACACACACACACAGTTATTAAATACAAGACAGAAGGCAATAACATTTTGGGAGATCAGAAAACCTTCACAAAGATGATGGTGCCTGAGCTACTGCTTAAAGAAAGACATCCAATAACTAAAGATAATAAGCTATATTGGGAAACATCTGGTTCTACTTTTGAACAGTCCTATTAGAAAGATTCTCCTTATATGGAGCTAGAATCCACCTCAAGTGAAAGAATATTTCTCTTTATCCCAAAAGGCAGTCCTTTAAAAATTTGAAATAAATAACTCTGTACTCACCCACAGCCCAAGTCTTCTCTTTCCCTCCATAAAATTCAGTTACCTAGATTAATTCATAGATTTGATGGATTTTCCTATGGAATATTTTACAGATTCCAAGCCATTACAGTCATCCTCCTGGGCAGAGTCAATTTATAAATAATGTTCTCAATATATGGTACCCAGAAGTAAACCCAGTATTTTAGATGTCACTTGATAAGGACTGGCTAGAGTGGCACTGTATCACCTTCCTAGTTCTGAACAAGTTTCTATCAATGAAACCCATTTGGATGAAGGAGATGATGGAAGTGGATAGAAAGTATGAAAGTCTTGGTTTCAAGTACAACCTCTGACATTTACTGGCTACATGATATAGGACAAAATCATCTAATCTCTCAATGTCCCTTGCAGGCGCCCTCCCCCCCCTCCTCATTTCCCTGACTTCCTTTCAGTTTCAGCCCAAATCCAGGTCTTTTCTGCAAAGCTTCTCCTAATCCCTCTTAACGCCAGTGACTTCCTTCTGTGGATTATCTACAGTTTATCTAGAATTTACATTATTTGTTCACAGTTGCTTGTAGGTTGCATCTTCCATTAGACTGTGGGCTCCTCAAGTGGCAATGGCTTTCTTTGCACCCTAGGCTTTAGTACAGTATTTGGTAGAGAGTAGGCACTGAATAAATATTGAGTGACTTATCTGCATTGGTATCTTAGTACCAAAGCAAAGAGGCCATATTATTGGAATTTTCCACATTAATAAAATCATGGTAACCTTAACTACAAGGGAAAAAAAGCCTGAAGTAGAAGTAGGTTTGTTTTTTAATTGATAGTTCACATTATTGGCTTATCGTAAATTTACTACCCACTAAAATTCCCCAAAATATTGCATGAGATGTTGTTTGGCTATACTTCACCCATTCTTAATTTGTATGATTTTAGGAACTGACGTTCAGGATTCCATATTTATCTCTATTAAATTTCATGTTATTCAATTCACTCCATCATGCTAGCCTGCCAAGATTTTTGTAGATCTTACCTCTGTCATCCAGCATGTCAGCTACCTTTTCTAATATTATATTATCTACCAGTTTTATCAACATGACAATACATTGTTGAAGTCAATGAAATGTCATGGTTGATAGAAAGATGGACATGAAATCAGAAAGACCTTAGATGCTTACTAGCTCTGTAGCCCCAAGAAAGTAATTTAACTTCTATCTGCCTCAGTTTCTTCATTTATCAGTCAATAAACATAAATTCCTTTTACTGTCCCTTAATTATATATTTCTCTTTTTTTCTCTTCCCTTCCCTTTCCCTTCCTTCTCCTGTATATATTTGTGTATGAGTATTTATAGATGTAAATGATTAAAAGGAACTACTCCTTTCTTGTCTTTGTATCCTCAGCACCTAGCATAATTCCTCATGTATAATAGGTATTTAATAAATATATACTCATTCACTGACTGATGTGTCAAAGGTACAAAATTACTGTGGAGGAAATGCAATGATGAATAAAGCACTATCCCTGTACTAAAAGGTCTTTTGTTTGGTTTTGGTTAGGAAGAGGAGGTAAGCCTTGGACTGGATAAAAAAATCTCAAAGAACATTTAAAATATGATTAAGGTTACAAAAATTCAATTCGAAGCAACATTCCACCCCTCCTCAATTTATTGTCCAAAGAAAAGTTATCTGGAATTATTTATTTTTCCACCTACTGCAAGGTAGTTTTGTGACTTCTGATATCCCCTTTATATTAATCAATAAAGAAACCTCTTCATCCTTCCTATTTACTTGTACAAACAATATTACACAAGCAAGAAGCTGAATATTTGAAGGCTATGTTACTGATTTATATCAGTATTATTTATTTATTTATATAGTATATATAATAAATATTATATATTTATTTATATAGTATAATTATACTATATTTATATATTATATGCACACAAATTCTTCCACAGAAAGGTCAATGTGTGAAACCTTTCTAATGGATTTTAGAGAAACTAGATAATTGTAACATTGATCCAGGGAGTTACTTATGTGAAGATAAAGACAGTCAAAGAAAATGCTTTTCAAGCTAAAACTGATAACTTGGAGGAAACAGAAGCCAGGAGGGACTGTCTGGGGAATGAATTTTCATTGTAATGAGTAAAATAATTTTCACTCATCAACAACTATTGCTTTTGGTGAATCAAAGTAACATCTTTTTGCCCAAGAGCTTTTCTGAAGGCCCTTTTCTTAAGGGCCTAATCAGTACCTCTCCCCTAAATTTATCTTATATTGAATAAAATTAATAAGCGAATATTGAATGTATACCATAAACTAGCTGATGGAAGGGATACAAAGAAAGTTGACAATCACTTAGCTTTGTAGTTTAGTACATAATATCATTAATATATCAAATGATCCCTAACAGATTTCCTTAATGTTGTGTTAACCTGCCTTGTGTGTTTTCCACCTCTCTGAATTTTCCCATGTTATCCCACCAACTTGGAACGTCATCTTCTCTCTTTGACTGTTTAAAGCTAAATGGCCACTTGGATATTATCCAACTTCCTTTTACAGATGAGAAAACTAAGATCACGAGGGGATAAATGACTTGTCTAAGCCCACACAGGTACTAGTACTGGAATTCAGATTCTGAGTCTTATGTTCTTTTCATGACACTACATTTTCATTACACTACACATTAGCCCATCCCACTACTCACTGAGTTTGCCAAGTCCACCTGGTTTGGGGGGAAAGAGAAAGAGAGAGGAGAGGAGAAGAGGGGAGAGGAGAGGAGAGGAGGGGAGGGGAGGGCAGGGGAAGGGAGGGGAGGGGAGGGGAGAGGAAGAAATCTAGCCAGTAAACCCCAAGTTAACTGTGCATCCTCTGGTCATCCAAATTTACCTTCCTTTGGTGAGAAGAAGGAAGGGGAAAGGGAGACAGACAGGAGAGGAGGAGCTCAGTTACTCAGCTAACTGGGTCTCCATCCAGGCAGCTGTGTCTTCTCACAGATTGTTCTGTTCCTCCTTCTTTGCCGAAGAAGACCCTGCCATCAGAGAAGTGATGACATGACTTGCACTTGACTTTGTTTTGAGTGAGGAAGGGCTGTGCTGATCACCAGCCTCACTTCTCCTCCAGAGCCATCTGAATCCAGTGACCAGATATTCATCAGGAAGACTGGAGATGACCTAGGATACAATGGGAGATGTTGGCCCCTTTAGGCCAAGGCCTACTTGGTACTCAATCAGTGCTGCCTTCTTCCAGCACTAACTCTGTTTATTAATAACTCTCATCTCCAGATACAGCAACTGCAGAACTTGTAAGTCTCACAAAATGTACCTGGGCCAGACAGTAGAAAATATTTACTCAAATGAATCTTTTAAGACAAATTCAGTTCAGTGAGAGACTGGGACACAATGAGGCCAATGCTAGTGGGTAGCTCATTTGAAGCATATTATTCCTAGTGGCTGTGTGTGTGTGTATGTGTGTGTGTGGTGGGGAGGGGCAATGTCATTGTGTACATATTGATTTAACGAATTATTTTTGATAACTAGCAGTTAGGTTCAGTTGTTTCTTTGATGCTGGAAGAACATAGCAGCCATCAGCTCCCTTTAAATTTCAGAGTCCTTGGTCAAAGTCTGCTTGTCTTGCCTTGTTAAAGGTTTACTTAGCTCTGGTCCAGGAGTAAGAAGAAAATTCTGTTGTCCAGCTATAGCTCATACACACAACTTATCCTTCCACTGTAATATCCCTAGTTTTGTGCTAATGGAGAATGTGATAAAGCATGAAATGGAAAGGTATATTGGGATTCAGGTCGTGGAGAAAGCGGAAGATGTATGGGACACAAGAGATCTCGTTCACCTGTGACAGTACTCTAGTCACAAAGGACTAAATAGTTTCAATCTATAAACTGACAGAAGAAAAACTAATTAAGTTGAAATCTAATTAAGGTTGTAATATAGTAACCGCCAAACCCTTATAAAGATTCAGAGAGGCGGACTGAAATAAAAGCAAGCCAATAGTTATTGGTTACAATGGACTGTGTTCATTTGTCTTGACCCTCTCTACTACTGTTGTCTTTTTCCTTGATTTTAGTCCAGTCCAAGTCTACATGCTAGTTATGCTTTAGATCACTAGAAAATGGCTTGAAAAGGGCATCCACTTAGCCAGTTCTTGATTAAGCACAGTGGATGACACTTCCTTGTAAAGATATAAAGTAATAATAATCAAAGACATTTGAATTTGGCATTAGGGTACATTATCTAGTAATTCTTGTGTATATTTTGCTTTTCCATATTTTCCCTTTAAGGCTAACATTAAAAGTAATTTTATCTACCTATACCCCAAATCATAAATGACAGGGTAGAGTGGGAGAGGAGTAGGAGTTATAGCAAACAGAGAGCCTGGTGGATGGCTGTGACTACAAATTTGTGTGTGTGTGTGTGTATTTATATGTACACACACATATATATGTATATGGGTGTGTATGTGTATGTGTGTACATATATACACACATACATATATATACAAATATATACATGTAGTATGTATCAACACATTTATGTATGTATACATATAGTAAATAACTTACACAATTATGAATTCTTCATCAATATTAATATTCAAAACCAGGTTGACATGATTTGGAATTATTTGAGAAAATTTACTACACATGTTCCTTGACTCATTTCTGGGCATATATCCCAGGAGATCAAAGATAGAATTTCCCCATAGATACCAAATTAATCTTAGCAGTAAATTTTCTGAGAACAAAGGGCTAGGGAAAAAAATGGTACCAACTGAACACGGAATGGATGAATGCAATGGAACATTATTGTGGGATAAGAAATTGTGACTGGGAATTCAGCAAAACACAAGAAGACTTTTATTTATCCTATTCCCTCTTGAGAGCAACCTCCAAATAGGTATTGCAAAGACACTAACTTGAACATGTTTGTTTCCAGTTTGAGAATTCCCAGTGACTGTCTCTTGCTCTGAGAAAAAATGTAAACTCTCATTTTTAAATTTTTTTTTTATTTTTAAGACCTTCATTATCTGACTCCATACTACCTGTCCAAGCTTGGTACGCACTACTCTCCTTCACACATTCTCCCTTCTAGGCAAAAGGTCCTACTGGCTGTCCCATATATAGCACTCTACCATCCAAGTCATTGCTCAGACTTTTCTCAAGTGTAGAAAGCAATCCCCTTCTCACTTCTACCTCAACTCTTCCAGTTTTTTTCTCAGATCAATTGCCACTGAAAGGAGGGGGTGGGAGGGGAAGGTTTTATAATATCCAGGAAATGACTGTGACATAAAAACAAAGGCACTAATTTGACTTACTTAAAAACAACACATTTTGCCCAACTCAGATCCCTATCAGCATTATGTCAATTTGGTACTGGGCTTCATAATTCTTTAACAGAAGAGCTGAGATTCTGACCTGAGAAAATTCCTTATATATTATATTTTTGTGATATAAAATAGATACTCCAAATTATCTCTGCTTGAAGCTTTTTTCTCTCATTTAGTCACATCTCTGAGGTCATTTTTTAACTAATAAATACGCACAAACTCTTCCATTTTAAAAATTAACTCCTCTTTCTCAAAGAATAGTTCAGAGATCAATTTTCAGCTAGCATCCTCCAATGTCACTTTTTCAGGACTTTTAAAGTAGTCAACTTGGTCTAATAATTAAAAGACATATTGACTGAACAATTTCTCTTGGTCTTATCCTATTAATTTTCAATTTCTGTCTCTACTTGTTTTAAAAATTGTAATGTCCTTACCCTTAGGTAGTATTCATTCAAAAGATCAAAATATACCCAGATGTTTTTAAGAAAATAAAAAATGAAGTAATTGTTATATATAATTAATCTGCATAAAACAACAAAATAGGTTATTTGATATCATTTATCAGCAATAGTACTGGCAGAAATTTCATATTTATTATCATAGTGGGTTTATAATTAGAGAGTACATTTATAGGGGATGAGAAACATCCATAATTTCAGATGTAAATCTTTATATATAACAGATTTTTTTATTACTTTATTTTTGGTGTTCTACAATCACTTCCATATAACTTAGATTTTTTCCCCTCCCTTCCCAAGATGGCATACAATTTTATATAGATTCTACACATACATTTCTATTAAATATATTTTCACCATAGTCATGTTGCATAGAAGAATTAAAATAAATGGGAGAAATAATAAAACAAACCAAAATGTAATGCAAAAGAAAATAATCTGCTACATTCTGCAATTAAATTCCATAGTTCTTTCTCTGAATGTGGAAACCATTTTGCCTTAAAAGACCTTCGGGAATTTTTTAAGTCCCTGCAATGCAATGAAGTTCTAAGTCTATCAGAAAAAATCCTCATACACTATGGTTGTGGCTGTGTACAAAATTCTCCTGGTTCTTCTCCTTTCGCTCAGCATCAGATCATATAAGTCTTTCCAGGACTCTCTGTAGTCTTCCTGTTCATCATTTCTTATGGCAAAAATAGTACTCCATTACATTCATATACCATAATTTATTCAGCCATTCCCCAATTGATGGGCATTCCCTTGATTTCCAGTTTTTGACCACCACAAAGAGTGTTGCTATAAATATTTTTGTACATGTGGGACCCTTTTCTATTTTTACGACCTCTTGGGGTATAGTACTAGAAGCAGTATTGCTGGGTCAAAGGATATGCACATTTTTGTAGCCCTTTAGGCATAGTTCCAAAGGCTCTCCACAATGGTTGGATCAGCTCACAGCTCCACCAACAATGAATTAGTGTTCCAACTCTCCCACATGTTCTCTAACATTTATCATCTTCCTTTTTTGTCATGTTAGTCAATCTGATAGGTGTGATATGGTACCCCAGATCTGTTTATAATAGATTATTTTTAAACCTTTTTGGATTCTGTGATGAGACTAAAAGTATTTAACAATTATTCTGTAAAGATTACCAAAATCTTGGGAGAAACTAAGAAAACAGGGGGAAAAAACTAGTTACTTTCTGAGAAAACCATCTTAATTATTTTCTTGTAAATAAAATGAGAATTATTGCAAGACACTCTATTTGGTATCCTAAGAAAGATGACTGATGGGACTCTCCAGAACAGAGGAGAATTAAGGAATCGGAGTGACTTTGACTGTGACTTTTCTCACAAATAATCATTTGCCTTTTTCATTTTGTTACACAATAACTTGCATATCCAATCATCTTTGATGTTTATTTAAGCCTGGAAGATTAGAAAGTACACTTCATGTCAAGAAATATGAGTGGAAGCTTTGAGAAAAGAAGATTTCTCCATTTTATTTAATAAATAATATCTAAGAACCTGAGATAGGAGCTCAGAGCCATGGTAGCTAATGAGAAAATACCAAAATATAGTCTTGGTCACCTTAGAATTCAGGTTTAAAATACAGGATGATAACTCGCTAATGTCCCCTGTACAGTTGAAACAAAAATACCAACATTCATCTTCAATACTTGATTTTCAACTACAGCTCTGATTACTCAAGCAGAGCAACAGTGAGAACTAGGACAGGGTATAGGTACATCTTATGCAAAGTCTGGAAATTGTTACTTGGTGTATCACTGCCTCACATACATTTCCCACTATACTGTGTGCAATTTGACTTCTCACAAAGTACGTAGCTATGTGTCATAGAGAGGAGAATGTTCTCTGATAAAGCCTTGTTCCTTGTTCCTTACTATAGAACCTGTTTATTACAACCTGCCTATTACTACCACTTCTAATAACAAATCCTTTACCTAGAACTTATCCAAATATGAGGAAATTAGTAAAAATAGGCCTCAGAACAACTCAAATTTGCAAGGCAGTTGAGGTTAAATGATCAAATTATAATTGAACTGCAGTTTTCCTACTTTGATTAAAGACTTAACCTAATTAATTTTATTCTTAAACATATTTTTAAACTTATTTTTTTCAACCAATCATTAGCCACAAATCAAAACCAAGTTTCTACTGTTGTCAGGAATTCACTTGACTGTAAACAACATTACTAAGAACACATTATGTGCAAGGATTTGGAACAGGTATTAGATATACAAAATCAAAAATATGTTTCCTTCTTTTCCAAAACAGGGCTGCCCTTATAATTCAGGCAGACCCTTATCACTGTTTGCCTGTTTCAATGAGCCATTCGCTACTTTGCTTGCTTCAAGCCTCTCCAAGCTCCAATCAATCCTCAACTTAACTACCAAAATGAGCTTCCCCCCTACAGCACTGCTGTGACCACATCAGCCTCCTGGTCAGTAAGCTCCCCAGGATCTGATATCCACTTCTTTACATGGCATTTAATGCACTTCATAAAATGATACCTTCCTGCCTTTTTGGTCTTCTCATAACATCACTCTTCTTCATAAATCCCAAGTGGATCCAGATAAACTGGTCTATTTCTCTTACACTTGATTTCCCATCACTGTGCCTTTTCACTGATTGTCCCCTGATCCTAGACTGCTCTGTCCCTTCAACTGCATCTATTGTTTTTCCTGGATTCCTTCAAGACTCATTTCCTTTTTAGGAGACCTTTCCTGCTTCCCTCAGTAATTAATGCCTTACCTTTTTTTAAATGTGTTATTGTATTTTTATTTCTTTTATTAAATATTTCCCAATTACATTTTAATCTGATCTAGGCTGTACTGGGAAATGTTGTTGTATGAAATGTCTTAACTGTGATATCACCTTCCTTTTATTAAAAATTTACTCCACTGGGGCCCCAAAATATCATACTTTGCTCCCAAAAGTTACAAAACATGATAGTAACCTTTGGGACAGCTATGTTGCTCCAAATCCCTAGTATATCCCCTCTGCTTCCTTCAATCTCTTCTTTCTCTTCCTGCCCTCTGGTGATTCTACACTGAAGAAATGACTGATACATGAGGTACATGCCAAGGTAGCACCAATCCTACTGCAATCATCTCTTTGTCTATTTTTATTTGTTTTTTTTCCAAGTTGTAGGAAAGATTGTATAGTATCTTAGATCTCTATATGTTTATACTATCTTCCTACAAGACTGCAAGCTTCCTTTTTTTCCAATATAAATTTATCTATTTTTTCACTTCCCAACATTCCCTTCCATAAAATTTTGAATTTCAAATTTTCTCCCCATCTCTCCCACCCCCACCCCAGGAAAGAATATATTCTGATTGCCCTTTTTGCCAATCTGCCCTCCCTTCTATCTCCCCCTCCTCCTTCCCCTTCCCTTCTAATTTCCTATAGGATAAAATAGATTTCTATGCCCAGTTGCCCATATATCTTATTTCCTGGTTGCACATAAAAACAACTTCTGACATTCATTTTTAAAACCTTGAGTTCCACATTCTCTCCCTTCTTCCCTCCCCACCCACCCTCATTAATAAGGCAAGCAATTCAATAAAGGTTATGCATGTATGGTCATGCAAAACACCTCCATAACAGTGATGTTGTGAAAGACTATATTTTTTCTATCCTGTTCTGCCCTCCATTTATTCAATTCTCTCCTCTGACCTGTTCCTCTGCCAAAGTGTTTGTTTCCCTTTATTCCTCTCCCAATCTAGTATCCTTTCTGTTATCCTTCCTCTTATATCCTCTTCCTGCTCCGCCCCACCCCAATATCCTGTAGGGTAAGATAAACTACTCCTTTGAGTGTGTATGATTTTCTGTCCTCATGCCAAATCCAATGGAAAAAGTTCACTTATTCCCTCTTGCCTTCCCCTTCTTCCCTTCTATTGTGAAAGCTTTTTTTGTGCCTCTTTTATGTGAGATGATTTACTACCTGCTACTTCTCCCTTTCTCTTTCTCCTAGTACATTCCTCTCAACTCTTAATTTTCTTCTTTAGACATCACCCCTTCATATTCAGTTCACTCTGTGCGTGCTCTCTCTCTCCATATATATATATATATATGTATATATATGCATACATACACACATACATACACACATACGCACAAACACATACATACTCTCCAACTATCCTAATACTTAGAAAGGTCTCATAAGTTATAAATATCATCTTTCCATGGAGGAATGTAAACAATTCAACTTTAATATGGTTTCTCCTTAATGTTTAATTTTTCATGCTTCTCTTGACTCTTGTATTTGAAAGCCAAATTTCCTGTTCAATTCTGGTATTTTCAACAAGAATGCTTGGAAGTTCTCTAATTCACTGAAGTTCCATTTTTCCTCCTGAAGTATTATATTCAGTTTGGATGGGTAGGTGATTCTTGGTTTTAATCCTGTCTTCTTTGACCTCTAGAATATCATATTATTCCTAGCCCTCCTATCCCTTAGTGTAGAAGCCGCTAAGTGCTAAGTGTTATCCTGATTGTCTTTCCACAATGCTTGAATTGTTTATTTCTGACTGATTGTAATATTTTTTCCTTGGCCTTCTTTGAGAACTCTGGAATTTGGCAACAATATTTTTGGCCACAGTATATACAATATTTCTAGGAGTTTTCCTTTTGGGATCTCTTTCAGGGGATGATCAGTGAATTATTTCCTCTTGTTCTATAATATCAGGGCAATTTTTCTTGATAATTTCTTGAAAGATGATGTGATCATAGCTTTCAGGTAGTCCAATAATTTTTAAATAATTTCTTATGGATCCATATTCCAGGTCAGTTGTTTTTCCAAAGAGATACTTTACATTGTCAATTATTTTTTTCATTCTTTAGGTTTTGTTTTATAATTTCTTGATTTCTCACAAACTCATTAGCTCCCAAGTGCTCCGTTCTAATTTTTAAAGAACTATTTTATTTAGTGGGCTCTTGAGCCTCCTTTTCCATTTGATTAATTCTGCTTTTAAAAGCATTCTTCTCCTCATTGGCTTTTTGGACCTCTTTTGCCATTTGGGTTAGTCTAATTTTAAAGGTATTATTTTCTTCAACATTTGGGGGGAATATCCTTTAGCAAGCTGTGTACTCTTTTTTCATAATTATCTTGCACCACTCTCATTTCTCTTCCCAATTTTTCCTCCACTTCTCCTACTTGATTTTCAAAGTTCTTTTCAAGCTCTTTCATGACCTGAGATCAATTCATATTTTTCTTAGAAAATTTTTCTTAGAAATTTTGGCTTTGTTGTCTTCTTCTCTCTGTATGTTTTGTTCTTCCTCATCACATAAGAAAATACTTCTTCACTGAGAGTGTAAGAATCCATAGTCTGTTTCTTTTACCCATTTGCTCATTTTCCCAATCAATTACTTGACTTTTGAGCCTTGTTAAGTGAAGGGCTCTAAAAGCAGCTTCATCAACAATGGATGCGGCCACCTTGGGGCAGGGGTTGGGGCCAGACCATGTTTCCCTCTCAAGCATGTGAGAGACCCTTCCAACTGACCTTTGAAGTTATCTTTTGAATTTATGGGTTGAGGGGTCTGTAATCCTCAGTTGGCAGCTGCCCATGATTCAGTCCCCTGTTCTGCCCATACTGACCTGTACTCCCATTCCACTTACAGCCTGGTATGATAGACCCTTCCTGTCAATCTTCCAGACTATCTTGGGCTGGAAATTTGCTTCACTTTATCATTTTGTGGCTTCTGCTGCCCTAGAATTTGTTTACAGTAATCAGGTTTTTTGAGGGGTTTGGGAGAAAAGTTGTAGCAGATCCCTGCTTCTACTCTGCCATCTTGGCTCCACCCCCTCTAGTACCTTCCTTCCTAGATTACCTTTCATATACTCAGTATATATCCCTGTATAAAAAACTTGTATGTATCTAGTTATTTATAGGTTGTCTTCTTTCTTACAATGGAATTCCATTAAAGGACATCCTTTAAGACTGTATTATTAGAGCTGAACACAGACAAAATAGAATAAGTGCTAAATAAACACACTGACTTGATACATAGAGGAATATGCATGTGAGGCATTTTTTTTTAATTCCCCTATGGGAGTTACTCAAGTAGAATACTACTTAAATATATTCAGGAAGATAAGGGAGGAAATAAGGAATGAAACAAGCACTTATTAACTATCTATTATTGTGGCAGGAACTGGGCTAAACATCTTGCAGAGTTTATTTCATTGGACCCTCCCAACAATCCTAGGAAGTAAGGGCTATTGTTATCTTCATTCTACAATTGAGGAAACTGAAACAGAAGGGAAGTGACATTCAAGGTCACACAGCCAGTAAGTGAATGAGGCTAGATTTAATCTCAAGTCTTCCAGATTCGAAGCTTAGCCCTCTATCCAGTGCCACCTATCTGCATTTTGACAACTGCAAAGTCACACAGAATATTCCAAATCTTCCATGTCACCATTCTGAACACTCTACTTGGTCCTTTGTCTCTCCTCCCCTGCATTCCTTGCAACCTAAGGACCCAAACCCAGAAACCTCTTTTGTTCTCTAAATCTGACAAAGGACACAGATGAAGACTATGGGTAGCCTTTTATCTACTACCCTATGCTGCTTCTTAGAGTATCTCAAGCTTTTGAAATAAATGATTATAATAGATTTCATCTTAACCCATATGGAGGAAAATGGAGAGATATTTATCTGACAGTGATATAGGATTTCCTTTAGGGATGCCATGCATTGGATTTTCTATGTGATGATGATACTGACACAACAATGGTTCATTCACTATGAGCTGGTCCTATATTTACCATGAGAGAACATGGGAAATTTAACTTTCATTAAGGATTTACTATAGGCAAGACACTAAATAAGTGACCTAACTCTCTAGCCCTTAGTTTCTTCATATGTAAAATAAGATAGTTTAACCAGAGGATCTCTAGGATTTTTTCCAACTCTATGTCCTATGAAATATTTTGACTAATCAAAAAAAAAAAATCACTGTCCCAGAGTATTTGGAAATATAAATGCCATCTCCAAGCAAAATATTACTCTCTTCTAATCCCATCAATTCAACAATGTTGCCTTCCCTATTATCTTAAAAGTACCACTAAAATATTGTGCATACTAAAGAATTTTTAGTAAAAATAATGAAAATATCATTTCAAGAATGCCATATAACTATAAAGACTCTGAATTTAAATAATTATATCTTAAGCTATTATCCATAAATATTCACAATGTGAAGCACTACAAATATATTCACCTTTGTGAAATACCAATAAATACCAAGGAACACAATGACAATGTGATGGTGATATACTATCTCTCTTCCTGTCTTCAGTTTTTATTCATTGTCAGATGTGTACATACCCAATATAAAAACACAGCCAGATAAAAATGATTCCCCACAGTCCTAGATAGCATCCATAGATCGTAGATCACAAGATATTAGAGCTTGGAAGAAACCTTAGAGCCTATTTATTTTAACCCTCTCAAATGATAGTTGAACAAACTCAGGCCCAGATCAAAAAAATTACTTTTCCAAAGTCATAGACTAAATTTGTATTGGAACTAGTAGCAGAGCAAATTGTTAGAACAGGGAGGGAGAGATCAATAAACTAGATTTTCTAAATGTAAAACTTCCTTGTCATAAAGGTTTTTAAATTCCAACATCATGGCCACGTTTCAATTTGGAATCAGGGGACCTGAGCTCTCATTTAATTTCTACCCTATGGATGTCATCTCCTTCATTAGAGGAGAGTGAAGCTTTTGTACTTTTGTATCCCTAGCAAATCTTAGCACACAGCAAGCATTTAATATATGCTGTCATTCATTCTCTGAGACTCAGTTCTTATATCTATTA
This sequence comes from Bettongia penicillata ogilbyi, assembly GCA_023548195.1. NCBI lineage: Eukaryota > Metazoa > Chordata > Mammalia > Diprotodontia > Potoroidae > Bettongia > Bettongia penicillata. The sequence continues at coordinate 21,134,051 of JAJHZJ010000453.1, forward strand.
GAGAGTTCCTAAAACTAAATCCATTCAAACTTAGGACATTATGACCCTTAGGAAAAGAAAAGAACAGTAGTGAAAAGAATTGCTGACTTGGATTCAAATGACCCAAGGTCAAGTCACTTTATCACTCAAGGCGCCATTCCTTCACCTGTAAAACAAGGAGCTTGTATTAGATTATCATAATTTTCCAAATTCCTTCCTGTTTTAATATTCTACAAATTCTATTTGTAGTTAAATGGATATATTTGGGATTTAGACTAGTTCTAAGAGCTTGGAGGGTCTTTTTAAACTACAAAGATTTTATTGCAGAAAAATAATCTTAAAATATGAATTTATTTTCAAAGAATGAAGGCTCATTCTCCAAAGTCTAAGAGCTGGAAATTTATGTTTTGTTGAATAAGAGACCTTTAAACTCCTGCTGATGCTGATAGGAGGAATGGATTTCTATAACTGTCTGTGACCTTGAGTCGTTCTCTGGCCTCAAGACCACTTCCCTGATCAAGAAGAACTGCTGACTATTTCCATGTGTAAAAAGACTTTGTCCATCATCTGATCATTTTTTACTCTATCATTCTATATGATTATGTGTTTCACTATGTAGCTCTCTCTCTAGGCAATATAGCATGAGATTACTTATCATTAAAAAAAATACCTCCCATCTCACCATAACAGTTATTTTGAACAAGTGTTTTGTTCCATCTCCAGCTAATCCAGAAATTAGTTATTTTCTATCAAATGGGTTATGGTATCCCTCTTGGTTGAGAGACAACAATACATTTTCTATGCTCTATAAAGAGCCTTCTGTTTTGTCCACAATATGCAGTTCCTCTTGGAATGTGAAATCAGTGGTGTCTATCAATAGCAAAGCCAAATTCAAGCACTGGTTGGAGCAAAGTAACTTAGTGGCTAGCAGATGTTCCATTTGTTCCATCTACCATACCGTTGCCTTTTTTTATCTTCATCTTTAAGAGAATATTGCAATATTTTATAAAACTAAATGTATTATGAAATAAATTATGTAACTTCATGATATTTTGTAAAAAAAATTTATAACAGTTTATAAAAACAAATCAGACAAAATTAAATGCACATCGGAAAAAAAAACATATTTAGGATGCAAATAAGGAGATGTAGTCATCGTCTTCCTTATAAAAACCATGTCTTGTACTGAATACCAATGCTAAGGGCAAGGACTTCAAAGAAAACTATGGACGTATTTTCCTTGCCAATTCTTGAGAAATTTGAGGCCTCCTACTACTACTCAGCTAACATTTACTAATCTTCCAATATCTCCATCTCGATTCCATGATCTTTGTCCCGAGCTTTCCATTCATTGGGCTTCTCAAAAGTGTTAAAGCACTGTAGGTGTACTTAATGATCGCGTACTGATTAACTTACTGATGTGATGCTTACTGATTAAGTGATTGAATAATCCTACATCACCATATCTTGTTTTATTGTACTTCATCATATTGCATTTTTTATAAACTGAAGGTCTGTGGCAACCCTGCAGCAATCAAGTCTGTTGGTATCATTTTTCCAACAGCATGTGTTCACATCATGTCACTGTGTCACACTTTGGTAATTCTCACAATATTGAAAATTTTTCCATTATCATATCTATTATGATGATCTGTGATAAGCAATCTTAGATGTAATTATTTTGGGGAACCACAGACCACATCCATATAAGACAGTGAGCTTAATGGATAAATGTGTGTGTTCTGCAGCTCCACTGATCTGTCATTCTCCATCCATCTCCCTGTCCTTGAAATTAGGCCAATTAGTCACTCTACAATGGCCTCAGCTGTTCAAGTGAAAGGAAGAGTCAATCATTGCAATACACTTCATTGTCATCATATTTTAAGAAATTTCCACATCTACTCCAACCTTTAGCGACCACCAACCTGATGAGTCAGCAGCCATCAACACTGAGGCAAAACCCTTCACCATTTTATTAAAAGCCTCATCAAAGGCTCAGATGATAAGGAGTTTTTAGCAATGAGGCATTTTTTACTTGAGGTATGTGCATTTTTTAGACATAATACTATTGTATGTTTAATAGCCCACAGTATGGTGTAAGCATAACTTTTGTATGCGCTAAGAAACCAAAAGATTCATCTCACTCACTTTATCGTGTTGGTCTAAAACTGAACCCACCAAATCTCCAGGGTATTTGCCTCAGTGGCTTCACTGAAATCCTTCTCATTTTAATTGCTTTGTCCTTTGTTCTCATTTGCCACATGTTTACATTATCATGTCAGTCTTTCCCTCAAACACATTGCTAATACTCTTAATTTTCCTATTCCTGAAGCATCTTTCGACAGAAAAGAAGGAAGGATGGAACAAGTATTTATTAGGTGACAACTTTGTGCCAGGAACTGTACAATATACTTTACAGATATTATCTCATTTGATTTTCACAACAAGCCTAGGGAATGAGTGCTATTATTATACACATTTTGCATCTGAGGAAACTGATGGAGGTTAAGTGACATACCGCAGATCACACAGCTATTGTATCTTAGAACGTGTTTGATTCCTACCTCCAGTGCTTCAGAAATCTCCATAATTTCTTGATCAATTTAAGGATTATTACCGTGACCTTTCCCACCGTCCAGCCCATTTCCTCCATGTCTGATATGCACACACATAATATTATTAAATTTCCAAGAAAATGTGATTTCTTATGATAGTACTTGACTAGTTTTGTCTTAATTCTTCTTTAATGTCAAAGATCCAGGTCTTACAACTCTCTCCATACATTTAATATTCTGCCTTTATTTCCAAACTGATAATTATTGTTTATGGCCCACTGGTTTGGCCATGTAACACTGAGGCATAAAGGAATCATTTCCCTGACATACTGTCCTAACTGGACAATCTTAAATCTATTGTATCTGTCTATAATCTTAAATTAAAAATAACCAAAATTCGCCTGAGTGCATTTTCCCATATGTAAATTTTAAGAATATAATAGATTATTCTAACACCAGAGAAAAGAAGTTCTTCAGAGTAGTTAGGGATGTGCTAGTCATCCTTTCTTTAGGGATAATTAGATATGCACATGCATATATATGTATATATGTGCATACCATATATACATATATACATGCATGTGCATGTGTATATACATGTGTACATGCATATCAATATATCTATACACACATACAATTTTATACATATATATTTTATATATAATATATGTGTGAGTATGTGTGCATGTGTATACAACATACACATCTACGTATACACAATCGATAGTTCACTCATGTTAAGACCATTGGAGTTTTCATTGCATCTGTCAATTTTTCTTGATCATTTTTTAGTGGTGGAACAAAGTGACTTACAGCAGTTAGATTCATCTTCATTAAAGTGGCAGTCTGGTACTCCATCACAAAGCAAGAGAGATGGAATGCATTCATTTGCTGAACACTGAAACTCCATTTTGCCACAGGTTTGAGCAGGAAACCTGGTAGGACAATCTAGCTCATCAGTTCCATCCATGCAATCTTCCTGCCCATTACATTTTCCAGACAGCAGTACACACTGGGGTATATAAACGCAGGGGAACTGATCAGCCTCACAGTACGTCGGCAGTGTTGTGACAGGGCCTAGGACAAAAGAACAAAACAAAAGTATATCAAAGAAGAGGTGCCAACTATTATAATATCCATTACTAAAACACTACAGAATATTCTTGTTCCTACATCAATGGATGGAAAGAGAGACAGCCATTAAAAAGACCTGGGTTCAAATTCAGCTTTTGATGGATACTGACTGTATAGTCCTGAGTGTTCATTTAACCTCCTAGTGCTCCAGGTAACAGGAATCTCTTTAAGACTGTTATAAAGTAGTCAAAAATATGAATAGGCAGCTTTTGGACAAAAAAATTAAAGCTATCTGTAATCATATGAAAAATGCTCTAAATTAATACTGCTTTTGGAAATGAAAATTAAAACAACTCTGGGTACCACCTCACACCTGTTAGATTGACTGATATGATAGAAAAGGAAAATGCCAAATGCTGGAGAGGGTGTGGGAAAATTGAAACATGAATGCACTGTTGGTGGAATTCTGAATTGATTCAACCATTTTGGAGAACAATTTGGAACTATGCCCAAAAGGCTATAAAACTACTAGGTCTAACCTTCACCCTAACCCTAAGCTCAAAGATATAAAAAACAAAGAGGAAAAGGACCTATATGTACAAAAATCATCATAGCAGGTTCTTTAGTGGTGACAGAAAACTGGAAATTGAGGAGATGCTCATCAATTAGGAAATGCCTGACCAGGTTATATGATTGTGATGGAATACTATTTTGGTATTATAAGAGTATACGGAATACAGAACATGATGCTCTCAGAAAAACCTGGAAAGACCTCTTGAACTGGTGCAAAGTGAGATAAGAAAAACTAGTAGAACACTGTACTCTTTAATACCAATATTGTATGATGATCAGCTGCGAATGCCTTAGCTATTCTCAGCAGCACAATGAACCAAGGCAATTCCAAAGGACTTATAATGAAAAATGCTATCCATCTTCATAGAAAGAAATGATTAAGTCTGAATGCCAAATGAAGTACACTTTTCCTTTAACTTTTTTCTTTTTATCTGTGTTTTCTTTAACAATATGACTAATAAGGAAATATGTCTTGCATGACTACATATGTGTAGCCTATATAAAATTTCATGATGTCTTAATTGGAGGAGGGGAGGTAGAGAATTTGAAATTATTCTTTTTAAATGTTAAAATTGTTTTTAAATATCATTGAGGGAAAAATAAACTAACAAAATAAAAATAAAAAACATATATATATATACACACCTATATAAATATACGTGTGAATATATGTATACATACATACACACACACACACACAGAAAAGAGAGATAGACAGAGACAGGGAGGGAGGGTGGGAGAGGGACTCTAAGTCATGGAATACCTGATAAATCCACATTGATAGAGGGAGATCCCTCAGTGGGATTTCCTTAGACTAATGAAATCACAGGTTCAGTTAAAAAGTACCAAAAAATAATCCATTTAAGAGTATTGCTAATTCTACTTATTCTGCCATTTTTGATATCCAGTCTTCTTAATTGGAGATTTCAAATTTCTTTTTTTTAAAGGCATAAATAAACAACATTAAAAATAAACTTCAATAAAGGTCCTTGGTTCACATACTGATTCTGTTCCTTACTTGTATGACCTTGGGTAAACCACTTAAATTCTCTAGGCTTACACATCCTCCTCTATAAAATGAAGGGTTGGCCTAGATGTCTTCTAAGGGAGTTTCATCTCTAACACTTTGACTGTATGAAGTTATTTTTTGTGTTTGAATCATATTTCTGACACAGGATTTCCAAGTCTGGAAAAGTACCACCTGAGAGTAAATTAGTTGCATTTGAAAGCTACCTACAATCACTTTTTGCCCCTGGCTTCTAGGGAATAATTTGGCAAATTAGTAAGTCAATGTGCTAAATGGAAATCCAATGATTTGACATGGTTTGTATAGTTTCTAAAGTGATTCAACCACCAGGACAATTAGGTTCTTAAAGATTTTGACAAGGTTGGACCACTGCACTCTTGGCATGAACATGATTTTGTCACTTTGTATGTTGTCCACTGGGTTTGAATGATCTGTTACAAGTTCAATCCTGCATCTACACAACAGTAGTGGTGACAACTGATCAAACTGGCAAAGACAGTCTACCCATGGAGCAGTGAGATTCAAATGGGTTGATCTGTCTGAAAGTCATTATTTCAATAAAATTTTTTACCTTCATGTTCATACATGGACACAGCTTGCTTACTGATTTAGTGTTAGTGGTGCCATTGGTGCAGGTAAGGGAGAGGTTACAGGGCAAGCCATGTGGATATACCTGACCCCTTTTAGCTCTATCTTCCATGAAAAAGTATTCATGTAATTTTGACTTTTCTATACCTAGATCATGTTGTTAACTCTCTCATAAAGATGTCCATCTATATCTAAGGCAGCTAGGTGCACAGTGGATAGAGTGTAGAATCTGGAGTCTAGAAGACTGATCTTCCTCAATTTAAATCTGGCCTCAGACACTTACTGCCTGTGGGACCTTGGATAAGTCACTTAATCCTGTTTACCTCAGTTTCTTTATCTGTAAAAATGAACTAGAGAAGGAAATGGCAAACTACTCTAGTATCTTTGACAAGAAAAGCCCAAAATGGATCACAAAGAATTGGATATGACTGAAGTAACTAAACCACAGCTAATCTCAATATCTACTTCTATATATATACTCTCTCTTTCTCTCTCTCTCTGAATATATGTATATATACATATATACACACATATACATATATATACTTACACATACACACATATCTATATTTGCAGCTACAGATATCTATGTATGTATAATGTATATATATAGATGTATATATATTATCAATATTTATTTCTGTTTGCATCTACACTGACATTTATGATAGTGCTCTAAGTTCTTGCTAGCCTTAACAGTGATTACATATTTTCACTAACATATCTAGACTCTCTTGTCTTATGATAAAATCAGAGAAGAATCACAGAATCTCAGTTGGAAAAGACTTCACAGGCTATCTAGTCCAATCTGTATCTGAATAAGAATTTCTCCTACAATATAAATAAGGGGTGATCTAGCCTATGTTTGAAAATCCCTAGTGAAAGAAAAGCCACTATCACCTAAGGCATAACACATTTGCAGAGTTTTAACTGTTAAAAAAGATTTCCTCACATAAAGATATTTTCCCCTATCAATTGTCACCTGTTACTCCTAGTTCTATGCTCTGGAGCTAAGTGGAACAAATCTAATCCTAATTTCATATGAGAACCCTTAAAGTACTTGAAGAAGACCATCATGCTGTCACAAGATCTTCTTTTCTCCAAGCTAAACATCCTCATTTCCTCCAATTAAATGTCACATGACCTAATCTCATGCTGGTTGCCTTTCTCTGGGTGATCTTCAGTTTATCAATATTCTTTCTAAAATGTGTTACCCTAGAGGAGATCAAAATACTCCTAGAGTATTGGGGAAAGTATGATAAAATCAAACCACACACTAACTGGATTTGGATATCATGTGGTCAGACAATACAAGTCAAACTGACTGGCATACTCAGAGACTAAACTCAATATCTTGGTGCCTCTAGAATCATGGTACTACCAACTGGGCTAATCATTATTGGTGAGAAATAAATTATACTTCCAGTTTACCCCACATGATTCTTTTATGAATGGCCTTTCATTGATTGGTTCTATTTAATTCTACCATGTTAATTTCATGTATAAGAAGGAGGATATTGTGTGTGTGTGTGTTTCTAACACAGTATATTTTTAAGTTTTCCTAGATAAGGTAGTTCATGCATGAAATTTCTATCTATAATTAATAAAATAATAAGAACAGCAAGCATTTATATTGCACCTATTACGATCCAGGTGATGAACTTTACAAATATCATCTCACTTGGAGAATAAACAAAGATTAAGGAGACTTAATAGACTGTAACCATAACTTTATTTTTATTTCCAACTACAGCTGAAAATGAAAATAAAAGATCTGAGTCATCTTAATATAGTACTTCTATTTTACTGAGCTTAAAATATTAAGCTTTTGCTAACAGAGGGGAATTGATGCTCTCCGCTTCAACTAATTCTCAGACTATTTTTTAAAATTTTATAAAAGAAAAGAAAAGCAATCAGATGGTCAGAACTTTAATTCTGTTCCATAACTATTCTTCCCCTCCAAGGGATTGCACAAAAGGGAGTAACCTCTGTTTTTAGGGATCTTTTCCACAGAATCATATCACCAAATTCCTGGAGAGGACATTAGAGACCAAGTACTGCCACTTAGGGAGCAGTATGCATAAAACATATCACCATCCAAATTTAACTATTGAAGACTTCCAGAAAGAGAAATGCTATATCTTGATTTAATATTCTAAATAATTCAATCATCTTTTTGAGTAGGGAGCTTTCTTTAGTGTAACCAAGATCCCTTCCACATAAGACCATTTATCCTTGTTTGACACCATTGAAATGAACAACTGGTAAATACCTTCTTTCTATGGCTCTTCACATATCTGAAAGTTATTTAGCCTTCTCTTTTATACACTAAACAATACCATTGCATTTCACATTCCTCAGGATCTATTTTTTAACTCTTGAATCATTTTTGCTGCTTTTCCTTGTTTCATTTTTTCAGTTTTTCCACATTTAATTTAAATGCAGAAACCAGGAAAATACTTTAATAATTCCTTATTAATAAGAAGTGGAGTGGTGTATCTACCCTCTCTTTTTGAAGGTACAGCACACTCCTTAGAAGACATATTCATACTGTGGAGTCCCAGTCTCTGTTATGAGATTACCTGGATACAATCTTAACACTAATATTTACATCCTATATGATCATGAATAAGTTTAAACTCTGTAGTGCTCCAATCATCCGTATGATTAAGGGGATGAGGTAGATTGTCTCTGTGTCCCTTGTTCTCCTCCTCTCTCTCCTCCTCCTCTTCCTTATAATCTTTTTTTTCCTCCTCCTCCTTTTCTACCCTATTCTTCCTTTATAAATTTGTCTTTACAGATTTCATTCCTTCTGTATTCTCACATAAGTTTGGCCCCATAACCAGGGTCCATCATGGTAACTTAGGGATACTATGAAATACATAACATATTTCTTGGGGAAAGTTATTTGGAGGCCTTTAATGAACAAAAATCCTTGCCCCACTGCAAACTTTTAATCTCTGCTTAAGCCCAAATGGGTCCCTTATATTTTCATGTTTGTTTGGGGTTGGTATGGAGAGAGGGAGATGTCTTTGATGTGATAGCTAGACTCACACATTCTTCAAAGTACCGTGAGAATGGTCATTCTGAGTCTCACTGTTATTGAGACATTTCTATATGCAAAAACATTTTTTAGTTCTGATAGAAATTAACCCCATGAGTTGACAGCAATACTGTCATAACAGGAATTTCATCCAATTTTTATATTTGTACATGTCTGAAATTTTATGTTTAGTCTCATATTTACTATGTTCATATAGTAAATATCTGCTCACGGTTACAGTTTTTTTTTCTAGTGACTGAATAAAGTAAAAAAAAGGATGGTTTTATAATCTTGGAATTATTGATTAGTTTTGCTAACCAGGATGTTCTAAAAGTTAAAGTGTATATTGTCCTCTAAGAAAAACCCCAAATCTAGACCACCAGTACTTTTTCTAGGATCTGTGAACATAAACAAAAACAACCACGAAAAAACCTGTGACAATTCTGTATCAATAGAACTGGTTTCCTTTGTCATACTATTATTCTATTATAAGTATTTAAAACCATTATTTTAGGAAGAGATTCATAGACCTCATTAAACATTCAGTGGCATTTATGATACAAAAAAGTATGAAATTACGGTATGAATGAATGATAGCACTTGCAGTCTCAAGACCTGACTTCATGTGCTAGCTCCAATACTGACCAGTTATGTGACTTGAGGAAAGTACCTTAACCTCTTTGAGGTTCCCAAATGGGCATAATATAACTAGCTCACCAGATTATTGTGGGGGTCAGAGGAGATAACCCTGATAATTTTTTTTTTTTGCAGGAATAGTATCACAAGGGCTAAAATTGAGGCTAACTATGAATGCTAAAGCAATTGATACAAGAAGTTCTTTTTATCTATGGAAATAGAGGATGATTGATAAAGATGGATAATTGTGAATGATAGCTAGAAGGCAAAACTACTTATTATCACTCTGAACTTGGTAATTTACCAAAAAGAAAAGTTAACAGTTAGACCTAAGTGCAGATTTAGAACTAGAGAAGGCCTCAGAAGTCACCTAGTTCCAATCTCATTTTATACAGGAGAAAATTGGGCTCATAAACAGGGGTATGTTGGAATTCTAACCACTTGGAGAATTCATCCTTAAGCTTTCAGTGGGAGCATTTTCACATTTATACCTCAGAAGAGGGCAGATCAGAATTTAGTTTATTGTTCTATGGATTGTCTAGATTTGAGAAAATAACTATAATCTGGATCAAATTTAAAAGTGTGTACATATTTTTTTTAGAGAGAACCAAATTATTGAAGCACACTACTTGCTACATTTTCCTATAAACATTCCTTGAGCTCAGCAGGAGTACAGCAGAAGGCATAAGGAAAGAAACAGATGAGATCTGGTGAGTGAAGGCTAACAACGATAAAAAAGAGGATATTAATTATAATAATTTAAAAGAATAATTCAAATTTATCCAGTGTTTTAAGAATTGCAAAATGCTTTACATCCATTATCTCCTCTAAGCATTGTAATGCCCTTCCCCTTAGGGATTATATAGTTTGCCCAAGGCTAGTAGTAACTAATGGAACCTGAATTTAAATCTAGGTCCTCTGAATCCAAATTCAGAACAAATACTGTGATTACTAGAAGTTGTTTTCATTTTTCTCAATGGATGTGGGGATAAAAAATTTTTTATCTCTTCCATATATGGATTTTGCAAACAATCTTGTTTCATTTGTGTAAAGTTGGGTTTTTTGCCCTTTCGTTTACATATAGATCTTAGGAGAAAAAGTAATCATTTCTCTAAATAGGAAGCCCTCCTGGGACAATATGGAATAAAGCTTAATTAGAACTTTTGACTAACTGGAATTTTCGGTTTAACCAATATGCTAAACAGCAAAGCTTTTGCTACAGTCTCTAAACCTCCACTTATATTGTGCATGGAGATGGACATAGCACCCCAAACTCTAAGTACTCACTTCTGTCTTCTCTCACAGGATACTGTGTTCTTTGTTCATCTAGGTTTGAAGAGCATGTGGAATTCCTTTGCCAAAGAAATAAAAATGATTTTTTCATAATGTTAACTTATAATGAAATTCAATGAAACATTTTCATGAATTTCATATGTTTAGAAAGTATCTAACATGCCTGAGGATACACTGAATGACGCATTAATCTTTGTGAATAATATATTTAATAAAAACAAAATTGACCTTGTTTCAAAATGGAAAAAATAAACAAGAAAATTCAAGTTTGGAAACTAAATATTAAAATAAAAGTATTCAAAAGAAAATATTGCTATTTGTGAAACAAATGGTGACATGCTGATAGAATAAACTTTTAATTCAGTCATAAGGAGGCATATAAATATGCCCATCTCTAAAAGGTATATTCACTAAAAACACATCTAAAAAAGCAGAAATACTGTGAAATAGATGACTGATATTCCAAATTCATCAGAGAATTAAATTTTAATTAGTTACAAAAAGATTCTTTTGGTCTAAGGTTTTGAGTCACTGGCTAATTATGTTCTGATTTGTATTGTATGTACCTTCATTTAATACAAACTTCTAACATACCTTTTACTTAAAAAATGAGTCATCAAATTAGAAAGATTAGTCACAAGCTTACATTACTTCACAAGATTTGGGGGATTTGTAAGCCAGAGAAGCAAAAATTTAAACTAATTTAGGAAAAACTATTTGAAGATTATTAATGTGACAGTACAGATAGAAGGTTACAAAGCCATCTTCTTGTCCAGTGTAATTAGAGTGTAATTTCTAAGAGTAAAGACTCTGTTTCTTTCACATATGAGCACTTTCATTGTTGAAAGGGTCAGGGAAAAAAGAATTTTTATGTTAAGAAACTTGTAGAGGATGAAAAATATTCAGCATGAAGAATTTGGTTGGTAAAGTGGTGAGGAAAGGAATATTTGGCATAAAAATTAACAAAACTAAGTATGAAAAAATGCAGTTTTTTCCTGTTAAAATGAGAAGAGACATAATTAGGAGGACTACAGAGAATACTGTCTCTCAGATCAATGGGAGGACCTGCTAATTTAGAGCAATCACTGGATGCTGTGACCCCTCAACTAATTTACATTTAACTGTGTTCAGACTTTGAGAATTTGAAACTGACAAAGGGAAAAAAATTTATAATTGTTTGGATATGATAGGAGGCTCAAAGAAGGGCTGTTGTCTTTATAAATAAAAGAAAGATTTTGTGAATTTTATGTCATAAGAGAAAGACAAATCATTGACCATCCAGAAGTTCTGATTTGAGGCAAAGGGAAATTAGAAAATCTATCTGTGATGGTGCCCAGTTAAGAAGCTACTTAAGAAGGAGAAGAATCTGGCAGGCTAACCTATCACCTGATACGAAGGCTTCAATTGCTGTGCTGGCTGTTTGCAGATTGGCTGGCAGAAGATCAGAAGCTCTCTGGAAATGACTTGAACTCTGCTGTGGTTTATCCTATTGCCCTCAAGAGCCACCTTAATACTGAGAAAGGTTAGACCTATTAAAACTATGTGATTGCTCCCTATAGCCCACTGTGGTCTGAGAGGGAGAAAAAGAAAGGGAAAAACAGGTTTTTCATCAGTTTTGCTATAATAAGGTGCTAAGAACTAACTACATGATGTGAGATCATGCTGGGGGAAAAGGCAGCTTAGACTTGTCCGCATTACCTAGAGACATGACTTAAGGAACTTAATTATTCTTGGGTTTGAGGATACGGAATGTTGGTACTATAGCAAAACATTTTCTCAGTGACATTTTAAAGAGTAATTATGGGCTAAAAGAGTTTGCTACCATTTTATCAGTGCCAGTAGAGAAGAGAAATTTATTTGCCTTTCAGGAAAGACCAGAAAGGGAGGATAGAAGAGAAAAGCTACTTTATGGAGGATAGATAAGTAGTTGCTGAAGGACCCAAGGACTTCAAGGTCTTGAGTTCAGAATTGTGTGCTGTCCTCAGCACAGGGAATTACCCTCATTTATGAGCCTCCCTGCTGTAGGTTTCTATAAATGAGTGCCCATTGTTGCCCACAAATCCTGGGACTACAACGATGAGAGAAAGTGACTTAGGTCTATTTGCTGAGAGTTCTATCGTGATTATGACTGCATTTGCCTTATAGTGATGAAAGATGATTTTATGATTTTTCTTGCTTTTACATTATTGTCAAATAAATGCTTTGTGTTTAAGAGTTGTTATACCATAATAAGTGATTTTATATAAATGAGATGCACACCATCTCAATGGACTGCAAGTCCAATGCCTTATCCACTACGCCATGTTGTTAGAAAGGGGGAAAAGGAAGAAGGGAAGGGAGAGGGAGAGGGGGAGAGTGAGGGAGGGAGGGAGGGAGGGAGGGAGAGAGAGAGAGAGAGAGAGGATACTTCAAAATTCTTAGTGCAGTTTTAGGCTATTAAAAGTTAGGACTGCAATAGGTTTTTTGAGATATATAAAAAAAATCCATTTATAGAAGAAAGAAAAGTCCAATTATTTTTAAAGTTGGGAAAGTGGATTTTCTTGAGTCCTACACTGTCAGGGTAAAGTGTACACATGCCAATAGAAAGCAAAAAGTGGGGAAATGGAAGGGAAAAAAAGCAAGGAAAATGATGCAGTGACAAGTTGAATAGAAATGAGAAAGGAAAGAGAATCTGTACTGTAGTGGGTCCTCTTTTTCTCCAGAGCAACACGGCTAAGGCTGAAATAGAGATGCCAAAAACACAGTGATGGCAACGGAGAAGGAGGGGGAAAAACCTGTGGTTATAGAAATGAAAGACATTGTATAACTTGAATTCAAGAATCACAACATTTTTCTGGTAATCTGCCTTGGGAGCATCACTTTTATCTCATCAACTGATACGAGAGTATACTCATATATGGAATTCAAAATATTTCCTTCAATTTTCTCTGATTAAAGAAGAAAAGAAAATTTCCAAAATTCTTTAAATGGAGACCCAAGGCTTCGATTATTAAATATGTTGCATATCACTATTAATTCCTAGAGATAGCCAAGTACCATCTGTTTAGAATAGAACACATACCATAAAGAAAATCAGATAATTTATTTACTGTCTCAGAGAAGAACAAAGAACAGAGGAGGAAAAAGCATTTTGCTTAAAGATACAGAATGTTCATTAGAGCTTTTCCAAAACAATGAGATCATGGAAGTATTACTGAATTAAAATGAATTGTGTGATGTGTGCATGTGTGTGTGCATGTGTGTGTATGTGTATGTGTGTGTGTGTGTGTGTGTGTGTGTGTGTGTGTGTGTAGTGCTACACTTTTAAAAAATGACTCACAGTGTCCTATGTGTTACCAACAAATACCACCAGGAAGGGACAGAAAGAAAAACTGTATTCAAAAAAACTATATAATATATAAAATATTTGGGATTCTATCTAGCACAACATACTCTGGGATTATATATATATATGAGTAAAACTATAAAATACTCCCTACAGAAAAAAAGAGGCCTAAATAATTAGAGAAATATGAATTGTTCATGGATAGACTGCTAATACAAGTAAAATAACAATATTACTTAATACTTGCCAGGCAGCAAAGTACATATAGCTTGGACTTGGACTCAGTAAGACCTGGGTTTAAATCCTGCTTTAGATACTTGCAAGTTGAATAAGCCTAAATAACCACTTAAACTCTCTAAGCTGCAGGTTCCTCATCTGTAAACTAAGGTTAGTAAAATGACATGAATCTACAGGTTTGTTGTGAGGATAAAATGAGATGATGTGTATAATCTGCCTTGCAAACTTTAATGTGCTATCTGAATAATCATTATACTAGCTATCAAATCAATTTGATTATTTAATGGTATACCCATCAGTCTCTGAAAGTATTATTTTATAGAGTTAGAAGAATGACAATAAAATCATGTGGAAGAATATATAGGCAATAATTTTAAGACAAATAATTTTTAAAAAGTGAAAAGGAAAGGGGCCAAATAGTATCAGATCTCAAGCTATGGTACAAACCCGTAATTATCAAAACTATCAGTACTGGTTAAAAAAAACAGAGTTTGATCAGTAAAACAGATTTAGTACCAAGTATACAAAAGCAAAAGAACACAGTAACATGGTATTTGATTACCACAAAGACCCCAACCACTGTGTAAGGACACCCCGCCATAAGATCTAGAAATAAACATAAACTGCTGGGAAAATTTGAATTCAGTATTGTAGAATTTAAGTCTAGACAATAACTTATAATGCATACACACATATACAACAATACACACAACATAAACCATAAATAGATAAATGACAGGCATAAAACATCATCATAAGTAAAAAAGAAGATCAAGAATGAAATTATCTTTAGATTTATGGAAATAGAAAGAATTTATGGCCTAGTAAGGGTCAGAGAAGATTACAGAACATAAAATGTAGAATTTTGATTTTACAAAAAAATTTTAAAAGCTTTTGCAAAAACCAAACCAATAAAGTTAAAATTCACAAGTAAACAGGAAACTAAGGGACAACTCTTCAGCAGCAAGTTTAACTTATCAAGGTCTTATATTCAACATACATAAAAATTCATTAAAACATATATTGTTAAGAATTATAAATAAATAGCCAAAGAATACTAATAGGTAGTTTATAAAAGAAGAAATGCCAACTATAAATAATCAGAAGAAGTGGTTTGTCACTAATAATTAAAGAAATTCCAAGGTTCTACCTTAGATCTGTCAAATCCGATAAACTGACAAAAAATAAAAATGACACATGTTGGAAGGACAGTGGGAAAACAGGCACAATGATGCGCTGCTGATGGAGCTGTGAATTATTACAGCTGTTCTGGAAGTCGCACTAAATTGTACACTAAAGTATACGCTAAAAAAGTATGTAACCTTCAACTCAGCAATGCCACTAGACCAAAGAGATTAAAGAAAGTGGCTAAAGGACCTATATGTACAGAAATCTTTATAACACCTCTTTTTATAGTAGTCAAAAACTGAAAACTAAATGGGGGATACCCATCTTTATAGGAATAGTTAAACGAATTATGGAATATACATATAATGGCATATCATTATAACAAATATTGATAAAATGAATAATCTTCAAGAAACCCAAGAAGACTGGTGAACTGATGAAGGGTTGAATCATCAGCACAAAGAGGACAATATATATGATAACAACGACATTAAGAGAAAAAAAAAGCAAACCTTTGAAAGCCTTAAGAATTACAAACCACTGCTCCAAAGAACTGAAGGTGATACATGTTGCCTATCTCCTGATAAAAAGTTGGCAGACTTAAGATGTAGAATAAGACCAGTCTAGGAATTTATTTTACTTTTATTCCCTCCCTCCCTCCCTCCCTCCCTCCCTCCCTCCCTCCCTCCCTCCCTTCCTTCCTTCCTTCCTTCCTTCCTTCCTTCCTTCCTTCCTTCCTTCCTTCCTTCCTTCCTTCCTTCCTTCCTTCCTTCCTTCATTCCTTTTTTCTTCCTTCCTTCCTTCCCTCCATAAGATAAGATAAATTTTTATAAAATGATGCCGTGTCTGATCTACAGTCATCATTTAATAAATATTTCTTGAATGACTGATTCAAAAACAGATAGAAATTCAGCTAATTTTATGCCTTACAGATAACTTGAAACCATTTGGAGTTGAGAGAAGAAAAAACACAATGAATATGTGACATCAGGGTGATGGCAAGTTATTTCTTTCTAGTCATAAATATTGGAACCCCAGAAAGACCCTAGTGAATTGTAGATTAATTCCTACTTTATCATATCCAGATG
This sequence comes from Bettongia penicillata ogilbyi, assembly GCA_023548195.1. Lineage (NCBI taxonomy): Eukaryota > Metazoa > Chordata > Mammalia > Diprotodontia > Potoroidae > Bettongia > Bettongia penicillata. The sequence goes on from JAJHZJ010000453.1 coordinate 21,150,597, forward strand.
GCACTGTAGTCACTGACCTCATATATCTCTATCAGCATGGCCTCTGTCATGTGGTATGTTGGACTAGATTATATACTTGGCCTAGTAAAATAACCATTGCTCACTGATAGCTCCATCCAATATTAAATAGTGACCTTAGCTCACATTTAACAAATCCTAAAAATGCTGAACTCTTGACTCCTATTTAATAGCCCAGCATTATTGGCTAAATCCATCTTTATGGCTTATCTTATTCCATTAGAAACATTTGATGTGTCACACACTGACAAGCTAAAAAAGCAGTATTCTATATTTGTCTTTTTTTTTAGATAAGAGCAGGCTTACTCTGAGGTATGGTTAGGTGGAAGATTTTCCTAGGGTTTTTTGCTTTACCAGACCCTTTTGTAGACATAAAGCAGTCTTATAAACTATTAATGAAATACGTTTCACATTTCCTGGGAAGAATAGGTGCAAAACAAGGAGTCTAAAATCTAAGGAGAATACAGTTCAGAAGAACAAGAAAAATTAAACTTGTACAATGAGGTATCAGGGAAGAAAGGATTATTATAGGTTAAGGGATGTGTGACCTTTCACTTTATCATTCCAAGAGGATAAAAACATAGACCTCCACTAACATTTATCATAGCAATGCTGCCAAACACACCCAAATATTGTTAATGCATCAAATTGATTTTGCTTAATGATAACACCAATATTCAGGAATAAGTACATAGTTAACTAAAGGGTTACTAGTAGTGTTTTTGGTTCGTTTCATGTTTTCATGAGTGGATATTTGTGAATAAGTGGCCTACTCAGGCTTATGTGAATCAGCACAATGGTAGGTACCCTAGGCCCCAAATGTTCTTCCTTCACAAGGATCTTTCTATTTTCTGGCCTTGTGATAAAACTAAAAAAAATGTCATTTGGTCTTCATTTTGTTAACATAAGATCTGAGGCACAACATGAAGAGTAATTTAAGTGTCTCCTTTTATTTTTAAAAATTATTTTAATGTTTATTTATTTTTAGTTTTCAACATTCATTTCCACAAAATTTTGAGTTCCAAATTTTCTCCCTATCTCTCCCCTCCCCCCACACCAAAATGCTGAACATTCTGATTACCCCTTCCCCCAATCTGCCCCCTCTTCTATCACACCCCTCCCTTCCCTTATCTCCATTTTCTCTCTTTTATTGTAGGCCAAGATAGATTCTATACCCCATTACCTGTATTTATTTCCAAGTTGTATGCAAAAACAATTCTCAATATTTGTTCCTTAAAACTTTGAGTTCCAACTTCACTCCCTTCCTCCCTCCCCACCTAACCCCACTGAGAAGGCAAGCAACTCAATATAGGCTATGTATGTTTAGTTTTGCAAAAGACTTCCATAATAGACATGTTGTGTAAGACTAACTATAATTTCTCTCCATCCTATCCTGCCCCCCCCATTTATTCTATTCTCTCTTTTGACCTTGTCCCTCCCCAAAACTGTTTACTTCTAATTACTCCCTCCTCCCATTTGCCCTCCCTTCTATCATTCCCCCACCCCACATATTCCCTTCTCCCCTACTTTCCTGTAGTGTAAGATAGATTTTCATACCAAATTGAGTGAACATGTTATTCCCTCCTTAAACCAAATGTGATGAGAGTAAGCTTCACCTTTTTCTTCTCACTTCTCTCCTTCTCCCCTCCATTGAAAAAACTTTTTCTTACATCTTTTATGAGAAAAAACTGCCTAATTCTTGCTTTGTCTTCCCAATATATTCCTCTCTCATCCCTTAATTTTATTTTTTTAGATATCATCCCTTCCTATTCAACTTACCATGTGCTCTGTGTATGTGTGTGTATACAATCCCTCCAACTACCCAAATACTGAGAAAAGTTTCAATAGTTACAAATATTATCTTTTCATGTAGAAATGTAAACAGTTCAGCTTTATTAAGTCCTTTATGATTTCTCTTTCCTGTTTACCTTTTCATGCTCCTCTTGATTCTTGTGTTTGAAAGTCAAATTTTCTATTCAGCTCTGGTCTTTTCATCAAGAATACTTGAAAGTCCTCTATTTCATTGAATAACCATATTTTTCCTGAAGTATTATGCACAGTTTTGTTGGGTAGGTGATTCTTGGTTTTAATCCTAGTTCCTTTGACTTCTGGAATATCATATTCCAAGTCCTTTGATCCCTTAATGTGAAGCTGCTAGATCTTGTATTATCCTGATTGTATTTCCACAATACTTGAATTGTTTCTTTCTAGCTACTTGCAATATTTTCTCCTTGACCTGAGAACTGTGGAATTTGGCTACAATATTCCTAGGAGTTTTGCCTTTTGAATCTCTTTCAGGAGGTGATAGATGGATTCTTTCAGCATTTATTTTTCCCTTTTCTATTTCTAGAATATCAGGGCAGTTTTCCTTGACAATTTCATGAAAGATGATGTCTAGGCTCTTTTTTTAATTATAACTGTAAGGTAGTTCCATAATTTTTAAATTGTCTCTCCTGGATCTATTTTCCAGGTCAGTTGTTTTTCCAGTGAGATATTTCACATTATCTTTCATTCTTTTGGTTTTGTTTTGTAATTTCTTGGTTTCTCATAAAGTCATTGGCTTCCATCTGCTCCATTCTAATTTTTAAAGAACTATTTTCTTCAGTGAGTTTTTGAACCTCTTTTTTCCATTTGGCTAATTCTGATTTTTAAAGCATTCTTCTACTCTTTCACTTTTTGAACCTCTTTTGCCAGTTGAATTAGCCTATTTTTAAAGGGGTTATTTTCTTCAGCATTTTTTTGTGTCTCCTTTAGCAAGCTGTTTACTCGCTTTTCATGATTTTCTTGCATCAGTGTCATTTCTCTTCCCAATTTTTCCTCCACTTCTCTCATTTGATTTTGAAAATACTTTTTGAGCTCTTCCATGGCCTGAGATCATTGCATATTTACTTTGAAGGTTTTGTATGCAGAAGCCTTGAGTTTTAGGTCTTCCCCTGATGGTATGCATTATTCTTCCTCATCCAAAAGGATAGAAGAAAATACCTGTTCACCAAGAAAGTAGCCTTCTATAGTCTTATTTTTTTCCTTTTATTGGGCATTTTTCACTCAGTTACTTGACTTTTGAGTCCTTTCTCAAGAGGAGGGTATATTCAGGGCACCTGTAAATTCTCAGTTCCTCCAAGGTAGCAAAATAAAGGGAGAAGAGTTTATTCCCCTCCTCGCCTGCAAGCAACAACAAACTCTTCTGCCCAGGATCCCCTCTCCAGAGCCTCCACCAGTTCCACCAAGCCCATGCCCCTTCTCACTCCAGGGCTGCCACTGAGGGCTGAGACCCAGATTAGCTGCTTAATTCCCCCAGGGTCTTTAAACTAAGGGCTAAGAAAATGGACACTACTTCTGCAGTGGCTGCTTCTGGCGGGTCCAGACCATGTTCCCTTCTCACCCAGGTGAAGGAGCTTTCTCACTGACTTTTGAAGCTGTCTTTCACATTTGTGGGTTGAGCAATCTAGGAACTGCTGTGGCCAGTGATGCCCTGAAGCCTGCTCTGGTTCTGTGCCTACCATGCTGTGTGGCCCACCCTGGGCTACAGTCTGCTCTGAACCTGGTGTAATAGACCTTTCCTGTCAGCCTTCCAGGATGTCTTGGGCTGGAAATCTCTTTCACTCTGTTGTTTTGTGGCTTCTGCTGCTCTAGCATTTGTTTAGAGTCATTTTTTTACAGGTATTTTATGGGCTATGGTGAGGGGAAGCTTCTATAGGTCTATCTTTGTACTCTTCCATCTTGGCTCTGCCCCCCATGTTGGAGGTTTCATAGGGATTGGCCTTTCTTTGCACTCCCAGTGGTTGGCACAGGGTTTGTCATATAGTGAGTGCTTAATAAAGGCTAGTTGATTGACTAACTTGTCTCTTCAGATTATGAAATAAAAGCATATAGAACATTACATTAGCATGTATATATTTGTTTGTATGTATTTGCGCATATGATAGAGACACATGGGCAGGTGATGAAACTCCCTCCATTTCTCTAGACAGCTGCATTATCCACCCATTTTGTTTGTTTCTTTTTCAATGAAATGTGGTTTACATTCATGTGACTATTACCCCTGGTAGGCCTCTTGATTTTATTACTGGATGTAAGCCATTTCATAGACTCCATCTGGACACATGCCACTTTCAGTTACATTAGACAAATCTAATAGCATACTCTTGTTGTCATTGTGAGTATTCTTTTTTTTTAAATTTTATTTTTCATTTTCAATACACTTCATATCACATAAAACAATTCCAACTTTTGGTCAGGTTTCTAAGTATTTAAAATATAGGCCACAAAAGAATTTTTTTTTAAACATTAACCAAGAAACCAATAATATTTATGTATGCTAACTTCACAAGTCCTTGACCTAACTGACTCCACACTATTATTAAGAATTAAAGGACCCTAACTTATTGTAGTTGGTCTAAAGTCCTAAGCATAATAGCTTAATAGACTTAACCTCGGATTTCCCCTACCAACAATCTATAATTTAATAGATCTGATATTAAGTTTACAAACCTTTTGACTATAGGAAATTGCCACTGAGTAGGGACATTGCAGGGAACCAATATCCCCCCAACTTCATGTCAGTTCCAAGTAGGAGCAAACTGTCAATTTGCATTCAGTCAGGCTTAAAGTCTGCCAGTGGGTATCAGTGGGGAAATTGAGTCAGGAGAATTCTACCTCAGCCCAGGCTGAACAACGGCTCTCCCACCCTTACCATGAGATCACCTTTTGCAGTTCATACCAGCACCTCACAAACTTACTGGCATCATTGACTGGAGGCTCAGATCACCTTGTTTGCTGTCTATACCTGGAGTTAGACTCAGAAGAACAGTCACTTAATAGTCCCATAGCATCTTAAAATAGCAAGTTCCAATAACCAAGTTTCAAATATGACTACAATTTCACTTTGGCTAAGGAACACCTTTTGAAGCAAGTCTTATGTGGCTTACATGCCTTCCTATACATGTTCTAGTTCCTGATTAAATAGCAATCATAAAATCAAATTTACCATTAAAACCTTAACTTTTCCATCAATGCCAAATTTTACCCAAGGTTTCTTGCCTCTAGGAAATTTAGACTAAAATTCTTTTCCCCAAACTAAAGATGTCTTTGATTTATTCTCAGTAATTAATTCAGTTAATTGTTTTAATACTAATTGCTTTTACATCACTTTGTAACATGTCCAATTTTTCTCCCCATCACTCCCCTCCCCCAGCTCCTAATACCTTGCATTCTGATTATTCCTTTCCTCAATATACCCTCCCTTCTATCACACCCCCACCCTTCCCTTGGCCCCATCTTCTATCTTTTCCTGTAGGGTAAGATAAATCTCTATACCACCTTCCCTGTATTTCCTATTTCCCAGTTATATGCAATAAAAATTCTCAACATTCATTACTAATACTTTGAATTCCAACTTCTCTCCCTCCCTCCTCCCTCCCTACCCATCCCCACTGAGAGGAAAACAATTCAATACAGACTATATACATTTTTTTTTGCAAAAGTTTTGCAAAACACTTCCATAATAATCATGTTGTGTAATACTAACTATATAGACCTCTATCCTACTCTATCTATCCCCCCTGATTTTTTTTATCTTTTTTATTCCCTCATTTGACCTTCCTAAAAGTGTTTATTTCTATTTACTCCCTTCTCCCATTTGCTCTCCCTTCTATCACCACACTTGTCACCTCCTCCCCTACTTTCCTGTAGTGTAAGATAGATTTCATATCAGTTTTAGTGAGTATGTTGTTCCCTCCTTCAGCCATTTGTGGAGAAAGTAGTTTCACTTTTCCCCTCTCCTCTTCTCCCTTTTATCCTCCATTGAACAAGATTTTCCTTATCTCTTTTATGAATGATAGCATGCCCCATTCCATTTCTCCCTTTCTCCTTCCAGTATTTTCCTTCCTCACCCCTTAATTTATTTTATTTTTTTTTTGCATGTGGATATCATCTCTTCTGATTCAACACAATCTATACTTTGTCTCTATGTGTGTGTGTGTGTGTGTGTGTGTGTGTGTGTGTGTGTGTGTGTGTACAATCCCTCTACCTATCCAAATACTGAGAAAAGATATTTTTTTTCTATGTAGGAATGTAAACAGTTCAGCTTTAGAAAGTCTTTTATGATTTCTCTTTCCTGTTTTTCTTTTCATGCTTCTCTTGATTCTTGTGTTGGAAAGTCAAATTTTCTGTATGGTCCTGGTCTTTTCATCAATATGAATGCATCACAAAGTCCTCTATGTCACTGAATGACCATTTATTCCCTTGAAGTATTATATTCAGTTTTGCTGGATAGGTGATTTTTGGTTTTAATCCCAGTTCCTTTGACTTCTGGAATATCTTATTCCAAGCCCTTAGATGCTTTAATGTTGAAGCTGCCAGATCCTGTGTTATCCTGATTGTATTTCCACAATACTCAAATTGTTTCTTTCCAGTTGCTTGCAGTATTTTCTCCTTGATCTGGGAACTCCAAAATTTGGCACAATATTCCTAGGAGTTTCTCTCTTTGGGTCTCTTTCAGGAGGTGTTCACTGGATTATTTCAATATTTATTTTGCCCTCTGGTTCTAGAATGTCAGGGCAGTTTTCCTTGATAATTTTATGGAAGACAGCGTCTAGGCTCTTTTTCTGATCATAGCTTTCAAGTAGTCCCATAATTTTTAAATTGTTTCTCCTAGATCTGTTTTCCAGGTCAGTTGTTTTTCCAATGAGGTGTTTTATTATATTCACTAATGAGGTGAATATTATCTTCTATTTTTTAAAACTTTTGCTTTTGTGTTTTAACTGCTTGGTTTATCTCATAGTCATTTATTTCCCTGAACTCAGTTCTCTCTTTCAAGGAATTATTTTGCTCAGTGAGCTTTTGAGTCTTCTTCTCCATTTGGCTACTTTTGTTTTTTAAAGTCCCCTTCTCCTCATTGGCTTTTTGAACCTCTTTTTCCAATTGAGTTAGCCTCTTTTAAAGGTGTTATTTTCCTCAGTATTTTGTTGGTTCTCTTTTAGCAAGCTGCTAACTCCCTTTTCAAGCTCTTCCATGGCCAAGGCTGGGTTGGGTTCTGCTACACATCCAGTGCAACAGACCTTTCTCGTTGGTCTCTCAAGTTACTCTGGGCTAGAAATCTCCTCCACTCTGTCCTGTGACTTCTGATACTCTAGAATTTGTTGAAAGTTCTTCTTTACAGGAATTTTATGGGCTGTGGGGGAAGAACTAGTGTATGTGGGTCTTGATACTCTGTCATGTTGGCTCTGCCCCCAAAGGGTGTCATTCTACAGATACAGAAACTAAGGTATAAAATCTTTTGGGATTCAAAGCCATACAAGATAGTATGCAGCAGAATTTAGATCTGAATATACATCTTCTCTGATTCCATACTCATGATCCATTGTCTTTTATAAAAAGTTATTCATGAGCCTTTATAATTACACATCTACCAAGCAACCAACCATTTCTGAGTGCAGCCAGGCCACCCAGGCAATTAAATTCAACAGACTCACATGGTGACATAAGCCTAGTTATCTGACTCCATGTAAAATCTATTTAAAAATTAGCATTATAAATATAACATTACAACTGGAAGGGACAGAAATGAAAACGCAGAGAACATGAGACATCCTAGAGAGATCATGAGACCTTATTTGGCTTCATGACTCATGTATTCATGCATGCAGAGAGGAGCTAGTTGTCTGACTGTCAGTGCTCTAGAGGTCCAGTCTACCAAAGACTGATTATTTCTGTAACTTTTAAGTGGTTTTTATATTTTCATAATGGAAAGGCATTTATGAAATTTTCTAATTTTTTATTGTGATTATTAGGAAACAGATGAGAAGCCCAGCACAAAAGCATGGCATTGGAGTGATCAGGGACTTCAACTATCTGGACATCTGTTGGAGTACTGTCTCTTCCAAAAGTAGAATAGATAAGGATTTCTTAACTTACTTTAATGATAATTTCACCTTACAAAAGGTAGAAAAACCAACAAACAGAAATGGTACTAATTCTCTCATGAAAAGGAAATAAATACTTAAATATAAATAATATATATACATATATATGCATATGTGCATATATGTACATACATACATATACATATATACATATTTGTGTATATGTGTGTACACATACACACATACATAACCTAGAGTTTTGGAGAACAAATTTCAAAGAATTCAGAGTAAGGACAGGTAGGATTCTATAGACTGTAATTTGACAGTAGAAGTCAGCTAGAAAAAGATGGGAAGCTCTCCAGAAGAAAATTCAAGAGACACAGAGAAAAGCAAACAAGTTTCTCAGGAATAAGAAAAGGGAGAACTGGCAACAGAATCTAATACATACACACACACACACACACACACACACACACAAGAAATTCACAAAGCAATTTAGGTATTAAAATAAGTTAAGAAAATGGAAACAAGGGCTAGTAATAGAGGAAGGATACAAAACATCTCCTTAAATGCTAGTACCCTCCATTCTAGCTTCCCTGTATTAATTCTCTTTATACTTATTCCTAATATACTTATATTAGTAACTGTGTTCTGCCCCAATAATCCAAAACTCCTCTTCACTAGGGAATGTTTTATTCCTTGTATTTGGTTTCCCTACATCTAGCACATTGCCTGACACATGGAAATCTCTTAATACTGGTTAATTGATAATTTGATAGAAGGATAGCACAGCACTTGAAAAATAGTCTCACAAGCGCTAAGGCTCAGAATTTCTGAGATAAACATTGAAGCTAGAGTTAAGAAAAAGAGGTACTTTTTTATCTATACTAAATAAAAATTGAGAGTACCACTATTAGGGTAGAAGGGATAATGATAATAAATAAGAGCAGCCTTCTCTTATTTTGCTCCCATCATTATTTTTCCTTGCCACAAAGAATGACATCTGAATTAGAAATGGCAGAACAAAATTGGCTAATGGGGAGTCAATCTCAATGTAAGGAAATGGTATAATAACACCTACCTGTCCTTGATGACTTCAAGCAGTATGGTTCAGATGAATATATCTTTAGTTCCTAAAAGACTGTTAGATATTACCTCTGAGCCACTATTGGTGATCTTTGAGTCATTTTAGAGAATTGGATAAGTATCAAAGGGCAGCAAAAAGGGCAAATATTGTATCAATAAAAGAAAACAAAAGGAATATTGGCCGTTAATTTCAATGTTCATAGGGATTATTTCATGCTATGTACTTCTATCCCCAGTGCCTATAGTTCATGAAATATAGTAGGTGCTTAAAAACGCTATTGATAGATTAAATATAGTTTTCAAGCTAAAGGACACTGAGTTTGACTCTGAATACTGGCAAAATTCCAGGATCTGTAATTACATGGATGGTTACTGTACATCTAGAAAAGAGTAATCCCATGGCTTCCTCAAGAATAAATAGCAAACTAGCCTCATCTTTTTTATAGAGAGGTATTAAACTGATAGTTTAGGGCAATTACACACACAATTATGTAAATGCACACATCTACACACCTGTGTGCATGATAATTTATCTAGATTTTATCAAAGTCTCTGATAAAATATGAATCTTCCAGGCTATTTTTTTTTTTTTTGAGGCTGATTCTAATCTCCCGTAACCTAGAAATGCAGAGGCCACTCACAGGCCTGATCTCACTACCAATGAACAAATAAGCTTTGACTTGATCAACCTGGGTTAGGATCTCTTTGTTTGGTAAGCCTGGTCTCCACCCCCCAATACCACTTCAGTGGCTCACTCTATTGGTGCTAGAACTAGTGTGGATACCTGATTGGTTTTTAGCTCTATTGCATCTCAGAATTTCTCAGTTCAAGGGATCCACAGTTGCATATGTCCCTAAGTAAGTAAGAATTAGCTACATATGACACCATGACTGTATTTCATTTTTGTTTGTTTGTTTTTAATTCAATACACATTTTGAAGCACCTACTATGTGCCAAGTACTGTGATAAGTTCTGGGAATAAAAAGAAAATGAAAGATGGTCTCTATATTCAAGGAGCTTACAATCCTGTGGAAGAAGAAAATACATAAAAGGAGACAGGAAAGTGGGAGGAGGAACAAAGAGTACCCAGCCCAAGGGCATCTTGTTCCATGGAATTGAAACTAGACAAAGCAGTAGATGCAAAGTGGAATGTTTTCTTGTTTTCTAACAAAAAAGTAGAGATATGTGGAGTAGATGATAATGTAATTAATCAGGCAGATTTAGAACTTGTTTAATGTATAGACTCAGAGAGTATTAATGGTTCAATGTTAATTTGGAGCCCAATGGAGAACATCTAAGTAATCAAATTTAACCATGTCCTTGTTAACATGTTCACCAATGGCTTGGACAAAGATATAGGTGACTCATTTATCTAATTTGCAGACCAAGCAAAATTTGGAAGGATAGCAAAGACATTGAATGGCAAAGTCAGAAATAAAAATTTATTGGGGTAGATCAAATAAAATGATAAAATCAGAATGAATCTAAATTTAAAAAATCAAGTACAGTATGGGATAGCAAAAGGGGGTGGCACTTTACCTGAAAAATATCTGATAGTTTTAGTGGACCACAAGTTAAAAAAGTGTTAATAGTATGATATGCCAGATAGATTTAGTAATACAATCCACAACCACATATAAAAGGCTTCTTTTTCCAGCCTAGAGAGATGACAGATAGAGTATAACTCTGCCCTGTGCAGACCATGTCTTAAATTTTAAGTTCTTGTCCATGCACAGCATTTTAGGAAAGACCTTTACAGTTTGGAGGGTATCCAGATAAAGATAGCTGGCATAGTGACAGATCTTGAGTTTATGCCATATGAGAATTAGGTGAAGAAATGGAGTATTTAGCCAGAAGAGAAGGAAGATATGAAAACTATCTTCAAATATTTGAAAGGCAGCTATGTGGATTAGACTTATTTGGCTTGGCTCCAAAGGGGAGGACTATGAGCCATGAAACATAGCTGCAATGAAGGAAATTTAGACTTAATAGAATGAAAAAAATCCCATGAAATTTTGATCTATCTAAAATTTGAATGTTTCCTGAGAGATAAATTATTCCTCATTATTGGAATCATTGGATATCTTCGAAGACTGGACCATCTTATCAGTCATGTTATTGAAGAGAGTCTTGCTCAGGTATGAATTAGACCAGCTGGCTTCTGAAATTCTAACTCAATAATTCTGTAAAACTTGACATAGCACAAGGCAAAGATAAAGTGACAAAAATAAAGAAAGAATGAGAAGACAGCCTTACTGTTAAATCTGAGATTTTCTATCTCAATTATTTGTCTTTTATAAAAGGAAAAAGTTGCCAATTACAAGATGTTTTCACCTGTCAATACCATAATAGCAAAAGAAAATGCTTTCATAGTTCAAGTATCTAGTATTCCATGGGAAGGAAATCTGTAAAAACTTGAAGTTTTTATGATATTAGTTTACTTTTTCCCGTGTATTATTTTGAAGCAACAAATTTTGATAGACATGTACTATCTGTTCATCCAAATGTATGTCTTAGGCAGTAAGATATTGTATACTCTAAATAGGACAGAATAATTATAATAAATGGATAGGTTCTTACACATGGGAGGGGGAAATAAGTCAGATTGACAAGAGTTTGCTGCAAAGTCTGAGAATCTATGCGATTGTGTGGCTTGTTGTATTGTGTGAGGGGAGATGGAAGAGTTAATACTTATCGGTTAGGTGCCTAGAAACTGGATATTTCAAGATGACTGATAAAATATTAAATTACTGTATCATGATTCTTTATTTAAAGAAGGCATATAGATGTATTCTTTTTCCATCAAAGAGGGTAAATTTACATTGTGCAGAGTTAGTGCAACAATTTACAATCTTCTGGTTCAGTTTGGACCACTGGTTTTGTCTAGGCTAATAATGGACCCTGAGCCAACAAATTAGAAGTTTTGGGATACAATAACGATTTAACTTCTTTTTCTCTCCCCAACCGCTTATTCAAGCAGGAATGCAGAAGTCTTGCCAATCAGTCTTACCAATCAGGAAGCAACTAAGTGAAAGCGATCTCCTACTATATAACAAGTGAACTCCTTCCATTAGCAGGAGAGCAAAGGGCACAGATTTTCCTCCCTTGGGCTGTCCTGTTATCAGTTTTAAATGACACTTTTTGCCTCTTGTGTATTTGGCTTGCAATGTAACTGCAGCAACAAAGAGAATTACACATCCTTTGATAAATTATGAGGGTCTTCTGTCTCTCCATTGGAGATTTATTACTGAATCATATCTGTGCAACTCAATAAGTGAAGTAGAATTGACTGATAGCAATTTTCTCACAGGACTTGTAAACTCAACACCACTTTCTTTTAAAGTAAGGAATGGGCTTATCTGAGAGAGATGGACGGACACACAGACAGACAGACACACACACATAGAATGTCTTATAGTAACCAACAATTAAAAATGTAAGTCAGACATTAAATCTTTTAAAAGAAGACCTTCAACTTTGTTATACTTTACTTAAAATAGGAATTTTTTTATGTCTTTTCCCCCATTTTAGTCATTGTCAATGGCATTCATGTAAACTCTTCCCTAATTTGACTGTTATAACTTTGACATGGGGCTAAGGTGACGAGGAACCTTCTCACAGAGAAGGAGAGAGATAACAATGCTTGGATCTCTCCTTGGTCTGGCTGGCACTTGTTGACCAGTTTCTTGCTCATATTCACACAGTGCTCAATAGTTTACAAAACTCTACCTTCACAATCCTGCAAATAGATTATTATAACTTATATCATCTTCATTTCACAGAGAAAGAAACTGAGAAAACAGAGAGATTAAATTACTTTGCCATAGTCACATAACTCAGAAGCGTTGGAGAGAGTACTTCAATTGAGGTCTTGATCAAAGTCCATTGCTCAGTCCACTACACTGTATCGTCATCAAACAAATGTAACCAAACCATTTTTTATGAATTTTAAATTAAAATATTTTGATTTTAAATATTGACGTTGCAACTTTAAAATTTCATAAGCCTATTTTCCTTAAACCTACAGGTTTTCATATACATTTTCAATTTTCTTCATTCAGTGAATCATTCATTCATCAAGCATTGGTTGAGTACTCAATATACATAAAAATTCCAATAAAAGTTTGCAGATAGACATTTTAAGTCATACAAAGAGATTAAAAAAGATTATTTCTTTTCCTATTCACAATAATATGGGGTGGCAAGAACCAAAAGAATTATTATTTACATTTTTACAGGCATTAAAACTGAGGTACAGAGAAGTTAAGTGACTTTCCCATAGTCACTTACTAGCAAGTGTCAGACAAGTTTGGAAACACTACTTAAAGTCAGGAATATGCTGGTAGATATTTAACAACCAGCCCTTCTGAGTAGAAAGTATATGCATGCCATGTTTAAGTTTCATCTGCATTATTATCATTTTTTTCTAATATTTTCTTATATCTAGAAAAAAATAAATCAAGTTCTGATTTGTAGCACTGGGCAATTTCTGAAATATAATAAGTATAAATTCTCACATTGAAACTTTAATGATCAACTCTCGAGAGCCAGTATGAGCTGACTTTAGCACACCCTTGTTCAAAATTAATCTCTTTCCACTACACCGCAAGTTGTTATGAAAGTGACCTTGCATTTGTGAAGAGGATGCCAGAGAGTACAGATTCAGGAATACTATACCAAGGAGCAAAGGATTCACAAATGAACTCATGTATGGCCTATATGTCAGTAGTTCAAAGATTGGCCTGACTGAGTTTAGAGAGGACAATCACCCACCTCTTGGTGGGAATGTGCTGTCACAGCTTGAATCAGGGATTCTTGAAGTATTAAGTCCTGTACTTAGGATTAATTGAATCAATTCCTCTGGTTTGCCTAAAATGCTTAGCCCTGTACCAGCTACTACAGAGAGTAGATATGGTCAATGCCCTCAGGCATCAAGACTTCATACAGATGCTGACTTGACATGCCATAGGCTCTATAACTTCCCTGATGGCCAGTATTTCAAAACATGGGCTTAAACAGTTGTTAAACATGACTAATACAGAATGAGGTGGCTCCCCTTTGCTTCAAATAATTTATTTTCTTAAAAAGCTTACACCTTTGGAAACTCACTTGACTAACGAAAGCATACAATCTAAAAACCAATAAAACTCTCAGCTGACTGGTGATGTGTCATTGCTTGGGGCTGCCAACCAACTGTGCTGCAATTGCTTCCACTTAGAACATGTTGCCCTGGGAAACCTAAAGTAATTAAAGTGAGAAACCAGAAGTAATAATGCAGAAAATAAAAAGGAGAGCCTGAAGTCATAAGCCAATCTTCTAAATAGGAAGAAAATTACATGTAAATTTTAAAAGAAAGTCCTGTTGTTACACATTTCCCTGATTTCCCCATGGGGGTTGATGGTCAAAAACATGAGTTGGAATGGGTGAAGGGAAGGTTCAAGTTAGCTGCTTGTAATACCTGAAAGAAAGAACATAAGTCTGGGAGTCAAATTTCAGAGGGAAAGCAAATCTAGGCCTTGTTCTGATGATTTAATACAGCTCTAGTAATAAGTCACATGAATTCACTGAACTGGCTACGTTTCTCTACATTTAAACTGAATTAACTAAGAATTAGATCAATCATATTACATATTACAAATCACACTTTAGTGATGAAAGCATTTTCTATGATTTTCAAAATTCTTTTTTTTATTAAATTATTTTCAAAATTATTTAAAGAAGGGGTCAAGGGGAAAGAGCAATGGTTCTGGAGTCTAAGAATCTAGATTCAAATTCCACCTCTGATCATTACTGCTAAGTGATCTTGGACAAATCACTTAAAGACCATAAGTCTCAGGTTTATCATCTGTTAAATGGGGAGGGAGAGCTGGGCCCTCTGACATCCCTTTGCATTCTAGAGCTTTATGAGGTGAGGAGGAGGATGATGATGATGATGAAGATAGAAATGCTTTAAAAAGTCTATTCAAGCTTAAAATGATAGAATCATAAAATTTCAGAGCTGATAGGAACACAAAAAATCTAGTTCAAAGGCCATATTTTACATAAGAGGAAACTACGGTCCATTAATATGAAATTCATACATCTAGTTATTAGAAGAGCTGGGATATCAGCCCAACCAATTCCTTTTTTGTTTTTTTTTTACAAATGAGGAAATTCAAACATGAAAAGGGAAAAAGGGAAGTAACTTCTTTAAACTCACTATGCAACAAGTTACAGAGCTAGAATTTGAACTCTGGTACTTGGCTCCCAAATTCACTGCTTTGTCCACTTCAACATTATGCTTGCCTAAAAATAACTGAACTTATTTTTTTATTTGTTGGCTTAGAATCATAATTAGGAACAGTAATTCACTGTGGGGGTAGTTGGGTGACACATTAGATGGAGTTCTTGACCTGGAGTAAGGAAGACTCATCGTTCTAAGTTCAAAAACAAGTTCAGACACTTACTGACTGTGTGACCCTGGGCAAGTCACTTAGCCTTGTTTACCTCAGTTTCTTCATCTGCAAAATGAGCTAGAGAAGGAAATGGCAAACCATTCCAGTATCTTTGCCAAGGAAACCTCAAATGGGATCATGAAGAGTCAGACATGACTGAAAACCAAGTGGAACAATAATTTATTGTAGTCTGAAACCCAGTTATGATACTAGGCTATAATGCAGTGATGCCTTTGGGGATACTCAACTCCCTATGCTTTTTTTCCTGAGATTCAAGCACCTTCTGTCCTTTCCTAGTTGCTGATCCCCCACTTTTTTTTGCTTTTAGGAATTCTTCTAATTTAATGTCAGTCAATTTAATAAAGAGTTCACAAACATTTATTAAGTGTCTAACAGCTAGAAAACCACCCTTATTAGAAGTATGTATAAATTAAGAGTCTATAGTCTTTGGAAACTTGGGGGCCTTCCTACAAAAAAAATCAGCACTGGCTTTACTTCATCAACAATGTGCTCAGAAATCATTTTCAGTTGTTTCTCAATTTCTTGACTGTCTTCTGGATAGATGAGGTGGCTTGAAGTCTGACATCTGTATCATTAGAACATATGATGGGAAGCTACAAGGCTTCAATATTTCAAGGATCCCTGATTTTTGTTCAAGGGACTCCCTCCAAAGTCATAGATCGCAACCCAGGCTTCAAGAGTTGCTTTGCCCAAAGACCTTGTTACTGTGAAGCCAAACTGGTGATGGGCCACAATGAAATTAATTAAGCTGGTCTGCAGATGAAAGAAGTATGGCCTGGAACCAAGGTTCAGATTCTTTTCCATTTTGTAATACAGTTAATAGCTGTCACTCATGCAACGCTTTAAAATGTTCTGAGTGCAGTACACACATGATCTCATCTAAGCCTCACAATAGCCACGCAGCAGTTACAATGGGTGGCACCTCCAATTTGTAGATGAGGTACTGGGAGTAAATAAATTACTAACCCGCAGTCACATAACTAACAAGAATCAGTGCAGGGATTTGAATCTAGGTCTTTCTAATTCCCTTTCCAGTTCCCTCTACAACACCAGGCTGCCTCTTTAATAGTGTTCAATGCTGAGGTATTAGTATAGGATGTTAGTTTGTAATTGGTTATCTCATATACATACATAAGTAGGTATTTATATACCAGATCTAAAGACCTTTATCCTAATATCCACTCTGAAAGAAAAGTTTTAAGTCCCAGAGCAAGGTTACATTTCCCCTCACATTTCTAAGGGTACTTTGGAGGAATCAAGGGTAATTCTCTAATATAGTTGGATCAATCTCTTATTATTGTGTTTCCCAGGAAAATTATCCATTGAGAACAATTTTAGCCAGTCATCCTCACATAATTTATTAGAAAGAGGAGTTTACTCATGCAAAATTGGAGTTGGAACAATACCAGCCCATTCCAAAAACAAAACAAAACAATTGGTAGTGATTGTGGAACACTGAAAATAAATAAATAAATAAATGAATAGATACATAAAATTAAAAAAAATATGAACAGAAAAAAAATAAAACAAAATGAAATTATGATGCTCTCCACCAAGAGGACACACAGTGTCCAGACAAAAGAAAAGTGATTCAGGTTCAGTGATTCCACATTGCGAAGGGGTAGCTCTCAGCCTCCTGGTTATATTTGTGGGAGGACTCAAGAAGTTCCCCTTAGTTGGAAACCTATCTGATTCTGAACTTCTCAAAAGGAGTTTTCTTACCCTACTTTTGGGTGACTCTAAAATTCCACTCAAATCCCTTTTGTAGTATCAGAGATCCAGTAGAGAATCTGGGTTTACCGTGTATAAATAAAGGATGCCTGGAGATTTTATCTAGAGCTCAATTGGATTCCTTCTAAGTCTGAGAAATCTTTGAAGAT
Organism: Bettongia penicillata ogilbyi; assembly: GCA_023548195.1. NCBI lineage: Eukaryota > Metazoa > Chordata > Mammalia > Diprotodontia > Potoroidae > Bettongia > Bettongia penicillata. The sequence goes on from JAJHZJ010000453.1 coordinate 21,167,898, forward strand.
AATTAGGGTTTACTACATAACTTGGTGGTTCAGTGGATAGATTACTGGACCTGGAATTAGGAAAACCTGAGTTCAAATTTGTCCTCAGGCACTGACTGTGACTTCAGGTAAGTAATTAAAAAAAAAAAAATCTCTGCCCCAGTTTCCTCATCTGTAAAATGGGATGATAATAACTGCAACTACTTCTCAGGGTTTTGAAGACCAAACTACATAATAATTGTAAAACACTTAACACAGTGTCTGGCACATACTAAGGGCTACATGAATATGAGCTATTATTATGTTATTTTACAGCAGTGTGCAGTGTTGAAGAGTTTCAAAGTGCTAAACCAAAATAGAAACAGCATCCACTAAACCCTATATAATACCCGATATTGACTTAGCTTTAAAATGCATTATCTATGCTTTGTTTTGTATGTTTCTGTTATTGTTAACGATTTCCCCATTACATTTTAACTTAGTTTAATCTTGGGAGTGTTGGGGGCTACGTGTAAGTTTCACAACCCTGTTTTGCAGCATTAAATTTGCTCTGTGAGTGTGGATCTAGATTGGGGGGATTTAGCAGAAGAGGGAGAAAACAAAGGGACCCATCTCCCCTGAAACCTAGAGCAGCTTTGTAAGTCAAATTGTTTGGTGTTTTCTCATCCATAGGTAAGGGGATGATTCCCAGTCCACTCCAGGTCCTAAACCCTTTGGGAAAAGTTCCATTGGTCTACAGGGTTTCCTTCAAAAATGAAAAGTTAATTTTCTTTGTCATCATTTTCTTTATTGTCTTTACTTGGGGAAAGGTTATTTATAGCACTGACAGGCACTGATTAAGTATTAAGCAAAAAGTAATTTTTGCCATCACAAGGAAAGCTGCTATAAATATTTTAGAATGAATAGATTCTTTTCCTTTTGTCCCCATCACCTTGGGAAACAGATCTAATGGTGTTATTGCTGGGTCAAAGGGTAGCCACAGTTTGCTAACTCTTTGGGCTTAATTCCAGCTTGCTCTTCCAAAATGGTTGGATCAGTTCACAGTTCCACCAACAGTGCATTACTGAGAAATAGAAATATGTATAGTATGGTTTTACATATATTTAGAAATCTGTGTCAAGTGGTAACCTTCTCTAGTATGGGATGGGAAGAAGGAAGGGAGACACCGTTTAGAACTGAAACTATAACAAAAAATTAAATTAAATTTTAATAAAGTAATCCTTAGCAAACTTTATGAAATGTTCTTCATTTGCTGAATCTGTATAATTATATTTGGGGACAACTATGATTTTCATGTATACATGTGGGACTGTATTAGATTCTGATGCACCAAGTATTTTTGAGATTCTTATCTGTATGGCACTGGAGAAGCAAATGGAAGAAGATGTTTATGCCTCTTTGGCACCTTGGTGGATAATATTGGATTAAGGACTTAAATAGTAGATTCAAAACATATGTTGGCCAATTTGCCATGGACAAAATTTTTTTTTTAATTGGAGAAAACTATAATAAAAGGCTGGGACTGGTGGACATGTTCTATATGCTCATCTGATGATATGTCCAGGCAGAAGAGCCAAGGGGTCTGAGTCTTCAAAGGCATTATAATGTATAAGGGCAGGGCCCACTTGTCCATTTGAAGCATCTGCAGAGATTCTGTAACTGGTTATAATCTGGAAAGTATGGGGTGAGAAAATGAGCCACAGCTGAGAAGTGTTAGAGGGCACTGATTAGCTCCTTGTCTCTCCTTGCACCTATCTGGCTGCTCTTTGAATGAAAGAGGTAATGTAGGGAGCTTCTGGATGGGGAAATGGTTTGGGTGCTACCCATCTGGGGTGCCATGTGATTTTCACATTTGGGTGTCTCTGATTCTTTGTGTTTGTTTTCCTTGTTTTTAGATGAAAAAATATTGGAATTGTCTTCGACCTTGCAAGCTTCAAAGATCTAGAGAGTGGGTCCATAAAATGTTGCATGTCTATTCTCCACTGAAGATTTCCTTTTATTCTTTGCCATTGTCTATCCCCTACATCTGGAATGCTCAGCATACTTCACCTCTCCCTCTTCGTTTCTCTAGTTTACTTCAACATTCAGTGGAAATTTTACCTTTTACAAGAGGTCTTTTCTGGTCTCCATCTTAAGCCTTCCCTCTGATTACCTCTCTTTTACTCTCCACATGGGCACCCAGAGCACCAGGACAGTCACCACGAAGACTCATCTTCTTGAGTTTAAATCTGGCCTCGTACACTAACTAGCTGTGTGATCCTGGGAAAGTCACTTAACCCTGTTTGTCTCAGTTCTTTATCTGTAAAATGAGCTGGATAAGGAAATGGCAAACTATTCCAGTATCTTTGCCAAGAAAATCTCAAAAGAGCTCACAAAGAGACACTAGTAAATAGCCTCTAAACAGTTCTTTATACATATGTATGTGTATGTATATGTATGTACACATGATTGGTTGTTGGCCTTCATTCTAGAAGAGGATATCACCATGATAAAGTGAAGTTTAAGTGTGTCCAACTGTAGCTGATTAGACCAACATGAGCTTGTAATGCTCTACCACAGATTGGGCACAGAGAGTCCATTTGAATATTTGGGGTGGTTACTCCAAATTTGTGTATCCTATGTTTCCTTTGTGTTGTCTCAATTCTGCTTTGCTCATAGAGCGCAGCACCTTTTCTGATGTGGGCATGCCATGCTGAGCAGTCCTGTGCCAGTGTTTCCCATATTGCATAATCAAATAAAAAATTCTCCAGAAAGACCTTAAGAGTGTCCTTGTGTTGTTTCTTCTAACCACCATGTGATCGCCTGCCCCATGCAAGTTCTCCATTAAATAATCTTTTTGGCAAGCATACATTTTGCATTCGAACATTATGGCCAGCCCATCGGAGTTACACTCTCTGAAGCATAGTTTGAATGCTTGGCAGTTCAGTTCAATCAAGGACTTCAGTGTCTGGTACCTTATTCTGCCAGGTGATCCTCAGAATCTTCCTAAGACAGATCAAATGGAAGCGATTCAGCTTCCTGGCATGGCACTTCCTGGCATGTTTCACAGGCATACAACAATGAGGTCAACACAATGGCTCTGTGGACCTTCAGTTTGGTAGTCAGTCTAATACCTCTCCTCTCTGAAACTTTTTCTTAGAAACCTCCCAAACACTGAGCTAGCTCTGGCAATGCATGTGTCAACCTCATTGTCAATGTGTACATCCCTGGAAAGTACACTACCAAGGTAAATGAACTTATTCACAGTATTCAAAACTTCTCCATTTGTTGTAACTGATGGTTCCACATATGGATGGTGTGGTGGTGGCTGATGGAGCACCTATGTTTTCTTAGTGTTAATTATTAGGCCAAAATTAGCACAGGTAGCAGAGAATTGATCCATACTTTGTAGCATCTCAACTTCAGAGGCTGCAAACAGAATCATCTGCAAACAGAAAATCATGCACCAACACTCCATCCACTTTGGTCTTGGCTTGTAGCCCTTTCAAACTGAAGAACTTACCATCATTACAGTAGTTGACCTTGATGCCATGTTCATCCTCACTGAAAACATTTGACAACATGACTGAAAACATCAAGCTAAAAAGCATGGAAGCAAGCACACAGCCATGCTTCACTCCGTTGGTGACTGGGAAGGCAGGAGAGCATTGTCCATTTTCCAGAACCCAGGCAAACATGCCATCATGAAATTGACATACAAAACTAATGAACTCACATACGTATCCTTTATATTTCTAGTTCTTGCATTGATAATGCATTTTTGCTTATCGTTAATGTAATTTTGCTTCTTAATGAGATCTTCCCTATCCATTAATGGGCCTTCCTATTAAGGGGAGTTTGATTAGGGAAGATTTGTAGGAAGGCCCACACCTATTGTTAATTTTTGTCCTTTATCTCTAAAAAGTATACAAAGACTCTGACATGAGGTTTTACTTTGGGACTTACTGGTTGGAAACGTTTGTTTGGGCAGACAAGACTCTGGGTAACTGCTAAAGCCCTGCCCCCCAATTTGAAAACCCAGATAATGGTGCTTCTCTCTCTGGTAACTACATATGGATGTAATGGTCTGACAGATGGATCTGTCTATTGAGTTATATTGCTTATATCAGAGAGTTGGAAGCTACCTCTGTTGATTATGATTTCCTTGTATTTTCTCTGAAGTTCAGGGTGCTGACTCCCCACCCTCCGCACCCCGAACTAAGTGATTGACATGTGTGCTTGATTAAAGTGATTGTTGACCCCTTGAAAGTTGCTTTTCTTTTAGAAAAGCAGATCTAAGAACCTGTGTTAGCATGCCCCTCTGTGTATGTCGGGATCCTTACTGTTACATTTATTTATATGTAGTCTCCTCCATTAGAATGTGAGCCCCTTGAGGACAGGAAACATCTTTTCTTCTTCCGATATATCTCCAGAACTTAAAACCCAGTCTAACATAAAATAAATGCTTAATAAATGCTTGATGAATATCTGACTTGAAAGTCATAATACTGAAAGAGAAAGTCTAGCAAGGCATACAAGTTACAGAGGTTTCAGTCTAAATTTGATGATAAATTTCATGAAAGGACTAGCCTAGCAAACTTTAAGATTTATATGCCCGGAAGACTGGCCACTATGTGATGATAGAGATGATGATGATGATGGTGGTGGTGGTGGTGCATGCATGCATGTGTGCATGTGTATGAGAAGGGGTTGGCAACTCGTGAAGAGTTTTTGCAGATGTTTAGAGGCTATGATCTGCATTGTAGGAAGGAGTACTTACACTCACTGGAAAGTGGCCTATGTATGTGTGTAAGTATGTATGAAGGTATGTGCAGACACAAGTAATAAAAAATGGTTAGCATCTATATGGCCCTTTAAGGTCAACTATCACAACAACCCTCAAGTTATTTTCTATTATCCCCATAGATGAAGAAACTGAGGCTGAAAGTTATTTTTCCAGGGTGATTCAGTTAGAGTCTTGGAAAGGATGTGAACTCAGATTTTCCTGAGTTGAAGTCGAGCATTTTAACCACAACACCTACACCACCTAGCCAGCATGCATACAGGGGCATGTGCATGCACATGTGCGCCTGCGCGCTCACGCGCTCACACACACACACACACACACACACACACACATCTAGGGAAGACTGGACAGAGTGCTTGATCTGGATTCAGGAAGACCAAGTTTAAATCTAGTTTTGGACACCATCTCTGTGACCCTGAGAAAGTCACTTAACCTTCGTCTTCCTTTGTGTCCTAATCTGTACAGTAGGGATACAATAGGAACACCTATCTCTCAAAAATAATTTCAGGAAAATATGAAAACAATATTTTTTAAATGATTTGCAAATGGCAAAGTTCTACATAAGTGCAAACTATTATATAAATTTTGATGATGGGTCATGGTATAACATGGAGGACCTCTATTTAGTAGTTCTCATCCTTTTGGTGAAACTTGCTATTTCTGTGACATTGACAACTCATTTAACCTATTTGAGTCTCAGATTCTTCAAATGTAAAATGAGGAGACTGAATAAGATGTCCTCTAATATGCCTTACTCTAATCCTGTGACTTTATGTCTGTGCACACATTTTTATGCATGTATATGTATATATACATATAATTGTATAAGTGTACATACATCTGTGTATACTGCATATGTATATGTGTGGTTGGGACCATATGTGATCTTATGATAATAGGAACATAGATTTAGAATTGTAAGGGACCTCAGAGGAGATATCATCCAACTCCCTTACACACAAAACTTGTGAAAATATTTTTCATCATTTATTTCTCCCTCAAACACAATAATTATAAATTCAATAGATATACTCAGTGAAGTTATACTATTGTTTTTATCATGCTGAGCAAGATGCAACTTGAACTCAAAACAATCTCTTTTCCAAAATATCATTTCAGATGTTTGCCTGTGGTCAGGCATCTCAGACAATTTTCCAGTAATCAACTGGCTTTCTTATTTATTTGAATAAAATTTATAGTATATGCTAGACATTACCATAAAATAATCCTGCCTAAAGACATGTCAGTCCATGTTATGAGCAATCTTTCCTTAAGTAAGCTAACATTGGTAGAAAAGAAACTGATGGTAATATGAGTAAGCAACAACCTTATTCAGAGCTCTCTAAAAGCATCTAGCTGAGTCGTTAATAGAAACCATTTAGAAGAGACTATTCAGAAGTGCTCTGGACTTCAAAATCCTCTGAGGACAAAAAAATCTCTACAATGACAAAGCAGGTCATGGTCTGATCCCCCGGTTCCCACCTCTGGCTTCATCATGTCTGACAGAAAAGCCAGTTCTCTGTACTCGGTGACAGACAACCAATTCACACATAAGCTATATATTGGAGCTGCTGCCCGCACATTCAGATGTCTGATTTTCTTAAGATTGATAAAGATAGCTTTTCAGCCTAATTTCCTCATTTTAACCTTGACTCCAATGAGAAGGTGACAGAAGTAATTATCTTCTACTGGCTATTGAGTGTGGAATGACTTAGTGAACTCAGATGGGCAGCTGGGACAGAGGTCCCAAGAACAAAAAGGTGAGTTGAGACAAGGTGCTATTATGAGGACCTGTGACAACCAACCACCAAACAGCAAAAATGTTTCTGTGACCAAGGGCATTTGGTATAGGTAGGAAACTGGAGTCAGGGTCTTTTGTAAAGAGAGAAAAAGAAATGCTTTTTGGAAAAGATATGCTAAAAATAGCAGGATAAAATATGATACAGAGGAAAGACTACATGTGCCTAAGCTACAAACTTCTGGGACTCAAGACAATTACAGAGGATAAATAGGGAAAGGCCAATATGCAAACTTGAGTTTCACATCAGAGTTGAAGTCGACAGCTTATTTTTTACAATCATTTTTCATCTTAGAGAAAATTCATAGAATAAAAAAATGTGAAACAAGGAATAAAATTGGGATTGTTTTAAATATTAAGATGCCACAGTAGAGTCAACAGCAATTATTAAAAATGTGGTTTAGCACTGACTTGATGTTTTCCTTACTTAAAAATACAACTTGTATTTTTTTCATTTCAAAGAATGTCGCTGGTCTGTTCTTGGTTCTTATGAGAGTTCAGTGTCTTGAGTTTGAGACTGTCAAGAAAAATACAGTTATGGAAGCTATAAGTTAAGAATATTCCCTTTTCTCTACATGTTTCATTTTTCATTCAGTATTTCCTCTCTTATGAACATGCATCTATTACTTAGGTAACAACCAACTGCTTCTAAGTATGGCATACCCAAAGCAAAACTGGGAAGAAGATGACGTTTGTCTTTGTTGACATCTCAGACACCTTGAATCCTCAAATGATAATTTTTTTTGTTGCCCAATAACCCCACTCAAATTTTCACCAAGACTTGCTTTACTGAGGTAATACAACTTCATGTTCCAAATACATCTTTTTTTTGTGAACCTTTCACCATCAAATTGTCTATTGTTCCAGTTAGCCATTGTAGACAATCATTAGGAAAAAAATTGTCTGAATAAGCTAATTCACACTAAGGTGGAAATGAATTTTATCCTTTTAACAGTATTCATTTAGCAGCATTCCCTAGGAAATAGATGTTTGCCAATGAAATGAATGGATCTTTAATGGCAGTAGAACAAAATAAAGACAAAAATGTAAGCATGTATCTAATAGCAGGGTTTCCTGGGTGCTCCTTTAATCACAGAATATATCATCTACTCCACCTGTGTGTGTAAAGGGGCATTACCAGATGGTCTTCTTTCCTCTAAAGTTATATACACAAACAGCCACCATTAATAGGAAACAGGTTTCTTTTGACATCATTTACCTCCAGATACGCATTCCAAGGTGAAAGAGATATCATCAAGAGCAATAAAAGTGGGCTCATCTCCTCCAAGGTCGGCTTCAAAGGCCACCTTGAAAGGGCCATTACTGGAAAGGGGGGCATTGCCATACATCCAAACCTTGCCTTCATTTCCAATCATGGCCCACACCAGAGTTTCCAGTCCAGATTCTTCTATGATATATACCTAAGAAGAGGAAAACCAAAGGAAAAACCACTCTTTAGAATTTGAGGCTTAAAGGACAATAATCTACTAGAAACTTCACACTTGGTAATGTCATCAAGAGTCAGGGTGTTGCCTGGACTTAAAGCTATGCAATGTTAGACCTAGAGGAAGAAATTAGAAATATTTATATTAGAGGAAAAAATACTAAGATGGGAATCTAAAAGCAGACCAAGTATTTGAAAGTTTGTCACATGCAAAGGGTGGGGGAAGGAAATAAGCCTTGATTAAACATCTACTATGCTAAGTGTTTTTCCAATATTATTTCATTTTTTCATGTGGAAGATGGCTTACGTTTGCTCAATTTGATTCTATAGGGGTAAGCTAAGACCAAGCAGGGAATTAGCTATTGTAGATATTTTCTTATCAGTATTTTTGCCTCTCTTTTTTTTCTGTCTTAATAGTGTTTATGCTGACCTCATTGTTGCATGTCTGTAAAGCATGTACAGTCTACCATCACCATGCCAGGAAACTGAATCGCCTCCATTTGAACTGTCTTAGGAAGATTCTGAGGATCACCTGGAAGGATAAGGTGCCAGACACTGAAATCCTTGCTTGAGCTAAACTGCCAAGTATTCAAACTATGCTTCAGAGAGCACAACTCCAATGGGCTGGTTATGTTGTTCCAATGCAAAATGTACACTTGCCAAAAAGACTATTTTATGGAGAACTAGCACAGGGCAGGAGATCACATGGTGGCCAGAAGAAACATACAAGAGACTCTCAAGGTCTCTCTCAAGAACTTTGGATTTGACCGTGCAACATGGGAGACACTGGCACAAGACCATTCAGCATGGCATGCCCACATCAGAAAGGGTGCTGTGCTCTTTTGAGCAAATCAGAATTGAGACAGCACAAAGTAAATGCAGGATGAGCAAATTTGAGATATCCACCTTAAATATTCACATGGACTATCTGTGTCCAACCTGTGGCAGAGCATTCTGAGCTCATATTGATCTGATCAGCCACAGTCACACACACTGAAATTTCCCTTTATCAGGGTGATGTCATTTTGGTCCTCTTCAAATAGACGAAGGTCAATAACCAACCATACGGTTGCAAAGGACTTTACTTATTTTTCATTTGATCCTCATAACCACTCCATGAGGTCAATGCTGTTATTATGCACATTTTACAGATCAGGAAACTGAGGCTGGGAGAGGTTAATTAACTTATTTAGTAATACATAGCTATGAGGTATCTGAGGTAGGATTTAAACTCATATCTTCCTTAGTACTTGTATATTATCTTCCACATAATACTGTAATCCCCTTGCACACAGGGGCTATTTCTATTTGCCTTTCCCTATAGCCAAAGCATTTAGCATTTGCATGTCTCAGAGTAGGTTTTTAATAAATACTTGCCCATTGACTGATTATTCCTGGCTCCATACATTTTTCTAATGCAGTTGAGAGAGAATTCAATTTGAAACCCAAGAGCTGGTTACAAATACTGAGTCTTCTACTTGCCATCTGTATGACCTTCGGTATTCAATTTCCCCAGTTATAATAATAAATTAAAGTTATAAGCACATGATCTCAAAAGCCTATTCCAAGAACTAATATTTAGAGCCACCCCAAGGAGGAGTGAAGTACCTCAGTAGGGAGTCAGTTTGTCACCATTGGGTGTACTAAAATAAGTGAAGGGTGACTACCCTTTGTGGTGCTCCAGGCAGGATTTATGATATGGTAGCAGTTGAGCCAGCTGATCCCTGAAATCCCTTCTATGTCTAAAATTCTATTTTTACTAAATTAAAACATTTGTCTAATTCACATAACTCATATGCAGAGTACATCATGTAAAATGACAGACTGAGGGAGTCAAAAGTTGGAATTAAGGTTGCCAGGAGAAATATCAACAATCTCAGATATACAGACCATACCACTCTAATGGTAGAAAATAAAAAAAGAATTGAGAAGCCTCTTGATGAGGGTGAAAGAGGAGAGTGTAAAAACTGGTTTGAAGCTTGATATTTTTAAAAATATGAAGATCATGGCAACTGGTCCCATCCCTTCCTGGATAAAGGGAGAAAAAATAATGGAAGGAGTCTCAGATTTTATATTCTTAAGCTCAAAGATCATTGCAGACAGTGACTATGGCTATACAATTAAATACCACCTGGTCCTTGGAAGAAAAGCTATGATAAATCTGGACAGCATACTACAAAGCAGAGATACTACTTTGCTGACAAAGGTCCATATAGTCAAAGTTATAATTTTGCCAGCAGCAATGTATGGCAATAAGAGTTGGACTGTAATTAAAGCTGAGCATTGAAAAATTGATGCTTTCAAATCGTGGTGCTGGGAAGACTTTTGAAAGTCCCTTGGTCAGGGAGAGCAAATCAATCAATACTTAAATAAATTCATTCAGACTATTCACTGGACAGACAAATACTGAAGCTAAAGCTTAAATACTCTGACCACATAATGAAAATCATTGAAAAAGATCCTGATATCAGAAGACTGAAGGCAAAAGGAGAAGGCAATGGCAGAGGATGAGGTGGATAGTGTCACTGAAGCAACAAAAATAGCGTGGGCAAACTTTGAGAGAATGGAGGATAGAGAGGCCTGATATGCTAGAGTCCATGAAGACATGAGTCTGACATGACTGAATGAATAAATAGAAAGATATTGGTGGATCATGATGTGTTCTTAGAGTTGTAAAACACTTGAGGAAATCATTGACTAATGACAGTTTCATGGTTTTGTCATACTAATATTAGGGGTCCAAAATGTACTCTGTCAACATTATTATCTCCATAGAATGCCAAGGCACAAACAGCCATGATTAGAATCTCTGACTACTAAGGAGATTCTTTAAATCAAAACTAGGATTTGATAGTTGAGAAGATGAGAATGTGTATAATACATATGCATGGGCATAAATTTTTATATTTTATCAGAATCCAAGCTAGTTCAATCAAAAAAGTTTGATTTAATTTTTAGATAGGCTAACAATTCCATATTTATAGTTGTTAATATTCCATTTTTAAAATAGCAGCAAAAATAAAAAGGAAAATATTTTATGGTGGAGATAAATTTTGATGTGAAAACAGCTACCAAGACCTGATGAGATCTAATGCAAGTTAAACTGATTTTCTTGGATAGTTTAGTCATGCTGTTTAAAATATAAAAGAAATAAAAACAGTTCTGAGTTATCCCAGTGCTTTTTAGGAAATTCTTGGCAAATTAAAAAAAAAAGATAGAAATAACTTCATATGATTTACATGTTATTTCAATTTCATCTTTTTTGTTTTTGCAAGGATTTTCTTGATGGGAGAAATATGGTTAGTATTTTTTTTCCATCTTGGAACAAGACTTTTGATCATGAGGTTTCTTCTTATGGCCCCACAGTCATTACTCATTCTTTAATTCCCATCCATCTTTCATTCAAGAGCCATTTTAGGTATTCCAAAACAGCAAAGGAATGATGATACAGCAAGACATCAACATTTAGGGGAGCAAATGTTTGACAGTTTGGGCAGCCTAGAGAATACCAATAACATTCCAGAAAACCAGAAAGGAGGCAGGCCTCCATTTTTATTTTCCCAATATTCACTAGTAGAGAAATTCTATTTCCAAGTTTGAAGCTCCAAATGATTATGAGGTTTCAATAAAAATGAAAAACACTGGAAGTCAGAAATCTTGAACTTGGATAGAATGTAATGAACAACTATATAATCCCAGAGAAACATGGAAAAATTTAATAGGGAATAAAAATGAAAATCAAACTGAACATTCTAGAAAAGCATACGTTATAGCTGTTTCCTATGCAACAATGACCTTTCAAACAATGTTTTTAAAATAATTAGTTCAATTCAGATCAGCAAACATTTCTTATGTGTCAATTATGTGCAGAACACCGGATAAGTAACTAGGAAGAGATAGAAATGTAGTCCGTGTTTCAACCAAAGGTAGACAGGCTGGGTTTATTCTTGGACTGTCTGATAATTAATACTCTCTATGGCTCATTTCTTCCCACTTAGGATTTCCCTTGGGACCATCATGTATTGACTCTCATCATGAAAAAGAAAAAAAAAGATCCTTATATCTCATGCAAACACTGAGGCTGTCATCAAATATGGGAAAAGTTTCATTTAAGCTGACAGAAAATTCTAAAGACTCATGTGCAAACCATCACTTAATTAAAAAATACTTAACAAAGAAAATGGTCCTATCCCTTTCTTGTGTGCTTCTACTCTGCCCAGTAATCTATGGGCATATATTTTAGATTTATATAAACTACCGTTGGGGTCAATGTCCTTACAAAAAGGGAAAGTCTTAATTAGATCCCCCAGCCAATTATACAGTATAAGGCACCAAGAGTCTGAAAAATTACACTTTAGAATTTAAGTGTTAACAGGGAATCTGTAAGTACCTAAGTACCCAACTGAACAAGGTAAATGAGCAAGCAACTGTAAAGGTTCAAGTTCCCTATGTTATTCTGACACAGAACAGTCCAAAGAACTTTTTCCCACCTGGGAATTCTGAATATCAACAAGCTGTCAATTTCCTAGGTGTTTCTGTTCCCTTCTATTCTTGCCTTATTAACCTAGATAGGAACCCTATAAAAACCCACCATGTTTTGGAACTTCCATAGTATCTCAATGGCACTAACCTGTTTTGATTTCTCCTTCACGTTGTATTAAAGGAATAATGAGTAAGTAGACCTTCCTGATTGGAGCACTGTCTATTGTGAGCTTTCCAGAGGAGATTATTATAGATTTAGCATTGGAAGGGATCTCAGAAGTCATCAACACACCAACACACTGATTTTGAACCCAAGTCCAACATTACCTCCTAACCATCAGAGCCAAAAATAAGTCACTGAGACATCTAACTCTTATAGCTCCCATTCTTGAGAAAGTTGTTGTAATATTTTAAATGGAAAATGAGACCTCAGAAAGAAATGTTTAAAAGGAATTCAACTTTTCTTAAACAAATTGTATATTCTACTGGCAAAGAATGAACTTAAAGTGCAATGCAATTAATTCTAATTCCCTGAGCTCTGCGATAACTTTTGAAGAATTAGTCTATTAGAGAGATATCATGACTTGGTTTCTATTTCTATATTCAAAATTTTGAGGGCATAGAGAAACCAGAATCAAAATAGTTGCTAATATTCTACAAATTGAAATCAATATAAAAGTAATTCCTGTGGTCCCCAAAATAGTTACATCAGTATTTCTGTGAATGTGAAGAAGGTATTTAATTGTAAAACCTGAACCATGAAGTAAAAGCAGAAACAGGCAATTTAGCTTGGAACTTGGTTAGGATGGCCAAAGTAAAGTTTCTACCAATGTCTCCTTGTTCAAGTTAGAAAATAAAGCTTTCTCTAATTGATTAACATAATAAACCACAGTGAGAATTAACAATCAGATTTAACACGAGGGGAGATTTCAGAAGTGTTCTACTCTAGCCTTTTTATTTTGCAGATGAGGAAATTAAAGATCACGGTAGTAACTGACTTATCCAAAGTCATATAGTTTGAAAGTGACAGAGTAGGATATGAACTCAAGATAATCTGCCCTGAATCTTGTGATCTTGCCACTGTATCACTGGGACAAAAGTGATGAATGAACAGAGCCCGGATTCCATGCAATTTTTGGCTTCACATGTGTTTTTCTGTCCAGTGCTGATTTGTCTGTTTGTTTGTATAGTGTTTTGAGGTTCTCCTACCTCAGTTATGCTGCTTGTAATAATAGTTTATGTTTAAAGACAGAAATATCTCTAAAACACACCACGAACTCATCACATCTCCCTTTCCTATAAAGCCAAAGATGTAGACTGGTAGCATCCAGTAGCTATTTGAAAAAGAATCAGCTAGCTTCAGGAGGACCCAAAAACTCAGAATAAAGAGGATGGAGGGAAGTTACACTAATTTCCTTGTTCTGTTTGACTTCACAACTCAAAATATGTTGGTTTTTTTAATACTAAAAATAGGGAAGTACTTGGTATTCTGACAGTGAAGCTCAGTAGGCTTCTTATTCTGACTTGCCCCACCACACCCTAGCCCCCAAAATGTGGTTAATTGGGCAGGATACTGTGGAGTTGCCTTAACAAAATCCATCAGTACATTTTAAATATGCCTTAATAACAGTGGGCTGTAGACCTAAAGGAGGAGCTGGAAAATTTGAGTTTTGTTTTTTTTTTCCTTTGGATCTCATGCTGACTCTGGATTATTCACTCATTTAACTCTTCCTTTGTCATCACCAAAATGGAGATGGTGCCACTTACAATTGACCGAATTGTCAGTGAAATCACATCAAAGTCTTTAACATCACAATGTTAGGAGATAATATTATGAAATCAGCACTGCCAGTCATAGGATCTTCAATATTAACTGAAGATATTTGCTCTGTATAGTGAGTCAGTGAAAGATAAAAATCTCGAGATCAAATCATTGGTTGTAAGGTACCCAGAGCAGGTACTTGGAAAAATCACTGAATGTGGGAGTTAGAAGGAGCCTCAGAGATCATCCAGTTTAACCTCATGAACCAGTAATGTCTATCTTTAGAACACACCTAAAAATTCTTAGACCTTCAAGACCCACAGGAGCAGTTGTCAGTATTAACTGAAGACCTAAGGTAGTAGAAAAAACAAGAGTGTGGAGGTTGGAGTGGGCTCAGGGAATACTAGAACCATTCATTTAGGGCTGGAACATATTTTGGAGACTATCAAATCCAATCACCTCATTTTACAGTGAGGAAATTGAGGCATAGAGAGGTTACATAATTCATCCGGAGTGATCTATATAGTATATATGTGAGATGAAATTTGAACTCAGGTATTCTTGACTTCATCAACCGTACTCCTGCTGATGTTTCCTTAGTAACCTCTAGAGGGGAGTTCATAGATTCATAGATTTAGAGCTGAAAGGGAACATGGAACTTATTCACTCCAACTCTCTCATTTTACAGATGGGGAAACTGAAGTCCAGGAAGGTGAAATGATTTATAGGTCACAAGTCACACAGGGAGTGAGTGGAAAAACTGGGATTTGAACCTAAGATCTAAATCCATTCGAAATCCAGTGCTCTTAAATATCCATTTGAAAACAGGATCAGAAATCTAGAACTAAAAGGTACCTCAGAGGTTTTCTTATCTACTCTTTCATTTTACAGATGAAAGGACTAAGACGAAGGGAGGTAAAGTGATCTGCCCAAGGTTGGACAGGGAGGGTCGGTAGTGCGGCATTTGGATTCAGCTCCTATAAATCCATTACATAGCATACAGCCATTTTGAAAAGGGTCTTTCCCACCATATCCTTCAACACTGGCTTTTCAGGAAAAGTGTTTCCTGTTTATCTTAATGAATGAATGTAAACCTTTGGTACTTACTGTGTGCTAGACACAGTATTCTCAATCAGATCAAAATAACATTTTCTTAAGCTTTCCAAGACTACAGCTTCTATAACCTTAAAACCCTAAATGCCCAAACTTCTTGGCATGTAAATGGACAATGAAAGCTGTACTGAAGGGATCTGCAACCATATTTTTACTGCACTGAATCTGAGAACTTGGCTTCAGTACAGATGCCTTCAATGTTATCCATGAATCTATGTTTTAAGGGTAAATCCTTGGGTCTCAGAAATATCTTCTTTCCATTTAGGCAAAAAGAACTTTGCTCACTTCTTTTTTTCCCCTCCCTAGTTCGCTAAAATTATATACACATATATGTAATATTGCATTATATAAATATAATACATGAATATATAAAATTAAATATAATAAATAAAACACATAGTGAATATATTTATATTTATGAATGTAACATAACTATATATATAATAAAGTGTGTGAATATATGTACATATATGTATATATCTTTTAAGGATGGAAAAACTTAATTCCTCTTTCCACCTACTCAGCTAAGGAATTCCACCATCATTTCCTCCTATCTAATTGCCCCTAAGGATAGACGACATTGCTTTGAGAGACTGACTGCTCCAGTCCCCACAATATGCTGATTTCTCTGACTTCAAATAGCAAATTTCAGTACAGAGGAAACCTAAAGCAAATTTCAGTTACAAAAAAAAAAAAAGAAGAAGAAAAGTTCTTCAGTGGCCTTACAGTAGTTTAAGCACATATTGTACCTAGATTTTTAACTAAAAGAAGAAAAGTTTCATGGGCAATTATTCTTCATGCACTGATAGGTCATTTTGCATTTTTAAAATGTTTTCACAAGTTTTATCTTATCAGTCAATCAATTAAATTAAGTGCTCTGTGCTAGGCACAATGCTTTGGACTGAGGATGTACAAGTTCTTGCCCTTCTCTATTCCACAACCTCTCCCCCTCAAGCAAGAAGTATTATGCTCATTTAATAGTCACAGAAAATAAGACAAAGGTTCTGCATCTTAATGACCAAGTTAGGAAGAGAACCCAAAGCTTCTCCTGTGAACTGTAGTTCTCTTCCCACTATTCTGTCCTCTTCTACTGCACTAGCTCTTAATAGGTAGGGGACAGGGGCCCCACGGTGTCCGAGTTTCAGGGTGTAGTGGGCTCAAAGAAGGGAAAGAGAGGGGAGGGCAGGGGAGGAAAGGGAAGGGGAGACCTACTTCTTATATTGACTATTCCATACCTGAAGCCAATTTGGTTCCTTTTTTCATTGTAGCTGGTGTTATTTATTTATTTAACAATTATAAACCACATAAGAACATATTTCTCATTTTCCTTGTCTCTTTTAAGATAATTAAAGCTGGATTTTTTCAGTCTTTTTTTCTTCCCTTTAAATTTTTGGGGGGTAGGGTGAGGACGAGGTTAGAGGAAAAAGGTAATTTTTGTAACAAATTGGATCTCAGGATCTCCTGGTTATATGAAAGACAGGATGCATATCACCTATAGCAATCCCAGTTCATGACTGTAGTTCTTAGGGGCTAGATGATTCACCTCAATGTAGCTCTGCTATAAAGTCAAGGACAAAAATCCCACTTCACTTTCAAAATCTACTAGGTCAGCCTTTTCCTGATATTGACTCTATTACAGGACAATGGACACTTAGGACTCTATCAGATAAAGCAGCACTTCTCTCAAAGAGTTCTCCTCACTACAGTTAGCATGGGGAAACTTTTAGGCAAGAGTTTAGGAATCAGAATATAAAGGTTAGAAAGGATTTTAGAGATCATAGATAGTACTGCTTTTCAATGAAAGAAAATGAGGAAACAAAATCAGAATGGGAACAAAATTTGAGAGTTGATGGCAATAAAACCTAAGTCACCCCAATGCAATGGCTCTTTTCTCACATACCATATTCATATTGTCATTCAAATGTGGGTGGGGAGCCTACTTGCTCAAAAGTTTGTAATTTAAAATTAGGTCTAAGATTAGGAAATAGCTCTAATTTCTATGATTAAAAATTGTCAATCTCACCTTTAAGACAAATATACTTTTTGTTCTGGCTTTACAGGACACCTAATGTAAAAGTAGTTTTGTAATGAAATCACCTTAAGTAAGTTGGAGAATAATTGATCAGGAAAGGAATAATTCAGAATAATTAGGATTTGCAAGTCAAATTGAGGTCTGTTTTTTAAGGTCAAATAGAACTCTCAGCTTCTCCTACCTCCTCTACTGTTAATGCAATAAAAAATTCTAAAGAACATTAGATGTAGAATCAGACAAGTCTAAAATCCAGGTTCTAGGGTCACTAGGCACTAGTTTTTTGACCCACCATCCCTGTCTCTTGGCTTGTTTCCTCATCTGGAAAATGAAGGGTTTGGACCAAGATGACCTTAACTAATGTTCATTCTATCTCCCTGATTTGGTGATTCATAACTCTCTGTAAGATAGTGTACCACGCATATAACAGATCTAATAAAAGTTGACTGAATTGAATTAAACTCAAAGAATTTTACAGTCTGCTTCCATGTCCTTCAGAGCAGAGGAAGAGTTTTTCTGTAGCTTGAGATTTCATGATAGTGGCTTTGAGAATCTATGAAGCGTGCAAAAAATTATCACCAGACCAGGATGTAGCCAGTGCCTGTAAAGATGCCTCAAAAGGTATGCGTGAATGAAGGAAAAAGTAAAAAAAAAATATTATTAGATGCTTAGCACTGAACTAATGACTGGGGCTACAAATATAAAATCAAGACCACTGTTGCTGTCAAGCAGCTCACATTCTAATTAGGGAGATTACTCATAGAGCTCATATAGGAGGTTCCAGCTACGCATCAGATGGAAAGACCTCATGGTCCTTAGGGTACAAAGGCAAGGTAAATGATGGTACATTTCCTTTAATGCTATTTTCACTGACAAAAGGGCATGTACTTTTGATGTTGGACTATTTGACAGGGTCAATTTGTCTTTTTTCACATAGGATTTATTATCTTTTTTGGAATTCAATTCAACAAATATTTATTAATCACCTACAATGTATTCAACACTGTCCTGAGGCTGCATCGAGAAAGATTTCTGAAAAAGGACACTGCCCCAAAGGATACCCTTTTACTGGAGAGACACAGTCCTACACAGATAGGCATAAATTGAAGTAGAAGTGAAAATGAAAATCTAGAGCAGGTACTAGAAGACATTTTGATGAGAATTCAATCTAAAATGAAGTACATTCAAATTTATGGGACCTATATGTGTGTCAGTGGGTGCTTATAGGAATCTTAGCAATAAATTATTATTTCCTAAGTGAAAAAGTATTACTAGGAGAGGTGAAATGACTAGCTCAAGGTCACAAAACCAGTTTGTGAGAGAACTGGGACTAGGAATACATGGATTCCAAACAGCTCTGGGTATATCTCCATTTTTTTTTTTTCATCAGAGGTGAGCCCTATGACACATAGAAGACAGGCGGAACACAGCTCAGTTGGGATGGTTTACCATCTGATAATTTTTTATTTTAAGCAATCATCCTCACTGCATAGGCACTACACTCCGATATTTCTACAATTCAGATTTAAATGCTGTTAGTACCTTCTGGATTTGGTGCTCAGAGTCAAGTTAGTTGTCATATCCTGGTTACAACTGAGTCCCAAAAGCTCAATTCCTACCACTTCAGAAGCGTTATTCTTAACTTGGGCTATGAGAATTTGTTTTCTTGAAACAATGTAATAAGTATAATTCAATATAATAAGTTTTGTAATTGTATATATTTTATTTCATGCACCTACAAAAACATTCTGAGAAGAGTGGGTCCCTGACACATGAGTTGGAAGAACAAAGGAAAATAGAAGGCAACTAAGCATTTTGATGCAGAAAAGGACCTCTCCAAGTTCAGCGTGGCAAACTCACTTCTACTTTCTATGAAATGGACATGCTATTTATGAACGATTATCATTAAAACTGCAAAAAATACCAGAAGTCAATGATGGAAGGTACTCATGACATTCAATGCTAATCTTAACCTTAAATGCTTTTCTTCTGAAACTAATGGCCATAAAGCACTCAAATTGAAGTAAATAAGACTCTAAAGTAGCTAATAGTATCACAACAGAATTTAGATTTCATTTGCAAGATTTCATAATCTTCAACTATAAATGCAAGGGAATGAGAAGGGATGTGCCAAAGCCACTCTTTACCTTAGATTCAGCCACACACTTTTTTTTTTTCAACTTCCATCTTCAGTTTGGGCACACGGACTTCTGAGAGAAGCTCTTTTATTTGCTGCCTGGTCTTTCTTCAAGGTGCCTTTGTAGCCAGTTAATTTGCAGTCAGGTGTGAGGAAGGTATTCTTGAGTAAATTCCATTTTACAAATCTCTTTATAAATTGTGACAACTCAGTTCAGATGCTCAGTAGTACAACCAGACTAGATGGGATCATCTTTTACTTTTGCTTTTTCATTTTTGATTACATTTCAAGAGGAAGTCATGTACTTTTGAAGGGCAGAAGATGATCAATTGTTATTCACATTTGCATTTTTTTCACTGTCTTCCATGTTGTACTGCTCTTGGCTTCCTGACATTTTAGAGTAGTGATTTTTTGTTTTTGGGGTTTTTTTTTGATGAAACATTATTTTCTCAATTGTTACTACTTGGACAATACTCATGATAAAGGGAAATTTCTCTGCACCTAAAAGAATATAAGTAAGGTTTTCCCTCAGGCCATGTTGCCAAATCATCTGTTTCCTGGTAGACCTATTCTCCCACAACACAGCCATCAATTAGAGCCCTCAGAGACTTTATTCTACAAGTAGATTGTCAGCTTTTTGCAAGGAGTTTAGGCAACACATGGTTATTAAATGTGTAGCTATGCAAGACATAATTCTCAGGGTAATGATGCAGAACTCCTTCATCTATAATAATCTTCTTCTGTCGAGTAAAGGCAAACTTACAGGAGAAATTCAGGGTCGTGTAGTTCACTGGGAACCTCCCCCTGCAACTACCCTTCCAAAGATATTGCTAATAGATTGAGCATGAATAGTCTGATGAAACACAGGTGTAAGACACTTGAAAATGAAGTGACAAAATGTGCCCAAGTGAGCCGTTATTCAGAAACTGTAGAATTTTGACTGAGTTCATTAATTTGCATTAGGTAGTAGGTCTGTAATTTTCTTATTCTTCGACTCCCAGTAAGGAACTCTCTCTTATAAAGTAGGTTGGGACCTCTATGCAATGTGTAGTCTTAGAAAGATGCCCAGAATTCTAACTGGTTAAGGTACTATCACAATAATGTTTTAATGAAAGTATTACTGATGCCAAAAGGAAAAAGATGAGACTCTGATAATAAAAAATGACTTTAAAGTTCATGGTTTATGAAGCATAGTATTTTTATGACTTAGAACCCACAGGGCAGATAATTAAATGAACCCATCCCATTCAATCCAATAAACTTTTGAATGATTAAACCCAGCCTAAATGTGTAGGTCCAGTGATGAGGTATCACTTTAGTGGGAGGGGGAGATGGTCAAGTATTTTATTCTACACTGGACTCAGGGCTCAATTTGTGCATCAAATCCAATGTACCTGCCACTTGTCTGAGCCCAGAGCAGAGGGGCACCGTTATGAAAGAAGAAAGTGAATCCCATTGAAGCTAATGAGCCAGTGTTGCTACTCAGGTGTCAAGCAAACCAACAAGTGACTTCCAGTCATTTCAGTGCCCCTAATCCCTGTAAAATCTGGAGTCCTCAAGGAACTTTATAAAGAACCAAACTACCTCTTTGGGACAAGAGACTTGGCTTCCTTTGCTTGCTTCCATTCCTTATTGTCTTTTGGGGGGATGGAGATGAGGGGAGGATCTTTTAGCAAGTAATGAAAAAGGTGTCAACCTATTAGAACTTAAAAAAAGTTTGTAAAATTTTGTCACCATCCATCTAGAAGTATGTAAGAACATTAATTACTTTATTGAAATAAAAAACTATGCCTCACAGACTTTTCCTGAACATCTGTAGTACAGGGCACTTAGAGATTCATTCATAAAAGGTAAGTAGAGCCTCCCCAAGTCACTAATGATCTATCCAGGATTTTGGACTCAGGATTTGGCTAAGCACACTCCAGTAGATTTTCTGGGAACAACAAATATCAAAAAATGGTTACAATTTAAGGGTGGAGTCAGCTGAGTAAATCACCAAATTACCTCATTTTACCAAACACTTCCTTAACCAGATAGGAACATAGCTTAGTTGAATTAAATCAGCCAAAGGCATTCCAACTAAGTATAAAAAGGCTTTGATCAATTCAGATGCTGCTAACAAGCCAGCAGAAGAACTGGGAGTGATACCGAAGAAGACGAGTGTATCTGTAATATAACACTCATCCCAGGAGGGGGGAACTTGTGACTTTAAGACCACATTTGGCCTTTTCTTTGTTCTGTGAAACTTGGATTCAGTTAAAGGACCACACTTGAGGACCTAGAGGGCCATAGGTGGCCTCAAGGCCACAGGTTCCCCACCCCTGATTCATCCATTCAAGGCTATCCTAAAAGCCCTGAGAGGATATAGAAGCCACAATTCAAAGGACTCCATGTATCAGAGTGGGAGAGTTAAGACAGCTCAGATTATTTACTATCACAAAGTAAAATGAAAAACATGATCTTTATATAAATAAAACACATAGATATGAAAGAGAAGTTATGCAGAGAGCACTCAAGGAAATCAACTGGTCATCAATGGAGACTTTCCAGCTCTAATATTTGAAAAATAGCACATACATCTCTAGGTTATCCTAGAACCCTGAGAGAAAAAGTAGCAGTGGTCCTCTGAGGATTCAGCCTACCAGTATGAGTAAGGATCAGGAGAATAACTAAGAGCACATTGTATATATTATCACATTGTAGGAAGAGATGATTTATTTTGATGAACTTCTTACTTTAATTTTAATTTTTTTTTTTTGGTTACAAGTGGATGGTAAGCATGCAGCACTCAGATCTTTACCCTCAAGGAACTGGGCTGGGAGAGTGTGGGGATGGAAATACCTTTTGTAAATAGATTAAGTATTTAAAAGAAAATATAGCACAAATAACAGGAGAGGCTTCGGACAAGATATGACAGATGAGCTATGTCGGAAGGGCAGCTATGAATGTAAGAGGTGGGGCAGAGTGTGTTTCAGGTATGCGAAGAGAGTTAAGGGGAAAGAGGGTTGCAGCAGCCTGTGCAAAGGTACAGTAAGGAGGAAAGGGAAAACTGTGTTTGGGAAACAGGGAGAAGGGCAGGATGGCCCGGAGACTGGGTGAATGGAAATAATATGTAAGGATTCTGAAAAAACAAATGGAGCCTGGCTGTGAAGGGTTTTAAATGTAAAACAGAGAAGTAAATGTGTCTTCATGCTTACTATGCTGTTCATTTGGGAGGCTTGTAATTTTTCTCATTTTTAGCTTTCCTTAAAATGTGTTATTGTCTAAATGAACTGCTTGTAGACAATGACACAGATTACTGGATGATGAACCAGATTCTTTCAGTGGCAAAGGCTTCTCAGAATAAGTACAATCCCTTTGGGAGGCTCATTAACACTTCCAGACCTCAAGGTTATCATTTGGCAAACCATTGCTTCACTGAACAAAATGATAATGTAGAGGCCTGAAAAAAGGCAAGTATAAATTCAAAAGACAGTTCTTTGATTACCAGGAATTCATTTTCTAAGAAATAATGTGGATGGATGCATTGCAAGGTAAAGACAGAGTAATTATGACACAGTTGCCAAAGGTCTCTGTGTATGTATGTGTAAATGTGTATAAGTTCATGTATGCAGATGTATGTTGGTGTGAGAGATGTTAGAAAAATTTTAAATATTTTAATTATCTTACACATTAATATCATCTTCATTTTCAAATATATTTCCCATACCAAATGCCTTACCATCCACTTGTAATAAAAAATTTTTAAAAGTGAAAACAAGTAGTCCAGCAAAACCAAAAATAAATATGAAAACCTAATCAACATTTCTTATTGTCTAACAATATGTGCAAAGTATGTGCTCTAGACTCATTCTCTGGATCCCCTCTCACACTATGAGGCTGAATCCCCAGAGGGTGGCTACTACTTTTCTTCTCAGATGGGTTTAGGAGACCCATCCTTAAACTGTAGACATATTTTTGATATTTGTTGTTCCCAGAAAATCTATTAGAGTGTGCTTAGCCACATCCTGAATCCAAAATCCTGGACAGATCATTAGTGACTTGGGGAAGCTCTATTTATCTTTTTTTGAATTACTCTCTAAGGGCCCTGTACTAAAGAGGTTCAGGAAAAGTCTGTGAGAAGCAGTTTTTATTTAAATAAAGTAATTAATATTCTTACATACTTTTAAATTGATGGTGATAAAATTTTACAAACACTTCATCTTTCATTCTTGAGTTGTCTCTTCAATGCTTCTCTTCAAGATCAGTGTATTTTGCTTATAGAGAGCCCCTATATCTGTTTAATACTGTTAAATGAGTCTTCTTATCTATTAGATTGCCCACATCAGTATATTTGTATTCTCAGTATATTATTTCTCTTTTTAATTCTTCAGAAACTTGCTACTGTGGATTCATTTTTTTTCTGTTCTGCTCATTATAGTAACAGAATGTGAGTATTAAAAAAGTTCACAGTAGCTGTCTAGTGTCATCTACCCAACAAGGGAATCACCATTGTAATATAACTGACAAGTGATTGTCCAGCCTTTTCTTGAAGACTACATGGAATGGAACCCACTGCCTTCAAAGGCAAAACATTCCTCTTTCAGATGGGTCTGATTTGAAGGAAATTTTCCTAACATCAAATTTAAATGTGGCTTTTCATAACTTCCACCCTTATGTCTAGTTCTGCCAAGTAGGGCCATATAGAACAAGCTTAATACCTCCTTCACAGGACAGCCCTTCAAGTACTTGAATACAGCTAACATATCCCCCCTTCTTTTTTTCCAGACTAAACAAACCCAAGTCCTTCAATTGATCCTTTTATGTCATGGACTAAAGGGCCTTCACTGTCTTGTTTCCTTTCCTCCAGACTGTCTCCTGCTTATCAATGTCCTGGAGTGCTCAAAAACCTGGGCCAGAGTAGATCTAAGAAAAGCAGGTCGTGGATGTGTTTTTTTGTTGTGCTTGTTGTTAGGCCACATTTGAACTCAGGAATATAAGGACTTCCTCACTCCAGCAATCCATCCACCACACCACCTAGCTGCCCCAAAGCAGATTACAGTAGTACAATTATCATTCTCTTTCTCAAAGATATTGTCTGTGATACAACCTAAGAGGTTATTAACATTTATAGTTACTAAATCACATGACTAATTCATACTAAGTTTACAATTCACTAAAATAAAACATTTTTTGAACTGTTATCTATCTGTGCCTCCCCTATCTTACACACACTTCATTTTTAAGTTCAAGGCTTTCCATGAGTTCATATGGAAATTAATCTTATTAGATAACACTCAATGCTCTAGACTCTGAAAATTTCTTTTGGATCTTAACTCTGTCATCCATTACTACTAAGTTATCCATCCCTCTTAGCTTTATTATCTCCACATTTAATTAGCATAAAATTCATGTCTTTATTTTGAGTATTGTTAAATAGCACAAGGCCACCCATAAATTACTGGGTACTCCACTGGAGACCTCTTGCTAAGCTGACACAGAACCATTAACAATTATTCTTTATTTTGGCCATCCAACCAACCAATTCTGCATTCATCTGATGATATTATGATCTAATCTGCACTTTCTCACCAACTGAGCATATTAAAAAGCATTCATACCTTTTCAACTTTTGAGACTGTGCCCAATCTTCTGGAGCACTTAATTAACTTCTCTTGCCATTATGAGAGTACCAATGTGGCATGCTTGTTCTCCATCTGGAATCCTTTGTTGCTACTGTGGCTAGTCTGTTCTTTGTATTGTCAAAAATCTCCTGGATTGTTATCTTTCAAATCTCTTCTTTTATGCAAGTTATTTATAATATACTGAAATGTAGTTACTCTCATCATGCAAACATTTCTCCATGGTCTTCTTGGATTACTGGTCATTTTGATTCTTTGAAAATAATAATACTTCAAAGAAAATGTGGTTTTTTTAATTCATTTAATCCTGAAGCTTTAGGATCACTGATGGCATTGAACAATTTCCTCAATGGAATCTTAGCTTCTTCTATCCCCTATTTAATTCTAGACCTAGGTTATTAGGCATGAACAGCGTCTCCAAGATACATGTACATTTAGTGTTTCTATCCAAGATATCTGCATGGAATAACCAGCTCCATGGGTTGTCCATTCAATTGAATATCATAGTATGGGCTATGAAATTACTAAGTATTCAATTACTTTAATTTAAAGAGTTTTATACAGTTTTTATGAGAACTTCTCTAACTCCTCGTTCTTTGCATCAGATGTTAATGAAAACCCTCCAATTATCTAAGATCCCTTCCAGTTCTCAAAGTATGGTACTTAGATCATCATAAAGATCTTTTTGATTATTCCTACTTGGTTGCTAAAAAGTGAAATTATCCGCTATACAAGGTCTCTTGGAATGCCCCACTCCCAGTCCATCTTAGCCAACATTATCTGAAAAAAAATTCCCTTAACATCAATACCAACCATTATTTCCTGAGGCAATCCTTAATTGTTAGGAAGTATTTTTCCCCCTTCAATCAAATATATGTATGTATATATATATATATATACATATATATGTATATATATATATATATATATATATATATATATATATATCAGTGCTTACTTGCTGTTCTTGGTTATCTGGGGTCCAGCAGAATAAGAGTTATTCATTTTTCTCATTTTTCTTATATCAGTTCTTCATAAAATTGAAGGCATTAAATTCCCTTTATGTTTTCTTTTTGGTCGAGTTAAGTGTCCATTTTTAGTACTTGTATTTGTATATGTACTGCTGGGGTAACTAAATGTACTAGCCATCCAATTGTATGTCATAAAATATGTCATAAAAAATGAATGTCTTCATCCATTTTTTCCCCTTGTACGCAGTGTATGGCAATCTCTTTTGACTGGACATGCATCTTGTTGAGGAGAGATACTCCTAACGCTCAAGGAGACGAAATAGGATTAAGGGCCCTTTTATATCTTTATATTGGAACATGCCTATC
This sequence comes from Bettongia penicillata ogilbyi, assembly GCA_023548195.1. NCBI lineage: Eukaryota > Metazoa > Chordata > Mammalia > Diprotodontia > Potoroidae > Bettongia > Bettongia penicillata. Next base: position 21,194,386 of record JAJHZJ010000453.1, read on the forward strand.
CATAGAGAAGGAATTTTTTACCTAGTGGTCAACCTGCTGCTTCTGAGTCTCTCAGTAGTTACTAACTAACCATGTTTTCTGACAGCAGACATTTTTTTTAAACTGAGAAGAAGTAGAAAACAAATTTTCAAAACTATTTATTTTGGATCAGACCACTAGACTCTGACACCCAATGGTAAAAGTGAACAATTTTGAACAGTACAATTCTGGACAGGTTCACATGCCATACTATAAGATGTCTGACTCTACATACTGAGTTTTTTTTTCATTTTTGAATGCCTTCTCTATAGTCATTTAATATATTACTCTTCTCCCCCCAAAATGTCGTGTCTTCCTCGATACAAGACATTAAGTAGCAAGTGTCAGATCTAATTATATTTAAAGGTTTTATGGTGAACAATTCAATCTTGACCTCCTTCATCAAAAGGCAATGGCTAACTTCACAATAGCAATCTAAGAGCTATCGCTAATAATGTAAAGTTTGAGTTCTCAGAGTTACATTTGGCCATGCAGGCTCATTCATTACTTCTACAGAAAGCTGTATGAACTAGTTCATTTGGAGTATTTTTTAAAAATCTAAGTAAAGTTTTATATTTTATCCAATAACATTGCCACAGTTTAGGGAAAAAATACACAAATATATCATAAAAGTTATCTATTCACTCATTTCTTTCAAAAGGAATTTGGCAATAATAAAAGTCCATTAATCATTGTTTTTAGTAAATTTTTCTTGTACTGCACCTAAATTTACTATATCTCAGTTCAGAAATATTTCTGTTCATATTAAATGCCTGACATAGTGAGAAAAGTGGGGATGGTGGCAATATATTATCTCATGCATGGGAAATTTAGTTTTGGCTTATGGCTACCAGGGCAAAATGTAAGAATAAAAAATGATATTAAATAGAATTTCTGTATCTATGAGGAACATCTTCCCTCTTTCTCTAAATATCACAGAATCACAGAATTCCAAAAGCAGAAGGACCCACCCTCAGATGCCATCTAGTTCACCTGAACTCTATGCCCTACTCAATAAATAATAACCTTCTCCTTTTGTGAAGAATTACAAGGGGGGGGGGCATTATCTTCCCAAGCAATCCATTCTACTTCTAGATAGCTTTTATCGGGCTCTGAAATTCCCTGGCCATTAGTATGAAAATATTCCATTGGCCAGTTCAAACACTGTCACACACAGCTCATGAGTCACTATTAAGTATGATTTTCTTCAAGAATAATGATGCTTTCTATTCCATAGAAGAACAATAGAAATATTCTTGTAGGGAGGCTCTCAGTAGGCAAGTGCTACTAAATTCATTTAACACTTCAATTGATTCATAACCTCATCTCACTGATACAGGCTTCAGACTTTTCTCTCAGTCTCTTTCAATATGTTCTTCCTGTTTTGTCTAGGGCCAGCTCATCACTTATATTGCAGCAGCTACCAAAATAAATGGACTAACAGATTAAATTAATGGACTATCCATCCCACTTCATATCACAGACTGTTCAAAATAATAACTAATATTGATATAGCCTTTGCTATGTGCCAGCCAAAGCAGTTTTTTCATCCACTTGTATTTTTTTTCTGCTTCTGTTAGTCTAATCTTTTTTCAGGAATTATGTATTTCCTGAGAACCAATGTAAGCATAACAGAAATAGGAATTAAGTTTGGGAAGACCTGAGTTCAACTCTTACTTCTGACATTTTTGTCAGAAAGTCATTCTGACTTTTTGATCTTAGGTAAGCTAATTAATCTCTCAGAAGTAGAGTCAACTCTCTAAGATTATATTCTATAGATAAATTATTATTCTGTATCAGTGGAAGCAAGTCCAACATTGTGAGTATCCAATACACATCAAATGTCCAGCAAAGGCTAAATACCAGTCTCAATGATGAAGGCAACCTAGGGCCTGAGGCAAACATTACAACCCTTCAAATATCTGAGGACAGAATCATGTAAAGTAATGTAATGCAATGCAACATACATTCATTATGTTATTAATGTAATGTAAAGTACATGTAATTAATATAATGTAAAGTACATGTAATACATACGTTGTCTCATCTCCAACTTTAATATCTCTATTTCTTTTAAGTGGCTTGGAAATATGGATTACCTTGAGTTTATTAGCATCCTTCTTAAAATGTTGCAAACAGAAATGAATAAATAGGTAGGTAGAGAGATTTTAAAAATGGAATACCATTTTAAGCTTTTTAACTTACCTGGAAGAACAAAAGTTACATTGGCAAAGCTTTATATGAAACATATGAGAAATTGAATCAAAACTGACACAAAGTAGCTTCCACATTTGGATGTTTTATATATTATCACTCTGATGATAAAACAGAGATCTCCCACATTTTGAACTCCTCTTTTTGCAGTTAATTAATTTAATTGCAGGATCATAGGACTAGAGCTGAAAAGGACCTTAGAGGCTACCCAACTTAACAATGTATTTTTTTGTTGATTTGTTTCTTTTACAGATGAGGAAACAGGAGCCAAAAGAGGTCCCTAGCCAAAGCGACCTGCAGAAATCAAACAGCCAAGATTAGGCAGAGTTGTAATTGAAGTCTGCATCCTTTGATTTCATCATCAGATCTCTTTCAACTTTACCATGAGTTCTTTTGAAAAAAAAAATGGCACTAATTCTGTGATTAAGCTGTGGAACCTTTCCTAACAGTAACAATAAAAAGAAAACTTAGCTTGACTATAAAGAACAGTGTAGGAAGCCAAGATTTACTATCTTTCTCAAAAAAGACTTGTTTCCCTCAGAGACATCCAAACCCCAATCCCTATGAGATCTGCTAAGGTAAAAATCAGTTTCACATTGATCCTGCAGTACCCACAGTTATGGAATTCAGGAGGCAGATATTCTGTCACATCTAACCAAGGCAGCCTCACAGTCACCCTTCAATACCTCACACAGTAACATACCTTTCTATAGAAATTGCTCTCTGTCTTAGGAATAATACAGGTTGTCCACCACCTGTAATCACTACAGAAGTGGTCCATGTCCCATTCCTAGAATACATTTCTTCAGTGGTGTTCTTTCCTTCTTGTCCTGCTCACAATTGGTGGTCATTTGCTTGAGTCTCCTTGTGCCCAGGTTGAAGAAGCTATAAAGAGCCGTAGCTTCTAAGCAAAATCATCATACCCTGGAAAGGCTATTAAGTTTCAGTACAACTTTGCTTAGGTGTCATTAGTATTTTCCCTTTTAAAAATAGTTTACATGGCTGAGAAATTCTGAGAAATGAGTGAGCAGTAATTATTCCATCAAATGAAGTCATCCCACAGCCTTATAGGGAATAGGACAGAGGCTTGGACTCCTCTGAGCATTCACCCTGGCTGCTATAATCAAGATTGTGTGGTTGCGGTTTGTCCTCTGGTCTCAAGCAGGACCATGACACTAGGGAGATGATAATAAGCCTTGCAGTTGACTTTGACTTGAGTCAAAGAGGGATGGGCAAAGTCACCAGCATCACTTTTTCCTCCATAGCCATCTGGGTCCAGTGACCAGATATTCATCAGGAAGACTGGAGATAGCCCAGGATGCAGTGAGAGACCTAGATCTTTTAAGCTAAAGTCTTTTGAAGTTCTCACTTGAAGTGAGAAAATGCCTCTTCAGTGAACAGGTCTCTTTAAGAAGTGAATCAAGGGATGGACCTTTTAAACCCTCAGGGTTGCTGGCCAAAAGATAAAGTTACTATTAACATTTACTCTGGCCAGAAGAGCCCCCCGCAAAAAACATTAATAGTGGTACTTGGGCAGGGACCTCTTGTCCTGTTCATGAGATATAACCAAGAAGGTTCAAACAGAAGGCAAATTCTCAGCTTTATTGCCATTTATGTGAATTTTTCTAATGTGTCTTTATATAGCTTTTTATATGTTTTTATATGGCATTTATATGCCTTTATGAGCATGCTTGTTTTATGTCCTCAGTTATTTATGAAAACTGAAACTTTCTAAGTGTGTTGTTCAGTCATTCAGTTATATCTGACTCTGTGACCTCATGGATTTTTTAGTAAAGATACTGGAGTGGTTGGCCATTTCCTTTTTCAGTGGATAAAAGGAAACAGAGATTAAGTGACTTATCCAGGGTCACATATCTAATAAACACCTAAAGCCCAATTTGAACTTAGGTTTTCCTGTCTCCAGGCCCAGTGTTTTATTCAGCGCTCACCATCTTAGCTGGTAAGGTTCAGCTTTTTAAAACACAACTCAGAATTTTAGGGCTAATATTTTTTTCTGTACTCCAATATATAAAAGGATACACAACCTTAAGCAATATGCCATAAATGAGATATAGATGGTAAGATTTATCTTGCCAGTTAATAAAATGGGCTTTTTTTTTCTATTTTAATAGATATTATTGCAGCCATTGGGGGGCACTTTGGATTTCAGAGTGTTCAGTCATTAATAAAGGGATAGCATTCATTTATGCTCAAGGTAAAAGGATTATTGGTGTTTCATTGATTAGCAAAACCTGAATATTTAAGTAATAATTCACCATTGAGTAGTGTCCTTTTCAAGAACAGATGTACAGTATATTCCACACAACAGAAATATTATCTTGGGGAAGTACTCAGGGGTCAGTACTTATTAATTCCACTTCAGTACTTCAGTGGATTCAAAATCTCATTTCAATGGCACAGAATACCATCCATTCATACCATTCAGTCCCCTCTACTTTTCCTATTCAGTTCTGGGCCAGCTCATTGCCCATGTGTACTGACTGTCCAAGACATAAGGACTAAGAGATTAATTTGCATATGATAATATGCAAGAGAGTAAATTTTTATCCATTTAGTTTTTCTGGTAATGGAGTTAAAGAACTTTGCCCACCATGAAGCACTATATAAAAGCTAGCTACAGTAATCTTTTTTTAGTTGTTGTGTCATAAGAATGAATGGAATAAAATGGTTACAGGAACTGGATTTAAGAAAGTCTGGGTTCAAGTCCAGTCTCTTTATATATATTAATGTGTATTAATGTAATGTGCACTAGTGTATTAATTCTTAATGTATAGCTTTGGATGAGTCACTTAATCTTAGTTCCTCAAACAATTCTCTAGGACTGTAAGTTACAGATGAAATGGTGATTTATATCATTATATAAAAAAAGTTTCTGTACAGGCAATTCTCCACGCCAATGAAATAACATGTCTATGGACACACACACACACACACATACACATACACACACACATGAAAATAAATGGTATGGAAGAGGAAGTAGAATATAATGGAGTTTTAGGCAATTACAACAAGGTTATCAGGAGCATCTACAAGATTTTACCATCTCTAGGAAATTTCTCTTTCCCTTCTACTCTGCGCTGAATACCCTTCAGTTCAATGACAAACACTTAGGTCTTGATTTTGATAATCAGAGGATGATTGAACAAACTTACAGCTATCTTAGCAAAGATGTGCTGGAACAACTTAAACTGGTTCATGAGGCTGACTGATAAATTTTCAGTGTTAGTATTTACACTGCAGAAAAGGAATCAGCCATAACTAATCAGGGATTTGTTTACTTTTTCTTGATAATTTAGATTTAGTAAAGTGATAAAAAAGTTAATAATGAAGATTAACCTTAAAAATGTGTCATACATGTATCCTTCCCCCCCAAAAAGCTGGTAGTTAAACATTTACAAACACACTCCTTTTTAGTAGTATATATCAATAAATTTTGTAAGATCTTCTATTTGCATGAAAGACTTATTTTTGTCTCCCAAGTTAAAGGCTTCTTAATTTTTAATTTAATATTTTTTTGCAATTAACAAGCAAAAATTATGCACCCTTATCAAAATCGTACATGATTATTATAAAGCAGTCGGCAGTGGAAAATCATCCACAAGAGCCTGCTTGTTCTCTGCCTTCATTTTCATTGAAGATACCTTCAAAATATGAAATGACTATTGTAATAAGAATTGTATTGAGGGGAGAAAAGTAGATACAAAGATCAATAACTGCTGATGTACTTTTGCTTGCATTTTTTTGTGATAATATCATCTGTGTTTTTCCCCCTCATCATTAGGTATTTTAATTTGTGTGTATATGTCTGTGCATGTATGTGTGTGTGAGACATCTTTTAAAAAGTTCTCTCTCATTATTTTAAAAATTATGTTTCTTTCAGAACAGAGGTTTTCAACACATATTTGGTTTGGTCCAGTTGCTTTTCCTGACTCGTTTTCTTTTACATGTCATTTCTATTTCCTTATTTAGGACATGATGTTTGTCAGAATCCCCATGAAAGGTACCACTGTCATTGTGATGTGAAAAGCCATATATGACAATGGAATGCAAAATGCTGACAGATATCCTGAAATCTCTATCAATGGGCTATCCTTCCATGCTCTTGGAATGATCCAGCTTAATTGGGTTTTGGGACAAGCTTTCCAAAGAATTTCACTGTTGTCTATGGTGACATTGCTCAGAAAAAAAATCTCCTAGGATCCAGTGTAAAAATTGAGAAATAGGTTTACAGTCTCAAATGACCAAAACTGCTTTTGGCTGTTTTAGATGAACTATTTTCTGGATAAGAAGCTACCTAACTCTTTGAGTTTCTTCATCATAACATTTGTTTTATTTTAATCAAACTTTTATAAGAAGTGACAAGAGTCAAAGTCTTTACCTTTATCCATTTTACATTTTTTTTAGATTCAAAGAACTGTTTTAATGGATAAGGTGAGAGGTCCTTTAATTAAGTGCATATGAGATCTTCTCATCATTGGCCTTTCTTCTAATTTGTCATTGATTTTGACTTTCGTTCCAACTATCTGATGATCTGACAGTAGGCACCTGATTCTGAAATGATTCCATCAAAAAGATAAGGCCAATTCCATCAAAAAATATTTGTCACCATTCCCCATTGTATTTTGGCAGTCTTTTTAAAGAAAAAAAACCTATCAATTTTCTATGAGGTTCATAAGCCTTTAATCTCTTTTATTTCTTAATTCTAGAGCTTACTTTTGTGGTCTTCCCTTATGTACATCTTTGTATCTAAATCATCAAGGAAAAAAATATATGTTGACTTGATTTTGAGATCTTTCAGTTTTTCAAAGATTTTCTATATTTATTCATTCTATTTAATAGATATTGGCATAAAACTGAAATTATCTGCACAACAGTTTGCTTATACTCATCATGAATATGATTTAGTGCCCATAAAACCAGGAGGCAAAAATATAACATGGTGAACATAGTATTAAATTCAGAATCAGGAAGTAATGTATTTGCTTTCTCCCTCTAATAATTTCTAGATTTGATCATAAACAAATGTTTCAACTTTTCAGGGCCTCAGTTTCTCCATTTTGAAAATGGGGATAATGAAACTGTCTTATCTTCTTTAGTATTCATCTAACAAGATTATGGAAAAGCTAAAAATGACAATGTAAATAAAGTGCTTTGAGAACCTTTCAGTGATTGTTTCTTATTTTTTCCTTAATGCCAAGTTCTAAACTTACCTCTACCAGGATAACCTGCCAATGACATTACCAATGAGTTGCAATTTTCTATTCTTTTCTGTTTTTGCTGTTGTTTGTTTGAAGTGATAGTACCCATACTGTTACACTTTAGCTCCCCCAGTAGAAGTCAAAGTAATATAATTGGAGGAACTCACCACCAAGGGCCAAGCCTTTCAGAATTCTCAAATTTACCCTTCCTCATTGCTTACACAAATCATACGCAGATATTCCTTTCCAGGTTCTAATACAACCTCACATGAAAGTTTGGTGAGCCTGCTTCTGGCCATGAGCAACTAGGAGCCTATTGCATGTAGTGATCTTAGAAGAACCTGTGATTCAGAAGAAACTGAACTGGAATTGAGCATGCAAACAAAATCATAGCCATTACCCAATGGCTCACTCTCTCCCTCCGTCTTTTTGCTGTTTACCTTCCTAGAGGCCAGTAAGGTGAGAATTGTTGTGGGCTGCCAAGTTGGGGAGAGTAGCGGCCACCCTATTTACCACCAGCTGCCATGTGGCCATGAACACATGCCAACTCTGTTTCTTTTGTATTTATTCTTTCTTTAACTATAGGTAAACTGATATCCAGAGATGCAATTGACTGTTACCATCTAGTGAACTGCAAAAGATTGAGAGAGCCAACAAAGGTTCTCCTACCCCTAGAATCCAGAGCGAAGAGCTGAGTTCACATGACCTAATAACAACAGCAGCAGAATCCATTAAGGAATTAATTCAGCAATGGAGAGATGTGCCTCATCTAGCCCAGCAGTGACTGTCCCATCAGTGTTCTGAAAGGAGGTAGCCCAGCTGAGCAAGGGAATAAATTGTCCACCAGTGATACCCTAGACAGAAATGAACTTGATGGCAACTTCAGAAGAGTAGAAAAAGGTCCCATGGCCATGAGTCATGAAATATCTCTCTGGTCTATATATTCCTTAAATATGTCCTTATTACTTTTGTTGATTAAATTTCCTTGTACATGCCAGGAAAGAAAACCTACTTACCTCTAATGATGTGGCTATAATTTTGTATCTTGTGTCCTTGTTACACCAAAGAAAATATTGGCCAAGTAAATGAAAAGAAGTGCTGCACAAATAAAAATTAATCTAAAAGCTATCATTTTTAGCACTTTCCATCACTGCCACAACCATGCTTCAGACATTTATGAGCTCTATGACCCTGGGCAATTCACATTACTTTTTTTGCCTTTATCTATATGGAGATCATTATAACACCTACTTCCATAAAGATTGTCATGAGGTTCAAATGATAACATACATAGACATATATGCATATGTATATATGTATATGTATGTATGTAAACGTTAAAGTACTATATTCATGTTGACCAATAAAGATTTCATAAGTATGGAGAGGTTGCAATCTATGTTGGTGAAGGGAATATCCACACACATAAAACTAGTCTTTGTCAATTTTTACTAGGAGGAAAATATGGAACTTGACTGTTCTCACTTAAATATTAACAATATACAATCTTTTAAACTCTGGGCTATAATGGGATTTAAGCCTAAAGATATAAATATCCAAGACTTATTTAATTATTAGGAACAAGAGAAATTACCATTGAATATTCTACTCAAACAAACAAACAAAACCAGAAGCATTAAATCAAGGAGCTGGCACTCTAATTATTAAGAAAATGTGACAACTAAATGATTGTTTAAACCACTTAATCTATAATTGGCAATAACCTCAATACTTTGATAATGATTACAAAGAGTTCTTTCTCATGTTACCTTTAATATTCCCACATCACTGGGACCACTGATGTAGAACCAAAACCGAACAGTGCATATTCCAACGCTTGCTGGAAAGAAGTGGGTGGTAGTAATTCTTGCTGTATATCCTTCTCTGGGGCCAGAGGAGTTGACATAGAGAAAATACTGTCCATTGCCTTGAAACATATAAATAAGAGTGTTCTTTCAGTGCAGTGATATATTTCAAATAACACAGAATCAGTTTATGTCACATACCACTGACAAATATTCAAGAAATCCTTGTTCTACTCTCGTGAGATTCAATACCTGAAAATTTGGTACTTCATTTTGATAAGCAAGAGGTAATCTCACCATGAGACTCACCGAGCTCCCTTGGGGAGTTTGAATCAAGTATGTTGTTGCCAAACATTTATCTTGCCTCCAGAACTCACTTTCTCCATTTAAGTTTCCTAATCTGGCAACTCCTACAGGAAAATTGCCAGAAAAAAAAGATCACCTCATACAGTTCTCATCAACGTAGGCATTCAATAGATGTTACTGACCAAGTGACTGACATTTTTAATCCCTGGGACAAATTTAAAGCTAACAAGTATAGTAATTAGCAAAAGGATCTGGAGAGTGAAGTTTAATTTTGAGGGGCATCAGACTATTTGCTTTAATTACTACTTGTGTACTTATTCAGGTACATTAAGAAAAAAACAGAATTTGAGAAGATCTTGAGGGACCAAGAACATCGTTGAACTGAGTGTTTTCCTCTGGTCCTTTTAGCAATAATAAATGGAAGATGCCTATGTTTATACACAGTGGTACTCATTCTATTGATACCATTCTCGATGTCCTTCTACTGAAACTGTGGTTGCTAAAGTGACTCCTGAGGAAACAAAATGACTATTCTGACGATAACCAGTTATAGAAAAACTTCCATTCCATGCTAATTATTTAAAATTTTTTGTTGCAGGCCTGACCTATGCTGTCTCTATAGTCAATCTTGGGCCTGGAAATGAATGAGAGCCCTGCAGACATTCTAACTTTTAACACACATAAAAAGAGTTTTCTCAACAGTAGCACAGACAGGATAAAACAGTAAGATGATGGCATTGGTTTCTTTCCCACATTTCCATAACAAAATTCATCCAGTTAAAAAGGATGTTGATTTCCACAAAAATGAGACATTCAAGACGTCTGAGGGTATCTGACTACTCTGGATGGGGAGCAGGATGTTTTTTTTCTTTAGGTGACCAGGAAGCTGTATCAACAGCTCTGGTCCTAGTCTCCTGGAGCAATCAAGTCTTAAGAATAATCTCCTTGTCTTTTAGCAAAATCAAAAACAAAACCCAACAAGAACACCACTGTCCCTGTCTACATGGCAAGATGTTTCTTCTATCATAATATTCATGGTTAGTAAAGAGGAAGGACCATTAATAATGAGAGTTACTGTAATACAAACAAAAAAGGGTACAGTTCTGGTAGATATGTTATAATTACATAAAATTGAATTTTGCCTTATTTTTAGATAACATTAAAGTAAAGGCATGCAGATCATAATGATTACATGTACATGGCTTTTTTTCCCTTACTTGTTACTCCGATATTTGATGCCTGTGTTTCAAATCTAGTTTAATTATGTGGAATCTCCTATCTTTCTGTCTTTGCTTGTCTGTCCAGAAAGAAAACGGTATAATTCTAAATGTTATAATACTAGAATATGGCTTTTATTTAAACATATCTAATGAAAATGTTATTTATTAAACATATCTAATGAAAATCATAGCTTTTCATTAAAGAGTATAGAATTCATTAGCTGCATATGTAATATGATACCATAAAAACTAATTGAAAGATTTTCTAAATTAATGCAAGCATGTTTGCATTAAAATATTTTATGCTACAGAGCCCTCAAATGAATGTGAAATTTTTAAAAAATATACTATAAAATATGGCTATTCATTCTCAGTAAAATACTATATTTTCACTAAAGACTTACATTTATTTTCCACTATGCTATGCAGCAGAACCCAGCTGTAAGAGGCAAATGTCGGAAATGAATGGGAAAGAATGACTTGATGCTCACTGAAGCAATTTTTCAACAAAATTTAATCAACTCTACAGAGTTTTGCTTTTTAGGAGAAAATTATATTTGAAGATCATGTTTTAGCCATTAAAAAGATACATATTCAATTCACCTTTGCTTACTGAGATTAAGTATAGGATCATATATTTAGAGATAAAGAAGACCTTAGAGAATGAATTTAGTCAAACTCTCTTACTTTATAGGTGAGAGACAACCCAGAGAGGTCAAAGTTTGGCAAGAGCATACAAGTACCTATTATCAAAGGTAGGATTTGAATCTATGCCTTTCGATTTCAAGTTCAAGGTTGTTTGTACTATAAACAAAGTAATTTATTGAGCAGCTTTAAAATATATATATGTGTGTATGAATTAATGTGTGTACATATATGTATTCATATATGCCTTATATAAACTTTTCATCATACATACAGCCAGTTTACATATAACTATATATATATATATATATATATATATATATATATATATATAAAACTAAACAACTAAGGCAGACTTTGTACATGTGTGTGCATGTATATGTGTGTGTACATATGTATATATATGTAAATATATATACTTTGAGGAAATTCATTAAGAGACCTTGTAGACATGCGAACTATATACCTGTATATATGTGTAGATGTATATAATATATGAAAATATTTTGAAAATAATTACTATATGTGAAAAATGTCACCACTAAGGAATTATAATAAACTAAAATCTTAGGAAACTTACTTTGATGAACAGATTTTTAAATAAATTTTAGTGAGCATTTCAAGTGTTTTCATGTAAATAGGTTTTCTGAAGTGCTTGAAAATGATTATTTTATGTAATTCAAATGTTTCCAGAAATGCTATTCACTTTGTCAATTTATTGTGGAAGCAGAGGCTGCTTTTAAGAAAAGGATAATCAATCAGCCTGATGCAAAAAAAAAAAAAATGTAAGCCCTAGATCTGAGGTCGTAAATCCAAGAAGGTATCAGGCTCTGGGGAGCATGGGAGGAGCATGGAACCTGAAAATATGGAAGCTACTAGTACAGAACAATGGTGTATCTGTACCTACCAATTTTTTTTTTCATGGGCAAAAAAGGAAAAGGAAAAGAAAACTTTTAATGATGATTTGTATCACATAGAGAAACAAATCCAGGGCATTATCCTTTTTTAAAAAATCTCTGCTCTAAATGTTACAATTTATTATAAACTCTCATGATTTTTGAAATGATGTATTTTGAATATATTTTAACATCAACTCTTTTACTGGATTTCCCTCATACTAACTACAAAAGTAGCTTCAGGTTACCCCTTATATTACCATGAATAGAAGCTGAGTTCTTAAATTTCACTCAATGTATATCAACATGCAATTAGACACATGTAGTAATAATGTAGGGGAAATTAAAGGAAAAGATTATTTAGAAAAAACCCATAAGTTTATAGGAAGAAGCAAAAATTCATACTTGAAAGCAGTCTGGCAGAAATTTAATTTATATCAGCAGTTTATACCATACATCAAAATAAGCTCCAAATGAATAAACAGTCAATGCAAAATATCATATGATTTTAATAGCTAATTTGAAGAAATTGGAAGGAGAAACCTTTAATATATATCTGTTGTGAGTTTTTTGGGTTTTTTTTGTCGAAGGATATATATAAAGCCTGTGAAAAGCAAAGATCATTAAAGGATAATAATAAAAATGAATACATACAATTAAAGATATATTTGCAAGAAAAATTAAGTAACAATAAAAATTGTTGAGTGGGAAAATAATAAATATAAAATAATAATTTGGTATCAAAATCAATAGAGAATTCACACAAATATGTAAAAATTAAAATGTATTTCATAATGAATGTTATCAAAGAATATCAATATTTTTCAAAAGAAGAAATGAAAACTATTAATAATCACATGAAATACTCCACATTTCTAAAAATGAATTAAACAAATAAATATAACATATATGTAAATAAATAAAAATAAGAGAAATCTAAATTAGGATGCATGTAGGATATTCACCACGGGCTAGAGTAGTATAAGGACTTTAATTCTAGGGACCAAGAAATTTTGTCCAAAGACAAGATTATGAGGTAAACAAGATTGAGAAATCATAAAGGATCTTCAAGGTTAAACTATTTGTATTCTTACAAGGGAAGATGATACTTGTAACTCCTAAGAATTTTTTCACTATTGGGGCACTTAGAGTATACATAGAGGGCACTGGTATGAGTTGAATATCTAAAAAATATTAAGGGATGAGAAGAAAGAATGCACAGGGAGAGTGGAAAATAGAAGAGGTAGAATGGGGTAAATTGTCTCACCAAAAAAAAAAAAAAGGCACAGCAGAAATTTTACAGTGGAGGGGAAAATGGGGGTGGAAAGAAGGAAAACACCTTAACTTTACTGTCATCAGTGTTGGTTCAAAGAAGGAAAAATATAGTTGGGAATAGAAATTTATCTTACCCTACAGGAAATTAGGAGGGAGGACATATTGAGGGAGGTGGTAGTCAGAAGCAAAACATTTTTCTGGATGGAAATGGTGAAAGGAGAAAGAGAATTGAATAAATAAGGGGAAAATAGGATGGAGGGCAAAAAATAATAATTATAATTGTGATAAAAATTTATAGCAAGTTTGTCTGATAAAAGCTTCATTTCTCAAATATAGAGAGAACTGAGTCAAATTTATAAAAACAAGAGCCACTCCCCAATTGATAGATGGTCAAAGGATATGAACACAAGTAGGTTTCAGATGAAGTAATAGAAGCTATTTATAGTCATATGAAAAAATGTTCTAAATCACTATGGACTAGAGAAATGCAGATTAAAACAGCTCTGAGGTACCACCTCCTACCTAGCAGATTAGTTAACATGACAGAAAAGGAAAATGATAAATGTTGGAGGGGATGTGTGAAAATAGAAACAATAATGCACAATTGGAGTGGTAAACTGATTCAACAACCATAGTGAGTAATGGAACAATACACAAAGTGCTATAAAAGCATGTGCATATCTGTTAACCCAACAACACCACTGCCATGTATGCATCACAAAGAGATTAAAAAAATAAAAAGGAAAAAGGATTGATATGTACACAAATATTGATAGCAGCTCTTTTCATGGTGGGAAAGAATTGGAAATTAAGAGGATGCCCATTAGTTGGTGTAACATCAATCATGGCAGCACGCTTGAGGACTGCTGCTGTGAATAATTTTAAGGGTCTATTTGCATAATATACTGAACTCTTTGTTCAGCAATAAACTAAACATTGTTCAGTAAAGTAAAGCATAACATTCATAGCAACATCCTTGAGCAAAACATATCATCTAATATATATATGTATCTTATAATACTCAGTATATCATATGATGCATAGTATATATCATTGTATCAAAGTCAGGGGGGCCCAGATACATAGGGGTAGCAGAAAATACTACACCATCCATCCCTAGGTAATTTGTAAGAATAATCTCCTTTACCAATACAGAATGTCCAAGTAAAGTCCTCTCTCATCTTAACTCAAGGCTAACTTTCAAACCCTTCAGCTCCTCCTCCATGTGTCAACTGCTCCAAACCACATGCAGGCAGATCTCTGCTCCTGCTCCTTGCCTCAGCTTGTGGGGACTGTTCCACTCTAAACTTTTCCTGCTTCTGCCTGCTTGCAGGCTCCACGAGCTCCTGCTCACAGCTTCTGTTTATAGGAAAACAAAGCTTAACAGGGCTATAACAATAGTTACACATATTACCACCAACATCATCTCAATTCATTTTAGAAGTTCTTAAAAGGGGGGTTAAGCTAAGCCTCCTTCATGGGGGTTGATCTCTGCTATTCAGCTCAATTCATTTATAAGGACCATCAGACAAGGCTTCTGAGAAATTAACACAGATGAACAGAAAGGGCTTCTGTCTGAGAAATCAACACAGACCAACAAACAGGGTTTCTGTCTGAGGAATTAAGACAGATTAACAGACAGGGCTCCTGACATCACAAACATTCTTTCTGTTAGGACTCCCCACAAGCAAGCTCCCCTAGCCCACTCATGTTTGCTTCTCTCTCTTGGTATATATATTGTATCTATATAGACACATACACACATACATATATATGTGCACAAACACATATGTATACATACATACATATATAAATATGTGTATCCCTCTATCTATGCTGTTTCCAATCAAAGACTCTTGATTCAATGTCAAAGACACTTAAATGCCTAAAACTCAATCATAAAAACAGCAAAAAGATCCTACTTCATTTGCCATTACAATAGGGGAATGGCTGAATAAGTTGTGACATAAAATTATGATAGAATATTATTGTATTATGAGAAATGACAAGCAGAAAAACCTGGAAAGGCTTACATGAACTGATGCAAAGTGAAATGAGCAGAACCACGAGAACATTGTACACAGCAATAGCAATATTGTATCATGATCAACTGTGAATGACTTATCTATTCCCAACAATATATTGATCTAATACAATTCCAAAAGACTTATGATAAAAGATGCTCACCATGTGCAGAGAAAGAACTGATACAGTATGAATACAAATCAAAGTGTCCTTTTTATTTTTCTTGTTTTATTGGTGTGTGTTTTCTTCTACAACATGGTTAATATGAAATATGTTTTGCATGACTGCACACATATAACCTATATCAAATTGCTTGCTTTCTCAATGAGGCAGGAGGAGAGAGAAAGACTGACTTTGGAACTCAAAATTTAAAAAAATTAATGTTGAAAAATGTTTTTACATGCAATTAAAGAAAACAGATATTAATTAAATATAACTTTCAAAGAAAAGATTATGCTTTATGACTTTGCATTTATGCCCTCATAAACTAGCTAGGACAAATATTTTATTCTGAAAGACTTGGTAGCTGGGTTTGGGAATCTCCTGCTCTAAAAATATGAGACTGCATAGCCTAGTCAAAAATGTGAAGGAAACAAGATGGGGCTATCTAAAAGAAGTCTCTACTTCTCCCAGGGAAGAGTTTCTTCTTTCTAGAAGATCTGAATTAACAAAGCAAAACTAAAACCAAAAAAATATTAACCTCAAGATAGAAGAGAAAAAAAATGTCAGTGTAACATCTTCATTGAGGAAGAAATGGAGCAAAGGATTTCAACTCAACTAGAAGTTGGAGGCTACTGAGTAGCATCTGGTCAAGCCTCAGACAGCAAAGTAGTATCTAGTAGAGACTAGTAGAGATAAACACCAAGTAAAGCAATATGAACACTGGAAGACATCAGTAACTCTGGAGAGTCCCAACTATAAAATATTCCTGTAAAGACATCCCAGTCATCGGCTCCCTTCATAAGCACATATCAATATGTGTATCTCTGTCGGTTATGCTTCATGTATGTGTGACAAAATCTCTATATATGTTCCCTAGCCAGAAACACTGCCAACATGTGTTCATTCTTCCTACTGATGAATTTGTGAAAGAGTATGTCCACGTCTATGGAGGAATTTTCTTTTACTACTTTTCTTGGGATGGTATTCTGTTGAATATCTTGACATTCAACTCATTATTTCCTCTATCACAGGTCATTAAAGATACATATGAGGGGGAAGTTTGGGAGCGATGGTCTCAAGGTATGAATATTTAGAGAACACTTTCTCTTAGAGAAGGGTCCTGCCACTTGGAGGGTCAAACTAGGAATTACATAATAAAGGCTTTATTGGGGGAGGGGTACAAATAACTAATTCTAAGGAGAATATGCTTTCAAACTCAATTAATTTTGTTCTCCACACTTCATTTAGAAGGAATTCTCAAGGTATGACCTACCATTATTCCACAGTTCAGATCAAACATCTTTTCAAAATTTTTACAGTTCTGGTTTATTATATGGTAAGTCAAAAACTTGTTTCAGTCAACCATAGCAATTCAACTTTTTTTTATTAGAGTAAATTTGCTTCAGTGCAAGACAAAAAGGCCAGGCAAAACACTGAACAAACCTGGGAATCATAGTTATTAGCTTGGGGACTGTAGGGCAAGTTTTCAAAGAACATTCCACCTGGCCTCTTGTGACTTACATAATTCCATTTAGGGCTCATAAAAAAATACACTTGAGCACAAAAATCAGGAATGCTAGTTGAGATTCTCCTGAATAGTTGTTTCTGAATTCAACTTTACATAAATGTGAAACTTTATGGTCTTTAAAATATGACTGAGAAACGAATCCTGGTAATTCAGAAGTAACTATGGGAAAGTTGGCACTTTAGGACTCTGAATTCTAGAAAATCAGCTGTAGTTAGAGTTTGACTTTGCTGGGGGGTGTGGGGAGAGGGGCTAGGCTGTGGTGAAGCCATTCCTTTCAAAAAGAAGAGGAAGAAAGTTGAGAAGTTGCTAATGGATCAGATTTATTTATAGCAATGTATGAATTATCCAATATTCTATGCACTGTAATACATAGGTAAGAGACCCTACACTGAGCCAGGCTTTCATTTCATTCTTTATCTAGCAAGCTCAGACTAGACCTCTTTTCCAGGTGTTTATAAATTGTTCTTTCGCTTCAGTGAGAGCTACCTATTTTTATCTAGCAGAAACCTTGAGGGAAGGTCAAGATAAATGTCTCCAGGATAAAGTTCAGAATTTTTCAAACCAAAAAATGAATCTCAACAGCTTCAGCTGCTTCAGTATAGTTAAAATCACAATGGTGATTTGTCATTAAGCAGCCTCTCCTTATTCCTAGGTAACTTCAGTGGTGGTATGTAATCCCTGGATTTAAACTTAGCCATTGGCTAAGTTCCTGAAGCATTAGCATCTCAGCATCTTAAGGAGTTCAAGACAGAACTTTTTGCATCAAATGTTTGGGGTCTGTTTAGACTTTGTTGTCCACAAACTTACAATCTTAAATTAAACAAATATCACCAGGCAGAGCATTCCTCTGTCTCTCTATCTCTCACCCATTCCCATCCTCTACCCCTTACATGTATACATATGTATATGTATACATACATATGAGAGAAATATATATCTCTAAAGAGATAAATATATGGAGGGATCCATATCTGTGTATCTAGAATTATTTTTATAAACCAAAATTTGCCTAGTAGTATTTAATGGCAGACTACATTTATTTTCATATGGGTGCATGTACATATACATGCATGTATCTATGTATATGTGTACATATGTATGTAGATATGTGTGTGTATATAGAGAAAAACAGAGAAAGACAGAGAGAGACAGAGAGAGAGAGAGAGAGAAAGAGAGAGAAGCAGAGGGACTGTCAAATAGACATGCAGAGATAGAGACTGACAGAGACAAAGACCTTTCCTGGCCTCTTCTAGAACTCATAAAGGTAGTAGAAATTGAATTGAACCTGAAGCAAGAGAAAGGCTTGAAAACATGGAAAATGGAAGGTAGGGGCAGTTGAGGGTGAGTTAGAATTCTAGGCTTGGAGGACAGAATGAAGAAAGTCATAGAGATAGTGGAGGGGAACCTAAGAACAGATGATGGAATGTGGCCCAGGTAGTTAGAATATTAATATATAATATAAATATAATACATATATAATATAATATATATGATGTAATATATTCTAATATATAACATAACATAGCACAATATAATATAATAAATATAGTAAGAAATCTAAGATAAGGATGGAGCCCTAATATAGTTAAGGGGTAGGTAATTTGGAGTTTTCGAGTAGAGGAATTCGATTCTACTTATGTGTTTGAAAAGTTTAGTTTGGATAAAGGCTAGAGGAGTGATTAGAAACAGAATATATTAATGATAGAAAGAGCACCCAGGAGGTTACTACTACATTCTAGGTTAGACTATATAGATGTGAGCCTTAATTAGTATTCTTACAATAGGAGTGGAGAGGAAAGGGAGGATGTGAGAGATACTATAGAAATATAAAGGACAAGGTTTTCCAAATAATTTGATATAGGGCATAAGAGGGAAGATTAACAGATGACTCCAAGAAAAAAAGAGTAACAGAGAAAATGGTAATGCCCTTAAAAGAAACAGAAATGCTAGAGGTAGTAGCAGACTTGTGGTGTTAATGGGATATTAGGTTAGAAGTATCCAGCAGGGAGTTGCAAATATCTGATTGGAGCTCTGGGGAGAAGTTAACAGTGGAAACATAGATTTAGGAGTCATAACAGAAGATATGCTAAGGAAGGGTGAGTTGAGGGCCATAAAAAAGAGGGCTAAGGTCAGCACCATGGGGAATAATTATTTTTAACTCTTGGGAGGACAATAAAGAGCCTATAAAAAAGACAGGCAAATCTCAAAAGGTAGGAGGAGAATCATGGGAGAAATTGATACTGAATGACAATGGAGCTAAGGCAGGAGATTACTCCATGAAGGAAGAGAATGTAAAGGAAAATGGAAACAAAAAAATGTACTTTGAGATTTGGCCGAAAAAAAAATGACATCAGTGCTCTGGAAAGAGATTTTTGTGTAGACTGATATGATGAAAGCCAGATCTTGAGGAGCTGATGAATAAATGTTTAGTGAGAAAGTTTAGACAAAGAGCTGAAACTGTTCTTTCTAGTACTTCGACAAAGAAAGGACAATGTTAAATGTTGGATGTATGAAAGAAATTTCCCCCAAACCACCTAAAATCTTACTCATATTCGAAAACTTTGAATCCTTGTAAAAATTTATAGATATGAAAGAAGACAAACATGAGTTGCACTAATTGTTTGCATCATATGTGAACTTCAAGACTATGTGAGCCTAGCAATGATATCAAGGACATAGCACAGTCTCACCCAGTGGTTTGTTTTTTTTTAACGTTAAAGTCAGACAGCTATTTTCTCCCTGCTTTCTTGCATTAAGAAGGGTCATGTTCATTTGCACTAGAGCAGAAATATAAAAGATGATTTTCCACTTGGAGTGATCTGAATTAAATCCCTACCTTTTCCTGCAGGGAATTTAGTCCTTTCCTATCCACACTCATAAATACCTAATGATTTTCAAAATTCCCGGCAATATTCCACTTAATCTTATTCCATTCTTATTCCATTCACATTCCATAATCTTAATCCAATTCCACTCTTTTGTAATCTTAAATGCTTCTCAGATTGGACTAGATTTATTTACTTATTTGTACTCTAAACCCTCAAGTCAGTTTTGACTAGACTTCAAGCTGAAATAGGAGGTTTTGAATGACTGTCAGTTACAATTCCCTCAAGTTTTTTTCTTTGCATTCATATTTCTTTTCTTGATTTTCCAAGATAATGCTTGTTTGTGGGTGCAATATTCAGAGGTTATAAAATATAACAATCCTCAAAGGAAAAGGAAAGCATGATTTTTCACTATTAAAACAGAATACAGAGATGAGATACAATGCCAAATGGAATTTTTTTAGTGGTTTTGCTGGTTTTTGTCCCCCTGCTTCAGTTCTCTGATTTCATCAGTGGAGAACTCTGTGTGTTCAAATTATTTCCACTTTTATAGATGAGCAACTCATCTGAAATTTACAGTGGTAGAGCTCACTGTAGTCCATGGAGGTTAAGTAATTCGCATGTAGTCAAATATCCAGTAGAAGTTAGAGGTAAGACTTGATCCCAGGTTTAGAGAGCCAATCTTCATCTTTCTCCTGAGATTTACTCCCCTATCATAAGCTACCTGTTGGGACATTTTGACCACCATGACCCAAAGGCATCTCAACCTCATTACGTTCATAATATAACTCTTCAACTTCCATTCAACTGGAATCCATCCCTCTTCTGAACTACTGTTTCCATCATGGGCACCACCATTTTGCTAGTCATCAAAGTTCATAAGCTTGAAGTTTTCTTTTCTTTTTCACACTTATTCACCTCATAAGACCAATGACATTTGAAAGCGCTTTAAGGCTTGCAAAATGTCTTATAAACTGTACTGTCTTTTGAGACACATTGTGTTACTTCATTTTCTCATCACAGCAACTCTAGCCAATAGATGCTATTATTCTCCACTCAACAGATAATGAAACTGATAAGATACTGGTTACACAGGGTCTGAGAAAGGATTCAAACTCAGTTTTTTCCTGATTTCTAGTCTAGCACTCAATCCATTATGTCATGTAGTTGTCTCTATTCCACGGTGTTCCATCTACAATCCATCCTATACACAGATACCAAAGGGATGACACAAGTTTGCCCAAGTCACTCTTCAACTCAGTAAAAACTGTTTTCCTCTGGAAAAAAAGATGGACTCTTCTGTTTGACATTCAAAGTCCTTCACAATCTGGATCCAACCAATCTTCTACAGTTATTAAATCTTACTTCTTTTCCATCATGCCATGGCCTGGTCAAACTTGCTCTCCCTCCATATGAAAATGCTATCATATCTCTGTGCCTAGAGTTCATTCTTTTCTCACTTTCGCCCTTAAAAAATCTCATTTCCCTCACAGTGAAGCTCGAGCCATTTCCTATGTGGCAATTTTTCTGATCCTCTTAGATGCTGATGCCTCCCCCACAATATTACTTGGTAGCTTTATATTTTGTTTAAAATGTAAAAGGCAGCTTGGAGCAGTGGATCATCAGTTTCTGAACCAAGAATATTTAGGTTCAAGCCTTGCCTCTAAAACATATACATTCCTGGGCAAGATACTTGGCCATGAAACACTCTAGACAAACAAACCTCTCAGCCCATAAATTGCCAAGTAGGTGCTGATTTGGGTTAGCCGATGAAGGATTTTCAAAAAGAGTTTGCAATATCAGTGAAATAAAAAATCCAGTCCCCATCTAAATATCTAGTATGCACTTAAAAGTTTCCACCTACAAAATACAAGCCCCCCAAGGAAAGGACTATTTCATACTTGCTTTGTGCAATCAATACCTGCCTCAGTGCCTGGCATACTGTAGGCCCTTAACATGTGATGGATGATCGATGGGCTAATTCTTGATTCTAATACACACCCTTGTCCACTCGGTCAAGCTATCTCTTCTTTTGATACCAAATACCTTTTATCTGATTTTTGAAGACCCCAATACAACAAGAACAAGGTGTCATATATCTGTTTGGCCTGTCTTTTCAAAAGTACAATTCGCTTAAGAAACATTTCTCATTGACTGTAGCTTTGCTGTCCATAACAGCATTTCGACAAGGGAATGTTCCATTTGAGCACTATATTTGATTTGGGAGCATGACTTTTCCAGTGTCCTGCTGTACCATGAAAACCAGGGTGCCCAAGTTGTGACATGCCAACTCAAAAAAGGTTTGAGGCATTTTATCAACTTGATTTCCTTAGCGCCAAGGGCGTTCAGGCACACAGGGATACAAGCATGGCACAAGTTGTCAGGCTGTGGTAAGCTTTGGCCACAGATGAGAGCTCCCAAACTTCTGAAGAATTTCCCTGTCATTCCCTAGAATGATTGACAAGAGATGCTAGAAATCCTGTACTGGTGACTTATTTATATGAGTGATTTATACATGTCATTGTACTGTCAAACTGCTAGCTGATATATACTATTTTAGTGTGAAAGCATATAGAGAGAAGGAAGAAAAGAACAGGATTCTTCATAAAATTTACATGACATCTTTTCAATTGGAGAACTGAAATAAAATTTGACTCTTTTGCACAACTGTTTGTTAGAAGAAAATCTAATGAAACTGGGTTTATGTAAGAGCAAAGGTTTGATATATATATATATATATATACATATATACATGCATACATATATACATAAACTTCATGTTTTATGAAATACAGAATTATTTTAAAATTTAGATACAAACATGCATATTTCTTTCCCATGTTACATGGCTCATGCATCTGATTAAACAAAATGACAAAGGTGATCACATTTTTTATATTTGACATTTATTTTTGCTAGATTCTTCCATTCAAAAGTCAGAGTTCTGTTTGAGAAAAGACAAAATACAAAAAGTACTTTACACATTTTATTGCACTATATAAATGTCAATTATTATAGTCAATTATTATATATGAGGTGGTCTGGAGCATTAAAGAATGGGAAAAGTACTGGTTTAACCATCCCTGGTGTTTGACATAAACAAATCCAGTGATACTGGTCTCATTGCTTTTCCACAAACAAAGTACTCAGTCTCTCAGTTCTGGGCATTTTCTTTCATCATCCCCATGCCTAGAACCCTCTCCCTACTCATCTCCACCTACTGGCTTCCTTGGATTTTTTCAAGTTCCAGCTGAAATTCCAACTTCTACACAAAATCAGAAGTTTAGTGATTTGCCAGGGTCACAGAGCTAGTAGGTTTATAAAGCTTGAACTCAGGCCTTCCTGATTCCAGGTTCATATGACAGAAGCTTAGCGCAGTGCCAGGCATATAGCAGATGTCATATAAATGCTGACTGACTGGCATAAAATAAAGTGAATATTCATTTGATAGCTACTATGTATGTAATAACTTCCTGCTAAAATCCAATGTTTGCTTTTATAAAAAAATATTCAGTGAGGACGGTATACGCATCAGTCTTGGCCTTGTTTTAGTCCTTTGTAATAAAATGGAGCAGCACCAATAGAAAAAAAATGCAAACCTACCTAGAGTGCCATGACATTCAATTTTCAGAGGAAGAATTCTAAAATCGACCTTAGTTTGCCTGAACAAATATGGTTGAAACGCCAGGTTGACTGAGATTTTAGAAGAGATGTAAGTCATATCAGATTCCCTGGATACATAGAGTTTCTCTCTTATGAGTGTTTAAGGGGGCGATAAGTAGCAAACATGTCCACCAGAATTAAAAAAAAAATCACTGCATGATGAATCATACTCTTTGAGTCTGACCATTGGATGTTAAGTCTGTTCCAAGTCTTAATTCAGCTTATACGTTCTTCAGATTAATTTCATTTTTAAGAATTAGCAAATGTGGTAAGAATACTATATTTGGGTTTATTGTAGTTCAAATAGGTCAGAAGTTTCATTCATTCAAAAAATATTGACAAAATGTTAGTTATGTGCAAGATACTTGTTCAAAGTAAGACATATCTTATTTCAAAAACTCTGAACAACATACCTGAAAAGAAGCGATCCAGCCTTGTATAGAAGACATTTCAAGAAGCAAAACCCCTTCCACTTTTGGATAACTGTTTATAAAGCAATGTTTCCTCATGAGAATGAATTGGCCTCTTTGAAACTTCCATTCATTGCTTTTAGTTATGAGGCAAGAAGAAAAATTCTAACCAGTCTTCAATGTCAACAAACTTCAAATATTTGAAGATAGTCATCTCCCCTCAATTCTTTTCTCAAAGCTAAATATCCCTTGTTCCTTCAAATAAAAGTCACAGGGTCTCCTGGCCTCCCACTGATCTGAATTTCCTTCTCCTGACACTCTTGAGAGTATCAAAGTCTTTCCTAAAATATGACACCTAAAAGTGAAAATAATACTGGACATGTGGCCTGATGAGAATAGAGTATAGTGAGGTTCTTATAGATACTACTCTGTATGCTAGCCATCTATTCGGTGGCAGGTCTGACTCAAGCCAGAATCATGTTAGTTCATATTCAGTGTTGGAATAAAATACAACAAATGTTGGTAACCCAAAAGTTAACAAAAAGAGGATTACTTGGGTATAGTATAGAAAGGATGTTCAACAAGGGAAGACCAAAGCTAAACCTGTCTATTATGCAGTCCCTGGAAATGTATCTGGTCAGGAGGACAAGTTATGGCAGCTTAGAGATTTAGGACTCCAGTTTGAAGGGCCCTAGTTTTACGTGTGTGAGTTTTTTATGAGCTTAGGTGACCAAGAAGCAATGTAAACATGTCCGGAATCTGAATCAAAATAGGGATAGCCAAAACTTTATCCCTTTCAGTCAATCAGTTCCTGGAGACAGTTTTATTATCTTTCAGATAAATATTAGCCTATACTGAATTAGGGAAGAGTTTGTGCCATTCCTCCCACTGGAGTACCTTTTAAAATCAGACTGGGATCACTTTAGTTTTGGGGTTGCCATGTAACAATGTTCATTCTTTTTTATATTAATTTTATTTTTAATGTTCTACAATCACTACCATAAAACTTAGATTTTTTCCCCCCACCTAGCCCCTCCCTCCCTCCAACAGCATACAACTCTATGTAGGATCTACACATACATTCTTATTGACTATATTTTCACTATAGCCATGCTATGTAGAAGATCTAAAATGAATGGGAGAAATCATATAACAAACCAAAACATAATACACACACACAAAAAAATGATCTGCTACATTCTGTGACTGACTTCCATAGTTATTTCTCTGGATGTGGAGGGCATTTTGCCTTAGAAGATCATTGAGAATTTTTTTTTTTATTTTTTAAGTCCTTGCATTGCTATGAGGTTCCAAGTATACCAGAAAAGACTCTCGCATACTGTGGTTGTTGCTGTGCAAAAAGTTCTCCTCTTTTCGCTCAGCATCAGATCATATAAGCCTTTCTAGGCCTCTCTGAAATCTTCCTGTTCATCATTTTTTATAATGCAACAGTATTTCATTGCATTCATATACCATAATTTATTCAACCATTCTCCAACTGATGGGCATCCCTTTGATTTCCAGTTTTTGGTCACTACAAAGAGTGCTGCTATAAGCATTTTTGTACATGTGGAACCCTTTCCCATTTTTATGATCTCTTGGGGATAAAATCCTAGAAGTGATATTGCTGAGTCAAAGGGTATGCACATCTTTGTAGTCCTTTGGGCATAGTTCCAAATTTCTCTCCAGAATGGCTGGATGAGTTCACAGCTCCACCAACAATGAATTAGTGTTCCAACTCTCCCACATCTTCTCCAACAATTATCATCTTCCTGTTCTGTCATGACAGGTGTGATGTGTTACCTCAGAGTTGTTTTGATTTGCATCTCTCTAATCAAAAGTGATTTAGAGCATTTTTTCATATGATTATAGATATCTTTAATTTCTTTCTCTGAAAATTGCCTCTTCATAGCTTTTGATCATTTATCAATTGGGGAAGAACTTGTATTGTTGTACATTTGACTCAGTTCTCTATATATTCTAGAAATGAGGCCTTTATCCTTTAGATTAGCTATAAAAATTCTTTCCAATATACTACTTCCCTCCAAATTTTGGTTGCATTGGGCTTGGTTATGCAAAAACTTTTCAGTTTAATATAATCAAAATTATACATCTTGCACTTCATAATGATTTCTATCTCTTCTTTAGTCAAAAATTCTTCCCTTCTCCATAAATCTGATAAATATGCTATTCCTTGCTCCTCCAGTGTGTCCATAGTATCAATCTTTATACCTAGATCACATACCCATTTGAATTTTAATCTTTTGTATGGTGTCAGGCATTGGTCTATGCCTAGTTTCTGCCATACTGTTATATAGTTTTCCCAGCAATTTTTGTCAAACAATGAGTTCTTATCCCAGAAGATGGGGTCCTTGGGTTTATCAAACACGGGATTGCTATATTCATGGCCTACTGTGTCTTGAATACTTAACGTATTCCACTTGTCTTCCCTTCTGTTTCTTAGCCAGTACCAAGTGGTTTTGATAATTGCTGTTTTATAATACAATTTGAGATCTGGTAGTGCTAGGCTACCTTCCCTAGCATTTTTTTTTTCATTAGTCCCTTTGATATTCTGGACCTTTTGTTCTTCCAGATGAATTTTGATACTATTTCATCCATCTCTAGATAATAATTATCTGATAGTTTAATTGGTATGGCACTAAATAAGTAAATTAATTTAGGTAAAATTGTCATTTTTTGTTATATTGGTTCAGCCTATCCATAAGCAACTGATGTTTTTCTACTTACTTAGATCTGACTTTATTTGCGTAAAAAGTGTCTTGTAATTGTGTTCATATAGTCCCTGGGTTTATTTTGGCAGATAAACTCCCAAATATTTTAGAGTGTCTACTCTAGCTTTAAATAGAATTTTTCTTTCTATCTCTTGCTGTTGGACTTTGTTACTAATATATAGAAATGCAGAAGATTTGTGTGGCTTTATTTTGTAACCTGCAACTTTGCCAAAGTTGTTTATTATTTCAAGTAGTTTTTTACTTGAATCTCTGGGACTCTCTAAGTATATCATCATATCATCTGCAAAGAGTGATAACTTAGTTTCTTCTTTGCCTCTTCTTATTCCTTCAATTTCTTCGTCTTGTCTAATTACTACCGCTAACATTTCTAGTACCATATTGAATAATAGTGGTGATAATGGATATCTTTGTTCCATCCCTGATCTTATTGCAAATGCATCTAGCTCATCACTATTGTATATAACGATTGCAGAAGGTTTTAGGTAGATACTGCTTATTATTTTATGAAAAGTTCCCTTTATTTC
Organism: Bettongia penicillata ogilbyi; assembly: GCA_023548195.1. Lineage (NCBI taxonomy): Eukaryota > Metazoa > Chordata > Mammalia > Diprotodontia > Potoroidae > Bettongia > Bettongia penicillata. The sequence continues at coordinate 21,221,877 of JAJHZJ010000453.1, forward strand.
TATGTTCTCCAGCACTTTTAATAGGAATAGGTGTTGTATTTTGTCGAAAGCTTTTTCTGCCTCTGTTGTTGATATGATCGATAATGCTAATAGTTTTCCTAATACTGAACCAGGCCTATGTTCCTGGTATGAATCCTACCTGATCATAATGTATTATTCTTGTGATAAGATCCTGTATTCCTTTTGCTAAAATCTTTTAAAGTTTTTGCATCTTTATTCACTAGAGAAATTGGTCTATAATTTTCTTTCTCTGTTTTGTTTCTTCCTGGTTTAGGTATCAAAACCATATCTGTATCATAAAAAGAATTTGGGAGGACTCCTTCTTCTCCAATTTTCAAAAATAATCTATTTAGCATGTGAATTAACTGTTCTTTAATTGTTTGATAGAATTCACTTGTAAATCCATCTGGCCCTGGAGATTTTTTCCCAGGGAGTTCATTGATGACTTGTTCAATTTCTTTTTCTGAGATGAGGTTGTTTAAGTATTCAACTTCTTCTGCTAATCTGGGCAATTTATATATTTTTTAAAATAATCATCCATCTTATTTAGATTGTTGAATTTATGGGCATAAAGTTGGGCAAAGTAATTTCTAATTACTGTTTTAATTTCCTCCTCCTTGGAGATGAGTTCACCCCTTTCATTTTTGATATTATTAATTTGATTTTCTTCTTTATTTTTTTAATCAAATTGACCAAAGGTTCATCAATCTTATTAGTTTTTTAATAAAACTCACTATTGGTTTTATTTATTAATTCAATAATTTTCTTAATTTCCATTTTATTGATCTCTCCTTAGGTTTTCAGTATTTCTAATTTAGTATTTACTTGGGGATTTTCAGTTTGTTCTTTTTCTAACTTTTTTAGCTGTATGCCCAAGTCATTGATCTCCTCTTTTTCTATTTTATTTATGTAGGCATTCAAAGATATAAAACTTCCCCTAAGAATTGTTTTTTCAGTATCCCATAAGATTTGGCAGATTGTCTCCCTATTGTCATTCCCTTGAATGAAGTTGTTGATTGTTTCTATGATTTGTTGTTTAACCTACTCCTTCTTTAGGATTAGATTAGTTAGTTTCCAATTGATTTTTGGTTTATCTTTCCATGGCCTTTTATTACATAAATTTTTTTATTGCAGTATGATCTGAGAAGGATGCATTGACTATCTCTGCCTTTCTGCACTGGATTGTGAGGTTTTTATGGCCTAGCACATGGTCAATTTTTGTATATGTGCCATGCACTGCTGAGAAAAAGGTAATTTTTTTCTATTTCCATTCAATTTTCTCCAGAGATCTATCATATCTACCTTGTCCAGAGTTTTATTTGCCTCCTTAACCTCTTTCTTGTTTATTTTGAGGTTAAATTCATCAAGTTCAGAGACAGGGAGTTTGAGGTCCCCCACTAGTATAATTTTGCTGTCTATTTCTTCCTTCACTCCCCCAACCTCTCCTCTAAGAATTTGGATGCTGTTCCACTTGGAGCATACATGTTTAGTAATGATATTGCTTCAGTGTATATAATGCCTTTTAGCAGGATATAGCTTCCTTCCTTACCTCTTTGGATTAGATCTATTTCTGCTTTTGCTTTGTCTGAGATTAGGGATTGCTACCCCTGCTTTTCTTATATCAGCTGAAGCACAATATATTCTGCTCCAACCTTTTACCTTTACCCTATGCGTATCCCCCCATTTCATATGTGCTTCTTGTAAACAACATATTGTTGGATTATGGCTTTTAATTCATTCTGCTATCTGTCTCTGTTTTATGGGAGAGTTCATTCCATTCACATTCACAGTTATGATTACAATCTGTATTTCCTTCTATCCTCTTTCCCACTGTTTGTGCTTTTAGTTCTCCTGTTTCCCTTCCCCTCCTCAATAGTTTTCACTTTTCACCACCACCTCCTGCAGCTTTCCCTTCCTTCTTTTAGTACCTTTCCCTTTTACTCCCCTTTATCCTTATCACTTCTTCCCTCCCTTTTAGCTTCCCTTCTCCTTTCTTTCCCCTTCCCCTCCTACTGCTTATAGAGCTAATTAGGATTACATAATTAAGTTTACTCTTCCCTCCTTGAAGCAAATCAGATGAGAGTATCTCTCAAACAATGCTCATCTCCCTCGCCTCTTTCCCTCTGCTATAATTTTGTGCTTCTTCCTGGGCTGTAATTTACCATTTTCTGTTTCCTCCTTTTCACGTTCCCTGTTCCAATCCCTTTGCATGCTTAAATCATATTTTTATCATCACATAATTTATTTTACACCTGTTCCCTCTATGTATATCCTTTTTATATTTCATAATAGATGTACAATTCTCAAGATTGAAAGGTATCATCTTCCCTTATAGAGAAGTAAACAGTTTCCCCAAATTGAGTAACAAGTTTTTTGGGTTTTTTCCCCTGTTTATCTTTTTATGCCTCTCTTGAGACTTGCGTTTGAAGATCAAATTTTCTATTAAGTTCTGGCGTTTTTGTCAGGAAGTTCTGGAAATCTCCCACTTCGTTGAATGACCATCTTCTTGCCTGAAATGTTATGCTGAACTTTGTTGGGTCGTTGATCCTTGGTTGTAGTCCTAGCTCCTTTGCTTTACAAAATATCGGATTTCAATTCCTTCGATCTTTTAATGTAGAAGCTGCAAGGTCCTATGGGATCCTGACTGTAGCTCCTCAATATTTGAATGGTTTCTTTCTGGCTGCCTGTATTATTTTGTCCTTCACTTGATAGTTCTGGAATTTGGCAACAATATTTCTTGGGGTTTTGAGTTTGGGATCCCTTTCAGAGGTGAACAGTGGATTCTTTCAATGATTATTTTGCCCTGTGAATCTAGCACTTCTGGGCAGCATTCCTTGATGATTTCCTGGAAGATATCATCCAGACTCTTTTTTTCATCGTGGCTTTCTAGCAGGCCAAAAATTCTTAAATTTTCTCTCCTGGATCTACTTTCCAGGTCTGTTGTTTTTCCAATTAGATATTTTACATTTTCTTCTATCTTTTCATTCTTTAGATTTTGTTTTACTGATTCTTGCTGTCTCATAGTCATTAGTTTCTACTCGTCCAACTTTAATTTTTATCAAATTGTTTTCTTTAGTTAACTTTTTCATCTCCTTTTCCATCTGACCAATTATTCCTTTTAAGGAATTACTTTCTCCAGTTAGTTTTTTTAACTTCCTTTTCCATTTGTCCGATTTTCTCAGTTAGGTTTTGTGTTTCCTTTTCCATTTCTTCAGTTTTTCTTTTTAAAGAGGTATTCTCATCAGTGAATTCTTTTTTCCCACTTTTACAATCATTAGCCAGTTTTTCTATTTCCTTCTTCAGCTGTTCCATGAGAGCTGTTTGTATATGTGAGCAGTTCACAGTCCCTTCTGAAGGAGTTTGTTTAAGAGCTTAGGTGAGTGTTTGCTCTCACTCTACCATCTTGACTCCACCCCCCAACAATATTTTCACTCTTACTGAGCTTTCAGTACATTAAAAATTTTCCTGAGGTTCAAAATGAACCTCAAAGATGTGGGGTGGAGTCAGGTGCAGGAACCAAGTGTACCAGGTTGAGATGAAGCAGGACTGACATAAAAGCACAAAAAGAGGTGGAGCCTAACCCTATCTAAACACACACACACACATACACACACACACACACACACACACACACACTTCAGGAACTAAAGAAATAGACGTAAGTCTAATCAGTATCAACAATTATTGCAAATCTGACTCTCCTCCTAATGGACCAAGTAACTCCATAATAACAGGAAACAGTGACTCAAAGGGAAAAAAAAATGGACTGCACAAGATTTTTCAGAGTAACAAAAAGAAATGAAGCAATAGACTAGAAAAAGAAGACATTCTAGAGGAAAGATTTGGAGAGGCCTAAACAGTTTAGAAGAGAAATGGAAACCTTTACCCTAGTTGCAGACTCCCTGAAAACTTGAATAGATGAAACCAAAATCAAATCTGAGATAACAACAAACATTGAAATGAAATCAAAAAATTAAGAAAAGAAGAGAAAATTAAGAAAAAAGAAAAGAAGAATGAAAAAAGAAGTCATCTGATATCAAAAATAGCTGACCTGAAAGGAAGTCAAGGAGAAAAAAATTTATGAATCACTGGATTTCCTGAAAATCATGATTTTAAAACAAAGCCTGGAAACATCATTTTTAAAAATTATAGAGGAAAATTTGCCCAGATTTATTAGAACTTGAAGACAAAGTTAAGATAGAATGATTCTATTGAAGGAGAAGTACAACAGGCAGTCAAAAAGAAATTCACATTCCAAGGGACCCCAAGCATCAAATACGACGTAGCAATTTCCACGAACTTTAAGAATGAAGTTGAAAGCTAAGTCCTGAGCAAACTGAAACACTGAAAGTGGAAGTAGGAGGTGGGAACAGGATGGATTTCACATGAAGATAGGGATCATCTTTTGGAATTATCACTGAGGAGAAAATAATTAATATTAACTAACCAAGGAGGTTAGATAGTTTTCACTAAAAGAGATAATCAAGAATAGGATCAGACTACCATCTTTACTAAATAAATTAGTTGTCCACCAGTCTATAAACAAGATATAATCACAAAAATGGTATGTTTAAATCCCATTCATCTCTCTATAAAAATGTCATTTGTGAAAATACTTTGAAATAAGTACTGTGCATGTGTAAAATGGTATCACTTTAATAATTTAGAAGAACTTGAATTTCAATAGTAAAAATTCTACTGAGCAAGTCCAATATATTTATTTCATTAGTGTAGCGAACTTTCTCAACATAAGAAGTGACTGATGTATAGATCAAAAACTTTAAAAATAGCTGCCAAAATATGTGAAGCTAATGAGGTTGCTGACTTAATAATGATGTTCCCCATTTTTCATATTTTATCTAGTTCATCTAATAACTTCTACAACTTTTCTAACACAAATCATATCATGAAGTTTCACAGTTTATTAACTTTAACAAAGAGCTTATTTCCTGCCATACAATTATTTGGTTCTGAGTTTTCATGGCTCCATCCTGGACACTTCGAAATTTTCTAAAATACTCTTAATTTTGTCCTTAGATCAAATATTTTGTCCATTATTTTTAGTCTATTTTCATGGTCATTTGCAATAGTTGATTGCCACTAACATATGAAGTTTCGTAAATTTTTATTGAGCTACAGCTATTGAACAACCACGTAAGGGAATCATCATAATAAAAACATTTTATGTAGCCTGTGCCTAAGACTACAGGCAGCTTTCAACACAATATAATGTATGATATTTTCCCAAACACTCACAACATCCAAGAACACAAATACCACCAAACAAGGAAAATCACCTAGGTAACTAGATGCCCTAAAGATCTGCTTCTTTGCCAAAGAGGACTCCATTTTAATTTTCTTCCTGTCAACATACTTAGTTGAATAGCCACAGGAAGGGCCAGTTTAAGAATATTACTCTTGAGTGGCTGACACCTTTCTTTAGAGCTTTTAGCAGCTTCAATTTTTTTTTTTTCAGAGAACTGTATTCAGTTCTCTCACTATTCGATTATGGTTTCTCACACAGGGACCTAATCTTAGCAAAAATTATATTTGGCTCTGTGCTAGCAGAAGTAGTCTCTTCTTTAGTTGAATCAATCTTTTTTTAACTGAATCAATAATATGTCACAAGGATCCACCATGGAAATGAAAATTCCTTTTTTCTTCACATGTAGGCAATTAATTTTATCTGTATTTATCATCTTGTGAATTGCCAAAAAGAAACAATCTCAAGTTGTTCTAGAAAAACAATAAAACAAACAAAAACACTCCTTACTTTCCTTTGCTTTTTCAAAAATTACAAAGGTTTAACTTATGAATCAGGACAAATAGGTGGCACATTGGATAGAGTTCTGGGTCTCGATTTGAGAACTCTCACCTTCATGAGTTCAAATCTGGCCTCAGACACAAACTCACTGTGTGACCCTGGGGAAGTCACTTAATTCCTCTTACCACAATAAAGGAGATAAATGAGCTGAGCGATGAGCTAGAAAAGGAAAAGGAAATGGCAAACTACTCCAGTGTCTTTGCCAAGAAAGCCCTAAATGAGGTCACTAAAAATTGAACACTACTAAAAACCTACTGAACAGCAAGCTATGGAATCATGACTAGTCTGAAATGGAAAACTGAAAGGTTGTTCTCTGTCTATATCTGTATTTGTGCCATATTATTCACATGTCTTCTGTTTTAAATTCCATTTTCTCAACTGTGATTATGCATAATTGCTCACCTTACCAAATTTCTTAAGATGTAATCTAGGAGTAATATTTCAACTTTGTAATCTATAAGAATTACAAACTTTGCCTTTGCTCTATTCCTGTTGGCATGGGATGGAATCTTCCTTCAATCACTCTTTTTTTGCCTTACTTATGTTGATATCTTATAAGTGATGGTATTTTAAACATGTTAAGATGTATTTTTAATTTCTCCCTGTTCTTCTCTTCTAGTGATTCTTTTTCTCATCTCTTCAAATGACTAAATTACAAACAAAGTATTATGTTAGTGGAAGATTATGCAGGAACAAAGGAAGAGGTAAATAATGCTGTTAGCATAAAATTAGAAGTAAGAAACATCGCATTATGCCTTTAATTACAATCACTGATAACTTTTTTAAATTGCTAGGAGTTTATATTTTCTCAAGATTCAGTTAATCATGGAATCCTATACTTGGATTAATGAAGATTCAGAATTTGATACCTGCCTCTGAAATTTTCTAGCTATTTACTGTTGTCCCTAGAATGGTCACTTGACCATTTTCAGTCTCAATTCCCTAATCTGCAAAACGAAAGAGTTAAGCCTTAAGGGTCTTATGAGGCCCCTTCCAACTCTAAATTTATGATCATTTTACCTATCTTAAATAATGAGACAGTGACAGGTCTACTTCCAAATGAAACAGCTAAGTTGCAGTGAAAATGATATTATAACTATGACTATAAGATTTTCTAATGGACTTTGTTAGCAAAATCTATGCAAAATTTGAAATAAACTTCCCTAAACTATTCCCTAAACATTCTTCTGATGATTAAAAAGAAAATTGCAAGCAATAAATATATTCTTAACTAAAAAACAATATAATAGCTAACATTTATATATGGCTTATTATTTGCTAAGCACTTAACAGTTATTATTTCATTTGATCTGTGGATGTAGGTACATTTTACAGATGAGGAAAATGTGGTGAACAGAGATTGAGTAACTTGTCTAGGGTAAGACAGCCTAGTGTCTGATACCAGTTGAACTCAGGTCTTCCTGACTCCAGGCCCAGCACTCTAACCATTGTGCAACCCAACTGCCCAAATAACATAATGCCAGATATAAAATGAAAACTAACATTTGTTCCTATATCAAATGGACCTCTTCTAAATATTCTGTAACACAGTCTTCTTTTCACACTTCAAACTGTTTAGTTCATTTTCAACAATTCAGGATCACATGTGATCTGTCGTTGTCCTATGAATTAGAATTTCATTTCCACTCTAATCAGGCAAAAACAACAAATATAGTCAATGAGAAGGATTGACAGGGTTGGATAACCTGCAGCCTTGAGGCCATTATTATATTTCACATATAAAACATTTTATTTTTTTTAATTCTACTTTTGAAATTTCTACTTTGAAAAAGCAATGAACAATCATTATTATTAACATGTCTTGTTTTTTTCTCCACCATTTCTACAGCATTGGTCATAATCTCTGTAATGAAAATTTGTCAAGTTCTAAGATGGAGCAGCTTTTCCATTGTTTGCTTATATACAATCTTAATTTCTGTCTCCTATTATTTTGTTGGGTAGTTTAGTATAGTCTCCCATTTTATTTATGTTTCATAATGATTTCAGATATAACCCCTGAGATTAATAATATAATCTCTTTTTTAAGATTTCAGATCTGTTATCTGGGTTATTGAAAATCATCTTAACAAGTAATATATGTCAAGATAATAGGGCTTCATGACCTCCTTTTTAATATAATCCAATAACCTTTGCTTTGTCCTCTGCTAAGCACTTCTTACTAAGACAGGGTTTATTTTGGGATTTTTTAAAAGGTATTCAGTATTTTCCTTTGTAAATCTAGCAGTTAAAATTTTTTTGCAAACATTCATCCATTTCCCTTGGATTATCAGATTTTCTAGTAGATACATAGTCAAAATAACTCTTAATCATTGCTTTAATTTCTTCTTCATTGGTGTTGCACTTACCATTTTCATTTTGATTCTGGTAATTTGATTTTCTTTCTTTTTTAAATCAAATTAATGGTTTATCTGCTTGATTATTTTTTTCTTATAAAATCAGACTAGTTTTATTTATTCATTTATTTTTAATTTTCTATTGTATTAATTCAATATCCAGGATTTCCATTTTGGTGTTTAACTGGGGATTTCTAATTTGTATTTTTCCCTAGTTTTTTTCATTGCATGTGAAATTCATTGATATGCTCCTTTTCTCTTTTACTGTTGTCCATATTTAGAGATATCAAATTGCCCCTAAGTATTGTTTTATGCATCACACAAATTATGGACTGCTGTGTCATTGTTGCAATTCTCTTTCATGTAATTTTGTTTCTATGATTTGTTATTTGATTCACTCTTTCTTTAGGATTAGATTATTTAGTTTCCAATTAATCTTTAATCTATACTTCCATGAAGCCTTATTAAATATATTTTATTTTATTGCATTCTTATAAGAGTACATCTAATGTTTATGCTTTTCTGCATTTGGTAACGAAGTTTATATACCCTAAGACATGGTAAATTATTTTTGAAGGTACAGTGTACAGTTGAGCAAAAAGGTACAATCCCTTCTTTTCTCATTCAGTTTTCTCCAGAGGACTATCACATCTTACTTTTCTAGGATTTATAAATCTTAATTTATTTCCTTTTCATTTGTCACTCGATTTATCTAGCTCTGAGAGAGGAAAGTTGAGGTTCCCGTGCCACCAGCATAGTTTTACTATCTATTTCCTCCCGTAATTCAATTAACATTTCCCTTAAGAATTTGGAAACTCTGCCATATGATGTGAATATATATATATATATATGTATGTATGTATGTATTCACATACATGTGTATACATATATGTATGTGCACACATACATATGTGTATATTATGCGCATGTGTATACATATGTCATTGATATGACTTCATTGTCTACAGTTTCTTTTAGTAAGATGCAGTTTCCCTGTTTATTTCTTTTAAATAGATTTTTTTTGCTTTCTCTGCAATCCTTATTTCTACTCCCAGCTTTTTTTCTACTTCAGCTGAAGCATAATAGATTGTGTTAAATCAGCTTATGTTAACTCTGTGTGTGCGTCTTTCTGTTGCAAGTGTGTTTCTTATAAATTGCGTATTATTGGATTCTGATTTCTAATCCATTGTGCTAACTGCTTTCATTCCATGGGTAAGTTCATCCCATTCAACAGTAATGATTACTATCTGTGCATTTCCCTCCATCCTGTTTTCTTCTGTTTATCCCTCTCTCTCATTTCTTATCTTGTCCTTCCTCTAAAATCTGTTTTCCTTCTGACCACTGCGTTCTTTTATAATGCTTAACCTTTCTCTTATCCCCTTTCTCTCCTACTTTCCTATTGAGAAGATGGATTTCTTTTACCAATTGAATGTATGTATAAGCATGCATATGTATGTATACATACATATGTGTATATATATATATATATATATATGTAGTGTATATAAAATATATGTATTTTCCTGTAGGAACCAATTTAAATGTGAGTGAGCTTCAAGCATTGCTTGACACTCCCCCAATTTCCCCCTCCGTTGCTAAAGTTCCTCTCTATGTGCCTCTTCTATTTGAAAAAATTTTCCCCATACTACTTCTGCCTTCCCCCTTCTCCCAGGGCATCCCTCTTTCTTACTTTCCATTTTTTTATGACATCCTAACATGAACAACTTACTTCTGCACCTCCTTTTTATATAGAATCTTTCTAACTGCCCCAATAGTAGTAATACTAGATTTATCATCTTCCCATATAGAAAGGTAAACTGTTTAACCTTATAGAGGTCCTTATGATTTCCCTTCCATGTTTATCTTTTATATACCTCTTTTATATATTTGAAAGTCAAATTGTTTTATTGAACTTGAGAATTTTCATCAGAATAGTTCAACATCCTCTATTTCATTAAATATCAAATTTCTCTTGAAGAATTATACTGTTTTGCTGGGTAGATTATTCTTGGTTATAATCCCAGCTTTTTTGCCTTCTGATAATATTATATTCTAAATCCTCAGCTCCTTTATTGTGATAGCTATTAAATCATGTGTGATTCTAACTGTAACTCCATGGTATTTGTTGCTGTGTTTCTTTTTCTGGCTACTTGAAATATTTTCTCTGTGATGTGTGACCTGTGGAATTTGACTAGAATATTCCTAGGAGTTTTCATTTTGGGATCTTGTTTATGAGGTGATTGATAGACTCTTTCAATTTCAATTTTACCTTCTGGTTCTAGCTTGTTGGGGTAGTTTTCCTTAATACTTCTTGAAATATGATGTTGAGGTTCTTTCTCTCATCATGATTTTCAGGTAGTCCTTGATCCCTTGTGATCAAAAGTGATACTGCCCCTCATGGCTTTTGTTCCCTCTTGACTGAAAGTGCTCCCCTGTACCTTTGAACTATGATCCAGATGTGGGTATAGGTAATGGAGTTGATAAACATTATCTGATCTTACATCCAGTACTTGCATAGAGATCCCCTGAAATCTCTTCCTAACCAGTTGCCAGGTCTCCTTACCATCTCTAGGCTGGGAACTCCGGAGGCTGCTACTGTTTCTGTCATCACCACTTAGTTCCTTATTTCCTTCATGGGGGCTTCAGATAACCAGTCTCCACTTCCATTTCTCCCTTTCTAACCTTTTAAGTGGTCTTGGACTACCTCACTCTGACCTTTTACTGTCTTTGTCACACCAGAATTCAGACACTATTTTAAGTTTTTTTGGAAGTGGATTTTCAGAGAGGTCAGCTGAGTTCTTTCTATACTCCACCACCTTAACTCTACTACCAGAATTTGGGTGATGAAATATTATTGCTCAGTAAGAAATAATAAAATTAAAGGTTTCAGAACAAATTAGGAAGACGTCTATGGCTTGATACAGCATGAAGAGAATACATTCAAGAAAACAATTTATATCACTACATTTTATATAACTATAACATATGACTATATACAAAATTATGTACTACATATTAAATAGAAAATAATACATACTATAATACTATATTATATACTATATACAATGCAATATATACAGCACTATACAATATATACTACAAAAACAATAGAAAATAGTACATACCACATACTAAATGGAAAAGCCACTTTGAAAGATATAAAAATACTGATTAATGCAATGGATGATCATGACTTGAAAGGACCTCCTGATAGAAGGGTATGAATTTAAAATGTCAAATGAGATATGTACTTTGAGATATGGTCATGCAGGAAATTATTATAAGGGTTTTATAGTAGAAGAAAGTAGAAGAAGAAGGGGGAAAAATTCTTGTGAATTGGGAAAAATAAAAAACTGAATACCAAGTCAGTGGAGGGAGACACAGAAGTAATATTATTAAGGACACATATTGCAGATTAACTGTACATGAGAAAACTGATGAAAAATCCAATAAATAGATCACAAAGTTAAAACAGAAGAATCACATAGTAGCCAAAGGGGCTACTATAATGGATGTCTGTGGGAATATTCCTTTTAGCCAAAAGCAGAATAACTAATAAATCACTGGGTTTCTTAATGATAATTTCATTCCTCAAAGGATGGAGGAAATCAATGCTATTCCAAAACTGATGCTAACCATGAAGAAAGAAGCAATCGCTGAAAAAGAAAATATGGTAATTTGAGAATAAAGAGACCTCTAATACATGTATCAGCTTGAGGTATGTAAATACATAAGTTATAATTCTTTTTGTTTCTATGGGAAACAGACTCAGAGAAAGCATTCATCATCCTTCATCTGGAAAATATGAGGGGTGAAAGGTGACCTAGATATTGTTTAATTACATATCCAGTGATAAACTGTATGTGACATTGGTGGTGTCCGCTGAATCAGATTAAAATTTAATTAGGAAATATTTAACCAAATAAATAAAAACACAATATCACACAGATAATGTTAATTTTCATTTTTCTGATTCAACATATGACCCATGGTGATCCATTTCTATTAGAATTTGTTAGGAGAACACTAAACCACAATGCCTCTGATACTATCAGAAAGGAGGAAAACTAAGCATGGTGTGACATAAATATAGAATTTGGGAGTAAACTTTAAAGATTCAAGAGAAAGGATACATAGATTTATAAGACTTAAAATTCTGTAGGGAAATTTAAGTCAAGGGTGGATGAAAAACTGTCAACAATGAAATTTTGAGGAAGCAAAGAAAATAATTTGCCATTATGGGAAAAGGAAGAGAGTGGGGAGATTGCATAAAATATCTGTTGGCATAGGGACATCAATCAACACGGACTGGTACAACATCTTTAAAAGATGGAAGCAAGAGTAAGTGATGCGGTAAATCAAAAGCATGAAACTGTATTTTAAGAATAGAATCTTAGATGTTAAATCCCGACATGAGCTAGGGACATTGGATAAGAATAACCAAGATTAGACTGTTTTCTTTAGTTATACTGAGGAAAGAAATACAAGTAGGGATAGGACTGCTATTTGACATGGAGGAAAGTTTGATAATGGACAACACAGAAAAGGTCTAAGAACTAAATTCTCACTTCACTCTTTTTTCTCTGCTGTGAAGAATGGTCTTTGGATGAGAAAAAAGAGAGCAGAAATGTTTAACAAGTGAATTGAAACAAGAGATACTGAGGAGATAATTTAAGAAAAACTAATTGCGATATGTGTATGCTTATGTATATATATATATATGAGTAAACACATCCACATATATGTATATACTATCTATAAGTACTTATATATGTAACTATATATAAATATAAACCCATATACATACACATAGAGAGAAAGAGAGAGAGAGAGAGAATGAGAATATATAGCTCAACTAGCAGATGTGATTGTTAAATCAAAATGACATTTAAAAAAATCACTAAAAACAAGAAGAGTGTTATAGGCTAAGAAGACAGAAAATATCATAATTTCTTTTATTTTTTAAAGACAAAGAACAGAGCACACATATAGGTCAATTAGCTTGATAGCACTTCTTTGCGAAACAATAGAACTGCAGGATTTTAGGTGGAAGGAATCTTTTAGGCCAATTCATATAAGCAAAAAAATACTAATATTAACATATCCACCATAACATACCCTCAACAAAAGATTATATAATTTTATCAAAGGTCTGTGGAAATTTAGAGTAGGAAATGTTGATTACCAAGATTCAGAAGAGCTTTATAAAAAACAGGCCAAGTCAAGAAGACCTCATCTCAGTTACATTTTTTGCACAGTAAAAAATTTCCAGAGATTAGGAATGCTGTAGATAGATATAATTTACCTAGATTTTAGCATCACAATTAAAAATCTCATCCTTTTCAACAAGATATCATTTCAATGATAGTACAATCATGTGGGATTGGAACCAATGAACTGTTTCAGTCAACTCTGAGAGATGACTCTAGTGAAGAGGCCTTATATCTATCTGTGACTTCAGTAGACTCAGTACTGTTCAACATTTTTATCAGTGACTTCAGTGAATGGATAGATGATATGTTATCCTAATTAGAGATGACACAAACTAGAAAAAATAGCAAATACACAGATGTCATCCAATTTACTTACTCTCTGGATCCCAGCTTTCCCATCTTTAAAATGAGATTGTTGGACTAGATATTCTGCAAGGGTTCTTTTTTGGCAATTGAGCTATTATTTATAACACTAAGAGAATAACCTTTGGGAATTCAGAGTCATCATTATTCCAAAAAGAAGTTTCAAAGTAAACGTGTAATGGAAAAAAAAATTTGGAAAATTCCAGTGGGGGTGGGGAGCATAAATCTGAATCTTACTAATTAATTGTTACTTAAGAAATTGAGCACCTCAGCTTAAAAAGGATCAAACTGTGAACGAGGAAATAAGGCAAGGTCTCAGGCATTAAGGGATAAGACAGGGGACTGACTTGTAGAACCTGAGTACAAAGTCACAGTATACTATCAGTAAAATGCTGAGACAAGATTTCCTGACCAAGAACTCCTTTCATTTCTACACCTAAGTAATGAAATCAGTTTCCAAGAAAGGAATGGAGTTGAACATATAGGTTGTAACAGTAAGCACCCCAACATACACATAGGGGCTTGCTATCACAGGTTCCTAGATCTGCAATCATAAAAGGAAAGGCAACTTTCGAGGAGTTAATAATCACTTTAGTCAAACACATGTACCATTCCTTTAACCAAGCAGATATATAATTCACCTAGTTTGGGGGGTCAGCACCCCAAACTTCAAAGAAATTACAGATAAATCAAAGATCAACGGACATGCCTTCCTCTGCCTGAAATCAACAGACAGTTGGACCCTAACTGTCTGACCATAGTTACCAGATAGGGAAGCACTGACATTGGCTTTTCAAAGTCAGGGGACTCCTTAAAGTGGCTTCCCAGAGTCCTCATCTGGCACTCAAACCTTCTTACAATAACTAAGCCCCAAAGCAAGACCTCAACTCAGAGTATTTATACCTTTTTTAAAGCCAGAGGGTATCACAACCCTCGAGATCCAGTGCCTCATTAGTAAAAGACTTGAGTTTTCCTACAAATCTTCCCTAATCAAATTCCCCTTAATGGGCAGGTCCATAAATGGGTGGGGGAAGATCTTTAATCATGTTAGAATAATTAACAACACAAATAGATATATATATAGATATATATGTTACATATATATACATACATATATATATATATACTGTTCCTAGTTAAAGAAATTCTTATTTCTATACTTTACTCCTTTTAAAAACTCTTGATTGATCAGAAGCACTTGATTGTACTAAAACAAAAACAGCAAAAGATACTATTTTGATTTCTATCACATGGTCAGAGACAAAGTAGCACCAGGTACAAAAGTCCTAATAATGCAGAACACAGCCAATGAAATAATTTCATATAAGCAATTTTTCTCTAAAATATTTTGTATTTTAAGGGTTCTAGATGTCATAGCAGAATTACATGATCAATAAAGAGTAGAACATGCATTTTACCTGAGACTTTTATGCAAATGGATTATACATTGAAGTTTCCTTGATGCTACAGAGATAGATTATCTCCAAAGTGATACATACACTATAGTCATTATACTATTTATCACATAGTTACAATGTCTGGCAAGTGGGTACCTAAGCAAGTCTTGAATTGAATTTGAATCTCTCTAATCTGTCCACACCTATATTGGATTCTTTGAGAATATCAAGCTTACTATGTACCAATCATTGTGCTAATCACTGGGGATACAAATAGAAATAAAGTGCTATAGTCCCTGATCTCAGAGAGCTCATATGATAAACTAGAAGAAGATAGCAGATATAGGATTGTCCAGATGCCTATGAGATGGCAAAGCCTTGTCATTCCTACAGACATGTGACACTATGGATGGCACACCTACATGTCTAGTAGGCAAAGTGTCACAATGGAAAGCCAGTTCTGTTATATGTGAAGTATAAAACATATGATTCTTACAATTCAGGTGTCTACCAAGGGTTTGGGGAAAACCACAAAATGCCAACTAAACAAAATTAAATAACTAAAGAAGGAGAAAAGAAAAAGAAACAGCACTGTTGGGCATGATACTCCTACAAATTCATACTCGCCAAATGTAATTTTCAGAAATGAATATGCTTAGGTACTGCATTTATGTGTCAAGCTGAGAGATGCATATTTGCAGCCATTCTGCAAAACCTGGATGATCACTTGGCAAAGGCCTGCAGAAAACTCTGTGATTGGCATTAGAGTATTCTTCCTTAGTATCTAATTTTTCATCTCTGTCAGGCTAAGTGAAGGAAGTCTATAAATACAGCTTTAATTAACAGCAATGTTGCAGATGTGCAAAGCTGTGTCCTAGGTTTATTTAATCCGCCAGTCTTTTCATAAAGAAGTTTGTTTTTCCCAGGGGGGGTCAAAATTAATTAGTATCCTTACAATTTATTTAACAGCCCATTGTCTACAAGATGCCTAAACAAGTACATGGAGACTTAGTGGTGCATCAAGAATGATATAAGCAGAGCTGCTTTGAAAAGAACAATCTACAAAATTACACTGTCTCTGACACAGCTAACAATTAAAGTAGAGGATAATAAGTTTTTCTATCAAACTATTCTTATTTGTCTGCAGAATGGCATTGTTTATTACAGTAACAATAGCAATGAAAAGATTTGACCCATTCACATTGTCCGTTTTATTAGATTTTTGCTTCCTGGATCTCAGCATTCACCTTTAGTTTTTACTTTATTTTTATAAACATTTCTATAGGTCTACTAAATGTTATACATATATTGTTTCATTTGATCCTCACAATAGCGCTCTAAGAAAGGTGCTACTGTCTTTCTCATTTTACATTTAGTATATAAAGGAAAGAGATAATTTCCTTTAAAAAAATTAAGGCGTTCTCAAAATTGGTTCCTTGAAAGGGTCACTTCAGCAGGTCTATCTAAACAATAACATCATTGTGGAATTTATTCCTCAGGAGCAAAAGCTAAATAAAATTGTAGAATGGGATTATAACCATATCATAAGAAAAGATACATATGAATAATATCAAAAAAATGGGAAGAATTCACCTTGCTACAACTGAAGTAAAAGAACCAAGAAAGAGTGAGTGAATGAATTCACTTTGCTAAATCCGAGAGTGTGTGTATGTGTATGTGTGTGAGTGTGTGTGTATGAGCGCATTTGTGCACACATAACAGTCTCTCAAGGTACTCACACATTAGTAGGAAAAGATAATTTATATAGAAGATTTCAGCCATAAGTAAGATAGAGTCAGTGGTTTTTAAAATATGTTTTCTAAGTAAATGATGGCACGTTTTCTTAAATGCCATTTCTAGTGATAAAATCATCTCTCCTGATTCATTTGAAAGTGCCATAGACTTAGCAAGAGACACAAAAGGCCATGAGAACTGTGATTAATGCTGAGACCTCTATGGACTTCAGAAGGTTGATACTGAAGCATTCTCCTGTCTGCTACAAGATGATGTAATATATGTGTAGAATGAAGCAAATAGAGTCTTAAATAGCCAATGAAAGCATCTGAATTCATCGATCAATCAATAAGCATTCTGGAAGCTAGTTGGCACACTGGACTAGAGGGAGGGGCTTGAAGTTAGAAGACCTGAGATATTTACAATCTATGTAACCCATGTAATCATGGACTAGTCTAAGGGTGGGGAACCTGTGGCCTCAAAACCACATGTGGCCCTCTTGGTCCTCAAGTGCAGCCCTCTAATCCTAACTTTAAAGGGCTGTACTTGAGGGTCTTGAGGGCCATACGTGGCCTCAAGGTTGCAGGTTCTCCACCCCTGGACTAGTCATTTTATCCAAGAGCTTTCATTTCTTTGCTTACAATATAAGCAGTTTGGACTCAATGGCCTCTAAGGTCACTGTCAGCTCTAAATCTTTGGACCTATGATCATTGTGTAACTACCTGCTAAGCACCAGAAAGGGTGATATAATGTGGGGATATAAGGATAAGAGGGAAATAACACATTATAATAAGGAATCCTTTTGTATAGATAGGGGACAAAATGTCTACTGAGGGCCCTTCCAACAATGAAATTCTGTGATTTTGTTACAATCCCTTTTCCTAAGGAGATTATAATATCACTGGAAAAGACAAGATGAACACACATACACACACATGTATACATATATATATATATATATATATATATATGATTTGGGAAAATTAGGAAGGACTTAGAACATGTCTTCTGTTTCAAAAAAAGGTTCTACCAGAGCAAGAAGGGAAAGGTGGGGCCGGGAAGTGAATGGGATTAGAAAATTACATTTAAAAATTTCTTTCTTTAAAAAAATGAAAATGATCTCATTGATCTCTATTGATCAATCTTGTTACATTTTAATTCAATAAACATTCATTAATTATCAACACTGTGCCAGACTTTAGGCTAAACGTTACAGATACAAAAGATGTACACAAAACTGGCCCCAAACATGAGAGGTTTATATTCCATATTACCTCAAATGATATTGCCATAGGTCTAATTTTTATTTTTAAATTCAGACTTCTATTCAAAAAGAATCAAGGATTTCATCAATTCATATGATATTCCTTCAGTCAAAACAAGACAGACCCTCTCTCTACTTTAGTAGACTATCTTCATCACTTGATATGGCAATACATCACTTGTTGGTCATACTTCCAGCAATGAACCTCCTTAGTGAGTTATGCAGGTGTTAGATGAACATCCAGTTTGTTTCTAGACATATGTTTGAAGTTGTGCCAACAACATAGGATCTGCCAGAGCTTGTGGGGGCATTTGGCTCTAGGTCACTTTCATATTATCAAAAAGTGTTGGATGAAGACTTCATCAGCTATTTGCTCTACCATTAAAATATGTACGAATCTATGAATGTATATGTGAGGAAAAAGAGAGTAGGAGAGTGTGATGTAGAAAGACAAAGAAGAAGGGAGATGTGTAGATATGAACATAGATATATGTACAATTAAAAAATACAGATATCAATTTATCAAAAGAGGTAGTATGACAGAACAGAGAAATAGCAGGCTTTGGAGACAATATGTCCTGGGTTCAAGTCTCACCTCTGATATGTCTTGTCTGTGTACCTGTGGGCAAGTAATTTAAGCCTCTCAATGGACATAAACAGTTCAGTCAGAATGTATAAATAGCAAAGGTGTATATGAGTAACAGGAGTTCCTCACCGGAAACCTTCTAGCCCAATGAAATCACAGGCTTACTGAGGGAAGGGGGGTGGGGGTGGGGGCAAGTTACCACAGGACCAGAGATGCAGAGCTGAACAGGACATGAAAAGTTTTCTAGCCCAATCCTTTCATTTTGGAAATGACTAGAGGTTGAATGACTTGCCCATGACCATACAGACAGTAATAGAAGAGGTAGAATGTGAACCTACACCCCTTTTCAATCCAGTGCTCTTTTCTCTCTACCACAGTGCCTGCTTCAATCTCTCTCTCCTTTCTCCTTTATTTTACTGGACCCTTCAGGTTCTAAATCTGCAATTCTATCAGAAGATTACAAACCTTTCTGAACTTCATTTTTCTCACTTATGAAATAAATAGCTAGGAAAGATTCAAAGGCCTCCAAGGTGCCTTCCACGTCTAAATCAGTGATTTATGTATCTCTACACCTACCTCCTACTTTGGAACAGGATACCATAGGTCACCAGACCAACTCAAGATGTTCGAATTGCTATGCAAAAAATAATAAGGATTATTCTAGCACGTTTTTGAGTAATCAGAATTTGGACGAAAAATACTTGGTAAATAGCCTCAAAGTTTAGGTCTATGGATATTAATTTTTATATAAAGATCTAGAACTACTTTATGAGTGATTATATATTTATTTTTATATAATTTCTATAAAATATAAAGATTTTTAATAGTTGAAAATGAAATTAGACTTTGTCTAAACTTTCTAATGTAAAAGAATAAGAAGAAATATGACAAATTACTATAAAACAATAATATTTATAGTGGTACCAAAGAGAAGGAGGAGAAGAAAAAACGTTTGGGTCTCAGTAATCTCATCTGTAAAATTGAAGAGTCAGAGAGTCCCTCAGGTTCCTCCCTGCTCAAATCATAAGGAAGAAATATAGACATATGCATTCTCTGGCAAGGAGGGAAGGGGAAATTTGGGCATCATGAAACTAATCGACTTATGCCATTGCAATTATATTTTAACCTTGTGGGTCAACTGAGCAAAGATAATTTCAAAGGCCTCTTACCTGGAGTGTGATCAGTATCACGACTCTCTGTTTTTGAAGGAAGCCTGTTGCCAACGCTCCAGTCTAAATCATCTCGAGTATCTTGAGTAAGGTGACAGGCTGATGTCCAGTTGTGGGGAGCATTTTCAAAATTACAGCTTCCTGGGATGCTGGTATATGAACCTAAGAGCAAAAGAATACTGAGCTGAGTCCTTTGGAGAAAATGACTTCTTGAGGGTCCCAGAGAATAGAAACATCTCCATCTCTTCACAATGGAGAATGAAGAGGGATTATTAGGGTAGAACTGTCAAAAATTGGATACATGGCAACCGTGGTCTCTATATGAGATGTTTTTGCTTGTCTTTGTTAAAAAGGAGGAGAATATTTCCAGAAATGACTGTGATACAACAACATATAACTATAATATGTATGTGTGTATACACATGTGTGCATATATACAGTGTTTGCATGTATGTGCACATGTATGTATATGTATGCAGATACATAGATAAGTCCTACCCAGATCCTCTACTGGATTTCATATTCTCCAGAAAATCATTATCCTGTAAAATGTCATGAGCTCTAAATTCACATTCATCACTGCCTATGCCTCAGGTTCCTCCTTCCCCTTGGATTGGAGAGGGTGGAGGGTACCCTTCCATGAGCTCCTCCCAGATACCTTCCTTTAAAGAGTCCGCCCAGGGAATCCTCATTATTCCCCACCTGACTGAAAGGCTTCATCATGTCCCTCCTTTCAAAGCAGGCTCTGCCCTCATTAGAACGTGAACAGCTTGAGGACTGTCTTTTTGCCTTTTGCTGTGTTCTTGGTGCTTAATACAGGATTTGGCGCATAGTGGATGTTTAATTAATGCCAAGTGACTGATTACACAATTACAGAAACACATATATGCACATATATTACTTTATTATGTAATATTATGCATAGGGAATATGAAACAAAAACTAATACATCTAAAAATTTAAAAATTCCAATTCATCATAAACTACAAAGACTTTAAAGAACTTTTATCTTTTAGTAATCATAGAGTTACTTCTAATTTTACCTTCATTTTTGTTATCATGACATTTTTTTAAGCCCTGTACTAGGTGCCTCCCAAATCTTTAGTAGCTTTAACTTTTGGGACACTTTATGTATGTGCGTGTGTGTGCGTGTGTGTGTGTGTGTGTGTGTGTGTGTGTGTTAAGAGAGCTGTTATTCATGAATCCCTGATGCAAAAGTTATTAAGTAACATAGACAAAAAGATTTATTTGGTGAATTCATCAACATAAATCAACAGAGATTTTCTTTGGTTTTCTACATTTTAAAAAGATGTGGCTTTTGCTTGATTGATTTCCCACACCTCTAGGCTGATGTAGAGACTTAAATAGAAACTTTCTGTATCTTGGGCAAATCTAGGTGAGGGCAACAAGGATGGCAGACAGCTTGTGACAACTCATATTTGTAGGCAGTTAGACTTGCGAAAGTGGAAGTGGAAAGACAAGATAGTCAAGAAGGATGAAGTTGGAGAGGAGAAGATGACTGAGGTTGGTAACTTATTGGGGAGAGAAGGTGATATAAATGTACCTTTATGACAGTAGCAAGAATCTAGATCAACATGAAAGGAGGTGAGGCTTTTATGAGCCATGGTGCTAGAGTGAGGGTGTGCAAATGACTTCAGAGATGAATCCTGACTCCGCCTCTTGTACTTGTATATTGGGGTGTGAAAGAAAGGAGATTCCAACCTTGGAGGAGGTTTTAAGAGATATGGCATCATCAAAGGTTAGCCAAGTTCCAGGGAATCATCACAGATACAGAAAATGGGATAAGGATAGTAGAAACACCATTGGATTCAGAGGCAGATGACAGAGGTTCAAATTCTGCCTTGAGCTCTTAATAGAAGTATAATCTTGGACAAATAACTTAAATGCTTTAGATCTCCACTTTCTCATCTATGAAATAAGGAGATTGGATCAGAGTACTTCTAAGGTCATTTCTTACTCTAAATCTCTGACTCAGTGATATCACATGGCTGACCTGGGAAAGTCATTGAATCCCTCCTGCCTTTAATTACCTCATCTTTTAAATGAGAGAATTAGACTCAGGTCTAAACTATTTTTTCTATAATTATGGGGTCCTGGCCTTGTAACCTGGAGAAAGTCATGGAACCTACCTGGGCCTCGATTTCTTTATGTGCAAGATGCAGGAGAGGGGAGTCCCTAATTGCTCTCAATTTATAATCATAAATTTAAAAATGAAAGGAAAGGCTCTTTGGAGGTCATTTAGTTCAACTAGCACTTTATAGATGAGGAAACAGAAACTCAGAGACATGAAAGAATTTGTTCAAGGTCATATAGCTAGCAAATAATAAAGGTAAAACCTGAATACAAATCATCTTATCATAAACCTTATCTTTCATTGTTGCACAGTCAAGTGTTTTCTCAGAGGACGACAAAGAAAATGGGGACAGAGGAGGTAAAAAATGGGAAAGAATCTGAGACGAACTTGTGGTTGTGAGGGAGACTGGAAGGTGCAGCAGTTATGACTAATCTAGTCACTAAAGAATTGTCTTCCCTGCAGGGAAAGGAATCAAGGAAGGAAGGAAGGAAGGAAGGAAGGAAGGAAGGAGGAGCAAAAAGGAGAGGGAGGAGGAGAGAGGGAAAGGGAGAGAGAGAAATTAAGAAAGGAAAAAGGGAAGGAGCGAAGGAAGAAGGAATGAAAGAGGAAAAAAAAAAGAAAGCCCATTACTAAGCAAGTATTATGTAATAACTGGGCTTTAGTATTGGGCCATGGATTTTAAGATTAGGGGAACCATGGAGTCAAGGCAGGAAAAGTCAATCGCACTATAATGGGAGGGGTGTCCAAAGAAGGATGGGCTGACATGGGACTCTAGGTAGTGGTAACTTTGGGCAAGATAAAGGAATAATCATTCAATGACCAGAGACAGAAGGTGGTGAATGACATAATCTGGGATAGAGGCCCAGTTCCTACAATCTAGGTTTGGCTCTATGCAGATAGTTTCTAAATACCAATTCTAGTTAGGTCACAAAGCATTTCCACAAGGAGATAAGCTAATCACAAGGAAAAGGAAGGCATATTATCTATGTAGAAACATATTACTCAACTGGTGTCATAAAATATAAATGAAACAACTTCAGTACTATGATGGTAAACAAGCTAAGGTATCTGAATCCACTCCAGAGGCATTTTTACAAGATGTGCATTTCACCTCTCAAATGGAATTTCATCTTATCTTGAAAACCTGGAAACCTTTTGGATGACGTGCAAATGAATTACATTTATTCACTGTGCAGGATATAAATATCTCGCTGACTTATATACCTATTTATGGGTTTCTAAGTCTTTTTATATGCCTGTCTATGTCACTGTTGTATGATTTAGGGTGCATTTACATTAGGCCTAAACATTTGGATGAAAAGTGAAAAATTCAATCATGCAGATGCTCTGCCTACACATCAAACATTTAGAAGTTTCCAATCACAAGAAAGGCACTCTGACTTAAAAATACAGAGATTCATTCCCACCTGCATGTTTGGAAAACATTTTATTTATGTCTGACACTAGCAAGCTTTTGAAAGACTAATGGATTTGGATTCAGAGAAATCTAGTTTAGAATTCTTGCTCTGGCCAAGACCTAGGTGTGGGACTGTGGAAAAAGTCACTTGACCCTCTGGGCATCAATTCCATGAAATATAAACAAAGAGTCGACTGGATGTTCTTTAAAGTACCTTCCAGCACCAGATTCAAGGTTCTACAAATAAAGATCAGCTAGGTGGTGTAGTAAAGAGAGCTCTGGGCTTGGAGACTGCAGAGTTCATATCTAGCTTCAGACACTTATTTACTATATGACCCTAAACAAGTCACTTAACCCTATTTTCCTCAGTTCCTCATGTGTAAAATGAACTGGAGAAGGAAGTGGCAAACTACTCCAGGATCTTCACCAAGAAAACCTAAAATGTGGTCACAAAGAGCCAGGCATGACTGAAACACTTGAACAATAAGTCTAGGTGATCTCTAAGTTTTTACCCAGCTTTAATATGAAATCTCTAGCTTTCATTTTTCTTTGAAACCTTCTCATTGATTCTCAAGTTGAAATTTCTCCAATTATCCTCAAGCAGATAGATTCACATTTCCTCTTTCACCCTTTAAATGACTTTGCCTCCGTTTTGCTGATGAGATAGGGGCCATTTGTTACCAATTTATTTTCTACCTTTTGTTTTTCACAGTGTCTGTCTCAACATGTGTACTCTGTTCCCCTCTCCCTTGGTCATGAGATCATATGGTGTGATGGAATGGTCCTGAATTGTCATTTCAGAGATTTCTTTTTCTCATGGTATGTCTAACCACTCATGTCCTTGATTTCTTTTCCTTTCTTCTCTGCTTCCTTTGGTATTTTGTTACTTTAATAATTTGCCCTTCCTCTAGTATTTCCATTCTTTATGTTGGAATATCTGGTCACTAGATTCAGATGGCTCTGGAGGAGAAGTAAGGTTGGTGACTTTCACATCAAATATTTAGAAGTTTCCAATCACAAGAAAGGAACTGTGACTTAAAAACATGGAGATGCATTCCCACCTGCATATTTGGATAACATTTCTATTTATCTCTGGCACTTAGGGAGCTTTTGAAAGATTAATGGATTTGGATTCAGAGAAATCTAGTTTAGAATTCTTGCACTCAAAACCAAGTTAAGTGCAAGTCATGTCATCATTTCTCTAATGGCATGGTCTTCTTTGGCAATGAAGGACGAACACAACAATCCTTTATGTTGATTCCCCACTGTCTACAAATATGCTTAGGGTTTCCTGACCATGTGGAAAAAAAGATCTCTAAAACATAAAAATTTTCTTTGATATTGATCATCCCAAAGCATCATTTGTCACTTCTATCCAGAAAACTTCCAAATATACATTTTCAGCCTGCTCCCTCAGTCCCAGGGCCTCTAAAATCAGTAAATCTACATCTCTTTTCCCTCTCTTTTGAACTTTGTGCAGTCTGGCTTCCAAAAATCTCTGATCTTCTTAAGAATTACATTACCCTATGTACTCTGCAATCCAGTCACACCGCTTTCCCTGCTGGTCCTCGAAAAAGACACTTCCTTACCCAACTCCTAGCTTCCTTCATGTCCCATCTGGAATCCCACCTTCCACAGGAAGCCTGTCTCAATTACCCCTTAATTTTACCCTGTTGATTATTTCCAGTTTATCCTGTATATAGTTTGTTTATACAAAGTCATTTGCTTGTTGTCTCCCCCATTAGAATATGAGCTTCATGAGAAAGGGGGATGTTTTTAATGCTTTTGGATCCCCAGGATTTAGCACAGCAGTTGAACCATAGTAGGCACTTAATAAATATTTATTGCCTGCCTGCTTAACTATAAAAATCTGCTAATTGATCTCCCTGTCTCCAGTCATTTAAGTTTACAATATTTGTTCTATAAATAGATGCCAAATTGATGCTGGTAAATCACTAACTTTAGCATGTGTATCACTAAGCACCCCAAGATACATCACGGGGCGGGGTGGGGGGGGTATTATCACAAGTTCTTAAATCTGCATTTATAAAAGGAAAGGCAGCTGTTGAGGAGTCAACAATCACTTCAATCAGTTCCAACAAATGCTTCCAGACGCTCTTTTTATCTTTTACATTCCCAACGTTATCAGGGCTTCTATCTATTCAATAACCCTTTTCATCTTTATCAAAAGCAACAGACAGGGCTCCACTGCTTGACTCAGAGAAATAGTGCCATACAATTTACATATATCCCTAGATTGAGAGAGCCTTTACATCTGAGCAGTCAGGAGGTCTGAACATATGACCACTCAGTCTCGACCAGGTAATCACAAGATCCTTTTCATAAGTGAACCCCCAAAGTAAAATACCAACTTCCCAGTATATATAAAGAAGATTTGACTTCTGATCGGCTCAGTCATCAGGCAGGAAACCTACATGACTCAGCACAACTGTGAACCCTCAGGTGCTCACAATGTAGCCTGAGCCTGGAAAACAGCTCTAAACAAACAAATCCCACTCAACCTGCTGCCACAGCATGATACTCCTCTACTTAAAAAATTTTCAGATTCATTTGTATGGGAGATCAAGTGCAAAAGTTGTAGCAAAGCAGTGAAGACCCTCCTTAATGGGACTTCAATGTACCTTTTCAGGTTTCCCTCTCACTTCTCCACTACACACTATCTACTTAACACTCCTTGAGGCTTCCGACATCATTGTTCATATTACTCCTATTCCCAGAACACCCTTTTCTGTCCCTTCTCTCTTCCACCTCTTCTTCCCAGGTCAACTCATGTTGCACTTTTCCATGATGACTATAGCCTGCAATAATCTCTCCTTTGACTCATCTCAAAGCACCTGCAGCATGTCCATCCCATGCATTTCTCAATTAACTTTATACTGTCTCCCTGATGGCATCTCTTGTATTGAACAATTTATATATTTTGGATGTGTATGTTAAAATAGATAATCAAATCATTAAAGATAGAGTGCTATAAATAATCTGTTTATCTACCTGCCCCCACAGAAGAATACATGCAGAGTTCCTAAGAAGGAGATAAATATCTGCTGATTTATTGATTTATATGATTGAGCATACTGGTGATTCATCAGTTATACTTTTCTCTTGACCAGTCAATTTTTCATCATATATTTCCTTCCTGACAACTTTCGTTACTTATCATCCACTGTCAATCTCTCCATAGACCTTTGGGTGATGTTTGACTTCAATTATATGTAGCCTACTCTCCAAAGATTTCATTTGACAGGCATTTTTCCTCCTTCAGAAACCACTATCTAGCTAAATTTATGTTTATCCTTGTCATCTGTGACCCTATCATAACTTAAGATTAGGAGCAGGATACCTGCTTTCCTAACTTATCAATACTGACACACTATGATGAGCCTCAAGTGGCAGAAATTTCATACAGGAACTCAGATAAGGTTACATAAATTTGGTAACATAGGAATGTGGCAACTAGATGACAGACTGGATAGAGTGCAAGACCTAGAGTCAGGAAGTCCTAAATTCAAATTTTCCCTCAGACACTTACTAGTTATATTACCTGGACAAGTTCTTTTTCTTCCCAGCTTCAGTTACCTCATCTATAAAATGACCATAATGATAGCACTGGTCTCATAAGGTTGTCTTGAAGATCAAATGTGATAGCATCTATATATAGTATATCAAATGTGATATACATATAAAGTATATAATAAACTTGACAGCAATATTACACACACACATATATATATATATATATATATATATATATATATATATATATATATATATATATATATATGTTTGTCAAAGAGTAAGTTGTTATCCCATCATTGGGTTATCAAACAGTAGATACCTATGGTCATTTATTACTGTATCTTGTGTACCTAACCTGTTCCATTGATCCACCCCTCCATTTCTTAGTCAATACCAAGAGTTTTGATGATTGCTGCTTTATAATACAGTTTTAGATCTGGTATAACTAGACTGCCTTCCTTTGCATTTTTTTTTCATTAATCCCTTGACATTCTTGAACTTTTCTTCTTCCAGACAAATTTTGTTATTATTTTTTCTAACTCTATAAAATATTTTTGGTAGTTTGATATTGCACTGAATAAGGAAAATAATTTAGGTGATTGTCATTTTTGTTAAATTGACTCTGCATACCCTTGAGCAACTGATATTTTTTCAAATGTTTAGATCTAATTTTATTTGGCTGAAAAGTGTTTTGCAATTGTGTTTATATAGTTCCTGGATTTGTCTTGACAGGTAGGTTCCCAAATATTGTATATTATCTACAGTTATTTTAAATGGAATTTCTCCATCTACTTCTTGCTGCTAGGCTTTGTTGGTAATGTAGAAATGCTAATGATTTATGTGGGTTTATTTTGTATCCTCAAGTTTGCAAAAGTTGTCATCAAGAATGCTTGAAAGTCCTCTGTTTCATTGAAAGACCATATTTTCCCCTGAAGTATTATACTCAGTTTTGCTGGGTAGGTGATTCTTGGTTTAAGCCCTAGTTCCTTTGCCTTCTGGAATGTCCTATTCCACGCCCTTCGATCCCTTAATGTAGAAGCTGCTAGATCTTGAGTTATCCTGGTTGTATTTCCACAATACTGGAATTGTTTCTTTCTAGCTGCTTGTAATATTTTCTCCTTGACCTGGGAATTCTGGAATTTGGCCACAATGTTCCTAGGAGTTTCTCTTTTTGGAACTCTTTCGGGTGGTGATCGATGGATTCTTTCAATACTTATTTTGCCCTCTGGTTGTAGAATATCAGGGCAGTTTTCCTCAATAATTTCATGGAAGATGATGTCCAGGCTCTTTTTTTGATCATGACTTTCAGGTAGTCCCATAATTTTTGAATTGTCTCTCCTGGATCTATTTTCCAGGTCAGTTGTTTTTCCAATGAGATATTTCACATTCTCTTCCATTTTTTCATTCTTTTGGTTTTGTTTGGTGATTTCTTGGTTTCTCAGAAAGTCATTAGACTCCATCTGTTCCATTCTAATTTTGAGAGAACTATTTTTTGAGAGAACTATTATCTTCAGTGAGCTTTTGAACCTCTTTTTCCATTTGGCTAATTCTGCTTTTGAAAGCATTCTTCTCCTCATTGGCTTTTTGAACCTCTTTTGCCAATTGAGTGAGCCTATTTTTCAAGGTGTTATTTTCTTTAGCATTTTTTGGGTCTCCTTTACCAAGGTATTGACCCGTTTTTCATGCTTTTCTTGCATCTCTCTCATTTCTCTTCCTAGTTTTTCCTCCACCTGCTGTCTGACTTGCTTTTCAAAATCCTTTTTGAGCTCTTCCATGGCCTGAGCCCACCGGACATCCACCTGGGATGTCTGGGATACAGAGGCCCTGACCTCCATGTCTTTCCCTGATGGTAAGAATAGTTCCTTGTCATCAGAATTGTAAGGCGGGAACATTTGTACCCCATCAAAGTAGCTTTCTATGGTCTTATTTTTCTTCCCTTTTCTGGGCATTTTCCCAGCCAGTTACTTGACTTCTGAGATTCCTGTCCACCCCTGCCTAGATATGCCCAGCTAGTGCTTGGGGTCTGAGATTCAAATGGGATTTCCGCGGCAGGCACGGCTGCTATTCCTACATGTCATTTTAAGGAAAGTTCCACTTATTCCTATGCTCTGTAGTGTTTTAATAGGAATGGGTGCTGTACTTTGTCAAAAGTTCTTTCTGATTCTATTGAGATAATCATATGATTTTTGTTAGTTTTGTTATTGATATGGCCAATTATGCTGACAGTTTTCCTATTATCCTTGTAATAAATTTCTGTCATCTCTTTGTTAATATTTTATTTAAAATTTTTGCATCAATATTCATTAGGGAAATTTGTCTATAATTTACTTGCTCTGTTTTGGCTTTTCCTGCTTTAGGTGCCAGTCCCTTATTTGTTGTCATAAAAGAAATTTTGTAGAAAATATTTTGTATAGAATTGGAATTAATTGTTCTTTAAATGTTTGGTAGAATTCACTATTTTGGTAGAATTAACTAATTTGTCAGAATCCATCTGACCATGGAGATTATTTCTGAGGGAGTTCATTGATAGCTTTTTTGATTTCTTTTATTAAAATGGGATTATTCAAATATGTCATTTCCTCTTCTGTAAATCTAGGGCAATTTATATTTTTTGTAAATATTTATCCATCTCACTTACATTATCAGATTTATTGGCATACAGTCAGGCAAAATGGCTCCTAATTATTGCTTTAATTTCCTCTTCATTGGTAGCAAATTCACCCTTTTCATTTTTGATATTACTAATTTGGTGTTCTTTCTTTTTTAAAAAAAGTCAAATTAACCAGAGATTTAGTTTATTGTTTTGTTTCAATAAAAACAGCTTAATTTTACTCATTAGTTTGATAGATTTCTTACTCTCAATTTTATTACTCTCTCATTTGATTTTCAGAATTTCTAATTTGATATTTAACTGGAGATTTTAAATTTGTTTTTTTTCTAGCTTTTCTAGTGCCATATTCAATTCACAGATCTCCTCTATTTTATTTATGTATACACTTAAACACATAAAATTTCCCTTAAGCATTGCTTTGACTTCATCGCATAAATTTTGGCATGTTGTGTCATTATTTTCATTCCCTTTGATGAAATTATTGATTATTTCTATGATTTGTTGTTTGATCCACTCATTCTTTGGGATCAGATTATTTAGTTTCCTATTAATTTTAATCTACCTTTCCATGGCTCTTCATTACACATAATTTTTATTGTATCATGATCTGAAAAGGATGTATTTAATATTCTTGCATTTTTGCATTTGATTATGAAGATTTTATGTCTTAATACATGGTAAGTTTTTGTGTAGGTGCCATGTAGCAGTGAGAGAAAGGTATATTCATTTCTATCCCTATTCAGTTTTCTCCAGAGGTCTATTATATCTAACTTTTCCCAGGTACAGTTTTGTGATCTATTTCTTCTGTAACTTACTTAACTTCTCCTCTAAGAATTTGGTCCATATGTGTTTAGTACTGATATTACATCATTGTCTGTGGTACCTTTTAGCAAGATGTATTTTCCTTCCTTATCTCTTTTAAATAGATCTATGTT
Source organism: Bettongia penicillata ogilbyi (assembly GCA_023548195.1). Taxonomy (NCBI): domain Eukaryota; kingdom Metazoa; phylum Chordata; class Mammalia; order Diprotodontia; family Potoroidae; genus Bettongia; species Bettongia penicillata. Next base: position 21,252,376 of record JAJHZJ010000453.1, read on the forward strand.
ACTTTTACTTTTTCTGAGATCACGGGTGCTACCCCTGCTTTTTTTTTTTTTTTACTTCAGATGAAACATAATATATTCTGCTCCATCCTTTTACCTTTACTCTGTGTGTATCTCTGTACTTCAAATATGTTTCTTGTAAATAACACATCATAGGATTCTGTTTAATTCACTCTGCCACCCAATTCCATTTTATAGGAGAGTTCATATTATTCACATTCACAATCGTAATTATCATATATTTCCCTGCATCCTATTTGCCCTTTTGTTTCTACTTTTCTCTCTCCTTTCATTCTGTCCTTCCTCATCATTGTTTTGTTTCTGATCATCACCTCCCACAATCTGCCCTCCTTACTATCAGACCCATTTCCCTTTTCCTTTCTCTTTCCCCTCCTACTTTCCTAAAGGGTAAGATAAATTTCTTTATCCAATTGAAGGTGTATGTTATTCTCTCTTTGAGCTAAATCTAATGAGAATAAAGTTCAAACAATGCCCATGCTGCTCTCTTATTTCCCCTCAATAGGTCTTGTACACCTCTTCACATGATATAATTTATTCCATTCTATCTCCTCCTTTCCTCTTCTCCTAGTACAATCCTTTTTTTTCACCTCTTGATTTTTTTATATAGTCACATCAAAGTCAATTTATACCCAAACACTCTATGTATACTCCTTCTAAATGTCCTAATAGAGATATAGTTCTTAAGTGTTACAAGTATTATCTTCCAGTATAAAAATGTGAACCATTTTTAAAAGATGCAAACAGTTTAACCTTTTGAATAAAATTTTTCCTGTTTATTGATTTTATGCTTCTCTTGTCTCTTGTATTTGAAGTTTCAATTTTTTGTTCACCTCTGGTCTTTTCATCAAGAAGTTTTGAAAGTTCACCATTTCATTGAATGTCCATTTTTCTCCATGTGAGATCAAGCTCAATTTTGCTGAATAGTTGAGTCTTGCTTGTAATCCCAGCTCCTTTGCCTTCCAGAACATAATTTTCTAAACCCTCCAATCCTTTAATAAGGAAGCTACTAAATTTTGTGTAATTCTGACCAAAACTCCTAGATATATGAAATGTTTCTTTCTGGTTGCTTACCATATTTTCCCCTTGATTTGATAATTCTGGAATTTGACTACAATATTCCTTGGAATTTTCATTTTGTGATTTCTTTCAGGGGGTGATTGGTGGATTCTTTCATTGACAATTTCGCCCTCTGATTCTAGAATACCAATGCAGTTTTCCTTAATAATTTCTTGAAATATGCCTTTCAAATTCTTTTTTTGATCATGGCTTTCAGGTAGTCCAATAATTCTTAAATTATCTCTCATGGATCTGTTTTCAAGATCAGCTGTTTTCCAATGAGGCATTTTACATTTTCTTCTATTTTTTTTCATTCTTTTGATTTTGTTTTTCTGATTTTTGTTGTCTCATGGATTCATTAGCATCCCCTTATCCAATTCTGATTCTTAAGGGATCATTTTCTTCAGCTAGCTTTTTCACCTTTTGTACCTTTATATACCCTTTGTACCTTCTTTTCCTTTTGGACAATTTTACTTTTTGAAGAGCTGTTTCTTCAGTGGATTTTTTCCCCGTTTGACCAACTACATTTTTAAGGAATTGTTTTCTTCAGTCAAATTTTACCCTTCCTTATACAATTTGTTGACTCTCTCTTGCATACCTCTCATTTATTTTCCTAATTTTTCTTCTACTTCTCTCATTTTATTTTTAAATCTTTTTTGAGCTCTTCCAAGAAAGTTTTTTTGGGCTTGAGACCAATTCACATTCCCCTTTGAGGTTTCACATGTAGGCATTATATTGTTGTCCTCTTCTGAGGTTGTGTTTTGATCTTCCCTGTTACCATAGTAGCTTTTTGTGGTCAGGACTCTTCTCTGTTTTTTGTTCATTTTTTAAAAGTTGAGCTCTGCTCATGGGGCACAGAGGGCACTCTTCCAAGCTTCATGTTCTGGGGGCCTGAGATCGAGTCACTGACTTTTTTCTGTGGGGCCTGAGCTGCTGGTGGCTAGCCACTGAGCTAAGCTCTGCTCCCCTTTTACCCAAGCGAGATAGACTTTTCCTGAAATCTTTTGGGCTGGAAAATCACTTCACTCTGTCATTTTGTAGATTCTGCTACTCTAGAATTTTTTAGGCACTAAATTTAATGTTGTTTCTGAAGGAAACTGTTGAGATTTCAGGCAACTTCCTGGCTTCTCTGTTCATCATCTTGACTCTGTCTCTGAAATATTTTTTAAAGCTACAACCCATTTCAATTAAGAAAAATGTTTGTCATGACAACACAATGGAAACCTGAAGATGGGGAAAATTATTTTTCTTTTCCTGATGAGATTCATTTTTTCATTCAAGACTCTATCAAAATTATTGTCAGAAGTCTAGGTAAGCATATAGGGTCTGAGAATCTTCATTAGACTGTTTAACATCCACTATCAAAAATACAAATGAACTTAACAGTTTTGAGTCATTGAAGACATTATCATCTCTGATTAAAAGCTATTAAAATTATCAGAGCCTTTTATTTAAGCTAGTAAAGTTTAAAATTTCAGTAAGACTTTGGGGACAATTCCATTTATTAATATACTGAGAAAAAAAGGCTTTCCTTAGGTTAACAAAAAAATTTACAAATGGTGACAAAACAGTGAAAAACCACCTTCAATAATGCCAAACATTCCACAGGGCTGAGAAATTTAGATGAGACAGATAAATTTATGCGCATGTCCTGTGAACTCAAATTGTTCAAACCCTATTGAAAAAATAATTATTATAATCGAGGCTAGACTTTGAAAAATGGATCCTCTGGGAAAGGTAGACTTATCCAGTGAGCTAAAAATCAAAGAAGTTTCAAAATATTTTTAACTTAATGCTAAATCATATATTTTGGTAGCAGTGGATAAAGTGCTGGACCTGGAGTGAGGAGGACCTGAGTTCAAATACCACATTGAATGTGCAGCCCTGGACATATCTTTTAAATTCTTCTTGCCTCAATTTACTCATCTGAAAAATGAGGTTAATTATAACATCTATCTCCCAGGGTTGTTGTGGGGATCAAAAGAGTCAATAACTATAAAATGTGAAGCAGAATGCCTAGCACATAGTAGGCATTACATAAATGTTAGTTATTATTACTAATCACTATTAAAGATATATATATATATAAATACGTATATGTTTATATATGTATGTGTTTATATGCATGTACATGCATAAGTACATACATAGGCATACATATATAATTCTTTATATGTGAAAAGCTGTAAAGTTTACTGATTGTAAATAAATATAATTATTCTACTTTGTCCCAAATTTGGACAGCATTTATATAGTTTCACTTGTAGAGCATTTGAGGGAATACTACCATTGATGAGGTCATTGATACAGTGAGGTATGTTCATGTAATATGTTTCTGATTAGTTTATTTCTATAGTTTCCAAATAAAATACTATCTAGAAAGACATTTTTTATAAAAAACATTTCATAAATTTATATTTTCATTAGGATCTATCCCTAACCCTAACCCTAAATCTTAATCTTAATCTAAAAGATCTACAATGGATCCGAAGTACACTTTCTAACTTCTTTCAAAACAATCATTGTGATCTCATTTAAGAATATGCCATGTGGATCCCTGGGCATTTATACTGTTTTTTAGTCCATTTGGATCCACCTATTTAAAGGTTTTCAGCTTCTTAACATGAAGGCATCACTTACACATCTCTTTCTAACACAATATTATGAATAGAATGTAATCTCAAAACACAATTTGACTGTGATGATCTTCCTCTCTTTGCAGTGAAAAACTTATTTCCTTCTTTATGTCTCAAAAAAAAAAACAGATTGAATACCAAAAACTACAGACATAAAAAATTTATTGCAGTATTGATTCAGACTGCTCTCACATATTACTACCTTGAAGAACATCTGTTTTTCTTCTTAAATTAGTAAAAATGGACAGGTAAGTGAAGACCAAATGTGAAGGCTTAATCTCAAGAGAAAGTATAACTGGCATGTACTATTTTGAAAAAAATCAAAGACCAAATAAACCTGAAACTTATCCACTGTTCATGATAGATTATCTGAACGTGGAGATTCAGCTTCGGTACCTTCTTAATGCATTCACAACACCCTAAATAATAAATATTTATGATGTGCATTCATGGACTAGTAAAATCACCTGCATGTCTACACATGTTATGTATTTCTTTTGCTGTAAACAGAATCTATTTGATAGTTGTAAGGAAATTACTATTCCCTTAGTCAGCAAAAGAAGCTTTCATTTCAATACTTCAAATATTATTTCATGTGGCTCATCATCTATGCTGGCCATTAACCAAGTATGGTCACATAATTGATTGTGGCTCATGAAAAGTGAAATTATTCAATTATTTGCATCTTTTTTTTCATATCAATGACTCCAGCAGCATTAGATAGAATAACTCATGTAGTAAGAGTGGAATGGCTTGTTCTGTGCTAGTCCTTGAAACATGCATATTTATTTGTTACCTACTTTCTGTCACAGTTTCCATGGTAGAGGGGAAATGAGAGACACACACTTGACTAAGAGTTTAGTATTGTGTCATGATGGGCTCTTTCTCTGTAACTGACCATAGAGTTGGAAGAACTGATAGTTTAGGTTGCTGATCAATAACTTCATTATTCTCTTTCTTTCTTCTAAAGTTGTTAGGCAGGCCTATATTTTGGTAGTCCTGTGAGGAGGGTAAGGATTCCTGGGTGTGAACTTTGTCTCCCATGAAGCCATGCTAGCTGGGAACACAAAGTTGCCTTTGTTTCTTTATTTACACCCTTTCCTCATCCATTCTCATGAAAGTACTTAGATGATTTTATTAGTTTAAGAGATTCAGAGGTTCTGTCCAAGGTCTCCCCAAAACCCAGAGCTATAATGAAAGATTATCAGTGGCCACCAGAGAGATACTAGTGGAACAGGCCAGACCAACAGAGAAGGTACCTGGTCAAGAAGCAGGTAGGGTGGCTTACCTCAGACCCATTTGGTCCCAATGGAGCAGGAGAGGGACTTGACCACTGCCTCTATATCCCAGAACAAACTTCTTGAAGACTCCACAATGTGAAAATGTTAAAAAAAAGTATTCAAGGGTGTCTAGAGTCTACCCCTTTACCTTAACTATTCTCTGCATATGTTCTTTACTACTATCATGCTTAAACTTAGAGCCTACTCTCATTGTGGCGGCTGAGAGTATTCACAGGAGAGTAGATTGTTTTTCTGTCAGGAAATGGTGTTTTGTACTGATTGTTCTGATTTCCATACCTTCCCAGTGGATTCCTTTTCTAAAAGCAAATTGATATCTTCTGGTTGATTGTTAAGAAGGAGTGCAGCAGCAAAGGACCAGAAGTAATGTCCCTTAGGATTACCACCAAAATTCTGAGTAATAAGAAGCAGCTACTTTTTAGAGACATGATCTACCAGTTTGAATGAAATTTTGGAGAAATAAGTTAGAGAGGGTACTAGATTCCAAATGATGGGCAGCATACAACTTGATAACAAAGGGCTAATGAACCAAAGGAATCAGTATTTGCATTTTAAAAAACAAAATAAATAAAATGCCATCTTTTAATATGTTTGTTAGTGTAGTACATTGTCCTTTTCTAGAAGAATATAAGTTCTCTGAGGGCTTGCTTGATTTTTTTTATATCTGTTGGTATAGGCAGCACCTTGCTGTATATAGCATGTGTTTGATGATCACATTTTAAGAGGAAGTAAATTAAAATATTATGGAGATATATGTGATTATATAATTTAATAAAATAAATATAGCCAGAGGAATAAGTAATTCTTAGTTTGTTTAGTACTTCAGGAAATATTACGTCAGATCTAGAAATTCTGTTTCCTTCAATTTTTAAACAAGTTCTGACTGTTGGCTAGAAAAGATTAAGAGTCTTTAGATCTTGTTCTAAAATGCTGCATTTTTATAAAGTAAATATATGACATCCTAGTTATTCCTGCCATTTTTCCTAATATATAATATGACTTAAGTACAATAACTGTATTTTAAACCACCTATTTCATTACATCATAGAAAATTTAGAGCTAAAGGGAACCTAAAGGACAAATAGTTAATACTTCATTTTACAGATGAGTGAACTGAAGCCCAGAAAAAATGAAACTAACTGTTGATGCCCCGCAAGGATCCATAAGGCCCTCTTTTCTTCTCCCTCCCCCAATGAATTCTTCAGCTTCTGCAGGTTTAATGAATATTTTGATGTAAATAATGCCCAGATATGTACTTCCAGCCTGAGTCTCTCTATTGACCAGCCATTTTTCAGACTGCTCAAATTAGGCGTGTGGAAGCACCTTGGGTCTGATGCAGCCAAAACAACTGATCTTTCACCCTAACCTCAGTCCCCCTCTTTCCAAATTTCCTAATATCACAGAGATGACAACCCTTCTTTTAGTCACCCAGGCTTACAATTTTGGTGTCATATTAAACTCTTCACTCTCACTCATCCATATATCTTTTGGCAACTCTTGTAGTTTCTACCTTCACAGCATCTCTTACATGTGTCCCCTTCATTCACTACATAAATTAGGGTGATGGAGATCCTTATCACTGCACACTTCAATCTATCAATAATTTTCTGATTATTCTTCCCACTCGAAATCATTCATCGTGTTGCCAAAGTGATTCTTTTTCTATTTTTTTAATAATAGAATAATACAAGCATTTCAATAACATAGTATAATAAAAAGTATTTGCACATGAAAGTACAAATCAGTTATATACCACTTGATATTTCTTTAAAATATATAATGAAGTTATCATGTATATTTTCTTCCTTTTCCTTTTTCCCATCCACCCCCTCTAGCAATGGCTGCACTTAGACACACACATGCACGCTTCCATGCATGGATACCTATAATCATCCTATAAAAACTTCTAGTTCTTTCTCTTATGCAGATAGTATCTTCCTTCATAGATCCTTGGTAGATAATTTGAGTATTTATAATAGTCAAAATAACTTATTCACTCAAAGCTGTTCTTAAAACAATATCGCTTTACTGTGCACAATGTCCTCTCAGTTCTGTTCATTTCATTCTTCTATCGATGTGTTTCCTAAGATCATCAGGCTCATTTCTTATAGCAGAGTAGTATTCCATCATCATTATATAGCACGACTTGTTTAGCCATTCCCCAGTTGATGGAAATCCCCATAATTTCCAGTTGTTTCAAAGTGATTCTTCTTAAAGCATAGGTCTACCCATGTCACTCTCCTCTCACTAAGGTTAGGTGACTCCCTTATTTACCTCCAATATGAAATATAAAACACTTTGTCACTTAAAGTCCTTCACTCCCTACTTGTCTTTTTGCATCTTATTCTCCATGACGATATCTAAGATTCAGTGACCATGGCCTTCTTGCTATTCATTGTATTTAGTACCTCATCTCCAGATTCTATGAATTTTCAAATGTTGTCCCCCATATCTGGACTATTCTCCATCTTCACCTCTACATCCTGGATTCCTTAGACCCTGATAAGATTGAACTCAAGCCTGACCTTTTACAAGAAGTCCTTTCCAATCCTTTTCACTAAAATGACTTTCCTCTGACATTACCTCCCATCTACCCTGTACATCTCTTGAATGTAAAATGGTGTTTATTTGTTGTCTTGTCCATTAGACTGTGAGCTTCTTGAGGTCAGGAACAATGTTTTCCCTTTCTTTATATCCCTAGTATTTAACACAACAACAGGAATATAATAAGTAGTTTTTAAGTTATTTTTAAAAAGTAGTCTTTTCACTATATTAGCTTGTTTTTGTATGTCTGCATACACAAAAAAACAGGATTTTATGTATGTGTGATATAACATTCCCTTAACTTTGGAACAGTACTTCAATGTTATCAGTTAGAGCAAATCAGGGCTAATATTCAAGGGCCTTTTTTTCTGTACTTGAGCTTGCTGTCATAACCTCATTACACCTCAATTTATAATATTAGCATAACATCACTGGTCACAAGGGAAATTACAAGGCTGTTTGGTATTTCAGTAATTAATATTTGATATCTGAGGAAAAATCAGGTAGAAAATGGAAGAAAAGATTAAACATATTGGATCAAACTCCCATTTCCTCAACACCATCACTGAAGATATGAATTTGGTTCATTATTATTATCACCTCATTTTCAAAGACAGAAAATAAGAATATAAGCAATTTAACTGGATAATTTTCAAGAGGAATTGTGCTATAGTGTATAAAAGATTTGACCTAGAGTCAGAATAACCTGGATTCAAATTCTGCCTCTAAAACTAACTAGCCATATAAGCCTAAGCAAGTGACTTAAAAGTCTCTTTGCCTCAGTTTCCTGATATGTAAAATGGGAGTGAGAGTATTAACTAAAATGCCTACCTGGCACAATTGGCATGAGGTTCAAATGGACAAATGAACATAAAGTGCTTGGAAAACAATGAAGTCCTATATAATTGGGAGTTACTCTGCCTCAATAGCCCTCTATTTCTTTGTCCACAAATGGAGAGGAGCTGAGCTACACGGCCTATTGCTCTATGATTCTATTATCTTGAGGACAGCATAATACAGGATAACATAATAATAATAATTATATACTATTATATACTTATCAAGTACCTCAAGTGCGCACTAAGGTAAAAGTACCCTGGACAGAAATCTCTACTTTAAATAAGCGTGAAAAGCAAGCTGATAAACCTAAACAGAAAATTCAGAGCCTAAGCAACTGTTTTGTTTTGTTTTTGTAATGGGTAACAAAATATGAGCAACAGTTAATGTTCTTTGCCACTAAGTTAAAAACTTTATGCATAAATATAAAAATTTCAATTTGTATATAATATTAATTTTCACATATAAATATGTATACATTCATACACATATATAATACTAATATCAGATGTATGTCTACTTGTGTAAATATGTTTATATTTGTCTATCTATATCTATACACATTCACCATGTCTCATTTACAAGTATAAAACCTGAGCAGATCTGAAGTATCGTGTTGCATTCTAAGTACCTCATTTTAGAAAGCACATTGACAGATTGGAACATATTCAAAGGCAAAACCAGACTGGGTAAGAGGACTGGAAGCCATTCCAGATGCAAATCATTTGAAGGAAATTATTTAGCTGAAGTGAAATATTAGGGGAGACATGGCATGCTATAGAGGACTGAACCAGAAGCAATTGACAGTAGAGTGGCAGATGGAAAATCAAAGTAAGGCAAAACTTGTAATGATTAGGGCCAGACAAAACCAAAATGATATACCTTAAAAAGCAGTGAGTTCTTCCCAGTGAGATTAGATTATCGCATGTCAAGGACAATGTAGATAACACTGTTTAGGCATTAAATGGTCTAGATGGACCTTGGGCGTCCTTTTCAATTCAAAGATAGTGTGATCATTCAAATGGGACCATTTGGTTACGGGACACTTGTTTTCATCACTAAATATGTAATAATTACATTTGCTTCTTGACAGGGGAACAAACGATGCTTAAAAAGCAAAGGAAGAAAATTTCATGGAATTAGCAAGCTTGTTAGATCTTGACTAAATCCAATGTCTTTATGGCATTACTGGCATTTTCCTTTCCCCCTTTGATATGATGTTTCCCTTTGGCAATTTTGAATTTTGTAGCTAGTAGATGAGGTGTCTTCAGTGTGAGGTTTAGAAATGGGAACCTTGGAATCTTGTTATCTCTGCCATTAGTCAGATCTGGGGTTAAGTTTATTCTTTCAGTTGAAAATGATAAAAAAAAAAATCTTGTCCGTGACAGCCAGTGATCATTTTTATTTTAAGAGTAGTGCTGCTAAATGAAAAATATGAATATTATCTATCTCAAAGGTTTGTACTTTTTTAAAAAAAACTTTTTAAGTTTTAAGAAAGTGCAATATGCGGGCTTTTGGTTTCATGACTTTAGTATGTTGCTTTGAAAATGAATTACAAAATATATTGTAATCAAGTGAACAAGAATCAAAATGTTTTTAAATCATGGACTATTTTCATTAGTCATAAAAATCAGATAGCTTTTTCAAAGTTTAGTGCATCATAAGAAATGAGTTTAGAAAGGGGACTGGACAACAAGTCCTTAAATAACACGAAATTTTGCCTTTTGTGGCTGGTCATGCACAGCATGCCCAGATATTTCTTCCTGATTCCAATCAAATACATGGAACTTGGAAGGCTATTTACAGCCACATATGACCTAATCAATGATTCATAAAAATCTTTGATGTTCAGTCACTATCAACACAGGGGATCCCTGGGACTGAATATCCCATTCTCGATAAACCTTAAACTAATTCTTTATCAAAGATTAATACATTTTAAGTATTTAATCTTATTGATCTACAAAGTTAACATATTCATTATGTCAGTTAACACATGCTCTTTGGTGTTTTGTGTGTCTGTTTCTAATTGTTTTTGCATAGACCTGTAATGGAAGAAGAGACATCCCTAGTGAAATGATTGATAAAGAAGTAAGGTGGTCCAGGAGATACTTACTTTTTAGTAGTAAAACAGAAGAATAATTTATTAGTAGTGATCAATTCTTCCGAGTACCTTTCAAGCTGGCTCCTCACGACATTTTGGGTGGTAAATGGTGCTCTGTTCCCAAATTCCACTGCTAGGCAGGTTTTCATAAATTTTCCCCAGATTTTGACTTCTTTATACTGGCTCCGGGTATGCATTGTTTTCTATATTGTCATCTTGATGGAACTAATGTTTATGTCATTGCCAAAGCTCTGGAGAAGTCTCTTAAGAGCCAATAGTAATTAAAGCTAGGTGCTGATTAGTACAAATAATGAATCTCTTCAAGTGGTCAAATTCATACTGCATGTTTGCATTTGGGCTGGAATCAATTACGACTCTTTAAATACAAATATACTTTGAATAAAGTAAATCTACATAATGTGATCTCTTCTTGGGATGTATCAACATTAATCAGGACCTATACATAATATCTCCATTTCAGTGCTCATTGAGGAAATAGCTGTTTAAAATACTATTGAAAGGTATTTTTTCATTGTTTCTTGGGACTCCAAGACTGTTCTAATGTCACCTCTTAAAAGAGGCTTTCCCTAACATCTCAGATTGTTAGTATTCTTCTAAATACACACGCACACACATACACACACACACATACACACACGCAGTTACTTTGTATTTATTTTGTATGGTTTTTGTATCTATTTATCTTTGAATATAGTGGCTTCTCTTCCTCTCACTCCCCTCCTGAGAAAGTAAGCATCTTGAAGGCAGGGGCTATTTTGCTTCTATCTTCATATCTTCAATGTGTGCCACAGTGCTTGGTACATATTAGGCATCTAATAACTGTAGATTTTACATAGCTGGAGGAACACATTCTTAATTCAAGCTATTGAGGAGGTCAAGGCTGATGGTTATCTTGATTTAGAGACTATTGAACTTTAGGTGACTCTTCCAATTAGGTGTCTATTTTGGCATCAATAAGATGACACCTTGGAAGTAGCAGGGGATGGAGGTAGGAGGGGTGGGAAAAGGGAATAGAGCACCAAGTTGTCTAAGGTGGGGCAGACTAGCCCAGGGCGGAAATAGAGCAGGGCAAAGATCCTGCCCCTATGCTTCCAGCCTGGGTGTGACAGGAAAAACCAGATTTTTAAAAAAAAGAGAAAGAGAATGTATAATAGTTTTGTCAGGAACTTCAAAGGCAGTAAGAGAACTTGAATGCTTATAGATTCAAAAGTCATGAGACTAACCTATAAAGCAAGAGATCTTAACATTTTTTTGTGACACAGATCTCTTTAACATAGGCTTCTTCTGAAGTCTATCAGCCTTTTTCCGAAAAAAAAAATGCTTTTAAATGGAAAAACTAAAGTAAAATGGAATTAAAAAGGAAGCCAATTATGTTAAAATACAACTGTTATTTTTTTTTTTTTAAAGTTTAGAGACTCCAGGTTATGCTTGACCTAAAGAATGTTAGGTTCATTTGAAATCTTTCTCATAAGGATTTACAATTTGGAGATGAATGAGAAATCTGTTATCCCTAGTCTGAGCAAAAGTAGGTCAACATGACCTGAATGGAAGGAAAGCTTTGGGAATTATAGGATCATGGATCTGCAGCTAGGAAGGATCTAACCAGAATTCTAGTCCAAACATTCCATTTAATTGAGGAGGACATTAAAGTTCAGATAGACTAAGTCACAATCTCATAAAAACTAAGCCTTAGAGAGAGAATGAGTCTCAGTTGTCTGAATCTAGATCCAATGTACTTTCTACTTTATCATGATGGTCTCAATTTTCCTTTTAGTTTTATTTTTTTAACTTGCCCCTTTGGGGCACTAAGATTAATATGAATTTCTAAGAAATCATATAAGAACATGTTGTTCAGTCATATCTGACACTTCATCACCCCATATGAGCTTTCTTAGCAGAAAGACTGGAGGAATATGTTATTTCCTTCTCCAGCTCATTTTGCAGATGAAGAAACTGAGGAAAGTAGAGTTAAGTGACTTTCCCAGGTCACACAGCTATTAAATTTGAGGTCAGATTTGCCTCAAAGTCAGGAAAATGAGTTGCCCTGCCTCTAGGCCCCACAATCTAGCCACTGAGCCACCTAGCTGTCCCTTAAAATAATGTAAGTATGTTTAACAACGACAGCTAAGGAACTCTAAGTAGATCTTTCTTTTTGGCTCTCTACAAGACATACCGTATTTAGTGAGAACATGAGCTACTATGTTATTTAGTCAATCATCTAAACATCCGTTCCTGCTAAAAACATTTGATTTAGAACACATAAATAGAAACAATGAGAAAAAAGAAAAATCCAGTGTATTTTTCAATAGCTATCCAGCCTTTTGCAGGCTTTATTCAACTCCCTCGGTTCAAACAGTTAAGGTTTGGTAACAAGCATGGCTGGTGCTCATTATTTGGTAAATAGCTGTAGCTGACATATAGAGGGGTGATGGAAAATCTTTTGATTTGTCCAAGTCCACAAGGAAGCTGGAAGGTTATGACAATTACATAAATCCCTTCAAACTGTGTTATTTCTTATTGTGATCATACATTTCATATAAGTGATTATGTTAAGCTGGAGAGAAATACTCACTGCAATCAGTTTCATCAGATCTATCCATGCAGTCAGGCTTGTAGTCACAAACAAGATGGTATTCAATACACTTCTTGTCTTGACACAGGAAATCTGTAGCTTCTGGGCAGACCTCAGAATACTCTCCAACTGAAACCAATGGGACATTCAAGTCAATAGGATTGAGAGATGAATAAGGGTAAGGACAGGGATAAGGAAAGGACTTGTGATTTCATCAGTATAGGGAAATCCTGGGTGAGGATAAGGAACTAACCTCTTTTGATTCAGGGTTGCAATTTATCATCTTAGAGCATAGTCTAGGCTAAGGGATTAAGAAGTTAAGTGATTTTTCTGGGACCATACTGCCATGAAACAGACATGAAATAGGAACCCAGGTCTTTACAACTCTGACAACAACTCTCTATCCAGTATATCTGGGTACCTCTGACAACTGTTTAAATCATTAAAGTAAAAGTACTTTAAATAAAAGTATATTCCTCCTTCTCATGGGATCACAGCACTATAGACTTCAATTTATAAGATCTATAATCATTTACATGGTATCTACTATGTGCCAGACATTGTATCACATGCTTTATAAATATTATTTCATTTGAACCTCACAACAACCCTGTGAGGTAGGTGCTGTTATTATCCCCTTTTTATAATTGCAGAAGCTGAGGCAAAAAGAGGTTAAATGGCTTGCCCTTGGTGACAGAGCTAGAAAGTGTCTGAGGTTTAATTTGAAGTCACATATGTTTGACCCTGAGTCCACCACACTGTCTAGGAATATCTGAATTCATTTAGTTTAACACCTTCATTTAAAGATGAAGAAACTGAAGCCCAAGGAATTTAATTGACTTGTCCAAGGTCAAACAGGTAAAAAGGAATATAGATGATATCAAAACGAGGCCCTCTGACTTATTTCATTTCAGCATTTTAATTTTAATAGAATAATATATTATGCACAGTTACTAAAAGAAGCTGATATGAGTAACAGAAGTAGTTCCATCCCATTCTCTTTTCCACAGTTTCTTCCTGCTACTCTATTGAGCATGATCAAGCAAATGCATGTTATAAAATATTTCTATTGACTTCTCTTTTTTTACATAATCAAAATCTCCCATTATCTTTCCTCTTTAGAGAACTATCCTATATAACAAGTGGTATTTTTATTTTTTAAAGTAGATATGAAATTATTAAAATGAAATAAACATAATACTCAGTTTATGGTTCAATTTGACCTGCTTTTAGTACCACCATCCCCCTCAAAAAGATAAATATAATGCTTTCTTTGAAGGTTTTCTACCATGGCCACAGTTCTTGTTCATAAGGAAATGATAACATTTCAACAAGTGGAATTTTTAAAGACAAAAAAGAAGAAAGAAAAGGAGAAGAAAGTCAGGATAGATGATCAATACATTGAGAACAACGCCAAAGGGTGGGGAGGACATGTCTTCTCATATCTAATATAGCTAACATTTTGAAATCACTACGATTATTCTTCGACTTTGTCAGTTGGACAGATATGTAGAATCAGTCACACAGCGGATAAAAGGAAAGACAGAGTGTAAATCTTAGTCTTTCATGCTACCAGATTTCCTCCGGAGTCTCTGCTAATCTATATGACACGGGCATAACCAAAAGACCAATAAAATATTCCTCTTGTAGGTCAAATGCTAGCCTCATTATTTAGTCATGTCCTAGTGTTTCACAATGCAATTCGATTGGTTCCACCTATCTTTTCCTTTCTTCTTCTCCTATAAAACTGTATATTGAGTACACATGAGTGGCAGCAATTAGTAAAGCATTAATTGAATTATATGTTGTGGAAACTTAGTAGGTGCCATGGAAGGGGGAGGGGTAAAAAACAGTGTAATAAAAGTTCAAAGACTTGATTCAATAAACAGGCAGGGCTTCCCTACAATTCTTAGTAAAGACCATGTCACGGATAGAATATTGAACTGGGTGTCAAGAGGTCTGAACTTTTTTCCTAATTTTGTAACAAATCCCTTTACCTCTCTGGGTCTCCCATTACTCGTTTGTAAAGTGAGAGGATTAGAATGTGTTGGAAAAGTCATAATCCAAAGGATCTTTAGAAGCCAGAACTTTGTGCCAAATCTAATGAGTATGAAATTTAATTTAAAAAAATACAAAGGTAGTTTTACATTTGAATTCAAAAAAGTTGTCTCTTAAGACCAAAACAGAATTATTAGGTTCTAGTTTGTAACAAAAACATCTGGAGTTTTTAGGGGAAAGTGAGCATATTATGAGCCAAAAGCTATGATATGACAGCCACAACACTGTGTGATTGTGGGTTGCAATGAGAGAGCAAAACTCTAGGAATAATGAGTCAATAGTCCTGTCATACTCTTCCCTGGACAGACTGCAACCAGGATATGGCAGGTCACCACATTTGAGGACAGAGATTGACAAGTTTGAGATTGCCGAGAAGAGCGTGAGCAGAACGGTGAAGGAGATTAAGGTCACGGCAAATGAAAATCAGTTGTAGAAAATGAAGATGTTCAATTTGGAGAAGAGAAGAGAAGACAAGGTGGAAGGAAGGAGTGTGTGAAGGAACATTTAGCACTTAGGACAGTACCAGGAAGAGTAACTGGATGGCAGATAGTTGTCTTCAAGGATCTTAAGGACTGTCATATGAAAGAGGGATTAGGTTTTATTTTACCCAAAAGGTAGTAATGGGTAGACATTACAAAATGGACAAATTTAGACCCAATTAAAGGAAAATCATTATAATAATTCATACTACTGAAAAATAGGATAGGAAATAGTGCCTTGGGAAGGAGTGGACTCTTATACCAGACATCTTTAAACAAAAACTGCATGAACCTTGTGGGGTATGATGTGGGCAGTTTTATTTAAGAGTTCTGAGTTGAACTAGCTGGTCTCTGTTGAAAACTCTTGTATTTATTTGGTGATGGTGAATACATTGTTTTCCAACCTCCTCCTTATCCTCAGACTGAATGAGTGTTGATTCCAAAATCCTGCAAGTCAACTAGATGACAACTCATTTAGGTCTTGCTATGCTTATAAGCAGAACAAAGTAATATGTACATATATGTACATATTATTGTGATGACTTCCATGATTTAACAGTCCCCATGGATAAGGAAAATGCTTTAGGCCACAGGAACTATCAGTAAAATGATTTTTCTTCATATACAAAAAACTTTTTCAATACTCTTAAGACTCAAGGTATTCTGTAATAGGAATGATGAATTACCCTCCGCTATCTATCATGACACCAATATTGAATGATGCATCTCATTCTATAAGCAACTGCTGGCTCCTAAAATTCACTAAAAGTATTACAAATGGACTCCTTTCTTTCTAAAATGTCATTTACAATCTTTTCTCTTTTTTCTGTCTATAATCCTTATAAAGCACAGCATTTTGCAGATGATGGAATTGGGTCAGAGAGAGGTAAGAGGATATGAAAGGTCACAAAATGGGAGTAGATCTTCCATCAGAGTGCAAGTAACCCACAAAAATATTAAATACTTCAGAGTTTCAAAGTAACTTCCATTTAAAATATGTACTTTATTAACTTAGACAAATTAATGAAGTCCAGCAATACTTCCTCCATATAGGTAATTATTATCCTGAAGTAGAGAGGCCTGGGGCAAGGAGAACTTTGGCCAAGGTTGACCAAGGTGCAAAGTGTTCATTTATAGAAAGGTTGATGACTGAAAGTGTATTTTCCTAAGTACTGGATTCTTTCCCAGGATATACAAGAGAAAGCAGCCCAGTTCCCAGAAATCCCCTACAAACAGCATTTCATCTAAATAAGGAAGTTCAAGGTATCGCAACTGAAACATCCCCAAGACTTCAAACTGGGCGCACCATTGAAAATCAAAAACTCGGGGCACATGTGTTCATTTAGGACTACTGCAATATATTTTGTAATTAACAACAATGTGAAATGTGCAGTTAACTCAGCAGCAAGGTGACCTTATTTCAAATAAATATCTCTGTATTTGAGAGTATCTGTAGTTTTCTATGCCCCAGGAAAGAAAGTCACATAATTACCCGGGAGGAGGGGAATTAAGGTCAATTTGAGTAATCTGTTCTTTGGCTCTTTTGAATATGCCTAAAGTAGAATATTTCACTAATGATTGCTCAGGGTAAACCTCCCAGTAAATGCAGAACCAGAAGGACACTGAAAGAATTTAAAGAACAATGATGTTAATGGACTGAAGAAAGAAAAACAATATTTCCTGCTTAAAATAGCATTATGGAAAATCTTGGGTAAGGAAATGCCCCATAAGAATTCAGGGCAGCTAGGTGATACATTGGATAGAGCACTGGATCTAGAATCAAGATGACCTGAGTTCACATCTAACTCTGGATTCTTGTTAGCTCTATAATATGAGGCAAGTCATTTAACCTCTGTTAGCCTCAGTTTCCTCATCTATAAAATGGGGACAATAATAGCACTGGACAGATGAGAATGAGAATGAGGATGAGAATCAAATGAGATACTTTTAATGTACTTTATACCATACCTGGCATATAGTTAGGGTCATATAAATATTATTATTATTAATTAAAGAGTTCTCTAGAATCCAGAAAGTAAGACACACCCAGGGTTATACAGCTAGCATGTGTCAGATATTGGATCTGTCCTTGAGGTTGTCTCTCTCCACTATGTAACCCTGCCTCTTCCATTATAAATGGCTCCCTGGGGATCCACTTTTCCAAGCCTGTCACTTTAGACTGACTTCTCTGGTCTGGACTTAAAACAGTGATGGGGCAGGGGACCTTTCTCCCTTCCATACTTCTCCACAACCATTCCACAGCTTCTATCCCCACAAGACAGTAAGTCCATGGGACTGCCAGTGTCTGAATCCATAAATTTTTGGATGCCCTTTCCATTTTGTGTTTTATTCTCTGAGCATAGGTGACTAATGTATAAACACATTTTTTTTTGCACTTTGCACCTTTTATTTTGGATTACAGTTATCAATATTGTTTTGCTTTCAAGAAGCTAGAGTAAGGCCTTCCAAAGACTAGGGAACCCTTAAGTAGAAGATCTATGGAGACAGGGAAACAGAGAGCATAGGACCAAAAGACACCACTGAAGTCGGAAATCCAGCAAAATAATATTTGTATCTTCACTTGTGCCTAGTAGAGCACTCTGAAAACTGTAAGGACTCAACTTGTTTTGTCAAATAAACAAATCATTCAAGGGAGGAAATAGAAGAAGAAAAAGCAAGCAAGGGTTTGTAGATCAATTATATTAGGGAAAGACTGGAAGTAGAGAGACCAGTTCATAAATTGGTACAATAATTCAGGTATTGACCAAAACTGGCCAATCAGGCTGATGATGATATTGTTAGAAAGGGTTGACTCAGAAAGACGGTGAACAAATTGTCATTAGGACTTGGTGGAATTTTGTCATTTCCATGACGATGGCATCTCTTGGATGTGATTCCTTTGCCATACTTCCAAAAACAGTGAGCTAGTTCAGGGTCTCATCACTTCTTCCTTTACAAGGAATAATATTGCACTATTCTCCTAATTGTTCTCACTGCTTTGCATCTTTTCCATACAGCTGCCAAAAGCATTTTCCTAAAGCAATGGTCCAATAATGACACTATTCTCCTCAATGGTTCCTTTTAATGGTTCCTTATTATCTCTGAGATAAAATTCATTATTTTGCCATTGAAAACCCTCAGTAATGTGTCCCAAACCTACCTTTCCAGTCTTTTTATGTATTTCTCCCCTTCTCTTACCCTAGGAGTCTGGACAATCTCCTTTCTACAGTTCCTCAGATGTAACATTCCATCTCTCATCTCCATGCCTTGAACCAGTTGGGATGCATTCTTTACCACCACTTTCTAGGATCTCAAGATTCCTGAACTCAGGTGTCACCAACTACAACTACCTTTCTTATTCTCCAGCTAAAAGCACTTACTTATCTGATATCAATTTCATGCAAACACATTACACTAAGATCAGCAGGTTCCTGACCTGGCTTCCCTGCTCCTGACATAATTTCCTTCTCCATGCAACTTGATTGGTCTCAATTTCACTAATGCAGCTTCCTAGTGCATAAAAGATCCCAACTGCATGTCATCAGGGTCTCTTAGGCTTGGTACATTCTTGAGACCATGACAGTGACCATATCCTGATCACTGACTGACCAGTCAGATGACGTTTCCAGATAGAAACCAAGGAGGCCAAGGTCAGTGAAGGTAAGTACCATTGTATATTTGTTGCATATCCTGGATGTGGTAAGGCAAAGTAAACCACCTCCTTTGTGAGTGCCACATTTTGTCCCAACATTGAACTTGAATTGAGAGGGTGGTGAACTTAAGTCACATCTACAAAACACACACACACACACACACACACTATCCCATTTCATAACCTTTAAAAGAACAAGGACTGATTTACTTAGCTTGCACAGTTTCTGGCACATAGTAGATGCTTTACAAATGTCTGTTGATTGAATGTCGAAGATAAAGAGTCAAATAAACTCAAAGATTACAAGTCTAGGTGTCAGACTCTCCTCACCAGGAATTGATATTGATATTCACTTTCTGAAATCCTCACTTCAGACAGGTGTCTCAATTTACATGACTGCATAAGCACTAGCCCAACCCAGCTGATCATTGACTTCTGCAGGTGGAGGGGGGAGGGGTTGGGGAAGAAGGGGAGAGAAAAGTCGGAGGCGGGGAGGGAGAAGACAAAGAAAAAATTCTTGAAGGAACAAGAAACAGTTTTAATGATCCTCACTGGGTTGTGAGCACCAACAAGACAGATTCTTCATTTTTTGGATAG
The DNA here is from genome assembly GCA_023548195.1 of Bettongia penicillata ogilbyi. Classification (NCBI taxonomy): domain Eukaryota; kingdom Metazoa; phylum Chordata; class Mammalia; order Diprotodontia; family Potoroidae; genus Bettongia; species Bettongia penicillata. The sequence goes on from JAJHZJ010000453.1 coordinate 21,272,248, forward strand.
TACTTAATATTTATTTGTGGAATGAACAAGGGAAATCACCTCAAAATTGGATTGAACAAAGTACTACCACATTCCTTGACTTCCTCTAGTTTCTCTTTGACATTGTCTTTTTAATCTCTTTTCAGTGTGGAGAATCTGCAGCCTTGAGACTACATGTGGCCCTCTAGGTCCTCAAGTGTGGTCCTTTGACTGAATCCAAATTTCATAGAACAAATCCCCTCAATAAAAGGATCTGTTCTATAAAACTTGGACTCAGTCAAAAGGTCACACCCAAGGACCTAGAAGGCTACATGTGGCCTCAAAAGTTCAGGTTCTCCAGCCCTGTATGCTCACTCTCTCTCATACCTATTTACTCCTTTCATAGAAAATAATCTTCTCCAGGTCAAGGGCTGTTTTGCCTTTGTCTTTGTATGCCCAGTGGTGGCATCTCCAGTCTTCCTGATCAATATCTGGCCACTGGACCCAGATGGATTCTGAGGAGAAATGAGGCTGATGACCTTGAAAAGCCCTTCCTCACTTAACTCCAATTCACTTGCAAGTCATGGCATCATCTTCTTGATATCATGATCCTCTTTGAAAATGAAGGACCAACAGCAAGTATGCTAAGTACCTAAACAATGTCTGGTGAAGAGTAGATACTTCATACATGCTTTTTGATTGGTTGATCCCTTGGCCTATGATGATCTCCCATGATCACTGGGATTTTATAGAGCCTGATGCCCTCTTATGGTCCCATGTCCTAGATTATCCGATACTCCCTTCTTTCTGACTTTATCCTCCAGTGCTGTGCCTGGACTTCCATAATGGTCCTGTGGACCTTCCAGCCTCCTTATCCGTTTTGTTGTAGGTCTCTCTCTTACTTTCAGACAGATGTGACTTCTCAATTGACTGCTCCTTTGTTCTTTTCCCAGCCCTTGGCATTTGTTAAGCTGTTTGCATGTCAACTTCTTACCCTGACCAATAATTTAGACCACTACTGCAGGTAGAAAGGAACTCTTAAGGGACACTGACAATAATGTCATTGCCAACGTACCAATTAAGAAATTTCAACAGAGACATAAAGAAGACAAGATTTGTATAAGTGGGAAGTCACACTTTTCTAAATTGAGTGGGGGAAAAAATACCACAAATGCTAGGTTTTAGAGAAAAATAAAGAGAACAGATTTCTTATAGATTCTGCCCATCAATCTAAAGGTCTCAAGCCACAAAGGTTATATATGGCATTGATCTCATTTTCTAGGATTTAACTTTCCCCATTTCCTCTTGGCTCATATCCTTGCTTAAATCTAAACAACTGAAGTAGGAGAACATGTGAAAAGTTCACCTATGGCTCTGAAGCAGAAAAACATCATAATCCCAAACAAATATCACTATGAGGGAAAAAACACCACACTAACATCATTGCAAATACAACTTGTTACAATATGAGCAATATAGAAAGATAAAAAAATCTGAAGGCTATAAAACATGAATATGCATACAATAGATTAAGCGTCTAGAGAGACATTTAAATATGTTGGGGAGACAATGGTTGGGCCAAGTTAGAAAGCACTTCCAAGGAGAATAGATTTCATTCTAACACTTCAGAAAGGGAAGGGAGGAAACACTTATTAAGTATCTGATATGCTCCAGGTACCATGCTAAGTGCTTTGCATATACTTTCTTATTTGATCCTTATATTACCTCTATAAGATGAGTGCTCTTATGACCCCCAGTTTAAAGAAGAAGAAGAGAGAAGTCAAATGATTTGGTCAATCTCACACAGCTAGAAAAAGACTGAAACTACATAAAAATAATGAGTTGTTATTGTTCTAGGGTATGGAAATTGGATAAACTGCAGCTCTAAAATCTGTGAATCTCACTAGAGTGTAAATAATTGAATTAATATGCAAATAGTTTAGAGCACAGAAAATGTGGTCTACTTTTAGCCATGAAATATCCCAGCAAAAGTCAGATCTGTTCATCAACAAGCCCACAACTATCCTTTACTAGAAAAGAGAATAAAGTATGACTTCAGTCTTGGGATTATCCCATCAAAGTTATTCCAGGGAGGCAGCATGATATGATGGAAGATATGGGTTCAAATCCAAAGTCTGGCACTTGCTGTTCAACAATGAGCACATCACCTGACATCATCTAGATTCATTTTCCTCAGCTGAAAAATTGTGTCTACAAACCTGTAATGTGAAAAGAAATGATGAGGAATAATGGATTTAAAAAACCCACTGTTTGTTTAAGAAAGGACTGACCACTTCATACAAACTATGTGATTATGGCTAATCATTTAACCTTTCAGTAGACCTGGCAACTCCCTAAGCTGAGAATTATACATGATTTGGTGACTTGCATTATTGAAGGGAATTTCCACACCAGGGAGTTCTCCGATCAGATAAAATCACAGGTTCATAACCCAAAACTATGTTACCTGTCAACATGCAGATGGAAATTTAAGTATTAAACAAGAAGGCATATGGACAATTTTATAAGCTTTAAAGTGTTGAATGCATGACAGCTACTATCATTATTTCATATTTTGTAAGTATGCAGGAAGTTTGGATGCAAGTAAGTATGCAAGAGTTTGGCATGTAGAGAAAAGCTAAAGAGCTTGACTTTGCCTTTATTGAGGTAGATGTGAAAATAGAAAGAGATGAATTCAAAAGTTGCAGGAGGCCTCTGCAGAACTTGTTTAATGGTTGAGTTTGGCTTGTAGAGAAGATTGAAAGACCTCTGACCTTGGAAACCAAGTATTTTTTAAGATCACAGGCATTTATCAAGTACCTACAGTGTGCTAGGCACTAGCAATATGAAGCAAAAATTAAACAATCCTGCTTGTCAAGTAGCTTACATTTTATCTAGAGAGACCACATATATGTGTATAAGAATATACATAACAAATGCATGCTATTTCCTGTATACGAACTCAAATGTTTAGATCCAAATGGTCATCGATACAATAACAAAAGCAATGTCTTCAAAGACAAGACAACTTCTGTATATGATGAAAATTGGTGTAATCAGTGGTTCTATTTTCTGGGCTCCAAGTAAACAGTAGAGCCTCGGGGAGCAACCTGGATTGCCCTGGACCAATCACTAAGGGCCTGAGCTAACACCATTGCTCCTAGCAGTACATTTCATCTTTTCATATAGTCTTTGATGGAGCTTGCCATCCCTTCAAGTTCCAGCTACTAGCTAGTCATGTAGTGAGATGAAAAGGTTAATAAGGCAAACTCTTAACACAGCACACTCAGCCTTCCTCACTCAAAATCCCCTAAATATCATCAAAAAGACAGACCACATAGGAGCAGTGATTCAGAACTTCAAGGGACCATTGAGGTCCCCTACTCCAACTCCATTTTACATTTTAAGACACTGAAGCCAAGAGAAGTTAAATGATTGATTAAACCACACAGGAAAGACCTCACAGAGCTAAGATTTGAAGCCAAGTCCGCTGACTCCAATTCCATCACTTTTCAATGTACCACACTTTTATCAACCCAATGATTATCTCGCCTCTCAAAGCACCATCAAATGGGGGCAACATCTGGGGAGACTGAAGGAAGCAAAGCAAAGAACTGTGACTTTGAAGCTTCAAGCATCTCTCCAAATGAAAACATATCAATTAATCAATGATTATTAAGGGTCTATCAATGTGTCAGGCATAGTGCTGGGTGCTGGGGATACAGCCAGGGGCAAAAGACAGTCCCTGACTTCAAGAAGCTTAGGATCTAATGAGAGAGACAAAATGCAGACATCCACAGAGAAGGTATATTCAGGATAAACAGGAAATAATTAACAGAAGGAAGCCATTAGAATTAAAAGGGGCTAGGAAGGGCTTGCTACAGAAGATGGATGGCATTTTCATTGAAACTTGAAGGAAGCCAGGGAAGCCAATGAGCAGAGAAGAAAAGGGTGAGCATTTCAGGCACAGAGGGCAGAGCCAAGAGATGGAGTGTCTTGTTTGTGGAACAAAAAAGAAGATGAATGTCCCTGGGTCAAAAAGTACTCATACTGTCTAAAGAAACTGGAAAGATAGGAAAGGGCTGATGATGAAAGACTTAGAATTCAAAACAGAGGACTTGTTTTGTTTTGTTTTTTTATATTATTATTATTCTGTAGCGGATAAGAAGGCATTGGAACTTACTGTCTGACTGATTAACTGATGCAGTCATACCTGTTCTTTAGGAAAATCACTGTAGGGACTGATTAGAGGATGAATTGGCATGAGGAGAGATTGGAGGCTGGCACATCCTCCAGCCAGCAACTTTAATAATTCAGACGTGCTTATGAGGGCCTGCACTAGAGTGGTGACAATGACAGAGAAGAGAAGGGGGTATATATGATAAATGTGCAGAAGTGAGATCAATGGCCATTGGCATCAGCTCGAATATGGAAGGATGAGGAATAGCGGGGATCCTGTGTAGGATGACTCCTAGTTTGTGAGCCAGATGCACTGAGAGGATGATGTTGCCTTCTACAGTAATTAAAAAATTGAGGGGGAGGCTTTCAAGGGAAAAATAATGAGTTCAGCTTTAGACTTAGCAATGAAATCCCCAAAGGTGAAACCAAATGAAAAGGGTTACAGAATTCTTTTGACTATAGCACATTTAGAATCTTCGGCCATTTTTCCCCTAGAGACCACTGTCAATGTCATATATTTATTTTTTAAATACTAGACCTCCCGTCTTGTCTGGGCTGAAAGTGCAAGGGTTACTCAAGGGCCTAAACACACTACTGATTGACACAGGAGATTTGACCTCCAGTTTGCCCTTTCCTTAGGCAACCCAGAAGCCCATTCACTCTAGGATGCTTGCTGTATTAATACCAAATAGTGCAGACAACTGCTTGGAATAGTTACTTGCAGCTTAGAACTCCTGATTTCAAGGGATCTACCAGTGTCAGTCTTCCTGGTAAGTAGAGAATACAAACTGAAACTCCTTTCCATCTTTTCTCCTGTTACCTGTTTGCTCCATCATAAAATTAAATGTTGGAAGCTGCAAATTCTCAAGATTGTACCTTAAACTCCCTTAACAGTTGTGACTTCAGATTTTGACACTGTACTCCATAAATCCATAAAAGTCAGAAGAAATTCTGGGAGGTAATCTTGAAATGTTAAAGAAGCTGAACACCCATTAATATGATGCCTTGACACACACAAATAATATGGACTTTAAAACTGAAGGCTACTTTTATTACCTTCTGTAGTTAAGAACCATTCTGCGTGTGTGTGTATGTGTGTGTGTGAGTGTATGTGTAATTCACAAAAATTCTAAAAGCCTTAACAAAGAACTCTAACACATTTCTCTTTAGATTTCAATCACTATTTAAAACACACTTTACAGTCTACCAGAATTCATGTCAAGATGAGAGAAGAGGCACATTTTTTCATTAACACACACAAATCACTGTACAAGGCATCAAAAGCCACTATGTGAGAAGGAGAAGGAGGAAATGCTCCAAGATAAGAGAATGGCCAGGTCAGCAAGCACTAAAAGTAATCCTATACAAAGACTCCATCAATTTCACCCCAGAGATAGTTTGAGATCACATCCTAGCTTAGCACTACCGCTGCCAACTAGAAGGAACTAAAAAAAGGAAGTTTCTCATCAGCATGTCTGGGGATAAAAGAAAAAAAATCCTTTCAGTGCAATTTCTCCCCTTCTCCACTCATTTCAGTTCCTTGCGATCTGACTTCTCTCCCTGTAAACTTTACTGAAATCATTCTCATAGCAGCCACTTATGACATATTAATTGCTAGATCAAAGAGCCTTTTAAAAAATTAGCCTCCTCGCAAAATGATTTGAGTAGAACCACAAGAATGTAACAGCAATCTTGTTAAGGTGATCAACTGTGACTGACTTAGCTATTCTCAGCAATACAATGATCCATGACAACTCTGAAGGACTTATGAGGAAAAATGCCATCTATCCCCAGAGAAAGTACTGATGAAGTATGAATCCAGATGGCAACCTACTTTTTTACTTTATTTTTCTTCGATTTTTATTTTTTTAGGTTTGTGCTTTCTTTTACAACATGACTAAAATGGCAGTATGTTTTCCCATGTATAACCTATATCAGAATACTTGCCTGTTCAATGAGAAGGGAGTGGAGGGGAGGGAGAGAATTTGGAACTCAAAATCTTAAAAATTAATGTTAAAAAATGTTTTTACATACAATTTTGGAAAAATAAAATACTAAATAAATAATAAAAAATTAGCCTCTTTCCTCATTAAAATCTGCGCATCATTTGACATGGATGATCCCTTTTCCTTCTTCTGTTCTCACTCAAGTCAGTTGGGTGGCAATGTAGATAGAGTGCAAGAATTGGGGGAATCAGACAAAATGAGTTCAGATCCTACATCAAACACTTACTAAGTGCTCCCAGACAAATCAGTTAACATCTATTACCCTCAGTTTCTTCGTTTATAAAATGGAGATAAATACCAGCACCTAACTTATAGGGTTATGAGAACCAGATGAGGTAACATATAGGAATCACTGTGCAAATGTTAATGTATTATACAAATGAGAACTGTTGTGAGTATTGTGTCACAGTCTCATTCTCCTCCGACTTTCCTAGCCAATCCTTCTGTCTGTCCTTGGCAGACTCATACTTTTCTTTACTACCCCATCATTAGGTGTTTCTCATGACCGTGTGTATGTGACCCTCTTCTTTCTTACATGGTCTTTGGTTATTTCATTCAGTTACAGTTCAAAATATCAATTCCACTCAAGTAACCACAACAAAAATAGGAAGCATTTATATTTTAGTAGTATATATTAACAGTAAGCATTTATATTTATATTAATATTTGCATAGCACTTAACAAATATTATCTCATTTGATCTTAACAAAGGCCTTGAGAGATAGATGTTATTATTATCTCCATTGTATAGATGAAGGCCTGAGCCAGAGTGACTTGCCAAGGGTGACAAAGATAATAAGTGTCTAAGGCTGGGGTTGGGAATCTGAGGCCTCAAGACCACATGTGCCCCTCTAGGTCCTCAAGTGTCACCCTTTCTTCAAAGTTTGGATTTTGTCAAAGAGTTGCACTTGAGGATCTAGAGGGTCACATGTGGCCTCAAGATCTCAGGTCCCTTACTCCTGATCTAAGGTCACATTGGAATTCAGGTCTTCCTGAATTCAGGTTCAGTGCTCCAGCCAACTAGCTTCCTCAAAAGCTATAATCTTTGTCTCTGATCATTCTGAGTTTCAAGACTGCACTTCGATAACTTGGTCATTATCATCACAAGGAAGGAAGAAGGAAAGAAAGGGAGGAAAAGAGGATGGAAGGAAGGAAGGAAGGAAGGAAGGAAGGAAGGAAGGAAGGAAGGAAGGAAGGAAGGAAGGAAGGAAGACAAATAAGTATATATAAAATACATACAAGATAAATGTGATGGTGGTCAGAGCACCATTAACTGGAGGAAGGAATAATATTATGTAGAAAGTAGCCACTGCACTGTATATGGAAGGACAGAGGGTTCATTTGTCCCTTTATTACTTAACGAGTAAAGTTTAGACTTTACAGTTCCCACCTATCCTTTCTACATTTACTTTATAAGGTTCTCCTTCACATCCATCCTGCTCACGAATTTTTTCCCCTGTAACTATTTCAACTCTCTGCTCACACTGGTGCTTGTTGAAATCTTTCTGACCTTTTAAACCCTAGGTCAGATGCCACTTCCCTGTGAAACCCTCCTTGAAATCCCCTAAGAACTATCACAATACTTGATCTGGACCTATCATGCTTAATATGAATTATGCTGTGCTTATAATTACCTACATGTAGTCTGTCCTTACTAAACTGGGATCTTCATATGGAAGGAATGGGGTTGTACCTAAACTTTGCACATAACTAGAACTATGCCATTTTTGTTTAATTAAACGCAACAGAATACACTGCCATCAATAAATTTCTAACTTATTCCCTTTGGACCCAGTAGATGATGAATCGGTGAACTGAGCAGTGAAGCAAAGAGCCCTAGCTTTGTTGTCAGAGGATTGTAGTTCAAAGAGTGGTTGTGCTGTTCACTGCTGGTAAGACCATGACCAAGTCACAATCTCCCTGGGCTGAAGCCTCCTCACTTGTAAAGTGAGGGCACTGGACTAGACCACCTTTAAAGTCTCTTAGTTTTAAATCTATGCTCTGATCTATCCCTGTTGGACTCAGTTAACATGAAAAATATCTGAAGGTATAGTATTATGTATGGCCTTGTTCATTTCTAACTAATCATCACCCACAATAGAATATGTCACAAAACACATGTAGAACCAATATATTTCTCTGGATGAACTTTTTATTTGAAACATGAGCAAATGTAGAAATTATTTGTCAACTTATTTTTTTTTCAAAATTTCCTTTTATTTTTGAATTATACGTTCTAGTCCATAGCTATGAAATAAATGTGTGCTGTTAGCAGTTTATCAAATAGAAAAAAGCAACCTGTCATTGATACCACTTTAAGAAAGATATATTGTAAAGCAGAAGCAAGAATGAAAAATTGTTCATTTTTAAATCAATAGGAAATTGTATTTTATTCCAATTCTCAATATAATAATTGCAGATACTGACTCCTGAATGACATGCTAATTACTGTGTAAGTATGTGTTTGTGTGTGTGTGTATAGAAGGAGGGATGTTTGAGTTTATACTATATCATATTTGTTTTGTAGTGTATGTATTTTTTAATATAAATAACTTAATAATTACTGTTGTTCAGTCATTTTTCAATCATGTCTAACTATGAGTCTATTTTGGGATTTTCTTGGTAAAGATAGTGAAGTGGTTTGCCATTTCCTTCTCCCTCTCATTTTACATATGAGGAAATGAGGCAAACAGAATTAAATGACTTGCATAGAGTTACACCATGATTAAGTGTCTGATGCCTTATTTGTACTGAGGAAGATGAGATTTCCTGACTCCGGACCCTGCACGCTATCCACTATGCCATTTGACTTCTCCATTTCAATAATAGATTTCTTGAAATCAGCAAGATAGAATAAAAACAAAAATATAGAAACCATTTAAAATAAAACCAAACCTATCTATAAATTATCTCTCCATGTACAAATAATCCAAAAAAACCAAGAATCCTTTGTGGCTGTTCCTATACTCTGAGTGATTCAGGGTTACATTTCTTCCATGCTCTTCTGTCTTGACTCTACTTTCTCATTTTGGTGATCTCTACTCTCATGTTCAACAGTCATCTCTGTGCAGATGCTCTGTAAGTTCCATGAGGTCAGAAATTGTCTTTTGCCTCTTTTTGTATCCCCAATTTTTAGCAGAATGCCTGACACAAAGAAAGTGCTTAATAAATGTCTGCTGATTTATTGTGTGCATACTTCCATATTCAGGCCCAATCTTCTCCCTGAATTCTAATCCTACATGGTCAAATGCCTGTAGCACAGCTTAGTGTGAAAGTTCCAGATATCTCAAATTCAGTCTGACACAAACTGATCTCCTTGTTTCCCCACATGAATCATCCCTTCTTCCATAGTTCCCTGCTGTATGGGATGATGAGACCTCTACTCAAATTGACTACTCGGAGGCACCTTAAGGTCCAAACAGGAAGTCCTTCGTCACCTTCCCCTAGGCAGTCTAGAGGAGGGAGGCATGGCACAGAAGCATAAGCATGGTTATATAGCTGAAAACCACAAACCCACCCCCCCTTACCCTTTTAGTCAAGAGCCTAAACAAGCAACTTATTTTCAGAAATTTGCCCCAGTTACACGAAATAAGGAAATGTAATTGAGCATACAAGGGGATAGGAATTGTTAGGTGGTTTTACAATTTCAAGTTCCCCCTGTGTCACTTGATTCCCAAGAAACTGAAACTTAGGCCTAGGGTGAGGTCTACTTTAGACTTCGGTCCCTGAGAAGTCTTCACTATCATATTCACCTACTTTTCTTAAAGACACTTCTAGCCAGCTACAAGTTACCCATTCTCAAGCCCTCGTGGTAACTTTTGTTCTCCCTCATAATTCACATTCAATCCATTATGTACGTTCTACTTCCACAACTTCTATTAAAATTATTTCCTTCTTAGCATTTACACTATGCCACTTCCCTAGGTTGGGCTCCCATCACCATTAGCCAAAATTAACTTTTGCCTCCCAAGTCATACCTAGACTCCAGTCTATCCCTTTTTCTATTTATCACTCATAAAGCTGAGAAAATATTCTTCCTAAGGTACAACTATGACCATATATGCCTCTCATCCCTTCCTCTAAACTTTCAGGAATTTTCTACTGCCTCTAAGGCAAACCATGAACTCCATAGCCAAAAATTTCACACCCTGTATGATACAGTTCCAACTCACCTTTCCAGTCCTATTTACATTATTCCTCATCATGTACTCTACATTCCAGCCCAAATGAAACTCTAATCCTTTCATATGCTTGACATTTTATTCTATGGTTCAAGTCATCCCTCAGAATAGGACTACACTTTCCTCATTTTCACCCCTCAAAATCATTTTCTTTTCCATATCATTTCAGGCACTACTCATGCTATATGTATCCTTTATCAGCTGTCTCAGAAAAATAGCATTCTCTATTTCCTCATTTTTTTTCAGGACAATTTTTGAGGATTCCTTCCACATCCCTATTACTCCCCATCTTTTTTTGTATGTCAGTATCCCTATCTCCTTTATCCTCTGCTACCACTATTGGAAGGAAACTTCTTTCAGGGCAAAGATAGTCATCTAAAACTCTTTCGAGTGTAGTAGTAGTAGTGGTAGTAGTAGTAGTAGTAGTAGTAGTAGTAGTAGTAGTAGTAGTAGTAGTAGTAATGGTTGTGGTAGTGGTAGTAGTAGTAGTTGTGGTGGTGGTGGTAGAGGAAGCTGTAGCAGATAGGGTGCTAGGCCTCAAATCAGGAAGACCTGAGTTCAGATTTCATTTCAGGCACTGTGTGATGCTGAATAAGTCACTTAATCTCTCTTTGTAAAGATAATAACAACACCTGCCAACAGGATTGTTGTGAGGTTCAAATGAGATAATTACTGTAAAGTTCAGTGCCTGGTGTATAGCAAATATTACATAAATATTAGTTATTGCTATTATCATTATTATTGCTGAAGTCACCATAGAAGGAGAAGGAAGAGGAAAAGGAAGAGGAGAAGAAAGAAAGAAAACCAAAAGAAGGAGGAAAAGAAGATTAAAATGAAGAGGAGGGAGAAAAAGAAGTAGAAAACATCTTTATAGCAGTCTAGGCTTTGCAAAGTGCTTTACAAATATCATTTCATTTGTTACCTACAATAACCCTACATGGAAGGTTCTACTGTTATTTCCATTTTACAGAAAAGACTGAGACTAAATTTGTTAAGTGATTTGCCCAGGGTCACATGGTTTGAACATGTGTAACAAAGGATTGGAACTGAGGTATTCTTTATCCAAGTCAAGGGTTCTATTGACTACCTACCTAGCTGTAGAACACTGATATACCAACCCAGAAAACTAACATGCAACTAATTAATCTCTATTTTACTTAGTCAAACTGGGGATGCTCTTCCAGGGTCCACTAGAACTTACTCAGAACCTTGCGCTACTGTCAGAACTCTTCTGGATAGTACTGTTTTTTCTCCTTTCCCAGAAAAGTTGTTCTGGGGTCTGAGAAGGTTTGCCTGCTGATTTCCACTTTTCTATTGATAACTCTGCACAAGTTCAGCATCAAAGGCCTTAATCAGAATGAGATTTCGAGAATTTCTCCTTAACTTTTATTCATTCGTTTCCTCCAAATCTACTATTTGCAAAGACATCAAACCTCTCTCTGTGGCTTCTTCCACTCCACAGCCTTTTAAAATTAGTCTTTGTCTTTCATTTGTTGAGTCCAGGGAGAAAGGAAAGGAGGACAAAAAACCCCTATTTCTTGGCAATGCCTTCATTTCTTGACTAACTCCATGATCTTAGCATTCAATCAGAATACAATTGTTAACCTGGGTAATCAACTTTCTGACCTGCTAAGTAATTCTCCCATTGCACTCTTTGGGCCATTGACCTTCTCTATAGTGAAAGATTAAGTAGTAATTCCTTAGTACGGTTGAACTCTGTAGTGGGAGGCAGTAAATGGGACAACACTCCTTGACTCCAACCAGAGGAATAAATATTATATTAGCATGCAATCATTTTCTTTATTACCTCAGGTCTGCCCACAGTGTCAAAGTTGCTTCTTACCAAAGACTATTTTATCCTTTCAAATTTGAGTTCTTAATGTCACCTGGCCGTTTTTCTTTCTGAGCACTTAAACATTTTTGAATAGAATAAAGTAAAACAGGTCTTAAATAGTAACACACTGATTTCCTTACAGCCTCAATTTCAAAATCAGTGGAGGTTGCATTAATGAGATTTTTATTCTTTGTCTGAGCGTGCAGAAAAAACTAAACAGTAGGGTAGTCTGACCCCATAGATGATTGGAAATGACTTCTATGGATGATTCCCAAAAGGACCAATATTTTTTCTTCCCATTCTTCAAACGCAGAGAAATTCTGTTTATAGAAATGCAACATCCAATGGAGAAACTAATTGAGTTTTAGTGCAATGTCAAGCTAAACTCCATTTGTCAGTGAGAGTGGCTCTTATAGAATTTTTTTTTTAACCAATTGTCCATGGAGCAAATTGAAAAAAAAAAAAAGTATATTTGTAATGTATTTAAAATAATCAGCCCATGGTCTATTTCTCTAAATCATGAATTTCAAAAGTAATTAACATACATATACATTCCTTCCCAAACATATGTCCCACTTTTCAAAACCAACAGTGTTTCTTATCCAACATAAACGGTGTTATCTAATCAACTTGATTTTACTTAGTCTGGAACAGTGCTATAAAGAGCAGAAAGTGAGCATATTTGCTGCTCTTTTCTCTGAGTTTACTTAAGAGAATATCAATTTGATCTTGACATTTTGTGGTATTTCAAAATAGACATAGCTTTACAAACATACATGTATGCATGTGTGTTCTATGTAACTATGACTATTATATAATATGATTGTGTTTACATGTACATTTGTGCACACATGCAAATATAACTATATATTTATAAATTGCCATATATTATTTACAGTCATATTATGTATGTGTATATACATATATATACACAAAAACATATTCACACACAGGAATAATACGTGCCTTACTGTGAATGTGTTGAGGGTAGAAAATACACATTTTTTATAAATATAATTTTTGAATACATTTATGCATTATTTTTTACAGCTCCCCAAATTCTGTTGCTTCTGGCCTAAGTAGGCATTTTTCAAGCTAATAATAACAACTTACATTTATGGGCAAGTCATCTAGTTTTTGAATTTTAGTTTCTCCACCTGTAAAATGGAGATAAAAGCAGTATTCCTCCTATGGAGTTGTTCTGAGGGTCAAATGAGATAACATGTGAAATGATTTTCAAATCTTAAAATATCATGTAAATGCACTGTCTCTAGCATAGCTTTTGACATAGAGTAACTGGAACTTGGATAAATGTTAGTAATGAACAGTCAATTAGATTGGTCAACCATCCTCACCTTTGTCATCATCGTCATCATCATCATGCTATCCTTATAGTAACATGATGCATGGTAGCATCCAAAGAGTAAAAAAGAAAGAATTTGGTGACCTTACAGGTGAAAAATCACTTAATCTTTTGCTTCATTGGCAAAATGGGCATTTGGGGAAAGGGGATGTTACACCATCTGTGACATCCTTACCAACTCTAAACCTAGGATATTGGGACCTAGTGAATTAGGTGGAACTAGCATCATTATCCCCAACTTACAGGTGGAACAAAGAAAGATCAGAGAGTTTAGTGGCTTACTCATGTTAGCAAATTTGGTAAATTGAAAAAGTCAGGATTTGAACCCAGGCTTTCTTGGTTCCCAATACAATTCCTGTAAAGTCATGTTCCTTCACATTTCTAGCCTACTAAAACAGCCCCTAGAGCAGTGATAGCTAAGGGGATTCCTAGGAAGCCCAGGAAAGGATCTATTTATCTTTGTATCTTTGAAGGTGCTCATCTTACTTCCAAATCTGAACTGACTCATGGGAAAGATCAGTCAGCCTGTGCAGTTGAAAACAAACCTCAGAGTTTGAGGTTTGGAAAAAGAATACATTCAATTATTTTCTTCATCAGAACCCCTAACACAGTCAGAGGGTAGTCTTGTTTAACAAGAAAGAAGGCCAACTAATTATAATCAAATAAGTTTGGAGGGCTCAGGCAGAATTTGCTAGAGCACAGATCATACAGATTTGCATACAGATGCAACCATATGGGATAATAAAAGGGAAAACATCCAACGGACAAAATGGTTGGGAAGACATAGCACACATGAGCCCTTTATTCACAGATGGCTTGCCATTCTCATTCAGGCCTATGTTAGCTCTAGAAAATAAATGTCAGAGGCAGGAGATGCAAATAATGATAATGAAAATAAAAGCCCTTAGCTGTAAACTAGAGAAGACTTCAGCATTTAAAATCCGAAAACTGGCACTTTTTGATTATGTTCTATTTGTCCAATAAAATTGTTCATGCACTCAAGACAAGGGAGGTCTGAAGAGGGGCAAAAACATGGCAGACAATTGATGCTAGCACCTGGGAAAAGTGTGACTCTAAGAATCTTAAAGTAAAAGAAGAGTGAATGTTAGTGAATTCAATGAAAGATGATTTCCAGAGATTATTGTTACCTCCAAATGGCGAGAACTGGAAAGATATATTGGACGTTTAATCGTGACTGTGGTTCACAAGATCAGAACTACTGAGAAAAGGGACCTATAGTTATCTGAAGACCTTTAAAAAAGAAAACTAGATCAAAAGAAACTTTCAATAATTGCTCTTAGATCTATATTTTTAGTCTTACTCTCAGTTGCCCTCAGATGCATACAGAAGACACACTTGTAAGGGACATGTGATTTTGTGAATAGAACTGGATCTAAGGAGACCTGGGTTCCAAACCTCAGGTGCCCACCAGCTGTGCTACCCTAGCCAAATCAATTAATCTTAATGGATTTGAATTTCCTCATCCTTAAAATGAGGGGTTGGACTGATGAAGTCTAGAATGGAAAGTTTACTGTATGTACATTTAGAACACCTGAAATCAAATCCCCACTTTGCCACTGTCAGACCTTATTGTAAGAGCTGCTGGTGGATCTGCCTGCCTCATATCTCCCCACTCCAATCCATCCTCCATTCAGCATCTAAAGTGATTTTCCTAAGTTCAGGTCCAATCACATTACCCACTCATGTTCTGCGCCCCCCCTTATTCAATAAACTCCAGTGGCTTATATTGCCTCCCAGAGGAAATACATACAAACTTCTGCCATTAAAAGCCCTTCACAACCTAACCCTTTCCTACCTTTCCAGTCTTCTTAAACCTTACTCCCCAAAACATATTCTTTGATTTAGTGACATGGGCCTACAGACTGTCACCCTCACAAAGCACACCATCTTTCAGCCCCAAGCATTTTCCTTGGCTGTTCCCCTTGCCTGGAACTGTTTCCCCTCTGCTCTGACTACTGACCTCCCTGGTTTCTTTGACGTCTCAAGGAAAATCCCACCTTCTCCCAGAAGGCTTCCCACCCCCTCGTAATTGTAGTGCATTCCATCTTTTAATTATTTCCTACTTAGCTAGCATTGAGATCACTGAAAATAATTATTTGCATGCTGTAAGCTCCTTGAGGGCAGGTACTGTCTTTTACCTTTTTTTGTATTTTTTTTGTGGGCACATAGTAAGTACTTAACGAAAGTTGATTGATTGATTGATTGATTAACTTATGGTCTCTGGGCCTCATATGTAAAATAAGTGAGTTGAACTAGAATATTTTTATATTCCCTTCAAACTTTAAATCTATGATGCTGTGACCTTTCCCTCTCTAAATCCCTAATTTTATGAACTCTGCTATTTTTCTAATTAACCATCTAAGTATGCAAGGGTACTTTGCATTTGTAGTATTGCTTTGTCCACTTCTTTTCTAATCTAAAGAAACCAGTCCAGCCTAAGTCAAATTATCCTACACAACTAAAGGCTATCTTTCTAAGATTCAATGACTCGAAGGTTTTGATCAAAGCATGTTTTTCCTATTTGGTGCTCACTAATGTAGAACAAGAATGTTTACTTGGGCAAATGGATATGAAAACCAACTGAGTTTGAGTGTATGTGTATGTTGGAGTGAGTGAGTGAGTGAAGTGTGTGTGTTTTTATGTGGGGTGAAGAGGGGTGGGGTAGGGAGGGTTAGGTCAACCAGTTGAAACCTTTGGGCCAGAGTCAACATGGCCTCCTTTCACTTCGCAGAGACTGGGAGGCCAGAGAGGCAGACTGTGATAGAAAAGCAGATGGCTGCTTGGAACACAGGGCGAATGCTGAGCCTGGGCTGAACAGAAAATCTAATTAATTTTGAATATATTGGGGAAATTCATTGCTCGAAGCCTCCTCATTAAGAATGGTTATGAGAAAGAGTCTTAGCTATTCCAAAATAATTTAAAGAATAGATGGGTTCACAGTGCTTGCCAAGAAATGAGGGGGGAAAATATTCCATTTCTGAGATTTCCTGTCAACAAGGCAGATGGCAAAAGAAACATCAGACTTGGTGCTGGAGTTTCCTGGGAATAAGGGTGAGGAATCATTTAAGAAGGGACAAAATGGCAAATTAGCCTGGTACAAGTAGAAGGCACAGTGCCATGAAAGACCACCATCATCATTCCTCGTGTAGCACCTTTATGATACTACCAGTGGTATGAACTGAAATTAACACACTGAATTACTTTTCTGTTGAGTCCTTGTTAACTAGGGCAATACAGGTGAGGTGTTCATATATATATATATATATATATATATATATATATATATATATTGTTCATGAGTCAAAAAGCACATATTAAGTACTAGGGCTGGGGATACAAATATAAAAGTAATGCAGTCCCTCCTCTCAGGTAATAGCGTAGAGGTTCTTAACTTTGGATCTGTGAACTTTAAAATAGATAGATGATAGATGGCTAGCTAGCTAGATATAGATATAGGTATAGATGTAGACATAGAAACAAAGATAGATAGATACGTAGATAGATAGATAGATGATAGATAGATAGATAGATAGATAGATAGATAGATAGATAGATAGATAGATAGATGTATGTCAATAGAATTTGTTTCCTTTGTAGACACAAAGACACTTTTCCTAGGTGACACACTGGATACAGCATTGGAGCCAAGAAGACTTGAGTTCAAAACTGGTCTTATACACTAACTGTGCAGCCCTGGGCACACCACATTATCTCTGCCTCAGTTTTCTCATCTGTAAAATGAGGCTCATAATAGTAACTGCCTCACGGGGTTGTAGTGAGGATCAAATGAGATGTTTGTGAAGCACTTACCCGGTACTTGGCACAAAGGGGGAGCTAAATGAATATTTAGTCCCTTCTGTTCCCTTCCCCCTTTCTAATTAGATGCATTTTTAAACTGAAAACCATTATTCTGAACACAAAGCTTTCACCACAAGACATGCTTGCAGATAAAAATAGAAGAGAAAGAGGCAATGAATACCCATATGTGTATCTATATATACATATATGTATGTACACACACATTCATAATCCATATTCATACACATATATGCGTGTACACATGTGCACATATGTGTGTAAAAAGGTACTACCAACTTGGGAAATCAGGTAAAATCTCTTGAAAGTGGTGGTACTTGACCTCTAGGAATCTAAGGGAACCAGGAGGTAGAAGCAAGGATGAGAATAAGCCAGCAACAGAAGTGAGAATAAAAGTTTTCTAGTGATAGAGTCACCTTTCACAGGCAAGTAGACAGAATACAAGATAACAACGAGGCCAGTTTGTCTGGGAAATTGATTAATTAACCCAGAAAGATAAAATAGAGGGTAAGAGTTAAATTAGGTTAAGATCCAATGAAGGGATTCATGTTCTATACAAGAGAAAACAGGATCCACTAAGGCTTGTGGAACAAAGGAATGACATAAGCAGAACTGTATTTTACCCGTAGTCATTTGGAAAAAGTAGATGAAATTGGCAATGGCAGGCCATTTAGAAAGTGATTAGAATCTGAGATGTAATGAAATCCTGAACTCTGATGGCTATGGTATGAATGAAGACAAAGGGACTAATGCAAGAGATACTGGATGTGTATAAGCCCAAAGAAGTGGGTGAAAATGATGTTCAGACAGAAGGATCAGACCTAGGTTACAAACCTGGTTTAGTGGAAGAAAAGGGCAACTGTGAACAGAAAGATAGAAGTTTGGAGGAGGATTTTCAGTTGTTGGACATTTTGTATTTGAGATATGAGATATGAAGATTTTTATCAATGAGGTTGAAATATCATACTGGAGCTCAGGACTGAAGAAAGGACTGGTTATATATATTTGGGAGTTAGCTGCATAGATGTGACAGTTGAATCTATGAAGCAGATGGTTCATTCATCCATTCAATAAATATTTATTAAGCACCTACTATGTGCCAGCTATTAAGGAAAAAAAAAGAGGCAAAAGAAAGTTCCTGCCCTTAAGGAGCTTACAGCATACAAACAAATATAACAAAGTAAGCTACATACAGGATATATAGGAAATAATTGGGAGTGGTAAAGCACTGGAATTAAGAAGGATTGAATCATGGTTCTCATAGGGTGGGATTTTAATTGGGACTTTAAAAAAAAGTCAGGAAGGTCAGTAGCTGGAATGGAGAAGAGAGAGCATTCCAGGTGAGAGGCATAATGAGATAGAATGCCCAAAGTCTCCTGGAGTCTCCTATTCCTGGTATACCCAGGAGGTCAATGCCACTGGATTGAAGGGTACATGTTGGAGAGGAAGGTGTTAAGATTGGAGAGGAAGGAGAGGGCTAGTTAGGAGGGCTAGTAGGGAAAGGCTTTGAATGTCAGAAAGAGAATTTTATTTTTCCTCTTGGAGGCAATAGCACGATGTAGTTTATTGAGAAGAAGGGTGACATGTTCAGACTTTCAATTTAGGAAAATCACTTTTGTGGTTGAATAGAGAATGGACTGGAGTGGCGAGAGATTTGAAGGAGGCAGATCCACCAGTAGGCTATTGAAGTAATTGAGGTGTGAGCTAATGAGTGCCTGGCCTGCCTTGGAATAGTGGCAATATCAGAGGAGAAAAGGGAAACTATTCAAGAGATGTTGCAAAGGTGAAATCAGCAGATCTTGGCCATAAAATGGATATTGGGCAAAGGATAGTGAGTAATCAAAGAGGACAGCAATGGTGCTGAGACTAGAAAGAGTAGGGGATCTAGCAAGAAAGAAAATGAGCTCTATTTTGTACATATTGAATGTGAGATGTTTACTGGACATTCAAATTGAGATGTCTGAAAAGTCATTGGAGATGTGAGATGGACAGTCAGCAGAGAGACTGGGCAAAAAGGTAGAATTTGAGACTCATCAGCACAAAAATGATCATTAAATCCATAGAAGCTGATGAGATCACCAAGTGAAATAATATAGAGGGAGAAGACCTAGGAGAAAACCCCCAGGGACCTGGCATTAGAGAGTGTGATATGGGAGAGGATCCAGCAAAGGAGAAAGAAAAGGAGCGGTCAACTAGGTAGAAGAAAAACCAGGAAAGAGGGGAGTCCTGAAAACCTAGAGAGAAGAGATTATCAAGGAGGAGGGAATGGTCAGCAGGGCAAAGGCTGCTGAGAGATCAAGGAGAATGAGGACTGAGAAAAGGACATTATATTTGGCAACTAGGAATAAGGTCAGAAGCCAGAAGATACATGCATACATACATATATATGTGTGTGTATATATGTGTCTGTGTGTGTATGTATATATATGTATGTGTGTGTGTATATATGTGTGTGTATATGTATATATGTGTGTGTATGTATGTACATATATGTATATATATATACATGCATTCATATATAGCAAGGCAGAACAGAACAGATATCTCTAAAACTTTTTCCCTAACCCTTCTCCAAGGAAGACTTTGATCCCTTCCATGTAGTGAAGCAGAATGTTGAGGTCAAAAGCTTAGCCATTCTGCTCCCCTCACAGAGGGGGTACTAGGCTAGAATGCATATATGTACATATATATATGAATATACATACACACATACTTATATGATACGACTTTCAGGTTCAAGATGAACTTCTGATCACTATTCATTAATTGGGGTAGGAGAAAGCACTCTTCCCTTCAGTTCCATATTTGGTAACAAAAACCCTCATTGGTGAGTAACAATGCTCTTTGTCTCTGGGGTAGATTCCCACACTTAGACTGTACACCTGGATTTCCAGTCAATGAGAAGGAAGGTTAGTGGGTCTCCATTAGCACTATATAATGTTATACTCTGCTCCACTCAGGTGCACTTCTTTGCTGACACAGCCCATGGTCTCACAGGAAGTGCCACTTCTCATGAGATTGTAATAAACTCCTTTTTGCCTTCTACATTGAGAAACCTCTGAGTTTAATTTGAGTAAGGGTTGCTGTACCTCACACAAACCCAAATAAACTGCAAAGAGCTGAAGAAACCCAATGGGACCAAAGCTCTCCCATATCTGTTAAATGGACTCCACCTCACACCCAAAGGCAGGGAATTGATTTCCATCAGTGAAGAGACAGTCCCACACCAATGGGCTTTGGGATACATTTGAGTGTGTGCATTTGCGTGTGTTTGTGTATTTGTGTGTGTAGAAGAAAAAGAGGGAGAAAGGGAAAAAGAGAGAGAGGGAGGGAGGGAGGGAACGAGAGAGAGAGAGAGAGAGAGAGAGAGAGAGAGAGAGAGAGAGAGAGAGAGAAGGAATGGAGGGAGAGAGAGAGGTCAGGAGAAGCAGGAAACCGAGTCAGTTTTGTAATTTACTGGAATACGCATGGTAATCAAGCAAAAGAGACCAAAATAGATCAGAAAAGAAAGAAAATCCAGGAAGTGGAGTGTTCCACAATGTTAAATGCTTCAAAGATATCAGGAAGGGTAAGGAAAAAGAAAATATTGGATTAAAAATAAAAACATCCTCAGTGTCCTCAGAGAGAACAATTTCAGCAAAGTAGTTAGAACAAGAGTAAGATTGCAAGATATTAAGGAAGGAATGATAGATGAGAAAGTAGAGACAAAGACGAAGATGGCTTTTTCTCTGAAAAGGAAGGAGAAATATAGGCGTTTGGTTTTTCCCCATAGTGAAGTATCAGTTTAGGTCCTCTGATGAGAGGTAGGCATAAGAGATGGTGCGGATGACAGCCCTGCAGATGAAGGGCAGAAAGGATTTCCAGCAGCTACTCAGGGAACTGTGTTAGAATTCATCATGGGAGAACAAAAGGATTTTTGTGCAAGAGTGAAGGCCTGACTAAGAACTGATGAGTTTTTTTGTTGTTTTATGTTTTTTATAAAGGGGACCAAGGCAGCATAGTTCTATGGAGCATTCTAGTACTGTTCTGTAGCACATGAGTAGGAGTAATCCATGACTAGAAAGCAATCCAGGGTATTTGGAAAGGAATGAGGAGCAACAGGACACTGAGGCCAAGAATTCGGCATCATGTGACCATGTAAAATGTAACTGGCTAAATGGAAGATCAAGATTTTGAAGCAATTGAAGGGAGGCCATCAGAAGGGTGTTTTCCTGAGAAAGCAAGGCAAGGTGAGGGAACAAAAGGATTTTACCTGGAGCTGAACAAAGAATGGGTTGATGAGAATTTAAGTACATACAGTAAGAGAAGAAAGACTTGGAGGTGATGTTCTGGCAGAGGAATTTCAGAGCTGTGAAGGTGAAAAAGTGAGTGATAATGATGTAAAGGTATGACCATTCCTGTAGATTCAAGGAAGACCAGAATGCTGTTGAACTGGGAAGCATGTGCACTGGACAGGCTATCAACATGGAAATCAACAGCCCCAAGTATAAGGGGTTGGGAAGGGAAGAAGATGGTATCAGAAACTACCCAAACTGAGAAGTAAGGGGAAAAAATTACCTGGGACTAGTAGAGAATTTCCTCTAGGATATCAACAGAGTGATGTCTTGATGAAGTGAACCTCAAACAAAAGGTAGCTGACTAACCAGGAGGAAGTGTAGGTAGGACTTTATGCCAAGAGAAGTCATGCCCCTAGAGATGCCTCTGAAATAAGAAGTTAGCTAAGAAAAGAATAACAGGAGGATAGCATTTCTGCTAGCATAGATAGACACATGCTACTAGTGGGAGGAAATTCCATACTTAAATGCTATCATAAATCAATAATGTTTTGAAAAGAAAAAGATTGTCAATCTCAATTAAAATACGTCTTAATTAGAAAATGTCCCAGAAGAAGCATTGATGATGAAATTAAAAGACCTTTATAAAAAGTTAGATTATCTAACATTGGCATATGATTTCATATCTTTTCATAAGTTGCCTTGGTCTTTTACTTATATTTTTGTTCACTGAAGCTCTTGGTTACATGATTTTCAATTTATGTGCAAATTTTAGGGTTAATAAGTGGTCAAGCTGTGTTTTTCTGGACAAAAATGAATACAAACAAGCCTGATCATAGCATAATATTATTTTATGTCCCTTTCAACCTTCTGGCAACTGTCAGCATATCCAAAAATGAAATCAGAGGCTCTTGGATTTTAGAATTCCATCTTAGTGTAGAACTTGATGGAATTAGTATAATTGTATAACAATGAATAAATTTAGAATACTAAGAAACTGCATCTATATACATTGCATATGTAATCATGTTTTAGTTACAATTTTTAAAATTCCATAAGAAGGAAAATTATATATTTTAAGGAATTGGTACAAAATTCTTTAAATTTCTCTCAAAGTGGATAATTTCCAAGGAAGAGGCAAAAACACAATTAAATAACTTGACCTATAATGCTATGCTAATAAATTCTCCTTTGCACTTCTTTTAACTGGTAATTTTAAATATTAAAACTAACACTGGAAATTGTTCTTTGAAATGCTTTATCTGTGTATATTCTATATGGCATAATGTTTCTATCTTTAGCAAGTAGTCCTTATTTTATTAAATCCCAATAATACTTTCAAAATGAACATTTCTCGGTGTTCAGTTTGGGCAAAGTGTTTACTGGGGTTTGCTTCTACAGATAACTTCTTTCTTTACTTTGTCTTCCTTATGCAGGCCGTTGTTTCTCCC
Source organism: Bettongia penicillata ogilbyi (assembly GCA_023548195.1). Lineage (NCBI taxonomy): Eukaryota > Metazoa > Chordata > Mammalia > Diprotodontia > Potoroidae > Bettongia > Bettongia penicillata. Next base: position 21,295,331 of record JAJHZJ010000453.1, read on the forward strand.
ATCTTTGCAATAGCACACAGGCTCTTATCACCTCTGACTAGTCTTCAACCACCTTCTTACCTTTATTTCCATCCAAGTTCAGGTCACATGGCACCTCCTGCATGGCATCTGTGCAGATCCACTCAGCACTAAGAGCTTCCTCTTCCTCATAATGACCACATATTTACTTTGTATACGTATTTCAAATTTTTCTATGTGTACATGTTGCTTGTCTAAATGGAATATAAGCTCCTAGAGGGGCAGGCTGTGTGCACCACCACTACCATCATCATCATCATTATCACAGTATTTGCAAAGCACCTACGATGGTCATACTGTGCTAAATGCTTCACAAACCTTTCTAATTTGAAACTCACAAGCACCCTGGGAGGTAGGTGCTATCATTATCCCCACTTTACAGGAAATTGAGGTAAATAAAATTTAAGTGACTTACCCAGAATCACACAGGTAGTAACCATCTAGTGGTGAATTTTATCTCAGGTCTTCCTAATTCCAAGCCCAGTACTCTATCTCCTGTGCCACCCAACTTCCATAGTCCAGTAAAGGATTGTGCATCTTTAATCTCAGAAGCATCATCCCTAAGTTCTAAGATCATCACCAGGCTGAATACAAGTTGATAATTGATTTTATTCCTCTATTTTTAACTAGAATAACTCAAAATGACATCTGTTGAATTATGTATGGTTAGTGGCTTTTGTGAGGGGAGTACCAATGATGATGAAATAGGAATCACTGAAATAAGATCACATTATTAACATCATTTAAGTTGGCAATCCACTGAAATCTCAGCTGCTTTTCAGGAGGACTCTTATCTTGCTGGCCTCTCTTCGCCTATACTGATATAATTGAGTTTTGACAAACAAGTGCACAACTTTTACTTGTTTTTCTTTAAGTATGACATTTGGTATCTTATCCTGGTCTATTAAGGTATTTTCCCCCATCTCAAACTTGCCTTCCATTAGCTATACTTCCCAGATTCAAGTTACCCACAAGTTTTATACATATGGCATCTATGCCTTCATCCAAGTCACTGACAAAATTGTGAAGTAGAATGGAATTTGGGGTCACAATTTAGAACTGGAAGTGCCTTCTCTCCAATCTATTCTCCACATAGTTCCTAGAGTGATTTTCTAAAAGCATGTCTGACTCTACCTCTCCCCCATTCAATAAATTGCTATGGCTTCACTCTGCAAGAAATCTTTCCTGATTCCATCCATTTTCTCAATCTTTACTATGTCTCTAGTTTTTAGATGTTATCTTCTCTATTAGAATGTGTGATTCTTGAGTATCTCTATATCCCTAGAGGTTAACACAGAGCCTGCCCTGTACTAGGCATTCCATAAAATCTTACTGACTCACAATTGTGAGCCCTTAGCATTTATTAAGTGGGAATGTGTATGGGTGGGGAAGCGGGTGACACAGTCAGACTTATATTTTAAGAAAATCTGATTATTATATGGAGGATAGACTCCATTAGAGAAGGACTTGAGGCCACGATGCTATTAAGATTTGGAGAAGTACAATCAAGAGTTGATGAAACCCTTAACTGGGACTGTGGTTATGTGAGTACAGAGGAGAAATATATGAGAAACATGTAAAGTTAGAAACAACAAAACTGTTAAAAAAAATTGTAAACAGCCTGAGGTCAAATAGAGCATTGTGGGACTTCACTGAAGGCTACAGGCAATGCTGACAGGTAACCTTTAACAATTACTCTTTGAGTCTAACCATCCAAGTAGTTCTAAATCCAACTAATTATCATCCAGTCCATCGTTTTATGACTTGGCCAAATAACAGTGTGAAACTCTGTATCAAAAGCCTTGATAAAAAAATCTATTTAAAATATATCCGTAGTATTCCTTTTGTCTATGGTACTGTAAACTAAACCTAAGAGTAAATGGGTTCGTGTGACATGATCTGTTCTTGCTGTGGCCATGCTTCCTCCACATAATCACAATTTCCTTTTCGGATGTTCACCAATCATTTCTTCAATGATTCCCTCTAGAGTTTCCCTGGGAATTGAAGTCAAGGTCACAAATCTATAATTTGCACATTCTCTTCTCCCTATTTTGAAAATTGGGACATTTACCCTTCCCTACTCTTGCATTATGTATTGCATTTTCCGTGATCTTTCAAATATCACTGACAATGGATCAAAAATCGCATAAATTGATGATGTCAGTATCCTTGGATGCAGTTCAACTGGGAATAGGGGCAACACATCAAAGGCTTCTTCTCTTTTATAGAAGTTCTCTTAAGTACTCTCAGTATCTCCTTATTTATTTTAAGTGTCAACTTCCTGGCGGTCATTTTTGTTCTGTGATTTCAGTGCAAGGGTCATTCTCCTTATTAGAGAAACAGAAGCAAAATAGGTATCCCTCTGCTTTGTCTGTGCCATGAATTATCTTTCTCCCATCCACCATAAGCAAAGGTCCTAGCCCTTCTTTGATCACCATCTTTTTCAGCCAATATAGTAAACAAACAAATACCTTTGTCTTATCTTTCATGTTAACTCAGAGAATATTGAGTTCTCAGCTTCAGCTCAGAGTAAGTGATATTACTTAGTGTTTATTACTAAAAGCTTTTTTCAAAAATTCAAGTAATTGTGGAATTAGTTTTAATAAAAGGAACCTGCCCAATTAAAAATTCTCTATCCCAAAGAAGTTAACAATACCAATCAGTGATAAAATGATCTATTTCTTAATTTAATTTTTTAAATTTCCTAACATCTACTTTTCTATTATTTCAGTTGAGTCATTTTGCTTTAATGCTATTTAAAAAAATTTATTACTCTGAACTATGCTTATTTTTAAAGTAGTTAAGAAAATGAAAGCATCTTTCAGCCAAGCGAATTCCTATGAGCCTTTGATAATCGGGATAATCACCTAATTCCACATTTCAGTTCCCACCAGGGTGGTTCAATTAAGAGAATTCTAATTAAGCATTAAGAAATAAAAATCAAATCTAAAAGCAGGATGGCCAATGATACAAAGCACAAAAAATGAAACTGAAAATGTGTAGTTTTATTTTTATGAATAGAAATTGCACAAGTGTGGGGGGAAGGGGGGTAGAGGTATTGAACATCCTGCTACTGTGTGGAATTTTGAAAACTTGTTAGTTCATCCATATGTTAATATAAACTATGAACATGATTTGTACTCACATCAAAACTCATACAAAGCTTTTTGTGGGATGTTAAAATTGTGTTCAGGCAATGCAAAATAAAAGATGGTAGGAAAAGTAGGGGGTTGTATTTAGAACTGCAAAGAAAATTAAAGATCTTCTTATCCAACCACCTCATCTTAAAGATGTGTGTATGTGTGTGTGTGTGTGTTTGTCCTTCATTGCCAAAGAAGACCCTGCCATCAGAGAAATGATGACATGACTTGCACTTGACTTTGTTTTGAGTGAGGGAGAGCTGTGCAGGTCACCAGCCTCACTTCTCCTCCAGAGCCATCTAAATCCAGTGACCAGACATTCATCAGGATGCCTGGAGATGAGCCAGCATGAGGCAATTGGAGTTAAGTGACTTGCCCAAGGGAACCAAGATTGAGGACACTATTGACTTGTCTAAAGTCAGACAGGTAACTAAGTATCAGATATGTTAATGTTGGGGAGTTGTGTGAACAGTATCGGAGGATATATATGAAGCATAAATGTTTTATTCTAACTACAGATATTATGAAAATGAAGATGACTGAGTATATAACTAATTGCTCACAGGAAAGAAAAAGAGAAAATTTGGTATCACTGAATAATTTCATTAATGAAAGTCCCTCTTTCTGTAACCGTACATGCCTTATCCTGCTAGTCACTTGTCTATGTCCTTCAGTGGTTCCTCCTCTTCCTCGTAGCTTCTAATTATGATTTTTCTCCCAGCCAAGATGGTATGACTATGAAGCATAACAGAGAATATTTGAACAAATTATGGGATATGAAAGTAACAGAATATCATTGTGCCATAAGAAATGAAAAACACAAATAAAATGAATATATAAATATGAAAGACATATACAGTGCTGCATGTGAAGAAAGTAGAATTGAAGGAACAGTATATACAGTTATTTTATACACACACACACAAATAATAATGATCACTGCTCTGGAATTTATACATAAAATGAGACAAAAAAGAGCATATAAAATGGGATGAATTGGATATGTTTGTTAAGTTTAATTTATATGTTATGTTAAACTACAATTAATAGAAGTTCATAACATGTGGGTTGTTTTTTGTCTGTTTTTTTTTGTTTGTGTAATTAAAGGCTTCTTATTCCCACATAGAATGACTCAGTTAATGAACCCTAACATGATTCTAGATTTTTGAGCTGCCATATCATGCTACTGACTCAAACTGACTTTATCTAATAAAAGAATGTAGTAAACAAACATTAGCAAACATTTAATTATACCATGATTTCATCCTTAGATAGCTTCCCTTGACAACAGAGATTGGTCAGGCTTCAAGTGATTTGCCCAACATTAGTTAAGGGCTGTTAAGGGGTCCCCTGAACTTGTCTTTCTGAATTGCCATATTTTCCAGAAACACTGGAACCAGAGCATGAGGACGCCCTGGATGTGTCAAGGATGAAGCCTTGCCTGAACTCACATAACATGTTATTTGCACTCCAGGCTAGACTCCCTGTGTGTTTTTGGGAGGCATGACAGGAGCCAGCCAGTCTGTGGCAGGTTGGGAAAATACTTCTGCAGCCAGTGTCCTTTCCAGAAAAGTGGACTATCCTGTCTTCATAAATTCATAGTCTAATGGTATCCAAGGAAAAAGAAAGTGGCTACTGCCATAGCCTTGCTTCTCCTCTTTGGGAGGGGTTACCGCACCTTTCCACTTCCACGCCCCTCCTTTTTTCTTCTCTTGCTTTTGTTGTACTGTCATAAATATGCAAACTTCTATAAGGACTCTGGTTCCACATGCATGTTCATTTCTCTTGTAATAAACCTGGTTTTCACATAAGTCTCCTGATATTGTGACTGCCTGTTTACACATCCAACAGATGGGGATTGAACCCAGGTCCTCAAACTTCAAGAATAGGGGAAACTAGTTCTCAAAAATTTGAGAAATGATACAGTATTTTTTTGTGAAATTAATTCTTCTCCTTCTCTTTTATTACTGAGTAGGAAATATTCAAAAAAGATCGTTGTGTTTCTCCAAGCTTCTCTCCTCTCTTTCCACCCTTTCTCTGTTATCTGTCCCGTTCCTATTGTTGCTCTCCTCTGATTCCAAAACTAGACTCCTTCAGAGTTTAAATTATCTGACCAAGCTCACAGAAATAGAAAGAGCTTAGAATCTAACTGGATTTTAACTTAGGTTTATCTGACTCGCCTCTAGTACTTTTAGAGGCCTTTTTAATTATGATTATGCTACTCAAAAACATTCAGTCAGTCTCCATTGTGAGATAAATGCATGGCCTTCTTCTCCATCCCTTCCTTCATTAGGATCATAGCATTTTCCACTTTAAAGTGAGTTTAAGAATTATCTAGATTTGGAGAATCTAGAGTTAATTCCATGGCTAGGTGGCACAGGGGCTAGAAGTCTGTACCTGAAATCAAAACGATTCATCTTCCTGAATTCAAATATGATGTTGGACACTTCCTAGCTGTGTGACCTTGGGCAAGTTACATGACTCTGTTTGCCTCAGTTTCCTCATCTGCAAAATGAGCTGGAGAAGGAAATGGCAAACCACTCCCATATCTTTGTCAAGAAAAGCCTCAAATGGAGTCACAAAGAATCAAGAATTGTTGAAACAACTGAACAGTAACCAAAGAGCTAGAAGAGACCTTCCAGTATAGTTCTGTCAACCTCTCAATTTTCCATAGAACGAAAGTGCTATAGCAAGTAAGTTGCAAGTCAGAGGTATTCTGACTTAAAATCCAGTGTTCTTTGCGCTAAACCTTGCTGTTTCTGTACCATAAACTCAAGACGTTACAGATGGAAGGAACCTTTGATATCAACTTTACTTACTTTACAGAAGAGAAACAGCAAGGCCCAAAGAACTTAAACCACAATGAAGGGTATCCAAACAATCTTTAGTGGACAGGAAACTAGAACCTAGGAGTGGGGGGATTCAATTTTCAGTGAAATATTCTTTTAATTATACCATACCTTTCTTTGTAATTATACCATGATTTCCTCCTTAGATATCTTCCCTTGACAATTGAGATAGGTCAGGCTTCAAGTATCACATTTTCAGTTCAGAAACTTGTAATCTGACCACCCTAGGATAGTCCCAGCCATGACCAGTTCCTTACCACCATGAATTCTCTCTATGAAGAACACTAAAATCTTGTGCAAGATTGAAAAGGCCCGAGAGAGAGAAAGAGAGAGAGAGAGAGAGAGAGATAGACGGACAGATAGATAGACGGACAGACAGACAGAAAGACATTGATTTACAAAGGACCATTTGAAGGCATCCAAAGTGCTGAAGGAATGGAATCACTTTGAACGCAAGGTCCAGCATAAGTGTCTCATAGGCAGCATCTTGCACTTTCTACTCTTAAATAACTTTTTTCAACTAGTTAAGGAAGGAAGTTTAAGGAAACATCCAAATTATGGGCATCTTTAGAATAGACAACAATAACTCTGGCTAACTACTTTCACTTATAGTGCCCAGGGAGCAGTTCCACTTCCAAAAAAAATCTCCCACATCATGTATGTTGGCACACTCACTCCTCAATCTGTCTGCAGAGAAAAGCAACTCCATGTGTCATATGTTCATGAAGGGTATTGACTTAGGCATTTGAATTTGTTTCTTTCCCACTGAATATTATTATTTATTATTCAGTTATTACATTATGTCCAGCTCTTCATCACCTTATGAATGCACCAGGCCTTTCTATTCTCCACCATCGTCCTAAAATCTAAACTCATATTCATTACTTCTGTGACAATATCTGTCCATCTCATCCTCTATCATACCATTTTCCTTTCACCTTCAATCTTTCCCAATACCAATTTTTTTTCAAGGAGTCCTGTCTTCTCTTTTTGTGGCTAGAATATTTAAGTTTTAGCTTCAGTATTTGACCTTCCAGCGAATTTTCTAAATTAATTCCTTTAAGTACTGACTAATGCGATCTTCTTGCTGATCAGAGAACTCAAAAGTCTTCTCAAGCACCACAATTCAAAAGTGCTGATTCTGTGGTGTTCAGCTTCTTTATAGTCCAAATCTCACAACCATATGGTGCTCTTGGCAAAAATCATAGCTTTGATTGTAAGGATGTTTATCAGTAAGGTGATATCTCTGTTTTATAGTATGATGTCCAGATTTACTAAAGCTTTCCTTCCAAGGAGCAGGCATCTTTTAATTTCATGTCTGCAACCCATGTCTGCAGGGATCTTTGAGTCCAAGAATATAAAATCCAACTTTGCTTCCTTTTCTTCTCCCTTTATTTGTCAGGAAGGGATGGGAACAGTTTCCAAGATCTCAAGTTGTCAGATTTCATTTTTGGTTTTTTTTTGTTTGTTTTTTATGTTTAGCTTCAAACCAGCTTTTATACTCTCCTCTTTCACCCTCATTCAGAGGCTTCTTAATTTTTCTTCACTTTCTGTCATCAGAGTGGTATTTTTTGAATATCTGAGATTGTGGATATTTCTACTCTCAACCTTTATCTAACCTAGTATTTCACATGATGTACTTTACATGTAAGCTAAATAAAGTGACAACATACAATCTTGTCATCCTACTTTTCCAATCTTAAACCTATCAGTTGTTCCATTTCTAATTCTGTTGCTTCTTGGTCACCATACAGGTTCCTCAGGAGACAAGAAAGATGATCTGGTACTCCCATCTCTTTGAGGACTTGCCACCTTGTGATCCACAAAAAGACTTTAATGTAGTCAATGAAGCAGAAGAGTTTTTCTTTTGAAACTCTCCTGCTTTTTCCATAATGCAGTGAATGTTGGAAATTTGGTCTCTAGTTCTTCTGCCTCTGGGAATATCAATCTGTTCTTCTGGTAATTCTCAGTTCACATATTACTGAAGCCTAGCTCACAGAATCTTGAAAATAACCTTGTGTTATTTGCATGAAACAAATACAATTGTTCAGTAATTTGAACATTTCTTGGCATTATGCTTCCTTAGGATTAGGATGTCAGCTAATATTTTCCAACCCAATGGGCACTGTAGAGTTTTTAAAATTTGTTAGCGTATTGAATACAGCACTTTAACTGCATCATCTTTCAGGATTGTAAATAGCTCCACTGAAATTCCTTCACCTCTATTAGCCTCATTGTTAACAATGACCACACTCTCACTCTGTCTGGCTCCAGATCAGTAACCACTCAATTATGGTTGTTGATGATGTAAAGATCTTTCTTCCATAGTTCTTCTGTGTATTATTGCCACCTTTTCTTAATCTCTTCATCTCTTCTATTTCTGCTGTGTCCTGATCATTTGCCCCTTTTTTCATGAAATGTTTTCTTGATATCTCTAATTTTCTTTAATTAATCTCGTCTTTCCCATTCTATTGTTTTCTTCTGTTTCTTTGTGATTGCTCAGAAAACCTTCTTATCATTCTTTGCTACTCTATTTTTTCTTTTTTTCTTAATAGTATTTTGTTTTTTTCCCAATTACATGTGAAGATTGTTTTCAACATTCATTTTAAAAAGTTTTTGAGTCCCAAATTTTTCTCCCCTTCCTTCCTCCCCCTCCCCAAGACAGGAAGCAATCTGATATAAATTATACATGTACAATAATCTTAAATAATTTTTCCATATTAGTAATGTTATGAAAGAAGAATCAGAACAAAAGGAAAAACCAAGAGAAAGAAAAAAAGGCAAAAAATCACAAGAAAAGTAAAAATAGTACTCCCCCATTTGCATTCAAGGTCCAAAGTTCTTTCTCTGGGTATGACAGATTTTTTCATTATGTTGGAATAGTCTTAGATCATCATATTGATGAGAAGAGCTAAGTATATCATAGTTAATCATTGCACAATGTTGTTGTTACTATGTACAATGTTCTCTGATTTAGCTCATTTCACTCAGTATCAGTTCATGTAAATCTTTCTATTTCCTTGCTATTCTCTAGAATTTTCCATTCAGTTGGGTATATTTTTTCCCTTTTTCTTCTCCCTTTCACTTTCCTTCTTAAATCAACTATTTGAAAAGACTCATTAGTCAGTCATTTTTGCTTTCTTTCCCTTCCTTTCCTTTGGAATGTTTTGTTGCTGTGACTGCTGCCTCATGTACAATACTGAGAACCTCCGTCCATAGCTGTTCAGGCACTTATCTAGCAGATCTAATCCTTTAAGTCTATCCCTCACCTCCACTTCATATTCATAAGGGATGTTATTTAGGTCATGCTTATACGATCAGATGACTTTCCCTAATTCAATTTAAGCCTGAATTTTGCAATAATAATCTCATGACTTGAGCCCCAGTCAGCTCCAGGTCTTGTTTTTAACTAATTACGTAGAGTTTGTCCACCTTTGGCTGCAAAGGATATAATCAATCTGATTTCAATGCTGACCATCTGGTGACGTCCATGAGTGGAATTGCCTTTTTGGGTAGCTGAAAAAGTCTCTGCTGTGACTAGTAAGTTATCTTGAGAAAACTCAATTAGTCTCTGACTGGCTTCATTTTGTACTCCAAGGCCAAACTTGCCTGTTTTCCAATTATTGCTTGATTTCCCATGTTAGCATTTCAACCCCCTATGATGAATATGACATCCTTTTGGTGTCTTACTTCTAGGAGTGGTCAGCCTTTGTAGAACTTTGGCCTCTTTGGCATCAGTGGTTGGAGTACAGACTTGTGTTATTGTGATACTGAATGACTTGCCTTGAATTCAAACAGATATGCAGTCATTTTTGAAATGATACCCTGGTACTGCTTTCCTCTTTGTTTTACAGACGTATAAGGACTACTCAATTTCTTCTAAGGCATTCTTCCCCATAGTAGTTTATACAGTGATGACCTGAATTAAATTCACCCATTACCTTCCATTTAAGGTCACTGACCCACAAGAAGTCATCCTACTTTTCCAACCTCAGTCTCCCACCAATACTCTTCTACCTCATTCTGTGACAGCCTATTCTCTGTCCCTGAACACGTACTGATTATTTCCATATGCCTCACCTTTCGTACCATTCTGAGTGAAGTATGCTAGTTTTCACCACTGTGCTATCACGCATGCTGCCCCTCTTCTTGGGGTTGAGGCTAACCTCTTTTCCTTTCATACATCCCTCCCAATTTATAGTGATCTCTGCTTTCTCTGAACTCCCATGGTGCTTATTATTTAGACTTTCCCCTTGGTAGTTCTTATAAAGTAGGATCATGGCATTGTTGATTTAGAGTTAGAAGAGAACTTAGAGGCTATCTAGTCCACCCCCTTCATTGTACAGATAATAATAGTACTAACAATAATAATAGCTAACATTTACAAAGCACTTACCATAAGTCAGGCACTCTTCTAGTGCTTTATAAAGGCCTCATTGAATCTTCATAATAACGCTGCTGGGTGGGTGTTATTATTATCCCTATTTTTCAGGGATGTAACTGAGGCAAACAAAGGTTAAGTGACTCATCCAGGGTCACACAGATACTAAGTCTGAAGCCAAATTTGAACTCAGCTCTTCCTGACTGTGAACCCTGCCCTCTATTCACTGTATCACCTACATGAGGAAAACTGAAGCCCAAAGAGGTTAAATGATCTTGTGCACTCAGACAGGTAAAGACACCCAGGTTCTCTGCCTTCCAAGTCAAAGCCCTTCCCACTCTACTACGTTATCTTTTTCCCCTTCAACTTCACTATTAGCTACTTACGAATAGAATCCATGGCTTAGATGTCTTTCTATTCCATGTTGTGCCTGGCCGCAAAAAAATTAAAATGACAGAGAAATGGTTCTCAAGTCAGAAGACCTCAGTTCAGACCTTGTTTGCTAAATATTTGGGTGATACTGAGCAAGGGACAACCTCACTAGCACCCACTAGCACAAAATGACTCAATTTTCAGCGTTAGAAAGACAATCCCATGACTGAAAGCCATCACATCAATTAAGTAGAATCAGAATCATCTTGAAATTGAACATGTGAAATAGGAAGTAATAAATATGACTCAAATAGCTTCTTTCTATCATGGATAAAGTATTTTCCCAGTGTTTATAATCCCATGCGTAGCTCTTGGGAAGTAGCTGTCTATTTCACAAGTTACAAAAGTTTTACATAGAACTTAAATGATAGTCATCTTTATTCTAAAGTAGAATGAAAAGAAGACTCTTTAACCTTTGTTTTTATATATGTGAGACAATTCATTCTGGATGAGAATCAGATAAGCTAATTTCTGCTTAGGGATCCACTAGGATAGTAATATCTACCTGATATCCTTGGCAATTCTTATTTTTCACAATCATTCTAAGAAAATTTTATTTTCTCTTTTAGAGCTAGAAGAGACTTTTGGGTCAAGCTTCTTATTTTAGTGATAAGTAAACTGACACTCAAAGATGTCAATTATTGCCTACCTCTGGGAATATGGGTAACCAAGAATATATGTACATTCTCACTATATTCTGAAGTCTGCTGGTACAATGATGTCTTGCATTTAGTACTCATTCAGTAAATACTTTGCAATTTGATTCATCATTCATTAAGATCTCCTTCCATCCCAAGTGGTTTGTTGCCTATACCTGTGAATTTATAGTGTTCTTATAACTCATCTTGCATATAATTACAGATTGTTTTGTACTACCTCAAAATATCTTGGAGTATTATTAAGCTCTTCTATCACTTTTAATATTCATGTTTTACTCCTACAATTGAACTCGGGGGAACTACTGGGAATCATGTAAGCTTCTTGTATCACATTACCCCTCTGAATATACATACACATGGAGTCTATGAAATAATACATTCTCAATAAATTACTTTTCAATATCATGAAAATATGATTCCAAATCAGGAAAGTACATAAGAACATTGCTTTTAAGAAGCTATTATAAGGAAAGTAATGGTTGTAAAAATATCTTAGATTTGTACACTCACATATTTTTCCAAGATTTTTCATATAGCTTGGGCTCTGCCACTAGGTAGAGTAAGCAAATCATAACTTCACTGGGATTCACTTTCCTCATTTGTAAAATAAGGGGGTTGTACTAGATATCTCAAAGGTCCCTTTTCAGTTATAAAGTTCTGTGGTATCTCCTTAATGTATTCAACCTGTCTGTCAGAAAGTTCAAAACATGAAGTTCTGTCATCAGTGTCTCATGACAATTTTGAAACTGTTTTTAAATAGAAGGAAACTCCAAACTCAAACATTTGTGACATAGCTTTTGAAAGCTGACATTAGGTCAGGTGTTAAAGTAAAAGAACTCCAAGGAGTGGCCTCAAAACTCTTCCTAATGTGACTCACACTTTACCAAATTACCTTCTTCTCTCTATATATACTTTATATATTGATGCATTCTGATTTAATACAAATAATAATCATCACATATATATATAACATTGCAATGCTTTCAAAGCACTTTACATGTTATTTTGCTTGGTTTTTTTTTTATAACAACCCCTTAGATAGGTGTTATTTTGACTTACATTTTAGGGATGATAACACTGAAGCTGAGGTTATGTAACACATTCAGAGTCAATCACCTGGAAAGAGCCAGGGGTAGAATTTGAATTCAGGATATCCTTAGTTCAAATTGAGCTGTTGATCCACTACACCACGTAGTTTCTTAATATTAGCTAACCTTCACACTTTTAATTCCAGTCAATATATGTCATCAAGGGTCAACTGGACACTCATCCCAGTTATAGGCCTTATGGAATTTAAAAGAAAAAGATACAAAATCAGATAATTGTTGACTTTAAGGTGCTTGTAGCATTGTTGAAAAGATTTTTCATAGACTTCAAAAGATGAGACAAGAGTAAATAAATCTTCAGGATTGTAACTAACATTAGAGATGATCCCCTTACTTTACAAGTAGAGAAAACTAAGATCCAGAGATGGTATGTGTGACTTGCTCAAGGTCACAGTGCTAATTAATAATAGAGCCACTTCTAGAATTCAGGTTCCCAGAGCATCAGTACAATGCACTTTACACTATGCAATATTCTCTCTCTTTGTAATTTAAAGTAATGAGTTGGCTAAAGGGGAGCAGAGGAGAGAAGATTTTCTTTTATTCCTATTCACATAGTTTTAGTGGATTTAAATAAAGATCACTTAAGAAAATAATATTATCAACTTTAGCCCAAGGTACCATCACCCATCTATTTTTTTGAGGACAGAATAGTTAAAATTCAGAACGAGATGTTCTTTGATAGAGGAATTGTGATTGTAAATTGAAATAGAAATAGAGGTTGTGTGAAAGCTGAAAGAGGGCAGAGGTCTCCCTTTGAAATGATGGGGAAGGAATATTTCCTGTAACCATATTTCTGTCAAAAAATAATGAATCTCCCTTTCCTCAGCATAAAATATCTGACCATTCACAGATATTTATACATAACAATTTTGGTATCGTATTAATTAAGCATTTTAAAATTATTTTGTAATAGTTGGTGACATTGAAAATGATGAATATTCAGAAACTGAAAAGCTGAATATTCAGAAAATAATGAGATAAGAAAGTGCAAAATGTAGTGTTGCCATGTATTGCTCAGATTAGTAGGACCACAGGAGTTTGTATAGGGAAGATATTAACATTCAGTTGAGTGGGTATGAAAGGCTTCAATGGAGATCCTTGGTCACAAAGTATGAATTTCCTTTCTTGTTATCTTTTTATCCCTCCATGATTTTTACCCTTTTTCCATAGACCTTCCTCAGGATCAATGACCCATTTGTTATTTCTCTTTAAATGCCTTTAGATCTCAAAACTTCAATGTCAGAATGCTTCAAAGCTTCTCAAAGAGAACCTTAACACAGGGGCATGGATGGATTAAGGGGGTCTGTAAATTTGGATAAAAATAATATATTTATTTTAAAGTAACTGATTCTCTTTATAATCTCATTCATCTTATTTTATATACTTAAAAATTTTATTCAGAGAAGCCTTCCTGAGAAAGGCTTAATTAGACAGCCAAACAGGTCCATGATGCAGAAGATTAAGAATTCCTCATATAGGTAGATGATGGTCCATTCAACTAATGAAAAACTGATATTTATGTAATGTTACATGTACTATCTCATTTAATCTTAACAAAATTCTTTGTCTATTTGGATACTTGGTTGTCTGTGTGTGTGTGTGTGTGTGTGTGTGTGTGTGCAGTTAGCCCAGCCTCTTTTGTGTTGCAAATAGGTGTACATCAAGCACTTTATCACATATAGGGATTTCCACTTCATCTTGGACTTTCTGCTAGATCTCTTCTATCACAATCATAAAGAGCTCTGCAAGTATAAGCTGCCTGTTTGTGCATCTCCTGACACCAATAATTAGAGACTTTTTGAAAAATGTTAGCTCAGTTATATCCTTCAAAGAACCCTTGAATAATGTTGACATATGTATATCCCTTATTGGAAGAGGATGCCTGAAGAGGCATTTTGCCCTAGTGCTCTATTTTTTTAAAAAATAAATAATGAGCAATAAGTTGAGTTATATCTTGGATTCTCTACATCCTTCTATACATTAAATAGAAAGATGTACTTAGAACCAGGAAGATATGGGTTCAAATTCAGCCTCCAAGAATTGCTTGCTATGTGACCCTGGGGAGATGATAGCCTCTCTGAGCCTCAGTTTCCTCATTTGTAAAATGAGGGGTTGTACCTGATGACATCCAGGATCCCGTCCAGCTCTAAATTTATGATGCCATGTGAAGATATGTCCTACTGTGGAAAACTCCTTGTGAAAATCTGATTGCTTCCTTACAATTACCTTGATCAAGGATACCCTTGATACGTGTGCAAATAATTTTCATAAATTTTTATATAGATGAAAATCTAAGCTTGTAACTCAGTATCTGTTGATGTTCTCTCAGTCTTCTCTTTTCAGTGCCTCTGCTTTATGAGTTAATACAACTCAAAATTTCCCCTTTTCCTCCATACGATTTTACAAGTATTTATATATTCTAAGCAGCTGTTGCTTTTGTTGCTTTAATCTCTGTGCAATATGCGAATAAGTACTGGCTGACCAAGGCAATTTTTAGGTTCTTTTGACCTCCTTGTTATTGCAAATGATTTATAATGGTTAAATTTCTATATGACAATATTATGTCTCTGTCTTTTCCTCTGGTTATTACCTCTTTCATTATCAATAACTCACTTGAATAGTTCAAGATTGAGTTTTTTCATTGTATGCATATATGTGTACATATATGTATATGTGTTTGAATGTGATGCTGCATACCATATATATGTACACATAGATGTGCTTATTATGTATATGTATGCATATATAAATACACGCAAAAACATACATGTATATATAATAATTTTTATTCTTAATGTAGGCTTAAACTAATTTGGTTATATTCTCTAACAAGTTGGAAGTTTGACTGCACACAGCTCATTCAGGAATGACTCCCATTTCAGTAACCGTTCATTTACTTTCTTTTAAAATATAATCAGTTAAAATTTCCAAGAGGTTGCTCACTACTCATCATGTCTAGTACCTTTCAATCCTTTCCATTAGATTATAAACTTCTTGAGGGCACTTTTGCCACTTTTTGTATCCCCAGCATTTAGCACACCTCCTGGCTTAATGAATGTTTATTGGCTGATTAATATTCTCATAGAAAATATTCACAATGCATATATGTAGGGTTCTAGATCATCCAGAAGTCTTTGGCACCTCCTTCCACACATACCTGATCCATATTTTCTAACAGGTATTGCCATCCTTATCTATTGCCATCTGTACACTGAGGTCATCACGTATCAGTGTACAAGATAGGGTAGGCACTGGACCACTGGTTTCATTCACAAAGGGAAATCACAGAAGGTAAAACACTATCTCCCTATGCAGACCAGCATGTTTGCTGTAAGCTGTAGTCTAACAGTGCTAGCTAAAGAACCAAGAAGTTCTATAACTTGCCCAAGGTCACATGGCCCAAGTACGAGATCTTCTGGGCACTGAGGTCACCTTTTGATTACCTATACTCTAACTCTGCAGACTTAATTGTGACAGTTCACTAACTTCTCTCTTGAAATTTACTGCTTCTTCTCTTTTTGTAATAGCTATTCCTAAAGAAGCTACAATAATTTTCATGATACTCATTTGCCAAATGCTTATCATGAGCAGATGAACAAATGTTTCAATAAATGCTATCTCTTGTAACCTTTGGGTATAATGAAAAACAATTCCATCAACTATCAGCTCTCATTTATTTGTCTCTCCCAGGACAATCTTTGAGTGATCCTTCAATTTAGCTTCATTCCTTTGATTTCATTTATGATATCAATGTCAACTGATAAAATTCACATGCCACCAGTCATCATCCTATTAGACTGTGAGCCCTTCCAGGACAGGGACTATCTTTCTTTCATTCTCATTTGTATTTTTGGTATTTAGCATAGTGCTGAACACAAAGTAGATGCTAAATAAATGTTTATTGACTATGACAATGACCATGTTCAATGGATCGAGTCCCATAGGTACAGAAGCAGGCATTAAGTTAAATTTAATAGATGGTCCAACCACTGATTGAGTCTTAGCATGCCTTGCTCTCTTCCCTTTTTTTTTTTGATGCTTTTCCATTGATATGGCCAGTGAATAAGCGTTTCCTTTCACAGGAATGAGGATCAGTTTCCTTTTTCTCCTTCTTTTATAGGAAGATGCAGACAAATGATTCATCACCAAATGCTCAGCCTCCTGGTGATGAGCCTTCTTGTAGTCAACTAAGCTGATCTTGTAAAGTAGAGTCAGACTCAAAGGTTTTGGAATTTAGGATTCTATGGTTCTTTCCAGCTCTACATCTACCATCCTATTCTAGGAATGCATATAAAATCTATAAGTTGACTGTTTTCCCCACATAAACTAAAATTATAACACATACCTACCTTTACATTATGGCCATTTTTTTTTTTCAACCTAAGCTGAGTTCTTTATAAGTATCCCTATTAGAATTCACCTTGTTTTGTTGGCTCCAACCTTCTAACTTCTCTAGATCTCTTTGTGCCTGTATTTTCCACATATTTGTTCAGCAAAATTTCACTGCTTTCATTGGAGTCACTGATAAAAGTGTAAAGCTGGAAAGACTAAGGACAGGGCCACAGCTTACAGTGCTCTCCTCCAGCTTGGTATCTATCCAACCTAAGAACACTACAAAAATTGTTCAGGACAGTAGATTAATTGTAGTCTGTGCTTCCATGTTCAAATAATTGATGACATACCTTTAATTTTTTATAATATAGAAATCAAGAGATGAATCACATTAAAATGACAGATTTAAGACATCAGCATTCTCCTCAAATATCACATTTTAAAATATGTTTCAATTAGTAACTGAAATTCCATATTGTCGTGAATAGTCTATATAGTAGCCCTCTTAACCAAAATCACAAATATGTAAATGTTCATTATAAATGAAACAAATCTCAGTTAGAAATTACATGAACCACATATAATGCTAGTATTTAGATTTGTGGAAATCCTCTGATGCACTTGATGCTATCATAAGCAATTTAAACCTCACTCAAAATTCTGCTCAGGTAATTATTACCTCTGAACATTGTGAATGAAGAGTCATATTTCTCTGATTGGCTTATAATCACTTATAACCACATTCATTTCAAATTTAGGTTGAAATTCATGATTAAAATTATACCTAATACATGATCCTCTTTGACATGACAAACTCATTTGTCCATGCTATTCCATCTAAGAAAAAATAGTGTCCATGATTTTCATGGTATGTGACAAATGATTCTCTTGCAATGTCAAAATAATTTGATTTTGTCAAGGCTCTGAATTTCTGTATTTGAAACAGATGCATTAGATAACAGCCCTACTTTAATCGTGACGGCAGAGTTCAGTTGCTTAAAACATGCATGAGACACTGAGATACAAAAAAAAGGGAGGGGATAATAAAGTGCCAGTATTATAAAATCACCTTTCAGCTTACTTCAGACCTGGTTAATTCTTCATTGCATTATAAAATTTAGGCTTAGGAGACAAAGTTCTGGTCACTCAATGGCCTTTTGAGACATTAGTATGTTTACATATTACAATATGGTTAACAGTATCATCTTTGGGGTGAGATACAGGAATCCATTATATTAAACTTCTATCATCTTTCCTTATTACAGTATGTACATATATACATACATGTATATGAACACATATATGTATTTAGTTGACAGTAAGGTCAATATAGAAAGATAGAAAATGATACTTTATATACCATATAGGTAGATTCAAATAATAATGCTGAATTACAGATATTAGTACAGTGAAGAAAGGAGAGGTAGCATGGCAAAGAGAAGAGACAGATGCTGGTCTCCAAGCCCAGAGAGGCCAAAATTCCAATCAAGGCTCTGACATATAATATGTGATCCTGGATGAGGCAGAGAACATTTTAGTGTTTCAGGCACCTCTTGAAGATCTTAATTTTCAGGACAGATGCAACCTACACTGATAAGGGGAAGATCCTTACTGGGAAATTCATATACCAATGAACTTACAAGTGCAGTGTTTTTTCTGATATTAATGTAGTGGAGAGAGCGTTGGATTTGAATTGGAGTCTCTAAATTGAAATTGTGAATCTGCTACTTCCTACATATGTAAATTCTTCTCCACTTCTCTCTCTTTCCATTTTCTCATGTGCAAAATGATGGGGTGGACTAAATCACTGCTAAAATTTCTTCCAGCTCTTAATACAGTAATTCAACATGGGAGCAAGTATGTTTGATAATGAATTTGTCTATGAATCACAGAAATAAGTAAGTAAAGATGACAGAAAAAGCTCTCTTTACTCTCTTCCTTTGATTCTGAACATCTTTGCTTCCCCTTCATCTCTTACAAGTCATGCCACTAATTAGCATATATACACACACAAAGCAATTAAGCCACCATGAGAGGTTCATGTCTGTTATCATATGAGGAAATGATTAGGGAACATACATACCTACAATAAAGACTGGCTATAAGTGAAATTCTAAAGCAGAAAATGTTTATCTATCACTATTCTGTCTTATTTCCTTCCTAAATCAATCTTTCTCTATCCTACTCTAAGCATAGGTGCCCAGAGTCATCATTGATCTTGTGAATATCCCACCCTCCCTCCCCTCTCTTATCAAGGCATCTCATACAACCCTATATTCACAAACCAGTAACTGATGTGTTTCATCTCTTCTTCCTCACCTTTAAAGATTCTCATTTCCTTAAACTCAACTAGTAATCAAATAAGCCCATTTATATTTTGGTTACTGTAACTGATGGAAGCCTGCTTTTCCACAGATAAATGCAGCTTAAGATAATGTGTGGGTTAAGCAACCAGAGTAATAAATGTCTCATGTATAATTTCAGGAACGCTTTTCTATGACCTTCATATTATAACATATTGTTATATCTACATATCAATATCAATATCTCTCTATATCTACTGGCAGGTAAGTAACACAGTAAATAGAGTGCTAGACTTGGAGTCAGGAAGACCTGAATTCAAATCCAGCCTCAGACACATATTAGCTGTGTGACCTTGTGCAAGGTATTTAACTTCCTTCTGCCTTAGTTTCTTCATGTATAAAATAATTATAACTAAAGCATCTACTTCCAAGGGTTATTATGAGGATCAAATGCGATGGTATTTATAAAGCACTTTGCAAACATTAAAGCACTTTATGAGTCATCATCACCACCATATCATCATCATCATCAACATCATTGACTGCTAGGTGTTGATGTCCCTGTAAATCCTGCCAACTATAATGAGATATGTATTTTGAATGTAAGATAAGGTTTTACATGACCAAATACAACCTAGTAGCAGTATTCTGAATGGTTGGGGGCAGGGAAATCCTTGAAAATCATTGCTTGATGTCTTGAAAGGAGAGAAAGTTATTGAGATTAGAGTTCTTGAAAAAAGGAGCCTTTCCCCTGCCATCTCCCCTAGTAATTAGTGCTTCTCCCTTACTACCACCGCTTTAATGAAATTCATGCTACATTTGCTTTAGATTGTAGCAATAATAAAATGATAGCATTTATGTAGGACTTTACATTTTTCAAGGTGCTTTACAAATATTATTTCATTTTATCTTCACAACAATTCTGGTAGGTGCTATCATTATCCCCATTTTATAGATGAAAAAACTGAGGCAGAAAAAGATTAAAAGATTATCTCAGGATCACACAGGTAGTAATATTAAGTTCCTCTCTCTAATTATCTAATGATGGAGAACAGAAGCAAACAGATATGTGCAAACAACCTATGTGCAGGATTAGAAATAATCAATAGATGGAAAGCACTAGAATTAAGGGGGGTGGTGGGAAAGGCTTCCTGTAGAAGACAAAATTTTACTTGGGATTTGAAAGAGACCAATAATAGTAGTGAGCATTTATACAACACTTTAGGGTCTGAAAAAAAGTATTACCTTACTTTATTCTCATAAAAATCCTGGGAGGTATATGATACTTTCATCTCTATTTTATTTATGGTTTACAATTAGGAAAAGAGAGGCAAATAGATGTTAAATGACTTGCTTGGGCTCACAGAACTAGTGTCTTAGCCAGGATTTGAATTCAGGTCTTCCTGACATTGTGTGTTCATGTGTGTGTGTATGTGTGTGTGTGTCTATCTGTCTCTATCTCCATAATACATATATAAATATATGTCTAGCCTATATATTTATATATAAATATTAATATGTACCCCCCTTTTCTAAAGAGGATGTAAGTTCTCTAAGGACAATGGCTATTCTGATTTTGTTTCTCAAATAGGAAACATGTTTTAATTGTGTCCGTTATACTAAATTGTAGTCTTTATAGACCATATGTAAGCCAAATCAGAGCCTGATCAATGAGTAGTGGGAAAAGGGGTTGAGTTCTACTTATGAATGGAAAGAGGTAATTGAAACTAAGGAATTCTGGGGCTTAGAAGAGAAGGTAAATGTCCATCAATATAAAAATCAGCAGTACATAGTAGTATGGTGAATGAAGGAAATAGCAACATTCTCTCTGAATTTAATCTGCATCTGCTCAGCCTTGGTGATTAGAGAAGCCATTATATGATGATAGTGATTTTGATGAACTTGCTTAGAACATATTAACTTGTATCCCCTGATAATGTAATTATAATCTGGTTATACTGAATATTAATCAAAGTAATAAATGGAATCTCAGAAATTGTTACAATCACAAATAGCATATCAGGTATAATTCAAATCTTAAATTATATTTCTCTATGCAAAATATTAAATTTTCATAGTGATATATGAAAAAATCATGTGTTATTAGGTGACTACATGAATAGTCAGTTCTACTCTTTTATTTTCAAATAAGTCAAAAATCATGTAACTTTTTGTGACGTATTTGAAGGTCATGGTGATCACTCTTTCATACACAGAAACATCATCTGATCATTGATTTAACTGTCTCAATGAAGAGGAAATAGTCAGAATATTATATTAGCAACATATATTACAGTGTTTCCAAATATGACCTTGGCAGTTTTCTGCCCCCGCAAAGAGAGCTAGATAAGATATTTTCCGAAATGTAAAGTCGATATCATTTCAAATAAGGCTTTCAGTTAAGAAGCATTTGGGAATTTTATCCAACCAATATGTCACATGAAGGGCCAGATATAATTTGAAGATATGCATTGATTCTGACATAAATGGGAGATTTAACAAATTATATCAATTCCTGGCAGAAAATTTCATCTAAAGGTACAAAAGGTGCACTGTGGTTTGCAAGAAAACTCCAAAAAAGAGCAACCATGGAAACAGCTAAACAAATCAAACAAGCAGCTGCCCCAAGCACCACAAATCAACTGGAAACAGTTCAAGTTCTCTAGAAGTTCACTTACGAGCTTCTTAAATCTCCAAAGTGCCCACATCTCAAAATAAAATCAATCATAACATGGTGGTTTGAGTGAATGCAAAAGAGCAGAGGAAAAACTCAGAAGCTAAAAAAAGGCTTTGAAAATATTATGTCAAATATCATGAATTAAATAGGCATAGACATGGATACTAAATGATATGGACAAGCACTCATAAATATGCCTCCTATAAGAGTTTGCCAGACTTGCCTACCATTACTTCCTGCTGCCTACTTTATGTTCCAGTCAGGTGAACAACCTTTTAGCGATCTCCCACAAATATGGACCATGCTCTCAAATCTCCCTATATTCAAGTTGCTCCCTATGCCTACAATACCTGCTCTCACTTCCTATTACCTAGTAAGATAATCAGAAGTGGCCACCAGTCTTTGAAAGACATGCCAGAAACTTCCATCATTCCTATCATTTCTAATTCTGCAACCTGCTTGTTGGTCAGAATGGGTCCAGAACAGTTCCTGTTGCTCCCTCAATTCCATAATGGATGAATTATCATTAAAGCTAGCCAAGGATTTCTTAACTTCTATGATTTTCCTTGGAGGAAGAGGGTGTAGAAAAGGGGATAGAAAGGACAGAGGAGAGAGAAGGATGGGAGAAATTGAAGGAAAGATAGAAGGGAGGGAAGAAAAGGTGGAAAAGATGGAAAGGAGTAAAGAAAGGAAGGAGGGAAAAGGAGAGACAGAAAAAGGAAGACAGACATGGAGAGAGAGAGATAGAGAGACAGAGAGGAGAGAGATCTATTGATTTCTAGAGAGATGAAATCCCTCGTCTATAATGCATTAAGCTTTCATGTCAAGTTTGTAATCCATTTCTGAAACAGTTCATTTATTTCTTCCTTCAGCCCAAGTGGTTTAGAATAATATTCTATCTCTTTCTACTGGTTTTCATCCTAATGTTCTCTACCAAGCTTTCCTACTCTCCTTGTCACAAAATATAAGATGAAGTGTTTACTTGTTCACTTTTTTAAAGTTCCAGATTCTCTCCATCTCTCCCCAATCTCTTCTTGAAAAAGCAAGTATTTTGCTATACAGTATACATTTGCAGCCACTTACCATAGTGAAAGAGGTTTATACCTCTAATTCAGTGCTAGTTCAATATTAGGCCAAGCCAATGTAATAAAAATGACAATTCTACCTAAGTTAATTTCCTTATTCAGTGTTATACCAATCAAACTACTAAAGAATTGTTTTATAGAACTAGAAAAAAAGTAATAAAATCCATCTGGAAGAATAACAGGTCAAAAATATCAAGGGAATCAATGGGAGAAAAAAAGAACATTTTAAGGAAGGCAATCAAGGAGTTCCAGATTTCAAGCTATATTAAACAGTGGTAATCATCAAAACAGTCTGGTACTAGCTAAGAAACAGAATGGTGGATTAGGGGAATAGATTGGGCACCCAAGACACAAAAGCAAATGATCATAGTAATCAAGTGTTTGATGAACCCAAAGACCCAAGATTTCGGGGTAAAAACTCACCATTTAATAAAAATTGCTGGGAAAACTGGAAGCAGCTTGGAATAAATTAGTCATAGATCAACATCTCATTCCATATACCAAGATAAGGCCAAAATAGATGTATAATAAAGGGGGATATTATAAGTAAATTAGGGAAGCACTGCAAAATCCACCTGTCAGATATATGGATAAGAGAAGAGTTTGTGACAAAACTAGAAATAGGGGAGATTACCGAAAGTAAAATAGATATTTTTTTATTATATAAAATGAAAAAAAAAACTTTTCCAAAAACTAAACTAATGCAAGCTAAAACAGGAAATTGTGGGAATTCTAGAATAATTTTAGAATAATTTTAGAATTTCTCTCTAATAAAGGCAGCATTTCTCAAATATATCAGGAACTGAGTCATATTTATGAAAATAAGGGCCACTTCCCAATTGTTATATCATCAAAGGATATGAACAGGCAGTTTTAAGAAGAAGAAATCAAAGCTCTCAATAGACACATTAAAAAAAAATGTTCCAAATCACTACTAATTAAAGGAATTCAAATTAATATGACTCTGAAATACCACTTCACTCCTATCAGACTGGCTAACATGACCAAGAAGGATGACAAATGCTGGAGGGGATGTGAAGAAATTAGGACATTAATGTTCTGTTCATGGAGTTGTGAACTAATCTAAACATTTTAGAGAACAATTTGGAATTATACCTAAGGGACTACAAAACTGTGCATATCTTGGGACCCAGAAATAGCACTACTACGTCTATATCCCAAAAGGATCAAAGAAATGAAAGAAGGACCTTTTTGGTACAAAAATACTCATAGCAGCTCGTTGTATTATCAAACAATTGGAAATTGATGGTACGCCCATCAATTGGGGCATTGCTGAATAAGTTGGATTGCATAATTTGACAAAATACTATTGGGCTGTAAGAAATGATGAGTGGAATGGTTTTGAAAAGACCTCAGAAGACTTATATGAACTCAGGTGAAGTGAGATGAGCAGAACCAGGAAAACATTGTACACAGTAATGTCAAGCAACATTATAACAATCATCAATGGTGAAAGACAGCTACTCTGATCAAGTCAATGATCCAAGACAATCCCAAAGTATCCATGATGACAAATACCATCCACCTCCATTGACAGAGCTAAAGAACTCTGGATGCAAAATGACGTGTATTTTAGTATAATTGGATTATTTTATTTGTGTTTTCTTTTGCCACACAGTTTATATGGAAATGTTTTGCATGACTTCCCATATGTAATCAAATTGCTTGCCCTTTCAAGGAGAGGCCAGGTGAGGGAGGGAGAATACTTGGAAATAAAATTTTTAAAAAATTGTCAAAAAATTTTACATGAAATATTAAATTATTTAATGAAATAAATAAAATATTTTAAAACTTGAGACGTACTTTTTGAAATGGAAAATCATATTTCAATTTCATCAGTTTCCTTTGTGATTTTATATATGCTACTATTTTGTATTTTAAAATATTCTTCTATGATATGATCCCTGAGGATTAGCAGCCTACCAAAGAGATCTGTCACATCCACTTCCACACACACATACATACACATACACACACACACACACACACAGAGGTCAAGAATCCCTAATCTAGAAACATTAACCATTCACAATGTCACATTTTTCAAATTTGCATGAGAAATATAGTGTCTTCTGTTTTTGTCTCTTTACAATAAAATGTTTAAAATGACATGATGCAACTATAATGCATATTTTAATTTATGAATAACAAAATAATATCTAATATTTATTTGGGCCTTCACAATTTGGAAAGCACTTTACATCAAGTATCCCATTTGATCCTAATAACAAAGGCCACTCCCTTATACTTAGAAAATACAGGTTTTCCCATTTATAATGAATGAGGTAGGTAAACCTTGAAGGCTAAAGTTTCATGTTTCTGTTTGTTGATTTATTTCTTTATAAATACTTATATAAATTCTGAGATTTCATAGGTTCAATTTGAATCCAAAGTTGTATTTGCTGAAATAATTATTCTTGACCCTCTTTTTTTTTTTAACTTCAGTTCGATTACTTTTTCAAGTACTCATAGGAGTTATATACACTTTTCAAAGGAAAAAATAATGAAAGAAAAGAAGATGGTAAGGAGAATCATTTTTTCAGATTCTTTATGGAAACTTATTCAGGAAAAAATGAATTAAACATCAAAACTAGGATGGTATTGACAAGTCTCCCTTAAATTCCAGTATACTTTATTTCTTTAGCACTGTAAACTTGTTCTGTGGGAGGCCATGCTGCCCATTGTTTTCACTAGAAATAAAGTCAGATCTAAAAGAAGGTAGCCGATTCATAAGATATGAGATGAAGACTTCTGGGAAGACCCCTATGATGTCACTATCATTAACTGGCAAGAAATAAGACAGCACAGGGTGGAGCCAAGATAGCGGAGTGAGAGCAACAACTCACCTAAGCTTTCAGACAAACTCCTCCAGGTACCTCTGAAAGGAGAATCTGACCAAATTTTGGAGGTGTGGAATCCAGTGGGAGACAGATTGTGACGGATTCGGAGCTCAGGTTGGACTGGAAAGTCCACAGGAAGGATCTGTTCCGCAGGAGTGAGCCCATAGCGCACAACGCAGCGCGACCAGCACAGGGGAGCAGAAGAGACCCGAGAAACCTGAGTGGCGGATGGAACCAGAGGAGTGGCACCAAGGGCAGGAGACAAGCCAATCGAGTCACTGAGAGCCTCCAAGCGCCAGATATCAGTGCAGCAGCTCCTGAGACCTTCAGCCCAAAGATCAAACTTCAGTAAGTCACCTACTCGAACTTCCAGGAGCCAGGATGGAGGAGTGATCAGTAAATGTTCTCTCCTCCCCCCTTGATGACCGTGAAAGAACCATAAAATATTTCCCCAGAAAAATCCCAGATCAGTAGAAACAGCAGAAGGAGACCAATAGTCTCATAACACCTGAGACGAGAAAAATAGCTAAGGGGGATTCCTCCTACGATGGCAGAGGCAAACCGGAAGGACAGAGGACCCAGGGCAGAGAAAATTCTCACTAGGAACCAGGCAAGCCTCAATGCCAGGAGAGGAGCCCCAGGAGGGGTGGGAATACACATTAGCATCTAGGTGTGCCTCAGCTGTCCAGGGGAATTAGAAAGACAATAGGGCAGTTGGGATTACCAGCTCCTGAGCTTGCCTTTGCCTCAGTTCAGCTGAGGAGATCTCCTGTGACCAGACCACTCCTTCTCTACACTTAACAAGCTAAACCCAGGGCTGATCTGGGAAACACCAAACAAAAACCTGCTTTTAGCTTTTTTACACATCAGCTCAGCAAAAAGTTCTCTAGCTTTGGACTGAAAGAACCAGAAGCCACAACACTCAGTCAACATCATGAACAGGAAAAAGCAGAGGACCAAAAGAACCATAGAATCTTTCTATGGGGATAAGGACCAAAACACAAATACCAAAGAGGTCAGAGCTGAGACTATACTTCCATCTGAAACTTCAGAAGGGACTATGAACTGCTCACAAGCACAAGCAGCTCTCCTGGAACAGCTGAAGAAGGAAATGGAAGATAAACTGGCCAATGATCTTAAAATTATTAAGAAAGAATTCACTGATGAGAACATCTCTTTGAAAAGGAAAATTGAACAAATGGAAAAAGAAGTTTAAAAATTAACTGGAGAAAATAGCTTCTTAAAAGGAAAAATTGGGCAGATGGAAAAGGAGATGCAAAAGTTAATGGAAGAAAACCATTTGATAAAGATTAGAATTGGGCAAGTAGAAACTAACGACTCAATGAGACAGCAAGGATCAGTCAAACAAAATCTAAAGAATGAAAAGATAGAAGAAAATGTAAAATATCTCATTGGAAAAACAACTGACCTGGAAAATAGATCCAGAAGAGAAAACTTAAGAATTATTGGCCTGCCAGAAACCCATGATGGAGAAAAGAGCCTGGACAATATCTTCCAGGAAATCATCAAGGAAAACTGCCCAGAAGTCCTAGATTCAGAGGGCAAAATTGTCATCGAAAGAATCCACCATTCCCCTCCTGAAAGGGAGCCCAAACTCAAAACCCCAAGAAATATAGTTGCCAAATTTCAGAGCTATCAAGTGAAGGGGAAAATATTACAAGCAGTCAGAAAGAAACAATTTAAATATCAAGGAGACACAGTCAGGATTACACAGGACCTTGCAGCTTCTACATTAAAAGATCGAAAGAATTGGAACCCAATATTCCGTAAGGCAAAGGAGTTGGGACTACAACCAAGGATCAACTACCCAGCAAAGTTCAGCATAACATTTCAGGCAAGGAGAAAGTCATTCAATGAAGTAAGGGATTTCCAGAGCTTCCTGACCAAAACGCCAGAACTTAATAGACAATTCGATCTTCAAATGCAGGTCTCAAGAGAATCACAAAAAGGTAAAAGGGTGGGGGGGGAACAACTTGTTACTCAATTAGGGCAAATTGTTTACCTCCCTATAAGGGAAGATGATATCTGTTAATCTTGAGAACTGTGCAGCTATTAAGAAATATAAAAGGGATATGCATAGGGGGAATGGGTATAATGTAAATGATATCATGATAAAAAATATGATTTAAGTATGAGAAGGGATTGTAATAGGAGGTGTGAAAAGGAGGAAGCAGAAAAGGGCAAATTACATCACAAGAAGAAGTACAAAATCATAGTAGAGGGAAAGAGGGGAGGGAGATGAGCATTGTGTGAGAGGTACTCTCATCAGATTTGTTTAAAGGACAGAACAATAAACTTAAGTAGATAATCCTAACTAGCTCTATAAGCAGTAGGAGAGGAAGGGGGAAGAAAGGGGAGGGAGGCTAAAAGGGAGGGAAGAAGCAATAATAGCAAAGGGGAGTAAAAGGGAGGGGGGCTAAAAAAAGGAGGGGAAGGTGGCAGGAGGAGGTGGTGAAAAGTGAGTACTATTGAGGAGGGGAAGGGAGACAGCAGAGCTAAAAGCCCAAATGGTGGGAAAGAAGATGGAGGGAAATACACAGATTGTAATCATAACTGTGAATGTGAATGGAATGAATTCTCCCATAAAATGGAGACGGATAGCAGAATGGATTAAAAGCTATAATCCAACAATATGCTGCTTACAAGAAACACATTTGAAACGGGGGGATACACATAGGATAAAGGTCAAAGGATGGAGTAGAATATATTGTGCTTCAGCTGACGTAAGAAAGGCAGGAGTAGCAATCCTAATCTCAGACAAAGCAAAAGCAGAAATAGATCTAATCAAAAGGGATAAGGATGGAAACTATATCCTGCTAAAAGGCACCATAGACAATGAAGCAATATCATTACTAAACATGTATGCTCCAAGTGGTATAACATCCAGATTCTTAGAGGAGAGGTTGGGGGAGTTGAAGGAAGAAATTGACAGCAAGAAATAAGACAGCACTTACAATGACAAAATACCAATAATAATAATAAACAGGTAGCATTTTTGCACTGCTTTAGTATATATAGTATATAAAATTCAAAACATTTACATATGTTATTCTCATTTGAAGCTCACCACAACCTTGCAATGAATAAGCTATAATCACCTCCACTTTATACAGAAAAAGGAAGTTGAGTCTGGGAGATGTTAAGTGGTTTGATCAGGGTCACCCATCTATAATTTTAAGTTTCTGAGGCAGTACTGAAACTCAGGCCTTCCTGTTCTTAAGTCCAGCGATCGATCAACTCCATACAACTGCCTCAATTTCTATTGCCAAAGAAACTACTCTGGGAAAACAAATGCTCATTTCAAAATGTTCTAAAACAAAAATGAAGAAGCACTAAAGGGGGAGGAGGTAATCACCATGGCTTCTAAGCTGTCTTTCTTTGGGGGAAAAATATTATCAACCCAGAGAAAAAAAGGTATTAGCAAAAACAAAATTAAAGTCATAAAAACTACCCATCGTGCATAACATGCAATAACTATGCCATTTCCTCCCCAATATTACTACTAACACTCTATGCCAGATCTGGAAATCCCACCATTGTTCCTTTGAATTTCAATTATTTTTTTTTAATTTATGAGTTCTACATTATCAACCAAGAAAATTCAAGAAAAAATGCGAAAAGATCCAATGTCATGATGTACAGCTAGAAAAAAAAGAAGATAGACCTGCTACTTATGCAGTGAGAACAAAGAATAATCATTTACTTACTTTATGTGCCCTAGTGAAGGGAGAAGGACTTAATTTCAAATCCTGGTTCTGATGCTTACTCAATACAGGGCTATATATGAGGAGGAATTCATGGAGTTGGGTCTTGAATAAACATCCTGTGGCCCTGAGTCAGTACTCTTTCTACTGTACTTTGGACAATTTGTTTTATTCTGACTCTTAATTCCATCATCTCTAACATCATGGAAATGGACTACTTTATCCCTAAGATGCCTTCCAGCTCAAAAACTTAGAATCCTATGAATTTTAAAACAAAAGACTTGATTCCAGTGAGTCATCCCATGCCTAGAGGAGAAACTCATAAAGAGGGCAGTAGTTAGGTAATAAATATATCAAGTGCCTTCTCTGTGCCAGGCACTGTGCTAAGCTGGGGGTGGGGGGATAAAAATACAAATGAAAACAAAGACAGCCCTTGCTCTCAAGGAACTAATAATCTAAGGAAAGAGAACACACAAAGAGAAGTTGATAAGAGGGGAGAAGAAGGTACCTGGAGAGTAACATGTTAGAAAGTTCCAAAGAAGTCCAAAAGCAGTACAGCTGTTGGAAAATTGGGACAAATACAATGTTGAGGCTCTTTTAAACAGAGGCTTGAAGCCCATGGCCCTGCCCTCCAGTCATTGATTGTAATCAGAGTGTGACCTTGGACAACAGAATTTCTAAAAAGCAACAATTCATGGATTTTAAACCAGACATTATCCCAATAAGATCATAGATCTAGAGCTGGAAAGGATGTTAGAGGCCATCCTGTAGATCTGGGACTTTGTATTATCCTTCATTATTGAGCTACTGCTGGCAAATACATACTTTTAGAGAGCTATTTTAAAATTACATATGAACAGAAAACTAGGTCATTTGGGAAGAGATTTTGGGGAATTGGAGACAAAGTTGCTAGCTCTCACTCCACTATCTTGACTCTGCCTCCCTCTCATTTCCTTGTATTTAATATGTATACATATATACATGCATGTTTCACCAGATGTAATGAAAGTTCATAGGAGACAATTGATTAGAATTATTTGATAATAATATAAAGAAGAGACCATAAGTGGGTGGGGGGAGGAAGGAGAGATGAAGTTTTTATAAATAATCAGAAAACTAATGAACTAGTCCAGTTATTTGGCACTGAAAGTCTGTAGTAGAATGATAATAGTGGAATTTTTTTAAAAGATGCCACAAGAGACATTATGAAAGTAAATTTGAGAGAAATAAGTATCCAATTGGAATTGAGAGATGTGAGTACTTCAATTAAATAGTTCAATTAAATTTAAGTGCCTACTATGTGCCGGCGATGTTAGGTATTGGTGATACAAAAACAAAAATTCCAGTCACTGTTCTAAAAAATCTTTATTCTTGTTAGGTAATCAAATATGACACCAGATTTTCAGACACAGAAAATCTGGTGACTGGTACAGACACTAATATATAGTTTAACTACTTCCAGAAGAAGAACTAGTTAAGATCTGGGGGCAAGAGGGCAGAGTGGAACACGACTACTAGAAGTTGACTAACAAGTAGTTGATCCAGAAGTGGAGGCATCAGGTGTAGACTAGCTTTTTAAGAACTTTGGTAGTGAAACGATAGTAGCAGAGGAGAAAGATGGGGCACCAGAAAGATTAAGAGAAGGCTTTTAAAAGAGCAAGGATTATATTTGTAGTAAGATAATGAATCAATACCAAGTATATATGTACCAAATGACATAACATCCAAATTGTTAAAGGAAAAATGAAATTAATTAAAGCAGGAAATAAACAGTAAAAATATACAAGAGAAGGGACTTCAACTGTCCCTTCTCAGAACTAGATAAATCTAACCATAAGATAAATGAGAAAGAAGTTAAGAAGAAGCATGTGTTCTTAGAAAAGTTTAATGAGATGAACCTTTGGGGGAAAAAACTTAATGGGAATAGAAAGAATACCTTTTTCTCTTCTACACAGAGCACAAAAATTAACAATGGTTACAGCATAAAAACCTCACAACCAAATGCACGAAAGCATAAATATTAAATGCTTACTTTTCAGATCATAACACAATAAAACTTCATTCAATAAAGGACCATAGAAGCATACATAAAAAAATTAATTGGGAGCTAAATAATTTTATCCTAGAGGATGAGTATGTGAAAAAAACAAAATAAAAATCAGTAATTTCATTTTTAGTAAAAAGAATGATACCAATGAGGCAACATTCCAAAATTTGTGGGATATAACCAAAGCAATAGTTAGGTTGAAATTTGTATCTCTAAACATATACATTCATAAAAGCAAGATAAGATAAAAAAAGAAATCACTCAAATGTCACGGAATCACATTTAGGATAACACAGGATTTAGGAACCATAGAAGACAGTTACTTTTACTAAGACAATAACAAAAAGTCATGATGGAGATCACTATCCATCTCAAATTTCTCAGTGAGGGGATAGTGGCAAAAGAGAGGAAAAATAATTTGGAATTCTAAATTTTTAAATGAATATTTTTAAAAATGTAATTGGAAGCTATCTAATGAAATAAATACATATTTTTAAAAGTCAAGTGATCTTAAGGGTTTGTGGTTCCTTTGCTTTTGTCTATGATAGATCTTTTCATAATAATGTTTTCAAGTGCAACAATGTAAATTACATAGGATTACAAAGGAAACCAGTCATATATAGTTATAAAAACATTTTTGAAAGTGCCCAAAACCCTGTTTAAGAACTCACTGTTTTAAGAGAAGTGGGGATATGCTTTCCAGTGGAACAGGAAAAACAAGAAGAATGGATAAAGAAATGCTGAATTTTTCAGAAATGTGGGAGGGCATTAATAGGTCCCCCGAAAGGTGACTTCAATTTTCCTTGTGAAAAAGGAGGCAATGTTACCTCTAATAAATTCAGAGTTAGGAGTGGTCTTTGGTAAGAGAGCAGATAATTGGATTAACAGCTGTGGGAAATGAGATGAAAATAAAAGGTGTTGAATGGAAGAGTAGCTGAGTAACAAATGAGAATTCAGTCATTATGAAACAAATTTATACTTGTTGAAATGAACAACATTGCTGATTGCTGTAAACAAAAGAATTAAAGTAAATGAGTACACTATGCCACAGGTACGAGATATCCTGGATTGTCTGTGAGGCATCCAGAGGTTTTTATTGTGGAACTTGTGTAGTGGATACTAACAGATACCTACATCTGAAGAAAAAGAAGAAAGATTATTTTCCTAAGTCCATCCAGAGTTTACCAGTATTGACTGAGCTACTTAGCTGTTTACAAAATAGTTCCTGAAAACAGAGGGAGCCCTATGAGGACTAGTCACTGTCCATGAGAGTTCACTGGATTTTCAAATGACCACAAAGAGCAAACTAATGCACAGCCTAGCAAAGGCTAAAGAAAAGAGATTTGTCCACCAGCTGTACAAAGATATTCTGACCTATATGTGGGTGCTGAAAATGATGCAATCAGTGAAGAAAATATGTTATATTATTACAGGACAAGAGATCTATACCCAGAGGCAACTCCTTCCCTCCACAAAAATTCTACAGAGACCAAGAGTACAGATTCAATTCACCTACTGATGATCAATATAACTTAGCTGCCACCACAAGTATGAAAGTCTATAACGATTCCTATGGTCAGTGCATTTTAACTACTAGCTCTAGTATAGGGACAGCAAACAGTCACCGAGTGACAGGACAACTAGACATATTATGCCAGTCACTAGTCTAAGTTACAACATTACAGACAAACCTGAAGATAATTGTAGATTCATATGGATCCAGGCAAGGAGATTACACATTCTCCATGTGAACATCTTCATGGATATAATTTCATATATTTACTACTGTACATGCTTATTGCTTCATGTTTGACTGTGCTTGGTTTATTGGTTTTTTTTTTTTACTGCTATATTCATTTGGCAATATTTTATGGTATGAGCAATTGGTTATATTTCAGTTGTATTACATGTATCTCTCTAGCTTTGCTTTGTTAATTAGCCATACTTATTATTTTTGATTGATTGCTATATATTCTGTATGTGTATACTTTTGCAACATGCAGATATTATGTCCTATGTGTAGTAGGCCTGTTGTTACTGTAGTATTTTTCTAGATGATGATCTGTACAGTACCATGTCCATTTCAGGTACTGTTGATGTACACTAGTTTTAATGTTTTTTAAGTATCAACAGTATTTAAGGTTGTTTATGTTCAATGCTATGTTGATTTAAAATACTAATGCTTGTGTTTACAGTTACAGATTTTGAACATGCCCCAGATCTTTGTAAGGTACTGCAAAAGAGTTTTAGCCCAGGGGCAGGATGTAATTCCAGTTCCAAAGCCCATTAGAACGGAACTCTTTCCTCATTGGTGGAGATCTATTTCCTTGCCTTCATCAGGGATGAGGTAGGATTGAAGAAAGTGGGATAGAGGAGAGATCTTCAGTTTTCTTCAAGTCACTGAATCTCTTTGGGATTTAGGCACTTTTGGCTTCCAGATTCAAGACAGAAGATGGAAGATGCTAACTTCACTGCAGGTTGCTGAAGGAAAAGGTTCTGGATTGAACATGGGGGAGCTGGTAGTCTCTATCCCCAGACTGCTACACTAGAGATTTTGGGGAACCTTCCCTTGGGTGAGATGTGTCTGTCTGTCTCTCTCAACTCTCTCTTCCTCCCTTGCAGCCTCTCTTCCTGAATTACCTGACTCCTCACAGGAGAGTTCCTTCACCCTCTATTGTCTGGCATGTATTCTCCAATGCATATGTTCTCTGATTTTGATTTGCTATGGAATTGGATAAATGGGTTTCTTTGATTAAAAAAAAAGAATCATTCAGTCTTTGCTTGAAGATCATAAGGGAGGACTTATTACCTCTGAAACAACCATTAATGGGGAATATTTTAAGGTTATGAGCACATGAATTATAAGCAGTGACTGGGCTTCCAAAGGTAGATATGAGGTTTCATGGAAAGAAAAAGAAATAAAAGAAGGAAACCTGAACATAGAAACTAGGTTAACATTAAAGAGAAACACAGACCAAATACAGGATTAAAACTCTCAAGTCCCACCTCTTTGTCCTAAATTTCATTCTTTCCTAATACATTGGAGGATTTGTTTGAAGAATTTTTTTTTTCTGCTCAGGTTGCCAAGATCATTTTGAGATTCAATTACTGGTCACAAGAGTAAAAGACTCAGAATGAAGTTATCAGGGAAAAATTTGAGACTTATTTATGACGTCAGACTTGCTATGTGGTTTTCTGCTTTGAAACTCCATTTTCTTCTAACAACTAAGACTGAAGCTGCACCCATCTCTCCAGGGACAATCCTCTTTCTACCAACTGACCCATGTACTCTGAGTTTCTTGTTGTTCTATAAATCATCCAAAGTTCATGAAGTCTGGTTTTCTGTGATTTATTCAGTGTGGTTGGGAGTGTCTTGTGGGGGAAATGAAGGAGAAAAACATAATTGAAGTTTGCTCCCAGGCAGAGCCCTCTGAAACAAAAATCTACAAAAATGCCGATACTATAACATCACTGAAAGCCCAAACCTCATTTTTGAATGTTCTCATCTCAATGGCATTTTAACAGAAGGACCTTAGTCTTAAAATTAACGATCAGGTTCAGTGCGTCAGTAACACAAGCTAATCCCCAAGCCATCCTATGTGGCAGATCATAAAGAAGGTGTACTGAAACTGGGATCCATGAACTTCAAAACATATTTTGATAAGTGTATTTCAATATAATTTGTTTCCTTTGTAATCCTTTGTCTTTTATTTTGTGCATATGAAAACAGTCTGAGGAGAAATCCACAGTCTTCACCTGATTTCCAAAGAGATTATATATATACACACATAAATATGCATGTATATATATACACATTTGTGTGCATACACGTGGTCATATACATATATAATACATACATTTGTATGTGTATGTATGTATGTGTATGTGTGTATACACACAGTTAAGAATATCTGCCACAGAGTATGTTGCTTACAGAAGATTGATTGATTTGATTTTCAAAGGCTAATATCTGGATTAAGGATTAATAAAAACTTTATATTAAAATTTTGAATAACTAAAATTATCAGTATGGACTTAGGGCTTTGTCTCTCTTTCTGGGGAGTCAAACCTGAAAGTTAATATGATATACTTAAAGATCCTTATTGAATATTTTAAGATATCTTTTGAGTCAGAAATGCTATTTGACCAAGAGAGTTTGAACAAGTCAAATACTTATGAGCAAATGCCACCCACTCCTAGCCAGCTTTCTACTTCCATTCTACTGGTATTCTTTTTACTGAAATAAACTTAATAAATTCCAGTTGTTCAAATTTAATTTGTTACATGGAACAGGCCTTTGCTACAATGTTTCCCAAAGAGGAGCAACATGTCCAAATGTTCGAATTGGTGAGGAACTCAACAGTGAGGGTGAGAGAGGGGATTACTTATGGAAGTAGGTAACAGAAATAATATTACCTGGTAAAGTAATGTGTTCATCTAAATTTGTGAAAATATGGACATCAGTTTTGAGTAGATAGCAGTTAAAAGAAAATTTGCAAATCTATATTTAATAAAGACAAAATAGTAAAATAACAGGTGATTCTAATGGAAATTCTTGCCTTGGACTTACCTGTGCTACAATTCCTAAATTCAATATCATCGATTGCAGCTCCTCCTCCCAGATCCCTTGCTCTGATGCCTTCAAATATAACTTCAAAATTCCTTAACTTTCCTAAAAGGACTTCTGCCTTCTTCCAATGATTGTCAGGATTTTGTCCTTCTTCTGTCCATACTTTTGAAAGTCCTTTCTCAGTCTGAAAATTTAAAGTTTCCAAAAGAAAGTAATTAATTATGGAAAGATGAAAAAAACTCATTTAAAATACATAACTATAAGCACAAATATATTCCTGAGGAGCAATGAGCCATAATTACCTTGAGGATCATTGAAAATAGAGTTGGAACTTTAGAGATAATCTTATGCTCTCATTCTGAGAAAGCATCATCCCATCACTGACAAATCAAGAACTGGGTAAGAAAAAGGAGCTGAAAATGTGGTACCAGAGATACGTATGGCTGGAAAAGATGCTGTCCCATTCATGAGATGAGAGGGACAGGTAACTGCAAGCCAGAATGCATGCTCTACTAGTCTTCACATAATACCAAAGGTAATAATGGAAGGTCCCCAGTATTTACTGTAGGGAGGATATCCTGCAAATAATTTATGATAAGGTGTGATTAATAGACACAAAATGAAAAGATATGGATAAGGTAAAACTTGCCAAGTTGAAGAGTACTTTTATCAAGGAGATTATAGATTCACTGAAACACAGCTCTTTGCTTAAAACAATAAAATTACCCATCTCTGTTAGTGAAGTTATATATTTGCTTTGTTTATGTTAACTCTTTCAAGGGGAAAATTTGCTTAATCCTCCTTCAATAGTAATGAGTAACCCAACATGGGAAATTTATTTTATTAAATTCTGTAGATATTTCCCTTCAATAATTTAATATTCATATACTCAATTGGATAAATTATCTCAGAGATGTATTCACTCCCTTGAGGCTGATCACAACTCATTCATATTTGTCCACATTTTCCCATCTTTGCCACCCAACACCTTGTGGTAATAGGAGGGTTCTTTTTTGTTTTCTCCTGATAATGCAAGGGTACCAGGGGAACACAATATATATCTAGCAGTTATCCTTTGCTCTTGTCATGTGATCATATTTTCTTCATATTCTGATTTTCATTAGAATATAGATGGCAAAAACAAAACACCACTTTGATGCTTTTTCAGTCATTATGACTTGAGAGTAATTCATTTCTGCTCATCTAAGTGCAATTGTGCTTTTACTTCCTAAAATTCATTGATTCTAGTTCAATTAGAGCAATGCACAGCAATTTTTTGCAGCAGATATTGCTGACATAAGGGGAAAAAAATGAAGTAGAAGGCTCATTAGAGAAATTACTTTCAGGCCTACATTTTAATGAATATATATCCAAATCAAACTAGTAATACCATTTAAATTACAGTCCAACTGCAAGATGAGGTGGAGGCTAGTTATACTCAAAGGAGTAGAAATCTATCAGATCATGTTACTCACATGAGCGATAAAGAAATGCAGCTTATAATCCTCTTAAGGACAGGGGCTAAGTCTTTATATTATATTGTACCATTCAATTCCTAGACCCTTATGAAAGTATATATGTTGCCAAATTCAAAGCAAGCACATGACAAAATAAGGATCTTTAATCAGGGAACATTATGAAGCAGCAAAACCTTCCAAATGTATTATCAATAATGATTAGCATAGAAACAGTACTTTAAAACTGACAATATATATTACACACACTCTCATTTGACCCTCATAATAATCCTATACCGTGGGATATGTAGGTATTAATATACTCTTTTTTTACAGAATATGAAACTGAGGCTTAGAAAAGGAAAGTGACATACCACCATAGATTTGAAGGTGGAAGGGACATTTCAAGTTCATTTATTCCAACCCTTTCATTGTATATGAAGAAACTGAGGTCCAGAAAGCTTATTTACTTTCAATTCATCAGTAATGTTTCAGGATTCAAATTCAGGCACTGTGATTTCCAGATCTATTGTTTTCTCCATTTTATCATCTTTCATGAAGGCTGATTTTGCTAATATGGGAGGCTTCTAACTTGTCTAGCTGAGAAAAGCAGGGATATATAAGAATAAATGATCATCCCAACTTGGGTTGGTGGGGAGGAAATAAAGCCCAGGATACTCTGAACACAAGATTCACAAACCATCCACTACTTTCTAGTATCTGCCAACCACCTTTCCAAAATATTTAGAGATAGCATGGACTTGGCTTCATAGCCAAGCATGAAGTGTGATAGCATTTATCATATCTCAGAGCCAAAGTAGGTGGAATTTTATTGGAATTGAATTTAGGTACTCAACTGAAAGCAAAAGAAATAAAAAAAAAAAGCTCTGTATCCAAGAAATTACTGTTATCAATTACAGGGAAACCTTGGATTATTAAACTTGTTCACCTGATTCACAGATTTAGCTGAAAATTTTTTTATCATATTATCTTTATATCATAATGTCTTCCTCACATGGGAACTAGCTCCACTAAAATAGCTCTGACTCAACTGTGCCTTGGTAGATACTAAATCCTACACAATAACTTGAGGCAATGATCAATAAAATGACTTGCCCAGGGTCACACAGCTAGTAATTATCAGATGCTGGACCTGAATCTAGGCCTTCCTGACTGCAAGGCTCCCATTCTATCCACAATACTAGGCTGCCTCTCATCGCATTAAAATGTATCCATGATGATAGCTTATTATCTGTGCTAACTGAAAGACAGAAGTCCCCTTCGAAGTTGGCCTTCAGCTCCTTCATTAACATCTTACTGGTTTAGAAACAATGGAATGATTAGTTAAAATTAAAGCTATAGGCAGAAAAATTGTGCCTGATGCTCAGCAATGTGATTTGGATATTGATGAAAATCAATTCTAATTTGCATAACTCATTTATCTTGGCTATACTTCGGAAGATTTTCTACTAATCTGCCTGTTACTTACATACCCATTCATTAAGTATGCCAAGTCCCAAAAGGGTCTTTGAACTATATCATTACAGGAAGGTGATTCTTTTAATTTGTAAAATTTAGACCTTCAGTCTTCTCTTTGAGTTTTCTATGAAAAATATATTTTTTTTACATTTTGTCATTTCTTGCTTATATTATGTAGTGAGAATAGAGAAGAGCTATCTCTTGAATAACGAAACACTGCAACATGATAGAGATCGTCTCAAAAGGATCTACAATTTCAATTCAAGGGTTTCCACCAGTGATACAAACCACAATCTATGAGTTCTCATTTGGACTGAGTCTTGTGCTTTCCAAAAGTATCCTCACAGGTTTCCTATTCAAAATGCTAGGGGACTTACTCAATTGCTTCCAATGTCATGAGGGTACTCCTTGTACATTCTCGTCATCCATATGTCATCTCTCATTCCCATTACCAGATTAACTACCTTTTCTTTCTATCACAAAATTCTTTGGGAACTCTCCTTACTACTGTTCTCTTTCAGAATTCCTCATTCGTTACATATTGCAATGTGACAACATCCAGTATGAATTGTTTCCATTACCTACTGTGGAATGTTCATCTTTGGCTCTTTGTAGACAGTGGCGTCCTAGATCTCCCTGACTTACAGCAACTAAGCAAAATGTTCAAATTGAAACATGATCCTCTACTATTATCAGAACTATGGGGTCAGATGGGTATAAATCATGCATAAAATCATGTCCCCATTACACATACCAGATTTTTCTCCCCACCAAAAACAAAACAAAAGCAAAAAACCCTGATATTAAATAGTTTTTATAGTTAAAACTGTTAAGGCATCAATCCTGTCATTTGTAAAGCAACTTCAGAGGTTCTATGGCAGGAAATCAGCAGGTTCTCTCTCCATTTTGCTTTTCACCTCTACATTGAATCCAATATTGCCACCCAGGTCCTACTTCTCAGCCTTGATATATTCAATCACCGAATTCTTTCCAAAAAATAGTATAATGGCTGTAAGAGAAGATATTTTTGAGGGTAAAGACTGTCTCCCTACCTGGTACACAATAGGCTCCTTAATAAAGGCTTATTTACTGAATGACTAACACTTTGCTTACCTTAGGCAATTCTCTAGTGAGAAATATATTTGAGCCCTTCTCAAAAAGTCCACGGAAATTACTTTGCAATGGTTTTGTCCACCTCTGCAGAGTTTGTTCTAGCAAAGGACAAACAAAATTAGGTTGTGTCCATCTTTTTAATTTCTCTCAAGCTGGCAGTCCAGAATTGGCCCCCTTTAGGGATCCAGTTCATAACTGGCTCACTTGGGTTTTGGGGTACCCAGTTTATATACCTTTTCAACAGGGACTATCACCCCATCATTGTTTTTTACCTCTGGACAGAGGAAATGCTTCTTAGATCAGACTACCACTCAACCATACCAGACAATTCCAAGTCTTGGACTATCTAGGTAGAAGAATGTGACTCCACCTAATCCTGAGCAGAATACAACGGAGCTCCCTTACCTTTGATTAAATCAATTCACACTTGTTTTGGGGTCTGATCAGGATAAGATTCAATGCAATCTCATTATCAGTAATGTCCTACGGAAGAACTTTGGCAGAAGGGGTCTGAAGGGAAGCTCTGAGTCTTCAAGATACTGATTACTAAGAAAAATCATTTTTCACAGTTTATATAGTTTCCTAAAAATGAAGTATGAATTTACTGGTGGCATGTCAATAATGTATCCAGTACTATGAGAGGTGCTCAGAGTTAGCTCAATATTTCTGCACAATACCTAAAATAGACTCCAACACATAGTATATATCCATTTATACATGTTGAATAAAAAAAAATTCATTCTAATATCAAGAAATTAAGTTACTATACATACTTCAGGGTATAGGGCAAAAATTAATGAGTTTGAGTTCAGGATTTGAGTTCAAATCTTGTAACTGACACTACCTGTGTGACCTTGGGTAAGATATTTAACCTTCCTGAGCTTTAGCTGCCTGTTAAATGAGGGCATTGGAATAGTTGACCAGTTGTGTGACTCCTAGCTCTAAACTTATTATCCTATGACAGTTTTAGTTCTCTAAACATGCTATGTGTCATTATTTATCCATTTTTCTCAAATTTCAAATTTAGTTAATAAAGTTTCTCAGAAGAATGATGAAGGAGGAACCCAGTATTTGGTTTCTTGGAGGGTCATTTGGCAGAACATGTTATTTAGAGGACTTGACTCTGACCCTCCTTAACAGGGAAGACTGAAAAAAATAACTATATTGGCAGAATTGTTTGTAGGAGAAGAAGGGTGGGAGGAAATGATTTCACAGGATTTAATGTTCCCTAGTAATATTAATTCAAATTATTAGGCACAGCATCACTTTGAAGCTTGAAAAAGGTAGAGGTGAACTGATGAAAAAGTATTTATTAAATGCTTACTATGTACTAGAAACTGACAAGTACTTAACCAACCTCAAGTAAACAAGATCATTCTTGACCTCAAGGAATTTATATTCTGATGTGGGACTATGAACCATAAAAAAGTGGCCGAGTTTGGAAAGTCTTAGGAAGTGAAGGGGAGTCTGTTTTCCAACAAGATAGTGAGAATATTCACCCTTTAGAGCTCAGGGTGGGAGGGAGGAGAATCAAGTTTGCAGTGGAAAAGGGTTGTGAAGTGTGAGAGATGATCTCTTAGAAGTGAAACCTCCTCAAAAAGTTGTATCTTGCATTATTAAAACACTCCTTTGAACATCTGCAGCTAGGTAACCTTGTAGATAAGTACATTTTGTAACGTCTTGTACTGTGCCCAACTCCCCCTTGCTCCCAATGTTGTCTATGCCCTACACCCCTCCTTCCTTTTTTTTTTTTTGCTGAGCAAACAGTTCCCTGATTCAGACCTTTTTGTCCTTTGTTCTCAGGAAGAAGTTCCTGTGAGGTCTGAGGCCCAGCCAATGGGAGAAGGAGCCAGTGGATGAGCAGGGGTTCTGCATTAGGGACTATATAAACTTGCTTTGAGCTGTGGGTATTTGTACTCCCTGGCCAGCACTATTAGGGTGACAAAGGGGGGGTGCCCTTTCTCATGAGGAAAACAATAAACCCCTATTTGTCTTTCCCAAGACAAGTCTCTGACTGATTATTACAAAGGAATCAAGAAAACCCCACACAGTTTTGGGGGCTTGTCCAGGATTCCCCCTTATTTGTGGAAGGATTTCCCAGCCAGTCCTAGGACAAGTGCCCACCAGTCATTTGCTAGTGGTCCTGGAATGGTTTGGGGGTTCCCTTTCACTTTTAAGGAATGGACCCACAGTGAGATGATCTTGAAAGGCAGAAACAGAAGTAAAACAGAGCTCCTGACCATGCTAGCAAAGACACCTCAGAGGAGGAGAGACTGAACCAAGAAGGTCATATGAGTTTGTGCGCAGAGACCCAGGGAAGCAAGATCCACGAGTCCTTTTAAGAGGGCAAGACGAGTGAGTTTCCAGATTGACCACAGATTTAGGGTTGAGAACAAGATCAGTGAGTTACTCTAAGTGGGGGTGGGGGGGCAAGAATTGTGAGTCTCCACCCACTCCCCTAGGCAATTGAGCCATGAGGAAAGTTAAAAAAAATTCTCCCTCCAAAACTTCGGACAATAGTCTTCAGAAAGTCCCAGAAGACAAAAGTCTCAGGGAAAAGATAAGAAGAAAATGATAAGTATTGTTGTCTAGTTTGGGCAGGCACTCACCTCGGAGGAAGTGTCTTCTGGCCAAAGTACTGATCTTCCAAGGACTGGTTTGCTAAATGTTTTGTCTATATATGTTGTGCTGATATTTTTGATATTTCTGTGTCGATGAAAGTCTATGTCTCTGTTTTATCTGACACTTTGTAAGGTTGTAAATTTAGCTAGCCAACCAGCAAGAGTAGAAAGACTGAGCTGAGCTCCTTGAAAGGCAGGCTCTTTAATCTGATTCAAAACATTCCTTTTTGTAGAAAATGGGAAGGTGGGGAGTGGCAAACCATTCCCTACCTCACCTAAAGTAGGATCTCTTTTGTAATGGAAATTAGTAGAGTAAAATACTGGCAGTCTGTGAAAAGTTGAGTTTTGATTTAATGAGATCTCAAAGTTAAAATCTGTACTTTATGTTTAAATAAGTAAACATATCTGATACCAGACAATGTGTTTAAAATTGCAAATTCACTTTAAAATTTCAGGGATTTTTTTTTTTTTAGAAGTATTTCCTCTGTCCATGTGCTCAGATCATGTGCACAAGGGAAAGGTTGCCCTCCAACCTATCTGAGGCTTGTTTGGTGGGTCTCAAAGAGGGGAGAGGGGAGCTGGCATTTCAGCTCTTTAAGGAGGTAAAGTAAAAAAGGGATTATGGGAAGTTATAAATACAGTTTTCTTTTAAGTAAGAAAAGTATTTGACTAAAAAAAGAGGACTAAAATGTTTATCATTAGTGATTATAGA
Organism: Bettongia penicillata ogilbyi; assembly: GCA_023548195.1. NCBI lineage: Eukaryota > Metazoa > Chordata > Mammalia > Diprotodontia > Potoroidae > Bettongia > Bettongia penicillata. The sequence goes on from JAJHZJ010000453.1 coordinate 21,338,898, forward strand.
TCCAGATTTGATATGATTCAAGTTAAAATCTGTCCTGAAGGAACAGAAATCAGCATCTGAGAATGCTCTTCCTATTAGACTTCAGCAGAAAAAGATATTGTTATTCAGCATTTATGATTGAAAGGTGTTTAACACAAGGATATGTATAAGGATGGATATATGTTAGATGCAACATTAGTCTAAAGTAACTGTAACACAATTTCTAAATTTGGAGCTTGTTATATATAGATTGGGGTTTTAAATGGATGTGATAAACATTTGATAATTTCAAACTTTTATTTGGTTATAAAAAAAGCAGTAAAAATGCTGATGTTTGCTATATAATGGTAGAGTTCACTTCTTTGCTTCAAACTAGAAAGGGATTCCAGTGCAGACAGTTATAGTTAAGATGGGAAAGAACTGGATAATCTGAGTAATGGGATTGAGAGACTTGGAAAGGTAAATGAAAAGTTTTATTGAAAATATTATTTGAATAGTTCTGGATGGGTCAGTTTCAGATGTTTTCAGTAAGTAGTGAGAGCATGAGGAAGTATTTTAAGAAGACAAAGTATCTTGTAACCTGATTTCGTAATTAATAGCTCAATCAAATTTGAGATGATTCTATCTGAAAGGATATCAGGTGATAGAGTGTGCCCACATGGTGGTAAGAAGATGAATTATTGTTTAAAGTAAACTTAATTTAAATTTTTAAGCAAATCTAAATGTTGTCATATTAGCGATTGCATTTAAATCAATAATGAATTGGTTTTTAAAAAGTTATTAAGTCTGTGTAAGAGTATCTGTGTTGTAGAATTCCTACTGAGAAAATGAGAATCCTTAAAAAAAATACATATATTTTTACATATGAGTGTGATTTTCAAGTCTGTTCCATCTAAGCATGTATTAAGTATGTTAAAAATTTATTTCTGCCGTTAAGAAGGAAGTTTTAACTAAAATTGTTTTTGTTATGAATCAAGCACTTACAAAAAGTATGTTTGTAAAAGGAAGCTTAAACGCAAATGTGAAACGATCTTGGTTTTACATCTTGTAATTTTTGTCAGTTAGGTTCATGAGGACTTTGTGATAAATTTTAAACTGTTCTTAAAAGAGGAAGATATTTGTTGTATGAAGAAATGTTTTGTAAAAACTTTTGTATGGTTTTTGAAAGGCCTATCTACCAAATTTATATTTGTAAGCTAATTTGTTATAATAACCTCAGATTTTCTGGGGATTGGAAGATAGGGACAAGATAAGGGAGACCAGGAATTTTGTGACTCCAGGAAGCTCTATGATAATTTTAAGACAAAAAGTCTGCTGGCCCCATCCCCCTTTCCTTTTGAAGTCCAGTCATTACAGAAGGACTTCTTACAATCTAATCTGAACTGGAGATACTCAGATAAGAGATGTTAACTCTTTCTTTTGTCAAAGGAAAGGAGTGGTGCCAGCACTACCCAGGGTCTCTAAGACTTGAAGAGCCTAAAATGATTACCCAAGTGGTATGGCCCCTCACTTTGTTAAAGTTGTAATCTCTATGTAAAGTGTAAACTGTTTGTATATGGAATTCCCAAACAAGGAATTTGGTTGATAAAAAAAAAAAAATCTCTAGTGATTTGTTTTTAGGACAAATTTAAGATATAAGATGTGAGTCCTGGTAAAACCTCTAGTGATTTGTTTTTAGGACAAATTTAAGATATAAGATGTGAGTCCTGGTAAAAAAAAAAAAAAGCCTTTGGAATCAATACTTGTGTTGTACTACTCAGAGACGAATGTGACTTACAGGAAGAAGCTTGTCTCAGGGGATATAACATCCTGTCCTCAACCTAGGATAGGATACTTCCAGCTCAGTTTCCCCATTGTATTTCTCGGAAAAGGAATATTTTCCCACTTGACTATTTCTGAGTCTGGTTATAAAGTGGAGATGATATCTAATTAGGTTCTTGCTTTTCATCTTCATGGCATGTTTCTATAATCAAAACAGACAGTTAAAGATCTAAGTACAATGCAAAGTAGTGGAATCTTGCTGTTTTCAATTAATTGGGTAAAAGTTTATGAGCCTCTAGAGGGCCAGATCAAGTAGAGAAATCCAAGGAGCTTTCAAGATGAGGTTTTCCAGGGCCCTTTTAGACAAATGGGATTAAACTCCTTTGGAGTAAAGGACAAAGGTCCCTTGAAATAAGGTCTTTACTTATTACTAAATGATGTAAAGGCAACTGGTATTAAAACAGTTGACTGAATTAATTACTGAGACTAAATCAGAGACATCTTCAATTTGGGGAAAATAATTTGTGTAGTTTCTTAGAAGCAGGTAACTTCTGGTATATTTGGCATTAATGGAAAAGTAATGTTTCAGTTTTGATTTGAATTCATTTCATGAACCTAAGTTGAAGTTAGTGCTTGAACTTATCATATGTATAGCTCATTCTTTTAGATTGAGCAGGGTTAGAAAGATACAAAGAAGCTTGGGAAATAGATGTAAATTTAGAGCAATAACTTATGGTTTTAATGGTAAATTTGATTTTGATTGCTATTTAATCAGGAGCTAGAACATGTATAGAGAGCCATGACTTGCTTCGAAAGATGTTCCTTAGCCAATGTGAAATTATAGTCACATCTGAAACTGATTATTGGAGTTGGCTATTTTAAGATTTTATGGGACTATTCTGAGTGTAACTCCAGGTGTGGATAGCAAGAGAGACTGTCTGAGTCACCGATCCATGATGCCAGTGAGCCTGTGAGATGCTGGTAAAGGTGATCTCATGGGAAGGTTGGGAAAATGACTGTTCAGCCTGGGCTGAGGTAGGATTCTTCTGACTCAATTTTCCCACTGATATTTGGCAGATATTAAGCCTGACTGGATGCCAGTTGACAATCTATTCCTGCCTGGAACTGACACAAAGTTAGGGAGAAGTTGTTTCCCTGAAATGTCCCTACTCTTAGTGGTGATTGTCTCTAATCAAAAATTTCATAAGCGCAATACCAGATCTATTAAATAATAGATTGTTGGTAGGGGAACATCTGAGATTAAGTCCAAAATAAATTTAAGCTATTAGGCTTAGGATTTTAGACCAACAGCAATAAGTTAGGGTCCTTAATTCTTAGTAATACTATGGAGACAATCAGGTCAAGGGCTTGTGAGGTTAGCATACATAGTTATTATTTTGTCTCAGTTGGTTAATGTAAATTTCTTAAACGTGACAATTGACCAAAGTTCCAATTGTTATTATGTAAGAGTGATAAGTGTATAAAGCTCTGGAATAGTCATCTAAAATTGTATTAAGATCATCTGGATTTCTACAAAAAGACAAAGGAAAGAAGATACCGAGATGCTGTGCTGAAGATGGATTGAAGAATCCTCACATAACCAGAACATGGAATTATTTTATGGTGTGATACGTACTGTGTTAACAATGATTATTTAGTACCTTTATGTAAGTACTGGAGGCTGTTATTGAAATCTCATGAAAAGGACTGCCCCTACCCCTGTAACTTGTCAATGCATCAGTTAGCCTCATACTCCACTCATGACTGATCCACTCATGACTGAAAAGACTGCTGTGGGTTTATTGTCCTTGTTAGCTGCTATAATTTTGCTTTGCTGCAGGTGTTTTCCTTTGTCTCTGACCTCTAGGCCTTAGTCATTTCTGTTGCAATGCATGTTGTGAGGAGACTTCAAATTGTAAGAAATAAGAGGGGAGATTATGAGAGATGATCTCCCAGAAGTGAAGCCTCCTCAATGAGTTAATTGATTCTTGTATTATTAAAACATACTCCCTTGAACATCTGCAGCTAGCCAGCCTTGTAGGGAAGCGCACTTGGTAACAAATCTGGTACTGTGCCCAATTACCCCTTCGTCCTGACCTCATCTATGCTCTGCAACCTCCCCTCCGCTTCCCTTCTTCTTCTTTTTTTTTTTTTTTTTGCTAAGCAAACAGCTCCCTGTTTCATGCCTTTTTGTCCTTTGCTCTTGGGAGAAGTTCCCATATTTAGACTGTAAGCTCTGAGGCCCAACCAATGGGAGAAGGAGCTAATAGGTGGGTGGTGTTTGCATGTAAAGGACTATACAAACTTGCTTTGAGCTGTGCCATATTTGTACTTCTAGGCTAGCACTATTAGGGTGACAAAGGGGGGATGTCCTTTCTCATGAGAAAGCAATAAACTCCTATTTGCCTTTCCTAAGACAAGTCTCTGATGGATTATTACAAGGGAAATAAAAATACCCCACACAGAAGGGTGAAGTAGCCATTCATTGGAAGGAGCTGAGTAGTGAGATTGAATTTGGAGGGCAGAAATGTTGGATGACTTCTTTTTGAAAATTTGTCTCATTGAGATATCTACAACTACAAACATTTACTAAGCACATACTACTATCAACCAGTTCTTAGGTCACTGGACTAATCTGAAACATCATTGTTCACTACAAAGAAATTTATTAAGAGAAAATGTTTTCAGTTCAGACTTCAAAGAATCATAGTCATATGGCAAGAAGAGACATCTAGATATTATCTAGGTCATTGTTACTTTACAGATAAGGAAACTGACCTATAGAGTAGATGAGAAATTTGCCCAAGGGACTAGAGGTAGCTACATCAGAAATAGGATGTGAAACCAAGTCTTCCAAATCCAAAGAAATTCTCATGCTTCTCTACACAATGCCTCTGCATCCAACTTTGTTGGAGTGCATTTTTAGAAGTAGTTTATTCACATCCCCTCAAAACCTTCAAACATAAAGTCATATGACCAATGCATTTTGTAAAAAAATGGGCACCATGTCTAAACAATATACATAGCACAGGCTATTTCCAGCATGATTTTACTCTTTATTAGCAACATATGTGTCTTCCGAAGTTCAGCTTTGATGGTTCCTTGTGGAATTTAGGCAGAACTTGTTTTCTGAATCTACTTGTGGACTACAAGCTTTGCTAGGTCCTATCGAGATAGAAAGACATGTTATTTAGCTAAAAAAAATTTGAACTCTGATTTCTTCTTCATTATAGCTAAAATAGTTCTTAGATTCAATTTAAATTAATGATATATAATGCCTTTTGTTATATTAATCACTGTATTTTTCTTATCTGCTATCGCTTCTATGTGTATCTAGTGGGTTCTCAAAACATGCAAATTAATGATAATATCTCTAACTCATTTTTTCCACCTTCCTTCCAAGTTTTTGGGAACTCCATGCTCTAAAATCATGTCTTGAAAGATAGTTTTTATTAAATCAAAAATAGAACCCTGAAAAAATTTTTTATTCAATCATGATATAATATCTTGAAGCACTTAGAATTTATCAAACTTGAAAATACATCTTCACAATTCCATGTTTAGAAATAAAAGTTTTTTAAGTGTCTCTTTGCTTTGCTATCAAAAAGAAAAACTTTTGGAATTTCATCAATAATAAAACTATAGATAATTTTGTTGTAAAGAGAAATATGATGTTTCCTTAAAACTGAAATCTATTGTGAATTTAAGCAAAGGAATGACACATTAAAGTGTTTAATATATGTGGGAATTTAATCACATATTTAGAGAATATCTACTTCCAGGTCACAATTCAAGGACACAGAGGAAAACTTTTGGTCACAAGGGAGCAGGGTCTCCGAGGGGCAGTATTGCTCATGATACAAAGGGAGCAGGGGCCCTTCCTGGGAAAAGACAGAATAGACCAATAGGGCAGTGTCCAAAGCTGTATCCAGATCATGCTTCCTTTGAAGCACTAAAGTCTTCCAAACACTCAGAACTAGCTCTGAAAATAGCAATGCAAAAAATTCTGAAATTTGGAACAGTGTCCCTCTTCCACTCCACACGGAACAGACCCCAACTTTAACATAAAGTTCAAAGTCAAGAGATAGACTGGAAACATAAGCAAATAACAGAAACAACCCTTTGAAAAACTGCTATGGGGGCAAGGAAGACTAAGACAGAAATTTAGAAGAATACAATAATATCCAAACAACTACTAAAGCCTTAAACAAAAAGTTGAATTGAACATAAGTTTAATGAGGGGAAAATGTAAGTGTAACTGATCATATCAATAACATAAAAATAAAAAATAATATGATTTTACCAATAGATGCAGAGAAAACTTTTGACAAAACACAATACCAATACCTATTAAAAATACTAGCAAGCATCTGTAACAGGAAAAAAATTAGATGCCTTCCCAAGAAGGTCTGGGCTTAAGCAAGGATGTCTACTACCACCACTATTATTCAATATTATACTAGAAATGTTACCTATAGAACTGGCAGGACAAGAAATTGAAGGACTAAAAATAGGCTGTGAAGAAACAAAACTGTCACTCTTTGCAGATGATATGATGGTATACACTTAGAGAATTCTAGTGGATCAACTAAATAACTAGTTGAAAAAATTAACTATAGCAAAGTTGTAGAACACAAAATGAAATCACATAAATCAGCATCATGTCTATATACTACCAACAAAACCCAGCAGGAAGAGTCAAAAGAGAAATTCTATTTAAAATAATGGCAGATAATATAAAATATTTTTGAGTCTACCTGTCAAGACAAACCATGGATTACATGAATACAAATACAAAATACTTCACACAAATAAAGCCAGTTCTAAACAAATTAAGAAATATAAAATTGACAATTCTACCTAAGTTAATTTATTTATCCAGTACCATACCAATCAAACTACCAAAGAACTATCTTACAGAATTTGAAAAATCATAATACAATTCATCTGGAAGTGCAAAAGAATATCAAGGGAATCAATGAAAAAATATGAAGGAAATCAGTCAAGGATTTCCAAATTTCAAACTTTATTACACAGTGATAATCAAGAAAACAATCTGATACCAGCTAAGAAATAGAATGGCAGATGAGTGGAATAGATTGGGCATATAACATGCAGATGCAGACAATGAAGCAAATGGGATTAAGTGACTGACCCAGGGTCACCAATTGACAAAAATTGCTGAAAAAACTGGAAAGCATTTTGGCCAGAACTATATATTGACTGACATCTTTCATTGTACAACAAAATAAGGTCAACATGGATAAATGATTTAGATATAAAGGATGATATCAAAAGTAAACTAGGGGAGGATGGAAAAATTTACCTGTCTGATTTATGGATAAAGGAAAAGTTTATGACAAAATTGAGAGATAGAGAGGGGATAGGAAATGAAATGAATAATTTTGATTGCATGCACTTAAAAAGATTTTGCACAAACAAAACTAATGGAGTCCAAATTAGAAGGAAAACAGGAAACTGGGCAAATATTTTTATAGCAAGTTTCTCTCATAAAAGCCTCATTTTAAAAATATAAAGGGAACTCAGCCAAATTCATAAAAATATAAGTCGTTGCTCAATTGATAAATGGTCAAAGGATATGGACAGGCTGCAGAAGAAGAAAATCAAAGCTAATGATAGATGAAAAAAAGGTCTAAATTGCTACTCATTAGAGAAATATATATTAAAACAAACCTCAGATATTGCCTGACATCTATCACATTGGCTAACATGACAGAAACCAAAAATGACAAATGTTGGAGAGGATGTGGAAAGCTGAGACACTAATGCACTGTTGATGGTATTGTGAACTAATCCAACCATTATGGTGCCTAATTTGGAGCTATGCCCAAAGAGTCTAAAATTCTGCAATACTCATTTGACCCAGCAATACCACTAATACTGTATCCCAAAAAGGTCAAAGAAAACAATGTATAGCAGCTCTTTCTGTGACAGCAAAATAATATTTATAGTAGGTCTTTTCAATTAGAATTAAATAGAATGCAAAGAATTAGAAATGTGAGGGATACCCATAAACTTCAGAATGGCTGAACAAATTGTGATACATAGTTATGATGAAATACTGTTGTGCTATAAGAAATGATACATAGAGTGGTTTCAAAAAGGTCACTGAAGTCTTATATGAACTGATGCCAAGTCAGGTGAGTAGTAGGACCAGGAGAATACTGTGTACAGTAACAGCAATATTTTAAAGATGATTAATTGTGAATTAATCACTCTGATTGATACAATGATTCAAGACAATTGCAAAACATGCTTTTCACTTTATTTTTCTTATTTTTATGTGTATGTGTTTTCTTTTATAAGATGGCTAATATGGAAATATAACTTGCATGACCTTACTTATATAATCAATATCATATTACTTGCTTTCTCAAGGGGGTAGAGAGGGAGAAAGAGAATTGGAATATTTTTTAAATTAATAATAAAAGCTTTTTTTAATACTATTGGGGAATAGTGAATAAAAATAAAAATATGTATGTACAAAATGGAAATCATGGAGTTAGAATTTGGAATTAAAAACCTATACTTTTCTTAAATAGTATAGTTCATTTGAATTTTCAAATATTTTCCAGAAGTTCATTCATTGCACATTCTCATGGTTGCTTGAAATTCTAAGACTCTTCAATTCTGCCAATACTTTTTGAAGTTCTTGCTCATACTGATGCAATTGTCAAAAATATAATTAAAAGTAACTAAATTGAGAAGGCGCCTACATATAGAATAGCTGCATAATGCACAGTATGGTTTCTTAAGAAGCATCTGGTAATGAGCTACTATACTTGGCAGTAACTTAGAAGTCAAAATTCTTTTATGTTTGTAGGAACATTTTTGATATTTAGGGAATATTTTCTCAAAATGGTTCTTTTTTTCCAGTGAGCCAGTTAGTGGTTTAATCTCCCCAGGTTTTATTTTCTCTCACTTAAAAGAAAAAAGAAAACCAAAAGATAAGATTCTCCCATGCCCCTTCCAACATACACACCACACACACACACACACACGCACATAAATCATCACTCTACCTGTACGTGAATAGTGTGTGTGTGTGTGTGTGTGTGTGTGTGTGTGTGTGTGTATAAAATGCACATGGAAAGGGAGAGGGGGAATGAGTGAAGGATATGGAAAGAGGGAGAGAGAAAGAAAGAAAAAGAAGGAGAGGGAGAAAGGAGGAGAAAGGTTTTAGTAGGTTTCATCATGCTTTGTAAACCTTTGATAGTCTTTAAAATATTCAAGTCTTCTTTTTTTCATTGATTTTTACTTATGTCTCAAGTCAGTTTAATAAAGGGAGACTGAGGTACAGACTCCAGGTAAGATCAGGTTATTAACAATGATATATACAACTTTTAATAAAGTATGTCCAATTGGCAACCTCAGTAAAACCAATGACCCCATTGAGAAGGAGGGGACACTCTTTATTGACACACAAGAAAGAAGAGTTCTTGCTCATCATAGAACTCTATGATTGACTATACTAAGAAAGGTGGACTGGCATTCAGATGAGGCTAATCACACGTATCTCTAAAAAATTAAGGAACGTCAATTGTTTTATGGGTTCCATCTGCATCTAATAATAGTTGCTAGGGTATTGAAACTTCCAGACTTTCTGTTTCCTTGGAAGAGACTAAAAAAATAGAAACTATGCTAATTTCATAAGGCAGGCAAGAAAAAACTACATATCTTTTGGTGATGGTAGTAAATAAACTCATGAGACTTAAAGATATCAAATAGATATACTGAAAGTATTCCAGAGACTACCTGTTTGAGAGAGAGCAACTATTCTTTTAATTATAACTTTAACTCAGGGGAGAAGCCAAGATGGCGGAGTAGAAAGATACACATATACTAGCTCCGAACCCACAACCCATAAATTACCTGTAAAAAGAACTCCCAACAAATTCTGGAGCAGTGGAAGCCACGCAGCAATAGAGTGGAGGAGATTTCTGTCCCAGAGAGCCCTGAAAAATCACCACCAAAGGTCCATCATGCACCGAACCCAGAGGGGAGCCCAGCCCTGCCTTGGCCACATGGCCCGAGAGGAGCAGATCTGAGCAGGCTTCAGGGATGTAATCTTTGGGGACTGCGAAGGTCTCTCCACCCACAGGTGCTACAGGTCAGTGAGAGAGACTTCTGGGCCAGCCAAGAGGGGAGCAGGGTGTCTCCATAACTCAGGCCCCCTCAGAAGGAAGCAGCAGGGGAAGCAACAGACCCAGGCTCCCAAAGCAGGCAGGACCCTGGATCCATTATGGAAGGTCTCCACATAAAACCCCTGAGGGAACTGAGCCCTGTGAGGTGGCCCTGCCCGCACCTGAGCACCTGAACTTTATCCCACTGAATAACAGCCCTCCCCTCCTCCCCCTGCCCCTGCTGAAAGCCCTGAGGCTGGGAAGCAGCATTTGAATCTCAGACCCCAAGCACTAGTGAGGCTAGGGTGGAGAGGAATCTCAGAAGTCAAGTAACTGGCTGGGAAAATGCCCAGAAAAGGGAAAAAAAAATAAGACCATAGAAGGTTACTTTCTTGTTGAACAGATATTTCCTCCTTTCCTTTCTGATGAGGAAGAACAATGCTTACCATCAGGAAAAGACATAGAAGTCAAGGCCTCTATATCACAAACATCCAAAAAAGATATCCAATGGGCTCAGGCCATGGAAGAGCTCAAAAAGGATTTTGAAAATCAAGTTAGACAGGTGGAGGAAAAACTGGGAAGAGAAACTTTAACTCAGAAGAAAAACTGAATTTCTGAGCTCAACTCAAGAATATAGAATGTGACTTTAGGTAGATGTAGATTAAATTATAAAAGTCAATACAGCATGAAATTGATTACACTGTAGAATCAAAAAATAGAAATCAATGTAGCAGAAATTTGAGGTGATATTTTAATCTGTTCACTTAGAATCATAGATTTAGAGCTGGAAGCGATCACATAGGCCATCCAGTTCAATCCTCTCATTACATATGAGGAAACTGAGATTCAGGAAAGTTAAATTACTTGTCCACAATGGCATTAAGTACTGGAGGCAGACTTCCACTATATAAAGCCACCTTCCATTTATGGTATAGATTAATAACAACTGAAAAAAAAAAACACTACCCCTCACCATGCAATGTGTTTGTTCAACTACGAAACCTTAAATTGATGACAATGGTGCACCTAAAGTCACACTGACAAATTAAGATTTTCAATAAATAGGGCAAAGAGCAAAAATGGTTTGCCACTTTGGGCATTGCCAAAAAATACTATGTAAGATCCCTGAGACTGCAAAGTCCTCTGGTCTAGTTAAAAGTCATAGCTGGTATATTTTTCTAAAGGTCCTGTTTTTTTCTCTACATAGAGTCTCAGTGAGTTTACTTAGTATCACAAACTGGGACACTGCCATCAATTTTTCTCATCTAGGGATTGCTGTCATCAGACAGTCTTCCAAAGTGCATTTGGTAACATTCTAAGAATGTTCCTCCTGAATGAGAAAAGAAAATGGGATGGTGGACCACAGAAAAAGAATTTGTAAAAAACAGAATAGAAGACTGCTTGGGAAGCAGTTGACAGAAAGAATAATGAGAGCAGGCACCAAGGTCATGAAGAAGATGTCAGTTAGGAGTGAATATTTCTGTCCCTTGGCACAATGTCATTCATGAGAGTTGATAACAATTCAATACAAACAGCCCAATAGCATTTTATGAAAAAATTATTGGCAATAACTCAGCTCATCTGTTTTCTCATAGGGCTGGGAGGAATGAGAATGGGAACAAAGCAGTGGTTTGGTGATCTAATAAATCCAGCAAATGGAACTACAGCTCTTGCTACCACTCATCTTCAAAACTTTCTCCACAAAGCTGGTGTTGACTAGGAACCTTTCCTATTAATACAATATGTTTATCATGAGAGTTGTGCAATTAGAAATTTCAGTGATGGATCCAGATTAAAATGGCAATAATTACAGGAAAATGGAGTCTGACACATCAAATAACCAAAGTATTTCTTGCCCAAGACTAAACATCTTAACTCAGAAACATTCATGCAATTTACGTGCAAGAAAGTAGTAGAAAGTTAAGATGACTAAAACGTAAGCTTCACTAAAATGGAAAGCTATAAATTTTATGATTCAAATTTTGTCTCAATAGACAATCTAAGAGAGTCATAAAGTACGAACAAATCTCAAGGCTATATTTACACAAGCTTACTAAACCATACGATGAGTATTAAAAAAAATAATAGGAAAAAAGGGTAGAAGAACTCATGAGGACTGAGTAGGTAAAAGGATTTGTATCTCACTTAAATTCACTAACTGTTTTATAGGAAAATAATGGGATAAAAGATCAAGCTGTCCCTATACACTGCAATTTCTTGAAAGGATGAGATATTTTAGCAATGGTAACAATGCTGAAATTTATATACATAAATTAAATGGAGTGCTATGATAAGGCATCATTGAGTTACTTTTTTCTAATACATGAGCACAAGTAGCAAACATATGTATTAAGATCAAATACAAAACTAGTTTACAAAGAGGTTAATATCCAATATTTCATATGTAAGTTTGTTTTGAGGGATTTCAAACATATTTTCCTATACTAAACATAATAAAAAGATGCTTTTTTTTCACAGATGCTTTGAGGACCACTCTAATTCTGGATCTGCGATTGTATGATTAGTTCTTACCGATGGGGCTCAGTAAAAACAGTTAAATTAAATTTTTGTTTCTCTCATACTCTCATACATAAAATACTGAAGTATTTTAATTAAATTTTCATGGTCTCATTTTCTTCTCAACAATGAAAACATTGACAACATATAGTAGAGTATGTTTATACATTGCCAGGTCAAAAGACAAAAACAACCAAAAACCCTCAAAATATTCCCTGGTGGCCAAATTTTTAATGATGGGAGCTTCTAGTTTAACTAGGTTGATAATTCTATGGCAGGAAAATCTATCATATGATCAGGTTTCTATAGGAATTCATTTCTGCTTGGCAGAACTAAGAGCTTGCCTTCAGTTGGTATATTGATCAAGAACTTATGCCCTCCTTGCACCATAATGAGGCATCATATTAAGATTTCTATTCATAAATCATATGCTGTTCATCTTCTCCCTAGGTCTCATATATATATATATATATATATATATATATATATATATATATATATATATATACATATATTTACTGTGAAAAAAATGTATATCTCAGCCATAATTTCACCCAATTTTCCACCTTCATTTGAAGGTAGTAGACTTTATTCACAGTCATAGGTTGTCTCTTCATTCCCTAAAGGGTGGGCATCACTAATGATGTAGGCATGGAGGAGTAGATGATTAAGAAATTACTGATGGAACCTGATTGATTTTCCCATAATAGGGATAAAATGTCAAAACAAAAAGTTACCATCCTATGATTTTAGCTACAGGGAAGGAAAAGGAGGATTTTAAAAGGTTCATAAAAAGGGGCTTGGTTTTTCTTTGCATCATCATTTAGCAGATGTTGTAAGAGCAGATGCCTATTGTCTTGGAAAGCAGCTCTCCTCTGGCAAACCAGTATGAGAAGATATGAGGAAGGAGTGGCTATTTAAAAGCCTTTTTAAATGATGTCATTAAATGTACATCACTAATTTGAATAGTAGTCTTTTCGTCATGCCTTCTGTCCCTCTGCTACATATTCTTTTATGTATAAGTCCCCTGGAATTTATTTTTTAAACAGTTACAATCTTCCTCAACTTGTGACGGATTTCTATGGCACCTGATATCAACTCTGCTGCTGATGTGTGGCATTAAACAGAATCTGGTCAAAAGTAGATGGCTTTTTCCTAGAGGCTGCTGAAAGATTTAAAGAGTCAGGAGTAAAATAGTTTTTTAACTATATTATATAGTCTTATGAACTCATTTTCACTTTAACATTTTTAACCATGTGATTTTTAAAATACATGGTTAAAAAAGTTAAAGAAAATAAAATGACAATGAATTCATAAGAGTGTGAAATATAAAAGAACTTTTTTTTCAAAATTGGATCAATTGATTACCCTATCACCTCAGCTAAAATGTTGGAAAAATCTGACTCTGATATTGAAGATAGATTGAAAAAATGGAAAATTCATAATGGTTACATGCATGGTGGTATCTTCCCTGAGCTGGCATTACCACCAAGTACAGCTTAGTTAAAAAGATCTCCAATACTTCTGGCACAGTTTTATGTCAGACAACCATGTCAACTCTTGTCTGAGTCAGTTTTGAATAAATGGTGAAAAATTGAAAGCTGATGTGATGATGAACTGCTGTGTTACACTTTCATCATTCAATTTTAGAGTTTTCTTAATTACAAACATTTAAAGTCTAAACATTCTCTGGTATAATTTCTTCTTTTAAAATTTAGCATCCACTTTTTCTCAAGAGTCAAAATACATGTTTTGATTTAGTAAGGAAATATTGCCTGCAAGATGAAGGCTTGAAAATTGCTGCCTTATGTGTGATATGTTGATGAATGTATGATTTCATCCATTTGGGTACCCTCTCCTATGGTACAGAAGGCAACCCAGTCCTACCTTTTCATCTCGTGCAACTCTTGCTTACTCTTTCATACAAGAATTTATTAGTATTCATACTAATATGTATTTACATATTACATACATACTAATATAGTATTACATACTAATATGTAATCTTGTATTTCATGAAAGAACTTATTAGTATTCCACATCAGGACCAGCCCAAGTACTGAAGGGTTTCCTTGTCTAATGAACATATAGGCTAGGCACCGGTCATATTGAATGAACAACCTCACTTTTTTTCTGTTTATATACTTCTCTGTTGATGTCCTCCACACTGCTTTTCTTAGGCCAGTCTTCATTAGTGTCGCATCAAGTCTTGCTGAATTGTAGGATGATTAATGTAGGCTGCTTAGATCAGGGCCCCTCACTGAGAAGAGCAGGACTATGTTCATAGAGACAACTAGAGGAACTGATGAATATACATGAGGGCACTCTCTCGCTCTAAGGGAATTCTGCCAACCTCTTCATTTAGCCTTATCTGCTTAACCTAAGATTGATCCATTTTTAACAGGCTTCAGTTCCCTTTGCCTTACTTCCATGTAAAATCATAGTCCTCTCTATGTGGGCCATCCATCCAATTAGCTACTAAGACAACTTATTTTCTCATATTAAACTACCTATCCTTTCCACTTCCCTGCCCACAGCAGGGCAAAGTGGAAATCAAGGAAGGGAAATAAGGCAGAAGATGGAAAGTGCATATATCTTGTTTTGTTTTTGTATGACAAAGAATATCCACTAAATCTATTAAGAAACACCAAACATAGATCAACTTGCTAAGTTTGTAAAAGTTATGAACCCAGTAACACAGAAAATTATATGTAAGAGTATGATGCTAGGCTTTCTTGTTTCAAAAATGATTAATTAAATAATTTTCTAACATATTAGTATTTTATCAAATCATATTCAAAATTCATGCCAATTATATTACAGCAACTTTAGGGAAAAGACTATATTTAGCTCATGCCTACTGTTTTCATGTTCCGATAATGAGATTAGTTCTTCCAAATGCTAACTGCTAATGGAAGCGGGCATTTTATATTTTGTCAAGGCATGTAAAAAAATCCATTTCCTATTTATAGAATTCCTTTGCATGAATATTTTTCAGGAGCAGTGTTACTAGTATATAGTGGATTATACAACTTCTGTGGGATGGGTCATTTATCCATATGTTTTAGTTTATATTACATTCATCCTCAATACAAAAAAATATGTTCTTCTAAGCTATCAGACATGATGCTATTAAGAGGTTCACTAGTCTAACCATTCTAGTCATGTGAGAGAGGTAATTTAGGCATAAAACATTAACTAGTTGGAGAGGTGAAAGGAAAGGCAAAAACATTTTACCTTTAAGTGGAATATACAAAAATTGCTTAGATTTAAATTATCGTAAGTAAAAATTGTATCCTGATTCACATATGGTTGATCTTAATAGTAAGAGTGTTAAGTGCCTCCTTTTATTGTAATATAACATATGTATACATAAACATATTTTTATGCATCTTCATACTATTTTTATAAATGATTTAAGCTCCTCATTGTTACTTAAAGCATTATTCTTAATACGTGTTTACTATTGATGATGCCAATGGTTCATTTTGTCCATATCTGGAAGCAGAAAAACATTAAAGCAGGGCTGGGGAATCTAAGGCCTTAAGGCCTCATATGGCCTTCTAGGTCCTTGAGTGCAGCCTGCTAGTTTTACTAAACTAATCCTTTCATTGAAGGAATTTGTCCTGTGAAGTTTGGATTCAATCAAAGGGTCACACTTGAGGACCTAGAGGGTCTCATGTGGCCTTGAGGCCACCATTTTTCCACTCCTGAACTAAAAAACTCATTTGTACATTTTAAGTTAAGCATATCTTTTCCTACAATTATCTGGGTATTTCAAACAAAAATATTAATTTCATCTGAAATTTTCATGTTATATTTTATGTTTTTTAGATTGGAAATCTGGACCATTTAATCTAATTTAAGGCTTTTATTTTTCCCCTAAAGTACTGATATGTTTTTACTTTTCCTTTGAAAATAGATGGCAACCAAGACACAAATCATATTGGGCTTTTTAAAAGCATAAGCCCCCTCTGAAATATTCACATTTAACATATCTATGATGTAAGAAAGAAATAAAAGGTTTTTCATATATTTTAAAATGCTTTTGCTAGTTTATATATATTTGAAATGTGTCAGATTATTTAACATGTTTTGAAGAGATATTTTCGAAAGGGGACCTCAAGGTAACATCTGAGGCTCTCTCAGAGAAGTAAAGAAATATCTAAATAGTCCTTAAGTGTAATGAATTGGCTTGAGCTCCACAGAGGATATGATGAGTTCTCAGGAGTGAAAATAGAGGGATGAAGTGAAAAATTACCATTATTTGCTACATTCTAGGAAAGACTTAAAGACCCACATTTCCTATTTATGCACAGCTCCCCTTTAACTGGGTAGACTCAGAGGTGTGAAATACCCATGTCTCAAGACCATATATGTCCCTCTAGATCCTCAAGTGCAGCCCTTTGACTGAATCCAAACTTCACAGAACGAATCCCCTTAATAAAAGGATTTGTTCTATAAAACTTGGACTCAAGGACCTGAGCCTCAAGGCCGCAGGTTAGCAGGATCAGTTAGCTAGGGTAGCTACATGGAGGAAATAAGGTGTGAACAAATGCAGAGTTGCCGTATCTTTGCCTACAGTTCACTTTCTGTGCTGCCTGAGCCCCAGTTCTACTACTTAGTAGCTCTGTGGCCATGATCAAATCAATTCCCCACTCTGGGCTACAACTTCCTTCTAGAAATGGGACTCATGTGAACATAAAGAAAGATCTATTTCTATATCAATAACTATCTTAGTGGATAAACATGCAAAATACTTGCTAATGTTTCAAGGATATCTAAAAAACTTTACATAGCAAAAAAGCAAAGGCAGTTGGGTAATTCATTTGGAAGGAATGTAGACAAAGATTAAATGTCCAGAGAAGCTACAGATAAAAACAGGGCTAATAAGTGTAGGCTTATATGTAGAGGATATCTGAGGCAAAAATGAAAACAGGAGAAACCAGTGAAATCATGGATGGTTTAGAGAGGACCAGCTGTTTTCTTTCAGTTCATATTTTAAATTATCTTGTTTTCTATGTATCTTGTATAAAGCAAAAGTTTGTTTCTATGTTTAAGAGAGTTTGTTGGCTAGGAAAAAAAAAAAGGCTTAGCAATTATCAATGTCTCAAGGGTGCTCCAGTGTCTTGAGAGACATTTGTCCTTAAGAGCTCTGCTACTCAACACTTCCATCTAGTGGCAGGAAACTCAAATGGCAATTAAATCTCCCAGGACGTGTCTAAACATTCATAATTGTGTGGTTAGGTACATTGTCCCTTCACTGACCTTTCCATAAATAATCATTGTTACTATAAAAAAGAAAGTAAAGAATATTTGTGTAGAGCACTGATTGTGAAGTAAAATGGAGTACTGCCACTCATGGAAGAGCATGTTGATGCCTAAAATGATTTTTAAAATAACTTTTAATATTTACAGATTATACTGTACATGAAGAAACAACTTTTCAGATGGAATTTAGGAGAGTTTTGGAGAGGAATAAAATCTATGGTGAGGATATGAAGGCTGGGATCAACCAAAAGGTTAAGAGTTCTCTTGCTTATACAGGAATAATTTAATGTTATGATGAGTCAGAAAAAGATAATTTATTTACTAAAAGCTAAAGAAATAGGAGTGCAATTTTAAGGACTCCCAAACAGACAGTAGGTCTTACTGGAACTTTCAGAGGTGAGTCAAGATAGGACCTTCTAATATTCATGTAGATGTCCAAGTTTTATAGAACAAATCCTTTTATTAAGGGGATTTGTTCTATGAAGCTTGAATTCCAAGGACTGCACTTGAGGATCTAGAGGGACATATATGGTCTTGAGACATGGGTATTTCACACCTCTGAGTCTACCCAGTTAAAGGGGAGCTGTGCATAAATAGGAAATGTAGGTCTTTAAGTCTTTCCTAGAATGTAGCAAATAACGGTAATTTTTTACTTCATCCCTCTATTTTCACTCCTGAGAACTCATCATATCCTCTGTGGAGCTCAAGCCAATTCATTACACTTAAGGACTATTTAGATATTTCTTTACTTCTCTGAGAGAGCCTCAGATGTTACCTTGAGGTCTCCTTTCGAAAATATCTCTTCAAAACATGTTAAAAAAAGAGCAAAATTAAGAGAATGAGAAATTTTGCCAACATTTGGAAACTAAGATATGAGTCAAAATGTCTTGATGATTTGATAGGAGAAATTAGGGTGGTTTTATATTTCAAGGATATAAGTAACTCTGAGAAAGGAGGCTCTCTTATATGGCTTTGACCAATGAGAATTACAAGTGGTAGAAGGGCAAAAGACCTCAGTGAAGAAAGCAGATGAGGAAGAAAAACTGCAGAAAACTTGAAGAATCAGTACTTGGATTTAAAAAAAAAAAAACTACCCCTTGGAACTGTAGCAATTATAACCTGGGCCATCACCAGTCGTCTTGACTTATATCTTTCCTTTTGATTGACAGCTGGAGGAGAAAGTGAAGCTAATAGCCCCTGCCATGGAGATTACTATTTTAATTCAAAAAATATTTATTAAGCAAATTACTGTTTGCAAGACATTGTGCTAAGTACAGGGATACAAAGGAAAAAGCTAACAATCCCTACACTCTTGAAGTTTTATGATCACAAGTAAATAAATATGATGTACATATGAACAAAATAAAAGGAAAGTAATTTCAAGAGGGAGAAAATTCTAATAATTGGGAGTATTTAAGGACAAGGAAGGTCTTGTGTCAGAGGTGGCACCTCTGTTGTGCCTATTCAGGAATAATTAATTGAATTAATAATTACATTTATGAAGCTGCTCAGAAGCCAAAAACATCCATCCTTGCAAGAAAACACAGTAACTACCCTGGGGTTTAAGACCCTAGCTCTACAATTACATTGGATGGAAGGAATAAGATCACAGAGTATTATTATTTTATTAATAGAGCAGATATAAGAAAAACAATGAAAAAATGGCATTAAGAAGGAAAATCAGGAAGTTTTTAAGGGTTTTTAATACCTAACCTATATCTTATTCCCTCACGGTGCTGTCCATTTGGCATTTAAGCACTGTTTTGTGATAGCACAAGTGAAATGATTATATGCTAGGTATTGTTGATAAAGCCCATATTTGACCATGTCCAGATAAAGGGATTACATTTTGACTGAAGGTAGCTAGGCTCAGAATATTGACAAAGGCAATAATTACTTAAGAATTTGTAGAAGATTATTTTGATTTTATTTGAACTAAAAGTTTAATACTGTTTTTCCTAAAAGTAGGCTACTGAGAAAGCATCTAGACATTTATGAATGTTTCAGGAACCAAAGAAAGAAAAGTAACTTTCATGTGTTTCAGTGATACCCAGGCAATCACTTTATATATATGAATATCCTTTCTTCAATATACATTTACCAAGAGTTTTTTTAGTATTTCTGAACAAAAAAAGGCACATTGTGAGTTCTTGGGTGTATATTTGATGCATTCTATTTTTACATGAATTTTGAGTCTCCTATATGTGAGACCTTTCATATTTTGACAGATTGTACCCATACCTCACATACAGGTTTTTCCATGAAAATAGAAGCCTAAATGCTTAACGCAAACAAAAAATATCTAAAATCATATGTAGACATGTCTGTATGTGTGTATGTATATATATGCACATGGACACACATATAATGTAAAATATATATCATATTGGAAAAATATCAGCTGATAGAAAAACATTAAAATAGTGTTCAGCAAAGCAGACCCACAGTCAATCAGATAATTAATTATTTTGAATTAGGAATTTAGCTTAACTCCTGGAAGAAGAAAAGACATTGACAGGGCTAAGTTCCATGAAGCAAAGGTATACACACATAAAAATAATGTTAGTGGCAAAAATGAAGGATACAACTTCCAATGAACAGAGCACAAATAAGGTAGGATAAAAGAAATAATGAGACTTTCCCATGGGATAAATTGGAATTGTAGGCTTGGAAGGAAAAGAGAACTTTTGAATCTCGTAACCCTCAGAATCAATGACGAGAGAAGAGGAAGAAGGAGGGAAAAAAGAAGAGAAACAAAGCATGAAGATAAAAAAAATTAACCTTTTTTGAAAACAAGAAACAAGAAGAGGCTCCCACACTAACAAAAGTGTCATTATATGCAAACATTTGGATGTATTTCAAATGCACAGACATGTAGAAACTACAAATATCATTTGTACGCCTACTTTTAATATGGTAGAAGTATAAAGAAGTATCCTTCCATAACTCTGTTTTTATTTCAGTCTTGCCCTGCAAACAAGTCATTTCCCCATATTTGTAAGTACAAAGGAGTACAAAAAAAACCTAATAGGAATATGAATCTTCTTCAAAGGGCTGTCAAATTTACTGTAAAGAGGGAATGTGAGGAAAAGAAACATTCATTGAGCAATGATTATGGAATATATTCAGACAAGTTCAAGTTTGGAAAATAAATCTCTATCCTTAAAACACCAATGTTCTCCTGACAGTGCAAATCACAAAACACCAGGATCTTTGAAAATTGCAATTAACTCAAAGGAGAAACTAGCGACTCATGAGAAGTATCATCATAGGCTTTAGCATCTTAGCAGTGATTACTGAAATAGTAAAATAGGGTAAAAGATATCCTCTAGAACATATAATAAGAGAATAAATGACATTAACAAAGCTCTTTAGTTTATAAAGAATTTTATGTCCATTTTTAAATTTGGTTTATGATAAGAAAAAAGATGGGATGGTCTTGCTAGAGTAATGGAAAACAGATGGATATCCTGAGGCCTGAATTGCTCTCTACACTATATTAAAAGAACTTGAGGAAGTTTTCCAGAACTTTTGAGTGATTTGATCAATCATCTTTGGAGAAATTTTTAAAGTACATTAAAACAAAAAGCTTGAGACTAAGAGATTTGGATAGATTGTGATCTACTCAGGTTAAGGGTACATCCAGAGTGATAAAATCAGTGGTATATTAAAATGTCAAAATCAATTTTGTAGGCTACTTTTGAAATTATTTTTAATCTTTTGGGGTTCTTCAGGTATTAGTGTTTGCAGATTACAATGTGTTAAATGCCCACAATATTTTGAAACTTCAGAATGATATCCACAATCACTCAAAAGGCACTAACCACACAAAGAGGCACAAAAACACAAGCAAATAAAAAATTCCTATCATCCAGGATGACATATACAGTTAAAAAGAAAGTCCACAGGTCAAGTACATCTCTGTGTACATAGATTTTTAAGTGTGTGCATGTTTGTGCATGCACGTATGTTCATATGTATATAACACATACATAAATACTATATAATACAATATGGGATGAAACCTGTGGTCATACTTCTAGAAACATGATTTTATTTCTTTTTTAACAACTTTTGTCTTGACTTCCAGACTTCGACTAACATTTATTCTTTGGCTACTTGGCCCATAGTGTCCCTTGTGATTGATGGTCAGGTGTATCTGTCCTTTGAAGCATCATCATTATTTGTAAAGAGTACTTTGTTCAAGTAGTTCTCTTTTTTTCAGTTGGTTGATGGAGTATGTTTGGATCACAATAACCAGAAGTTATTTTCCCAAATAGGACATGACAGTCCTTTTGGGGATCTGATCTTTATAAAAGTTTTTACAAAATCTTGCTTAGTTGAAATGACTTCTATATGACCACCATATTTTTATTTATCTTACTAGTTAAGTGACTTGCCCAGCATCACCCAGTGACTATGAAAGGCAGGATTTGACCTCAGATCATCTTGACTCCAAGGTCAACACTTTGTCCAAAATGGCAGCTGGCTACATAGAATATGTGGTGGCCGTGAGGTCACTGTGCCGTGGGAAGGGGCAACAAGTGTCAATGAGCTCACTGCCAGTGGAGGGAATCAGTGTGCTTATTTTGGGGGTTCACTTCAAGCACTGATTAAATATCAATAGTGAGTGAAATACTCACTTGCTCTCTGCTATTTATTTATAGTTGAAATGATTGTGGCTTCGTAAATTTTATTCATGGCTTAGAACTGCATCTTTCTATTTGAAAAGAAAACAAATACTCTGACAAATGATTCCTAGGAAAAATTCTGGACAAAT
Source organism: Bettongia penicillata ogilbyi (assembly GCA_023548195.1). NCBI lineage: Eukaryota > Metazoa > Chordata > Mammalia > Diprotodontia > Potoroidae > Bettongia > Bettongia penicillata. Next base: position 21,361,350 of record JAJHZJ010000453.1, read on the forward strand.
TAAAATCTAGCTTAAAAGATTGCATGATTTTGTTATAATTATTGTACATTGTTCCAGTAATGCTTACATCTGATGTATTCAGCTTCTCAACACCCATTAGCAAAATGCAAACCCATTTGTTACATTCTACTCTAAATCTGTTTCTGTGAAGCCAGAAAGCAATTACTATTCTCTGCACAAATACCAGAAGGTATTAATTATCTTGTTACTATTCTGAAGCCCTCGAAGATGTTGTCATTTTCATAGGAATCTTCAGATCTTCATCTTTTTATTCCTTCAGTTACCATCAGACTACTATAACTATTATCTACGGTACCACTCTCTGCTATACAATTATTTGGCTAGTTTCCAACATATATGTGTGTGTGTATATATATATATACATATATATGGATAAAAATCTAAGGAACATTAATCTCATCAATAATTTTAGTAAATCTAAATTAAAACTTACAGCTGTAAGGTAAAAAGTTCATTCTGTCATAGACTGAGTCTTAAATTTATATCTTAAAGATAAATCCTTTCTTGGTTGTATTTAGCAAATAGTACTAATGCAAGATCTGGCACTTACATAATATCTTTCATCTGATGATATGAAATTTCAAAATCAATTTTTATTAAAAATGGGGCCATTATGAGTAAAGGGTATAGAAATTGTTGAGACTAATTTACATACATCTTGCAAGTGGACTGACTACAGACCTCATGTAGTATTGAGTGGATACAAGTTATCGACCTCAACAGTCTCTGAGAAATAATAAGTGATTATCACATAGAAAGTCATGAAGAGACAAAGTGGGAAAGCTAAGCAATGATAAAATTGGAAGAAGAAAAAGGGTAAATGTTGTCAACAGGAAATCAAATGATGGAAGAAAAAGATCAGCTGGTTACAAACCAAGAGTAAAAACAGGCAGGTAAAGCAGCCTAAGGGCTCTACTCGTATTCTCCCAAGGCAAAGATATGTTAAGGAAAGGTTCTAGCACATTTGCTGGACTCCCTTTAACAAACCTATGGGAGAAAACATACAAGATCCATATATAAAGGGTAGATATAGATGCTTTAGGATCTGCATCATTGGAAGGAAATTGCAGATTAATGAAAGCATAGATCAATTTTATTATATGAGAAATAAAATTGATATAATATTCAATAGCACGCAATGTCATTTTAATGAGATAACTCATAAGCCATGGGGAATAACAATGAATGGAAATTATCAAAAGGAAGATTTCTGCTTCATATAAGCTAAACAAACAATTGAAGCTATCCAACAGTGACATAGTAGAATAAGCTGTCTCAGAGGACAGTGCATTCCATGGACCTAAAGAGGTCATCCAGCAGAGACTGGAGGACTACTAACTGGAGATGTTGAAAATAGAATTTTGGTAGAGAGAGGACATAATAGATATTCTCTGACAGAGTTTGCATCAGACAATTTCTAATCTCCACCAATTCTCAAATTCAGTAGTAGTAAAATATCTGATAGTTTTCCTTTTACATTACAAAAAATGATTTTCCTTTACAAAATATCCTTCTCAGAAGAGTTTTCTTCACCAGCATGTCTAGAAGTCTTACTGTAAACTTCCATGTCTAATAGGGCCATTCTTGTAGTCCTTCGGGTTTTAAAAACTGACATCAGAAACAAGTTATTACAGACTGGTTTACTCATATTCTCCTTTCTGAGTATAACTTTGATTAGAGGAGCTTGTGACCCTGATACTCAAGCCAACTGCATGTATATGTGTGCGTGTGTAAACATATATATAATATACATATATGTATATATACACACACATACATATATGTGCATATATGTATGTGTATATACACTCATGTGTAGGTATTTAACCCTATCATAAACACATGAATTACTTTAATATTAGCAAATTACTACATCATAGATGTAAGATTCTATCATTGTAAGATGAATGAATCAAATAAATGAAAGATCACAAACATTCCTTATCACTGTCATAATACCAGGCAAAAATTTAAATGCAAAAAAGTGGAAGAATCAATAAGGGGAACTTTTTTATAGCTATAGTTTTGACAAACAGTAAAGGACTAATTTTTAGGGTAGAAACAAAGGGAAGTGACTCCAAAATGATCACTAAAAAGAATGCCTTTTAAACTAACTCTCCCCAACCCTTCTTAATTTCTTTTCATAGGATAAGCTTGGAATTTGTGACAGAGGAGAAGAAATCTAACCATCATCTAATATGCACCCTAAATTTTGGGGAAAGATATTTCAAAGGGTCCAAACAGAATGGTTAGCATTTCATGGATTAAAATGTTACAGGGGAAGACAGTTCAAGAAGGTAAGGGAACAAGTCTTTACTAAAAGCATGACAGGCACTGTATTTGTGCTTATAAAGGATATTAAAAATATTATCACATTTGATTTTCACAACAAACCTGGAAAATAGGTGCTATTACAATGTCCATTTTACTATTGAGGAAACAAAAGCAAACAGATGTTGTGACTTTCCCAGGGTCACAGAGCTAATAAGCATCTGAGACCGGATTTGAATTTAGGTATTCCTGACACCAGGCCCAGTGCTCTATCTACTGTACCACTTAACTGCCTTTAAGCAACATCAGTCTATAATGGATGAGGAATTCTCGATAATCTAATTCTGAAAACAAAACAAATAAAACATTTCCGAAGAGGAAAATAGGAACTTTTCGAAAGAGATAATCACGAATATACAAGGACAAATCACTTAAGATATTTGTAGACTATGTAGACTGTAGAAAGATAGAAAATGAAGAATAAAATTTTTTAAAAAGGATGGCATGGTCTAGTAAAAATAGTTCTGAAAAAAAGTAGGGGCAAAAAATGTTTTCATCAGCTACATTGGAGAACAAAGGAGGACTCAGAAAAGCATAGGTCTATTAGTTGAGGGTAGGTAGAATGATGATAACAGATGACAGAGAGAAAACACTTTTGCTAAATTACTTTTTGCTAAATTCACTTTTTCTGCCAAGGAGAACAGCCTTTGGACCAAAAAGTACAGGACAAAAAATCTCAGAGAGAATTGATACTCAAGGTAAGTAGGAAAATAGCAAAAAAGCACCAAAAATTCCTTCATAAATTCAAATCAAGAGGTCCAGATGAACTATAGAGACAGGTAAGTGGGGCAGTGAACTGAGCACCAAACCTGGAGTCAGGGAAATCTGAGTTTAAATCCAGCTTCAGAACCTTATTAGCTATGTGACTCTGGGCAAGACATTTAATCCTATTTTCCTCAGTTTCCTCATCTATAAAATGAGCTGGAGAAGGAAATGGCAAACCATTCCAATCAGTATCTTTGCCAAGAAAACCCCAAATGAGGTCATGAAGAGTCAGAAAAGGCTGAAATGTCTAAAGGAGGGACTATATTGTATTTGACGAGGCATTGTCAGTGAACTTTGAAAGATCACAGAGAATGAGAGAATTACTATAGGACCTCAAAAAATATGAAGGGAAGAGAATAGAATCCCTAATCTACATATAAGTGATCTTGACTTCATTTTTTAATAAATAGATAATGTATCATCAAAGGGATTGTTAATGAATTAGTGAACATCTAAATGAAGAAGTGTGATTCCCAAGAGTCAACATGACTTCATCAAAAACAGGTCATCTAGACTAAATTTCCCCTACCTCCTCGGCCCAGTACACACACACACACACACACACACACACACACACACACACACACACACACACACGCACACACAGTTACTAGTTTGGTAGATGAGGGGAATCGTGTAGCGACACATTATTTAGAATTTCCTTTGTTGGTGTTCAGTTATTTTAATTATGTCCTTGTGATTTTGTTTGGGGAGTTTCTTGGCAAAATTACTGCCATGGTTTGCCATTTCTTTCTCTATCTCATTTTTATAGAAGAGGAACTAAGGCAAATAGAGTTAAGTGACTTGTCCAGGCTCATACAACTAATAAGTGAGTGAGGCTGGATTTGAACACCCTAAAATGAGTTTTTCTAATTCCAAGCCCAGTGCTCTATCAGCTTACATGCCCTAGACATTTCCTAAGCATTCCAAAAATCCTCTCATTATTCGCACAAAAAAATAATGTGGCCTAAATTATCATATCATATATATTTGGACTATGAGGGAATTTACAGTGAAGCGTTTTTAGGACTAGTTTAATAGGTAGACCTAAAAAACTGATTAATGGTTTGATATCAAGTTGGAAAAAAGAGCCCTGGGGACTCAGTTTGGCTCTCAGGCACTTAAAATTTTGCCAGTTTTTTGGACTAAAGTTTATAAAGGTATCAATAAAAAAATTCACTGATCATATTGATGATCTTGCAGGATGGTGAATATTATCTGTGACTTTCGCTTTTTAATGTGCAAGGAATGTCCATATCACCTGGTTCCTCCTGAAAATTAGGTTTCACTGATGTTAACTACCCCTAAAAGGAACTGATTTCCTTTCAGTAAAGTGGTTTAAATTCTTGGAGGGGAGTCCATCCTTTATGCTGTCCTATAAAAAAGAATCTACAGACTCTTCCATAGCTTTTCTTTCTTCAACTTTCTTCCAGAGAGGTTCTGAGAATACATACAACCCCAAGCATTTGAGATGAGGGGTGGAAGAGTTATCCCTAGAAGACACGAATCATGACATGGGAAGGACATAAGAACTGCATGAGTTTGTTCTCATTAACCTGGAGGAGAGTCCTTGGATAATGTCAAGTTTCTGATTCTAACTGTGGAGAAGTAGCATAACCTTTTAATTTTTAATTGGTAGCTGTGGAAAGAAGAAATATATAAGTAAATGGTTCCTGTCTGTCAACTCCAAGTTCAAGGGTCAAGAAATCTGGTTTTCTAACCAGAGAGAAGGGCTTTTCTAAACATTAAGTTCTTCGACTCTAGATTTCAAGCAAGATGGAGATTTTTCTGAACACTATCAGCCCTGGGAGTTGTAAAGCAAATAACTCAAGTTTGAGAGTTTGGGGTAAAACATTCTAATGAAAGAAGAGTAAAAATACAGTTGATGACATTATTAATAATGATGATGATATTCATTATTAATGATAATTAATCACTATTAATAATGATGATGGCAGTAAAAATAACCTGTAATTGTATAGTGCATTAAGGTGTGAAAAGTGATCTTCACAACAAATGTGAAACACATTCTATTATTATCACTATTCATAAAGGCAAAACACTGAGAGAGCTTAAGAGACTTACTCATGGTCATATATCTAGTAAGTAAAGGAATTAGAATTTGAACTCGGGTCTTCCTGACTCCACATTCAACAGCACTGTCTGCTGTGCTACCTAGCTTTCCCAGAATCAAAGTTCTTTGACTTCATACTATCATAATGTGAGTTATTTGGATGGTACAAATGACACAAGAGAGTTTCTGGTCTAACAAACCCAAAAGCATTTATCTTCCATAGAATTCCAAGTGTAATACCATATGTTTGTATAGGTCTCTGTGGTATGAAACAGGACTCAGTAATATACTAGCTGCCCCAATTTCATTTCTACTTCAGGAGAGTTTAAATTGTTTAGAGTAAAAGCATGAAGTATCTATAAGAATAAAAGAAGAATTCACCATGATAGCAAGATGGTGTCTGCCTAACAGCTCTAATTTCTCTTCTGAGGGTACTCTACACAGATTGGTACTATGTATCTAGGAAACGTTCCCTTTGTTAAAAAGAATTCATCATAATGTGGTATTTGAGGGAATAAAGGGGTCAAACCACTGGAAACCCAAAGTTTAGCTCCCTTCTTAGGAGAGTGAAAAGATAAAGATGAATGTAAGTTTGGATGACTGTAGAACTGACAAAAATTAGGAGTCACTAGGGAAGAATTATATTATTTACTTTACATTTTCTGTGTGTTTAGCTAAAAGCTCTCTTGCAATTGATAAATGTATCCTTATCTTGCCTGCTTTATGGAAAATGAATACTCCTTTTATTACATCTGGGGAATCAAGACATGAGCTCTCTTCAGAGAGTTCCCAGAACAAATTATAGATAAGGGCATACTGAGGCAAAGAGAAAAGAATGATATAGTTTGGTGGTCCCTAAGACCAGACCTAGTTTGTAAATCAAGAGTTATTGGCCTAAGATAATGGTCTGCTCCTATACCATGTATGAAAATGAAATAGATCTGGAAAGGATAGTGAACATGATGATAGAGTCAGGATCCAATATAGTCTTGGTGGACTAGGGTACTGGCCAGAATTCAATAGGAGATTGAATAGAGCCATAAAGTCTTAAAGTTGAATACAAAAACAAATTTCACAAGATGAGTAGGTATGCCAGGATAACAGTTCATCTCACAAACTAAAAGCCCAGTCCATGTCATTAGCATGACATGGTGATCAAAAGAGTAAATGGGGTTTTTTGGGACACTGAGAAATTTAGTATCCAGAAATAAAGAGTTCCTAGTCCTGGAAGACATGGTCACTTTACATAAAGTATGCCATGTCGCACTCTAGGTGTGACATTTTAGGAAGGACACTGATATATGCTAGAAAGCATCCAGAGGAGGCAAACTAGAATGGTATGGGACCTTCAGATTGTACAATATAAGATAAGAGGAAGGAATTGAGCATCAGAGGACTGATGAAAAGAAAACATAGGAAAGGATAAGTGATTAAGTATTGGAAGGATTATTCTGGAAGGAAGATTAAATTTATCCTGCTTGATTTCAGGGGCCAGAATTAGGAGAAATGAAGGGAAATCACAAGAAAAGCAGCAACAAACAGAACCACCCAAAAGTAGAATGGACTATGCCTGAAAGCAAGAGCAGTTGTCTTTCACTTGAGGTTTTCAAAATAAGGCTATATGTCCACTCGCAGGGGATGCTGTAAAGTTGGTCAATACCATTGAAGTATGGGTTTGCCTAGATGACCTCAGATGGCCCTCTGACTTTGAAATAATACAATTTGTAAACATATTTAATCATACCTAAGCTTTAATAATTTAAAACTGTCCTAAGAACTTTGGGATACCTTACATAATGAACATTTTAGCCAGTTAGTTATCCCAGTTGTTTACACTTACAACAATAAAAAAAAGTCTCATAATCTAAAATAGATATGGCAAAAATTTTTCAACCAATGGACAGTTCAGTCATATTTCTAGTGCTAATAGGATTTCAATTTTCTGATACATGTAATGCCTTTTATTGACTTTCATTTTTAATCTTTACATTATTGTGGTTTGATTCCTTAGCAAGAGTCAAGATGGTGGAATAGAGGAAGCACTCAGTTGAACTCTTCCCAACATTTCCTTCAAAAAAACCTTTTAAAATAAGGTCACAAATTGACTTCTGGAGTGGCAGAGTCAACACAATGTCATACTGAGGCATTCAAGTCCAATAAAAACAGAATATGAAAGGAGAGATCTATGACAGTGGTGGAAACTGGCATATAGGCTACACGACTGCAAGACCAATGGTGGGACCAGATGATGGTGACAGAAACAGCAGCAGATTTTGGGAGCTCTCAAGTCAGAAATGGTAAACTGGCCAGAAAGAGTTACAGGGGACCACTGTGTTAGTACTGAAGTCTGGATGAAATAATTTTTGGCTACTTGATTGCCAAAACATACTTCTAGATCACAATTCAACGGTGGAGAGGAAAACATTCAATAAATTAGGAAAAGTGGCCATGAGAAGCAGATTTACTTCTGGTCCAAAGGAATTGAGGAGGCTTTGTGGATAAAGATGAGATCACAGAGCAAAAGAACAGTGACCACAACTCTCTCCAGGTCACACCACCTTGGAAGCACCAAAAACATCCAAAGACAATAATTAACTCTGAAAACAGAAGCGCAAAAAAGTCTGAAGCTTTTGTGTACCTCCACCCCCCACCCCATGCCAGGAATAGAGTTCTTCTTTAATATAAAGTTCAAAGTAAAGAAATAGATAGGAAAAATGAGCAAACAACAAGAAGAGAAACTGATCATAAAATGTTGCTATGGTGACAGGGAAGATCAAGACAAAATCTAAGCAGAAGACAATGAAGTCAAAACAGTTGTGAGCAAAGTCTCAAAAAGAAACTATGAATTGGACACCAGCCCAATAAGAATTCCTAAAAGAATTAAATTATTTTAAAAATTAGAGTTGTAGAGGAAAAACTAGATGAAGAATTGAGAGTAAAGTGAGAACATTATGAAAAGACAATTAATAGCTTTGTTAAAGAGGCACAAAAACTACTGAAGAAAATAAAATCTTAAAAACCAGAATTGGTCAAATGGCAAAAGAGGTAAAAAATGTCACTGACGAAAGTGTCTCCTTATAAAGCAGAGATGACCAATTGAAAAAATAGGTTCAAAAGATCACTGAAGAAAATAATTCCTTAACAATTAGAACTATGCAAGCAGAAACTAATGATTATATGAGATGTCAGGGGAAAAAGAACGAAGTCAAAAAGTGAAAAAAAAGAAGAAAATGTGTTACCTCATTGGAAAAACAACTGACTTGGAAAACAGATTGAAGAGAGGTAATTTAAGAATTACTAGAGTACTTAAGATATAATCAAAGAAAATAAGCATCACATTTTAAAGAATTATCAAGAAAATCTGCCTAATATCTTAGAAACAGAAGATAGCATAGAAATTGAAAGAAGCCACTAACCTCCATCACAAAGAGATATCAACGCAAAAACTATCAGGAATATTATAGTCAACCAAGAATAACCTATCCAGCAATACTGAGTGCAACCCATTAAAGGAAAAAATGTACCTTTTATGAGACATTAAAAATTATGAGAGGTTAAAAACCAGAACTGAACTGAGAATTTAACTTTCAAAGATAACATTCAAGAGAAGTATAAAATGGTAAACATGAAAGAGAAATCATGAGAGACTCAATAAGTTTAAAATGTTTACTTTTCTCTATGGGAAGAAGATACAAGTATCTTCTAAGAATGTGATTAATATTAGGGGAGTTAGAAAGATTCTACACAGGAAAAAATGGTACAGAAATAAGTCAATTATGTTGGGATTATGTAAAAAATGGATAGATGAGAAAGGGGGATGCTCTGGGAAGGGAGAGGGAAAAGGGGGAAAATATTTCACAAAAAAGACACGCAAGGAAGAACTTTTACATTGGATGACAAAATGGCATGGAGGGGAGGATAATGGTGGAACCTCACTCACATTTAAATTGTTTCTAATATGAAAAATATGTACAATATACACACTCAATTGGGTATACAAATCAATCTTACATAAAAAAGGAGAAGGGGGAAGAGGTAAGAAAAAGCGATTGGGGATAAAGGATAGCAGTGGTCAGAAGCATAACAGACTTTAGAATAGGGAAAGAATTAAAGAAATAAGAAAGGATAAACCGAAGAAAGTAGGATGGAGGGAAATGCAAAGCTAGTAATCATAACTGTGGGAAGAGGATGAATTAACTCATAAAACAGAATTGAATAGCAGAATGGATTAGAAATCAGAAGCCAAAAATATGTTATCTACAGGAAACTCACTTAAACAGATGCATATAAGGAGTTAAAAAGATAGACCATAGTAGAGTTTAATATGGTTTAGCTGAAGTAAAAAAGGCAAGGGTAGCAATCACGATCTCAGAACAAGAAAAAGCAAAGATAGAACTAAATAAAAGAGAAAAGCAGGGAAACTGCATTTTACTAGAAATGTACCATAGACTATGAAGTAATAACAACATTGAACATATATACACCAAATGGCATAACATCTAAATTCTTCAAAGAAAAAATAAATGAATTACAGGAAATAGAGAGTAAAACAATACTAATGGGACACTTCAACTTTCCCTTATCACAGCTAGATAAATCTAACCATAAAATAAATAAGAAAGGCATAATGGAGATGAACAGAATCTTAGAAAATGTAGATATGATAGGCTTTTGGAGAAAACTAAATGGGAATAAAAAATAATATATTTTTTTCCTGAGCTATACATGGTACCTTCACAGAAACTGACCATGTGTTAGGTCAGAAAAACCTCACAATCAAATGCAAAAAAGTTGGAAATATTAAATACACCCCTTTCAGACCATAATGCAATAAAAAGCACATTCAATAAACTGTTGTGGAAGCAGAGATTAAAAATATATTGAAAAGCAAATAATCTAATCCTAGAGAATTGATGGGTGAAAGAACAAATTATAGAAATAATAATTTCATTAAATAGAATGCTAATAATGGAACACTATACATAAAATTTCTGAGATGCAGCCAAAAAATTACTTTGGGGTAAATTTTATGTCTAAAGATTTAAAATGATGAAAGAGGAAACAAGCAGGTCAATAAACTGAGCATGCAAATAAAAAACCAGAAAAAGAACAAATTTTAAGTTCCCAATTAAACACCCAAATTTTAATCCTGGATAACAAAGGAAAGATTAATAAAATTGTAAATAAAGAAAAACCATTGAATGATAAAACTAGTTGCTGGATTTTATTATAAAAACAATAAAATAGGTAAACTACTGGTTAATTTGATTAAAAACTAAAACTGCTATCAGTATCAAAAATTAAAAATGTAAATATGCCACCAATGAAGATGTAATTAAAGGAATTATTAGAGGTAACTTTATCCTATTATTTGTCAGAAAAACTGACAATCTAAGTGAAATAGATTAATATTTATAAAAACATAGAGAAAATTAAAAAAGGGAAAGAAAATTATAGACCAATTCCCTTAAAAATTATCAATACAAAAATCTTAATTGAAAGAATACCAAGGAGATTACAGTAATATCACAAAGATCATACAATATGACCAAGGAGACTTTGTATCATGCATTCAAGGTTGATTCTATATTAAGAAAACTCTACATGGAATTCACCATATCAATAACAAAGACAACAAAAATCATATAATTATCTGAACAGAGAAAACATTTTTGAAATTACTATTAAAAATACTATAAAGCATAGGGATAAATGGATCTTTCTTAAATTGAAAAAAAAAAGGTTTTATCTGAAACCAAGAACAAGTATTATCTGTAAAAGAAATAAAATCAAAGCCTTCCCAGTAAGATCAGGGGTGAAGCAACGATGTCCATTATCACCACTATTACTCAGTACCATACTAGAAATGCTAGTTATAGCAATAAGACAAGAGAAAGAAATTGGAGGAATAAGAATAGGCAATGAGGAAACAAAACTGTCACTATTTGCAGATGACATGATAGTATACTTAGAGAACACTAGAGAATCAACTAAAAAAATAGTTGGAATAATTAGCAAAATTGAAAGATATAAAATGAACCCAGATAAGTCATAACCATTTCTATGTATTACCTACAAAATTCCAAAGGAAGAGATAAAAAGAGAAATTCCACTTAAAATAATTGCAGACAATGTAAATTACCTGGAAGTCTCTCTGCCAAGACAAACCCAGAGATTACATGAACACGATTACAAAATACTTTTCATGAAAATAAAGACAAATCTAAACAATCAGAGAAATCATTGACCATAGGTGGACTGGTTTAAATTTAGAAAAAATAATCACAAAATCCATCTGGAAAAAAAATAGGGCAAGAATATCAAGGGAATCAGTGCGGGGAGAGGTGGAACTGCAAAGGAAGGCAGTCGAGCAGTATCAAATTTCAAACTATATTACAATGTAGTAATCATGAAAACAAGCTGGTATTGATTATGAAATCAAGATACTTCAGTGGAATAGATTAGGTACATAATACACAGTAGTAAATGACTATAGTAATCTAGTTTTTGAAAAATATAAGCATCCAACTTTGGGGATAAAAACAACATTTGAAAAAAATTTCTGGGAAGGCTGTGATGAAGAAAATATAAGGTCAAAAGAGATAAAAGGTTTAGATGCAAAGGGTGATATTATAAGCAAATCAGAGAAGAATGGAAAAATGTATCTATCATATCTATATTTAAGTTTATGACCAACATCTTTCTGGGAAATACTTATATGGACTGATACAAAGTGAAGCGAGCAGAACTGAGAGAACACTGCATGTAGTAAAAGCAATATTGTAAGTATAACCAACTATGAAAGACTTAGCTACTTTGATCAAGACAATGATACAAGAAAAGTCAAAAAGAGCCATGATAAAACATACAGTACAGTTCCAGAGAGAGAAATAATGAACTCTGAATATAGATTGAAGCATACTTTATTTTTACATTATATATTTTTTGGTTTGTGTGTATATGTGTTCTTTTGTAACATGATTTATATGGAAATATGTTTTTCATGACTTTACATGTAAATCAATATGTTGCTAGGCTTCTCAATAGTAGGGGAGGAGTGTTAGGGAGGGAAAGAATTTGGAACTCAAAAAAATTTAGCAAAATGTCAATTTTTCTTGTATAATTCTGAAATATTAAATGAAATAAAATAAATATCTTTAAATAGTTATAATGACAAGCTAATGAGTTGCTACCAGTGGGCATCTCATGATGGTTCATACTTTGGTGGGGAGTCTTTGCAGGCTGAATTCTATGGATGAGGGTCCATTGAAGGAAAGTGGAAGAACCTAGTCATGAGTTATCTGACTGGTGAGACACAGGACACATTAGAAAAGTGGGGTTTAGGCATCATAAAAAGAAAAAAAAATGTTTGGAACACTCAGGTATAGGATTTGCTTGTTTGTTTTGATAAATGTTCATGTTTATGCCTGAGCATAAATATAAACTTCAGAAATATAAGAAGAAGCTTGATGGTTACTATCCCCACCTAATCCTGATGTGAACTTGTCAAATTTGGGAGTGATTTGTCCTTGTCTGATAACATTTATTCAAATCATATGCATTCCTCACAAAGGTTAAAAAAATAATCTTAGGACAAAAAGTCACCTTACTTAAGAGATAAAAACAGATGATTTGTAGGCTATGTTCTAATATCATTGTTATCACTCATCAGGGAAGGTGGCACAATGAATGTGCCTGAAATTCGTTCTTCAGCTGAAGTCCTGAGCTCAAATCCAGCTTCAAGTGTTTATTAGCTGCATGTAACTGAGCAAGTCACTTGACTTCTGTTCACCTAAGTTTCCTCACTTGTAAAGGGAGAATAATATAAGCACCTACCTCCCAGAGTTATGTGAGGCTCAAACATGGTATTTGTAAAGGGCTGAGAATATAATAGATGATCAATAAATGTTTACTTCTTTCATTAAACTATGCTTGTTAATGAGTACCAAGAGCCAAAAGAGGTATTCCTCATCTATGATACAGGGACCTTCAATAAGTTCTTCCTCTAAGTCCTTGTTTTGGTGAAGAGGGTGTCAAAGACTATGCTAGAAGAATACAAGTACTGGTAGGTCCTATCAATATATAAATTCTTTAAGTATGTGCTTAGTAACAATAATACAGCCATCCCAACAGTGATAATAACAGTGACTGTATTATTAAAGTTTTGATCTGAACATCATAAAAAAACAGGGATAACAGCATACACTTTTATAGCCACAAAAGGATAGAAACAATGTTGGAATGAATCTCTACAAGAAACCATACAATATTTATAAAACTTGGGACCCATCTCCCTATGGCAGTCATTGAAAGAATAACTGTCTCTTCTGTGTTTCTCTCCGTTTCTCTCTCTCTTTCCATTTCTGTCTCTTTCTGTCTCTCTGTTTCTCTGTCCCTCTTTCTTTTTCTCTCTCCATCTCTCTCCATCTCTCTCTCTTTCTCTCTCTCTCTCTCTCTCTCTCTCTCTCTCTCTCTCTCCCCCCCCCCCCCCCACTCAAACACACATATACACCAAGGCAAGAATTGAAACATGCCCTGAGGGTACATGCCAAACTAAGATAAAAACTTAGTAAATACTTTTGGAACAAAAACATAAAATTCACCAGGCAAAATTCAATAAAGACAATATCACTTTACCAGGCAAAATTGAGGAAACACAAGAATTATGTACCAGTAGGATTGTTGCATATAACAGAAAGTGGATTGCCTCCAGATGGGGTCTATGAAATTGCTAAAATCCAAGAGGAGAATCCACAGGCACTCTGTGAACAACATCCACATGATCTCAGTTAATATTATGTTGATAAAGAAACAACATCAAAATGCCTGTCAGGCAGATTTGTTTATGGAAACAGAAGTCTAGGATGCTCCTTTAGGATCAAGTCATTGCCCCCAGAATCTGGAGATAAATTATCTGTAGAAGCCCAGACATTGATTAATGCAGATTATGTAAAAAACATTAGAAACTTTGTAATACATCACTGGAGGTCCCAAAATTTAGTGCCTAAAAAGACCTAGGAAAAGTAGCCAGGTGACCTGAATCATATTTCAGAAGCTTGCTGACTTTTATAATTTAGCAGGCAACAAATCTCCAAAGTAGAAATACAGCCCTCAAAATATCCTGAAGAATTCAGCTAACAGACTGAACCATAGCTGGTGCATCATCACTATCAATGTGGTTAGCACCATCACTTATGAATAATGTAATAATTTTAAAATAACTTTAAAATAACCAATAACTTCCAAAATCTGTGGCATGATAGCACTTTCAAAATACAGAGACATACATTCCCCAAGCAGTTTTCCAAGGAAAAGAAATCAAAGTCATCCTTTGTGCTCTGTCTAAAAATTCTCTAAATCATTAATTAGAGAAATGCAAATAATATGGCAGGAAATGAAAATGACAAATGTGGAAAGGGATGTTGGAAAAGTGGGACACTAAGGCACTGTTGGTAGAGTGGTAAAAATATCCAACCATTTTGGAGAGCAATTTGGAACTATGCCAAAAGAGCTATAAAATGATACATACCCTTTGAACAAGCAATACGATTACTAGGTTTCTATCACAGATCAAAAAAAGGAAAAGGACCTATATATACAAAAATATTTACAGTAGCTCTTTTTGTGGTGGCAGAGAATTGGAAATGGAAGGGATGGCTGAACAGTTGTGGCATATTGCTGTGCAACACTATTTTACTAAAAAAAAATGATAAACAAGAAACTACAAGCAAATGATTGCTTTCAGAAAAACCTGGACTTACATGAACTGATGCAAAGTAAAATGAGCAGAACCAGAAAAACATTGAACAAAATAATAACAAAGTGAATGGATTAGCTATTCTCAGCAATATAATGATTTAAGACAATTCGGAAGGACTTAGGATGAACACTATCCACTGCCAGAGAAAGACCTAATGGAAACTGAAAGCAGGTTAACACATATTTTTCTTTATTTTGGTGGGGGTGGGGGACTTTTGGTTTTTTGGAGATGTTTTGTTCCACAACATGATTAATATGGAAATATGTTATGAATGACTGCACATGTATAACTTTTGTCAAATTGTTTGCCTTTTCTATGAGAGGGAGAGAATTTGGAACTTGAATTTAAAAAAAATGTAAAAATTCTTACATGTAATTGGAAAACATACTACATTTTGAAAGAAAAAATATAAAGACAGAAAAAATCAAAACATGGGAAAAGCATAAAATGCCAATCATTCTGGTCATCCCTAGAATGATGAAAATGTTTTTGTGAGCATAGAAAAGATAAACTTATATCACAAAACTTTTATTCATTCATAAGAAAGGAACTGTTTTATCCAGTGCAGTAGTCTATAGAACATTAAACGTAAAAGCATAATAGCAGCATACTGACTATTCTAGGACCAATTCTATGTACAAATTCTATCTACATATTCATGAAAGAAAGATGAGGAAAACACTATCAATAGCATCATAGTGAAATAGCTTGATACATATGGATGTCAAGTTATATGACTCCCTTAAAAGCATAGGAAACAGATTTATCTCTCAAAAATTTTCTCCAATGATATCAAAATATCAATATTAAAATATCACTTGGACCCAATAAGTGAAAAATCTTCATATGCACCAAGAAAAAGTAAAAATTGAATGCTTTGTGTATAAACTTGGAGGTCAAATGGAGTAAATGAGTGAAGACAATACTTATAAAACCTGGGCTTTTCTCCAAACAAGATATATTAAGTAAAAAGTTATTGAGGTGAATACTATGGCAGTGTTTGTTAAAAGACTTTTTTGGCATCCTGAAGCATTAGTCACAGTTTGGAGAGAGTAAAATGGACAACAATGGATTTAGAAAGGGTCTAAAGAGGGGAAAGTACAATGTTAACTAAACATAGGGCCAATTACCATAAAACAACTTTGGAAAAATGAATACCTACCTCCCACACTTCCTTCCTCAAAAATAAAAGGAAAATGATAGATTTTTCTCAGGTCACATAAGTAGGTTAAAATCATTTAGAATACATCTGAGGGGGGTGGTGAAGAAGCAGGCAGCATTTCTCAGAGGTATAATAAAGGCTAATAATATGAACATTTCAGTGGTCTTAGTAAATGTCATTTAATAAATTCCAGATGGGATCTATGAAAAATGTAAAATTCAAGAGGATAACCAGAAGACCTTCAATGGTCACACACACACACACAGACATTTATAATTGGATCCTCACAACAACTCTGGAAAATAGGTGCTATTATTATCCCCATTACATCTGAGACAGAGGTTAAGTGATTTGCCCAGGGTAGCATAGCTAATAAATGTCTGAGATAGAATTTGAACTCATTTCTTCCTAACTTCAGGTTTAGCACTCTGTCTACTGAACTTTAATCTAAAGATATCTTTAACTTAAATTAAGAATATTTTAAATAGATATGACCACATATAAGATTCCAAACCCCGAAACTATTTGGAATGAAAGGCTCTCCAAGTATAGCTGTCAAGTAGAAAAAAATGCAAATTTTGTTAGAACAGGATGAATACACCTTATCCTCCTAGTCTTCTTTGCTACTAGAAATATACAGAAGATCTTTTCACTAAGTCTGGGAGAAGATGCATTTATATCTCATTGTTTTTATGAAATTCAAATAAATAATAATTTTTGCTACCTGAACAATAATCCACCAAACATCACACAAAAAATATCTTTATATTTAATTTAAGTATATCTCTATATATCTACCTCTTAACTCTATCATCTATCTATCTATCTATCTATCTATCTATCTATCTATCTATCTATCTATCTATCATCTGTAGATGGCTCTGGAGGAGAAAGTGAGGTGATCTTACACAGCCCTCCCTTATTCATATCAAAGTCAACTGAAAGTCATGTCATCATCCTGATGTCATGATCCTCCTCAAGAATGATGGACAAACCCAACCTGTGAGTGAGTAGCAGGTCCTCCCCTCCCCTCCTCTCCCTTTCCCTCTCCTCTCTTCTCCTCTCTTCTTTTCTTCTCTCCTCTTCTCTCTCTCCATCCTGAGTGTTCTTTGCAGGGGAAGGTACACTTCCATGGTCAAAAGCTGCCTTTTTTCCCTTTGGGTTTACTGGCTAGATTTCTTGCTCAAAGACCAAGCCTTAAACCCAATTCACTCTGAAGCTCATAGATTGAACAACAGGTCCCTGCCCACCTAGCATAGAGTTAATGTAAATATTAAATAGTAACTGTTTCTCTTTTACCCAGAAAAAGGGCTTGCCCCTCTCAGTCTGTTTTTTTTTGTTGTTGTTGTTAAAAGGGGCCATCCGTTGAGTAACTACTTAAAGAGGCCTATTCATTGAATGGGTATATCTCACGCAAAGTGAGAATGTGATAAGACCTTAGCCTAAAATGGCAAGGATCTCACATTGCATCCTGGGCCATCTCTGGTCATTCTAATGAATATCAGGCCACTGGACCCAGATGGCTCAGGAGGAGAAAGTGAGGTTGGTGACCTTGCACAGCCCTCCCTCACTCAAATCAAAACCAACTGCAAGTCATGTCATCATCTTGATGTCATGGTCCTCTTCGAGAATGAAGGACAAACACAACCTATGTATGTATGTATCTCTCTCTCTCTCTTTCTCTCTTATTCTATGCTCATTTCTACCCCAAATCAATAAAATATAAGTTGGTAATAATAAATATAATATCAATAATTAATATTTATCAAATCTTAAAGGGCCTTCAGATTTGCAAAGCACTTTACATAAGATTATTTAATTTGATCATCACAATGGGCAAGGTGAGGAAATTGCCAATTTTCCCTTCAGTTTACAGATGAAGAGAGTCCCACAGAGGTCAAATGCCTTGCTCAGGGTTGCATAACCAGGAAGTATTCACATGATAGGAGGCCAATTCTTCTCGACTCCAAAGTGAGACCCTTATTCCCAATCTCATGCTCATGTACTGACCGACTTCTGCATATGAGTCTGACTGAGTCCAAGGAAGCTCATCACCAGAAGACAGACCATCAGCTGATCAACTGTTTTGGTGACTATCAGTCAGGGAACAGCCAGCTAGGATATGGAAGTTCTGCAATCTGAATCTTTGGAAGGAACCTCTATATGGATTAAGTCACAGACTTTTAGAAATATTAGAATAATACCAGGTATTCCAGATAACCTTTATATGCAAAGCCAGAAATAAAAAAAATTAATCAAAATGTAATATAACACTATATTTTTTTATTTGTCCATAAGAATTCCTGCTTGAGTGGACACATAATTTGTGCCAACAAGCATTTCTTTATGATCTGATTCACATGGGGGATGGTGTGAAAATCTGAATAAGGTAATTTTCCTTCTCTGAAATTCATTTATATAATTGCCTATCTCTCCAATTCCTGTACATTCTAGGCCCTGCATCAGATGATGCACTTTTTTCAATTTCCAGTATTACTCCTGGGCAGGTAGAAATGAAGCACTGATTCATTAAGACAGTGTTCAAGAAGATAGTGTAAGTCTTGTGCAGGCTCAGGAGAGATGCAATAGCAAGGCTGAAATATCTCTCTCTCTCTCTCTCTCTCTCTCTCTACATATATATATATATGTATATATATAAATATATACATATATATATATATATATATATATAACAAGCTACTTATCTAGTTGAAGTCTGATTAAATGGTTTTCAACCCAATATGTGAATCACTGCTGAACAGCAGTTAAGCACAAAGCAGTCTTTAAGAGCGATCTCCTTGTTTCTTTCTCTACATGATAATAAGAAATGGAATTTCTCCAATGCAACACCACAAAAACAAAAAAACAAAAACTGACTTCAAATTGCAATCTGTGACAGTACTTCTTCATATAAAGATTTGTTTTGGTTTTAATAGAAGGCAGCAAATGTGGTAATTCTCATAAAGTTCTTTTGAACTTTTCCCCTCTTTCTAAATAACAGTACTGACTGCAGCAGATCTAGAGATGGGCAGCATCTATGGAGGGGAGACCATCATTTACTCTTTCAGTGTGATTCTGCAAAGTGGTTCTTTGGAGGGCATTCAAAATACAAAATGTGACAAATGTCAATTTAGCAATGATTTTAGCTATCAAAAATGCATCTGAGGAAAGTAGTCTGGCTGTGATATTATATATGCCTTTCTTATTGATGGCTCATTCCTTTGAAATAGTGAACTAACTGGATAGCTCTCCAATAAGCACTGACAATGACTCATAAGGAAAATAAAGTATTATAAATATCTATAAGATGGGTCAGATTCATTTAAAATAGAAATTAAATCCTTAAATTGACATAGCACCTTAAAAGAATTTTGCTGGATTAAAATGAATAGAATTCATGTGAAATGAAAGTAAACATAGAATAAATTAATAATAAATAATTTCAGGGGGTTGAAGAGTTGGGGTATCCAGAAAGCTTCATTTAAGATAGGACACTTGAGTAGAGTCTTAAATGGTGCCAATGATTCCATTAGATGGAGGAGAGGAGACGGTACATTGTAGACAAGGGAAACAATTTGCACAAAGCCATGGAAACAGAAGACAGAATGTTCTGTACTGGGTACAGCAATAACTAGTCCAAATTTGTGACATCAAGGACATGAGACAATGGTGTGAAATTAATCTGGAGGTATCAGCTGGAGCAGGATTTTAAATTCTTGAAATGCCAATTAGAGAAATTTGCATTTTGTCCTAGAATCAATATGTAGTCATTAAAGGAGTAGTGACTCACTTAAGGTTTTTTAAGCAAGGGAGGAACCTAATTAAGTTTGTGCTTTAGGAATAATATTGGGGTAGATTTTGGAATATAGGACTGAGAAGAGATAGTAGAGAAAAGGAGATCAACTAGAAGGCTTTGCAAGAGTCCAGGAGGAAGGTGATGGGTTAGTGAATTAGGGTGGTATCTCTGTAAGAGAAGTGGAAGGAATGACTGAAAAAGATGTATCTGGTGGTGGAATTGACAAGGCTTTATGATTGATTGGAAATGGAATGGTGGGGGAAAAGAATCAAAGTTGAGAATAATTTTGGTTTTACAAGCATAGGTGATTGGAAAGGTGGTGATATCCTCAACAGAAAGAGATAAGTTAGGAAGAAGGGTTGCTTTGGAGAGAAAGATGATAAGGTTAGCTTTGGTCATATTGAATTTGAAATGTCTATACAATACCATCATGTAGCTGGAGTTTCAGGAATGGAGCTTCTGGAGTTAGATGAAGGCTAAATATAGATTTAGTGTTTCATATTGACAACTAAACTTATAGGAATGAATGAGTCCACCAAGAGAAAGTACATAGCGAAAAGAGGAGATAAATGAGGTCAGAGACCTAGCCATGGCCAATGATTGAGCACAAGAGATGGATGATGAAATGACACAATCCTTTTTTTCTAAGGCAATGGAGTAATTAAAGAATAATAGGATAGAGTATGCATTTAAGGGCTAAAATGTGGGACGGAGCAAGTGCAGTAGAAACTCAGATTAAATAGAGAACAAAATGGGCTATGGGATTTAGGAAATCTATTGCAGACATGGCCGAATTACAGCTAGTTCTTGCAGAATGCAGTATCAGGGTTTTGATGTCTTAATTTTCACTTTATAGAAACTGTATAAAATGAGTACTTGTATCTTTTTACTAGAAATAAGGGACTTGTTAGACACAGGATACTTTGCTGCACTGTGCTTTGTCACCACTAGATGGCAGGCACATGTATTTGGTAACTATTAATTGGGACCTTGAGAATCATAGAGTCTTTCAAGCAGGTCAAAGTCGTTACAAATAATATGTCACTGGTACAAGTTCATAAAATGTCACCATAAAATAACCTTGATTGAAACATGACCAAAATAATTATGTTTCCTTCAGTTCACTGAGCTTTGTCAATAACGTGAAGCATTCATCTTCTATTGGTTAGATGTTGAGCAACTCTCTGCCGAGTGCAGTGCTGTTCTGATTTGCTAATTGCAAAGCTCAATATTTTTAGGAGCTATACATCAAACTTTGCCTGAAGAACACAGACAAACACACACACATATACATATGTATGTACACACATATGTTTATGTATGTATGTGTGTTTTCTTGACACTAGCTAGTTTCATACAATGTTGAGAAATAAGACATCCTTTCCTTTTCACTCACATCTAAACTAAATTAATTTTAAGATGAATTTAGTTGCATCATTTAAAAAAATACCAGGATTGCTCTGGAAGAAGATTAAGATCCCTTCCAGCTCTACGTCAATGTTCCTATCATCCCATGCCCATGACCTTGTCTACCTGACTATTTTGTTTAATCACAAAAATGCTTTAGTAAGAATTAGAAGTATTCCATGCCCTCTTAAAATAAAAGGATTATAGATATAGACCTTGAAATTATATCAAAAGGCATCTAATCCAACCCATTCATTTTACAGATGAAGAAACTGAGGGCCAGGAAGATACAGTGGCTTGCCCATAGTCACAACAGTTAGTGTTAGAGACAGGACTGAAGGCAGGTCTTCAGACTCCAGAACACTGTATCATGCTACCTCATATTTTCTAAGCTTTTCAATGGCATGATTGCTGCATAATTTATAAGGAGAGATGTGATTTTGCTTGGAAACCTCAGCTTCTTGTGCAAACCAGCAGACAAATTAGTTAGCAGACAACCACCAATTTCCACTCATCAAAATAAAAATAATAATAATAATAATAATGCCACAGGGTCCAAGACAGAAAGGTCCTATACACACCAAAATATTCATACTAGTCCTTTTTCTCTGAAACAGCCCCAAACTGGAAACCATATGAGTAACAATCAACTGGGAAGATCCAATGAAAATGACAGAATACTACTACACTTGAAGGAATATGGGGAATTCAAAGAAATATAAGATATATGAATTAAAATAGGATGGGGGAAAAACAGATCTAGGAAAACAACAGGTTTGATGGTTTTAAGAATTTAAATGAAACAGCTTTGAAAAAGCAACTGAGTGGGGAGGAGCCAAGATGGCGGAGCAGAAAGACACACATACGCTAGCTCCTAACACCCACCCCATAAAATACCTGTAAAAAAGAACTCCCAACAAATTCTGGAGCAGTAGAAGCCACAGAACAATGGAGTGGAGGAGATTTCTGTTCCAGAGAGACCTGAAAAACCAACACCAAAGGTCTGTTGTGCACCAGACCCGGAGCAGAGCCCAGCCCTGCCTTGGCCTCATGGCACCGAGAGGAGTAGATCCAAGTAGGCTTCAGGGACAGAATTCGTGCAAGTCCCTCCACCCACAGGTGCAAAGGTCAGTGAAGGAGCCTTTTTGGCTGGCCAAGAGGGGAGCGGGGTGTCTCCATAACTCAGGCCCCCTAGGAAGGCAGCAGTGGAGGCAGAAGCAGACAGGAGCTCCCAAAGCAGACAGGAGCTCGGATCCATTATTGAAGATCTCCGCATAAACCCCCTGAGGGAACTGAGCTCGGTGCAGCCCTGCCCCTGCTGAAAGCCCTGAGGCTGGGAAGCAGCATTTGAATCTCAGACACCAAGCACTAGCTGGGCAGATCTGGAGGCCAGGTGGGTGTGGAAAGGAATCTCAGAAGTCAAAGTAACTGGCTGGGAAAACGCCCAGAAAGGGGAAAAAAAAAATAAGACCATAGAAGGTTACTTTCTTGGTGAACAGATATCTCCTCCCACCCTTCCAGATGACGAAGAACAATGCTCACCATCAGTGAAAGACATAGAAGTCAAGGCTTCTGTATCCCAAACATCCAAAATAAATATTCAATGGGCTCAGGCCATGCAAGAGCTCAAAAAGGATTTTGAAAATCAAATTAAAGAGGTGGAGGAAAAACTGGGAAGAGAAATGAGAGCGATGCAAGAAAAGAATGAAAAGTGGGTCAACACCTTGCTAAAGGAGACCCCAAAAAATGCTGAAGAAAATAACATCTTGAAAAATAGGCTAACTCAATTGGCAAAAGAGGTTCAAAAAGCCAATCAGGAGAAGAATGCTTTCAAAAGCAGAATTAGCCAAATGGAAAAGGAGGTTCAAAAGCTAAAGAAAATAGTTCTCTCAAGATTAGAATGGAACAGATGGAGGCTAATGACTTTATGAGAAACCAAGAAATCACAAAACAAAACCAAAAGAATGAAAAAATAGAAGAGATAATGAAATGTCTCATTGGAAAAACAACTGACCTGGGAAATAGATCCAGGAGAAAAAATTTAAAAATTATGGGACTACCTAAAGCCATGATCAAAAAAAGAGCCTAGACATCATCTTTCATGAAATTATCAAGGAAAACTGCCCTGATATTCTAGAACCAAAGGGCAAAATAAGTATTTATTTTGGAATCCACTGATCACTGCCTGAAAGAGATGCAAGAAGAGAAACTCCTAGGAACATTGTGGCCAAATTCCAGAATTCCAGGTCAAGGAGAAAATATTGCAAGCAGCTAGAAAGAAACAGTTCAAGTATTGTGGAAATACAATTGGGATAACACAAGATGTAGCAGCTTCTACATTAAGGGATCGAAGGGCATGGAACATGATATTCCAGAAGTCAAAGGAACTAGGACTAAAACCAAGAATCACCTACCAGCAAAACTGAGTATAATACTTCAGGGGAAAAAATGGTCTTTCAATGAAATAGAGGACTTTCAGGCATTCTTGATGAAAAGACCAGAGCTGAAAAGAAAATTTGACTTTCAAACACAAGAAAATGAAAAGAGCATGAAAAGGTAAACAGCAAAGAGAAGTCATAAGGGACTTACTAAAGTTGAACTGTTTACATTCCTACATGGAAAGACAATATTTGTAACTCTTGAAACTTTTCAGTATCTGGGTAGTTGGTGGGATTACACACACACACACACACACACACACACACACTTGCATGCCCACACAGAGACAGAGAGCACAGAGTGAATTGAATAATTGAATAGGATGGGATCATATCTTAAAAAAATGAAGTTAAGTGGTGAGAGAGAAATGTACTGGGAGGAAAGAGGGAGAAATGGAATGTGGCAAATTTTCTCTCATAGAAGAGGCAGGCAGGAGACTTTTTAGTGGAGGGAAAAAGAGGGGAGCTGAGAGAAAAACATGAAGTTTACTCTCATCACATTCGACTAAAGAAAGGAATAAAATGCACACTTTTTTTGGTATGAAAACCTATCTTACACTACAGGAAAGTAGGGGAGAAGGGGATAAAGCAGGGTGGGGGGAATGATGGAAGGGAGGGCAATGGGAGGAGGGAGCAATTTGAAATCAACACTCTTGGGGAGGGACAGGATCAAAAGAGAGAATAGAAGCAATGGGGGGCAGGATAGGATGGAGGGAAATATAGTTAGTCTTACACAACACGACTATTATCGAAGTCATTTGCAAAACTACACAGACATGGCCTATATTGAATTGCCTGCCTTTTCAAAGGGACTGGGTGGGGAGGGAGGGATGGGGAGAAGTTGGAACTCAAAAGTTTTAGGAACAACTCTCAAGTATTGTTCTTGCTACTGGGAAATAAGAAATCAGGTAATGGGGAATGAAAGTTATCTGGCCCTACAGGACATAAGGGAATAAGAGGACAAGGAAAGGAAGGGATGATCGAAGAGAGGGCAGATTGGTGATAAGGGAAAATTACAATGCTCAGTGTATTGGGGTGGGGGGAGGGGACAAATGGGGAGAAAATTTGGAACCCAAAATTTGTGAAAATGAATGTAAAAAGTTAAATAAATAAATTTAAAAAGAAAAAGAAAAAGTAACTCAATCTCAATTAAAGGCAATATCAAGTCCATAAGATAAATGAGAATGGATGCTTCTTCACATTATCTGTAAAGAAATGGGGAACTATAGTCACTAAATGTTGTACCGATCAGTCATGGTCACTGTTTCAGTTTTGTTTATTTCTTTTTCTTTTTGTTTTATTTTTTAATAGTTTTATTTATTTTTACATTCATTTCCACAAAATTTTGAGTTCCAGTTCTCCCTTTCTCTCCCCTCCCCCCACCACATAACATCTTGCATTCTGATTACCCCTTCCCTCAATGTGCCCTCCTTTCTATCATACCCAACCCTTCCCTTATCCCCATCTTCTCTCTTTTCTTGTAGGGCAAGATAAATTTCTATACCCTATTACCTGTATTTCTTATTTCCCAGTTACATGCAATAACAATTCTCAACAATCATTTCTAATACTTTGAATTCCAATTTCTCTCCCTCCCTCTCTCTCCACCTGTCCCCAATGAGAAGGCAAGCAATTCAATACAGGCTATATAAGACTTCCATAATAGTCATGTTGTATACAACTATCTATATTGCCCTCCACCATACCCTGTTCCCCCCTTTTATTTCCTATTCTCTCATTTAACCTTGTGTTTATTTCTTTTTGACTGTGTGAAGGAGAGCGATAACATGTTGAGGGTTTTAAGCAAATGCCTGTGGTATAAAAGGAGTGAATAACATTTAAAGCATATAATAGCATATAGCATAATTTTTAAAATTAATACAACTTTCTACACAGAGACAGCATATGGAATTTTCTAGAAAATGCTCAAAGGCATAGGTCATTATAGGAGAGCATTAGCAAGGTAATAATCCCTTGGATTTCTAATAGTAATAGGACTTATTTAGAAATCTTTGCCTAATAAAGTATGAAAGTCTCATCTCATTTGTGGGCACTCATGGTATTTCCCAACAACTTTTTTAAATCATTTTGTAGCATTGGATCCTTAAAGATATCAAGTAATTTAGAGAAAGGGTAGCCTGGATAAATATCTATTCTTTATTTTTTTTTTTTTTTTTTTTTTTTAAATTTATTTATTTATTTATTTATTTTACATTCATTTTCACAAATTTTTGGGTTCCAAATTTTCTCCCTTTTTCTCCCCTCCCCCCACCCCAATACCCCAAGCAATCTAATTTTCCCTATCTCCAATCTGTCCTCTCTTCTGTCATCCCTCCCTTCCCTTGTCTCTATCTTCTCTTTTCTCCTGTAGGGCCAGATGACTTTCTATTCCTCATTAACTGTATGTCTTCTTTCCTAGTTGCAACAGCAATACTAAACAATTGTTCCTAAAACTTTGAGTTCCAAATTCTCCCCATCCCTCCCTCCCCACCCATTCCCTTTGGTACGGCAGGCAATTCATTATAGGCCATATCTGTGTAGCTTTGCAAATGACCTTCCTGATAGTCGTGTTGTGTAAGACTAACTGAATTGCCATCCCTCCTCACCTGCCCCTCATTGTTTCTCTTTGATCCTGTCCCTCCCCAAGTGTTGACTTTCAATTACTCCCTCCTCCCTTTGCCCTCCCTTCCATCATCCCCCCCCAATATCTCCTTCTCCCCCGCTTTCTTATACTGTAAGATAGGTTTTCATACCAAAATGAGTGTGCATTTCACTCCTTCGTTTAGTCAAATGTGATGAGGGTAAACTTTTGTTTGTTTGTTTGTTTGTTTTTTTTTTTTTTCTTCAGCTCTCCTCTTTTTCCCTCCACTAAAAACATCTCCTACTTGCCTCTTAAATGACATATAGTTACCCCCTTCCATTTCTCCCTCTTTCCTCTCACTACATTTCTCTCTCATCATTTACCTTAATTCCTTTTAAGGTATGGTCCCATCCTATTCAGTTCAATCTGTGCTCTCTGTCTCTGCATGTGAATGCATGTGTGTATGTGTGTGCATGCGTGTACATGTGTATGTGTGGTCCCACCAACCACCCAGATACTGAAAAGTTTTAAGAGTTAGAAATATTGTCCTTCCATGTATGAATGCAAACAGTTCATTTCTGGTAAGTCCCTTAATACTTCTCCTTGCTGTTTACTTTTGCATGCTTCCTCTCATTCTTGTGTTTGAAAGTCAAATTTTCTTTTCAGCTCTGGTTTTTTCATCAAGAATGATTGAAAGTCCTCTGTTTCATTGAAAGACCATATTTTCCCTTGAAATATTATACTCAGTTTAGCCGGGTAGGTGATTCTTGGTTTGAGTCCTAGTTCCTTTGCCTTCTGGAATATCCTATTCCACGCCCTTCGATCCCTTAATGTAGAAGCTGCTAGATCTTGGGTTATCCTGATTGTATTACCACAGTACTGGAATTGTTTGTTTCTGGCTGCTTGCAAGATTTTTTCCTTGAGCTGGGAGTTCTGGAATTTGGCCACAATGTTCCTAGGAGTTTCTCTTTTTGGATCTCTTTCAGGTGGTGATCGATGGATTCTTTCAATACTTATTTTGCCCTCTGGTTCTAGAATGTCAGGGCAGTTTTCCTTGATAATTTCATGCAAGACGATGTCTAGGCTCTTTTTTTGATCATGGCTTTCAGGTAGTCCCATAATTTTTAAGTTGTCTCTCCTTGATCTATTTTCCAGGTCAGTTGTTTTTCCCATGAGATATTTCACATTCTCTTCCATTTTATTGTTCTTTTGGTTTTGTTTGGTGATTTCTTGGTTTCTCATAAAATCATTAGACTCCATCTGTTCCATTCTAATTTTGAGAGAACTATTAAATTCAGTGAGCTTTTGAGCCTCTTTTTCCATTTGGCTCATTTTGCTTTTGAATGCATTCTTCTCCTCATTGGCTTTTTGAACCTCTTTTGCCAATTGAGTGAGCCTATTTTTCAAGGTGTTAATTTCCTCAGCATTTTTTTGGGTCTCCTTTACCAAGATATTGACCTTTTTTTCATACTCTTCTTGCATCTTTGTCATTTCTTTTCCCAGTCTTTCCTCCACCTGTCTAACTTGCTTTTCAAAATCCTTTTTAAGCTCTTCCAAGGCCTGAGCCCACCCAACACCCCCCTGGGGTGTCTGGGGTACTGAGGCCCCGCCCTCCACATCTTTCCCTGATGGGAAAAATACGTTCTCGTCCTCCCCATCAGATCCGAATGTCGGGATCATTTGCATTTGTTGGAAAAAACTCTCTAAAGTCTTATTTTTCTTCCCCTTTCTAGGCATTTTCCCAGCCAGTTACTTGACCTCTGAGATTCCCTTCCACCCCCGCCTGGATCCGCCCAGCCAGCGCCTGGCCTCTGAGATTCAAATGGGCTTTCCTCCTGCTGGCTGTCAATCAGTGAGCTTTAGTTCAGGTGCTGGGGCGGGGCCAGGGCTGTCTTCGAGACTCTGATCCCTCGGGGGGCTTTATGCAGGGACTCTCAAGAATGGAGCGGGTGGGGGCGGGGTGGGGGGCCCGCCTCCCAATCTCAGCTCCCCTGGGGGTCCCGAGCAGAAGCCTTCAGCAACAGAGCGGGTTGGGGGCAGGGCCGTCTCTCAGGCTCAGCTCCGTCAGGTTTTATGCGGGAATCTTCTGTAATGAAGATCCTGCCTGCTGCTGGGGGATTCCTGAGTCCTGGGCCGCTGCCGCCTCAGCCGCCGCCCACGCCTCTGCCTCCGCCGCTTCCTGCCCCCGTCCCTGCCGCCGCCGCTTCCTCCCGAGGGGGCCCGAGTCACAGACGCCCTGCTTCCCCTCTCCTTCAGCCCGGCCTCTCTCACTGACCTGCTTCTGTGGGCGGAGGGACTTTCCCGGCTGCTTCAGCTTCCGTCTCTGGAGCCTGCTCCGATCCGCTTCTCTGAGGCCTCGGCCAGGGCAGCGCTGGGGGTCGGGTTTACTCTCCGGGGCGCGCCGGACCCTGGGGACGGGTCTTGAGGGCTCCCTGGGACGGAAATCTCCTCCACTCTGCCTCTGCACACCTTACACTCACCCAGAATCTATGGGGGACTCTTTCTACACCAATTCCATGGGCTTTGGTTTCGGAGCTCGTAAACGTGCGTCCTTCTACTCCGCCATCTTGGCTCCGCCCCCTATCTATTCTTTAAATTAAAAATGTTAAGAGTCTCATAGTTGTGAGTCTGAACTTAATCAGCAAAACAGCACAGGAAATAGGATGGATGGATGGATAGATGCATGCACATCACAACTTTCCCTAAAACTTACAGAGTTGTCTGAAGATGTGAGACATTAGGTGATTTTTCCAGGGTCACATAGCCAGTATATGTCAGAATCATGAGTTGAACTCAGGTCTTTCTCATTGAGAGAGCAGCTATCTATTTGGGGAAGTATCAGCATAAATTTCTTTCCTGTCTGTTTTACAAGAAAAAAATACTATGAAGTTTTTTCCCTATTTTGTATTCTTTGGATACCCTTATTCAATGAACCAGAGGCACTATGATAATTCATTCTTTAAGCTATCACTCATTGCCTTATCTTTAACTCAAGAGAATTGGATGTTTCCCTCATTTCTTTTAATCACTGATGTTATCTAACTACCCAAAAGTAGA
Organism: Bettongia penicillata ogilbyi; assembly: GCA_023548195.1. Taxonomy (NCBI): domain Eukaryota; kingdom Metazoa; phylum Chordata; class Mammalia; order Diprotodontia; family Potoroidae; genus Bettongia; species Bettongia penicillata. The sequence continues at coordinate 21,390,742 of JAJHZJ010000453.1, forward strand.
GAGAGCAAGAACTAGAGAGAGGGAGAGGTAGAGAGGCGAGGGGAGGAGAGGGAGAGGGAGAGACAGAGGGAGACAGAGGGAGAGAGGCAGAGGGAGATGGGGGGAGAGGAAATATGAGAGAGAAAGGGGGGAAAGAGAGGGAGAGAGAGAGAGAGAGAGAGAGAGAGAGAGAGAGAGAGAGAGAGAGAGAGAGAGAGAGAGAGGGAGGGGAAAAGAATAGGAGAGAGAGAGAGATCCTTTTTTGTCTAAAATTCAAAAGTATATTCAATCATTGAATTAAAAATAAACAACTTATAAAACTCTCTTGCAAATAGATCCCAACAGGAATTCTTTTCTCCTGCGTTATATTCTTGTGGAGGCAATTTTTCTATCCTTTCGCTCAGCCAGTGGCCATTTTATTTGACAGGATAGACCCAGATAGATACAGAGATAAGATACCTTAAAAACCATCTAGGTCAACTTCTTCATTTGTAAGGACAAGAAACTGAAGCTCAGAAAGGTTCAATTACTTCCCCTTGTGTATATATGCATATACACATTATATATATATATATATATATATATATATATATACACACACACATGAGTGTGTGTGTACATGTATCTGTCTGTATATGTATGTATAGATATATGTGAATATACATATAAAATTATATGTATATATTATTTATTTATACTATTTTATATTTATTTATATTTTAAGATATAAGAAATTTATATGTATTTAACATATATGATATTTAGATATAAACATACATATATTTCAAATTTATATATAAATATATATTTCATATGTATATGAAATATATATACACACATATATGAAATCAGAAGCAAAATCTGAACCCAAGGGTGATTCTAAGTTTAACAATCTATCTACTATGCAACTCTGCCTCTCATGCCTCTACCACAGTTGTTAGAACTAGTCCTAAGGATGCAACAGTCCTTTTCTCATGTAGGAGCAAAATCTTAGCTCTCCAGCAGTGAATCAGAGGAACTGAAGTGCAGTGATCTCAGCTCTAGATGAACACAACTTAACTTTCTTTTGGAATGAAGGTCTCCCCATTCTTCCCACTATCCCTCTTTGGAGACCTTGAAAATCTGATTATCTTTTGAGGGAGTGAGCCGTTGGACCTGATCATGCCTCCAAATCAGGTACTTTTCCTTCCTCTCCCCTTTTCAATTTCCTTTTATGTTACATTCTTCCATTAGATTAAAAGCTCATTGAGAGCTTGAATTGTTTTTCTGCTTTATATTTGTATCCTCAGCCTTAGCACAAATAGTCACTTAATAAATGTTTACTGAGTGAGAGTCAGGACTCTAGATCACCTATTCAATCCAACTAGCCTGTGTTATAGTATCTACCTTCAGAGCACAACCTTGATTGGGTTAAGAGATCTTCAGTACGCTGGAGACTCCATTTAGGTCAGTCACCATAATAGTAAGAGTAACACTAGATTTGTAGAAGGATGTCAATGTGATCTAGAGGAAAGAAGACAGGGTTGGTTTCAGAGAAATGTGGGAAAACTTGAATAAACTGATACGGTGAAGTGAACAGTGCCAGGAGAACAATTTGTTGTCAAACGTTCTAAAGACAGACAATTCTGATAGACTTAAGAACTCCTATTAATGAAATGACTAGCAATGACATAGAGGTTTGAGGATGAAGAACGTTTCCTGCTTCTTGACAGAGAGATGAGAAACTCGCAGCATCCACTAAGGACATGGTTATTGTGGAAATATATTTTGATGGAATATGGATAGTTTTGTATTTTTGCACTTTGGTTTTTGTTTTGCTTAAGAAGAAACTTTACAATGTCTTATTTAGAGATGAGATGTCTTTTCACTTCATTCCAGTAGCTGATGCTTTATCATTTTTTTAATGATTGGTCATTAGATGACAAATCTAGGTCAGTATAGTTAATAATTATATATATGCACATATATGGACACAAATATGTACATATATACATACACATACATGTGTATATATACATATAAGAAGTGTATATATATATATATATATATATATATATATATATATGAAGAAGTTTTATTATCTTTATTTTGTAGAAGGCCAAGGTAAGAGGATGAGAGGAGGTTGTGCTTCAATTCAAATTACCCAAAATTTGAGATACAACTTACAAAGTTTTATAAAAAGTTTGAAGAACTCTTTAAGGCCCTCCATTCTGAGAAAAAAACCCAATACTGATTGTTTGATTCCGTAATGGCATGCATATTCTTGTTGAAGGGTGAAGGAAAAAAAATTTCATTTAAAAACCCAGAAAAATGCCACTGTTTTGCACGTTTTCCTTTGTGCAGATTTTAATTGATGGATGACTGAAGAGATACCTTGTAAATGTAAAGAATTTTATCTGAGACAAGTTCTTATGTTTAAATAAACTCATCCAATTAAATGACTTATTCTTTCTTTATATTTGGCAAGTAAGCCTCTCTAGATAAACAACAGTGATGATTAACAATATTTACAAAACTGATGGATTGGTAACTTTTGCCAACTAAATGTCTCATCTTATTATGAATGGCTCAAGTACCATAACTAATCACCAAAATTTCTCCATAGGATGATAGGAAAGTTTGGCATGTCATATCCTTAGAGTGATCATTCAACATTTCCTTCCTTATTTCAACATTTCCTTCCTTATTTCCAAAGATTCACCACTACAGTGGCACTGAGCTTAAATATCTTACCTTTTTACTCATACCTTCTTGCCTAACCTGGGAAGAATGAGTGACTGAGAAGCTATTAAGTCTAACTTTTGCGTCACACATTATTCTAGATGCTAGGGACACAAACAAAATGCAAACAATTCCTGCCCTCATAAAAAACTTGCATTTTATTTTGGTGAAAAATGTGCACAGGAATAGGCATATGTAAAATATATGTAAAGTAATTGGGGGTGGAAATGACCAGATTAAGAAAAATCTTCATGTTTGTGATGAAATACTGCTGTGCTATAAGAAATGTGGATCTCAATGAGGTTAGAAATGAGAATAGACTTGCATGAAATAATAAAGAGTGAAATGGACAGCAACATTGTTTTAAGAACAACTTTGAGCAAATAAACCATTTTGACTATTGTAAATAACCAAATTACCTATGAAGGACATATGAAGGAAGAGCCTATCTGCATCCAGAGAAAGTGACAAATATGTATGTATGGAATGATTATATATGTATATACATGCACACACACATACATACACATACATATTTGTGTCTAATGGTAGCCATCTCTAGGTCATGGTGCAAGAACAAAGAGAGGAAATTTGCATAACTTTATCATATATTTAAAAGTAATAGCAAATTGTATATCAGACTTGCACTTTCATGTCCAATTATCATTTTTTATTATACTGTGTTATGGAAATGATTGTTTCCTTCCATAAATTAAAAAATAAATAAACATTCTTTTAAAAGGAAAAGAAAAAGCTTCATATAGAAGATGCAGTTTCAGCTGAGTCTTAAAGAAAACCAATGATTCTTAGGGGCAGATGTGAGGATGCATCCCTGGCATAGAAGAAAATCAATGCAAAGGCATAGAGATGGAAAATGGAGACTTAATGAGGAACAGTAAGAAGGCTGGTTTGACAGGAACACAGAAGGTGGACAAGTCAAGTGGGCCTAAGCTGTGAAGGGTCAAACAGAGGAGTTTATACCTGCCTAATCTTAGAAATCTCAGGAGAATGACAAGACCAGATTTGTGCTTTAAGAAAATCCCTTTGTCAGCTGTGGAGGATAGATCACAGTGCAGTGACACTAGAGTCAAGGAGAACATCTAAAAATCTCCAGCAACCATCCAGGTAAGAGATAACGAGGGCCTGCCGAGGACTGATAGCTGTGTGGGTAGGTAGAGGAAAGAGAAAAAATATAAACTGCTATATACATACACAGTACATCTGTGAGATATGCAATGTTAATGGAAGATTATCTCAGAGGGAAGAGACCACCTCTTTCGGAAGATGACGTTGGAGTTTAGTCTTGAAGGAAGGCAAAAGGCAAGTTGAGAAAGAAGAACATTTCAGACAAGGTTGACAGCCGATGAAAGGGCACCTTTGCTAAGCAAGATTCTTGATTATTATCATGTATAAATATGTATATACCACTTCGATGGATCTAGAAGCTCACGTTGAACTAGGAATTTTTCTGATAATTCATTTGTTTGGTAGTAACTATTCTCCCTCCCTCCTACACATTTTTTTCTCTCTCATTCTAATATTAAGAATAACTATTTATTGGGTTGCAAATTACCAGGTGTCTCCAAGGTAATTGCCAAAGAAGAAGCTAAGAGTACCGGCCTTCAACATATTAGGGGGACTGGTGTAGACAATCACCCACAATGTCCCTACTTCTTTCCAGAAGTGGTAACATTGCACCATTTGCTTGGGTGTGGGACACACCACAGGTCCCATTTTTAATGTATTTATGGATATTTTTCCCTCTTTTTCTTCTTTAAAAAAATAATCTTTGTTATAAAGAATGCTCTGTATAACAAGTCAAGAGGGATACAGGAGAAAACAAGCTATGCAAAAAAATGGCACCAATAAAAATATATTTTAAAAAAACAAGCACTGTTTTCCTTTGTTAAAAAGTCTTATGATATATTATGATAACAGTTTCCAACTGGCTGCTTTATTTATGTTCAGATATACGCATTAATTTCCTACATAGGAGAAATGCATGAGCATAGAAAAGAGAAATTTTTCTTGTTTGGTCCTTTTTTACTTTGACAGAGTAATGGTTTTGTTATTTCAATAATATAGAATTCCCTTCACAAGTTCACAACCCCTTCATAGCTTTTCATCTCACTTACGTCTTTCCAGAAATTCTTCACAGGAGATCCACCTGACATGACTGGAAGAGGGGCATAATTTTTCTGATTTGTTTAATATGTCACACATAATGTATCACTTAATCTAAACATTTGTTTTCTCTCATTTTGGGTACATGTCCAACACATGACTGGATCAATAAGAGTATCTAATTTTCAAGGGGTTCTGCTCTGTTAACTGAAATTTCTTTCTCAGTCTAGTCAACAGAAAGTAGATTTAATATAATGAAAAACTAATAACTTATAACTGTCCATCTAAAACAAGGCCTACGTGGAGAAATAACATTAATTTGAGGTCTTTAAGCAAAGGCTAGAAGACCAGTCATCAAGGGTATCTATCACATCAATCAATCATTAGCCAATGCAGTTTGGGCTAGGTGGCTCCTGAACACTTATATCCTGAACTTCGGAGAATATGAAATGGAGACAGGAGAACAAGCATTTATTAAGTGCCTGCTCTGTTCCAGGAACTGTGTAAGTGCTTTACAAATATTAGTTTATTTTAAATATAAGAACTAGGCAAAAAAACTACCTAGCCTTACATTTTTTTCTTCAATAGTCTAATGAATCGCAGGGGTTCTTCCAATTTATTATTACCATTCTCTAAGGCTTCATTAAAATTACAATCCCATCCTTTTCTATCAAAATATCCTCACTGTTAACTTAACTTTTCTTGATTTCTTCAAGACCAAAGGTAAATGATGAGACTTAAGTTCTTGCTCCACTTCTAATGACTGTTCACCATTGATGGATAGTCATTCCATATTAGATGAACCTTCTCTATGCTTGCCCTCCACACTTCTCTCTGAGCTGAAGGAATCTGAGATGATGGGATTTGCCCCAATGCTTCACTCCCCTGGGTCATAACTGTCACCATTTAACTAGAATTTGAGTTTATGTCTTTAGAACCATCATAGTGACAAGTTACAGCTATATTCCCCCTCAAATTCCATATCAATTTAGGTCTATGAAAGAGGGAACATGGAATAGATGGCCATTAGGTCCTTTTCAGCACTGGATTTGTAATACTATCATCCTAAGTCTATAATTTACCACCAGTGTGACTTTTGTCAAGTCATTTAACTTTCCTGGACCTTGACTTCCTGTTCTACAAAAATAGAGGATTGGACTAGATGACTTCTAAGAATATGTCCAGTTCTACATATGTGTTCTAAATCCACTGAATGTAAAAAGAAAGGAATTGGAACCCAAACTACTCAGGGCCGTAACATAGCACTTCGGAAATGTGTATAATATCAGTCTTGCTGCATGTCAACCTTGCCATAAATTTCCCTTAAGTTGTTTCTAAGGATGCAGGAAATATGTGGGAAAAACTACAACATCATATGTGTTTTATTCTTGTGTATTTCAGGTTAAGTTTGAGATGATTTAGTTCCTTTAGAGCTAAATATAATTGATTAAGTCAATGAAGAAACTGAAGCAAGTATTATAAATACTAGCAAAGCAAAAATAAAAGAGTTCTGACATCTAGAAAATGGATGGAGAGCTGGAAATAACCTCAGAGGTCATCAAGTCAGAGGATTAGAGGATCATAGACTTTGAGTAGGAAAGGACTTCTCAGAGGAATACACTGAGACTGAGAGAAATTAAGTGGCTTACCCAAGAACACTAGATCACAAAAAGGGAGGCAGAGCTGGGATCTAAGCACAGGTTCACCAACTGGAAAGCCCTTGATGACTTAGAACAAATGTAAAGAACCTTTGTTTTCCATTCTGGACAGAAACTTTGTGGTTCGTCCCCCTCCCAGATTGATATTTTTGTAATGGTAAATTAGACTTTCATTTCAATTCTTACCTAACCCTTAGTCATTGAATAGGGAATGCCTTAGACAAATTTAGACTTGAGAAAGACCTTAATTTAGAAAGGCAAAGGTCATGCATTGCATCCTGGGCCATTGTCAATCATCTTGACTTTGGTTTGCCACTAGACTTTGATGACTCTTGAGGAGAGAGTGAGGCTGACAACTTTACACAACTCTGCCTCACTTCAATCCAATCCATGTGTAAGTTGTAACATCACCCTTGTGATGTCATTGGTTCTTTGATAATGAAGGATGAACAACTGGAAAATCTAGAATTGCTTTGATACTTTAGCCTGACTTGCCAGTAAATTAATGCATTTTATAAACCTACCAAAATTTAATGTCTACAAAAATGTGATCTCTTGCTCAGTGATAAATTTCATGAGTTCATTAAAATTCACAGAAAAACAGCTGCTATTTTCAAAGAAGTGTTATTCAGCCCTAGTTGGAATTGTTTGTTTTAAAACATGGGAGGAAACATATGTGTAGTTACTCGTAGTAAACATCTCCTAATTAAAATGTCTAAAATTTTTATTTTTCTTTATGCTCTAAATGATTATTTAGTATAGGAAAAATCATTTTTTGAAAATACAGTAATATAATTGCCTTTAAGTATCCTTTAATTTCAATTCTTAGAAGAATTTGATATTCTAAATGTTTCAATCGTTTGGTTATAAATATGTGGTCTGCTATAGAAAGTTGTTTGTAAAAGCTACCTCTTCCATCTTTTATTTAGAATGTCATTAATATATTAATCAATCATACAAATAAAGTCTTTGAAGTAATGAGAATATAGGTACATGAGAAAGCATTAACATATGACTTCTTGATCACTTTTTCCTTTTGTGACAAAACATTTTAGGGATATTTCCCTGTTTGATCTCCTCTACTTTTTCAGATATGTTGAAAAACGGATCCTCACTTTCTTCAGAACTGCTTCTTCTCCAGCATAAATATATGCATATGTCTACGCTTAGTCTGATAAACCAATATTTCCAAATTTCATTTGGCTAGGTAACTTATTTTACAATTTTCCCCAGGGGCTACGAATAATGGAATTCCATGACATCCATAGATTTGAAATTTCCCAGAGGGATATAGATAGATACATAGCTAAAATAAAGACTGTAAAACAATACAAGTGGAAACTAACATGCAAAAGGAGGCATTCAAAAAAATATGATTAGCAAAGGAGATGAGTGAATCACAGATCAAACATAAAAGATGATAGACAAACAGACCTAGTGAAGCATTAGTACTTAGGGAGTGTTTAAATATTTACATACATATACATACATACACACACACACACACACACACACACTTCTTAAATTTTCCAAGATATTCTGCAGACCTTCTAAAGAGGCCTTATCAGAAAACCTGGATAAGAATCAAACAAGATGGGGAGACATAGAAAGATTGTAATTAGATAAGTCTCCACATAATAAAATTCTAGATACACTAAAGTATTGAAGACTAAAATATCCTAACGATATTTCTTACTTTATTGCCGCAATGTGGTATGAGAGGATTAGCTACCAACGTAAACTTATTCTTCACTTGTATTACTATTCTTTCACTTGCAAGATTTTCAAATGAACTTGTAGGCAACACCAGTCAGTCATTAGCTTCTTTCAGAATATAAGTAGTTTGCCAAATCAATTGTCACAGTGGTAAAAGAGAAGAAAGTCGCATTCTTTCCCTACGAAGTTTGGTGTACATATAAATTTTTGCTAAAAATGAAGCACATTTATCCTTTACTACAGTACAACTTCTCATTTGCCAGTAAAGGAGTAAATATCTCATATCTAACACGGCTGTTGTGATTTTCATCACTTAGTTTGGTGGCTATTTTTTTAATGTCTGTGTTTCCAACTCTTTTTTTTAAATATATTTTCACTCAATTATGTATCAAAATATTCTTTGATATTTTGGTTTCTTTAAGTTTTGTGTTTCAAATTCTATCTCTCCTCTCCTCTCTCCCTATCTCTCCTCCCTTCTCTCCCTGAAATGGTAATCAATCAGATATAGGATATATATGTGCAATCATGTAAAACATTTTCATATTAGTCATTTTGTACAAGAAGATTCAAAAAAAGTTCTCAAGAGCTTCTAAAATTTTCTTATATCCCATCACATAGTCCTATGAATGAAATTGCTTTTATGTATTTATTTGGTATTTAATTTTGTCCCACTTACATGTAAAAGCAATATTCTTAAGATAAAAGCATAAAAATAAATTTAATGTGAAATTATTTCTTTTTTATTGAGCTATATACTCTAAAACTTTGTTCAAACAGAAAAATAATGTTGAAATTAAGCTTCTATTCTTATGTTGAAATAACCTTGGTGTATTCTGTGAAACATCTTCCAATTTATAATTTAATTCATTTACATCATTAATATTTAAGAAAAAGATTTTTAAAATGCATTTAATATAAAGTCTTATAGATCAGTAGTAAGTATAAGAGATCATATGGATTATAGAGTCTTTCACATGAGGTATTTATAACTATTTTTATAATTAGAGTTTAATAATTTGTATTTCAAATTTTCATACTTATAGGTAAAGTAAAATTTTATATTTTAAAAGTCTGATATTTAATGTGGATTTTGGGAAGAAGAAAGTTATCATTGTTGTAATTTTAAGTATTTCATGAAGAAATTTAAAAGGATATTATGAATAGGATATTATATTACCATGAGGGTTTACAAATATTTTGTTGTTGTGGAAAGGGTGCTCTGGAGTGGGGGGGAAGCACTTGGGAACCACTGAACTGCTTTTTAAAATGGAATACTGTCAAGGACTAAAAAGTTGTCTCTTTTTGCGTTCTTATTTGCTTTGAGTGACTAATTCATTTTTAAATCAACTCTCAAATACCAGTCACTATAATTTACTATAAATGTATAAAAACACTATCTTTACTGGGATTTGAGTGATGTGTTAAAGTGAACAAGACTATATTTCATCAGTACAGTTGTTAAGTGAATTATTTTACGTATTGTCATGTTAAGATCTTCCTCTCTCTCTGAGATGTGTTCATCCTTTGTTGCCAAAGAAGACCATGCCATCAGAAAAATAATGACATGACTTACACTTGACTTTGCTTTGAGTGAGGGAGGGATGTGCAGGTCACCAGCCTCACATCTCCTCCAGAGCCTCTGAATCCAGTGACCAGATATTCATCAGGATGACTGAAGATGACTCAGGATGAGGCAATTGGGGTTAAGTGACTTGCCCAAGGTCACATATGTCTGAGGTGAGATTTGAACTCAGGTCCTCTTGAATCCTGCACTGGTGCTCTATCCACTGCACTACCTAGCTGCCCCAGCTGACCATGTATACATTTATCACACCAGAAAAAGAGGAAAAGGTCTTTGCAATGGAACATCTCCACAAATCTCAATGTCCTTCCTTTGCTTTAAGAATAAACAACTTACTCTTTCTTAAGTATTTATGTGACAAGAATAAGACAACATTCTGTTTTTCTAACATTATCTCCTAAATGACAGACACCTTTAAGCAGCTGATGTAAAAACAAAGAGGAATAGATCTGGCAGTCTGCTTGAAGTAGAACAGACTATCATCATGGTTCTGCTATCAGAGAATACAGTCTTTACCCATCCATTCAATCAGATGTTATGTGAACACAAACAGAGATAACAAATTCACGATTCAAAGTGAAAGGAACACAAAATGACAGTGCAATGAAAGCTACTGTTTGTGGAAATGATTTCTCCCTTACTTTCCCTGTTTTTCTCTAGTTCTTTTTTAAAATATATTTTTATCCAATTAAACAATTTTTAACAGTTAGGTTTCTTTAAGTTTTGTGTTTCAAATTCGATCTCTCCCTCTCTCGTTTCTCAACATCTCCCTAAAATTCTAATCAATCAGATATAGGTTATATACGTGCAATCATGTAAAACATTTCCATATTAGTCATTTTGTACAAGAAGATCCAACTAAAAGAAAAAGAATGAATGAAAGAAAGTGAAATCGCACGCTTCGGTCTGTATTCAAACATCAGTTCTTACTCTGGAGGCTGATAGTGTGCTTGAACAATACTCCTTCGAATTTTCTTGAATCACTCTGTTGCTGAGAATAGCTAAGTCATTCACAATCCTTTATCATCAAATGTTGCTTTTATTGTGTAGAATGCACTGGTTCTGTTCACCTCATTTGGTATCAGTTCATGTAAGTCCTTCTAGGTTTTTCTGAAATCATTTGACTTATCATTTCTTAGAATATAATAATATTTCATTACAATCATATACCACAGCTTGTTTAGCCATTACCCAATTGATGGGCATCCCTTTGATTTCAGGTACTTAGCAACCACAAAAAGAGCTGCTATAAATATTTTTTGGACAAATAGGTCCTTTCCCCATTCCCCTTTTTTATGTCTTTGCTATGCAGACCTAGCAGTGGTATTGCTGAATCATAGGGTTTGGGTTGCCCTCTGGGCCTATTTCCAAATTGCTGTGCAGAATCGTTAAACTAGTTCACAACTCCACCAAGAATGCATTATTGTCCAAGTTTTCCCACATCTTCACCAACATTTACCATTTTCCTTTTATGTCATATTAGCCAATCTGATAGGTGTAAGGTGGTACCTTAGAGTTGTTTTAATTTACATTTCTCTAATCAATGGTGATTTACACCATTTTTATATGACTATAGGAATATTTGATTCTTTGAAAACTGCCTGTTTATATCATTTGGCCATTTATCAACTGGGGAATGATTTGCATTTTTAGAAATTTGAATCTGTTTTCTATATATTTGAGAAATTAGGCCTTCATCATACATACTTGCGGTAAATTTTCCCCCATTTTTCTGCTTTCCTTATAATTTTGGTTGCATTGTTTTGCTTATATTTTACATTTTGTAAAACTCTCCCTATATTCTTTGATCCTAAATTCTTACCTTATCTATACACCTAATAGATAAACAATTCCATGCTCTCCGAATTTGCTTATGATATCACCGTTTATGTGCATATTATGTACCCATTTTGACCTTATGTTGTTATACGGTGTTAGATACTCATCTATATATAGTTTCTGTCATAGTGCTTTCCAGTTTTCCTAGGAGTTTTTGTCAAATTAGTTTCTGTTCCAAAAGCTTGGATCTTTGGATTTATCATATACCATATTTCTAGGGTCATTTACTATAATGTAACTTATACTTAATTGGTTCCACTGATCCACCAATCTATTTCTTAGCCAGTACGAGATGGTTTTGATAATTAAACCTTTATAATATGGTTTAAGATCTGGTATGGCTAGACCACCTTCCCTCACATCTTTTTTCACTGATTCCCTTCATATTCTTAACCTTTCATTCTTAGAGGTGAATTTTATTATTTTTTCTAGCTCTATAAAATATATTTTTGAAAATTTGGCATGGCACTGAATAGATTAATTTAGGTGTCATTTTTATTATATTGGTTTCATCTACCCATGAGTAATTAATATTTTTCCAATTGTTTGGATCTAACATTGTGTGAAAAGTGTTCCATAGATATATTCATGTAGTTCCTGAGTTTGTCTTGGCTAGTAGACTCCCAAATATTTTACATAGCCTACAACAATTTTAAATGGAATTTCTTGCTCTCTGTTGTTGCTGGACTTCGTTGGTAATATATAGAAGTGCTGATGATTTATGTTGGTTTATTTTATATCCTTCAATTTTGTTAAAGTTTTTAATAATTTCAAGTAGTTTTAGTGGATTCTCTAGGATTCTCTAAGTATATGATATTAAAGTCATCCACAAAAGAGTGATAGTTTTGTTTCCTCATTGCCTATTCTAATTTCTTCAACTTCTTTTTCTTCTCTTATTGTTATAACTAACACTTGTAGCACAATAGTGAATGACAGAGGTAATAATGGACATCTTTGGTTTGCCACTGGTTGCATTGGCCTCTTAACAGAAAATGCTTGATAATGGTTTTAGATAAATATTACTTGTCATTTTAAGGTAAACTCAATTTATTCCTATGTTTACTAGCGTTTTTCACAAGAATGGTGTTGTATTTTGGCAAAGCCTTTTTCTGCATCTATTAAGATTTCTGTTAGTTTTGTTATTGATAAGGACAAATATGCTGACAGTTTTCCTAATATTGAGTCCTGCATTCCTGGTCTGTGATATATTGCTATAATTTTTTGCAAATAATTTATTTAGACTAAATGCATCAATATTCTTTAAAAGATGCTCATATTCATTAAAAAATATTCGTTAAAGAAATTGGTCTGTAATTTTCTTTCTCTGTTTTGGTTCTTCCTAGTTTAGGTATCAGCACCATATTTATGTCATAAACAGAATTTGGTAGGATTCCTTCTTTGCCTGTTTTGGCAAATAGTTCATATAGTATTGGGATTAACTTTCTTTAAATGTTTGGTAGAATTCACTTGTGAATCCAGCTGGTCCTTTATTAGGAAGTTAATTGGTGATTTGTTCAATTTCTGTTTTTTAAGATTGGGTTATTTAAGTATTTTATTTCTTCTTCTGCTAATCTGGGTATGTTGTTTTGTTAAAAAATATTCATCCATTTAGTTTAAACAGTAAAACTGTAAAATTTACTGGCATAAAATTCAGCAAAATGGCTCCTAACAATTGTCTTAATTTCCTCTTCATTGGTGTTAAATTCATCCCTTTCATTTTTGATACTAATAATTTTGTTTGCTTCTTTTTTTAAATAAAATTAACCCATGGTTTATCTATTTTATTGTTTTTTCTAACTTTTAGTTTTATTTATTCAATAATTTCCTTACTTTCAAATTTATTAATCTCTCCTTTGATTTTTCAGGATTTCCAATTTAGTATTTACTTGCAGGGGCAGGGAGTTCATTTGTTTTGTTCCTAGGTTTTTTTTAGTTGCATACCTAATTCAACTCCAATTCTTTTAAATTGAAATTAGTCATTTTTAAAAAACCATGCTGTCGTGATCAGGAATTAAAATTCAATTTCAATAAGCATTGATTGACCCCTTCTAATAAATAAATTTAAACACATATTTCCTCTTTAGTCAACCACCTAATACCATTTTTCCTAATGCTGGCATTTTGTATTTTTGTAAGACCAATAGACCAAAACTAAGTTAAGTTTCACTTTTGTTACTCAGACTTTACTCCCGACCCTAGGTCACGGAGGTAGAAAGCAAGAGATCAATGATTAGAAATCAAGACCTCTAATTCCAGAAGAAGAGATTCCTCCTGATTACCAGATTGTATTGGCATTTTAAGTAGGCACAAGAGGTAGTCATTTACTGAATTTAATGTCACATACCGAAGAAAAGAGTCTTTATCTCCCACTCCCCAAAAATAAAACTATTTTCCTTCAAAAGGAACCAACTTTTCAGGTTATTCCTCCAAATCTTATAAAGAGAAATTCGTGTACCTATTGAGCTAATTCAAAAGGATACCAACTCTCAAAATGTAAATTTCCAGAAGAGAGCCTCATTAATCATTTCTATCCTGTTTAAATTAGATGAGAGAAGAGGTACATGATAAATTCAAGCCGTCTTCCATATGACTTCGGGATTCGAAAAACAAGTGTGGTACAGCAGTTTTATGTGAGATTACCTGAGTTCCAAAGCCAGCTATTCCACTTACAACTTCTTTGAGCAGAGCAAGTCACTTTCCCACCCTAGATATCTCAGTTTCCTCATCTGTAAAAGTGAGGGAGTTGATCTAAATGTTCTCTAAGGCCCATTTGAGTTTGAAACCTATCATCTTATGCACCTAAGAAGAAGAGGCGTAAAATATGTCATCAGGTCAATGTATGACAGAAAAGGAGGACATATTGTTTATACAGTCTGTAATTCGAACTACAAACTGATATCTCTACAGTGCCAGAAAGAAGCAAGGAAGGCTTAAAGCACGTTGAATTTTTAATGAATTTATGGGAGCATAAGATCAGGACTTTCATAGGATGGCAGGCACTGATAAGTTCTAATATGCCTCTCCAAATCAAAGAGATCACAAATCCAAATGCAAATGTGATTAGTTTTTGAGACGACTGAAATTGCACAGGCAGACCAGGCCCTTTTGAACATCTATCCGAATGATACCATCTCACAATTTTAGTGCATCTGCCTATGGAGAGAAAATTTGGCTTATTGATTAGAATGCTAGTCTTGAAGCCATGAAGACCTGAGTTCAAATTCTGCATCTGACAGTTTCTCATTGTGTAACCACAGTCAAGTCACAGCCTCTTTGAGCCTTGATATATTCTTCTATAAAATAGGAATGATAATAACTACAATAGACAATTTATAGGGTTGTTGTGTGGCTCAAAAGACAGTAAAATGTTGAATAAATAACACTTATTTTATTATTTTATAGTACAATGGACAAAAACTGGACAGTGAAAAGTAAGATGACTGAAGATAACCAGCTTGGTCACACTATATGGCATTAATTCTCCTATAACCCCAGCAATAAAAGGGACTTGAGAGACTATGTACAATTTTAACCTGAGGTATGAATCATTTCACAGTAGTCTATCAAACCATCATTTTACCATTCTTTCTATTTTCCTTCAGAAAAAAATCTAAAAGGACAGGTTTCCAATTGTTGAGCTAGATTCGGCAATATCCAAGGAAAAAATAATAATGAAAGATGGAAAGGATCTGGAAATTTGGGGTAAGATTGTTTTCACAGAATTTGGCTTTTATGAATTTGGTGCTTTGACATTTGTACTTATAACAAATTAGTAATTTGTTAACATGAAGAAACACTAATGTAGAATTTGGAGAAAAGAGAATAATTAGCGAGTCTGTTCTACGAGATGTCTTTGGTTTCAGGAGAGTTTTCAGCTTGGGAAGAACCATATATGGAAAGTTAAAAGGAGCTAATTGGAAGCTACAAACTGAGTTAGAATTCTAAAGTCATAGTATTTCACGTATTTTTAAATATAAAATTCAACAGGAAGTTTCACCTCCTCCGGCTTTTTAAAGAAAATTATTAATAAAGTTTCTGAAAGGCTGCTATATCTTAGTCTACTTGACTTTTATCTTAGTTCACTTTACTTTAAAAATTTACGTGGAACTGAACACAATACATAATCTTTAGGAATCACAGTCTTGGAGTTCAAAGGGACCTCAGAGGCCATCTATTTCAACCAGTTCCTAAAAAATATCCTCTATACCAGCAGTGTCAAACACAAACAGGAATGATAGTAATGAAATCCTATATAAAGAGCCCCATCAGCTGCATAGGGAGTTAATTTTAAAATGTAATATTATCTATGTTATTATATATTTTTAGTTTTTTGTTAAATAGTCCCCAATTACATTTTAATTTGATTGGAGCTGTACTCAACTGGGATGGTATGTATGTAAAGTATTCTGCAAATCATAATGTGCTATTTGAATGCTACCAATACCTTATCATTATATTAGCTTCAATTTAAAAATTAATGCTAATTAATTATGTCAATAATATAATTAAATGTAATTTATTAATCATATTAATCATTTTTT
Organism: Bettongia penicillata ogilbyi; assembly: GCA_023548195.1. Lineage (NCBI taxonomy): Eukaryota > Metazoa > Chordata > Mammalia > Diprotodontia > Potoroidae > Bettongia > Bettongia penicillata. The sequence goes on from JAJHZJ010000453.1 coordinate 21,406,902, forward strand.
GAATGGTTGTCATATTAATAATATAACAATAATATAAATAACAATAAACAATAGCTATCATGTAATAATACTTTTTTATTCCATTAATAATATCTATTAATCGTAATGATAATGATTAGTAGCAGCAAAAATTATAGTACTGAAAAATTGTAGTAGTAGTAATATAGAAGTTTAAAAGTACAAATGATAGAGTTGAATCTGGGTCTTCCAGATTCATAATGCTATGCAGTCCCTTTGGGATTTAATCCTTTTATTTAATAGTCTTTTAATAGTTTTGTAACTCTACAAGCATATATTAATCACTTACTGTATACCAAGCTAAATTTGTGATATAAAAACAGGCAAAAAACATCACAGTTCTTCCTGTCAAGGATGTCACATTCCAACAAGGGAGACACTGAAAATAATTAAGAGCATATCAGATAGTACAGTGGAAATGGAATATAAGGCATTGCTGGGATGGGGGAAATCCTCCTGGAGAAAGTATGTATTGAGTTGAGTCTCAAAAAGGAGACAAGAATGCTGGAGGTGAGGGGGGAGAGCATTTCAGGCATGAAGGACATGTAAAAAGACATGACATCAGAGGAAGGAGAGCCTTATGTGAAGATCTTTTAGTCGCAAAGGATTTTTTTTTCTTTGATCCTAGAGGTTTTAGGAAGTCCCTGAACTTTACCAAATTAGGGGGCTGGAACTGGGTGTCAGTGTCTGACGTGCTTTAGGGAAATCACTGGGGGAGAAACTTGAGGCATGAAAACAAATAGAAAGCTTTTACAGTAATCAAAAATGTTTTTTTTAAAAAAAGTGATAAGAACTTCTGCAGTTGGATATGTCATAGAGAAGAGGGAATATCTATATTGAGAGATCATCAAAAATAGACAAATCAAGATCTACAACAGATTGGATGCAGGAGGTAAATGTGAATAAGGATTTGGGGATGATTTTGAGGTGATGATAATGGGATTGGGAGGATAATGTTCTAAATAATAATTGAAAAGTTGAGAGGAGAGATTTTTCGGGGGGGGAGAGGGAAGGGAATGAGTTCTGTTTTGAAATTGTTTATTGAGTTTGAAATGTCTAAAATGCAGTGGATAGTGTATAACATTTGCTCAGGAGAGAAATTCAAGTTCGATATATAGATCTGAGGCAGCTAGGTGGTGCTGAACCTGCAATCAAGAAGGCATCTTCATGAGTTCAAATCCAGTGTCAGAAACTTATGAGCTGTGAAACCCTGAGCAAGACACTTAACTCTATTTCCCTCATTTCTTCATTTGTAAAATGAGCTACAGAAGGAAATGACAAACCTCTCCAGTATCCTTGCCAAGAAAAGTAACTGGATTATGAAGAGTATGACATGACTAAAATAGCTGAACAATAATAATATAGACCTTGGAAAAATCTACATCCAGATGGTCCTCGAAGTAGCGAAGATGTTGCCCTTATATTGTCCCTCACTTTGAATCTCCCCATTCCAGTGTTCTCTAAGTTAAACACTCCTCTCCATCCATGTATCTTCACATGGTGCGTCTCAAGGCTATTTCATTGTTCACTGTATAATTCTATATTTATAAAGAAGTATATTTTCAGATAGTATTGTTTAGCACAGCACCAAACATATATTATGTCCTTAATAAATATTTGACTGACTTACTGACAGGAAATGAAACAAGACTGGGAGGATACTGTGAATCTGTAATTGAACAAATGACAGAATCACAAGTTCATGGCTGGAAGAGACCTCAAAGATGATATGCTCCAAACCCCACATTTTACAGATGAGGAAACTGGGACTTAAGGAGATGAAGTGACTTGCTCAGGGCCATCCAGCTGGTAAGTATTAGAGTAGGGAAGGGAAATTAAACACAATTATTTAGCACTCAGTTATACATTGTCTTATAGAATAATATATGCATATAAAGGATGGAAATTCCTCTAATCTGATTATCTTTACAACTCCTAAAGGTCACTTACATACATGTCTCTCAAGAATTTGCCACAAAAACGTTTCTGGGAATTTCAGAGGGGGCACAAGAGTTAGGAAAATTCTCTTGTGAGGTGCAAATACTTCATTCAAATTAACCCAAGGTAAACTGTCTGGAGCTCCCAGACAGCACTATACTTCCAATTATTTGCAAAGTACTGGTGAATGTTTTTCCTAAGCACCAAAAGATCTATTATCAATTTTTGATTTGATTCAGTCAAATTATATTTTACATTGCACAATTAAGCTAGATGTAATTTAGATAACATATGGGCTGAAAAACAATAAAAAACCCTGAGAGCCACCATTTCTAAGAAAATGAAGACTGACAATTTCCCAACTTGCTTGTCCTAGTAAATGTAATAAATTAAAACAGTTCTATTCATGTTCTTATCTTTTAACATTTCGTATATGAAAACCAGTTCAAAGAGAGAGCAAGCCCTATGATTATCATGGTTTTTTTCCTCTTATTTATACCCTGCTTAAATCATATGTTATAAATAAATTCCTTTTAAGAAACAAAATCATTCTGTGAAAGCTAAGCTAATTTGGGGTCACCTGGAAGCCCCTGTTTGTCAAACTGATGATATAGATACTTTCTTTTTTCATTCAGCCAGGTATTCCTTTGACTAAAAAGGAAAATTCAAATATAAAGAAAGAAACATCATCATATCAAAAATTTTGGAATATTTCAAAGGAAAAAATGGAAAAATATATTAAAATTTAATTTCATTATGAAAAGTTAATGTTTCAAACAAGCATCTGAAAGTTATTTCAAACAATTGAAGGGGATAAGAAGAGCCTGAATCTACTTAAACTTCTGGGATTTAGAGAATTACTCATCTTCTGATTCAAGATAAAAGTTACTAGAAAGTGAGATCTTCGAAAGCCGGGGTTCTCTTTATATCCCTAAAGTTTGGTAAATTGCTCAGTGTATAGTAGGAGCATAATAAATGCTTGACTGATTAACAAGGAAATATTTCATGATTTGGGAATGAGGCAGCAAGGAATTCTAACAAAACTTCTGTCAGACTCTATGTTCCATGCCCCATCTTTGTTTCTCATTTTTACTAGGATTTGCTTCCTGTATCTAAAGAGTGATATCAAGAAATAATGGCTAGAGAACTGGAATTAAAGGCAGGAAGATCTGGGTTCAAATCACATCTCTTATACATACTGGCTATGTTACATTGGCATGACACGTATCTTCTTAATGCTCTTAGGCAACTTTCTAAGCATGAGTTGCAAAAATATCAACCTGCATTAGTAGAGGGAGTTTTACAACCTTGGAACCCCCTAACCCAAAGAATTCACAGATTCAGACTTCATTTCTTTGCTCAGATGGAAAGAATGAAAGGATACCCTCCCCTCAACCCACTGAATGCATTCCATGTGACAAAATTTTGGAAGGATATGGACCATGGTCGCATGGAATGGATTATGAACTGCATCAATGGTGGGAATACTCAGATTTCTGAGAAAAAAATATCCTTTGGTCAACTGACCTATGACTGATAACAGTCAAGTTAACCCCTTAAAAATGTGATACCTAAAATACTTAAGCTTCCTTAGAGCTCATAAATGAATGAATGAAAAATTGTTTAATAATCTCTTAGTATATACTATGGTAAGTATTAAAGATACAAATAGAAAAGTAAGACAGTGCTTGCTCTCAAATAGCTCACATCCTAATAAAGCATCCAACGGTAGAGTAGATGGCAATACATCTTCCTTAAGCCCATTTCCATGAATAAATCCATTTCTGATGCTGAAACTCTTGACAGTATAAAAGACTTTGGCAGCTAAAACTTAACTTTCTTCAGGGTCTTCTGACTGAGGGGGGCACAGTACCTGCAGGAACAAATGCCATCTTGCATTTCCATAAGGTGGCTCCCTTTATGATGTCTGTGGGGATTGGGCTGGAAGTAGAGCCAGTGATCTGAGGAACACTGCTATTTCTGAGTCTTGAATTATTTATCGGTTGTCAATTCATTCCTCTGTCATTAAAGATGGGGAGGAAAGTCATTGGAATATCAATATCAGCTACAGATTTGTCAATTGATTTGCTCTGGTCATAAAAAGTGTTTGTATACCAGGACTGATGTTGAGAAAGATTGAAGGCAAAAGGAAATTGGGACAGCAGAGGATGAGATAATGTTATGGAAACAATGAACATGAGCTTGGGCAGTCTTCAGGAGATACTGAAAGATGGAAAAGTCTGGCACACTATAGTACATGGGATGATACTGAACAATAAAAGTATTCTCTAATTTCTTAGCAGGACTTAGCACAAGCAACGCTATAAACGTGCTGATATTTCTCATCTGCATCCAGGCAAATAAATATTTCCTCAGTTTTGATGTTAGGACCTCAAACACACTCTCCTCCCTGCCTTTTAACTGTCAACCTAATGGTAAATGAACTGCTTTCAAATTTTCTCAATAAACTCATTCCAGATTCCTTAGTGCTACTTTATTACATCAGATCGACAAATATGTAGTAAGCATCTACTATGTAAATTTCTCTGTTCCAGGTTTTGTGACAAATACAAAGAAATATTATCACCCTTCCAAAGCAACTGACAATTTGCCTGAGGAAATAAGACAAACATAAGAGAAAATAATATCAATAAAAATTAACTAAATAATAATGAAATATTGAAATAGCTGAAAAAGTCACAATAAAATACTTGGCTAATTGTTAAATTTACACACACAGTGATCTCTCTCTTTCTCTCTCTGTCTGTCTCTCTCTCTCTCTCTCTCTCTCTCTCTCTATATATATATATATATATATATATATATATATGTTCATTTCAATTCAGCTAACATATATTAAGGATCTACTATGTGCAAATACTGTGATAGTGTCTGGGGATACAAAATAGTTCTTTCCCTGAGGGAGACTATACTTTAATAAAGAAATGAAGAATACACAAGAGTGAACAGAGAAAAAGGAATAAAAATGATTTCAAGAAGGAGAGAACAACAATAATGGAGGGTAGAGGGGAATCAAAAAATTAAATATGATATTTAAAGTAGTAGAACTATTCTTTGAAGAAAGCTCAGGATTCTATAAGGCTGAGATGAGAAGACCACTTGGATAAAAACTTGAAACTAAGAAATGTGTTTTCTCACACTTGGGCTTATATTCTTCTCCTTAGCTTAATTTGCCATTTTCTATCTCTCTTCTATCCATATCCCACTCATTTTATTAAAAAAAATACAGTTCAAGTCTCTGTTCCCTCATAAATTCTTCCCAGGTCTCTGATTACAGGAACCTTTGGACAATGACATTTATTGCTAGCACTATTCATGTATATGCCTGTGACATTTATTTTTCATTATTATTTTATTGAACTGCTATTTATTATATCCAATTTTTCACAGATTTTTGTCTTATTTATATTTGTATCAAGAAATAATTTGGTAGGACTCATCCTTCACCAATTTTCCCAAATAGTCTATATAGTATTCAAATTAACTGTTCTTTAAATGTTTGATAGAATTCACTGGTAAATCCATCTGGCCCTGGAGATTGTTTCCTAGGGAGTACATTGATGGGCTTGTTCAATTTCTTTTTTACTTAAATGGGGTTATTTAAGTATTAGACTTCCTCGTTAATCTGGGAAATTCACATTTTTTGAAATATTCATCCATCTCATTTAGATCATCGAATTTATGAGCATATACTTAGGCAAAGTAATTTCAAATTATTATTTTAATTTCCTCCTCAAAGGAACCACCCTTTATTTTTGATATTGGTAATTTGGTTTTCTTCTTTTTTTTTAATCAAATTGGCCAAAGTTTTATCAATTTTATTGTTTTTTTCATAAAATCAACTCAGTTTTATTGATTAGTTCAATAGTTTTCTTATTTTAATTTTATTAATCAGTTCTTTGGTTTTCAGTATTTCTAATTTGGTATTTACTTGATAATTTTCAATTTGTTCTTTTTCTCGCTTTTTCAGCTGCATGTTTAATTCATTGATCTCTACCTTCTCTATTTTATTCATGTAGGCATTCAAAGATAGAAAACTTCCTCTAAGAACTACTTCTGCCACATACCATAAGATTTGGTAGGTTGGCTCATTATTGTCATTCTCTTGAATGAAGTTGTTGCTTGTTTCTATGGTTTGTAATTTACCCCATTCATTCTTTAGGTTTAGATTATTTAATTTCCAGTTAATTTTTTGTTTATCTTTCCAAGGCCTTTTATTACATACAATTTTTATTGCATTGTCATCTGCAAAGGATGTATTGACTATTTCTACCTGTCTGCACTGGATTGTGAGGGATTTTTTTGCCCTAGTTCATGGACAATTTTTGCATATGTGACATGTACCACTGAGGAAAATACATATACCTTTCTATCTCCATTCAGTTTTCTCCAGAGTTCTATCATATCTACCTTATCCAGAGTTTTATTCACCTCCTTAACTTCTTTCTTATTTATTTTGAGGTTATATTTATCAAGTTCAGAGAGGAGGAGGTTGAGGTCCCTCACTAGTATATTTTTGCTATTTCTTCCTTTAACTCATTTAACTTCTCTTCGAAGAATTTGAATGCTTTACCACTTGGAGCATATATGTTTAGTAGTGATATTGCTTCATTGTCTATGGTGCCTTTTAGCAGGATATAGTTTCCTTCCTTATCTCTTTAGATTAGATCTATTTCTGTTTTGCTTTGTCTGAGATTAGGATTGCTACCTCTGCTTTTCTTATATCAGGTGAAGCACGGTATATTCTGCTCCAACCTTTTGCCTTTACCCAGTGTGTATCATTTGCTTTATACCTTTCCCTCTCTCTATGTATATCCCTTTTTTATATCATAATAAAATACAATTCTCAAGATCAACAACTATCATCTTCCCTTATGATGCAGTTTGCCCATATTGAATAACAAGTTGTTTTTTCCCCTGTTTACCTTTTTCTGCCTCTCTTGAGACTAGTGTTTGAAGATCAAATTCTCTACTGAGCTCTGACCTTTTCACCAAGAAGGTCTGGAAATCCCTTATTTCATTGAATATGCATCTCCTTGTCTGAAATATTATGCTCCATTTTGCTGAGTAATTGATCCTTGGTTATAGTCTCAGCTCCTTTACCTTACAGAATATCATATTCCAATCTCTCTGATTTCTTAACGTAGAAGTTGCAGGGTCCTGTGTGATCTGGACTGTAGCTCCTCGATATTTGAATTGTTTCTTTCTGCATGCCTGCAATATTTTCTCATTCACTTGATAGTTCTGGAATTTGGCACCAATATTCCATGGTAATTTTAGTATGGGATCCCTTTCTGGAGGTGAACAATGGATTCTTTTTATGACTATTTTGGATCTAGGACTTCTGGGCACTATTCCTTGATGATTTCTTGAAAGATTGTCCAGGCTCTTTTTTTCACCATGACTTTCTGGTAGACCAATAATTCTTGGATTTTCTCTCCTGAAATCTTTTTTTCCAGGTCAGTTGTTTTTCCAATTAGATATTTTGCATTTTATTCTATCTTTTCATTCTTTAGATTCTGTTTGACTGATTCTTGAGGTCTCATAGAATCATTAGCTTCTACTTTCCCAATTCTAATTTTTATCAAATTGTTTTCTTCAGTTAACTTTTGCATCTCCTTTTCCATCTGCCCAATTGTCCCTTTTAAGGAGTTGTTTTCTCCATTTAGGCTTTGTACTTCCTTTCCCATTAGTTCAATTTTTCTTTTAAAGTCTTCTGTGATTTCTTTTTTCATATTTTTAAAATCATTGGCTGGTTTTTCTTCTACTTCCCTAATTTGGTTTTTAAAATCCTTCTTAAACTCTTCCAAGAATGCTCATTGGGCTTGAGACCAGTTCATATTCACTTCTGAAGTTTCAGAGGAAGGACAGTCTCAGTACTGACTTTTTGGTATTTGTGTCTTGGTCCTTGTCCCATAGAAAGATTGTATGGTCTTATCTTTTCTGGTTTGCTTCTTGCTCATGATCATCACTCTTTTCCTGGCTTTTAAAGTGGATCTCTGTTTCTGGGGCACAGAGTGCTGTGTCCCACCATTCTTGTGCTTAGAACTTGAGGTTTTGTGTGTTGAGGCCTCTGTTTCTTCAGTGAGGAGCTAGAATGCTGTAGCTTACCTGGTGCTGAGCTGGCTGATGTGCCAAAGTAGAGGCCAAGTGAAGTCTTTCTGAGTTGCCCTGGAACTAGCTACATTAAGTGTGGGGGAGAGGTGGTCTGGTCACAGAAGATCTCCTCTCCTGAGCACAGGCAGGGTCAGTGGTTGGTGAACCCTGTTTGCACTAGTGTCTTCCCTATTCCCCAGGGTGCTGAGGCACGCCTGGGGTCCTGGTGTTGACTATTGCAGGATGAACCCCCTTGGGGCTTAGGATCACCTCCCTGTTCACTGAGGTGGGATTGTCATGAATAGCTCTGGCCCTGCACTGGTCCCCTTCAGTCACAGCAAGAGGGCCCCCTTTGTAATTTTCCTGGACTCACAGGCTAAGAAACTGTTTACCCTTTGGCTTATCTGACTGACCAGGATTTTTCCTGGGAAAACATTCTGAGTTTTTCAAAGTCAACAAGGAAAGGGAGAGAGCATTTACCAATCCCTCTGCCATCTTGGCTCCCAGAAGTTCAAGTAGGTGACTTATAGACATTTAATCTACGATCTGATAGTCTCAGGAGCCACTGCTGCAAGTTACCTGGGGTTTTATGCTTCTCTTTTGCTCACTTCCACTGGACTTCCATCATGGGCTGATATGTTTGAGATTCCAGTGTTACAGTTTCAGACTGTCTGGGGCTTCTTGCTTGACTTTGCTATGGTGGGGTCTGCACTGGTACAGCCTGTGCACTGTGCTCTGTGCACTCCTCCAGTCCATGCAACAGATCCTTCCTGTCAATATTCCAGCCTGTCCTGTGTTGGAAATCCACCACAGTCTGTCTCCCACTGGATTCTATCACTCCAAAATTTGTTTCGACTCTTTTTCTTAGAGGTATCTGAAGTAGTTTGTTCTAGAGCTTAGGTGAGTAGTTGCTCTCACTCCTCCACCTTGGCTCTGCCACCAAGGATCCCACTTCTAAAAAATGTTTGACCCTAATTTAATGGTGCAAATGCCATAGTTATTATGAAAAAGGCATAAAGAATGGTGAATATCATTATCTTTATAAGGAATACCACCCAAAAAAGGAACAAAGACCGGGTTTGATATTTTTACCACTTTTCGTATAAATTCAGTTTTTAAAAGATGTAAATATTGTTACTACTAAGAGTAGTACTTTAAATAAAAAAATAAATGATATTTTGAGAACTAATAAGTTAATCAGCATTTAATAAGTCGATACATTGACATTATTGAGACTCACATTGAAGTAAAATTTTCCTATGGAATAAAGTGCAGACTTTTTTTTTAAAGTTTAAACTATTAAGTTTAAACTCTTTTTTTTTTAAGTTTAAGCATATTGGTCAGTGAAATTTACAGAGAGGTAAACAAAATTTAGCATATTGCTCCCCTCCGCCTCTGTCCTATACTAGTCCAGATGTCAGTACTCATGCCTACACATGACATTTGAGAAAGAGCTCCCTAAATCCAGGTGACAAATCCTCCAAATACATTAATCTACTAACAGCCAGTTCAGCAACATGCTGGTTCCAGCTGGCCATGGGCCCACAGCTGAGTCTGTCTGGGAGAGCTCAGAGTTATGGCAGCTTCCAAGACTGCTTCTGCTTAGGCTGCTCTGAACTTGGCTCTGGTCTAAAATAGCATTATGTTTCCAATCATTAGTGCCTAGAGGAATTCATTCAATGTGGTTCACTTCAGACCTGAAATTCCTATATAGATATTCACACATCTTGATTTCTCTTGCTAACTGGAAATAATGACACACATGTCATCAGCCCTTATGAAAGTTGCCCTCATGATATTTGAAATGACCTGATGTCTATACAATTAAAATAATAGATTTCTCCCAAAATACATTGGGATTCAGTCTGTTATTTGTAAGGTCTCAGTATTGATGATATTGGTAAAGTGTGTTCATAAAAGTTTGGGCCTATTTGAGAACACACAGACCACAAAAATATCCTATAAGACTATATTGTGCTAGTGTGAGGAACACAGTCTAGCTTTTTGAATAATCATTTGATCTATTTCATTAACATGTTAAATTTGACATGCATATTTCTATAAATATAAATCTTTATTTTTTTCCAGTGGTATCCTTCCTCATAAGCATTCAAAAGCAATTGCAAAATATTGACAAAATATTTTGTCCTTAGCACTGTAAAGTTTCTTAGATAAATATGGCATTTGTAGATTGGGTGCTTATAATATAGGGCAGAACAATGCAATGCAATTGTAAATGTAAGATACATGTAGCCAGAAGACCTGGGTTCAAATTCCATCTCTGCACCTTAATACAAGTGAAAACTTGGGTAAATTACTTAACATTTTTAGTCTTCAACTTCTTCATCTATAAAATTAATCGAGTGTATTGACAGCCTGAAATTTATCATCCTATAAACATGGGCATAGTATAATATGTAAAAGCTAAGCAGTATAAGCCCTATTTCATCAGAGAACCAAAATGGGAGTTACATGAAGCAGGTAAACTAAAGGCAATTTAAGCAAAGGTGTTACTACTCCAGTGGGCAAAAAGGTGGCATTTAGCCAGAGGCACTTAAAGAAAAATACATGGATTTGCCTTTGTCCATGGATTATAAAATTGACCACAAAATTGTAATATCTTGGGGAGAACTCTCTTGTTAGAGGAGATAAGAACGGGCCCAGGTAAGCCTTTGGAGTTCAGAAAAGTTTTAGACAAGAAGAAACAGGGGAGATAAATGATGGTGTGCCTACATCCTGACCCAAGTTACCAAGGCATCTTGTATTCTATGGCTGTGTTGGCTTTCACCAGACAAGCCAGTTCAGATGTATTTCTGAGAGCTTTTCCGATGAGGCCATTATTTTGACACTCCAACCTATCACCCTCAAGAGTCATTGGAAAGATCTAGTCATAACATGTATGACATCAAATAAGGATAATTTAAAAATCATTGGGCTACCTGAAATTTATTACCACAAAATGAGACTAGATATCATGACTTTAAGAAGTCATGGAAGAAAATTGCTTTGTCACTTCCCAACTGACTTCTCTCCTATACTTCATGGTTGGACTCTTAAACTTACTGGAACCTCATTATCCAGCAGGATCAAATTCACCCTGAAATCTCATACTGCCTCAATATTCATTGCACCTAGGGCCTCTCTCTCCCTCCAAGTGGAAAAAAGTAGAGAGCAGGTGGTGAATATCTCCTCTCAAGTCCTCCATTTAAGGTGGATGCACAGGACAACTGTCTCATCATTGCTCACCCAGCATCACTCCTGATTTCATCATGTTCCTGTGCCAGGTTAAAAACCACAGCCCTCCACTTTTTAACTTTAAAAAAAAATATTGTCTCCCCTCATATACCCATTAGATTGGGAATTTCTTCAGGGCAGAGATTGGCTTTTGCCTATATTTAAACCCCCAGTGTTTAGTAGAGTGCCTGGCATATAGTAGACAATAAATGTTTACTGACTAAATTAGAATATTTATTTTGGATATTTGGGATACAGAAGCCTTGACTTTTATGTCTTTCCCTGATTGTAAGCATTGTTCTTCCTCATCCAAAAGGATGGGAGGAGATATCTGTTCACCAAGAAAGTAACCTTCTATGGTCTTATTTTTTTCCCCCTTTATGGGCATTTTCCCAAACAGTTACTTGACTTTTGGGTCCTTTGTCAAGATCAGGGTATACTCTGGGAATCTGTAAGATTTCAGTTCCTCCAAGGTGACACAATCAAGCATGTAAACTGGTCTGGGAGAAGAGAGAGATTTTTGTCCCCAGAATCTTAGCAGTTTCCTCTCCACAGTCACCTGGCCTCCAGTTCTGCCAAGCCAGCACTGGGGGGCTGGGATTCAGTCAAGCTGTTGGGGCAAGGAGCCATTCAGTGCAAGACAAAGACCAGCTCCCTCAGGGCCTCTACACAGGGCTGAGGTAATATTCAGCTCCTCAGTGTCCCCAGGGGTTTTACAATCCAACAATGGATACGACTGTTGTAGGGGCTGAGATGGGAACTGCTGCTGCCTGCCATGGCCTTTGTGGGCCGTTACTTGAGGCCAGAGCTACGGGAAAGCTCTTCTCCCTTCCCAGTCAGCTGAAAAAACCCTGTCACTGACATTTGGCGCCTGTGGGTTGAGGGATCTGTGAACCTGCTGCTACTAGGACTGGGGATTCAACAACTGGAAATTCCTCCTGCCCCCGAGGGCTGTTCACAAGAGGTGCTGAGCAGCCAAGGCTCAGCTGGGCTCTGCTCTGCACCAGTGCAATAGATGTTTCCCATGGGCCTTTCAGGTCACCCTGGGCTGGAAATCTCCTCCACTCTGTTGTTCTCCACTTTTGCTGCTCCAGAATTTGTTGAGAATCCCTCTCTACAGGCATTTTATGGGCTGTGTGGGGAGAGCCTGCCTTTGTGTGTCTTTCTACTCCACCATCTTGGCTCCACCCCCACTTACTGACTAAATTAGAAAAATCACCTAGTGATCACATCTTGAAAGAAGCTTCAAAAAGTGAAAACTCTTAGGAATGTTATGATCAAAATTCAAAGTTTCTAAATCTAGAAAAATTTATGCAATGAGTCAAAAAAAAATAGTCAAGTACTGATGAACCACAGTCAGAATTATAAAAGATTACCAGCTATCATAAAAGAGTAGAGTATATATAATGACATTCCAAAAGGCAAAAGTTATAGTTTTACAATCAAGAATAATTTACCCACACAATTCTGTATTCCTATAGTAAATTTAAAAAATTACTTTTAATGGAGGACTTCTAAGTATTTTACCTGAAAATACCTGAGCTTAATAGAAAATTTAAAATGCAAACATGAGGGTATAGAAAGACATAAATGTAAATATAAGCAGTAATTAAAAAAGACTTCTTAAAGATTACGTGTTTTTATTCTAATGGTGTATTTGGAATGGATTGGGGGGGGGGGCGTAGATCGAAGTTTCCCTTAGAACTGCCAGGTCAGCATGAGTCTGGAGGGAGTCAAATAAAAGGGAGGGTTCAGAATTGATTCTATTTATGCTTTGATGATCTTAAAAGGGAAGAGGAAATGGAAAAGGGAAAGGATACAGCAGGGAAGAAAAGAGGAGGAATTAAGCTAATGATTCAAAGGCAAAAGTAGACATCTGTACAAATGAGGTTGGGATAGTGGGAGAAGGCTTTGCTTGAATCTACTGCTGACTAACTGAGGATTAATCGCTTAACTTCTCTGGACCTCAGTTTCTCATGTAGATGATAAAGTCATTGACCTAGTCCACCTTTCAGATGCTTGCTATGTCTGAAATCTCAAGGTCTATATAATGCAAAATGAGGCACCAAAAAAGTCTACCATGTTTTTCATCAGAACTAATGTGTTTCAACGAGGAGTGCAATTTATCCAAATGTATTTATTGTTCCCATCCATTTTGGTCTATAACACGGACTTTTTATGGAAACTGAAAAATAGATAGCTTTGAATTTCTTTCACACTCCCAAAGCAAAAAGTCAGGATGACTATTTAAAATTAACTAGTTCATTTTAGACAGAAGAGTTCTGAAACAGCATAAAACTCTTCAGGTAGCAGCTGTTAGTGCGTTCGAAAAGTTGTCTAAAAAGGTACAAGTGTCTTTTGTTTCACGATGGTACTGGAAAGAGCTCTCATTAAAAAAAAAAAAAAAGACAATCTGGCCAGTACAAAGAAAGCATTATGGTTCTCCCCCAAATACTCATTGGTTCATGTAATTGGAAGTTTTATCCATATGTTGTAGAAGGGATTCTTATTCAAGGTCAGATTGGTCTGGATGAGTCATCTCTAAGTTCCCTTCAAACCCATAGACCTTAACTAATTTGCAATCACCTTAATAATTTTGTTTTGAGAATACATCTGAACTTGTTGGCATCAGTGCTAAGTAGGAACTGAGATAAACTACTCCCTCAGAGATTGAAGTCATGGGGCAAAGGAGATTATGACCCACAGGTATGTAGAGAGGAGTATTTGTGTGTCTGTTTTTGTTACAACTTCAAAATAAATATTAACTTGTAAACTCCAAAAAAATACATCAGTGCAAGAATGTTATCTCAAGGACACAAGGGTGGGCAAGACAGAAGGAAGGAAAGGCAAGTTGTGCATCCTTTGGGATGTGATCTGCCAGTCGCCTATAAGATGGGCTCTACAAGAAGGGGTGACCAGAAGAGTACTATGGAAATGAAGGATCATCAAGGTATTTATCATGATGATGATCATTAATGATGATAAATCATAGATGTGGAACATTCAAGAATGATTTTTGAATAAAATTTGTAGATTCAATTCTAGATCGAATCCTGGAAGGAAGATATGGCTTGCTAAATATTAATAGGACTTGTACAGGCTATGTGAAATACATATTAAAACCCATGTTTATGCTGCATTGTCTCTCCTATTTGAGATGAATATAAGTGCCCAGAATGAACATTATATATTTCAAAATTTCATCCATACATTTTAAGAAGAGATTGTTATTTTACTACCTGTGTTACTCATAACTAAAATACTTTCCAAAGTAAAGCAATGGTCATTCAAATTTTCCATATTTTTAAGCACATGTAGTTCTTTTCTTTTTTCTAAGCTATTGACTCTTTTTTTTCATGGTTCTCTTACATCACTCTCATTTCTTTTCCCAGTTTTCCTCTACCTCTCTTATATGACTTTAAACTCCTTTCTGAGTTCTTCCATGAGTTCTTTCTGGGCTTAAAACCACTTCATGTTTTTCTTGGAGGTTTTGCCCAGAGGTGTTTTAACAGTTGCCCTCTTCTGATTTTGTGTCTTGATCCTCCCTGTTACCGTAATCACTTTGAAGGGTCAGATTTTTTTTGCTATTGTTGTTTGATCGAGTTTTCTGCCCTTTTTCCTTCCTTTTAAATTTGAGTTTAGCTCCCAGGATAGGAGGGGCACTGTCTCAGGCTTCTTGTGCCAGGGGCTGCAGGCCCTAGTCATTTACCTGGTGCTGCACTGATGTTTTCCTGAGGCCTACAGGGGACCCTCCTGTCTGGTGCTCTGCTGAGGGGGTAGGATGGGGATAGCTGGCACAGCTGGAGGCTGTAGGGATCTGGCAGTTTACTTGATGCTGAGCCAGTGTCTTAGTGGTGGCATCTGGCATGTGCTGAGGCTGGCGGAGGGTTTCTGCATTTTCCTGGAACTACACTGAAGCACCAGCACTGGAAGCTGCCCGTTTGCTTGGGCACTCACAGTGTTGGCATCTATCTGTTTGCCTGAAGTTATGCTGAAGCATGTGGAGGTCTGGCCACTGGTGGGATGTCTGTTTGTCCAGGGCTAGGCTGAAGCAAATGAAGGTATTTGGAGCTGGAGTCTGTCCATTCCCTGGCTATGCTGTGGCACATAGCGGGGTCCTGGTGCTGGTGTTTGCCAGCTCCACTACATGGGGCTCAGGATCACCCACCAGTTTGCTGAATTGGGGCTTGCTTCTGGCTTGTTGGGACACTTCTTGTCCTGCACTGGGCTCGCTTTTTAGTCTAGTGAGACAGATCTTTTTGCCAATCTTTCAATTTTCTTGAGCGAAAAAACTCCTTCACTGTGTATTTTTGCTGGTTCTGCTGTTCCAGAATTTGTTTGGAGGTGAATATGAGAGTTACACTAATTTACTGCTTACTCTGCTATACTGGCCCCCAGAAGGCTAATGCATTTTTTTCAAAAGCATTTATTGTGCATCTACTACATTCCTGCCTCTGTGCTGATTTACAAATATTACATCATTTGATCCACTCAAAAAATCTGGGAGGTAGGTCCTATTATCATCCCCAATTTAAGAGTAACTAAGTAGACAGAGTTAAATGACTTGCACACCTTCACAGAGCCAGAAATCTCTGGGGCCACATTTAAACTCAGGTCTTATTAACTCCAGATTCATTTCTCTATCCATTTAATCACTGAGTAGTCTCTTGTCATGAGCATTTCCATTTGATATTACCATCTATGTACTGCTCTGTATGTATCTTGAATTATCTACTTTTTTACATTTTTTCTCCCCCATTAGAATTTGAGGGTAAAGACTTTTGTGGTGGAACTTTGTACGTTGGGAGTTTCCATATAGCAATGAAATTTCAGATGGGAGTTAGACATACATAAAAAAAGCAATCAAAATACTCCCATGAGGAGCTTATCCTTTACATTGATGCTGCCTTACATCTCCCATTGCTAATTGTATATCCTTATAATAAAGTTGGTTGCATTTGTGATTGTATTTCTCTGATCTTATTGTATGACAAAACACATAGTTATGGACAAAACATATTCAAATAAGTGTCTGAGGGTTTAGCAGGGGTGGAGAACCTGTGGCTCAAGGCCACATGTGGTCTTCTAAGTCCTCAGATGAAGCCCTTTCACAGAATCTAAACTTCACAGGACAAATCCCCACAAAAGGATTTTTGTAGTCTAGATCCAAGATTCCTCACCCTGGTAGGTAAAACACAGATTTGGTCAGCATTAGCTCTTCAGAGTTGTTAAACTGTTTGTTATTCAGATTAGACATCTTCATGAAGTACCAGGACTCGGTGTTACCGGGTAATGCAACAGTAAGTAGCAGCTTGTAAAGCATCTTTGCTAAGTACACTTTCCTGTAATTTCAACTAGAGACCTGGGACTCAGATACATACACATGAGAATACACACACACACACACACACACATTTCTTACAGTTTTATTAAACACATCTCTTTTGCTTAATTCCATTTTACCTTGCTAAAAATAAAGAAATGAGAAACAGGAGACATTAATATTGTGCTTCTCCTTTGTTATTTTTCTCAGAAGAATGGTTCCTAAGTCTGAATTAGATTCGCAGACGAAACAATCCGTCCTTAGTAAAAATATATTAGCATGTCATATTTTTCCAAAACATTGGAATAAGGGAATAATTCTTTGCTAGTTTCCCAAATGCCTTTGCATTGTGAATGCTTACCATCTTACTGTCTATTTTAAATTCTCTTAATAAATAATAAAAAATGAGATCACATGGATGGACTTAATCTGATTATCCCACCAAATAGTGGGAAAGCAAAAACATATGAATGATTTAGATTATGACGATGATGATGATGATGATGATGAAGTAACTAACATTAAAATAGTAGTTTAATATTCGCAAAGCAGCGCACACACACACATATACATACATACAAAATCTTACTTAATCTTCACAAAAACCACTATCCCAATTTTATACTACCAACAACAGCCATTGTTGAACTACTGTCACCAGTAGATCATTTAGGCAAAGATTCTATGGAATGACATTGCTGCCCTGCCCTGCTTCCAGCTCAGTCCCCAGACTCACTATTCAGGAGAACGATCCCTATAGAGAAGGACCACCCTGAGGACAAGAAGCCAACCTAGATGAAACAAGGCACTCAGAGGGAGAGACAGGATTTAGCACATATTTGGAAAGTTGGGCTACCAAACCCCACCCTTACTACCATCTTATCACTCACCCTGATGGGCATAGTGAGCCATCAGTGAGCCCAAGAGTCCTAGGAACAGCAGGTTACAGCTACTGAACGCTGAGAAAAGCAAGTCTTTCCACGAAAGTCCATGGCATTGTCAAATGGTTTAATATCAGCAATGGATATACTTTTATCAATGGTAATAATATTAAAGAAGATTTGTTATCATTTGCTTTGCTGTTGAACTCTAGAGATCATGGGTGCCTTCCTATCTAACTTGCACCGAAACATTCTTCGTGTGCTGTCTCTTCTTAGATGTAAGTTTTCTGAGAGCCAGATTTGTCTAGCTTTTCTATTTGTATTACCAAGGCTTTGCACATAGTATGTGCTTGATGAACGAATTTTCCTTCAGTCATCCATACAGATGAGGAAAATAAGACTGAGAGAATCTGTGATATGTACAGAAGCGCATTAATAAATGTTTATGATGGGGTTCTACCTCAGCTTTTCCTGATTCCCAAGTTTAGCAATGTATCCAGGACACTCCTTAGCTATCTCTTTCTGGCTGTCAAGAAGCAAGGCTCTGTATGCATGCATACATGGTCAGTTTCTGGGTGGATACTCTGGGACCTTGAACTCAACGATACAGAATTCACTCCCTTCTCTGTGTTCCTCACGCAGTTTTATTTCTACCTCACAAGCAATAACACTATTCAAGAGAGAACTTTCTCAAACAAACATGCTCCCCCTCTTTGGTTTTAAATCCCTTTGGATGGTGCCATCTCTAAGGCAGCTCAAGAGACACCCTGAAGTATTAGCAGGCTCAAGCCATACCTTAACAAGTATCTGGATGAATCCTGTAGCTTTTGCAGATATGAAGTACCAGAAAGTCAAGGTACAGGCTGTACTGGATTCTTGCCACTGAGAGCTCTTCAGATGGGCTTTCTCACCTCTCAAGCCTACTGGAGTAGCCTCCAGATACAAGAAGTGCCCTAAGAACAAGAAGGAAAGTCAGTTATAATGATAAAATGGGGGCAACTATTTGGAACTTTTATTCTTCTTCATTAGTTAGTGCTTTTAATTAAATTCCATATGCTCAGAACTGCCAAAGGCATTTCCCTTTAAAACCAAAAGGAAGTCTAATAGCAGAGGCTCCAACTCATTTACCAAACAATTTCCAACAGTCTATGCTTGAGAAATGTAGTTTGCTATACTCACTGGGAGCATTAATTGATCAGAGGAGGATATTTACGTGACCAATTCATCCAGGCAGCTCTAGGACAATTTTATCAGCTCGGAACATCTCTATGAGCTTTCTCCATCCAGAGAGGATCTAAATTTATGGAAGTAGTTCAAGCCAACTCTTCCCTATTTATAAAATTGCCCCATTGTAACGCATGGCTGCTCACTAGGTGCTCCAAGTTCATGAAAGGGAAAACACAGCCTTTGTGAAACAGATGTGGTATACTTCTTCTCCATGATTAAATGCAATCAAATCACTATGTGAGATATAAACAATGAAATCGAGCCAGCTTTCACATTTCATCATGTGTTGACTGTGCAAATAAGAGAGCTGGCATTCTCATATCCATAATTGCAACATAAGTAACACATGGTCACCCAAACTGCGATAAGCGAATTGCTTCAGCTTTGCATTTGCATCCAAGATGGGAATCTGGGACTGTGTGACTCTTTGTAAGTCTTTTTAAAAGATTTCTCTGGCTCAAGTACAGGGTTGAATCGGGATTTACCAGAAGGGATTAGCCAGTTAGGCTCCCTCCATGTTCAAATTCAACAAACATTTATTAACTGCCTACTAAATGTCAGAGACAAAGAATAGAGGGAAATGAATGAAGCCCTTACTCTCAAGGAGTTTAAATTCTACCTTTAATATAGGGCTGGATACTTTTAACATGTGGACACTTGATTTACTTAAAGGTCAATTGCCTGCTTCCTTTCCTCAAGTTTCCCCCTTGAGTCAAATTCTATGAGCACCATAGGGTAAGATGGTGACAAACAGGCACCCCTAGAGGGGATTTAGTCTAACTCCTCGCTTTGATAGATGAAACTGATAGCCAACAAAGAATCTGTCCTGGGTCTCAGGTGGTAAGTGACTGAGCTGGAATTTAGACTCAGATCCTCCGACTCCAAAGGTAGCCCTCTCTCTTCCCAGTTACCCAAGGAGTCCTCTCTCCCTGACTCAGTAAGAAATGATCTTCTACAACAACAACGACTTCCTCCTGCACTGCAGTTCTGCCTCATACCCTTGACAAGCATAATTTATATGTATACAGGACTTGTAAATTACCAACATACTTTCACATATTCATAATCTCATTTGATCCTTACCATGAGGCTAATAGACCTGGTCAAACCATCTATGGTTTATAGATGGAGAGACAGAGTTAGATCTGAGAAGTTAATAAATTTCTTTTATGTTATGTTTTCTTTATGAGTGGTAGAGTCGCTCCTTGGCCCAGCTTCTCACAACCTATATGACTTTGGGCAAGTTGCAATGTATCTGAACCTCAGTTTCCTCATATGTCAAATGGAGGTTTGGACTAGATGACCTCAGTATTCCTTTCTAGCTCTGAATCTATGCTTCTATGAATCTATCAGCTGAAATTTGAATGCATTTCTTCTTTTATCCCAATGCTTCTTTTCATTCCACAGTGCTCATCTTTAGTAGTATTTCCAAATAAAAATCTCCTAGCTCACATTATACCATCTGAAAGTCAATTTGCAGAGCCTTCTATTTCTCTCCTCTAAAGGCATTATAGTCATTGCAATTAATATTAGATTTTGATTACTTGCTAAACATTGCCTTTCTGTGCAACAGCGCTATAATTACCTCTCTAGAGCTCTCCAGCTCCCTCTCAGGGAAGGCAATGTAATGATCATGGTGAATGTGAGGAGGTCTCCAGTAATGAGCTGATGACTTACCAGTCTCATTTCCAAGTGTGTGGTCTCTGGGAGGGCTCAGAAGCAGAGGCAAGCCAACTCCCAGAATCCAGTTAAAATTGTCAGCCAGGGAATTTTGCCAACCACAGCTGCCATTTTCGAAGGTGCAGGAGGTTCCACATTCATTCTCATCAGTATTATCCCCACAGTCATCTACAAAATCACAGCTCTGTTCGGGTTGGAAACACTTGCCATTCTGACATTCTCTATAGCCATATGGGCAGGAATCTGAAAAGAGAAGAAGGAGGGGGGCACTGATGATTCACACATCTATCACACAGCAAGGATTTTAGACAATTAGAGCTAATATAATTATCTCTATAAAAAGAAAGGGGTGGTTTAAAGCATTTTAAGTAAATATCTTCAAAGTACTTGAAGCTTCATTCTATTACCATTTTATTAATTTTGTATAAAATATAAATATAACCTACACTATCAACTTTTTTTTCCCTTATAAAATCTTCAAGGAAAAATTCCATCTATGCATTTTTTCCAAGCATAACAATGCTTTGCAATCTGCCTTAATTACTGGTATTTCCCTTTTGTGTACTATGGAATTTACAGTATTAAAATTAGTTGTAGCAGTTTCAGGACAAGAAGAAATACTTTTAAGGTTTTATTTACAGAGCTTGGCTTTCTCAAAGAGGTATTGTACAAAAAGATCAGTCAGAATGGTACTATTGCTTTCTCTGTGCATTATTTCTGGTAGAGTTGTTGAAAACCAAGAAAATACCTGGATTATTTTATGTTATACACTTTTGAGTTTTAAATTGATTCCATCAATTCCCACTTGTTCTGCTTGGGAAAGGAAGAATTGTAAATTGTAATTATAAAAGGAAGAATGAAGACCAAGAGCTGGATGTTGCAAAGAGACAAATAATTAAATAAAGGGGGGGGAAATACCTCCTCACAATTAGATCCATTTCAAACTGGAACAGACTACCAGTTTGAAGGTAGTATCCCCTTAGTAGTGGCATAAAGGTGGAAGTGGATTGAATAAATCAAATTACATCACCTTCCCTTCAATAAATGATAAAATGATGTGGCCTATAAACATAAATAGCTAAAAACAGGTATCAGTCACAAATTTCATAATAAATTCAAAAATGTCATTGATCAACTAGGAAATAGTAACAGTCTGTGAGATTCCTATCAATTAATCAATCAATAGCCATTTACTGTAAACTATGTGCCAGGTTCTGTGCTAAGCACTGGGAATATAAAAAGAGGCAAAAGACAGTTTTTAAAGAGCTCACAATCTAATGGGGAAGACAACACAAACATATTCAAGCAAGATAAGTACAGGATAAACAGGAAATAATTAGCAGAGGGAAAGCACCAGAATTCAGAGGGTTCAGGAAAGGTTTCCTATGAAAGATGAGATTTTATTTGGAATTTAAAGGAAGCCGGAGAAGTATCAATTTAAACCAGAAAAGCCAGCAGCAGAGAGGAAGGAATCAGGAAACCAGTTTAAAACCTGAGATTATGAGAGATTAAAAAACAAAGTGAAGAAAATACTGCAGCTGAACAAGTGAGATAAACCAGTGAAATGACTAAATTAGGGGTGGAGGAAAGGATTACAGCACCTAGCCATAGTTTTGGTGCCCCACTCTTGCTGGAGGAAGATCTCATGAAACTTGAAAGTCCTGAAGATTTTCTAGCTCCCAAAAGACCAGCCTGGCAGTGTCTTCAGATGAGCTTATGACAATATCTTTATCAGAAATCACAGGAGCCAAAGACACAGATTGATGTCTTTTTAGAACCCAGTAGAAAGCTATAAAGATCACCTTATAGGTGCAAGTAAGTGATCTTTCAGGAACTACGAATTACCCCTTTGCCACTCTATAAATTTGTGTACAGTTTCCCCGAAGTGATGTATGTAGTAGTAGAAAGACCATCCCAGATTTTTGGGGTGAAATCACAAACCTCTCCAGTATCATTTGCCAAGAAGATCCCATGGACAGTACTGGTGTGCTATGGTCCATGGGGTCACAAAGACTTGGATACAATTGAATGACAAAAACAACATATATCAATCATACTACTGTAGTTAAAATATAGTAAATTTAGGAAAATGGTCTGACTGACAAACTGATGATCAACCTAAAATCAAAGAAGGAACAATGTCAGTTAGGGATTATGAGCTTTGTGACATTAGCAAGAAACCCCCCAACCCCTTAGGAATAACCCTAGCAGCCAGAGGTGGAAAAGGTCCCTTAATCTCTCAGTCCATGACCTGCCAGTATGAATAGGGATTGCGAGAATAAATCTACAACCTATGCTAGCCACACTATTCAGCCACTTCAGAACTCTTAAGTGATTTTCAAAAGAAGAAAGGTTGGATGATCACTTGTTGGACACAATATAGAGGTAATTCTTGCTTGTATGTGAGTTGAAATAGACATTCCTTGAAGCTTCTCTCAATGCTAAGATTGAGACAAAATCTGCTCCCTGTAATAACATTCTGTTCCAATGAATGACTGACTCAAAGCTAAAACTGATGTTTCTTAACCAAACATCGGGGCATAAAGTTGCTAGAAGAGAAGAGGGAAAATATGATTTGTCTTAATATATTTCAGAAAAAAAACCAGGAAAAAGTGAGTCACATTTCTTCAATCTGTTTTTATCAAGCTCTTACTGAAAAAGGTACTTATTTTCAAATGATATCAATTCATTTCTTTAAAGTAACAAGTTTAAAAGAGTACTTTTAATTTGCTACCTTAGAACTTTATTGTTTTTTGTGCAGCTGTTTTTAAGTTTTACTTAAAATGTTTTGTTACAAAAGAGTTGTTGCCCCTTTAGGGGGATTATTTTCTGAGGATCTTTGGAAAAAGGAGGTTGTAGCTGTAGACTGCCAGGGGCAACCTCCTATAGGAAGAAGAGGGCACTATGTTTGTTATAATGGATGACCTTCTATAACACCTCTCAGCTTTATCTATATGAAAGACATGCCGAGGACTTAAAATGATAAGGGACATAGCAGGACAAGCTATAACCTTTCCTTAACTTAATTAATTCAAATAGTATAAAAAAGAATAAACCACTAGTAGATGTGATCAAGAAAATCTGCTAGCAGCTTTAAGAAGATGTTGGAGCTTTTGATATGAAACTGTCTTAAAGGCCTGGAGTTAAAACTGCAGAGGTATTTACAGTCTTAGGAGAATTCTGATATCAATACAAGGACATAGAATGAGTTAGGAAGAAATACTGTTTAAAAAAATTTGGTGGTGAGATTAAGGCATGAAAGTTTGATTTAGCTAAAGTTATGGGAGATAGAAAGGAGAGCGTGGATTTGATTGCTATATCTTTAAATATAAATTTTCAGTAGTACTGGATTTAGTTATTTAATAGTCATATTTTTTAATTTACCAAAATGTTATTTTTATATCATCTCCAAACAAGACCACCCATTGTATAAGGTTGCTTGGGCCACAGAAAATGCAGCCAAGTTTGTCTCCAGCTCAACTACTTTGTGGAGTTTATCAAGATCGAATTTGGAGACACAGATAAATTTCTTACAGCTCGAATCTGCAAACATTGAAATATCAAATGTCAAACTAGCCAAACTTATGAAACATTTACCTTTGTATGTTAGAAACTAATAATTTTAAAAGAAAGTGAAAATATTTACCTTTTTTTCTTTACATAATATGGGACTGTATTTTCTACTCTGTGGATACTCCCTGAGAGTTTGTAATGAAAATATATATAAGATAGAATATGCTCCACTGTCTTTATACTACATTCTCTCCACACTCCAAAAATACGCACAAATACAAGAATACACATACACACACACCTGCCCAAATCACCTGTGATGGCATCTCCATGTGAAACTCACATGCATACTAAGTGGAAGAGTTGGCATTTGAACCTGTGTCTCCAAGTCTGGCCCTCTATCTCTAAGTCACCTGACTCTTTCCCAATCACTATTGTTATTTGGGCATTTTTCAATCATGTCTGATTCTCCATGACCCCATTTGGGGTTTTCTTGGCAAAGATACTGGAGTGCTTTGCCATTTCCTTTTCCAGTTCATTTTAGAGATGAGGACACTGAGGTAAAATGTGGTTAAATAATTTGCCCAAGCTCACACAGCTAGTAAGCATTAGAGACCAGATTTGAACTCAGGAAAATGAGTCTTCCTGATTCAGGACCAGCACTCTATCCAGTGTGCCACCTAGCTGCCCCTTCCCAAGCATGTATAGATTCAAATGTAGATATTAAAATATAACAAAAGGGATTTGGACATGGTTTCTATTTAATTATTTTTAATAGAAAATAGTTGACTAGAAGAAGTTAATAAAATCTTAGAGTTGAAAATGGCCTTAGAGAATTCTGACACAAATCCTTTTAGGCATCTATAACATTCTGTAGATGCGATCATTTAGCTTCTGCTTAAACACTTCTACTGAAGTGAGACAGTCAGCTGACTACTTAGTGAAACAACCCTGCAGTCTTCCTCCCCGTAACTTCTAACTAGTTCTGCCCATTCCTAATTCTTCAACTGACATTCTTACAGTTGGTCTTCCCAAATCTTTATCTCTTATCCCAAATCTCTGTGAAATGCAGATGTGCATTTTACATATGTATTCACTGAACGTCTCTATCTGAATGTCTTACTAAAACCTCAGACTTAACATGCCAGACGCTTAATATTGTTCCCCAAAATCCTGTGTCTGCTTCTGAATTCCTTATCTTTTAAGTAACAACAGCATTATTCCCAAGAATAGCTCAAATCCTTATTGCAATCTTTGACTACCCCTTGCATCTGAAATACATTAATTTCAATATCTGAAAGATATTAATTGCAATATCGATTCTACTTCAGTAATACATTTTGCATCTCTTTTCTTTTTTCTATTCTCAAAACATTAACTGTAATTTAATGCCCTTATTACTACCCATGTAGAGGCGATGCAGAGGAGGGTGTGGAACTCAGGTTTCATCTCATCATTTAAATAGATTTAAGGATTAAATTGTGCTTTCTTCGCCAAAAATAGACTGCTCAGAATACCCAGCCCTACATAACTTGTATACTATCTTCAAGAATAGTCAGAAGATATCAGATATGGTGAATAAAAAATAATTCCCTAAATAAAGGGAAGTCATTTTAAACATAAACAGCAAACAATTTCCTATAAATAAGTTTAGAGTCAGTGACCTATTTGCTATCAGTTGGTAGGAACAAATGCCAAAGGCAATATCAAGTTAGAAAAGGTAAAAGTGAAAAGATTCTACTTGTTATAGTTGCTCTTAAAAGACCTACTACAATAAGTTATTAACTCTGAAAAATGGGAAATGGTCAAAAATCAAGACAGTGGCTCTCCCATCAGTTTTTGGAGATATTTACAAAATAATTACTAGTCTCCACAGTGAAGACGTCTAAGAAATAACACAACTGACTCAATGTTATTCACTTTGATAGAAAAAACATGATAGCCAAAGCTAATATTAGTTTAGAATATGAGCTTATTTGTAAGCATTCAGTGGAGGCATTGTCTCCAATGGTACAGATGGATAGACTGTTGATTCAGATGGAGTTTGCAGTCAGCCAGTACCCCTAGGAATCTCTCATGCAAAGTAATAGCGAAGCCAAATTTCTGTCAACCAATTGTACTACTGTTATTAACACCAAACAACAAACTTCAATTAATCTTCATCAAATACTTCAAACCACTGTTCCATTTGTTGTAAAAAAAAAAATTTAAAATAATAATTCTGTAAACCAATATTTTCTGATGAGATTTGTTTCACCCACACTGTAGGCACTGAGGATGGGGAAAGAGGTTTTATCTCTTTATCCAGTCATTGGGTGGGGGAATGGGCACGAGTTGAGGTAGATATGTAACTATAGAGACCTAAAGTATATATGTCTCTCCCAGAAGGTACAGATCTACCAATTAACACTTTTTTGGGAAAGAGAAAGGAAGGAAAAAGAAAGGGGCAAAAAGGAGAAAGGGAACCTTATCTTGTCTTAATTAATGTTCTGGACACAACTAGCGATTTAACTCTTGAGATACAATTCTTGTAGCTACAGTCTCTAAATAAGGATGTGTTGATTTATTTTCCATGTGAATGTAACTGACCCACGTAGGGAGTCTTGAAAGGTAAAAAATTACACCTATGGATATTATTGGCTTAAGGAACTTCCAAATGAGAAAATTTCCTCCACCAAAGCAAGGAGGCACCTTTTCTGCAACTTATATTTAAAGAGCTGCCCAGGTCACTGAGAGGTTATAACTCTAACTAGCCCAGAGTACACAGACAATAAGTGTCTGATATAGGAACTAAAGTCAAGTTTTCCTGATTCCAAGACTAGCCTACATATACTGCCAAACAGCATCTCTAGAACAGTTGCTCTTAACAGGATATCTGTTAACTTATGTTTTAAAATAATCTTTTGATACTTGTATCGCAACATAATTGCTTTCCTTTGTAATTCTCTGTATTTTATTTTGTGCCTTGAGGGAGCCCTTTAGATTCACCAGACTTCCAAAGGGGTCTATGACTCACAGTAAAAGATCAAGAACATTGTAACAGCAAGCACCCTAACATACACAGGGGGGACCTGCTATCACAGGTTCTTTGATCTGCTTTTTTGAAGAAAAAAAAAAAGGGTCAACAATCACTTTAATCAAGCACACGTATCATTCACTTAGTTTGGGGGAAAACATCACCCTGAACGTCATAGAAAATGCAGAGAAATCTAAATCAACAGACAGCACTTTCAAACTATCTGACAGTAAGCAATAAATACATCACAAATCAACAGACAGATGCAATTGCCTGACCATACGTACTCAGTTACCAGAGAGGGAAGCACCAACATCTGGGTTTTTAAAGCCTGGGGGCTGCTTAGCACAAATAGAACAGCAAAAGATCCTACTTTGTCATTATAAACACCTGCTCTTGAGTAGCCAACTTCTTTAAAACAGAGTGTTAACTAAGGATTTAAAAAATGTTTCATGTTAATATTAATATTTAATTTAATATTAAATAAACTACCTTGTCTGACATGACATGGGGGCATGTCCCTGTGAGTCTTGCTATAGGGGTGAGAGTTAATGGATTGGCTGAACTCAGGAGTTCTGAGATGAAGGAGGACTATTGCTGATCTGGTATCCACATTAAGTACTACATCAGTATCACTATGAAGAGCCCTTAAGAATAGGGTGTCACAAGATTTCTTAAGACTGGATTAAATGCCCCAGTTTCAAAATAGACCAAGTCAAAGTTTATATAATTATCACTGAGACTGGATCTGAGCATGGTTCATAGCCATGACTGTGTGTGTGTGTGTGTGTGTGTGTGTGTATGAGACAGATAGACAGACAGTATTAGGTCAAACTATTCTGAAGTCCTATTTTTTATTTTGTTTTGATCAGGGTGAGGTGTTATTAGTATGAGAAATCACTTCTTCAACACAGACTGTAACAAAACTTTTTTTGTGGAGGGTAGATTATAGGGAATTTGATGACACCTTTAGAAGGTTTTAACCTTTAGAGGTTAAATAATTTCCCCATAATCATACAGCTATTTATGTATCAGAGGTAGGGTTGGGATTCAGGCATCCTTGACTCCAAGAACAGAACCTATTCACTTCGCCACATTGTCTCTAGGTTAAGGCATGCTTAAATGCTGAAGCATGTTCAAGCCACCATGGCTTATTTTCTCACGTGTCTAGAGTAGCAAAGTTATAATAGTTAAGGTTTGAGAAATCCTTTTATGCTGACCTAACCCTAACTCCAATTCTGTACTGGAAAATCTCTCTGAATAAGAGGAATTCAAGTGTGGAATCCCAAGTTACCTGCAAAGAAAAATAGCCTTTAATGGATCTGACTTGAAAAGAATTGTTGAAGCATATATATATTGAACAATATTATATTTCCTGAGTTTCTAACGTGTCTTGTTTCAAGATGGAATGGAAAGAAGGACATTCATTACATAGCTTAACTTTCAGAATTCTAAAACCTAGCAATGTGTAAGATACAATGAGGGAAGTTCAGCGAGTACCTTTGGATTTTAAGAAATTTGTAATTTAAACAGTTTCTTGGTGGTTCGAGTTCATGAAGACCTAAGGGGTAGTGGATCAATTCTGGGCAGGCAAGACACTGTAGTTGATTATCTTCAACTCATTTTACTGTTTACTTTGTGAACTGATCTCATGCACTGTAATGAAACCCAAGGAATTTCAAGTGGTTTTTATATTGACAACATGCCAAATAAAGAATTACATAGAAGGATAATGAGTGCTTTAATACCTGTAAACTCTATTAAGCTAGAAATTACAAAGCACTTCAGGTGATCTGTAACCTAACACTAAACTAAGAAAAAAATTATTTTCTTACCTTCAAAATATTGCAAGTAAATCTGGATTGACAATTTGAAATTTCAAGAGCTCATTTGATGTGCCAATTACTTATTGAACACTTAGTCCTTACAAAGCACTGGTATTGGCATTTCCAGGGATAAAAAAATAAGAAATAGTCAATCTGTGAAAGTAAGAGCAAATTCCACAAACCCAGAGGAAGTTAGAAAAACGATGCTAAAACAGCTGAAGATAGTGGTCAAGGAAAACTAGAAAAGAGCTAAGTCTTGTACTAGACCTTGAAAGTTGGACATAGATGTACAAAAGGTAAAGGGAGGTACTTTATTTGGTATATACACTTTGTTTTGAATGAAGTACATATTCATCTGTGAAATCATCTCTATCCTTGAATAAAAATGAAATTAACACAAATGTTAAAAAAATAGAAAGGAAAATCTAAATGAAAACTAAATTACTCTGTTGAGAAACAAATCAACATACTGATCTATATAATGCATATAAACATGTAAATCTAGTGACTAGTTTTAGAAGATTGTAGTATTTAAGCAGAAGAATTTGCATTAATATGTTGAATCTTAACATTTATTTTAACAAGTATGAAAGGGGTATTTATTTGGATGCTTTCATTTATTTCTGATGAATTTACCTTCACCTGGTCCTTATTTGTTGGGGGGAAGTAATTCAATGGGCTTATTCTGAATCTAAACATTTTAATCCTATCTAAACATCTTAATCTAAACATTTAATCATATCAGAAGAAAAGAAGGAAATAAAGGTCCTCTATGGATTTAAATGAGCTATTAGTGTACTTTTCTATGCTTGAGATATTCTGTCCCACAGAAATATATTTCCAGTTTAACTACTTTGACATTCTGCTTTACTTTAGTCAATTAATATAAGGCAGGTAATAGGTTGTTCTCAAGAAAGGTAATTATTTTATCCCAAAAGTAATTACAGCAATCCCACTCAAGCATCAGTCCTGTAGAAACTACCTATTAGTAACAGTTAGCAGTTACTTTATTGTCCTAATGTTAGCCACACTTGATTATCTGTCCCATCTTATATCCATTTTATATACTGTACTCTCCTAATTTGAGTTCTTTTGGGTATTTCAACAAATAAGTCAGTGGAGGAATACCAGAATGGTTCTTGGGAACAACTACTTGGCATAGTGAAGAGGCTTTGGATTTGGAATCAGAAAGATCTGACATGGAACCCTATCTCAGGGTTATAATTTTACGACATTGAATAATTGACCAATCAGCTAGTATAATTTTTCTAATCTATGAACATGAAGATAATAGTAGCTCCTTCCTTACAGGGCTGTTACAAGGGTCCAATGAGATAACATCTACAAAGCACATGACTAACCTTAAAGGACTATATGAATGTCAGTTATTCCTGACATCATTATCTTGTCTTCCCCTAACAAAATAGGTGGCTTCCAGTCCGGCATGATATCCTTCCTCTTCCACACAAGATGAGAGTTCAGTACCAAAGATAATGACAGTCTTAGATATACTATCCCAACCCAACTCTCCCAGGGGAGACAACCTATTCAACATATGTATGAATTGCTCTGGGGCAAGGACAGCCTGGTTGAAGATTGGGGATGACTACCTCACATTGGGTCTCATACCTCTAAAAAACAGATGGACACCAAGACTCCACCAACCCCATTCCTACAATGAGGCAGGATCATGGACTTAACATCTTCCTTTCCTTTGTCACACACACACACACACACACACACACACACACACACACATCCCTTATTCAGGAATTGACAATCATATCATGATGTTTCCTCTAGATGTAATGGCTGGCAGTTTGTTTTTCAATGGTTTCACTTGGAATCCCTGTCATTTTTAGTAGTAGTCTCCATGATTAAAGCTCTTTTTTCTGGCCACCAGGTCACATTTTCACAAACCTTCATTCATAGTCCCATCCTTTACATGACCCTACCCCCCTCCAATCCAATATAACCTCTGAAATCTCTATTCTACTGCAAGCAAACTTTCCTTAATATTACACATATGTCTTCCTGCAAAAGAAATTATTGTGTATATATTTTGCATTTCATTCTCTGTCTATATGTTATTCTACTTCCTTCCAAATTAAATGAAAACTCCTTCAAGAGGACTGTTTCATTTCCATCTGTGTATCCTCAAGCATCCAAACTGTAACTGGAAATAGTAGGCACTTAACATTTGTTAAATTGATTTAAGTTAAATCAATAAACATTTAATGAATATATCATAATCTGTATTTCTTAATACTGGGGATAAAAATGCGGAAATGAAACAGACCAGCCTTCAAGGAGTTTTCACTCATATGAAGAATCATTTAAATAAAAAATTGAATTATTTGTGAGCTCTTCATGGAATTTCTGAAAAAGAGTTAGTCTTACACGTATACAGACTCTGATGCTGCCTTTGCGGTTTAATCTGAAGGATGACTGAAAGGGTTATTCCCTTTCCTTCCCCAAAGTCCCTATGAATATCTCTATCAGAGTTAATTTCTCTGAATTTCACAAATCTAGGAACAGTGGGAGGGGCAAAGTTGAATGAATGACAGGGGCAGCACTTGACAATGATGAGACATCAAACAAATAAATCCAAAAGACAGTTGGGTTCAAATGTGTTGGAAGAGGAGTAAGAAGAAGCTGAGATGGTTCAAAGGAGAGGTTTTTGCTTCTAAGAAAGGACCCCAGCACTGAAATTGAGAGGCTTTCCCTACATGTACTTCCTCAGTTAGAGACCACAGAGCCCTAAAGGAGGAAAAAGACTTGCTACTGGTCATTAACACTCTCCTGTTTTGCAATGTGAGGACCAGCTGAAATGGGTGGGGAAAATCCAATATGTAAGAAGAGCAGAGCTTTGGGGGTACTCTTGTAAGAGGTTTTGGACAGCCAGGAAAGGGCAAGAAGGAAATCCGGCATGTTGAGGAGTGACTGTCGCAAATTTCTAAAAGGATTAACAGGGCCCTGGGATGAGCACAATAGTATGGTAGATGTAAAGACTAATCCAAAGAAATAGCCATTTAAGACTTGCTAAATGATAATGGCCCCTGAGCTCATTCTCAGAAAAGTGCTCCTTACATGTTTGTGATTATCAATTGCTACAAGAGCAGGTGGTAATTCTATTAAACAATCTTGCTAAATAATCTCCCTAATGGTTGTCAGCAGAGGAGCAAAGAAACAGAAAAAGAAAGGACATGAAGGAAGAGGCTTCATGCCAAGTCATGAACTAAGGTCAAGTTGAACAAGGCCATTACATGAAGTCAGGGAGAGAGTAAGAAAGGGCCATTGGAGGCTATTTTTATTGATTGAGTATAAATGTTAACAGAGATACCCAGTGGTGTTAAAGAGAAATGATTTCCAATTTATATCTTTTGTAAACTGCACTAAACTAAATGCCAGTTGCAAGTGTTTATCACCAGATGTGCTGAGAAAGGGAACAAAGAGGCAGGAAGCATATTTTGATGCAAGCTTGATTACACACTGTCCTCTGGGGGCCACTCAGTCGATAAAACACTGGGTGTTGAGTGAAGGAACTGAGTTCAAATTTTACCTCATACACTTGCTGGCTGAGTGAACCCAGGCAAGCTACTTAGCCTCTGTCTGCCTCTGTTTCCTCAGCCATAAAATGGGGATAAAAAAAATAACACTTACCTCACAGAGTTGTTGGAAGGATCAAATGAGATAATTTATAAATGCTTAGCATAATTTCTGGCACACAGTAGGTACTATATAAATATTTATTCCCTTTCCTTTACTTTCCCTAGAGTTTTGCAATATCCTATGAGCTATAGGCTAATATGTCAATGATCTTCATTAACCCAGATACTTGCAAATCACTACTATAATTTCCAGTCTTCCAATGGCTATACAGTGTTTTCCATTTTGCCTATGCCTCTAGCCTGTAGGTGATATCCTCATGTATTAATATTCAATTGATTATTGGTAAACCAAATACTGATGTATATGTACATACATGCACACACAAAGAGATACATACTATGACTTCCTGCTCTTAGTGGTTCCTTGAGAACAAGGGTTATCTTTTATCTTTGTTTCTATCCAAGAGTTTAGCACCTAGCCCAGTGCCTGACACAGTTTGGTGATTAATATATATTAACGGGGAGGAGCAGTTATGTGGTACAGTGCATAGACTGTCTGTCCTGCAGTCAAAAAGACTCCTCCTCCTGAGTTCAAATCTAGACTAGGACATTTATTAGGTGTGTAATGCTAGACAAGTTGTTTAACTCTGTTTGCCTCATTTTCCTCATCTTTAAAATAACTTACAGAAGGAAATGTCAAACTACTCTAGTATCTTTACCAAGAAAACCCCAAATGGGGTCATGAAAAGTCAATCACAACTTAAACAACTGAACAATAACAAATACTAACTGACTTAAGATGATCTGTTGCACATCAAAGGAGCACTATTAAACAGGAGAACTTTTATAGAGTACTTCCAAAGCTTAATGACTCAACTGGAATCTCAAAATGTCAGTAAATACTTATGCTACATTCTTAGAAGGGCATTTAAAAAATACTTTGATTCCCTGGTATCATAGAGTATACACATATATGGTGGCATTCACCTAAATATAAGCAAAATAATACTTGCAAAGTAGCTAGAATAACTCCTTTTAATATGGAGTAAATTTTATGTGGAATTATTGATTCATTCAACCAATATTGACTAAGTACATATCATGTGTAAGGCCTAATTGTATCTGCTATGGGAAGTATTATTAAAATTGATGATCTGAAATAAAAAGGAAACTGAAGTCAATGTTACTGTGCTGTCTATGATTTACTTTACAAAGGAGCATTTGCATATGAAACCAGGTCAACTGACTCCTCAGAAGTCATAGATAAGGAATGATTTACAGAGCTGATTTTTATAACAAAACAGAGGAAATGGGAAAAGTAGAGAAACTTGTTTTGAACATAAATGAAGCAGACAAGACAGGTGACCTGACTAGTTAGTTAGCTTCTTCTTCACTTTTTAATCCTATACCAGACATACTTTCCTCCAGGATGCAACTAGAAAGTGTAATACAAAAGAGGAAGGTGTGGTCAGTGGTTAGCAGTCACCCCCCATTTTCCTTAGTAGAGTCCATTAAACAAAAGGGGGCTTCATTTAACCTCCAGTTAACCTTTCTCCAGATGCCAGAAAGAGGAATTTGGCCTCTGGTCAACCCCTCTTTCTGCTAGATAGGGAACTTGGAGTTCTGAAAAATCTTATAATCTGGTTCTTTGAGTCTTCTAAATTATCTGCTATTAAATCATAAACTTTTCTCTATTCATTAAATCTATAGGTAACAGACTTAAAGGAATCTCTGTGCTAGTCTGGCTTAGTGATTGGGGGTAGCTCTTCCTATAATTAAACTGAAAATAAATCTAACAAATCAATAAAAACTGATTTCTTTTGCTGAACGTGCAAAGCATGTGCCTGACCTCAAGAACAAAAGCACTGCAATGCACTCAATCCTCCCCTCTACCATGTGCCATCTTCTACTTGAGTTTTTTTTTCCTCACCCCTCCTTCATCCTCCAATTCTTCTCTCTCTCTCTCTCTCTCTCTCTCTCTCTCTCTCTCTCTCTCTCTCTCTCTCTCTCTCCTCTCTCTCTCTCTCTCTCTCTCTCTCTCTCTCTCTCTCTCTCTCTTATATTATCTTTTACATTTACTTACCTGTGACCCTGTGACCATACAATGGAATGTAAATTCTTTGAGGGCAGGGACTCTTTCATCTGAGTTGTGCCTAGCACAGAATAGGCACTAAATGAATGGGGTTTTATTGTTGTTTCTGAGATGAATTGTTAATGCCATTCTCTTGTTCTGTGCAGTCACACCAAATCTCAGTCTTCAAATGCTCACATGCTATTTGGTTCTATAAAGTACAGTCATTTCAGTGTCATACCAGGTAAGCAATAAGGAATGATGCTTAGCTGCAACAGATTCTTTTAAATGATAACATAGACATTTTTCAGAAGGAAGATATGGAAAATAATTATTATCAGGATAAAGAATTGACATTTGAGGAATGAAGAATGACTGTTTTCCAAGGTGAAGGAAACAGATCACAGAGAAAATAGACAGATATTAACTAGAGTAAATGAACAGAAATATACCTCCAAACAAGCACAGCAGTTTGTAAACAATATTCTCCTCTGTGCATTTCAGGTTTCCTTCAATATGTATTGCATATATTATATCTAAGTTTGTTAAAAATAAGAATCTATAATAATAAATGACAATATAAAATTTAAAAGAGTAGCAATACCGTAGACATTTTAAAAAGGTATTCAAAACAATATAAATTATCTCTAGTCCCATAAAATAGTTGTCTAATAATACTTTTGCTCCCAAAATTGCTTTATATGAATGTCTATTGAGTTGAAATATGGAAATCCTCAACGCCTCATGACTGTCTGTCTGATATGTCTTCAATGTCAATAAATACTCATTTAATGAATTTGCCACTCAGGATTTGGGGGTCTTCTAAAAAATTAATTACATTGCACCAAAAGAGAGTGGGAGAAAAGACGCTTAAATGTAATTACATCATTAATTGCTAAGCACTTTCTTAAGATGAACAATAATTTTAAATATATTTTTTTCATTAAATGCTACATAATTAAATGTAAAATAAATTTAACTATCTTTTTTTTTACTTATGAGTTCTAAAATCTCTTCCTCTTTCTTTCCCCTGTCCCTTCCTTAGGAAGGCAAGCAATTTGACAACATTTACATGTGAAGTCATGTAAAACATAATTCCATATTTGCCATGTTGTTAAAGAAAACACAGACCAAAAAAATAAAATAAGAGAACTAAAGAAAGCAGAAAAAAGCATATACTTTTATCTGCATTCAAGGTTCATGAGTTCTCTCTATGGTGATAGAAAGCATTTTTCATCACAGGTCCTTTGAAATTTTCTTGGGTCATTGATATGATCACAGTTCCTACGTCTTTCACGAGTTAATCATCTTTACGATAGTTTTATTATTGTGTGCAATGTTCTCCTAGCTCTGCTCACTTTATTTTCAATCAGTTTATATAAATCTTACCAGTGTTTTCTAAAACTATTCTGCATGTCACTTCTTACAGTACAATAGTATTCCACCAAATCATATCCCATAATTTGTTCAGTCATTCCCAACTGATGGGCATCCCCTCAGTTTCCAATTCTTTGCCACCACAAAAGGAGTGTTATAAATATTTTTGTACAAATAGGTCCTTTTACCTTGTATTTGATTTCTTTGGGATACAGACCTATATAAGTGCTTTTGGGGCAAAGATATGCACATGCTAAGGTTAATATGAATAACAATGATGATAATGGATATCCTTGCTTCATCCTTGTCCTTACTGAGAAAACTTCAAGTTTATCCCGATTATAGATACTGCTTCCTTTTGGTTTTAGATAGATACTACTTATCTTTTTAACAAAGGTTCCATTGATTCTTATATTTTCTAGGGAAGGGAAGGGAAGGGAAGGGAAGGGAAGGGAAGGGAAGGGAAGGGAAGGGAAGGGAAGGGAAGGGAAGGGAAGGGAAGGGAAGGGAAGGGAAGGGAAGGGAAGGGAAGGGAAGGGAAGGGAAGGGAAGGGAAGGGAAGGGAAGGGAAGGGAAGGGAAGGGAAGGGAAGGGAAGGGAAGGGAAGGGAAGGGAAGGGAAGGGAAGGGAAGGGAAGGGAAGGGAAGGGAAGGGAAGGGAAGGGAAGGGAAGGGAAGGGAAGGGAAGGGAAGAAGGAGACACTAAAAACCAAGTCAACTGAGCCTCTTTTGGCCATCCAAATTTACCTTCAAGGAAGGGGGGCACAGACAGGAGAGGAGGAGTTGAGCTACCCAGCTAGCTAGGTCCCCATTCAGCCAGCTGTATCTACTCACAGGATTGTGTTCATCCTTCTTTGCCAAAGAAGACCATGCCATCAGAGAAATGATGACATGACTTGCACCAATCAGTCATCTATTCCTAAATCAGAGAGGCTGGAGAATTTTTAGAAAATAGACTTTGTGGTGAGATCAATGCCCCCATGTAAGTTTCTTGAATGGTGCTCTGAGATCATCATCAGTATTTGATTTTCACAGAAGATTCTGTTCAGCTCTTGACATCATTCCCTGGTTATCTGCCACCACTTTGCATGGATCTTGACACATGACAGGCATTTAATAGATGTTAAGTTATTGATTGAGTCCAAAAATCCACCTCCAGGTCTGCTCTCATGATTGGCTGGCAGACCACCATGGGCAACTCAGAGACAGAAGAATTTGGTTCTTCTGCTATGACAATAAATTTTGTTTTGATAACTGCTAAAAAAAAAAAATAAAAGGTAAAAACATCTGGTCCTGGAGATTTTTTCCTAGGGACCTTATTTATGACTTGTTCCATTTCTATTTTTCTAGGATCAGATTAAGTATTGTTTGCCCTCTTTTCTTAATGTGGGAAGTTTATATTTTCATAAATAACCATCCACACTTAGACTGTCAGTTTTACAAGCATAAAATTGGACAAAATAATTCCTAATAACTGTTTTAATTCCCTCTTCACTGATGCATTCACCCATTTTTCATACTAGTAATTTGGTTTTCTTATTTCTTTTTCTTAATGAAATTAACCAATTGTTTATCTATTTTATTGCATCTTTTCTCCCTATAAAAATCAACTCCTAGTTTTATTAGTTGAATGTGCTTTTTTTTCAATTTCATTAATCTCTCCT
The DNA here is from genome assembly GCA_023548195.1 of Bettongia penicillata ogilbyi. Taxonomy (NCBI): domain Eukaryota; kingdom Metazoa; phylum Chordata; class Mammalia; order Diprotodontia; family Potoroidae; genus Bettongia; species Bettongia penicillata. The sequence goes on from JAJHZJ010000453.1 coordinate 21,444,397, forward strand.
CAATTTTCAGTATTTCCATTTTGATGTTAAATTAGAGTTTTTTAATTTCTTCTTTTCCTAGATTTTTTAAGTTCCATGGTCAATTCATTGATTTGTTGTTTATCTTTTTTTTAGTAATGTACACATTTAGAGATACATTTTCTCCTAACTACTGATTTAGGTGCATCTCACAAATTTTGGGGTGTTGTTTTCTTCTCATCATTCTCTTTAATGAAATTATTATTTCTATTTCTTTGACCCACTCATTCTTTAAAATTAGACTATTTGGTTTTTGGTTCATTTTAATCTGTTTCTATAACCCCTTATTGAACCACTTATTTAGGGCCTGGAAAGGATGATTTTAAAATTTTTGTTTTTCTGCATTTGGTTGTGAGTTTTGGGGATCCTAAAATATGAGCAATTTTTTGTCAGGAAGTCATGAACATCTATGACAAAAGATTTACTTCTTTCTATTCCCATTCAATTTTATCAGAGATCTGTCATATCTAGATATAATTTCTTTCTTATTGATTTTATAGTCATATTTATGGTGCTGTGAAAGGGGAACATTTGAATCACCCATTAATATATCTTTGCACTTACTACATCCTCTATAATTCATTTAACTTTTCCTTAAAAAATGTGTATGCTATGCCATTTGGTGCATATGTTTGCTATTAATATTACTCCATCTTCTATGGTGTCATTTAGTAAGGTGTAGTTTCTATACTTATTCCTTTTAGTTAGGTCAATTTTTGCCTTTATATTATTTAAAATCATGCCACCCCTTGCTTGCTATCCCTGTCTTTTTTACATGAGTGGAAATATAATAGATTGTGCTACAGCCTCTTATTTTTAACTCTGTGTGTCTTATTTTAACTGCATTTTATAGTGAAGGGGAAAATGGTGACGGTGCGATGGGCAATGGTTGAATCTCATATATAAATAGGTTCAAAAAGGGAAATATTATATATAAACATTCAACTGCTAATTGAAATCAGTCTTATCAATCAGAGAAGAAGATAATGGTCAACAAAATAGACTTTAGAGGAGGGACAGGATAAAAAGTGAGAGAGAGATAAACAGAAGAAACCAGGATGAAAAGAAATACAGAATTAGAAATCATTACTATAAATGTGAAATTGATGAACTCACCCATAAAAACAGAAGCAGATAGCAGAATTAATTAAAAATCAGAATCCTACAATATCCTGTTTACAAGAAGCATATTTGGAGCAAGGAGATACTCACAGGGTAAAGGTAAGGGACTAGAGAAGAATCTATTATGCTTTAGCTGAAGCAAAGAAAGCAGGGGTAGCAATCATGATCTCAGAAAACGCAAAAGCAAAAACACATCTAATTAAAAGAGAAAAAGAAAGAAACAATATCTAGTGAAGCAGTATCATAGAAAATGAAGTCATATCAATGTTAAAAATATATACAGCAAAAGGTATGGCATCAAAACTTTTGAAGAAGTTGAATGAGTCATAGGAGGAAATAGAAAATGAAATTATACTAGGGGGGACCTCAACTTTCTCCCTAGAAGAATAAAAGGTCAAGAATATCAAGGGAATTAATGAAAAAAAAAAGGATGCAAAGGAAGGTTGCCTAGTCCTACCAGATATAAAACTACATTATAAAACAGCAATCATCAAAATTATTTGGTACTGGCTAAGAAATAGAGTGGTGGATCAGTGGAATAAGTTAGATACACAAGATACAATAGTAAATAATTTTAATAATTTGCTGTTTGATAAACTCAAAGACTCTAACTTCTGAATAAGAACTTATATTTCACAAAAACTACTAGGGAAACTGGAAAATAGTATGGCAGAAACTTGTCATAGACCAACATCTCATGCCATATACTAAGATAAGCTCAAAAAAGGTACATGATTTAGACAAAAAGGGTGATATCATAGGCAAATTAAGAGAGCAAGGAATAGTTTATCTGACAGAACTATGCAGAGGGGAATTTATAAGCAAACAAGATAGAGAATGCCAAATGTATAATTTTGATTACATTAAATTTCAAAGGTTTTGCACAAGCAAAACCAATGTAGCTAAGATTAAAAAGAAAGTAGAAAGAAGAAACAAAAATTTTTACAGCAGATATTTCTTATAAGGACCTCATTTCTTAAATATATAGAAGACTGAGTCAAATTTATAGGAATACAAGTCACTCCCCAACTGATAAATGGTCAAAGAATATGAACAGGCAGTTTTCGGTGGAAAAAAAATTAAGGCTCTCTAAAGTCATATGACAAAAATGCTCTAAATCACTATTTGTTAGAGAAATGCATATTAAAACAACTCTGTGGCACCACCTTGTGTCTATCAGTTTGGCTAATATGATAGAAAATAAAAATGAAAAATATAGGAGAAGATGTGAGAAAATTGGAACACTAATACATCACTGGCAGAGTGGTGAACTGATCCAACCATTGTGGAGAACAATTTGAACCTATGAACAAAGTAGAGCCAAACTGCATATTCTTTGATCCAGTAATACCACCACTAGGTCTGTATCTCAAAGAGATTAGAAGAAAGGGAAAAGGACCTATACGTACAAAAATTTTCCACCAGCTCTTTTTGTGGTGCAAAGAATTGGAAACTGAGGAGAAGCCTGTCAGTTGAGGAACGGTTAAAGAAGTTGTGGTATATGAATGTGATGGAATTCTATTGTTCTGTAAGAAATGATGAGGAGGCAGATTTCAGAAAAACCTAGAAAGACTTACTTGAACCAATTTTGAGTGAAGTGAACAGAACCAGGAGAAATTGTATCTAGCAATAGCCACATTGTGCAATGACCAACTTTCAGAGACATGGCTCTTCTCAGCAATGCAAGGATCTAAGACAATTCTAAGAGACTCATGATAGAAAATGTTATCCACATCCAGAGGAAGAACTATGGAGTCTGAAGGCAGACACAAACATACTATTCTTTTATTTTTCACATCTTTGCCCTTTGGATCTGTTTCTTCTTTCACAGTGTGACTAAGGTGGAAATATGTTTATATGATTGTACATGTATAAACTATATTAGATTGCTTGCCATCTTGGGAAGGGGTATGGGAGGAAGAGAGGGAGGAAAAATTTGGAACTCAAAATCTTCTAAAACATGAATGTTGAAAGTTATCTTTATATATAATTGGGGGGAAAATAAGATACTATTTGCCAAAAAAAATAGAGGTGCCTGGACTGTTTTCTGAGCTCCCATTCAGCTCTAGACACGTGAATCTTCATAGCAGAAAGCATAGCAGAGGATTGGAACTATGAATCTCCTTAATATAAGCTACATACTTTATCACTAAAACACTATATAATAAGTTTCAAGAAGGATTTTTTTTTTGGGTTTGGAACTTGTGCAATGCCAAGAGAATACTCTACTGTTGAAAAATAAACCAAGAAAAAACCCATTGCCAATTTTTTTTCAAGAATCATTTGGTGAGAATCATGGGAATACCTGTTCATCTTGAGAGAGAGAAGGGATTTAGGACATAAAGAGTGCCACAGTAAAGGAAAAAAAAAACATTCCTAACAGCAAATAACAGAGGTGAATAGGAATTTGTCCCAACCCGTCATTGGAAATGGTCATATAATTTCTTAGTTTTTCTCATTTGAAAGAAAAAAATGAAAATGAATAAGCTGAAGGGAAATATAATGTTATTGCTGTCACAAAGCTGAAAGAATAATGAAAACAATAATGAAACAAAGAATAAAAACCACCTTGCACATGGTTGGGTATAGTCCAATTTAGGACTAAATGATAATAAATAAGGATTTTCCATGCACTAGAAGTTCTGGCAGAACTGTAAGTGAAGTATAGAGATAATGTATGTTGGCATGACTTTTCTCAGTCTATGAATGAGTATTTTTATGACTTTTAACTCTATGAAAATATGCAAGTTTGCATGCATTTGCTTAACTGTGCGAACTGCTATGAATAAATCTTGTCTTACCACAATTTCAGGAAAGGTCTCAATAAGGTGAGATATACCCTAAAAGGGGGTGGGTGAATTTTGGGAGTGCCAAATAGAGACTAAAGACAGGCTAAATATTTCCCAGACATTATAAAGTAATTAAAAGAGAAAACAGTACACATGACCATCAAGGTAGAGGATTACAAACTTTCCCCAAACCACACCATTTCTCAAACCTTTTCAAAACTGGAGTAACGTTAAAAGATAAAACCATTTCAAATATCTCTATGATTTAACACACCAAGAGCATGAAGGAGATAAACACCTAATTAATATGAGGGAATCCTAATCTCTAATATCAAACCCACTCAACATCCACACAAAAACACTGCACTACACTAACCCTGCCCTTCCAGAGAAGTACACAGGTTGATCCTTACAAGCTAATTTCCAATATAATTTAAGTCTAACCACAAGCACCACCCCTACTGTGGAGAGGCAAAAGCCAGAAGCTTACTCTGCCTGGGACGGCAGTTTATAAATATTTTGTGTTTCAATAGTACCCAAAGAGAGAGCTGAGGAACAGGGGGAAGTGGCATAACATTCTAGCACTGCTTGGGACTCCACTAAACCTGAAAATGGGTAGCTTTTCAGTTGGGTCCTATTCTTCCAAAAATTACTTGGAAACAGACCAAAGCCAGTAGTGATACTAATGACCCAGTGTAGGAGTTGAAAACAGTTTTGCACTGTAGTACTTTGAGATTCACTATCAAAAAAGGAGATAGACAGTAAACTAAAGGGTAATATGAAAGGGGGGAAAAGACTGAAATTATCATAGATCTTAAAAGGGAGAAAACACAATAAAAATCCTTGATTTTTTCATTAGGAAAGAAATTAACCACATAAGTGAATATCCACTCTAGATCATCTAAATGAGTCTAGATATATATGAATACATATTGTAAGACAAATGAAAATAAACATTTGATTAATGGAGAACCCTGTAGATGCCTAAGAGAGCATCAGATCACTCTGAAATGATTGAAGAGAGAAATAAGAATTGTGAAAGGAGAATTTATAGCCTGCAAAGCAGAAATAGTTGATAAAATAGGAAAATTTGCATCCATGGTGGTGAAATTTACCAAAGAAATAAAAGAGAAAACAAGTGATTTAGAATCCAAATATACAGAAGTAAAGGGAAATAGAGAAGACAGAAAAAAGTAATAACCTTAAAAGAAAAAGATATTAATATGACAAAATATAATTATCTTTTAAGTTGAATGTGTAGGTATAATTTAAGGATTATCGATCTCCCAAAAGAACATAAGTGAAAAAACACCATCGTTCAAGAAATAATATAAGAAAACTACCCACGACTTCTGAACAGAGAATACAAATTGCCAATGGAAAACATTTTAGATGATTAACAAGGGATTTGTTGCCTGAGTCAAAAATTCTGAATTTAGTTCTAGCTTTGATATTTTGATGCCCTATAACCTTGGGCAAGTTAGTTATCTCTCTAAATCTAAAAGATTACTCTACTATAAAAGAACGAAATCAAAATAAAAAATCTTTAAAGTAGCATTTAGCCCTAAAATCATGGGCATTAATGAAAATTAAAAGATTCAGAGATGATGTCAATCTGCTTCTGATGACTTTTCAAAACTTAAATTTTTTCAAAGAAGAAACCTAGGCAGCATATTATAATGCTTCTAAAATATTTCTTCTATGAGATTTTTTTGTAGTTGGTGAACATATCCATTATTATGTTCTCTATATGTCCAAAGATCTATGAAAACATAATGAATTCTTTAGAAGATGCTGTGTGATACCTTGTCCTTGCTCTGAACATCAAACAAGACAGTCTTTGAAAACATCATTCTTAAATGAAAATGCTCACACCTTTACATTATATAATGTATACTTTACAAGTATGTGCTATATGTAGACAAATTGGATCAAAAGAGAAACTAGAAAATTAAACAGCACCTGTGAGGCAATAAATAAGGTCATTTGAATCACATGCAGGCAACTGACCACTTGGAAATTTCTCTGCCTCAGGTCCTGATTTTTAAAGTTTCACAGGAGAAATCATCTACATGGCCCTAGTTCTTCAATTGGCTTGGCAACAAATGGATAACTTTTAGAAGTTCTTAGGAAGAAACAAGGTACAAGTATTGCTCCAGACTTTGTTATATCTATATGGATAGGTTTTTGGTTTTGGTGGTGGTGGTAGTGGTGGTCTTTTGTTTTCAAAGAAGACTAATTACATCACAATTTGATGGGTGGTGATATCTTGACTTGCCCTTGAACTGGATTTAAGTGAGACAGGGTTGAGGAAATTCCTCCTCACTCTTTCTTCCTGATTTATCAAAGTCCAGTGTCAGGACACAAGTCAAGTTGTTTCAATGAATGATTTTGGCATCTTTGATGTCTGATCAAGGACTTGCTTCAGTCACCTTCATAGCTGTTGGAATAAATGGTTCTCATCTGCCCATTCTGCCAGGAGAAGACTTTACCTATTTGTGAAAGACATCCCCCTAACTTGCTACTGGGTTTAAGGACTGTTTGTTATCCTAAACCTAGTTTAGCCCATGCAAGATGATTTACAGATTGTGACCACTACCCATGCTGAAGCTTCTTAGAGACACAGGAGGGAGATGAGTAAAGGTGGATACCAAAAGTGGATGAGCAGTCCTGAAAAGACTCAGCAATGGCTCACACCAGAGATGCTAGTCCTCCAGGACACCCCGCACACTTACATACTTATACTTGTATCCCCTGACAGAATGTAAACTCCTTAAGGGCAGTTTTTGTAAATTCACTATCTAACAAAGTGCCAGACACAGGGTATGTATTAATGAATGTTGGTTGACAAGCTGATTGAAGGAAGGGAAAACAGTTAGCACTTTCTTTTCCTTTTCCCATCTGGAGAAATTTCTCAGCTCTCAGGGCTATTGAAGGCTGACTCTTTTAGTGTTCTATAGATTAAGAATAAACTACCACCATGAGTTGACATATGAAGTACTTTACAAATATTAAAATACTTTTAAATGCTCTCCAGCTATTATTACTTTATTTTCCCATTTACATAGAGATGAAAGGATGAATGGTAGCTTTTGTGTTTTGAAGATTTGACCTGAAAACAACCTACTAATTTAAAATTTTGCCCTGCTTCAACCTCCCCTACTTCTTTTGGCAACTATTTTCCTCTTGGCACTCATCATTTGAACAGTTACCTTTACATCACTAGCCTGGCATTCTCCCAAATGTTCACTAACCTCTCTTTCTGGCCTGGGTGACCTCATGCTGCCTCTGACATTTCGAACCTACCACTGCCACACTTTAATTATATATGTTCTATGTTATTTCCTCATTGCCTTCTAAACAACCTATAACTTTAACTGGTCTTCTGAAGAGAAGGTCTCTTGTCTGTGCTAAATAATATAACATTAATAGCTACAGTGGCTACCATTATAGTGGGTGGAACACCAAGCCACATAGGACGGAACACTATCCCTAGGACAGGGTAGTGTGAAAATCTACCTTTTGAAATGCTTCAAAACAAATGGAACACATGGCCATCTATTTTACATGTATTCAAAATTGAATTATCTATTTGTAATTACTTTTAGACTCAAATGATGACTGTAGCTTGATAATCAAATGATCAAATATTTTGAATTATCAAAAATTGTTTCTGGCTACCCACTGTACTTTGGAGTAAAAGGCAAGTATATCATCAGTGCAAGCTTTTCTTGGTAGAAATTTATTCTTTCTATGTAACAAAAGATGGAAACTGGAGGGAAAAGAAGAGTAGTTTCTTGTAAATAGTCATAAATATAATAGATCAAATGAAGTAAGAACCTTATCTGTCCCAGTTAGAAGTGAATATGATGATCATAAGATAGAGGAAGCAGATTCTAGCTTCAGTGGAATCCAGTTAAGCTTTTACTGCACCCAGGAATAAAGTTTAACTCCCTCAGGAGGTTCTTTGGAAGCTCATCCTAAGGACTCACTCTCTACATACTTAGGAAATTGTCTGTTCTCTCTCATATGGGTTACTAAACACCATGGCCCAAGAAATATATCAGTTTTCCCTATATGCTTTTTCTTTACTGTATCACACCATCATCTGTGCCCAATCCTGATATCACTAAGCTTTTTTATCAGATGATTAGATACATGTTTGGGGTTGCGTGAATCCTCCATGCCATTCATTAGAGAATTTTGTCTTCAAATTCCCTCACTGATATTACCCAAGTGAAGGGCTCTCCTCATCATTTATAATGGGTAAAGGTAATGAATGACATGACAGTCAAGGGAAGCATTGCTTAAAAATCGCAATGCCTTAAAGAATTCTGAAATTTTAAGTGTTTGAAATGAAGAAAATTATTTTAAAAAGACACTATTTGCTCTGCTACAAGAGGAAGATTTTCCTTACATATCCAAGATAAAGGGATGAGGCCACTGAGTTCCAAAATAGGTATTATTTCCAGATGATGAAAAACTGTTAAAACAGGGAAATGGAGTGTGTTTCTCCATCTTCAGATATGCAAAAAAGGACTTCCAGCTGAGATTGGCAATAATGCCATTTTATCAAATAGTAAACTTCCATTTAGAGGGCTGAGCTTAATTTCAGATTTTTGGATATTTTACCTTAAGAAATATATTTCTGAGACTCTGTGAATTCAAGGATAAGTAGTCAAGATATATAGAAGTATGGTAAGATTTATAAATAAGGAGAAAGAAAAGAGGAGGAAATCTTGGTATATTTAAAATATCATGGAGATAAAAGCAAGTGAATTTAAGTACTAAAGATGAGAACTGATCCCTCTTCCAACTTTTTGGGGGAAATTACAGAAAACAACCTCATTTACAGAAACAGCTGAATTGAGAACAAAATGTAAAGAAATATTCTGTCATTAAAGAAACCTGATTTTTGAAGAAAATTAAGGGGCAAATATTTGAAAGAAACTTATAAAAGTGTCTAATAGATTTTATACCCAGAAGGTTTTTAAAAGGATAAGGCAAATTAAGGAAAAGTGGTCAAAAATAGAGATCAAAGCAACTAAAAGATGAGCCAGTAAGTCACTGGCAGGGATTTATCAAATTCTATAATTTCCTGTTTTAAGAATATGTCTTCCTTCCTTTTAAAAATATGGCCTTTCTCTACACCATTTATTGTTAACTTTGTAGAACCTACAGTCAAACTATACAAACAAGAATGTGTGCTCTCACTGAAGATGAACCTTGATGCTCCCTTTTTCATTTTCTTTAGCTTTTCCTTATTCCTGAACCCTTCAATTAATCATTTTTCTCCCTTACATCTCTGAGATTATTCCCTTTTATTTTTTCATAGATCTATGATTCTAGTATTTCCTTACTTATAAAAACAAGGTTATTGCCACTTACCTAACATGCAGGTTTATTTTAAGAAGTAAACTGATCATTTTTAAAGCAAAATCCAACCAATATGCAAACGATAGCAGTTTAGAAGTGAAATTAGATGACCATAGACTTTAAAAGAATCAGTAAATCAACAGACATGTATTTTCTGCCTTTTTTTTTGCTCTTCTCCACCTTTTCATCCCCCTTCAAACCTTGCTGTGAACTATGAAGACTATTGTTTTCATTTCCTCCTCCTTGGAAGTGAGTTCAACGTTTTAATTTTTGATACTGGTAATTTGGTTTTCTTCTATCTTTTTTAATCAACCTGTGAGTGAGTAGCAGCTCCTCTCCCCTCCTCTCTTCTCTTTTCCTCTCCTCTAGCGTTCTACCCGGGGTAAGGTATTTTTCATGGTCAAAAGCTGCCATTTTTCCTTTGGGTTTATTGGCTACATTTCTTGCTCAAAGACCAAGCCTTAACCTAAATTCACTCTGGAGCTCATAGATGGGACAAGTCCTCACCCACCTAGCACAGAGTGAATGCAATTACTACATAGGAACTGTTTCTGTTTTACCCAGGAACCCTAGAGTCTCCTCCTCTCAATTTGATGTTATTTTTTTTTTATTAAAGGGGCCAACCCTAGAGCAACTACTTAAATAAACCTATTCATTGAATGGGTGTATCTCACTCAAAGTAAGAAAATGTGGTAAGATCTTAGCCATTGAATGGGTGTATCTCACTCAAAGTAAGAAAATGTGGTAAGATCTTAGCCTGAAAGGGCCAGAGTTTCACATTGCATCCTGAGTCATCTCCAGTTGTCCTGATAAATATCAGGTCACTAGACCCAGTGGGCTCAGGAGAAGAAAATGAGGTTGGTGGTCTTGCACAGCCCTCCCTCCCTCAAATCAAGGTTGACTGCAAGTCATATCATCATCTTGATGTCATGGTCCTCTTCGAGAATGAAGGGACAGGACAAACAACCTGTTCCCCTCTTGAACCAAATCAGATGAGAGGAAATCTCAAACAGTGCTCATCTCCTTCCCATCTTTCCCTCTACAATAATGTGTTGTGTGCCTCTCCCTGTGATTTAATATACCTTTTTTGGCCTCCTCCTTTTCTCTTCTCCCATTACAACTCCTTTGCACCCTTTAATTATTTTTTATCATCACATCAATTAATTTATACCCACTCCCTCTATCTATGTATATTCCTTTTAAATGTAATAATAAATATATAATTTTCAAGATTAACAAGTATTATCCTCTCATATAGGGATGAAAACAGTCTGCCTATATTGAATAACAATATCTTTTTTTACCTTTTTATGTCTCTCTTGAATTTTGTATTTGAAGATCAAATTCTCTATTGAACTCTGGCCTTTTTGTCAGGAAGGTCTGGAAATCCCTTATGTCATTGAACATCCATATTCTTGCCTAGAAGACTGTGCTCACTTTGCTGGGTGATTGATCCTTGGTTATGGTCCCAGCTCCTTTGCCTTGAGGAATACCATATTTCAATCCCTCTGATCTTTTAATGTAGAAGATATTAGATCCTGTGTGATCCTAACCATAGTTCCTCCATATTTGAATTGTTTATTTTTGGCTACTTGCAGTATTTTCTCCTTAACTGGATAGTTCTGGAATTTTGCAACAACATTCCTTGGCATTTTCAATTTGGGAGGTGATGGGTGAATTCTTTCCATGACTATTTTGGGGGCAGTTTTCCTTCATGATTTCTTGGAAGATATTGTCCAGGCTCTTTTATTTTTCATCATAGCTTTCTGGTAGACCAATAATTCTTAGAATTTCTCTCCTGCATCTATTTTCCAGGTCAGTTGTTTTTCCAATGAGATCGTGTATATTTTCTTCTATTTTTTCATTCTTTAGGTTTTGTTTGACTGATTCTTGATGTCTCATGGTGTGGTTAGCATTTACTTGCCCAATTCTAACTTTTAATAAATTATTTTCTTCAGACTTCCTTTTCCATTTGTCTACTTTTCTTAACTAAGTTTTGGGGCTTACTTATCCATTTGGTCATTTAATTTTTAAGGAGCTGTTCTCTTCAGTGAATTCTTTTTTTCATTTTGTCAATTGTATTTTTTAAATCATTGGCCAATTTTTCTTCTACTTCTCTAGTGTGGCTTTTACAATCTTTCTTGAGTTCTTCCAAGAATGCTTTGTGGGCTTGAGACCAGTTCATATTTCCTTTTGAGGTTTCAGATGTGGGTAGGTTGTTAGTGCAGTCCTCTTCTAAATTCATATTTTGGTCTTCTCTGTCCATGTAGCAAAATTCTACGGTCTTTGCTTTTCTGATTTGCTTCTTGCTCATGGTGATTGCCTTTTTCCTGGTTTTTAAAGTGGATCTCTGCTTGGGGGCACAGGGAGCTCTGACCCACATTTTTTGTGCTGAAAACTTGAGAACTGCTTGCTAACTTAGTGTGTTGTGGCCTCTGGTTCTTTGAGCTTGAAGCTATATAATGCTGCAGCTTACCTGGAGCTGAGCTGGCTGGTGTGAGATAAAGTTGAGACAAGGTGAAGTCTTTCTGAGATTCCCCAGGGTTACACTGAAGCTCACTGTGTGAGGTGTTGGGGAAGGGTGGTCTGGCCACCAGAATTCTCCTCTGTGCTAGAGCACAGGCAGGCTCAGTGTCTGCTGAACCCCTGTCTGTGCTAGTGTTTACCCAATTCTCTGGTTGTGGTAAGGCATGCCTTACCACTTGCACTTAAGGGCTCCATCCCTCAACACTCATGATCTCCTACTCCTTATCTACTGAAGTAGGGTTACCCCCTTCAGTCACAGCAAAAGGTACTTTTCTCATCAATCTCCCTAGTCTCCCAAGCTGAGAGACTGCTATGCCCTTTCTACTGATTCCACTATTCCAGGATTTTTCCTGGGGAAATACTCTCTGGATTTTTCAAGGTTAACAAGGGGAATATGAGAGCATATATTGTTTACTCCACTGTCTTGGCTCCCAGAAATTCAAGTAGGTGATGCTCAAACATTTGTAGGCTGATAGTCTCAGGAGTGACTGTTGCTGTTACCTGGGGCTCTGCCTTGTTCTCTCACACAGTTCCACTGGACTCCTGTCCTTTGCTGATATATTGGAGAATCCCCACTACTACTTCTGCTTCAGTCGCCCCCGGGGCTGTTCCCACTCTGCTCCTCTAGGGGGAATTCTGGTCTGGTCCAGCCTGTGTATTCTGCACTTCCTCAGCCCCATATAACAGATACTTGCTGTCCACCTTCTGGGCTGTCCTGGTCTGGAAATCTGCAAACTTATCTCCTAGTGTATTCTACTACTTTAAAATTTGTTCGGATTCGCTTTTTAGAGGTATCTGAAGGAACTGTGTGTTAGAGCTTAGTCTCAGTTTTCACTCTGCCATCTTGAATCTGCCCCCTCTCACTATCTCCTTAACTCCTTCCAATCCAAATTATGACATCATTCTACCAAAACTCCTCTTTCCAAATTTATCAGTGATATCTTAACTGCCAGATGCTTTGCTTAAGCCTCATTCTTCTTGACTTCTCTGAATCTTTTGACATTGATGGTCACATTCTTTCTTGGTAATTCCTTCTTTCTAGGTTTTTGGAATATCACCCTCTCCTTGCTTTCCTCCTATCGGACAACACTTTCTCAGTTTCCTTTGCTGTGTCCTCATTTGGGTCATGCACTCTAACCCCTGGTATCCAATAGTGTCCTATTCTGAGATCTCTTATCTTCTCCCTCTATATGACCTCACTCGGTGATATTATCAGCTCCCATTCAATTGCTATCTCTACAACCATGATTCTCAAATATAACAATCCTACTGCTTCCAATCTCATTTCCCCAGTTGCCTTTCAGATATCAGTAGACATCTTACAATTAACATGTCCAAAATGACGCTCATCATTTTTCCTTCCTCTCCCCCTTCTAACTTCCCTCCGTCTGTTGAGGGCAACACCAACGTCTCAGTCCCTCAGGATCACTACCTAGAAATTATCTTTGACTCTGCACTATCTGTCATTCCTCATATATAATCTGTTGCCAAGGCCTATAGATTTCGTATCTGTAACATCTTTTGAATACACACTCCATTCTCTCTTCTTATACTGTCACTGCCCTGATACAGGCCCTCATCACTTTATGCTTAGACTACTTCAATACTGTGCTTCTGGGTCTGCTGGCCTCAAGTCTCTTCCCAGTTCTAATCTATTTTCCATTAAGTCACCAAGTGGTTTTCTGAAAGCACAAATACAACTCTCCTACTCAATAAATTCCAGTGGTTCCCTATCACTTCAATAATCAGATACAAAATACTCTGCTTCACATTCAAAGATCTTCATAGCCCACACATCTGTGTCTCACTTTTCTAGTCTTACCTTCTTATACTTTGCTCCCAACAATGTACATTTCAATCTAGTGATACTGGTCTCCTTTCTGTTCCACAAACAAGACACTCAGACTCTCAGTCCTGGGCATTTTCTCTGGCTGTCTCCCATAGCTGGAATGCTCTCCCTCTGTCATTATCTATAAGTACTGACTTCCCTGGCTTCCTTCAAGTCTCAAGTAAAATTCCATCTTCTATAAGAAGCCTTTCTTAATCCCTCTCAATTTTAATGCCTTCCCTCTTTTAATTATTTTTTATTTATTATACATAGAGAGTGGCTTGTACATTTTTTTTGCTTATTACTTCCCCCATTAGACTGTGAGCTCCTTGAAGGCAGGAATTGTTTTTACCTCTTTTTGGGTCTCCAGCACTTAGCACACAGTTCCTAACACAGAGTAGCTATTTAATACATATTTTTTGACTAACTCTGAAATACTATGGTATTGTGAGGGAAGCCCTAGATTTGGAATCAATGGATCTAATTTTAAAGTTAATGGGAGTAGGCTAATGGAAAAGCTTTTACTGTTTTGCTGGGAACCAGCTGAAGGGAAGAGGGACAGTACTGACTCACTACAGGTTGGAGGAGTAACTGGGAAGTTCATTGGAAAAAGGTACATTCTGTTCTTGTTCAAGTTTATTGCCATACAATGATATCTATCATCTGAGAGAAGGAAAATCTATTGGAAGTAACTAATGGGCTCTCCATTGTCTTTTCTGCTCCAAAGAAAAGAAATAGGGGGAAATACTGCCTTTATTTCTGTATTTCTGTAAAGTCAGTTTTGCTACCCAGGAACCGATTGGGTAGAGAAGATTCTTGTTGAGTGAAGCATTTGCTGGGCTTGTTTAAATTTCCCAGAGAGTCCATCTGAGAAGCTTTGCAGTTTGCTGGTTACAAGAACTCTTTGTCACTGAAAGGACAACACTTTCATAATGCTTTGTTAAAGGTTCAAAAGTTAAAAAGAACGTTTGCTGCTTTATAAACTTGAGAGAAGAAAAGAGAGTATTTGCCTAGCAAGGTAAGAAGACTAGATCAAGCAAGGTGAAGACCAAAAGGAAAGCAGCTAGCAAAGAAATGTTACCAATTTTTCCTAAAGGGAGTGAGAATATAAATATCTGCTATATAGAATGGTGAAATGCTCTGAACTTACGAGTTTCCCTCACTCATATCCTTTGCTACTAGGTTTCTGTAAGTATTTGCCCACACTCTACCAAGGACATTGTGTATGTGAGTGGGAGATTGTGTCTGGGTTTTATGGGTAGATTGTGTTTGTATTATTTTTAAATGTGTTTTATGTGAGTAATTTAACTATGATTTTTCTTACTGCTTTATAGTACTATGTTTGTTAATGGTATAATGGGAACTGATTTAATGTAAATGGGGAAAAAAACTAGTTGGAGCTCAGGAACTACAGCAGCTAGTAGGAGGAGGAATGTATAGTCACTCACACACACACACACACACACACACACACACACCAGGGTCAGTTCTTAGAACCTGAGAAAATGTGAGTTATAGCATCATCTTAGTGACCCATCTCTAAGAACCCCAGAACAAGAGAGAGCAAATTATAATGAATAACTCAGTATATAAGACAGTAAGAACAGAAGTCTACATAATACTTTTGGTTAGAAGTATATGGTATGTTCAACTGCTCTACTCTGAAAGGAGTAGATTGTATAAGTAAGAAAAAAAGAAATATTTGGATCAGTTTGTCTGAAATTATGAAAGGTTAAGATAAGAAGACTGGGTTCTTTTCTATAAGTAATGAAAATCCATTAAAAATCTTGACTAAAGGAATGGCATGTTCAAAATATTATTGTAGTAAGACATCTGAGCAAGAGATCTATTACTATCCTGTAATTAAGAGCAAGAAGCTAGGTAAATATTATAATAGCCTAGGAAGAAGGACATAGGATCACAGGATCATGGATGGAGTGCCATAAAGGTCCTTCAATTTCATTTAGCCCAAGTCTCTCATTTTACAGTTGAGAAAAAATAAGGCACAGTGGGGGCAATTGATTGGCTCATGGTTTTAAGAGCAGAAAGGAAATGCAAAACCCAGTTCAAATCAAGATTGCCTCTTCTACACCACTTGATTTCTCTTGCTGGTTACTTTTATCCTTTGGACAGCAGTAACCAAGTGTCACTTTGTATAGCAAAGGAGCACTAGAACCTGTGACTGCAGGAGAGCAAAGGCCTAAGTCACAGTTCTAGGGCAGAGAAGAGTAATTTGTGGTCACTAACACCCGTGGTAGCAGTTCCAAGGCAGAAAACAACACTAACATTTTTAGCTGCAGGAGAACAAGGAATCTGGTCATAGTTACAAGGTCAAGAGTGGTACTAGCACTTGAAGCTATAGGGGAACATGGCCCTTTCCTGGGTAAATACTAGATCAGAGACCAGGAGAGCAGGGACACCTCTACTTGGATCATACTACCTTGGAAACACTGAAAATTTACTGATTCTGAGAACTAGCTCTGAAAATATAAGCACAAATAAAAACCTCTGAACTTTGGAACACTACTTCCCCATCTCCACTCCAGGAGCAGAGCCCAACTTTAACAACCAAAAATATGTCAAAAAATAGGACAGAAAATGAGCAAACAAAGAGAAAAGAACCTAAACAAACAAAAAAAAAGCCGCTACGGTGACAAGGAAAATTAAAATGAAAATTCAGAAGAAGATAATGATATCAAAACAATTACAAGCAAAGCCTCAAAAGGAAATAAAGTTAATTGGATACAAGTCCAACAAGAATTCCCAGCAAAGTTTTAAAAGGATTTTTAAACAGTGATACAAAAAAATTATGAAAAGAGAGTCAACAGCTTGGCAAAAGAGGTGCAAAATATACTGAAGAAAAAATAACACTTTAAAAGACAGAATTAGCCAAATTGTAAAATAGACTCAAAAAGCCACTGAAGAGAAAAACTTCTTAAAAAGAATTGACAAACAAAAGAGAGACTCTAATAAATGGGGAGGGAAGAGGATAGAGGGGAAATATCTTTCACAACATGATTATTACAGAAGTGTTTTACATGACTTCACATGTATAACCTATATGGAATTGCCTGACTTCTCAGTGAAGATGAGTAGAGAGTGAGGAAGGGGAAGGATTCAGAACACAAAGTTTTAAAAATGAATGTTAAAAATTGTTTTTACATGCAACTGGGAAATAAAATATACAGGCAGTGGTGTATAGAAATCCATCTTTCCCTGGTAAAGTAGAAGGGAAGGGGATAAGAGAAGTGGTAGGGGGTGATAGAAGAGAGGGCATATTGGGGCAATGCATAATCAGAATGCATGCCACCTTGGGGTAGGGGTGGGGAAGAGTTGGATTACTTGAAAGTTATGATCCAAAAAAGAGCTTAGACATAACCTTTCAAGAAATTATGAAGGAAAACTGCCATGATATTCTAGAAGCAGTGTAAAATAAAAATGGAAAGTAAAATAAAAATGGAAAGTAAAATAAAAATGGAAAAATGGAAAGAATACACTGATCACCTCCTGAAAGAGGGTAAAATAGAATCCAAGAGAATCAAATGATCCTCATGAAAGAGATCTCAAAATGAAAACTCTGAGGAATATTATAGTCAAATTTCAGAGCTCCCACATCAAGGAAAATATATTGCAAGCAGCCAGGAAGAAACAATTGAAGTATCATTGAACCACAGTCAGAGTCACATATAATTTAGTGGTTTCCAATTTAATGGAGTGGAGGGTTTGGAATATAATATTTTGGGAGTCAAAGGAGTCAGAATTACAACCAAGAATAACCTACCCAGAAAAACTAATTCTTTAAGGGCAAAATAGATAGTTAATGGAAAAAAGGACTTTGAAGCATTCCTGATGAAAAAACCAGAGCTGAATGGAATATTTGACATTTAAACAGAGGACTCAAGAAAAACATGAAAAGGCAAACATGAAAGAGAAATCATAAGGGTTTAATACAGTCAAATTTCTATATGGGAAGAAGACACCTGTAAATCCAAATAATTTTATAATTAGTTGGGCATTTAGAAGAATTATACATAGACAGAAGGCATATGTGTCAGTTGACCATGATGGGTTGATCTAAAAAAATAAATAAATAAAGGCTAAAGAAGAGGTGTATGCTAGGAGAAGAGAAAAGGAAAAGGAAGAATGGGGAAAATCATATCACATAAAAGAGGCATGTAGGAAGATCTTTTATGGTGGAGGTCATTTCCCCACTTTAGGCATCAGTTTCCTCATCTGTAAAATAAGGAAGTTAGATAAGATGTACTCTAAGATCCCTTGTGAATGTCAGCAACTGCCTCCAAAATGGTTGCCCTGTGATCTGACCCTAATTTATTCTGCACAATAGTGACAACACATATTTTATTAGTTTTTATTATGTTCTCCATTTGCTCAAGAGTTTGTAAAACAACTCATTATTACTTTCCATATTAGATCCACAACTATTTCTTCTGTTTCAACTCCTCCAACATCTGGCTAGACCCTAGATACTCACCCTCACTTCCCGTTATTCACTACCATTCTTCTCTTCTCCACACTGTATGATCTTTCCACTACTTCTCACACTTGTCATGCTCATGTTTTACTTCTGCCTTTCACCTAGAATGCCTTTATTCCTTCCCTCCATTTCAGTCTGAACCACCTTATACATCACAGATCAAATTATATTTCCCCCACACAGATTTTTCTAACCTTAGTAGTTTATGTTGGTCTTTCTATTCTCACAAATAGATTTTCCTCTTTAGAACCAGTCTTCTCTATTAATACATCTTTGTTCTCTTACCAATTTTATGCATGTTAACCATGTTTATACAGAGAGATTAAACGTAAGAACCATGTCTTCTTTGGCATAGCACAGAATTCTTAGTACAACCCTCAAAACTCAGCATGCATTCAATATTTGATTGCAAAATAACTTTTGATTTGTTAAGGCACTTCAGTCTTAGTCTTGAAAAATTATGAAATATTAATAAATTTCCATAGATTCCATAGAGAAAATCTAGACCTTATGCTTCAGCAATAAGTCTTTGCCTGGGGTTGTTTCCCTTGGTAAACTTGTAATATGTTAATCAAAAGCCAATTTCAATACAATGCTATAACACTTTTATTGAAGTTATCCTTAGTTTAGTTTAATTATGACAAGTTTCAAGGAAGAGAAGCACAGAGAGGGTGTTGACTAATGATAATGTTTGCCCATCTCCCATCTCAATCAAGCCAACAATAAACGCGCCTTTGTACCGGCTATCCCCAGTACCAGGGGAACTAGAAGGAACCCTTTCCTTTTCTCAACTTTTTGGTATCTGTTATTGCTTTAAAACCACACATAAGCAGCACATTTGACATGAGAGATTCCCTGACCCTTTTCTCACCAGATCATCTTGTTTTAATTCTGTATATACTTATATATGTGCATATTACTTCCCCTAAATGTAAGGCTCATAAGGCTAGGTCTGGCACAACAGACCTAAGTATATATTATTTGTTACGTTGATGCTAAGTCCAACAACCAGGAAAGTCATATCCAACTTCAAAAATGTCAGATTTTGCCCGATGAAATAGTACAAAACAATTCTGTCAAACCTTATAATATACTTTCTTCATTTACTTTGAAAAGTATAATTTACTTTTAATTATTTCTATTTTTCATTGAAATTTTTCATTTCTATTTCATAGGAAGTTATTTCATATTCACAAGTTGGGCTATAGATTTTCACTACAATATTAAGCCTCAGCTGAAAATGAGGAGAGGCAAGTTTTTTTGTTTTTCTTTCTTAAAAGAATCTCTGAAATGGACACGCAGTAAGTTGCTTTCTACAAGATAGAAGGCACAGTCAAAGAAACAATTCTGCTCTCTTTCAAATCAGATTAGAATTGCCAATTGTAATCTGGTCCTCCTTGGAAAAAGTTACTACATAACACAAGAATTGCACAAGACCAATATTATTGAAACTATGTGCTTTAAAAGCGAGGAATTTCTCAAATACAAAGAAGAGTTTATGAAGTCATGCATGCTCTATTACACCTAACTTAGTAGGGTCTTGGGCATAGTTTCTAACATTATTAGGAGCACAAAAATTCTGCAATGGATATTAGGTACATTTAATGGCTGTCTTCTACTCCCTATGTCTTCTTTCTTCCCTCCCCACCCCTCAACCTGCTAGAGGGTAGCAGGTGCTGCAAATCAAGGGACATGTCAAGGATCACTTTCCCCATGTGTCTGAGGCTCCAGAGAGATAACCACTCCAGCAGTCAAAGGTGTGTCTTACCCTCTTCAATGTCCTCTATCAAAATCCTTCTCTACCTCTCAACAGTTTTTTCCAAATTCAAAGAAATCCTTTCTTGACGTATACAGGTACTCGGTATAGCAGGTACCTGGTATAGCAGGCTCAGTATTCTTTCTAGTAATAAGTAGTTAAGACCCCTGTGTATATTCAACACAAAAGAAAAAGGGCTGTTAGGAACTCAAAGCTTGGGCTGGGGTGGGAAGGAACACCGAATCTGGAATTAGGATGAGCTGGGTAAAATTGAGCAAGTGACTTAATCTTTCATATCTCCAGTCTCCTCCTCTCGAAAATAGAGTTCGTGACACCTGCTCCTCCTACCTCAAGGGGATATCTGGAGAATCAAGGTAAGCTGGTTCAGTGGATAGAGCGCTGGGACCTAGAGTCAGGATAATCAGAGTTCAAATCCATCCTCAGATGTTTACTAACTGTCATTCTCAGCAAGTCACTTAACCTTTGTGCTTATCCTTCATTTTCTTCAACTGTAAAATGGGGATAGTAATAGCACTTATCTCCCAGTGTTGTTCTGAGCATATAATGAGATAATAAGTAAAGCACTTAGGAAAGTAAACATTATATAAATGTTAGCTATTGTTTTTAAAATAATTTACGTAATACAATTTATAAACTTGAGTTCTACAAAAATCAGCTGTTGTCATTATATTGTTGTCACTGTAGATTTTAACTCTTATACACTATGAATCTTTTCTATGGTAGGTTGTTTTATTGTTATATTTATTTGTATAAAAATTTTACTCCAATTTGATTTTTACAAATATTTCTTAATCAATTATCTCTGCTGCACTGTGCTGGGCACCAAAGATACAAAGAATAAATGAGGTAAGAACTTGCCTTCAAGAAGATTGCAATCTAGTACGATCCTATTAAACTATGAGTTGCATCAAAAGAAGGTTTCATGTCATTTATCTTTTGTCCTTGCTATCTGGACATTTTGTTTTGACAGGGAAGTCTTCCTAACAAATTTCCAAAAGGAAAATCTTTCTCCAAAGCATATTCCCTGAAGAAAGTAAGACACCAAGTTCCTAGCTGTGTGATTACAACTGATGGTATGTCACTTTCCACTTCTGTGGAACCACTCTTAGATCAGAGGAGTGTGGGTATATTCACTTTGCTATCCTCCTCTGTTGTTAATCCAAATGTTGTTGCCTTTTGTTATTTGTAGTTGCCACTAAGCACTTGGCTTTTTTGTCCCAGCTCATAGCATAGTACTTAATACAAAATAGATGCCTTTTCATTCATTCATACAAACAGGCAACTAACTGGACAGAGTGCAGGACCAGGAGTCCAGAAGATCTGAGTTCCAATCCAACCTCAGACACTTAGTTTTATTCCTGGGCAAATCACTTCACTCCTGATTGTTTAAGTTTTCTGCTCTGTCTAATGAGCATGATAATAGGATCTAACACACAATGTTTTTGTAAGAATCAAATGAGATGATATTTATAAAACACTTCACCATTCTTAAAGCAATTTTTTAAAAATCTATCATATGAAGTGACTGCTATGCACCAACCACTGTGTGAAAGCCCTGGGTATACAAATACAGAAGCAAATACAGCCCTTGTCACAAATAGCTTACATTCTAATTAGAAACCAACAAACACAGGTGGTCCCTGAGGAAGGGCACATAAGTGCTGCCTTGGGGAGAAAAATCAACATCCTCAATCCAGACTACAGTGCTGATTTGAGCATAATTCCTTATTAGGACCCAGAAGCCAGGACTGAAAGAAGTTTCTTTCTCAGATGACAGTGAGATAATTGAAGAAGTATTTAATAAACTCATGCAGGTTGAGTCTCACTCTGTTTTTTATAAGACTTCCTACATTTGTCTGAATTGTCATTATTCTTTATTTCTGCCACTACAATGTTTCATTGTATTCATATAACATAGATCACTTAGCCATTCCCCAGCAGTTGGGCATATATTCCCCTTCCAATTGATTCTCTGTAACTTTATAACTTTCTAGTTCACAGTCAATTGAATAAGTTCGCTCTAAATTTCATGGAGGGCAGGGAGGGTGCTGTCTATATCTGTGTATCTCCCACTTTATTTCACAAAAGACACAAAAGTGTTTCTAAAGAGACACTTTATGTATGTTTATTGAATTTGTTGAGTTAAGATACATGTTCCCCCCCAAGAAGAAATGAAAATGGGATGAGATGAATAAAATTCCTTATTGGGCTCCCTATATGCTTCTGGGAAGTCCTTCATGATTTCTTTTAGACCCTGACTTCTTGGAATCTCCCTCCCTCCTCTTTCCCCTGTCAGCTTTCCCTGTTCTCCTTCCCTTCCTTCCACTTTCTTCCTTCTTTTTTTCCTTTCGTTTTTCTTTCTTTGTTTCTCTTTCTTCCTTCTTTCCTCTTTCTTTCTATGTATCAACAGAGCACTATCAACTGCTTGTATGATCTTGGGCAATTCATTTTTTTAATCTGTAAAATAAGGGGTTGAAGTAAGGTCTAAATTCCACACATTGTAGTTTTAAATACAAAACAATTTCTCTGTCTCTCCTTTTTTACTGTGTAGTTATGATGCTACATGCTTAGGAAGTTATGAAAAAAAGTAAGTTCTCCTGGCCTCATGGAGCCTAGTTATCTAATAGAGGAAATAATGTCCTCTCAGTATGTATGCATGTGTATGTATGTGATACAATAACTATATATGTAGTATATAGAAATGTAATTTATGTAATCTGCATGCAAATGCATACATGTATATATCTTACTATATGTGTATACATATATGTATGTGTATATGTGTACGTGTGTGTGTGTGTGTGTATATATATATATATATATACTCAGATATGTACACTATACATATGAGAGGCACCATGCTATAACAGTTTGAGAGCTGGACTAAGGATAAAGAAGACCTGGAATCAAGTTCTGACTGTGATTCATACAGAATGTTGAATAATTTCTCAGTGATCCAGGCAAATTTCTCAAATGATAAATTTCAAAGCAGGTGCATTGATAAATGGAGTTCCATAATCTAGAGTTACTTTGACCAATTATATCAAAAATTCAGTCCAAAAGGTACATATATATATGTATGTATGTATGTGAATAAGATATATAACATACACACATATTCCATATAGTTTTAGACCTGGAAAGCCTTTAAACATCATCTAAGAAGTAAAATCCATTCTTTTGTTTTTCAGAAGAGAAAACTAAGGCCTAAAGAAATTAAGTGACTTGACTAATTTCATGCAGACAGTTCTTCCAACTCATGATCCAGAATTCCCTATGTAATACAAAATAGTATAACAGCTTAACCTCATGGTTTATAGCTCAACTTATTATCCTCAACATATTGACTGTCAAAACATGGCCAAATGGTCCTGGATTCTTTGATACTGGATGCATCTGCCCATCATTCTGATGCAGAAAGTGCACCAAGTATATGGCTGACTCCTTTCCCTACATCTGTTTCTCATCAGAGGTAATCAGGAAGGGATTAAACAGCCACATTGTAAGTTTATTGATGATCTTAAAAGGTTAGACACTTTTTCTCAAAGCAAGTTCAAGAGAGTGGACCCTAAATATTAATTTCCTTGGTCAACTCCTCTGTTTTTGAAGCCTGCTGATATTTAAGAGACATGATAGCATCTTGGAAGCCAGAGTTGAGGCTGAGAAATGCTATTTTCAAGGTTAAGGCATCTCCGAAGGCATGCACACACATACACACACACACACGCACGCACACATGCATACACACACACACACATTTGAATCCCTATTTGGGCAAGTTGAAAAGCCTTCTTTTTGGTGTTTCAAACAAACTACTATTTTTAACAGAGAGTAGGAAACTCAGTCAACAGCTTCATCCAATTGGAAAGCATCTTCCCTCTATGCTCTTATATTGTTTTCTGTTCCATAACATTAACAATAACTCCTTTAAAATGGGGTAATAAAGAAAATGCTAGAGAATGCAATATTCAACATATCGGTAAGGATAGATATTAGAAGTAAGACATTTGGCTAATGTGCCTATAACAGACCTAGCAGTTTAATTCACTCTTGTGGAATAAAACTGATTGCAAACATTTGCTCAGCATTCTCGCTATCATTCTAGGTGCATTCTGTTCTTTGAAAAAGCATAAAAATGGTATTTTACATGCCTTCAAGCTTTAATGTAATACCATGAAAGTAATAATGTCATGTCACTTTCTCTCTTGGCATTTCATGAATATCTTCATTAAGATGAGAAAAGCTGCATTGCTGCAGGTAGAGCTGTGATAAAACAGCTGGAATGGCTTACTTGCATGTTGTAGCTTCATTTTTTTTTTCATTAGCATCAATTTCATGTGCATTCATCCTTGAGGGTTGGAGGGGAGGAGAAGGGATGAGAATCTAAAGCAATTGCTTAAAACAAAGATAACTGGCAAGTGGAGCCTTGAAAGATTCTTTTTTTTCTGGGAGGCTCTAAGTCTCACTTTTTGAAATATTTGGTAAATAAAAAATCTTAGAACAAATACAATCTGATGACCACAGCTAGCAAAAAAAGGAGATGGAAAATTTATAAATCATATCTTCTTTACATTATTTCCATTTATTCCCTCCAAAATATATGTTTTATTCCAGACTTAGTATCAAACCAATTAAAATCTGAGTTATTAAAAAAAAAATTTGGCAATGCCCAAAATTAGGAACTAAATTGAGGAAAGGGTATTCAAAACATTTTAAACAATTTCACATAGAAGATTAACCAATGTCAATCAATTACCATAATGTGTAGATTACTCTAAGAGCCTAAAATCACCTTAGGCAACACAATGTATTTGCCAAGTGGAAATATGCAGCTCTCAAGGATTTCAGTGGTATAGATTACAAAGTCACAAATTATTAAAGAAAAAGGTCCTGGAAAATTATAAGCATCATTATCTTTTAAGTTGTGGGAAAGAGTGAAGTAAATAATAAATTTATAAAACTTTGAAGAGAAGCTATACTATGCAGAAGAAAAGTAATTATCTTGAATTTTTAGAATAAAATTAAAAGGAGGGCAGAAAACAGATGAAAAAGATCTGCAAAGTGAATTTTTACAACTTTTCACCATCAGGAATAGTGAAGTAAGTAAATCTGAATACTAAGAAGGAAATAAAATGGGTCAAATGAAAAAAAAATCATAGGAAAAGTAGCTAGACTTGGAATCAAGTGTATAGAATCACTTATATAGAGACAAGGCTTATGTTGGAGATGATTCAGTTTTGGAGGCATTAAGAGACTAGTTACCTCATTATCTATAAATAAAATGAATAAAAATATGGGAAAAACTTGGATCTTATCATTATGGAAAAGATTTACTAAGATAATGTCATTAATTAGAGATCTATGTATGTATTTTTCCAACTACATGAGGGATAATGGACGTAAAGGACAGAAGATTGGCTTCTGAGTCAAGAACTCATTCCAAGTACTGCCTCTGACATATAAGGCTGTTGAAGCTAGGTAAGCACCCCTTCTTTTGATGTTCAGGCTTTCTATGACTAAATTAGAGAAAATTGTCAACCTATACCAGCACAGGGAATTTCCTCACCCCAAAGTGCTCTAAATTTCAATGAAATTGTTGGTTTTATTTTTATACTTACATATTTTTACGACAATAAATATATGAAATAATAAATACTATAAATTTTACAATAAATTATAATGTCATAATAAATACAATATAATAATAATAATAATCCATAATGTATGGAGGTCATTATGATAAGGTCATTCAGAAGAAGAGGTCAGTCAGGCGGCACAGGGGATAGCATACTGGGCTTGGAGTCAGGAAGACTAGTTCAAATGGGATCTTAGATACTAATTAGCTCTATGACCCTGGAGAGGTCACATCAATTTTCTCATCTGTAACATGAGCTGGAGAACGAAATGACAGTCCAGTATCTTTGCCAAGAAAACCCCAGATTGGGTTCACAATGAGTCAGACTTGCCTAAAAGGACAACAACACCAAAATTCAAAGGGAACATGAAAGATGGAGAGAGCGCATAATCCCACTGAAATTGTTGGCTAGCTACTTTAAGAAAAGACTCAGTTGA
This sequence comes from Bettongia penicillata ogilbyi, assembly GCA_023548195.1. Lineage (NCBI taxonomy): Eukaryota > Metazoa > Chordata > Mammalia > Diprotodontia > Potoroidae > Bettongia > Bettongia penicillata. Next base: position 21,470,400 of record JAJHZJ010000453.1, read on the forward strand.
CCTGATTTCTACCTTAAGAGTTTACCCTGTGATAAGGTCTGTTTCGTTAACAATTCAAAAATATATAAGATCCCTTGAAATGTATCAGGGACAACCTCATTTGGCAACATTCTGCTTAGTGATATCAAGAAAGGCAAAAACCAAAATGAGCCATGATCTCCAAAGATCTCCATTGCGGTCATGGAAGAGAGCCCATGCAGAGTTCAAGCCAAATCCCTGATAGACAGTGAGCTCCTTCAGATGTCATTCTTTGCCTTTGGCATTGCAATGATTCCTTAAGTTCCAGAACATTACGGAGCCTCTAAACTGATATCTATAATCATTCAGAGTTTTGAATTAAGGAGACACACACACACACACACACACACACACGCATGCGCGCACATATACACATACACACATATACACATACACAATGAAAGGTACTTAAGCTTTGTACATACATGAGTGAACTAAAGAGTTTATTCCTCAGTGTGTGTATATGCAAATGTATATGGGTATTTATAATAATCTTGGAAATACATTAATACATTGCAAATGAAAAATGGAATAAGAACTAAGTAGGAGGAGAATAAGCTGGATTAACTATAGGAAATTTAAGGTTATTTAAATAACCCCAAATGTTTTCTTGTAAACAAAGGCTCATCTTTTTAAAACTATAATTCTTTTAGTGACACTATATAATGATGAGTCCTCAAACTCTACAACTTTAAAAAAATTGAAGATGATGGTGATTCCAAATGAGAGACATCTGGTAATCAGGCACAGACTGAAATACATCACAAACAATAAATTATTCACAATACCATAACAAGTAAAATCCATAAAGATTATGAACTAGTCACATGGAGAGGAGGGGGATAACTTATAGACAACCTACATATTCCATTGAGATCCTTGCAGTATCAAGATATTGCAAAGAAAGTTCCAACACCTTAAATGGAACCTGTGCATTCACCTTACTGAAAGTCACAAACAAAAGTTATACAGATTGAGCAGGCATAGATGGGCTGTAATTTGTCCTTTCAGATGGGAAACTCAAATAATTTAGAATATGGCAAGATAATACTGGGATGTTTATAAATATTTTCATATGTATAAGTAATTATAAGTATATAAACATGTATAAATATTTTTTCAGGAATGCTTAATAAATAGGTTCCTTTATTTTGCTGAAAAATCACTAAAGATATGATGAATTTAATTTGTAGTGCTCATTATTCAGAACTTTAAAAAAAGAGAAAGGGAAGGAGGAAGAGAAAAAGAGAGAGAAGAGAGAGATTACCACCTTACAGTAATCCCATATAGATTTTTTTCTAAATCTAATATTCTTCTCAAGAAAGTTCTCAAGAGATCAGAGATTTAGAAATATAAGGGACCTTGGAGGCTATCCATCCAGTTCATCACCCTCAATTTACAGATGAGGAAACTGAGGCTGAAAGTATTCAAGCAACTTACTCAGGGTCATGCACAGAGTTAACTATCTTGGGCAGGATTTGCAGCAAATGTTCTCATTACTCCAAAGTTGAGCAATCCATACCCTAAGCTACTTAACCTCTGTTCGGGTGGAAGTAGAGTGGTATAGGAGCAAGACTGATGTGTTTTGGATTTAATGGTAACACAAGTTAGGATACCTTTAACAAGTCACTTAAGACCCTTATGCCTGTGCTATCTGCAACATAGGTACACTAGTACATTTTTATTGTACTTTAAGATTTACAAATTGGATATTATATATATATATATGTGTGTGTATGTATGTATAGATACATATATATGTACACACACACTGTATTTCACTTATATTCTTACAACTTGGCAATAAGAGCCTCCCACACTGATTTCTGTATTTCAAGATTTTGGGAAAGGGCCAGCCAAGTCTTAATCTTTAGCGTTTTCTCCAATCTATTTCTCCTCTGTTTCTTCATCATTGCAAGGAGATGATCCAGAATTTTGCAAGGCATTGTCAGGGCCCAAGTTCTATCAGGTCCTATTACTGACTTCTAGTTCAAGCTAAAAAAAAAGACACGAAAACTCTTTGTCTCCTGTCTGAGGATCAGGTAAGCTAAGTCTCAAAAGGTTCATCACCGGATGATCATTTCACTTTCTACCACATCAATTGCTGGACAATTTTACTAAAACATTCAGAGACGGTTGTTATTTGCAACAATAGAGGGACTAGCCATATGGTTCAGTGGACAGTACTATGATGGTATTAAAGCCTGCTAATGTCTTAGTAGTAGGGTTGTCCTCTTACTTTGCACATCTGGTTCATGGTGGACAGTGAAATAGCAATGATAAGAACTGAAATTTTATAGAATTTTGAGGTTTGCAAGGTACTTTATGTAAGATTAAGTCATTTCAACCTCACAATAAGTGAGGTAAGTATACAAGGTATCATTTCACATATCAGGAAGCTGAGACTCAGGCAATTTAAGTGACACATGAAGACATACTATAAAGATGCAACTTCTATGTGTCTGAGTAAGGATTGCAGTCCAGTAAGAATTCATTTCAGCCCTTTATCCATTGTTCCATGCTACCTCTCTAAGAGAAGAAAGGGCACCTAAAGATGACAGGTACAACAGGCCAAACAAAAACTGCCCAGCACACATTTTTGTATTGGTCTGGCCTGCTTAAGAGAATATCCAAGCATCATAAACCTAAGAATCAAAGGGTTGTATGTCTATTATTCCCTACCACACAGCTACAGAGTGGCAGAGCCCAGGTACAAAGAGACTCTGTGTCCAGGTAGGTGAAGTCACCTCTAAAAAATAGTTTAAATGTCACACTCTGGGCACTCCACTTAAACTGAGTTAATAATAACGTGTTTATCTACAGTTTACAAAGCACTTTTCTGGGCTCTTTCCACTAATTTCAGTAACAGTATAACTGCAGAAAAGGCCTAAATTTCTCATGATAAATTGACCTGTAGGAAATCAGAATTGAAATGCTAAGCATATTTTTTCTTTCCAAATGTGTTCTCTTTTTCCCCTTCTATGGTACAGCGTAACCTACAGTTGAGACCAAGAGTTGATAAGAAATTGTAACATTCAGCATTAACTGAGATGGATCCTCAAGAGCTTCAGAATTTATATGGGAATGTGCTCATCTGCACATTTTCGCTACACATTCCCCCAACCAAGCTGGAGAAAATGATCTGGAGTGAAGACAATTGACCTGCAAGGATCTTAATACAAGTTCTGGAATAAAGTATGTACCACAGTTATGCCTTTATATTATTGTGGTTTAGGGGAGAGAAATCTCTCTATGCCTTATGTCTACTATCTGACCATACTGGTTACCTCCCCTGAGTAAATAGAGAGCATTGATTGTACTTATTTATGGAAAAGAAGAGTTCCTCTAAAAGACATCCCAATTTTCCCATTGGCATCTATTACAGCATGAAATTCAGCTAGCATATATTTTCCTTTTACTCTGAAAAATCTATGATTAAATTCACAATTTTGGAGTCATTCAAAATAGCTTGTCATCTCATGTATTCTTCAAGTATTTATTGAGTGCCTATTCAGTATACTTCAAATTATCTTATATTCTGTGAGTAATACAAAGAAATATAAGAGGTAGTAGTCGTCCTTAAATGTTCATAGCATCAGCTTGGGGAAGCCAAAATAAAATAGAGTGAAATTAAATGAAATAGGAAGACTTAAGGGTTAAAGAATGTAATGTTTCACTTAAGATGGGGGGATATAAATTGGAGGTTTAAAGGATTTGGGAAGAGTGAAAGGAAAAAGTCATTTTCACCTATAAATCTTATGAGAAGCAGCATGGCATAAAAGAAAGATAATTTGCCTCGGATTCAGAAGGAGCCAGGTTCAAGTACCACCTCTGACATATACTGACTATGGGACCCTGGGTGGGTCACTGAGCTGCTTTCTCAGTTCTCCAGATAACTCTCTAATACTTTAATTGCATTGGACGTACGTTGGTAGAGGAAGTTAGGAAGCTCCTCACCAGGAGTTCTTTACACTGGTGAAAATACAGGTTTGATTAAAAAAAAAATAAAGAAACCTATGAAATAAAATCCTCTAGTACTGGCAGACATAGACTAATAAGAAATGTGCTTAAAAATATCTCAGTAACAAAATATTTTTTTCACACATTTGCCTTAAATAAACAGTAATACATTATCCCCAATATATTTCTGTTGACCATGGTTTGGTTTGGTTTTTCTAATACCAAAAACTAGTGTCCTTTCATCAATGATAGTCCTAAGACCCAGGGGTGGGGAATCCGGGGCCTCAAGATCAGATGTGTCACTCTAGGTCCTCCAGTGTAGCCCATTTGAGGATTTGTCCTATGAAGTTTGAATTCAGTCAAAGAGCTGCACTTGAGAACCTAGATGGCTATATGTAGCCTCAAGTCCAGAGGTTCACCATCACTGGTAAACTGTTAAGATATGAGAGTATCACATCTCAGGGTGAAATAAAAGATATGCAATGAACCACATTGTTTGGCATAGGGTTGTGATGTCTACTGAAATTCTCCAACAGAACTGTGATCACATCAATGTGGGTACTTCTCTAAAGAAGCAGATTGTAACCTAGCCATGCTTTCTCAGACTATCCAAGTCTTGTCAAGGTCTTCTGATAAACTTACCACAAAGGGTCCATTCCACATACTGAAGGTCTTTTGCCAGAGCTTTTAACAATACACAGGCAACAACTGCTTGGCATTCAAACATCAAATGAATTATGGGGGGAAGGGGCAGTGGGGGAAACAATGTCAACAAAATATTAATTTATTTAACCTAAAATATTTCAGAGTTGCATACAATACTTACTAAATTCACATCCATTTTGATTGAGGGCATCAAATTAAGAGGAAAAGATTGTCTGAGAAACCTCAGAATAGCTGTGACTTACATGGAATTTGTATTTCATTCTCAGTAGTGACTTCTCAATTTTTAGAAGGTAAGTTATGAGTAAGAAGGCAACAAGTGAAGGGTTACCCTGTCTTCCCAATAATCACCATTTTTTAAATCAGGGGCTGTCTGACTTTTGTGGTTGTCTTAGGTATTTGCATTTAATTTGAAGTCCTCAATCTAAATGAATGTGATGTTAGTAACTATGATACCCCGTAGAGGAAAATGTACAATTTTCCCTGTCGAGGATTAAACTATATACTCTATACTCTTTTGAAGGATCCATTTTTAACTTTCAAATATTTTCTCTACCATTAAATTGAAGTTACGAATATTGCAACTATTAATTTCTCCTTTGAAGATTTGTCATTGTTTTAAGAAGTTGTTAAAACACAAACATACTAGTTGCCTGACAAAGATTCCCTTGTAACCATCAATATCTATTTATTCACACAAGACGTTTCTTGATCTAGATACTAGCCCTTCCTCCCTCTTCAAATGACCCTATTTTGCTTTGTATTTATTTGAACACTTATTTTATCCTTCCAGTAAAATCTCAGGGTCTAGAGGGCTGGGACTGGGTTTGCATCTGTGCTGCCCAGAGTGGTACGTTGTACGTTGGAGATATTTTGTTGTTACTCAGTCATTTCAGCTATGTCTGAATCTTTGTGACCCTATTTGGGGTTTTCTTGGCAAAGGTACTTGAATTATTCACCATTTCTTCCTCCAGTTCATTTTACAAATGAAGAAACTGAGGCAGAGTTAAGTGATTTGTCCAGGGTCACACAGCTGTTAAGTGTTTGAAACCATATTTGAACAAAGGAAAATGAGTCTTTCTTGACATGAGGCATGGCACTCTACCCACTAGCTGTATGCAGGTATTTAATAGAGGTAGGTATTTAATAAATATTTATGAAACAGCAGATTAGTAAGTAGATAGGAGAACTAGGAGGAAGTTATACGGGTACATTTTGATGGGTAGAGGGATGGGAAAGTCCTATTTCTTGGTGTCTTTGAAGAGTGAGAGACAATAAAGGGGATAAAAGAACTACTCCTGAAAACATTTGACACTATACCATCGATACTGAAGGAAATAAAACAATTTTGAAAGACTTAAGAACTCCACTCATTTCAGAGATCAACAATGACTTCAGAGAATGAATAATGAAGAATAATACCTACCTCCTGAATGGGAGGTTGTGACCTACTATTTAGAAATAGAAACATGTTTTTGAACAGAGTCACTGTGGGAATCTGTTTTGTTTGATGCTGCTTACTTTCTGAAAGGGTTTTGTATTTCTTTTATGGGGAGGGGGGTGAAAGAGAGAAAAATAAAGTCTTGATAATTGAAAAATGAACAAATAATGCAAAAGGAGAGCTTCTATAATTCCAAGTTTCAGTTGATACTGGTAACCTCTATCTCCTAAACAGGAATACATTCCTCCCCACATCCAAATGTAGTAGATCACTGTCAGGTGACATGGCTTTAAGGACCCTCGTTTTATTTGGGGGAGCTGGGTATTGATAAAGAAAAAAATTATCCAAAACAAATTTCAAACAACTTGGATTATTTTGATTAGAGTCTAGCTTGGGGAGTCAACATAATGAGCTGGAACTAGGGCTCAGGGGCCTGGATTTTGTCACCTTTTCTTGCAGTCTAGTCCCTTGAAATGCTAATACTTTCCCTTTCAAACCTTGCATTTAATTCCTATGGATTTATTCTTTTGATATGTATTTTGAATATACTATGTATGTGAATCTCTCTGCCCCTCTCTCAAGAATGTTAACATCTTGCATGTAGGAACTTTGATTGATTATATTTGCATCCCTGATGAATATTTGATGGTTGATTGGTGATGCTTGGGATTGTCACTAAAAATTCTCTGGATTTTACTACCTTAGTTGGAAAATGAAGTATGTATATATGTATATATATATATATATATATATATATATATATATTATACATAATGACATATATGCAAATAAAGAGATACATACATGTATATATATGCATACATACACACATATATATGTGTGTGTGTATTTAATTGTATATGTATAACCTCTAAAGTCATTTCCAATTGCAGTAATATACCTTATTTTTATTTGCAAAAAGCAGTCAGCCTCAGACATGCTAAGCACTACTGCATGAATCTTCAATGACTTAATGTGACCATTTAGGATGAAGAGTATTGCATTAGGATTCCTAATTCATCTGAAAGGACCAGTCAATGGCATTAATATAATACATTTCTAAATCTGAACACTATATCTGTACTAAAACAGAAAATGTCATCTCAAGAGCACGTTCCAGATTTGGATGTTAGAAGAACATGGATTTATACAGACAACCCAGCCACTTTTTTTTTCTTTTTTTGGAACTCATAGGCAATCTTTGTCTCTGGACACATAGCTTTCTTTAATAATAATAACTATTTATCTAGTACTTTAAGGTTACAAGTGCTTTGGACATATTTCCTCATTTGACCTTCAGAACAACTTTGTGAAATGTGGTTATTTTACAGATAGAGAGATTGGAGCTGAGAAAAGTTAAATGACTTGCCCTGGGTCACACAGCTAGTAGTGGCTGACAAAATTTGACCCCAGGTTAGATTTACTCCAGATCCAACGCTCTTGAATTCATGGCATGACCCACTTACTAAAATTCAAAGAAATTTAAATTTAATGAAAGTTGCCTATGGTTCCATTTTCAAGTACAGAGCTTTGCCATTCAGAGGAATTACCAACCTGCATCTGTACAATTTTCTCATCAAGGAGTTCCACAAATGCAAATAGATGGTTCAGTTGATAGAGTGTTGAGACAGAAGTAAGGAAATGTTTGTTTAGTCACTTTTTTCATCATATTTGACTTTTTATGAACCCATTTGGGGTTTTCTTTGCAAAGATATTGCAGTGATTTGCTATTCCTTCTCCATCTCATTTTACAGATGAAGAAACTGAGGAAAACAGGGTTAAGTCTCTTGTCCAGTGTCATATAGTTAGTATCTAAGGCCAGGTTTGAACTCAGGAAAATAAAGCTTCCTGACTTCAGGGCTGGTGCTTTATCTATTATGCCACCTAGTTGCTTGAACCAGGAAGACCAGAGTTCAAATCCAGCCTTAGTTAATAGCTGTATGACTCTAGGCAATTGATTAAACCTCTGCTTCAGTTTCCTTACCTGTAAAATGAGACTAATACTAGTACTTATCTCCTATGGTTGCTGTGAAGATTCAATGAGATGGTATTTGTAAATGTTCTTAATACAGTACATGGTTCTGAATGGGTGCTTAATAAATGCTTGTTTTCTTCCCTTATCAATGAAATCAAAGGTCCCATCCCTACTCCTTTCATTGCAAGCAACAACATTGAGGAGTAATAATTATATTGAGGTGATCTCAAGGCATCTTCTCAGAAAGCTGTTGGAATTAGAGTAGTGGAACTGAAGCAAGAGGACCTATGTTCAAATTTCAGATTTCTCTAATGCTAATTCATGATGAGATTTGGGTCACAGACAAAAGCAGATAGAAAACTGTCAGAATCTCATGGTGGGGTGGAAATCTCTAAGCTATGCTCAAGCTCTTTAGGTAAAGTTTAGGAATGCAGACAGAGATAAGAATTGTGAACCAGGGCAGACAAAATCTCTTACACAAATGTTAGGATGATCCTAGCTCACTTTGAAAGTAGCTTTTTCCTCTAAAGTGTGAGAGAAAGATCTGAGAAGTGATGTCCATTACTTCAAAGGGTCATCCAATAAAAATGGTAAACCTTCACTTTCAGAATTCCTATTCCTTGTGTTTTACTCCATAATTCTTTCTTCTTTTTTTTTACATTGTCTTTGTCTAAATGGAACAGCTAGATCTTATTTTCTGTGTTCCCTACTGCTTATGATCCATACATGAACACAAAAGCACAGGTTTGAGCAGTGAATGCATTTTTATAAAGTAGAAAAATAATATTTATTACTCTTTGCATATTGAGTCTTTAAAAACCTAATTATGAACACACATATGACCAGGACATTGTCATTCACAAGATAGTTGTTTCTCATCCCCAAGCAGGCAGGCAAATAAACTGTTTATGAATACTGTGATATTAGAGTACAACCACAAAGCCTGGCAGGTCATTTTCTGTAGGATTCATACAGTCAGGTAATCCTACCTGCACCTTGATTATTTATTCATTTTTCAAATTCTTATTGACCCTCCCAGTCGCATTTTCAAAGGCAAGGGCAGAAGGAATTGGGCCAAAATTTGAATCTGAATAGACAAAGATAATAATTGCAAGTACATGTTGGGTGGTTGTAATTATAAGTGTCTGATTACCCGATAGTCTCACTTCTAGGTCCATAGGCAAACAGTACGTCCTTAGATATTGTAGGGCATATGCAATTCAGCAGGCTAATCTTGGCTTTTGGAATTTGAACACTCTTGATGGGATGATCCCTGTCATTTTCCTATCATCAAATTCTAAAAACCATGGCACTATACAAAAATCATTTCATCTTAACTTCACAACAATCTTGAGGGGGGTAGTGTTATTATGATTGCCATTTTGTAAATAAGGAAATTTAGGCAGACAGAGGTTAAAGGAGTTGTTCAGGATTCTATAACTAGTAAGTGTCTGAGGTAGATCTGAACTCAGGTCTTTCTAACTGAACACTTTCATGGTTATGTTCATGGTCACCTCATTGCCTAGTGGCACTTCTCCTATAAGTCTCTGTTCTATTTGTTTACTGATAAATCTTGACATTTCTACTGTCACTATATTTTTCCTATACATTACTTTCTTTCCACTCACATAGCCATCATCTTCTTCATGGACTTCATCACCTCTCACCTATAGTATTTCAACAGCCTTTTACATGGATTTTCTGCCTCTAGTCTCTCTCAATCAAATCCATTCTTTAGTCAGCTGCAAAGTGATTTTCCAAAAGCACAAGTCTAACCATGTCATACATACCCCAAATCCATTGATCAAATATAAACTCTTCAGTTTGAAATTGGAAATTCTTTATAGCTTGGTCTTTTCCTGTCTTTCCACACATTCTAGAATACAATTATACTGAATTCTATACTTGGTACTCCATCTTGTATCTCACTGCCCCTATGACTAGAAAGCTCTCCCTCAACATCTTAGTTTTTCCACTTTCCCACAGATGAAAGAGAAAATCACCAAGTAAGATTGTACAGAGGTAACAGAGAAAGATGCCCAGGCAATGCCTCAGGGGACAATAAGGTTTGATAGTAACAGGGAAAAGAAATAATTAAAAGGAAGAAGAAGTTCAAGTAAAGGCTTTTTATTCTTAAGGGAGAGAAAACCTGGACATATTTATAGGCAATAGAGGAAGATATAAAAGAAAGGAGTTTGAAGATGAAAGAGAAGGGTAATATTCTAGAAAGCAATCTCCTAGAAAATATAGGGATATAGGGATGTGGAAAAAAAGAATAAGGGATAAGATCCAGGGAAAGAATAGTGCTCAACTTTGACAAAGGGAAGTCTTTCACAGAGGCTAAAGTGGAAGAATGTGGGCTTTGAAGAATGGCGTAGGGGAGTGGTTAGTGAGCTCATAACTAGAAGTATCAATTTTCTCAGGAAAGAAAGAAGTGATATAATCTGAAAAAGGAAGCTGGGGAAGTACAAGATACTGGAAGACTAAGCTTTAAACAACCATCTAATGGAGTGAAATAGTCAATCATAAAGAAAAAAAAATAAAGGGATTTTCATGCAACAATGGTGACCAAATGAGATTAGAGAATATTAATTTGAAATGGATTTAATCAGCAAGGTACTGTGACTTCCTTCCATGCTTTCAGTATGATGGGAGTAAGGATAGAGAAGACAGATGTTGAGAGTGACTCAGGGATGATGGCTCTCATTGTGGATGGCATTAGGATAAAGAGACAAGGGAGACAATAATGGAGAACCATGCATCATTGAAATGGTTACTTGTAAGGTCAAAACTATAAAGACAGGAAATTCGGGTTAGTGTAGGTATGATGAGTTGAAGAACAGAAAGGGACAGAGAAATTGGAGGCCACAGTGAAGACGGAAGGATAGGAGATTATCATCAGAGAAGTTACTTGCATAAAGGTTACAGAAGTGGCACAGTTTTAGGTTGTTAGATCTAAGAACTTAGCATCCCTTTGGACTCTGGATATTGAATAATGATGGAGGGCATGGGAGATGATGAAGGGGGGAAGTAAGAAGGGGAAATAAGGGCCCAGTGTTTTTGAAGGAATAGAAAAATGTATGTTGCATTCTCTAAGGATGGACATCTCCAATGTCTGTCTAAGACAAACATTCAACTCTTCAAGAGAAAAGAGAGTAATTTAGAGAATGCAACATTATACCAAGAAGGATATTGCCAGGAGTATTTATATGTGTGTGTGTATGTGTGTGTATATATATTTATGTGTGTGTGTATACACACACACACACACACACATATATATATACATACATATAGAGAGAAAGAGAGAGAGAGAGAGAGAGAGAGAGAGAATGAACCTGAGCTGAGATTGTAGACTAATGAAAGTAGAGGGAGAGCTTTGAAGAATAAGGGGCATAAAATATGCTAACCTCCTCAACTAATATGTCAGGAGGAAATGAAAGGGGAAAACAGTCACAATGGCTAGATTATCCAGGGGTTCAATGTCTTCTAAAGAAAGTCTGAATTTGTTGAAAATGAGAAAAAAAGATGGAATGAATGTAAGATGACGGGATCTAAGATGAAGGGAAGCATTTGGTTTGATTGCTTTTTTTTAATTTTCATTTTTAGTTCCCAATTCTCTCCTTCCTTTCAATCCCTCCCCCAAATCAAGAAGGCAAGTAATATGACATCCATTATACATGGAAAATCATATAAAACATTTCTATAATAATATATGATAGTCACATTACCAAATGTAAAATATAATAGTCATATTACCAAAAAAAGACAAGAAAAATAAAATAGAAGAAAATATGCTTCAATCTGCACTCAGAGTTCTTTAGTTCCTTCTCTGGAGGGAGAAAGTAATTTCATCGTAAGTCCTTTGGAATTGTTGTGGACCATTGTATTGATCAGAGTAGCTAACATTTCACGGTTGATTATCATTGCTGTTAGTGTTCTGGTTTTGCTCCTTTCACCTTGTATCAGTTCTTAGAAGTCTTCCAAAACTTTTCTAAAACCATACCCTTCATCATTTTAGTAACTCTAACATATCTATGTACCATAAGTCATTCAGCCATTCCCCAATTGATGGGTGTTCCCTCAATTTCTAATCCTTTAGCACCACAAAAAGAACTGATAGTTTGCGCCTATAGGTCCTTTCCCTTAAAAAAAGGGAATCTTCAGGATACATCTAATAGTGGTTTCTTTGGGGCAAAGGATACACACAGTTTTACAGTCCTTTTGGCATTGCTCCAAATTGTTCTCTAGAATGGCTGGACCAGGTAAAATGGAGTTTATTAACAATAGGCCAGTGAAATAAACGTGAAGCTTACAAAGTAAGACCTATACCAGGGATACAGGGTGAAATTAGCAGAACTAGATGTGATTACACACTGACAATAGGTAGGCAAGAGAAAAAGAAGGAAGATGGAAAAAATAAATGAAAAAAACATGGAACAAAACATTAACTTTGTTTCATAATAATTGATTTGATTCTTCTTTACTGAAGGCTAAAGTTTTCTTAGTTCCTAGCAAAATGCCTGGCACATTATAGATGATTAATGAATGTTGGTTGATTAACTTATAAATCTACTATTTTTCTTTAAATAGGTGATCTGGAAAAAAAATTCTACCCACTTTGTCTGACTTCATTTTATCATAGAAGCCCTTCTTCTTTGGGAAAAATTCACTCCAAATTTAATAATAAAAATCCATGCCTTAGGGGGATCCAGTATGCAGAAATTCAATTTACAAGTTTTTTGCTTTTTTCAGTAATTTTATGAAGTAGTATAAGTTCATATGAAATTCAAACCTCCATACTACTTTTCTTTGCTTAAGCCTAATGGCTTATTTGCTTAGAAAAGATATTGAAAGGCAGGTATGCAAAAGATGCCCTTAGATTATTTTATATGCTACCCATGTTAGAGTATTAGATGTATTTTGTGCATTTCAGAACATAGAACTAAAATCAATGAGTGTAAATTATACAAGTAGATTTGAATTTAATATTAGCAACAGCTTTTAACTAGTTAGAATTGCCTAAAGATGGAATAAACTGCCTTGAGAGACTGAAAAACTCTGTCATGAGAGTATGTTTGTTTTTTAAGATTAAATGATCAATTGTCAGTGCTTCTGAAGAAGGATTAATGTTTTGGGTAAAGGTTGAATTAAATGGCCATCAGGAGGCAATTCCAACTCTAGAATTCTGTGATTGTATGAAGATTGTTTCAATGTATACTCATGGTGAACATAGAACATAGAAAAAAGCAATCTGAGAAATTGAAAAATTAAACATCTAATTCTCAAAACATGTTTTTTCCTTCTCAGATTACTTTTATTGCAGCAGGAGATGCATCATGGGTTGGGATGTCAGAAACTCAGTCAAAATAACAGGACTCAGATGTCCTGATTCCAGGCATTTTCCCCACAGAATGAAATACGTGGTTTGTATTGAAATAATCCTCAATTATAGAAAGTATATTTTCCTGTAAACAATGTTTTAAGTTCAAAACTAGGACATTTGTAACTAATGTTTCACCACAATTACATAATTGTGGGGAAACCAAATACCATTTTCAAATGAGCTCCAACTTCCACATTTTTTTCAGTTCATTGGAACATAAATGATATCTGGTCACTAATAATCTTTCCCTCTGCCTTGTCATTCTTACTCTGAGAAACATAGTTTCTGTTGTTTTAAGTAATATTCAACCATTCAAATTATTGTTTTGAAAAAGAGCTACATATTGTTTAAAAAAGCTTTCAACATATTACATATCAGTTAAATTTAATGGAATCTAAAGATTACTTTCTCTTTTATCCAGAAAGTCAGGGGAGGAGCCAAGATGGTGGAGTAGAAAGATACACATATGCTAGCTCCTAACCCACAGCCCATAAAATACCTGTAAAGAAGAACTCCCAACAAATTCTGGAGCAGCAGAAGCCATGGAACAATGGAGTGGAGGAGAATTCTGTTCCAGAGAGACCTGAAAAACTGACACGAAAGATCTGTCGCCATGCACCAGACCGGGAGCAGAGCCCAGCCCTGTCTTGGCCATGTAGCAGCCAGGGGAGCAGATCTGAGCAGGCTTCAGGGGCAGAATCTCCAGTGGCACTGCAGGTCCCTCCACCCGCAGGCACCAAAGGTCAGTGAGAGGGTCTTTTCTGCTTGCTGAGAGGGTAGTGGAGTGTCTCTGTAACTCAGGCCCCCTCGGGAGGCAGCAGCAGAGGCAGCAGAGGACAGGAGCTCCCAAAGCAAACAGGAGCTCAGATCCATTATTGAAGGTCTCTGAATAAACCCCCTGAGGGAACTGAGCCCTGTCAGGCAGCCCTACCCCCATCAGAGCAGTTGAACTTAATCTCACAGTGAATAACACCCCTGCCCCCGAACTGAGCACCTGAATTTAATCTTACACTGAATAGCATCCCTACCCCCACTGAAAGCCCGGAGGTTGGGAAGCAGCATTTGAATCTCAGACCCCAAGCACTAGCTGGGCTGAACTGGAGGCGAGGTGGGTTGTAAGGGAATTGCCAACCCCCAGCCTCTTGGATGGCATTCACTGGTCATGACTCAGGTAAACTGAGGGGAGACTGGTAAGGCATGAACAAGATGGTGCTGGGAGGAAGGGTTCCGCCCCTGTTTTGCTCAAGGCTATTTTCCCAGGCTTTCCAGAGAACAAAGAAGCCCAAAATGTTTTTCTTTCTTGTGGCTACATGTCCACACTGGGCAGTCCTGGTTTAAGGTAAATTACTTCCTTATAAGGGCAAACTAATTGGTGATAGGTTCACTTAGAGCACTGGTGTCAGAGAAGAGATAAAAGCACCGCTCACTGCTTGAATAAATGGAGTTCTTACTGTCTTGTCTCCCACCTCAGTCATTGCTTACAGCTAAACTCCCTCAGGGCCTACAGGCCTCTGCTGGTCAGATAAGCCTGTGAGCCCAAGAGATCGGACTCAGACTCCCAAGGTCCCTAACAGTGGGTGTGGAAAGGAATCTCAGAATTCAAGTAACTGGCTGGAAAAATGCCCAGAAAAGGGGAAAAAGAATAAGATCATAGAAGGTTACTTTCTTGGTGAACAGATATCTCCTTCCATTCTTTCAGATGAGGAAGAACAATGCTTACCATCAGGGAAAGACATAGAAGTCAAGGCTTCTATATCCCAAACATCCAAAATAAACATTCAATAGGCTCAGGCCATGGAAGAGCTCAAAAAGGATTTTGAAAATCAAGTTAGAGAGGTGGAGGAAAAATTGGGAAGAGAAATGAGAGAGATGCAAGAAAAGCATGAAAAGCAGGTCAACACCTTGCTAAAGGAGACCAAAAAAAAAATGCTGAAGAAAATAACACCTTGAAAAATAGGCTCACTCAATTGGCAAAAGAGGTTCAAAAAGCCAATGAGGAGAAGAATGCATTAAAAAGCAGAATAAGCCAAATAGAAAAAGAGGTTCAAAAGCTCACTGAAGAAAATAGTTCTTTCAAAATTAGAATGGAACAGATGGAGAGACTAATGACTTTACGAGAAACCAAGAAATCACAAAACAAAATCAAAAGAATGAAAAAATGGAAGATAATGTGAAATATCTCATTGGAAAAACAACTGACCTGGAAAATAGATCCAGGAGAGACAATTTAAATATTATGGGACTACCTGAAAGCCATGATCAAAAAAAGAGCCTAGACATCATCTTTCATGAAATTATCAAGGAAAACTGCCCTGATATTCTAGAACCAGAGGACAAAATAAGTATTCAAGGAATCCACCAATCACCTCCTGAAAGAGATCCAAAAAGAGAAACTCCTAAGAACATTGTGGCCAAATTCCAGAGTTCCCAGGTCAAGGAGAAAATATTGCAAGCAGCTAGAAAGAAACAATTCAAGTATTGTGGAAATACAATCAGGATAACATAAGATCTAGCAGCTTCTACATTAAGGGATCGAAGGGCATGGAATATGATAGTAAAAGGAACTAGGACTAAAACCAAGAATCACCTACCCAGCAATGGTCTTTCAATGAAATAAAGGACTTTCAAGCATTCTTGAAGAAAAGACCAGAGCTTAAAAGAAAATCTGACTTTCAAACACAAGAATGAAGAGAAGCATGAAAAGGTAAACAGCAAAGAGAAGTCACAAGGGACTTACTAAAATTGAACTGTTTACATTCCTACATGGAAAGACAATATTTGTAACTCTTGAAACTTTTCAGTATCTGGGTAGTTGGTGGAATTACACACACACACACACATACACACACAAACACACACACAGAGCACAGAGTGAATTGAATAGGATGGGATCATATCTTAAAAAAAAGAAACTAAGCCATGAGAGAGAAATATATTGGGAGGAGAAAGGCGGAAATGGGATGGGACAAATTATCTCTCATAAAAGAGTCAAGCAAAGATTTTTTGGTGGAGGGAAAAAGAGGGGAGGTGAGAGAAAAACATGGTTTACTCTCATCACATTTGATTAAAGGAAGGAATAAAATACACCCTCATTTTGGTATGAAAACCTATCTTACAATACAGAAAGTTGTTTGGACCAGAATAATATGCACTCATTTAATTATGAGTAGTCAAAGTAGTAACTAATGATTTTGTTTGTATTGTTAACATTGGTGGTAATTTAAATAAGATTACAAATATCAAAGATGCTTCATCAGGTAGCAGAGCATATTCACACTGATGATTAAAAAAAATACAATTAGAAGAACTGAAATCCATCGTCTTGTTCGCCATGCATGTTTCCATTGTTTTCCCAGATTGTTTCTATTGCAGCGGGAGACACAATCTTGGGCTAGGAAGCCATAAATATACAGATAAATAAAATTAAATTGATAAATAATTTTTGAAAAACTTAGGACAATATCTTTTTTTTTTCCTTTGGGGATGCAATAATTCCAAAGATTAAGTGCACTGACAACAATATAAACAAGAATTTGTAATTTGAAGGAATAAATTATGTACAGAGAAATACAATAATGCCTCATTTAGCAGCCATCTTTTGGGAGAATTTGAAAATAGAAATTAATCCATTGTTTATTTTGTTTTTTCTATCCACAGAAGAAGATATACCAAGGCAAGGAAGGAGTTAAAATCTGCATGAATGGAAGGACTGCCCACCTCAATGAAATCATGGCTTCAGTTTCCTCATTTATAAAATAGAGATGATAAACATAGAATCTCATAAGATCTGGAGGATCAAATAGGAAAATGTATATGACATTTTGTAAACTTTATGGTGTATAAATGTCAGCTCTTATTAGATATAGTCAAAAGTATTTTCAGTATATTAATATCAACTTAATTATGTATGAATTTATTAAAATTAAGTGCATGTAGCATTTTTCCATAATGGTTTCGATTTGTAGCATATAGGTGATCCAATTCACTTATCACTTCAGTTTTCAGAATCATTCCTGTTAACATAAATAGACCTTTATTTATATTTTGATCATCCATTCATAACCTTAACTATTACCTAATATGGAGGAAGATCTTTTAATGCTTCTTGGATTAATTCTTTCTTGTTTACTCATCCTGCTGAGACTTTGTCATATACTCACTCCCTACAAATGGGTTCTTTTTATTATGTGATAATATCCAAATTTCTTAATCTGGCAAGTGAGACCCTTAGAATTGTCTCTTCAATATTTCTAACGCATGCCTTATCCTGTATATAGTCCTCTATATTTTTCTCTGTATTCTATTTCTGTATTTTTACTATTGTTCTTCTACCCACCTGCCATACTCTTTCTTATTTTTCTCAGCTTACCTAAATCCTCTCAATACTTTATGACCTGGTTCAAATTTCATCTCTTCTAATAAGTCTTTTTTATATTCCAGCATAAAGTAATCTCTCCCTCCTCTAAATCTTTTTTTCTTTGCAACTCATTTAGTAAGACCTTGTAACTACTATACGTTGTTATTAAATTCATTATTATAGTTTTCATTATATGGATATCTACTCATCTTACAATCCACATCTTTGCTGGATTTGGATTGGCTGTTCCCCTTGGTGGTAATGTACTTGAATCTCTTCTCTTTTCACAAAATCATTCTCTTTCTTCAAGGTGAAGCTCATACAAAGCCTCCTGTGTAAATCTTTTCCTGATCCCCTCAGCCACTAATGCCCTCCCTCCCAAAATATCATGTATTGATTACTTTGTATTTATTTGCGTTTATGTTTATTCTGTATATACTTTTATATGTATTTGTTTCCCATGTTAGAGTATAAGCTTCTTGCAAGCAGGGATTATTTCAAAGTTTCCACTTGTATTTCCAATGTCTAGCACATAGTCAGAATTTAGCAAAAGGCTTGTTGATTCTTATTTCATTGGGATTCGAATCTGTATTTTGGATATGTCCTCCACTAAAGTAAATTGACAACTCCTCCATAACTTTTCCTTAAGAGAATTATCTGGGACAAGAGGAATTTAAATGACTTCTGAATAGTTACAAAATAAATCAACAAGCACTTATTAATCATCTACATGTCATATACTGTGCTAGACATCAGAAGAGTGCTGATTAGACAGGATTTCTCCCAGGTCTCCCTAAATCCACCTCCTACACTATGTTACTGTGACTCTCCAAATATCATTATTTATCAGATGCTTAACTCTCTGAGGATAATGACAAGGTCTCATCCTTACCATACTCAACAGACGCATAGAAAGTCTTTTGGATACAGGAGTTTAGAAATTATTTCTTGTTGATTTGTTTAAACAGTTCCAAAAATATCTTTGCTCCAACTTTTGATGTAATAAGATAATTTTTCATAAAATCCAATTTAATTTTAAGAAATTACTGACATTTAATGGTAATTTAACCTTCACAAAAATTATAGGCATTATCTCATTTGACTCTTACAACAACCCTATGAATTAGTTACTATCCTTTATTTGACCAATGAGGAAACTGAGATTCAGTCAGTTTATAGAACTTGCCAAAGGTCATACAGCTAAGAGGATGTAGGCAGAATTTGAACTCAGCTTTCTCCTGCCTACAGAACCAAGACTAGGTCCACCCACCTCTGCCTCTATTAAAAGAAAAACAAATCTTAGTGTATATGAGCATGCTCTATAACATAAATTGACTGATCAAGGCACAAGATAGCTACCACCTAAGCAGCCCTTATTGTAATACTTAGGGACCATGAAAAGGATTAATCATCTAAGGAACTGTGGCTAAGGACTTTCTGGTTCAAAAGACTGTGATCATGTTCGAGGATTTTTTGTTTTTATTTGGGTTTTTTTTAAGCTGGGAATTTATATACCGTCTGATACATTTCAAAGTGTAACATCCTATTTATTCAAAATAGAAGAGTAGAAACTGCCAAAGTTAAAGCAGGTTCATTGACTATCAAATGAGAAAGTATTCTCTAGGAATCTTCCCTTGGCATAATTTAAACAAGCATTTTTAAATGAAAGGAGAAAGAATAACCTGCTCCTCTGGTACTGACTTTTGCTCAAAGAAAACCTACTGATTTATTCTTTATTCAAAGGTCTTTTGTTTCTACTAGGATATATAAATGTATGAATGAATAGACGGAAGAAAGGAAAGGAGAAAGGAAGGGAAAGAAAAGAGATAGAAAGAAAAGAGGAAAAAGCAAGAGAAAAAAAGTGAATGAAAGGAGGGAGGAAAGGAGAACATTTTTTAAGCACTTACTATGTGTCAAGCATTGTGTTAATTCCTGGAGACACAAAGAGAAAAGATGATTTAGCCCCTGTTCTCTAGAATCTCACATCCTAAATTGGAAATACTACAGATAAAAGAAAGTTTTTCTGATAGGTAGATGGAAAGTTTTCGAAGTCCTAATAGTTGAATGCATAGCAACAGCAATGATTACTTAATACTGAAGACTTGTGCATCTCATGACCTTCTCATCACCAACATTCATTTCCATTTATCTAAACACAATAAAATTTTATGGATGCACCCTCATAGCAAATATTCTCATTTAATAGACTATATCACTGTAAGAAGAAGAGACATGCAGGATGTGAGTGATGGAAGGGTTGTGTGGCACAGACTTATCATAGGCTTATCCTCTCCAAACTAAACATTCTCATTCAACAAAAGTGGTGGCCTCAAAGCAAGATGACTGCCAGAAGACTTAATGTCAACAGATTAGAGTAATTGTACGAGTGTGTGTTGCTAACTTAGAGAAACAGCTGAGCCAATATATGTTTGACAATAGTGGAAAAGAAAAGTAGTGGGCAGCTTTCAGAACTCTGATACAGAGCACTGTATTTACTCATCCAAACCACTGTAAACACAAAGGCTGGTTTGATAATAATGATGGGGAATTCACAAGTTACTCAATGAAAAACAAGAACTCCTCTATCATTTAGAAGCCAGCATTTAAACATCAATAGTAAAGTATAAATAAAGCTTAGAGAGATGCAGGATTCTTGGGTCAGTAAGAACGCAGATGAAACTCAGTTTTACAATGATAGTAACAATTCAAAGGGCTTTTATGATTCCCTGAAGGCTAATTATGGGTTAAAGACCCTAGGTTATATCTCAATTACTGATGAGGATGAAGCCGCATTGATTAGTGACGAAAAAATGATCCTATGGAGATGGGATGAACATTTCCATAACATTCTCAATGGGCCATCATCAATCAATGCTAAAGCTTTTGATTATATACCTCAAGTTGAAGTCAATCTCTCTCTTAGCCAAATTTCCAAGTAAAGAAGAGGTTTGGAATGACATTATGTTCCTCTTGTGTGGCAATGTGTCTGGTGCTGATTCTATTCCAGTTGAGATTTTCAAAGTAAGGGGTGCCTTGCTTACACAAAAATTGACTGAAAATTTTTCAGGTTATATGGCAAGAGCAAGTTATCCCCCAGGAGTTCAATGATGCCTCCATTCTCCATCTCTGAAAAGGAAAAAGGTTGTCCTGTGACAATAGGGGGCAGTCTTTCTCTCTCTTAGTCATTGCTGGTAAGATTCTTGCCAAAGTCCTTAATAAGCTGACTCTTCACCTGGAAGACAGTCATGGACCTGAGAGCCAGTATGACTTCAGAAAGCGCTGAGGAATTGATGATATGGTGTTTGCTGCCCAACAATTCCAGGAGAAATGCCAGGAGCAAAGCCATCCACACATGGAACCATTGATTACAACAACTGAAGAAATTTTGAATTTCTCAAGGTAAATGAACTTACCTTAGAAGTATATTTTCCAGGGATGTGCACATAGAAGATGAGGGTGATACATTGCCAGAGCTACTTCAGTGTTCAGGAAAGTGTGGGGGAGAAGAGGTATGAGGCTGCCTACCAAATGGATCATCCACAGAGCTCCTGTACTAACCTAATTGTTGTATGCCTGTGAAATCTGGACAGTATACCAGCACCATCCCAAGAAACTGAATCATTTCCATTTGAATTGTCTCAGGAAGATTCTGAAGACCACCCGGCAAGAGAGGTTACTAGATACTGAGGTCCTTTCATGAGACGAACTGCCAAACATTCAAACTCTACTGCAGAGAGTGATTCTGATGGGCTGGTCACATTGTTTGAATACCATACCTTTGCCTAAAGTACTGTTTTATGGAGATCTTCAAGACAAGTGCTCATATGGAGGTCAGAAGAAACAATATAAGAACAGTGTTAAGCACACACTGAAATACTTTGGAGATGTGGGAGAGTAATAGCACAGGATTACCCAATTTGGCATCTTCTCCTCAAAGAAAGAACGTGCTCTATAACCAAAGCAGAATTATAGTAGCTAAAACTCATTGTAAATTGCACAGATTTAAAGACATTTCCACTCCAAATGCCCAGTCTGTGGTAGAGCCTTCTAAGCTCCTATTTTCCTGGCCAGCCGCAGTCAGACACACTGTACCCCAACATAGTAACGTTGTTTTGTTCCTCTTCGAACCTAGAAAACAACTGACTAGGGTAGATTTCAAGACCTAGGGATCCTTAGACTATATCAGTAAGTAAAATGACAATGGGAAGAGTATGGAGGACACAGAAGAGAATCAAGTGATGAGCCCTAGTGATCCTTCAGCTTCCTGGAAGAAATAAATTTGTTGACTCCTATTGAATTCACGTCACATAGTCAAGCATCCCACATGTATTCTTAGCAGCCTAGGGCCAAAATGGCAAGGCCCTTCCCAAGGTGGAAGATGCCCCTATTTCCCACTTTCTGAACTGGGTTCTGAGGCCTAGACAATCCATAAAAGTAATAAATATAATTTTTCTTTGTATTGACTGCCTATTTCTAAGGTAAAAATATTCACACTGAAATTTTACAATTAGCTCTTGAGAGCTTATTAGAGCTGGGTTCTAATGCACTCCTGTATATGTAGCAAAAGGGCAAAAAACTAGACAAAAAGTAAGCACAATTGAATACTGCTGCACTGTAGTAAATGAAGACATGATGAATTCAGAGAAAAATTAAATGATTTCTATGAACAGAGGGAATAGGGAAGAACCAGGAAAACAATATCCACAATAACTGTAATAATATAAATAATTCCAAAATGTCCCTGAACTCATTAAATACGATGAAAAATCTTGGTTCTGCCAGGAAGACCAGATGAAACAGATTGTCTGCCTCTAAAATGAGTGTGGAGGACTACAGGTGCAGAGTATTGTATATACTACTAGATAGGATTCCTTTATTAGTTGGTTTTATTTAACTCTTCTTAATCATTACAAGGGAGATGTCAATATTTATGTAATATAAATCTCTGTCTATCAAAAAGTGATGTGAAATAGCATTGATACATTTTTTTAAAGTTATAGGATTCTCTGTATGTGAGCAAACTGAATATATTTCACAGAAGGTGAAAATTTGTGATAAATTACCCTGATGATTTAGTAAGGAATTGTTTGGGCATAGAATATAGAAGAATGAACACTTTCACAAGCTTAAATATTTTAAGGATACTTTCCTAAATTCAAGTTAGCTTTAATTTTTTTTTTGAAAAGCACAGAGAAGTTAGATTTTTTTATGATTTCATTTTAATTTTTTCCTCCTTTTTCTTTTTCCTTTTGTTTTTTCTTTCTTTCTTTCTTCTTTTTAAAGACTTGGTCTCCCCATCTTGCCCAGACTAGAAGTACAAGTGCTTCTTACAGGACCAATACTATTAGTGATCATCACAGGAGTTTTTTACCTTTTCCATTTCTGATCATGGCTGATTTGTCCTTTCCATAAGAAACTTGATGGCTTTCCTTCAGGCTCATCATACTAATATCATACAAAAAGGATATCTGATTCAAATACCTCATAATAGTTCAGAACTCCTGAGCTCAAGAGATTTGCCAGTTTTAGCCTTGCTGGTAGCCAGATTAAAGTTATATGCTATCACACCTACTTCTCCTCTTTTTTCTAACAACTCTGAATTAAACATATAAATTATTAGAAACATACTTTTTCTTAGTAGTCAAAAAATGGAAAGAGGCAATTACAAAGATAAAACAGATAACTTTCATTATAATAAATAAAAAAGCTTTTACACACCCAAAATTAATGTATCTAGGATAAGAATGGAAGCCATCAAGTGGGAACAAATCTTTTTGTCAATTTTATTGAATGAGTTTGATATCTGAGATCTATAAACAACTTACATCTCTCTCTCTCTCTCTCTTTCTCTCTCTCTCTCTCTCTCTCTTCCATTTGCTCACTCTTCACCCTTCCCTCTCTCTACATCTCTTTCTCCAGATGCATATATAAAATACATTTTATATTAATTAATTTTAATTAATTAATGTTAATGCATTAATTTTGGATGCAGAAGCTTCAAATATATTTGATATCTATCCCCATAAGATGAGAGGCCAAAAGATATGAACAAACAAAACAAAATAAGAATTGCAAACTATTAGCAATCATATAAAAAAAATATTTCAGATGCCTAATATCAAGGGAAATGCAAATCAAAACAACCCCAAAGTTTTATGTCACAGACAACAAAATGACAAAGATGATAAATTAAGGGAATAGTTAATGCCGGGATCGTATAAAGGTATTTCATTGTTGGTGGGGCTGCAAATTAGTACAATTATTTTGGAAAGTAATATAAAATTGTTCAAACACAATAACTAAAAATTCATACCTGTTGACTCAGATTTCACTGTTGACATATAGTCAAAGGGAGTCAGAAACAAGAAAGACTCTATGAGCCTCAAACTATTTATAGCTGTGCATTTTTGTGGTAGCAACAAATGGAAAACAAAATAAAAGTTCATCGTTTGGATAAAGGCTGAACAAAATGTACTAGATAAATATAACTAATATGATGAATATTACAAATATGATAAATACAAAGAAGCATGAAAAGATGGAAACTAACGCAAAATAAAAAACATCAGGGCCAAGTAATGTACACACTGACTACAGCATAAATCAAATGCACACACACACACAAATGGAAAATAAACGTTACAAAATTACAACCACCAACCTTGCCCTTAATTATATGAGAAAATATTTCACTCTATTCCTTTGAAAAAGGTCCAGAGACATGGAACATGGCATATATTGGCTTTTTTTTTCAATATACTGATAAGTTTTACTAATATTCCTTTTCTTCTTTTTCTTTTTCAAAAATAAATTCTCATAAAAATGGCACACAAGAAGGTATTAAATGCGGACAAATAACTGGCAGGAATTGCAGAGATGTTAAAAAAATTATATCAACAAAACATGTTTTAAAACTTACCTGTCATTAGTGGTGTTAGAGGTTCCTTGACAATGGAGTGATAGGATGGGAAACAGCCCTTTGACAACTCAATGTCATCAAGTGCAATATGTCCCCTGTGACCTTTCCCAACTTGACCTTCAAAGGTGACTTGGAAATCCTCCTTATTGTGCAGAATTAGTTCTTTCTTCTTCCAGTAATTGCCTTGTTCTCCAGTAAGACGGAGTAGAATGTTTGTCTTATTTGTGATTGATATCTGAGCAACAGTTAATGTTCCAATACCCTTTCCATACATGTGATAGTGGAAAGTTATCTAAAAAAAGACATTTAATATGGTTATATTCATTTTCTTCATCTTCAATAATTTCATACCATACATATGCCCTTTCAGTTTATAAGGCCTGGAAGCCAGTTGAGGTATTTAACCACTCTTGCCCTTTTCAAATTCAGTTGCAAACGCAGTCACCCACAGAAGAGCTAGGATTGCTCCAAACTCAACAACTGCAATAAAAAAGTAGTGGATGGAACCCCAAATATTCCAGCCCACCTGGTAGCACAGTAAACTTCCCTGACATAGTCTCTGAAAAATCAGATCATCTCTATTCCCTGATGAGTCCTCAGAACAAAATTTATTTCTACATATCACCTGCATTGACCTTATCTGATCACATATCTACATTCAATATTACATATCTATAATTTCTCAAAATGAGGTAAAAATGACTTGTCTAAGGGGACAGAGGTGGGAAATGATAGAGCAAGAATTAATACCCTTGTCTTCTGGGTACAACTGGAAACTGCACAAAAACATGAACATTAGAGGGTGTCCATAAATAAATGTGACCGGCTTTGGAATTGATCATATGCTTTGAAGGTTATTGGGGCAGAGAACCAACTGTTTTCGTAGCATCAGAATGAAATGGGGAAAACTGGCCTGGCTATAATTTATAATCAGTCCCGTATTGAGTGAAATGTAGAGTCTAGTCATGGTGAGAACTTGTGATGGTTTTGCTTTTGGCTACCTAAATGATGTAATGGGAAAAAAAATTCTGATTTTGGCAGTCAACTTAAATTAGGTACATGATTGGTGTGTCATTATCCACTTTCCTATTCTCTTGTACCATTTCATCACACCCACATGCAAAAATAACAGAAGATTTTGCATAGATAATATCTCACATTTCCTTTTCTTGATAATGGGAACATTCCTGCTGAAGGCCATGTAAGCTAATCACCAGTAAAACATGAGCACATGAAGAATATGCTCCAAATTTTACTCTTTCTGAGGAGTTGTTCTTTCTCAGTGGAAATTTCAAGATGACTCAGTTAAACTGTAAAAATGCTGCTTTTGGGTGTTTCACAAGGTCAAGCATAAAAGGTGTTTCTCTTTGGAATTGGTAGGTAACTGCTTACCTGATAAACATATTTTATACATGAAAGAATCAATCATTACCAGCACTGACCTTTCACTTACTCCTCTGTACTCAATACATATTATAAATATTCATACAATGAGCTATTCATCATTAATTTTTCTATATTTCTTCAAGGCATGCTTTATTATTCTCATGCAGATGCTTATAACAGCAGGGACTATGGTTCCAGGGATAGGAAAGAAAAGAGAGAGAAGTCCTACTTGGTTGTAAAAAGGTTCTTTGAAAATCATGGCATTATTGAACTAAAAATATTTTAAACAAATTTTTGAGGAAAAATAGCATTTGAATAGTTACCAAATTAGAATTTTGTCTTTGTTTTATGATTACTTAGGTTAATGCCTATTCTGACTAATTTGCATGATTTTACCTGGTATTCATTGTGCAACTTTTTTTTTTTAATTCCTTAGTGTTTTTTTAAAGGGTTGGATGTTTAAGGGAGATAAAAAGAGTAACTGTGAGATTCTTATATAATTATGAATAATTATATAATTATAAAAGAACTTTGAAATTCTTATACAATTTATATTCATTAAAATATTATAGGAAGGGAGGGAAGGGAGGGAAAGAGGGAAGAAAAGATCGAGAAAAAGACAGAGAGAAAGAGAATATACCTCCAACACACTAAGGAAATAGAAAAATAAAATAATCTTCATATTCTTATTCTCATCTCAGTAAGCCTGTGAGCTAAGTATTATCATCCTAATTTTACAGATAAGGAAACTCAGTATCAGACAGGTTAAGTGACTTGCCCAGAGCACAGAGCAAGTAAATTTCAGTCAGGTTTAAATTCTAAACTTCTCCTGTCTTCAAGTCTGCTTCACTTTGTATTACACCAAGCTGATTTCTAGCTCAGATAGGATTTAAATGACAAAATAGGTTAAATGAAATATCAAACAGCAGGAATGGAAGCTTCTTTGCTCTTGAAGCAATTATGATGAGAATAATTCCTCTACGAAGCAGATCAATCAAAAGAAGCCTTTGAAAAACCTAAAAGAATTAGTTCCTATACTCGTATGTTATCAGTGATTAAGCCAACACTGATCTATTTCCAGCTGTGTGACTTTTGCAAAGATATTAGCGTCTTAAATCTATATTGCTCAGAAGACTGAAACTTATTAATTTATTGTATAAATTGATGTAAAGTACATCTATCTAATTCATGGAAACTGCTCAGTATGTCTTCCTTAACAGAAGAGACCTGCTTCTATGGTAGCCAAAAAGTCTACCCACTATTAACCATCAAAATGATTGGATAAAATGAAACAAATGCCAACATTTTCAGCCATTGAATTATCTTTTTCTTAATCTAGAGATCTGTGGATCTCATTTTGTTACAAAAATCCTCAACCTGTCCCTATCTTCCTCAATCTGGCTCTTCCATAATTCCACACTAATCCCATTCACACATTCCCTTTCTAGGATATTATTCTCATAGTTAATGTCCTTTCATGAGTTTGCCTCTTATACCTCTTATACTTGTACTTTGGTACAAGTGGTCCCCAATGTGAGGAATGCACGCTCTTCTCAACTTTATCTTGTAGATACTCTAATTTCCTTCAAAGCATAGCACACTTACCACCTCTCTCTATCCCTCAGTTGTTAGTCTTCTCTCTGTCTTGAAATTATTTAATTTAGTGTTTCTGTATTGAAGTCTGTAAGTTCATGTCATGTCATATCACTTTAACATTAATATAAGCTCATTGAAGACAGGCACTGTTATTTTTGTCTTTGTATCCCCAGGGCCTATCACTGTACCTGACATGTTGGGCACTCAGTATTTGTTGAGTAGATTTGAATTTGTGAATGCTATCTTTCTTAACTCAAAATTCACAAGTCAGCACCAAAGGAACATATACATGTGTACATATGCATGTATAGGTATGTGTGTAAGTATGTACGGATGCAAGTGTATGCATTCTTGATCTTTCAACATTTCAGAAAACACCCCTCTACCAAATTAACTTCGATGAGTCAACTTGCACAAACAAAGAGAACTGGCAATAGCTCTGAATATATAGGCTTAAGAAAGTAGCCTGTAGCAATAAGAGATCAAGGGATTTGCTCTGGGTTATACACAACATATATCAGAGGTAGACCATGAAATCAGCTCTTCCTGGATCCAAAGTCAGTCCTGTATTTACCAGATAATATTCCATGGTCCTGAGCCCATCTTAACAAAAATAAATAAATAAATTTTCCACACACTTCTTCAAAATGCAAGAGTTATAAGTAAATTTTGATTGTTTTCTGCCTTTACAATCAGGTAAGAAAAAGTAACAAATCATATTCCAGGTATGTATTGTACACATAGCTACATATACATGCATGTGAGTATTATATGTATATATACATGTGTAGATGATGGATATAGAGATGGTTTATATAGTTATACATGATAGACATAGATAGATAAAGAGATGGAGATAGAATGCAGTTAATATAAATACAAATAATAGAGAGAAGAGAAGGGAAAGAGAGAAAGAGAGTAAAAGTTCTGAAACTATGATCCCAACCTTAACTCTACTATAGCAGAACATGTTCCCAGAACAAGAGTGCTATATATTCCCCCAGGATTTTAGGGAAAATCCTGAAATATTTTTTGACTGATTTTCTTTTTTACTTATTTCTATCTCTCTGACCACTCTCCTCTACCAAAAAAAAAAACAAAATTCATAATAAATACTAATAGTAAACCAAAATAAATTCCCATATGTGCATTCAGTTCATCTTCTCTCTATCAAGATACAAGGAAACATTCCATCTAATGGTGGAGGCAACATAAAAGCAACTATATAAAAACAAGATTCATATAGATGAGTGTTTGTGTCTATATGCACATATAAATATATATATATATATATATATATATATATATAAGTGTGTGTGTGTATAAAGAGAGAGAGGTATATGTGTAAATAAACTGGAGATAATAATGGAATAAAAACACATATATATCATAAATTTTGGAATGATTTTATAAATTTGAGTCATTGATGGAGTACTTCTTTGTTATATTTTCATACGGAGAAACAATGTGTTCAGATACTAAAGGCTTCTTTTTATTATCAATATCATGACAATTTGAAAATTGTAAGCCAAACAGTATGGTGATCACAACTACTTTCGTTTCAGGACAAGGCTGTTAATTTTTCCATAGTTTGCTCTATCAAAATTGTGCCTAATCATTGTCAAATGACCCAGAATTCCTGGGACTCCCTTAGCTCTGTAGATGGAATACTTTATAAATGAGTCTAGGATCTTGAACATCTTTACCAAAATTAGTTGTTTAAAACATTTAAAGCTGGAAAAAAGAATTTTGGTTTGACATATCCCTTTTTGGTTCCACTGAGTCAATCATAGATTAATATAGTGAATTATCAACCTGAATTCAGTCAGAATCTTCAGTTAGCTATATGTTCTTCCTTTTATGCATTTCACTTTTAGGAAAAACAGCAAACGACAAAGTTAACCATTGTAAATGTGCTTAGTAAATGTGTTGATATCAGGCATTATTCAAACTATGTACATAAAAAGTTTTCAGTGATTTTTATTTGTAACCAATCCAGACTGAGCTCAGATTCAGACATCTACAACTGCTCATACAAATAAAAAACTCTGCAGTGAAAACTGCTGCTCAAAATGATGACCAGGAAGTATAATCCTCAGCCATAAAATAGCTCCTTTCCATCTATAAAAAAATTTCAAGAGGAAAATAATTAAAAACATCATGTTCACTATACTAGATTTAATAAGGAAGAAAAAATGAACTAACACGTTTTTAGAAAGATTTTCAGCAATGCTTGTCAAGCTTCTCAGCCTAACTTTTAAGAACCTTCATAACCTGGATTCATACTCCCTATAAAACCCTCATTCTCTATCCTACTTTACCTCAGTATAAAGTCTGTTCTAGCAAGGCTGGTGTCCTCATTTGCTTAACAGAATATTTCATATTTACTCTTACCTCTATTTCTTTATGTTATTTCCCAATCTCCAGAAACAGTTTTCTTCCTAATTATAACTAGTTAAGTCTTCTCCATCCTTCATGTTCTAATTCAAAATTCTCAATTATTTCTAAGGCTCCTTCTTGCTCTAAATGACACAACAAATCTCACTTCCTCACTTCCTTCCTACTAGTCCAGCCCTGCTCTGACCTCATTACTATTTTTACCAGTTAATCAACTACTACTTTCTGATGTCATGTATTCCTGCAACTGTATACATTTTGTATAGTAAATACTTAGTTTGTGCCTCCCACACATCTTCTAACTATAGGACAAATTCCTATATGGTGTGCCCCTTTTTCCTCCACTCCCACCTTCTTCCTACTCAATAACGTTCCAAGATGAATACAATTCAGCCTTTCTTTGTTTCAGGAATGGAAATACACCTTCGGTCAGTCAATTTGCTGAATTTGACTGTATTGGTCAGCAAGTTTCCACTAAGTTTTTCTTTCCTTTTCCATACCTTGCAGTTTTTGCTCCTTCTGCTTATCACTGGGCTAGACATGCGGGCTTCTCTCATTGGCTGCTGAGGAAATAAACTCTTTATAAAGATGTAATGACCAGATGGGTCTTGAAAGGTGTGATCAGCGACTGGCTCGGTGCCTGTAGTTGGGCTGATGCCAGCTTTTAAATTCCAGTCTAAGTCGTCATTTTGATTCTGCTCCCAAAAACAAAGATCAAATTCGAAATCACAGCGTCCAAAGGATGTGCCTAAAAAAAAGAAGTCCATGAGAAGGTAGGAAAAGATGGGAAAAATAGATTGAATTAAGGTTAATAATATTTTTTTAAAAGAAGTGATCTTTACATATTAGATAGAACCTAATATCTGAAGATGTTTTAAAACTTTAACTTTCTATAAATGAGAAACTGAGTGTAAAATAGAGATTTTGATAAAATAAAAAAGGTGGTCAGATCCCATGGTTTAATTTAATTCCTTATTTAATTACATCATTTAGATACAAATTTTAATATCTTGCTAACCGAGACATATATATGAAATCAGCTTGTAAGAAGAAATGATATCAAAACTAAATTAGAAGAAAAGTTAAAGATAAGAAGTTATGATATACTATTACAACTCCATTTTTGCCATTCAGAAAAGTTACTGATACCAAAAAAAAAAAGGAAAAAAGAGGAAAGGAAAAACTATAACAAGGAAAAGTCATTGACACTATTGTACTTTTCTAAGGAAGTTTCAGTAATACAAATCAATTGCCATAACAAGGAAGTAAATACATCTAGAAGCCATCTTAGTCTCTATGCATAGCAGAGAGATATGTTAGTCAATAGCAACAATGGTTTAGAATGTGGGGTTGTTGCGTTCGTCCTTCATTCTCAAAGAGGACCATGACATCAAGATGATGACATGACTTGCAGTTGACTTTGATTTGCGTGAGGGAGGGCTGTGCAAGGTCACCAGCCTCACTTTTTCCTCCAGGGCCATGTGGGTCCAGTGGTCTGATATCCATCAGGACTACTGCAGATGGCCCAAGATGTAGTGTGAGATCCTGGCCATTTTAGGCTAAGGTCTTATCACATTCTCACTTTGAGTGAGATACACCCATTTAATGAATAGGCCTTTTTAAGGAGTTGTTCAAGGGGTGGACCCTTTTAATAAAAGAAAAAAAATCGGACCGGGAGGGGAAGACCTGCAGGGTTCCTGGATAAAAGAGAAACAGTTACTGCTTAGCATTTACTACTTAGTTACTATTTAGTATTTACATTCAGTCTGTGCTAGGTGGGTGGGGACTTATTGTCCAGTCTATGACCTGTTGTCCAGTCTATGAGCGCCAGTGAATTGGATTTAAGGCTTGGTCTTTGAGCAAGAAATCTAGCCAGTAAATCCAAAGGGAAAAAGGCAGCTTTTGGCCATGGAAGTATACTTTGCCCTGGGTAGAACACCCCAGGCAAGGAAGGAGAGGAGAGGAGAGGACAGGAAAGGACAGGAATATGGTGAGAGGGACATATATGCTCCTACAACTTGGATGGGCAGGGACTGTTCTTTTCTATGTGTACCCTTTTCCATGTACATCAGTGTGTAGCATACTGCTTGGCTTAACAAAAAAGTTTTTAAAATTCATTCTAAAATATTGCAGAGGATGTTTTATGGAAACGTAAAATGGAAATATTATATGAGTATTAGTATATCACTCCAGTTTTACATCCATTAACTCTCTCTCTGTATGACTGGGCCTATTCCCTTGGTTATCATAATTCCCTAGATATCCTTTAAGTCACATTCTCCATGCATGTCATAAGTGGTAATATGTGGCTACTTATGGCTACCATACATCTCTCTATTGACCTTTGGGTCACTCTAAGTTTTGATTCTTTGGAGACTGTGAAGTTCTGAGATTCATAACCATACTAGATGAATACTGTTGTTAAAAATAGTGGGTTATTGCTTCCAAGTGAAATTTTGTGCTGTTAAAAGAATTATATAATTTCCCAAAAGCTCAAATTGTTTGTTTGTATGTTTAATGTTTGCAGATCTCAGTGAGGAGCATCTATATAGATCTAGAACCTGATACAATTAGGGCAATGTAATGAGCCAAATGTAAATGCCATCTGAAAACATCATCTGTAGGGAATTCTTATTCATCTTCCCCTTAGATTTCAAGATAGATATCTTCTAAAGAGTGGTGAACACCACTAATGAGGAAACACTTCCCTATTTTAAGCATATTTTATATGTATGAAGGTGCATATATATCATCAATGAATTATATGACTATAAATATGTGGTCTGGTGAAAAATTTCATTTGTGAAAGTCTATCTGTTACCCTTTCATATTTTCATTACAGATACCTTTAAGACATGCATACATCCATCTTTCTTAGAAATCTGTCACACTAAAGAGGAAGACAACAGGGGAAAGACAGTGATCACTTTTTAAAAAACTTGCATCCCACATAGTCTCAAAAATAGAAACAAACTTACTAAAGAAAATAATAAAAAAAAATTTTAAAAGCAAAAATTCTCAAAAGGAAAATGACTTTATTCAAAAAGAGAAAGAAAAATGAATAAATGAGTTAGGAAAAATAATGCTGCTATATCATTAATGAATGTCAGGTGGTGGGATAAAGAGTGAATGAACAAAAGAAGGTTAAAAAAAAAAAGCTTTTAAAATGGTCCTGAATCTGGCACTAGATTAATCATATTAAAGACTACAAGGCTCACCTATAGCATATTGAGAGAAGCCTTCATGGAGTATTGAGGAAACAGAAATAAGAGTAGCATAGGATAATAAGGTATGAGCTAGTTAGATTATCACACAGATAAGGCCATAGATCTACAAATACTTTATCCAAATTCTTCACCTCTTTTTATTTAATTATAGCATTTCTTTCTCCCATAATCACCTCCCAACCATGTATAACTATCAAAATTCTATGTATCTTTCAAGGGCCAGTTAGCGTCATTCATTATTATACTTTTTTTACCCCCTCTCCAATGGTATAGTTGCTCCATACCTTAACCAGTAAAATACTATACCTCTTTGACATTTATCATATTTTCTGTCTTCTATCATGCTTATTTAAAATGTTATTTTTTGGTGGCATTATTTCCATATTTTATCCCCTCTACGAAATGGAAAATTGCTTAAGTATGGGGAAAACATCATTTAAATATGCACATTTCCATCTATAACTATCACAATTCATTGTATATGATAGATGGTCATTAAACATTTGCTAGATGATTTAATAAATTCAATATTTTTAGTAAATGCTTATGATCATTTAATATACATGAAAACAAAAAGTGACATATCTGAGTACAACAAAAATACAAGGTGAAAATGCTTTGTGGCACTGTTCAAAACCCTGTTTTGGTTATTGAAAAATAAAAATAAGAAATATGCTTACTTTTCTACAAATCTAAAATAACTTTAAAAAAATATAAATTGTAGCGCATGGATCATTATGCATAGACATTCTTCTCACATATGCCCTGAGCAATTACTCAGATATTTGCCAAAATAGTGTTATTTCATTGAATATAAGAAATCATGGTGTTTTAAAGTATATAATATTCCTTTACTGATCACTATCAGAAGAGCTCACTGTAAGAATTTGGATTTGAATCCACTTTTCAGGAGCAATCCGCAACATGTTGTTTCAGCATCCAAAACGCTCTGTAGAGCACCATTTGTATGATGAGAGAAATGCGTCCTGGGAAATTACCATAGCAACTCCCACTTAAATAATCCGAGAGGTAACTTCCTACTCCAATTAGAAGTGTGAATTATATTATAAATTTTGCCTAACTTGAAAATACTCTCACTTCTTTATGGATAGTCTTACCATCATGGCAAGACTGAAGGACATGGACCTTCTAAATGAGGTTGGTAAGATTGGGTAAGCAAATGAAAATGTTTTGTAGCTTGAAGGGTATAACCTCAATTTAAAGAAATATACAATAAATGAAAATGTAGTTTACTTTATATGATTAAAAGTGTTTTGAAAAATTTGTTATAAAGCAAAACTTGATTGTGCACCTTTTCTAATGGTTTTAAATATACATGTGAAGATATGCTTCCAGAATTTTTGATACCAAATCATCAGTGGGGAATGAAGAAATGCAATCATGAATTCTTGTTGCCTGGCTACAATGATATCTGAACCACTGAAACTTTCATTTTCTTTGGTTTTTATCTGGTAACATGAAGTGGGGGAAAGTAATCTTTAGAGTAGCTTCCTGTTCTTGAAAATTTAATTCCACTTTAATTCAACAAATATATGAAGCTTCCTATGCTATTTACAAGTCACTGTGTTAGGACTTAAGGATACAAAGAGAAAATGAAAACAACTTCTGTCTTCATGATGCTCAATTCTACTAGAGGAAATGATGTGTATGTAGAGAAATAGTCAACAATGACTCTGAAGTAAGAGGTCCTATATTCAAATTCTGCCTCTGATCCAGTCTGAACAAGACGTAACTTCTCTGGGCTTAATTTTCCATCTATTTGAAATAAAGATGTTGAAATAAATGACCTCTTAATTCCTTTCTACTTTTAAGTTTATGAGCCTAACTAACTAAAAGCAACTTCTGGGAGACCAGAAATGGAAATCCTCTCTCTGGACAGAGAGAAGAGGGTATGAACAGGGAGTCAAATATGGCTCCTGGAAGAAATCTGGTGCTAATTGCCCACTGTGCTTAATTTTGATTACATCATCAAAAGGTACCACCTCTGACCATATCTGCACTTTCATTCCCTATCCTAAAACAGGACAGTTACTTTTCATTCATTTCATTATTTAAGGAGGGTAAACTTATGTCTGCCGGATTCTTAATCAGGCAAATGTGAAAAAACATAATTTTATTATGTGTGTTTATGTGTATATGTATGTATATATGAGGTGTCTTTGTTCATGAAAAGTAAGCAGTTGCAATTCTGGAAATTTGATACATTTAAAAATATTTTAATTCTGACATCAGCATCCCAAACATCTACTTCTGCATAATCATTTATAAGGCTCTTTTACAGTGCACTTGAAAGAAGCAGGAAGAAAAAAATATCAGAAAGATGGGGCAGGCACCGATTTTCAGCTTTAGACATTTCTTCCTTTATACAATGACTTTAAACAAAGTCATTATTTGATCTGTTTATACATGATTATGCATGGAGAGAAGTAAAAATGTTCCTAACATCTACAGTGAACTATAAAAGTCACTGGTTGAAACTAGAGCTTTTTGCTTAGCCTTAGAGAAGCTAATCTATCTGATACATTAGAAGGCCAAAGCTATTGCTTCTTTCTTTGAATACAGAAGTCTGTCCGGATTATGTCTGCCATCATCTTAAAGATCAAATCTAGGAGTGAGAGCAAAAAGCAATTACTGAGAACCAGTCATCAGTCACTTAAGGATTTACCAAAGGGTATACAGCTCAGTTCTATTTGCTCTAAATATACTTTAAAAGTTATGACTTTCCAAGCTTCCCTATTCTCTTTGCTTGATTTTAGAGGGGGGAAAGTAATGGCAGCATCCATTCTCATATTCACAACTTGCTGGCAGAAGGCATCAGCAATGAGCTTTAGAGAGCTGTCAGTTGTGTGTTGCGAGGTGATTTCTGTTTGCCCAACACTTTAAGATAAAAACTAGATTCCTACAAGGCATACTTTACCAGCCTTGACTATATTAAAGAGGACCCTGAGAACAAAATTGTCATTGAATAATAGCCCAACGCTTCCATTCTAAAACTAAGCATCCAATTTTAGATGTGGCTAATATTCCTTCCTAATTAATCATTAGCAATCATTGATTTAGTTCTCCCAAAACAAGAGGAATTTGGGGCAGTGTAGGGGTTGTTTTGAAAATCCAGGTCTCTTTATGAGGGACATTATAAAATGTGTGGGTGCTGTCAAATTAAATTTCATTACCACATCTAAATAGGAAAATGAGCTGTTGAGTATAACTTCAAAAAAATTCTAAGGAGATAAATTCATAGGGATATATGCAAACCTTGGCATTTAAATTTTTTCAAAGAAATTGTATGGATAAAGGATGGGGGTACTTGGTTTTATGGATATTTGTTTAAGACCTGGAGTTTTACTTAACCTTCAGATCAATATTCCTCAACAGTGCTGGATGATTGCTACAAAAGATGCTACAGTAATGGTTTTCATTCATAAAAGTATGGAGAGTCCAAATCAGTGAGTTTGGTGTAGTCAGGAAGATATGGATTCATGGTTATCTGCCTCTAAGTAGGTCACTGAATCTCTCAGCACCCCCAAGCAACTCTAAGAATATGAAAAGGAGAAAAGATACATTGAGAAAGGAATTGCATTCTGAGAGTTCCCTTCTCTAATGAAATCACAGCCCCAGTCCAAAAAGAAATGATTATTCTGATGATCTTCCAGGTCAAACTGAGGGCCAATCAGACAGATAGACAGACATCTGAACAAGGGAAGTGATATCCACTGTAATGTGGAATAAGATTTCTTTTAAAAAGGGATGTTGCAATATACTTCATGGAAAGTATCTGGAATAATAAAGGCCTCAGAAATCCCATCATATCGCATACAGTTAAGGATGCTAACAGCATTTCGCCTAGAAAAGAAAAAACTTAGGAGAAGGAGGAGGAGAACCACTTAGGATCATAGATTTAGACCTTAGAGATCAACAGGCCAATCTCCTCATTTTACTCACAAAGAAATAGAGGCTTAGAGATGTGAAATGAATTGTCTATGGACTCCCATAGAGTCTGTTATAAGGTAGAGCTCAGTTTCCAATTCAATTCCTTCAATTCCAGAGCCAATATTCTTTCTACTCCATAGGATAGTAAGAAATCTTCTACCAGTCTTTGATAAGCAAAAATTACAGGGAGATGGATTTGACTTCACATAAGCAACAAATTTTCAATAATTAGAGATGTTTAACAATAACAGACTTCTTGTTAAAATATCATGTCTTCAGTTTTTTTAATAAGAAATGATGGAAAGGAAATTCAAGCAGAGAGGCTAGAAGATCTCTAAAGTTCTTCTAAGGGTCTTTTATTTTAACATTCTAGTGGCTAAATCTCCACTTCTATGTATATATTCAATGCTTAGTTTCTTCCAACAATAGTGTTTTTCCCTCAAACTATTTTTTCTTATTTAAAAAAAAAAGCTACTCAAGCAATCAACTGTTCTCTATTTTAAACTGTTTTCTCCAAATAAATAGCATTCCTAAAAATAGGACAATGGGTGACACCACTATTATCCTATGAAAGAGCAATTTCCTTCAGCCTTCCATTATCAGAACTGAAACATCTATACATACTCTAAAACTTTCTATAGTGGACGACTAGAACAGATTCTCTCAGCTGGATAGGGGACTACCCGTTGATTATTTTGGAGACCTAATGAGAAAGCTTTTGAGCTTCAATCACTGCTACAGCCTGAAATAATGAATCCTAGGAGTTCAAAACAGCTGATCCTTCCTCGTGAAGCCTGGCCTATTAACATTTAAGATGCCTGACCTAGTTTCTAACATAATCTTCCCAAGTAAAATGAAAGTCATTCAATGTCCACTCAATAAAATCACAGAAACACTGTCTACTTTTCAAAGTGCTCATTTCCTTAGAAGAGTAAAGTTCAATTTCTTGGATTATAATGTAGGTAATAACCACTCAGATTTCTATAATGCTTTATGAATTTTCTTAAAGTGCTTTACTCACAAAATCCATATAAAGTAGGATAGCACAAATATTAGGATACCCATTATACAGATGAGAAAAGTTTAGGCCCTGGTCGCTTCAGTGGTTTATCTAGGATCATATATCTATTAAGTGACATGCTTGTATTTGAACTCTAGTATCATCTGACTTACACTATTTGATGCTGCCAATTGTGTATTAATAAAAATTTTAAAAAATCAGTAAATAATATGTATTTTTGCTCATTAGTTTTCAGCTATGTCTGACTCTTTGTGACCCCATTTGGGGCAAAAATACTGGAGTAGTTTATCATTTCCTTCTTCAGCTCATTGTGCAGATGAGGAAATTGAGGAAAATAGTTTTAAGTGACTTGCACAGGGTCACAAAGCTAGGTAGTGTTTGAGACCTGATCTGAACTCAGAAAGATGAGTCTTCCTCACTCCAGGCCTGGTATTTTATCCACTGCACCACCTAGCTGTCCTTCCAAAATTTATATATGTGTATATATGTATATATGTATATATACACACACACATACACACACACACACACACACACACACACACACACACACACACACATATATATATATATATATATACACACACACACACACATATGGACTGATTGGTGCTGCCCTTGTATTTTCACTGGGAAATAGACAAAGCATTTATTAAGTTTAGTATCATTCAACAAGGTATCAGGAATCAAAATGAAGCACAGAGGAAACACCCACTAATTGTTTCCTTTATCTAACTATTGAAATACCAGAAAGCACAACATTCTCTTCCCTCTAATGGGAGAAGAAGAGACAGAAAGGGAAGCAAAGGGTTCCTGCCCTTTGTGAAGGATTGGAAATGATCTAGGGTAGGAGGTGGGGAAGGGAGGAACGTTTTAATTCACTGGGAGGCTGGTGTAATGGTCCAAATGAGATATGAGTACAACTGGAAAGCTCAAGAAAAGACCTTTTCAAACTAAGTATGAAAGATAAGAGAGTTTGAGAAATGAAAACTTGCTCTGAAGTATCACACCTGAGTAACTCAGAGAATGATTTTAATCCATATATAAGTAGAGAAATCAGCAGAATTTAGAAAAGGATTAGGGGTAAGATAATGAATTTGGTTCTCAATATGGTGAGTTTGAAAGTGCCAGTGGGACAGAAAGTAGAGATATTCAATAGGCAGTCGGAAATGTAGAGCTCACCTTCGGAAGGAAGATAATATCTGGAAATTGAGATTTTGGAGCAACCACTGAGAAGCGTTAGTTGAACTTGTGGAAGTGGATGAGGTTGCACAATAAGAAACTGGATATGGCCTCCTTCATTTTGCCTATATTTAATGAGTTGTTAAAGTTCAGCACTTCTCAATAGTGGATCAGACCCCATAAGGGGACATGAAAAATTTGGCAACAGTAAAAGTTTCAGAATGAACAATGACCAAAAATTAATTAAAAATCAAACGCATAATGAACTTGAGGTGCTTCTGGTGGAGCTTGCCCTAGAGGCACTGCTACAGCCTTGGCTCTAAACACAGAACATGCACACTTTGCATCATCCCAGCCAAAATGCTATAAGGGGTTACAGATTTCTCTTTGCTTTGTTTTTGCTGATTTTTTTTGGAAGAGATGGCAAGCAGCTTAGACCTGAGATTTTGCTGATGTGGAGAGCTCCCATCCACCAGTGCTGGTCAGTAACTATACTGTAGTATTATTATCCTATGATCAATAATTATAATATCATTATCCAGATGGAGACAGGATTAGGGATGAGTGTAGGAAAAAAATGAAGATATCCCCTCTGCTGTTTCAAGCTGACTCCTGCTCTGGAACTAGCAAGCTTAGAGAGTTGCTTGAGTCAGTGAGACTTTAAACCTGGGGTCACAAATACAAGACCTCAGTCCTGCTCTTCTTAACTCTGAGCCCAAATCTCCACTAATTTACACAGCCTCCAAAAACTATTGGCTGCTAAAATCACTCTTTGTGTATATTGACAATCACTTCAGACAATTAATATTTGTCCTTAAAAGTTCTTAGTAATGCCTTCATGGCTCCAGATTACCTTTTCTATTTAAATCATAGATATGTGAATTACTTCAGAGAGGCAGAGAGAGAAAGAGACAGAGAGAGAGGGACAGAGAGAGTGAGAGAGATAGAGACAGAGAGAGTGAGAGAGAGACAGACAGTGAGAGAGTGAGAGAGAGAGAGAGGCAAATCAAGGAAAATACAAGCAATATGTATGTAACACATTTCTTTTTGTCCTTGGTCTTTTGTGTGTATATTTCTAGCAATGAGATCTCTGCATCATAGGTTATGGATTTTTCAGTTATATTTTTCTCATAATTGCATACAATAGACCAAATCACAAGAAATGGTCTCCTATTTCTTTTAATTTACATTTCTCTTATTAGTGGTGATTTTGAACAGTCTATTAATGACATGAGATTCTCCCTCTGAGAGATTCGTTACATACTTTGACTACTTATGTAGTGAGGAATGACTTCGTTGTAGACATCTCTATTATTTTCCTATACAACTTAGGTATCAGACCAGAGGTGTTTGATGTGAGCATTTTTTTCCCATTCTATAATTCTTCTTCTTATCTTTGTTTCACTGATGTAATTTTCTTTAAAAAGTTTACCAATTTCACATAATTGAAAATCTAGTTTATCTTTTGCAATCATCTCTATCCCTTGTTTTCCTGAGAATTCACCTCCTAGACATACATGTAAGAAATACCTCACTCGCCTTATTCCCCCATTCTTAAAAGTGTCATGGTATTTCCTATTTAAATAGATGATCACTTTGGGATTTATTGTGGTATATGATGCTCATGTAAAATCTTGATCTAATCCAATTTTTTTAAGCCAGACAACTTTCTAGTTTTTCCAGTTATCCTTGTCAACTAGGAAATTATTTCCCAAAGTTATTTATCTTGTTGAGGTTATGGAATGCAACCAAGCCTCTAATTTTCAGATAAAGAAACTGAGATTAATGGACACAAATATCTTATTCAGAGTTTCAAAGACAGGGAGCAGTAGCGCCAGGATTTGAATACATGTCCCTGAATTCTAAACCCAACGGATGTTAGAGGAAAAAGAATTTACATCTTCCACTCCTCTCTGATTTTGAAACATATTGTGTTAATATGTTTCTACCTGTTCATAGTCTGCCAAAGATTTTACAGTCCCAATGACTTTTTTAAAATGTAGCCTTCTAACTAAAAATGAGTTTGTCATTTACATCT
Source organism: Bettongia penicillata ogilbyi (assembly GCA_023548195.1). Lineage (NCBI taxonomy): Eukaryota > Metazoa > Chordata > Mammalia > Diprotodontia > Potoroidae > Bettongia > Bettongia penicillata. The sequence continues at coordinate 21,511,917 of JAJHZJ010000453.1, forward strand.
AATAATCAGTTGGATTTCAGCCAAACACCTGAACACAATTTCTGTGATACTGCCTTTCCCTCTTTTCTGTTTCCGAGATTTTAGAGCTTTGCCAAAGGCAGCATATCCTGGGATAATAACAACATTCATAGTTCAGCGGGTGGCCATGAGCCACACAAAGATTGTAACACATACGCAAAAAACAAGCAGAGAAAATACATAATGAAAACAAGCAAAATGGAGTCAAAACCACTATCTTTGTTTATCATAAATATTTATAAAATAAGAACCTAAGTCAAACATGTGGATTCCTCTTAAACTTTATTTCAAAGTTTATTGTGTTAGGGTTTTTTTAAGGGCTAGAAAGTTTTGCTTTTTTTTCTCCTATACAACATCAGGAATTCATTCAACCCTTTCACCCCAATATTAATGATGCAAGTGGCCACCCACGCACATTTAAGCAAAGAAGAGTTTCAGTCAGATGGAGGGCTAGGGTCTCTTCCTTGCTGTGGTCTCTGGGTGGTTCAAGTGCCTATCCAGGAAGAACTTCCAGGGGTAAAATGGAATGGTGAAAATGAATATTTTTTGTCTGTCTTACCAGACATGGGCATACCTTTGTAATCTAGGACATCTTGGCATACTTTGCAGGATCTCAAAATTGGTCACTTTTTCAGGGGGAGGAGAAAGACTTCTGACAGCTTTTAGATCCTTAGCCCAAGCAGCTACAACAACGTAAGTCCAGGACTCCATTTAAACTTCAAAAACTTAAATATTTGCTTTAAGCTACATTTTTGGGTGTGGGGGAAGAGACCTTAGTGAAATTACAAGTAAAACTCAAAAGCAAACACCTGCCCTACTTTCCAGAAAGGGTTGTTGTGAAGATGAAAAGAAAAAGCGTAGAAAGAAAAATGGGCAAGTTGCAGATACAGAAAATGACTGAAAAAATAAAGCAAAAAAAGGGGGGAGTTGTTAGGTACAGATGAAAAACTAATTATTTTGGGTAGGAATTTTAGAGCTGAAAGGGTCATCTAAGTCAACCGCATCACTTTACAGATGAGGAAAATGAGAAACAGAAAAGTTAGTGAACTGCATAATCCTGGGTTATTTCCAACATCAACCTTTTCTTCTCTTTTCCATGTGCTCTAAACCTGTACTGAATAAGTTGAAAGTCATTCTAAAAGGATCCTGAAGATTTATATTAGTTAATCTCAATGGGGGCATGCCTAATAAATCTTTTTACTCCTTCACAGATAACTCCCTATCTCACTCCTGGACAAGAGCTATTCCAAGCCTTCTCCTTTCTTCAAGCATCCTACAATATAAATTTCCGAGGTCCTCTCTCCAAATGAATTCAGCTCATTTTAATAAGAAAACAAAAGCTATTTATCATTTAACTCTTTTCCTCTATCCTACCCTTTAAGCCATTTGACATTATCCTCTTCAGTCCTTTGCTCCACTAATAAAGAGAGGGCCCTTCTCCTAACCTTCCTTCTCCTAACCTAACCTTCCTTCTACTACTGTCTTAACCCTATCCACTTCTAACTTCTAAAGCTATTTACCCTTTCTGTCATCACTGTTCTTCCTCTACTATCTTCAGTTTCTTTTGACAGATGAGTTGCCTTCCTGTTGTCTACAAATACATTTAGGTCTTTCTCCAAGCCTTCAAGAACCTCTGATTGACCCTAGCAAACACTATAGAAAAGTCATAAAATTGTCATCCAATTTGACTCCTTCCCTTAAACACCAAACTTTTAGAAACAGTCATAGAAAATTTCCCCCCATTTTTCTTCCTCCTCATTTCTCAATCCCTGCTATTTTGATTTTTAGCTTCACCAGTGACCCAAAACTGCTAACTCCAAGGTGAGCAAAGGCCTCTTGATCAATAAATACAGTTATCAACAGCCTTTCACCTGCTCAATCCTTATTGGTCTCTCTGCAACATATTGCAGTAGAAGTACTAGTCAGAGGACATGGGTCGGAATTCTGTCTCTGTTACTTCCTATATATGTGGCCCTGGAAATGTTGCTTCATCTCTCTGGGCTTTGGTCCTTGTATGTAAAATGAAATATTCAAACTAGATAATCTCAAAGATCCCATTCATATCCTGTGACACAGGTGATCATTCCTTCCTCTTGAATTCTCTTTGCTTTCTCAGTTGTCAAAGTATTACATTCTGCTTGTTGAACTCCTATAGATCCTATGCCTCATCTCATTCTCTTCTGATGGATTATCACATATGTCCAATAGTCTCATCATGGCTATCTTCTAGTGCTTTCTCCTGGGGCATGTTTTCTCTCTATGCTCTCTCTCTGTCTCAGTGATCATAGCTTCAAAGGATTTAACATCTCTAGCCGGATAATGCCTAAATCTACATATAAAATTTGCAAGAACATAAGGTAATGCTGAAATTTCGTTGATCACATCTGACCATGTCACTCCTCTGCTCAAGAAGCAGGTCCCTCTTGCCTCTGCAACTGAAATATAAACTCCTCTACTTGGTCTTTAAAACTCTTCATCTTCCAGGCCCAGACTATATTTCCCTGGCTATTTCACATTCATCTCCTACATTCCAGCTAGATTGATCCACATGCTGTTTCTTCTGGGTTATACTGACTACCAATTCTGTGGATTTTCAGAGGCTGTTAACTTAAAAAGTGCTCCTTCCTTCAATCAGCCCATTTGAAATAAAGCTCAGGTCAAGTGGTAACTCATGTAGGAATCCTATGTAATCCCCAGTTGCTTTCCCAGAATTTTCCTCCAGAAATTTCTTTGCATTAAATATTGTATATCTAATTAAAATTTAATAGATGTGGACTGGCATGGTCTATGGAGGTTGTGGTAGGGCAGTCACTGGAGAATATACAGATATTCCCTATCTGGTTCAAGTCATCCTGAGGAATCTTATGGAAAGTCAGTTTCCATCCATGTGTGATTGAGCAACTGAATGTTATTAGGAATGGATTGGCCTTTAGGAGATATGTCCTTACATCAAACACAGGCATTTTCTTCCCCGTCTTAGTACAAAAAAAAATCATTTGGAACTTTTGAGTATATTTACCTCTGATCATGATGACTCAGAAGTTCATATTGTATGAAGATGAAGATTTTTCTAATTAACCATGGATTTAGAAAAAACTGACCACTGAGGAAATGCTGAACCAGAATTCAGCTGGGCAGACAGTTGCTGCTACTCAACTGGGCTTGGCACATCTCTTAGTTATTGGGCTCTTCACAGGGTATGAAATTTCTGCTGAATGGGCCAATATAACCGGAATCCCTAATCTCCCTCTCTGATGGCCAGCCACAGTCTTCAGCACCTTAACCTCCTGCTCATCTGTGTATTACAGAGATCATACAGATACCTTTCCTGTGGGAGTGTTAAAGTGCTTCTCCCCTCTCCAAGAGCAATGACACTTACCATAGGCATAGCAGAAGTCTCTTCTCTTTGACTTCCTCAGATCCTGGGTTAGAATGTTCATCAGTTACTACCAGGCACAAGTTTTCCTGGTTAAGACCCAATTCCACCAGGCGCTCCGCTTTTACTTTTGGTGAGCACCGCCTATTCCTACTAAGCTTTATGCAGGACAAAAGGATGGAAATAGTCTGACCCCTAGACTCAAGCATGCAGCTGAGTTATTCATGTCTCAGGCTTTTTCTAAGTTTGAAATACTTTATTTTTGCAATGGTTTCCTCTTGACTAATGGTGAGGAACCTGTAGTCTTAAGGCCACATATGACCCTCTACATCCTCAAGTGTAGTCCTTTGACTGGATTCAGAGCACAGGATTACATCTATATTTTATATTTAATTTTCCAATTATGTATAATTTTTCTCAATAGAATGAAAGTTCCCCAAGAGTAGGAATTGTTTCCATTTTTGTCTTTGTATTTCCAGCCCCGATAATTGTACCTGACATATAGCTGGTGTTTAGTAAATGTTTGCTGAATGAATAAATCATAGGGCTGACTGGAAAAGGGTACATAGCATACTCTAAAGGCTGTTTTCACCTTGTTATAATTTCATCTTTCAAAGTAGTTTTATACTGTTGATATAACACACTTTTAAAGGGTCCCTTTGACTAGAGTAAGGGTCAGCCATCGGACCTAATCACCTGGATTTGTAAATAGAGTTTTATTGCATTAAAAAAATGTGAAAACAACTATTAGCTTGAGGGCAATACAAAAATAAAAGTTGGAGCCAGATTTGACCCATGCTTTGACAAACCAAAATGGATATTCAGAGTTTCTCAATGTAGATATATAGGTACTATTAGGTTGGACAAGACTGAGAATACATCTTGAATTTTCACTATCTCAAAACTGAAATGTAGCATTTCTTTCCCTTTTGAATATAAAAAATAAACCTTCCTTATCCTGAAAAGGGGTCTCCAGGATTTTCCTGACTGCCAAAGGGGTCACACACAAATAAAAGATCAAAAATCCCTAGTCTAGACTTTAGAAGCTCTCAGGACATCCATGTCTGTTATATAATAACTGAGCGCTCATCAAATGATTTGCATAAAGATGAGGAAATCCTCAAAATAGATCAAAGCAGGAAGGGATAATGAATTTTGTTTTGATTTATAGATTTTCATAATTTTTCATTATAATTCAATTGTCTTCAAAGTTACCTATTTTCTAAACTCCCCTTCCTATTTATTTCACAAAAAATCTATCAACACTTTCAAAATGAATCACCATTTAGAATTAAGTGTGAGGCAAAAATAGCCTTGCTTTTAAATGGTTGACTTAATTTGAATTGCTTCAAATGCTTGTTTATACTTTCTTTACATCAATTGTTCCAAGGTGGAAGGGAAATACAAGGAAGGGACTGACAAAGCAGTGACAACACGGAATAACATTACTTACCACAAATGAAAGGGTTCTCATCAGAATTGTCAGCACAGTCATCTACAAAATCACATCTATTATCCTTTGGGATGCAGTGCTTGTTGGCACACAGGAATTCCTGAGCAATGCATTTTTTCTCTGAGATGATTAGAGGGAAACAATCTTGAAAGGCAATATCATCCACTGCTACATCTCCTATGTAACTGACCCCACGTTTTGCCCTGAAGACAATCTAAAAAGTAATGGAAATAACCATTGGAGAGAGTTGTCATTCAACAAATTCAGGGGCCAATACTGAGCTAGTTACCATCTAGTAGGCTGACTCAATGCAGAAATCTGGGGAGCCAGTTTATCTCTAGGTAGAGCCAAGTGGAAGCATGGGAGTAGACCAACTTGGTAGTAAGGGTAGAAGTCAATGCACCATTACTAGTATTTCTACCAGTGAAGGAAATCAGAGATAACATCTTTCCTATTTCATAATTTTATCAGATCTGGAAATGAGAGACAGGAATAGTTGAGCTGCCTGGTTAATCAGTCAATAAACATTCATGAAATGCTTCTTGTATACCAGGTAGTATGCTAAGCACTGGCCATATTCATAGTTCACTGCAGGAGGAGAATTCATAAAAGCACAGCTTTAGAACTGGATGGGATTTTAAAAGCAGTATAGTTCATTGTCCCTTAACTTTGCAGATGAGCAAATTGAGGTTTAGACAAGGGAAGTACCTTTTTAGAGACTTGCCTAAGATCACATACATAGACAGTGACATGTACTCTCGATTGCAAAGTCATCAGTGTTCCCTGTACAATACTACCTCTCTAACAGCTGCTCTCTTCTTTTACCTTTGCTTCTCATCTGCCTCCAAATATATTTGTTCAGATGAGTAAAAGTTACTGAACCTAGCTACCATGTTTTTATTTTTAATTGAGTATATTTTTTTTACTTTTACCAAATCTATTAAGTGTAAAATGCTTGTAAGTTTCCCTTGATCCATTTGTGTTCCAAATAACATCCTAATGTTTCATTTTGTTTGAAAAGGACCTATTGTAGAAATCAAAAGCCTAAAAAAAAAAAGCAAGTCATAATAAGAAGGATGAATACAGTACTTTCAAAGATCATAACCTGAGTTTGAAGCAAGCAAACCAAGGTGACTGGACAATTATAAAAACACTACTTCATCAACACATCTCTTATTTTTACATCACAACTTTTAATGTGCGGTTACTAAGCAGGTTTCTCTGACACTCATAATAGTTCCCTGGGCACAAATATCTTTCAACACAGGAAGCTTTCTCTCATTTTTAGTGAATTTAGAACAATTGTCTGTGAGCTCTAAAGAATAATGGGCAGACAAAGCTGCTTGGATCCTCACACTTTATTTTGAGCATAAACTTTGTTACTTTCTCCAGAATTATGATGACATTCCACTTTAACCCAATTGTCATCGGGCTTCCCAAATTCACTTCCAACCTACATTTTCTGATGCGTAAAGAGATAGAGGCCAAATTTTTAACTCCCTTTTGTGCTCCCAATTGGGGTATTTGTGTTTCAAGTACACAACTAATGGGATAGTGTTACTACCATTAGATCTCTCACTACAGTAAGGAGATAAATTAAACAGATTTTCAATCATTTCAAATTTCAAAAATTTGTACAAGAGAAATACAGCATTTTCTTTTAGAGCAACTATCCAATAACAAAAGAAAGCAACAATAATAATTAAAAACAATAGAAAAGACATGAGAGCATATAGAGTCATAATTCATTCAAAGGAACAATTAGGAAAGCTGTAAAGACTGTGTGCCTGAGGCAAACATCTGGAAGGAAAAAACATCTGTCCATTATATAATTTTTCCTCAATCAATAAAAATTGAAACTATCTTTAATAAAATGTAAATCTCTCTGTATAATGATTTTTCAATAGGTCTGGTTTATTAATCATAATTTACTGATGCTAATATTAAAATCCATTTAAGAAAGAACTGATGGCATCTGAAGGCAGATTGAAGCATACTTTATTTTTCTTGGAGGTTTTTGTTTATTTTCTTTCATAACATGACAACTATGGAAATATGTTTTGCATGACTGCATGTGTGTAACTGTATCAAATTGCTTGCCTTCTTAATGAGAGGGAAGGGAAAGGAATGAATTTGGAACTCAACTTTTTTTTTTAAATCAATGTTAAAAATTTTTCTTGTAATTGGAAAAAAGAAAAAAAACTTTAAAAAATATATTTATAAGCCATGGGAATATACAAACTATTCACTATAAGAAGATACCCAAGGAATAGACAATAATCTACCTCAGGATTGTGACTGTTTTGTTTCTGATTTCTATGCCCACATCATATAGTGCCTGGCAGATTGTATTCTCTTAATACATGTTTGCTGGGTTAAATCGAATACCACTGCGATCATTTCGGGTAAGGAAGCAGAATGTTGGTTAAAAAATGATTTATACATATATATTATGCATGTATACAGAGAGAAACATAATGAGAGGGAAGATTAGAAGGAAGGAGGGAGAGACAGAGAGAGAAAAAAAGGAAAAGAGAGAGAAAGAGAATTCACAAGTCACCAAGAGTTGAATATACATGGGTTTACCAAACAGATAGGGGAAGATGAGGTGAGAGAAAAATATATGTGGGTATGAATTTAATTCAGAAAAATATTATGAAGCAAACATAAAATGAAAAGTATTTCTTCAACAAAAAACATTCACAGTGAAAATATTTAGATTACAAACCTGAATATTGGACTGAATGCCTAAAAACACCTCTACTCTTTTCCACTGGTTACCCTGCTGGCCAGTCTGTGACCAAAGTTTGGTGGTAACATTATCATTCTTAATGAGTACCTAGAAAAAAAAATAATTGTCTATCAATAGTATTTAACTGTAGTATTTAGCTTTAATATGTTTTAAATATACTTTTAAAATCCCACCTTCAAAGCTTCTTAGACAATTAACTGAGTCTGTGTTCCCTTTGTATATGTAGAACTGGTAGTAATACTAAAAATCATAAGAATTATTATTATAAAATATTTAATGTTACATCATGTCTTTCTAAGCATTATCTTATTTTATAACAACTTTGGGAGATAAGTGCCATTATTGTCCTCATTTTACAAGTAAGGAAACTGAGAAACAGAGAAATTAAGTGACTTGCCCAGGATCATAAAGTTAGTAAGTGGTTAAGGACAGATTTGAACTCTAGAATTCCCTACTGTCCAATGTTCTATCCACTGCACCACCTACCTGCCTTAATGAGTATTTAATAAATATTGCCTGATGAGAGTTAATATAAATGAATGTGAGTGTATATTGTTGGAAAATAATCTAGGTCAATGGTTAATTTATTAAGCATCCATCAAGCATGAAGCCTTTTTTTTTTCCAACGACATTTTTGAAGACTTTGGAATAGAATTTCACTTCTCAAGACTGAAATGACCATAGAAATCAGAAATCAATGCTTTAACCCCTTCTTTTTAAAAATGTGGAAACTGAAGCTCAAAGACATTAGATGCCTTCTCAATTTCGGTAACTATTCAATTATTAAAAGATGGGTTAGATTCTGGGTTTGTCTTTTTTTCTAGTTTGTTTTTCCCAAAAGGAGAATTCAGATAATTCTCAGCAGGTACAAAAGTAACATGTTTTTTGGCTCCAAACAAGGCTAGAAATTTCTCTTTATGATGGCAAGAAAGAGGCCTTCAAGGGAACTACTGATAATCATGGGAAAGAGTAAGAGAAGTTAATGGCTCAAAATAATTGACTTAAAGGATCTTTAATTTATGCCTTTGGAACATTACATTTTTTGATATCCAAAGAATCATTTAAAACATGTTTTATGGAGCTTTGGACTTCTGAGAATAAAGCTAACTTTTATAGTTGCCACCATTATCTTTATTTTTTCAGAATAGTTTTCAAGACATTTTTCACGAAGTAAAACTTTCTCATGCTCATGCGAAATACCACCTCTTTCAGCTTAACTGTCATAAAATTCTTAGTCCATAAAATTCAAGTTAATTCAACATATTATCAAAGTCAGCAAAAGCACATTTTCTAACCAAAAAAAAATAAAAAGCTTTTGTAAAGAGTCATTATTAGGAATGGAAAATTAATGCATCTGTCTGCCTTCCTCTGATTTTCACATTTTAAACAAAGAACTCAAGGGAAAGAATATCAGAATCTGCAAGAATTTAATATCTCATTATCCATGCACAAAATGAGTCCATTGTTGCTTATAAAATTAGCATTTTCATTGTTTTGCTATATTTGTTTCCTAATTTCTGACGCAGGTTGACAAAGCACCTTCTATTACTATGGCATTTTCCTCAGAGGAAATAAAAGAACATGGAAAATATTACTAATGAATCTCATAATATCTATTGTTGATAGAGCAAACAGTTCAAACCATTACCATCTTGTAAAAATGGAGCCCAAAGTTACAAGAGACAAGGTGTCCTGACCACATCTAATTTGATGCCAGTTAAAAAGGGTGCCTTGTCTCTATTTTAGTCCATTTAAAACTCTTATACTTGATTTTTTTTTTATAAAATTAGGAACATCTCAGAATTAAAGTTAAAGTTTCAATCCCAATATGACTGAATATTACAGCGTTGAAGTGGAAAATTCCTTGGCTTTGGAATCAGAGGACCTTGTTTCCCCTCCTGTTTCTTCCACTTACTACCTAATGACCTTAGGCAATTCATTTGACCTCTCTTGCCCTTGGCTTCCCCAAATGTAGATAGGGATTGAATGCATAAAGTCCTGTCTGACCCTAAATCTACAATCCTAACCAAAAAAAAAAAAAAGCCAACCATGTTGCTTTCTGTCATTCTGTAATTCCTTTTTCAGTGCTCCAGGTGAAGTAAAAGATAAGGTAGACAAGAGTAGAAGGGAGATGTTGGGCAGGGAGAAAGGAGGAGAAGAAAGGAGAGAAGGAGGAAGGGAAGGAAGCGTGTGTGCGTGTGTGTTTTAAAAGGAACATATGTTTTACTGGTTAAACATTTCTTGTATGGTATTCTTTTCTATTCCTTGAATCTTGTGGAGTTTCTCACTGTTCATGACTGCTGAGTTTAAAGTAAAACAGAAAACACATTTTATGAGGATATAATGCTATCCTCTCAGTAAAGCAGCCTTTTGAAATTATGAAGAAACAAATGAATGAGTGATTATTTCTATATTAGCTCACACTAGCTTATCTAATTAATCAACCCATTAACAATCATTTTCACATAACAATGAATATTATCCTAGGGAAAGAATCTTTATTTCTCTTTTTTATCTATTTATCTACCTATGCTATATCAATATTTAGTACATAGATACTGTATCTATCCATCTATAAAGATAGATATCAGATATAGATATAAATAGATATTTGAATGCTGATGGGGGTATAAAGGACAGACAAAGGGAAAGAATGGACAGGGCCCTTAGTCTCCACCAGGGCACAACACTGGGGACTAAGAAAGAAATGGGCAGTGGAATCTTAAAATATTAGGCTGACAACAAGCTTATATAGATTTTGTATTTACAATTCTCCCCTACGGCCAGGCTGGTACTAGACTAGTTCCAACTCTCCATACTTTCATGGCATACAGAATATGGGACAGGCCTGAATCTTCTTTACAATACAAAGGTTGTTTTAGCAGTTTTTCTGCCTGAATGATTTGCTTTTTAAGAAAAATAAAAAGAGGGAGATTTTCTTTCTGGAAGATTTCTCACACAAACAACTGGGAAGGAGAATGGGCTTAAGTTAGATGGAAAATCTTTTACCATGATGAAACATTACATTTGACTTAATGAAACTGAATAATATATTAAACCATCAATTAAAGTGATCATTTCCCAGGGTCTAAAAGTAAAACAAGATGAACCTAAAGATTATTATGTGGTAGTCCTAAAAAAAAAAAAAAGAATCTACTAATTCTTTTTTTTTTTATGAGAATGTCTTTGTTTGCTAAGTGATGACAATTGGTAGCAGTCCTTCTGTGACAGAATCAATATTTACCAGGGTCCTCCTAGCCCATATAGGTTAGGCTAGTTCGTTGCCTAAAGGGCAAGGAAGTTGTTCTCAAAATATATTTGGCAGAGAGCACTTTAGGCATAGTTGGTAATCTCAGGTTGTTTTTTCAGCTTCCTGGTCACCAAAAACATAAAAGGTTTGCCCATATAGAGCCTGGACCATTTGTACTAGGTCCGAAGACCCCAGTGTCACCAGATTCTGCCTTCCTAATTCAATATGTTTTCTGGTATAATGTGGAATGCAGCTAAGTGTCAGACCCTTGTTCAATAACCTTTCAATACCATGGGCAAGTCAACCATTATTTAATTGTTAAATGACCTAGGAGTGTCTAATTTTGGATCCAAACTACCAGGGACCTGGTTTGAGAAAAGTTATAGCCCAAAACACTCATTCTAGTCATATAGGAAACAGTTGCATTATGTAATTTGTCCTAAGGACTACACAGGACTGTTGAAATAGCATTATATTTCTAGTCACTACCTCATTTCAAACCCTGACTTTGCCACTTGCCACCACTGTGACGTCGAACAAGTTACTTAATTTCTTTGGGTCTTGCTTCTCTCCTGTATAAAGCGAGGGGGTTGCAGAACAGATGTGCTAATACAAGGCTTGCGCCACTTTTTAGTGTACTTGAACCAGATTAAAATGTATTGAGAGAGATAGCAAATAAATAAAAATACTCTATAACATAATGTTGATATGTCAATATCCAGCCTGTGCAGATCTTAAGTTGGTCCTGTTCAAATTTGTGTTCGACCTCACTGCAAGGGATGACGCTATGGTCCTTTTCAACTCTCAATCTATGACCTCAGGTTGGGAGAAGTCTAGAATCCTAGAATACTGAAGTTACCTACTCTAAGCTCCTCATTTCACAAGAAAAGGAGGGAGAAACTAAGAAAGCCTAATGACCTGCCCAGTCCTGGTTTATTCTCTTCATCAGCCTTTGAGCATCCTACTCTTCTGCTGGAGATCGTCTCCAGATGGAGAAAGTCACACAACCATGCTTAGTGGATTCAAGGCATATTTAGGTTATGAGGCAAATTGGCCAAGGTCATATAGTGTTAGCTTGTGGCAAGGCCAGGTTCAAAAGTCATGCATTTCTTTCCTAAGTCAGTGATCAATTTATTCCCTGATACCTAAGGGCAGGTGGAATTAACAAAGATTGGCAGCATCACCACAAATAATATATTGGGAATTCTGTGTGGATGTGTACACTTCAAAGCAATTGGGGGGATGGCATTTGCCTAGAAAGACCACTGGAGAAGAGAGCATTGTTGTAAAATTCAAAACAATTGAGCCCATGTGTGGTTATGGCTTTGTGTAGGTCCATTTTACCACACTGAGCTCAGACTATTGATTCTGAAAACTGTCTGATATATTCTAAGAATCAGATTGACTTGCATGGAACTGTAACCTCTGAGAGGTGATAAAGGTCATAATTTATGTGCAGAAATTTACCTCTTTGGGTCTTATTCTTACTATTACTTTTCTCAGTCATACCATATGGGAAGCAGTGAAGTGTTGATAATTGTTCATTTTCATTTATTAGCAGGCTAAGTTTTAATAAGACTAAATTACAGAGTATGAATTTTCATAGAGCAATTCTATAAAATTCAATTGCTGAAGCAGTACCTGGAGAGAGCCAACTGTGGCTCCGTTCATGTGATTCCAAAACACTATCCTACATTTTGGCCCTGTAAGCGAAATAACCGGAGTCATGATGTCAGCAGTGTGACCAAACTTTCCATTTGAACTGTCTGCATAGAGATAATAGCCATCTGTGGTGTTTCTGTAGAGAGGAAGGATTTGTTTTGTTAGAAAAAAAGAAATTATAAAATTAGCAACAATATACTAGTGGGCTACTTTAAGGTTTTCAAAGCACTTTCATTATAATAACCCTATTGAGTATGCATTACAAATTATCATCTCCATTTTTTCAGATAAAAAAACTGATTCCCAGAGAAGTGAAGTGATCTGTCCATGATTATATGCTTTACTAACTGTGTGACCCTGGGCTTAACCCTTTTGCCTTAGTTTCATCATCAACATTCAGTTTGTGCTGTCCAAAAGGTAGTTGATGATGCAGAAATGTAGTACAGGAAAAAGCCTGGGGCTGTATACACGATTTCAGATTTCATTGGCAGAGTGATAAAAACTGAATCAATAGAGATAATGAGATAATCAAGTGTGAAATGTAGAGATGAAAAAGGAGGCCCCAAAGAGAACTTGGGGTATATCCAAATTTAGAGTATATATATATAGTAGGGGACATGGATGATTGCAAGGGTAATTTACTTGGGAAGATCTTTCCCATTTAGTAAAAGGCCCATGTGATCTGCCTGGCTCACTTGGAAGCCTGAGTCACATGAAGCCTGTGGTGGAAGGAGTTTGCTGAATGGGTTGAGTAGGAAGGGGTAGGGCTGGAGCACAGCTGAGAGGAAGTTAGTCAGAGAACAGCCGGAGTTGGGAAGGGCAGCTGGCTAGTGAGTGGGAAGAGATTGTTTATGATTTGTTTAAGGGAGCTGGTTTTGAGGAAAGTGTAACAGAGAGAAGGCTTAGGTCTGGTGTTGCCCTATGCATTATTATTGGGTATAGATTTTATTACTATGATGGATTTGGCTTTCTAGTGTCTAAATAAATATTTTGGTTCTGTCTTTCATGTAAAGAACCTGTCGTATTTTGTGATTCAGAATTGCACCAGGATACTCATGACTGCCATGGGCACTGTGAATATTGTGTTGGCGCTACAATGATGATCCAGGAAAGGAGACTAGTGAGAGTTCAGAAGGAAAACCAAGAGGAAACAGTTCACTCACTATCACTACATGGATGAATTTGAGATCTGTGTATACAGCCTCAGTGTATTAGCCTGTTATATACCAGATACTAGGCTAAGCACTGGGGATAAAAACACAAAGAATGAAATAATCATTTTCTTTTCTTTTTTTAAAAACCAAAGAAAAACAAAGTTTGTTAAAGATTTGCCATATTGGGTTGACTCTTAAGGGGCCTAAGCATTTGTAATGCTTGTATTAACAAGAGAGTCAGATAGAATCTCAGCTAGACAGAGTCAGAGCTGGATTGAATATGAGCTGAAAAGATCGCTTTCTATTCACTCGTAATACACACTTAATATGTACTTTTTATCATGACCTCTCTGCAGCTTTGATACTGTTGACCACTCTTTCCTTGTAGATGGGCTTTCCTTTTGAGATTCAGTATCAACAAATACTTGAGAAGTGCTTATAATGGACCAGGTACTAGGCTAGGCGCTGGAGATACAAATACAAAGAATGAAACAATCCTTATTCACATTAAGTTTACATTTAATGAGGGAAACAAATTTGTATATATGTATATATACATGTGCACATAGGTGTATGTTTGTGTGTGTGTATGTATGCAAAGTTAATAAGTTTACACATTCAACTTTAAATAGAAGGTAATTTGGGAGGAAGGGTACTAGCAGTTGGGAGAATTGAGAAAGGTTTCATGCAAGAGGACTACATCATAAAGGGAGGGAGAAGGTACTCTCTGAGATAGATACAAGGAGGGAGTGCATTCCAGGCATCAAAGACTGCCAGTACTAAAGCAGAGAGATGGGAGATGGGAGAGTCATGAGTGAGGAATTGAGACAAAGCCAATTTTGCTGGGTCAAAGAATGTGGGAAGGGAAGTAATATCCAAAATGATTGAAAAGACATTGGGGCCAGGTTGTATAGGGCTTTAAAAGCCAAAGCTAGAAGTTTATATTTAATCCTTGAAGTAAAATAAAGCTGTAAAAATTGTCAGTTGAACAGGAAATTATTTGATCAGAATTGTATTTCTGGGAAATTTCTTTGACAGCATTAAAGAGGATGTATGGAGTGGGAAGAGAATGGAGGCAGGGAGAGTAATTAGGGGGCTGTTTTCAATTCTCAAGGCAAGTGATGATGAGGGTCTCTGAAAAGAGAATGAAGGTGTCAGAGAAACAGCAAGAACTGGCAATTGATCAGATGTGTGGGATGAAAGAGAGTGAGCAGTGGATAAATAGCATTAAAGCCATCACATTTGTCAATTAAGAGATCACTGGTAGTTTTGGAGAGAGCATTTTCAGTTGAACAATGAGGTTAGAAGCTAGATTGAAAATAATTTAGGAGTAAATGGAGGAGAGGGGGGGAGACAGGAAGTATAGACAATTTGCATATGTGTGTGTGTATGTGTGTGTGTGTGTGTGTGAGAGAGAGAGAGAGAGAGAGAGAGTTCATCTCAAAGTGCATGCAATATTCCACATTGATAGCCCAACACTTTTCCCTTCATCCATTTATTTAAGTGCTCTTAAAAGCAATAAACAGATATCTATTTTTCTTCCTTTCTCTCATTAAAGGAAAAAAGAAATAAAAGTTTTAGTAACAAATATGCGTAGTCAAGTACCTTCACTGACTGTATGTATGTGTGTGTGTGTGTGTGTGTGTGCGTGTGCATATGTGATTATGCTCCCTAGTAAATCTATTACTTCTCTGACGGGAGGTATATAATATATTTCATCATTAGTCCTTTGAAATAATTCGCATTGATCATAGTTTTTAAAGTATTCAAAATTGATTCTCTTTACAAAGTTGTTGCAGTATAAATAGTTCTTGTTCTGCTCATTTTCTTCTGTATTTCTCTTTATAAAGTCTTCAAAACTGTTTTCTAATGTTAATATTACATATAAGTTGTTTTTATTTTTCTGCTTATTTAACTCTGTATCTTTTCATTAAAGTTTTTCCATGTTTCTGAAATAATCTATTTCCTTATTTCTTATGAGAAAATAGAGTTCTGCCACATTCAAATGCAACAATTTATTTAGCCATTCATCAGTTATGGGCATTTTTATAGTTTCTAGTTTGTTTTTAATACAATAAAAAGAGTGGTTTTAAATATTTTTATCCATGAAGGACCTTTTCATTTTCTTTGATTTTTTTTGAGGGGGGGAGAGTTACATACCTAGCAATGGTATATCCTGGTCAAAGGTCATGCAATATTTATTAAATTCCAGGAATATAACTCTAAATTGGTCATACCCTTTCAACTTCACAATACATCAATGTGCCACAGCCTCCCCAACATTTAAAGCTTTCCCTTTTGTCACCTCTGTCAAGATCGTTGAAGTGAAATGGAATCTTAGAAATGATTGAATATTTAGTATAAATATCTATAACTATAGGAAAGCAGGGGGGGAAGGGGATAAGCAAGGGGTACAGGAATGATAGAAGGGAAGGCAAATGGAGGAGAGGGTAATTAGAAGTAAACACTTCTGTGGAGGAACAGATTCAAAAGAGAGAATAGAATAAATGGAGAGGGGCAGAATAGGATAAAGGGAAATGTAGTTAGTCTTTCACAACATGACTGTTATGGAAGAGTTTTGCATGATTACACATGTACAACCTATATCAAATTAAGAAGCTTGCCTTCTCAGTGGGAGTAAAGGAGAGAAGTTAGAACTCAAAGTTCTAAAAACAAATGTTAAAAATTGTTTTTCCATGCAACTGGAAAATAAGACATACAGGAAATACCGTGCAAGAAAATAGAGGAGAAAGGGATGAGGGAAGGGAAAGATGTAATAGAAGGAGGGGCAAACTGGGGAAATAGGTAATTAGAATACATGATGTCTTGGGGTGGGCAGAGGGGAAAGATGGGGAGAAAAATTGGAACTCAAAATTCTGTGGAAATGAAGGTTGAAAACTTAAAAAAAATTAATTAATTTTTAAAAAGAAGTGATTGAGTATCCATTTTTCTATTTAGTAATGGTTTGGACTTTTTAAAATTATGGATATAGATAAGAAAAAAAGGAAGGAGAAAAAAATCCTCTTTAGAATCTGGAGTAGAGGAAGACATGGATATGACATCAAGTGTTTGTGACAGGAAGAAAGAGAATGAAGAGGCAGATCACGATGAATGACCCTGATATTCTCAGAAAAATGAAAGCCAAACTCCTAAGTAGGGAGGGTGGAGATAGACATTGTTGTGGGGGGCCTGAGAGGAGAAGAAAAGGTGTGAATAACCACTGACCTGAGATTCAATTAGTGAAGGGGGAGCCGAAATTAGATTACATAAATATGCAGGTGTATCTACTTAGTAGGATTACCACTCCCTCTAGTTCCTTTCAGTACATGAATAGAAAAAGACACAGGGTGTAATATAGGACAGAGGTCCATTCATATTTTATAGATGGTATAGAAATCTCTATCACATAAAACTCTCAAGAAGGTTGAACTGGCTGAAAATACTCTAACTCACTGTGGCTGTTTGGGCCACCACAGAATACTGCCTGTGTCATTTAATGTATCTGAGTGTCTTTTCTTCTTCTTTTTCCCTTCTTTCTTTTTCTTTCTTTCCTTCCTTCTTTCTTCCTCCCTTTCCTTTTTCTTTCTTTCTTTTTTTCTCTTTGGTAAAATGCAGCATAGGTGCAATGAAGGATAGGCTCTGTCAGAGCAATGACCATCTATCTTCTCCAGGACCTAATAAAGTCACTTAGAAGTCGATTAATACTTGTTTATTGAATGAATAAATAAATGAAGAGAATGAAAAGAGGTAGTAAGTGACACAGGAAAAGAAGTGGACCCACTATTGGAAAGTACTGGAAGTCAACCTTGATCTGGTCAAATGATTTAACATCAGAAGCTGGTATCATTTCATCAGTGGAAATGACATTTAAAAAGAAGACATTGTTCTGGGTCTGGAGAACAACAGTATGGTGGACAAGACATTTCTCTGATCCCTAGAACCACTTGAGCCTTTCTAAACCAGAAATTATGCGCCAAAAAGAAAAGCAACTTTAGCTGTTTCCATGGTCTATGGCACCCAGAATCCAAAAGAAGGTTTAAAAAAACATAGGAGCTGTTGCTCACTGACCTTGAGTTCACTCAGCACCCCTCCATCTCTCATACTGGCCAGCAATGGAGAGGCTGCAGCAGCAAGCCGAATGACATAATATGGGCTCCTAAACCCTGGTCCCCTCTCCCCCTCTCCAATGTCATGGAAACCCCATCTCCAGATTGTAGAAGCTTGATTGGGTCTCATTAGCTCCTCTTTGGGGAGGTGAAAAATTATCACCTGTACTTCCATACTTTTTCAATGTATCAATTGTGCTTTTTCTCCTGTCTAAAAAGTTTTTCTTTATCATATGGGGTGTCTTTTTCAGAGGGTGAGGGGAGGACCCTTGGGATAGTGTGGTGATATAAGAAATAAAAAAATCTTTTAAAAACTTAATTTTTAAAAAAAACATACAAAAATTTAAGAGGCATTATCGTTTGTTTTGCCACTGTCCTCTAAGGATCACGGGTCCTTTACATCCAAATTCAACTGAAATCTTTCATTGTGTGTTATGTCGGTCATTAAAATACGAGCTCCTTTAGAGAAGGGATTATTTTGTCCTATTTTTATCCATAGCAATTAGCATAGTACTTGGCACATCATTAAGCACTTGATAATTCTTTCCTTACTTCCTTTCTTCTTGCTCTCCTTTCTCCCCATCCTCTTTCCCTCTCTTCCTTCTTCCCCTCCTTCCTTCTTTCCTTTTTCATTTCCTTCCTCCCTTCTTCCTTCCTACTCATTTAAGTTTATCTTCTCTTTTTCCTATTCACAAAACATGGAATGATTCACATTTAGCTCCCTGTAGGTTTTGCACAGTGTGCAAAAATGCACATTTTCCTTAGACTAGAATCTAGGAACATCCAGAAACCAGTTCTGAATTCCCCCTTGTCCCTGCCTTGTACAAAGATACTTTCTGGCTCTTGCTTCAAACATCACATCACTCAAGTTAGAGCTTTTACAGAGAAATCAAAAAGCTTCTAAAAAAAGGAGTTTTTGTTCAAAGTAGTAAAGAAAAGAGGAACCTGAACCATTTCTGGAATGATGTACCTTTACTAGTACCTCCTCTCCCAAATTAAAGTGTTATATAAATAACTGTTTATTCATATATATGTAAATATGTATGGATGTATAAATTTATACATGTACATATATACATGTAAAATTTGTTATTTTAAGTTAAAATTACTTGAGAGCAATTGTGTTTTGAGAATTTCTCTCTACTCCTTGGGATAACTGGGGACATGCTGGGATGTTAGAAAACCAAACTGAAAACCATTAAATTAAGCTGTAAAATCAGAGGATTTGAGTAGATGACCCCTACAAGTCCCTTTCAGTTCTGAAATGCTATGATTCTCTTTTTTGAAATTTTAGCTCACTGCGATTACCTTGCTCTAATCAAAAGGCATTTCCATTTGGCCTTTCCAGTTTATGAGCTCTCCTGAGTACCCAGGGCAGGGCATCAATGGAAATGGTCAAGGAAAAGACTTTAGTATCCGTTAATCTGGGAGTGTTTTTAATTAGATTCAACCCTCCATGCCTTTATCAAATGTCTGTCATGAATGTAGAACCCTAGACTCCTCTAATTGGATGCTAGAGGAGAAATAGCATTTCTCTAAGAAATTGTCCCTCGTTGCAAGGGCTTTGTATTGTATTAGGGGAACAATAGTTTACTTTTAAACAGTCCTTTAATGTTTACAAAGTACTTTCTTCATATGATTGTGAAAAAAAAGTTTAAGTATTTTTCTACCCCTTTAGCAGATAGGAAACTGAGGCTCATTGGAGTGACTAGCACAAGGCTGTGAATACATTTTAAAATGAGGATTTTGAAACCAAATCTGGAGACAGCATGGTACTGTAGAAAGGGTATTTAGATTTGGAATCAGAGGAAAAGAGTTTGAATTCTGATACTTAAGTGTATGACCTCAGACAAACCATTTACCTTCTGGCTTCATGTCCTCAACTGTAAAATGACTAGGATAGGACTCAATGGCCTCTAATATTCCTTTTGGTTCTAAATCTATGATCACATGATCCTATGGTTTTCCGGACTCCCAAATAAGTGGTGCTACCCACATGGCTTCTACATCTTTTATTCTAACGTATAATCTCTGTAAGGATTTTTTTTTCTGTTGAACTGATTTCAGACACGGAACTAGAGAACATTGGGTATTAAAAAAAAAAACCCAACATAGTTCATCTAATCCAACCCACTCATTTTTCAAATAAAGAAACTAAAATGGGGGGGGGGGACAGAGAGAGAGAGGGAGAGAGGGAGAGAGGGAGGGAGGGAGGGAGGATCCTTATGCAAGAATTAAATGCATTTAAAGTAGTGATTTTTAAAAAAGCACAAATCTCCTTTAAGTGAACTGTCAGCATTGTTAAATGTGATTATTATTATGCATTGTAATTAAAAGAGTTAACATTATACAAAGGATAAAGAGTTGGCCTCATAGAAGGAGTTTTTAACCCAGGGGTCAGTCAAACTATTTTTAAAAACATTTTTAAAATGTATTTCAATATGATGGTCTATTTTTATAATCCTATGCCTTTTCTTTTACACATTTTAAAACATCAACCTTAGTTGAAAGGCCTCACCAGACTGCCCCTGGGGTCCATGACAGAAAAAAAAAAAAAAAAAGATTAAACGCTCCTTGCCTTGGAGTAAAGAAGACCTTGGTTCAGGTCATCTGACATATACCGGCTGTGTGATCCAAGGTCACTCACTTCAGCTCTCAGTGTCCCAGGCAAATTTCTTAGGCAATTAATTGCAGAATGATTACTAATCTGCATTGGTAAAGAGAGTTTCCTCAAATCAAGAATGTCATAGGTCCTCATTCACTCCCCCAACAAAGATGAAAAGATATGATTATACATACATACATAAACATATATATATAAAAAAAAATTTTAAACACAATTTTTCAGGAAAATGCATTGGCATTGAATATGTTTGTTGTAGTAGTGGTTATTGATGTTGTTGTTTAGAATAACCACTAAATAGATGAAGAAATATGGCATTTTCATTCAGAAAAGGACTAGTAAAATTCAATGGAAAACTTGGAGAACATTAGTTCTCCATACTGAGTTACTATGGTTATTTACCATAGCCTATTAATCTGAAAAGTTGAAAAGACTTTACTTAAATGTTCTCCTATCTAAAAGCTATTTAAATCAATTCTTTCAGAAAGTCAAAAAACATGACCTTTTAAGATATGGTACCTAAACTTAGAAAAATGAAATCTCTGCTAAAGTATGTACTGCCCTTATTGGATCATTTGAGAGGAAATTGACCAAAATTCCAAACCTCTCAAATATCAACCTCAGTACCTGCCATTCCCCAGTTATATCTTTATTCCTTTGGGCTTTGAAGATTGTTCAGTCTTCAAAAATACCTGGTTGAAATGAATATCTCTGGGAGGCTACACTCCATCAACTAAATCATTAGTTATCAGTTAATATAGGAGAGATTAGTTGTCAGCCACATAAGAGCAATGTCCTATATAAAGGGAATTAGTATTGATACTTGGGGGGTAAGTAGTCCAGGAAGGAAAAAAGGTCATTTAGATGATGTTGTACAGAGAACTCTGGGCCTAGAATAAGGAAGATTGAGGTTTAAATACTTCTTCAGATGCCTCCTAGCTGTGTGATCCTGGGCCAATCACTTAACCCCTGTGTGGCTCAATTTTTCCACCTATAAATAATAACACCACCTATATGATAAAATTTCTCTGAAAATCAAGGGAGATAACATAGGAAATGCTTTGAAAATTTTAAAGTACTTTATAAATGCTAATTTGTTATTATTTTTATTATTAAAGGATATGAGGGAGTCTGCCACTAAAAACAAAGACAGTCTTATGTACAAACACATAAACAATGTGCTTTCAAGATTAAACACTTCTATTTCCTCAACTTTGATTCTATGATTGCACAGAATAAAAGAAAAAGTGAAATATTTTCTCTAAACCAATACAGTCCTAGTAGGGAGTGTCACTATGTCAAGCAACGTAAATTGCTGCATAAATTTTCAACAAAAAACAATCTATTAAATGTTAAAACACACACACATGCGCATACACACACACACACACACACACATACACACACACACTTTCAGCAAAGGGGAAAGGAAGGCATTCAAGGCCAGAAGATAAATTTTAAAGTCAACAAACAGGCAAGTCGCATTTGCATTTTAAACTCGGGCGATGAATGCTGGACCAGGGCAGCAGTATGATATGGAGCTGGTGGTCACAGAGGCATTAATTGGGGTATATGATGAATGTGTGATTCCTAATGGAAAAATGAAGAATTACATACACATTCACCACAGTGTGGAATGGGTTTATTCAAGCATGCAGTTCAGGGAGAAATCAACGACAGTAATGATCACAGATAACATTTCTATCACCCATAAAATAGAAGCAGCTCCTATCAGCCTTTTCTTCTACCGGAAGGGAATCATGAGTTTCAGAGTGATGAATTTAATAAACTAGAACAGCACCAAATTCCAGTTCTTTAGGATTTTATGGCTTTACAAGTCAGTTTTCTCACAAAAACAAACAAAAAAACATCTGTAGGTAGATAGTGTAAGGATTATGGCCCCCATTCTATAGATGAACAACTGAGACTTAGGGGATTTACACAATTTGCCCAAGGCCACATTGTTAGTGCATTTCAGAGGTCTTTCTTAACTTTAAAACTAGCATTCTTTTTATTGTACCACAATATATCTCTGTCAAAGGATATTTAAGAAAACACATAAAATCAGTGGCATTTAAATATCTGGGCTATACCTTAAAAGATAAGGCTCACAAGAAAATAACACCTAGTATTTATCTAGTGCTTTAAGGTTTGTAAAAAGTTTTACCCATGTTATTTGATCCTAGTAACAACCTTGCAATGTTAATGCTGTGATTCTCATTTTACAGATGGAAAAACCAAGACTCATAGAGGTTAAGTGAATTTCTCTTGTCACAGTAAATTTCTGGGGTGGGATTTGAACTCGGGTCTTCCCAACTCCAACTCTAATCTTCTATCTACTATGTCATCTAGCTGCCTGCAGCCAAGAGTGGAGTGCATGGAAAATGAACTGATCAGAATTGATTTGACTTGATTCTTATCAATCAAATCAAGAGGGCTTCAAACTAAAAAGAGAAGGAAACAGTTGTTTCTCTCTACTAAGCAAGTTACCAAAGAAAGTAGGCTGCAATATAGTTAGAAAAAAAAGCATTTGTGACACCTGGAAATACAAAGGAAACAGACTAATATAAAGGTGAAAGCCACAGAAGGCATAGCCTTAAATATCTCCACATAAAAGTATACTGTATAGGAAACAATCAAGATCAATGATTCTAAGACGATGAAATAAACTGGGCTTTATCAGCATCACGGAGACTTAATGGAATATGTGCCATGACTTGAATATGACTCTTGAAATATATGCTTTACATTAAATCAGGAGAGGTAGAAGTGGATGGTATATCTGTGAGTAATGAGTGTGTATTTCACAGGGACCTAATTGAAAATTTTCTATTTAAAATGATCGAGAAGAAAGAGTAGTTAATAAGTTTCTAGATTATTCAAATGGCATGGTCCTCTGGTGTCACGATTGCTGAAACTCAGAAGGAACCAATGCTAGCAAAGAACAATTTTTTAACGATTTCTGAGCTTTCTCACTGAAAAAGAGCAATCCGCAAAGGGGTATGGCTGCTTTGGGGGACATATCAAACGTTAATAGTGACATAGAAGGTGGGGATATTCTTAATTTTGTTTTCTTCTATGGAAATGATCAGTGGCTTGGAAATGAGAGAATAAAAACTATTGAGAGCTTGTAACTAAGATAAATAAGAGGAAAAATAAGAAAGCATTTAACTTCCTTTGAGGATTCAGGTCACCTGATTCAGAAAAAACTAGAGTGATGGTTACACAAGAAACTAACGTAATTTTTGAGACACTCACAGTGGACTGGTAGGTAAGTAGAAGACAGGTGATATTGTTAAACTAGATTTTAGTGAAGCATTTTTGAAGTGTTTTATACTATTATTGGGTAAGACAGACAGATGTTGGGTGGACAATAATAGAATTTAAAATTAGTTGATAACTGGAAACAAAGGGTTGTTATTCGTGGTTCACTATCATCATGGAAGGAGGCATCCCCAAGGATCCTTTTCTCTGGAGCTATGAAGTCAATCATTTTTATTAATGACTTGAATGACTTAAATAGATTTTATGGGTATCCAAATTCCAGATGACATGAAACTTGAAAGGATAATTAATGTGTTCAAAGACATCATCAGGACTCTTACAAATCTTGACATCATTTCAGAATATGATAGAGTTCAATGTAAAGTTTTACACTTGTTTTCTGAAAAGAAACTGCATGTGTATGAGATGACAAAGGTGTGGCTTGATCACCATTCATCTCAAAAAGAACTCGATTGTTAGGGGGCCTCAAGCTCCATGTGATTCGGCAGTGTGATATTGCAGTCAAGAAAACTAATGTGACCTGATGTATATTAAGAACTGCATTGTACTGTGCCCCAGGAAGGTGATATTCCTTCTGTGGTCTGCCATGCATGATTACAGCACATTTAGAATATTATGTTCACTTTTGGGTACCAAGTTTTAGGAAAGGCATCAAAGGATTGGAAAGGATGCAGAAGCTGTCAATGACAAAAGGCCTTGAGTTCATACCACAAGAGGAATGAAAGGAACTGTGATGCTAAAAGAAGAGAAAATTTAGTTAGTCGTAGGCACTTTCTAGTATTTGAAGAGCTGCCATATGGAAAAGGAATTAGAATCTTTTGGTTCCTATCTGGAAGTTAATAGTAGGAGTAAAATTGAAAGATGCTTAGTGGCAAATGTATGCTTGATGGAAAAGGAAATATCACATCCTCATGATCGTCATCTAAAAATTAAGTGAGCTTTCTCAGGAGTTATTAGATTCTGCTATGTTGGAGATTGGGTTCATGCCTGCAAGTCCAGCACCTCTCCCAGTGGGGTCTTTGTCTTGCTACCAAAGAAACATTATACAATCTACACACTAGTAAAATTTTCAGTGAAGTGCTGTACTAGAGCAAAGATGAAAGTATATGAGGAATTCTTTAACCATACAAACAAGATTTCAGTTTATAATCTGTATTATTTGATAGGGAATCTACCCTGTCTGATGCAATATAATGAAATCATAAAAACCTTTACTATCATTACTCAAGCTCTATAAACTGAATATCTGATATATTTAAACCATTATATATGAAAAAGAGTTTTCAAAGAATAAAGAAAAAGTCAGTTATATCTATCTATATATATTTTTTGATCTGACAGTACAGGCCATGTTCCATACCCATGGACCTTCCTTACAGGTCCATTTCTGAAAAGTGGAAAGAGATCTGTTCTTATATCACTTTTTAGGGGTAATGCTTGTTCTATATAATTTTATAAATGGAGTTTAAGTGCCCATATTCCTTCTACCTTTATTTGGTGATTGTGAGGTAGGACAAAACTCACTGACAACCCTAGGTCTGACACCAAAAAGAATAGTCTGTACTCCCCAAGTTATCAGGATTCTCAGTGAGTCATCTTTCCAGAAGAAAGAAATTGACATCTTTTCTGTTTCTTAATTGGGTGTCTCAAAATAACAAAATATCTTATTTCTGGACAGATTCACATATATTCAGCCTATACAGATTTGAACAAAGCAACGTGGAGATGTTAATAGGATTTTTCTTAAACACTTACCTTTTGTTTAAAGGTTTATTAATTCTTATTTTTTAAATCAGGATCACACCAAAAAAATTAAGGAAAAGCAATTAAAAATACTTGATCTGAAACTGTATATAACATTTTGCTCCCATATTTCTAAATTTCTCTACCAAGAGGAAGGAAATGTATTTCACCTTTTCTCCCCTTCACTATCAAGATATGCTAGTGCAGTAAAGCTTTTTAGTGTTTTTTATGTCAATTATTATGTTCATTTGGCATCCTTGGAATATAGGCCTAGTATGAGATCTCTTCTTCAAAGAGAATAAATATTTTAAGGACTTAGTTCAAATAATCTTCCAGAAAATTTGGACCAAGTTATGGCTCCATGCAATGCATGATTATTTCTATCTTCCCATAGTTGTAGAATATTTCCATCTTTTGTCATCTTTGCCAATTTTGTCAGTGTAGGGTGAAACATCAGAGTTGGGTTTACATTTTCTTAGTAATACTGATTTGAAAGAATCTGATGTGGTTGATGATAGTTTGTAATTCATTTTTTAAATATTCTGCGTTCATATTTTTGACCACCTATCCATTGGGGAATGACTCTTGGTTTTATATTTTTGTCTAAATTTGCTATATATCTTGCAATTGGATTCTTCTGTTAATTTTTAGTTATGTATTTTAAAACACTTAATAAGAAAATAAAAAGAAACATTATACACTTAAATACTAAAACTAAAATTTGTTGAGAAAAAGGCAGCAAGATTCTTATGAGATATCCGATATACCACTTTTTCTTTGCTACTGTAAATCTAAATTTTATGCAGATGAAACTAAAAGCTTTCTCTTTTGTGATTCTTATTATTCTCCCCCTAACCCCCACTCATTACCTCCTCCAGTGATCTAATTTTTTAATGAAGTAAGTGACCTTTTCCATTTAGGTCAAGAAAATCCAGTTGTTTCATTAAGGAAACTAAAATCCATAGAGTTTGCGAACTCCTCAAGATCATAAAGCAAGGGAGCGGTAGGGACTGAATTAGATACTCTCCAGATTTTCCATCCAGGATTCTTTGCACTGTTTTTCTACACTAAACTTCAGTCAACAACCACAGGGGTATTTGACCTTGAAATAACAAGTATTTCCGATTTTCATGAAGTGACTTTGGATGTAAATGCTACCTTGGCCTTGGGAAATAAAAATGAGCTAAAGAATATCATTTGTGGATATTTTATAAAAACCACCAAAGGGCTTTACTAACTCACCATCCAATAACAAAGTTAGAAACGCCAAGTACTTCAATTAGTAACACTTTCAGTTTGTGTTTCAAGGTTTTGCAACCCACATTGGTGAGCAACATATTGAGGCCAGAAAAAATGATTTCAAGAAAAATAAACACTGACAAATAGAAAAGTGTGCAGAAAAAATCTAAATGAAATGTGTGGTTTTGCTAAAGAGCTTTTGTGCCAATAGAAACACCATCATCAATGATTTGTAAACCACTGAAGGTTGAGGAGCTTGGATGAACATCAAATGGCAGTACTAAGTCTCTCAGGACTGCCCACACAACTCTTGCTTGCCAAAGCTGTATGTCAGGCTCCCAAAAGTGGATAATATGAGATTTTCCACTACTCCAAAATGCATCCAAGCTCCAAATAAATACAGTCTCATGGGATTAAGGAATTTTCATTTCTGACCTAAACCATAACCCAGTGAAGGAAGAGTCATGCAGAGAAAACTACCTACCAACTCAGAGATGTTTATCTAGTCCTAAGTTGTCCCATTGAAAAAGTCTTTTAATTCTATAAGATTTATGTAGTCTTTCTTTTATTACAAAGTATTCCATAATCACTCTGGTTACCAGAACAAAAATCGTTAATCTTATGTACATAGAACACAAGAAGAATTAAAACCATCAAATTTACAAATAATAGACAAATGCACGAACTGTTGTTACTAAAATAATGAAACAGTGAAATATCTGACCTATATGTCAGTTAGGCATGTAAATAAGCCTATACCTGTATGAGTGTGTAGGAAAAATATGCATTTTAACCATATTGCAAATGTGGGTCCGGAGTAAATGTTCATTGAATGAATGAATGATTTTGCCAGCATATGAAGACCAGAGATTTGAACTCCAATGTTTGGATTTGTTTTCTGGTTACAAAATTCCACAATTCTGCTTTGGTACATATGGAGTTTTCTTGAGTGATGTGGTCTCTCCCATCTGATTTTTTTTTTTTTAATTCTAGGAATGAAAGTGAACGTGGAAATCATTTAAATGATAATAACAGAGGCAATTCCCAATACAGAAAGTTCAGATGTTTAGGCATTTAAAGAGTATGCATATTTTAAATATGTGGTTTGAAAATTCATTTAGGCATTTCTAATCAGCTCACACGTGATTGTTTGCTCCTTAACTTGTGAGTACACTTCCCACACTTGAAGGCACAGTTATGATGATTCATAGGCTACCTTAAATTTAACTATAAATGTGCTGAAAAATGTTCAAATAGTTCAAGAACAAAATGAAATAAGATTCATATAGTACTAAGTCTTTAAGCAATCTCAAACTATTCTGTTTTCATAAAATACTTGAAATTTTGTAAACACTCATAGAAGCTATGCTAGACTTCCTGTAGTACCTGCTTAAACACTTATTAAGTACCTTTTATGTACCAGGCACTGTATAGAAAAAAAGGACAAAATGTAGTCCCTGTCCTCAAGGAGCTTTCAATCTAATGGAGGAGACAACATTTAAACAAACATATACAAAGCAAGCTATATACAAGGAAAACAGGAAATTATTAACAAAGGGAAAGCACTAGAGTTAAGATGGGTTAAGAAAGGCTTCGAGTTGAAGATGGAATTTCAGTTGGGACTTAAAGAAAGCCAGTGAGTCAATATTCAGAGAAAAGGAGGGAGAGCATTCCAGGCATAGGGGACAACTAGAGAAAATATCAGGAGCTGAGGGATGGAGGATCTTGTTCCAGGAACAGCTAGGAGGCCAGTGTCATGGGATTAAAAAATAGATATTGGTGGGGGGCGTGGGGGGGAAGGTGTAAAAATGATTGTAAAGATAGGTGGGATCTAGGTTATGAAGGATTTTGAATGCCAAACAACATTCTTTTTTATTCTTGGAGGCAACAGGAAATCCCAGGACTTTACTGAGTAGGGGATAGGTGCAAGGGATATAATTGGACCTGTGCTTTAGGAAAATCACTTTTGCAGCTGAACAGAGAACGCAGTGGGGAGTGGGGAGAGACTTGAAGCAGGTCAATCTACCAGCATGCTCTTGCAATAATCAAAGTATGAGGTGGTAAGGGCCTGTACCAAAGTGGCAGAAGCGGCAGAGGAGACAAGGGGGCATACTGGAGAGATGTTGCAAAGGAGAAATTGTCAGACCTTGGTAACAGCTTGGCTGTCAGGGCAGAAATAATGAGGAATTCAGGGAGACTCCAAGGTTGCAGCCTGAGGAACTGGGAGGATGGTGTTGACCTCTATAGTAACAGGGAACGTAATGAGGGTTGGGATTAGGAAAGTGGAGGAGAGGGTTAGGCGAAAAGAGGAGCTCTGATTTGGACATATTGAGTTTAAGATGTCAAATGGACAGCTAGTTGAAGATGTCTAAAAAGCAGTTGGAAATGCAAGATTGGAGGTCAGTAGAGAGAATGGGGCAGGAAGCATAGGTTTAAGAGTCACCAGCGTAAAGCTGGTAAATTAAATCCATAGGAGCTGATGAGATCACCACATGAAATAGTACAGAAGAGAAAAGGGCCCAGGACAGCAAACTGAGAGATACTTACAGTTAGAGGATGTGACCTGGAGGAAGAAACAAAGGAGATGGAGAAGTGCTCAGACAGGAAGGAGGAGAACAAGGAAATAGTAGTATCCAAAAACCTAGAGAGAAGAAAGTTTCAAGGAGGAGGGAATCATCAACAGCGTAAAAAGGCTGCATAGCAGTCAGAGAGAATAAGAACTAAGAAAAATAAGAGCTGGATTTGGCACCTAAGAGAACGTTAACGTCAGAGACGGCAGTTTTGGTGGAACGATAAAGTCAAAGACCAGATTGTGAAGGGTAGAGAAGAGAGAAGGAGGAAAGTGGAAGAAACTATTGTAGATGGTCTTTTCAAGGGCATTAACTATCAAAATTGTTTACCTGGGATCCAATGAGTATTTTGGTTATTTTCTGGACAAGTAAGACATGGACATGTTCATAGGCAGTAGAAAATGAGCCAACCAGAAAAGAAGAGATTGAAAATAAGTGAAAAAGTGGGGATGATGGAAAGGACAACTTGGTGGACACAGAAGGTAGATAATGTTTTATTACTTTGTGGAGAGTAATTTAGGTGTCTACCTCCAGATTGTACATTTAGTCTAAAGAGTTTTTACTACCTCAATTATTTTCCATGAATAAGGTGTGTATACTACCCAAGTAAGTCTTGTATATGCGCATCTAATAGTTATAGTGGTTGGAATGCATGGATGTGTATGATATGAGGTTACCCCACCTCCTGCAATAATCGATAGCTGGGGGGAATGATGGACAAGTTTCCTGTAGCTCCACTAAGTTACACGCTTGATGTTTTATCAGTAGGAATGCCTGAATGGAATCATATCTATCTGTGCCATTACAGATTGCTGGTTTAGGTGTACACAGTTTCAGAATATTTTCTTTATCCTTTGAAGTAATGGGAAGTTGTACAAGTTTTGTTCATACTCTTAGCCCCTTCCTGCTAACTGTTATTTAGACAACAATGAATAGTGAATAAACTTATTTCTCCAAGAAAAGACAAAAGGAAAATTGGAGAAAAAATCCAAATTAAAGTATGACAGTGAAGTATAATAGCAAACACATAAATTGTTGTTACATCAATTGTCATTTTTTAGTTGTGTATGCCATTTTGTGACCTCATTTGGGCTTTTTTTGGCAAAGATACTGGAATCATTTGCCTTTCATTTTACAGATGAGGAACTAAGGTAAACAGGGTTCAGTGACTTGCCCAGGGTCACATAGCTAGTAAGTGTCTGGGATCAGATTTGAATTGTCAATGAAGTCTTTGTCTTCCTGACTCCAGGCCCAACTCTCCATCTACTTCATCACCTAGCTGCCTTTATATGAATTAATAAATCTTTACATAAAAATGAGATGAGTTCTCAAACTGATAAAGGCCTCAAACTCATCAAAGAGGAAATTCCCTGAATTCTCTAAAAGGGCAAGGTGTAAATCAGGGAAATATTGAGGAGCCAGCTTCCTCTCTTTGCTTTCAGGTTTGAAAATCTTTCCCTTCTCTTTCTATATCTGAAATTGGTCTTGAAGAAAATATGAAACCACATGTCTCCTTGAAAAAAAGAATATAAATTTCTTCCATCTCCAAAGATCTTATAACAAATCTTTCCCTCAAGTAGGCATACTTACTGCTGAATAAGAGATTCTCTAGCATAATGTCTCAGATTTCACTATAGTCTCAGATTATATAGTACATAGACTTAGCAACTTTGCTAGCAATAAGCAAAGCCCTATGTGGAGCATTTCTACAAAACCATTGTTTGGGCAAAAAATGTATTTACAGCACTGTCATCAATTAGAATTTATTTAAAATTTTCTTTATCACCTTCATGGTACTTAGAATAATTATTCTAAAGAAAGTCTGAAAAATGTGATTCCTCCTCAGCTGCCCCACAAAAGATTTTGATTCTCCCTCCTAAAATAGGAGGTCCTGTGTCTCTTCAATTTACGAAAAAGATATAAAAATGATCCCACTTTGTAATACTCTGTAAGGAAATCATAAGAAACCAGGAGGTGAATCAAAATTACTATTCTCATCAAAACATATAAACCACTTCAGAAATGGGATATAACTTAAAAATCACATAATTAGGCACTAGGTTTGATTCTCAGAATGAGAAAGTTGCTGACAACACTTTATACTTTATGGAATTCAAGGAAAATCAGACACAATGGAACATAAGCTGAAAACTGTAAGGAACCTTATTGATAATCTAATGAAACCATTTTCAGTTCAGTGAAAAGGAAACAGGCGCAGAGAGGAGAAATAACTTTCCTCAGTTCAACCAATGATTTGAATGTAGATTCTCCGAAAGTGTCACTATTTGCTTATATTTTTATAAAGGATATTCTTCATACTTATACAGACCATTCTAATACTAAATAGAAAGTCTTACCCTTGGGTTCAAATTAGCAAATTCATAGGTACTAAGAGTCATGTCTAGATTAAGTTTTGAAAAATAAATATCCAAGGATATTGGGTTATTTCAGTTTCAATATGAGTCTACAATGCGATATGACAGACCAAGAAAAAGTAACATAAACTTAAACTCTATAAAAGAGGCATAATATGTAGGACCAGTGATTCAATAACCTTGGTGTTCTTTGCCCTGATCAGATCACATGTGGAATATGATATTTCACAATGGGTGCCATATTTTAAGAAAGGATGACGATAATCTGAAGAGAGTCCAAAAGAGAACTAGTTTCATGAACATACAGCAACAGCAGCACCACAGTAAGGTTTGCAAAGCATTTTACAGAGATTATCTCATTTGAACATGCCATATGAGGATCATTTGAAGGAAGTATGAATATTTATCCTGAATAGAAAACTTAGAGGAAAGTTCTAGGCATATCTTTCTTAAGGGATTTGAAAGGTCATGTTCATAAGGTATTAAATTTTTGGTGGTTGGTTCCATAGACCAGATCCATCTAAGGACAATGGCTAAATGTTGCCAACAGATATATTTAGGCTTGATGTAAGGCAGGCCTGCCTCTGTCTGTAGTCACTGATGATGGCTGTTTGCCATAGGTCACATGACAGCTGTCTGAAATCCTTTGGTGGGTCACAAGTGGCTCAAGGACCATATGTTGTGCAGGCCTGATGTAAGGAAAAATTTTCTGACAACTATGTCTATGCCAAAGTGGTTTAGGAGGTACGAGATTACCATTTACTGAAAGTATTCAAGCAAAGAATGACTGATCACTTGTCGGTCATTTCATTGCTTTGTGTCTATTTTTGGATTCTCCAACACTGAGCACAATAGCTAACACCTGACATATCATAAGTATTTAATAAGGCTTGTTGAATTCAAACAGAAGTTGGACTGGATCTTTTCCAACTCAGTAATTCACTAATTGTGAATCTAGCAGTACTGCTATAATATCACTCATTCTGTTAAAAACAATGACCAACGATCATTACAAGACCCATGATGACACATGCTATACATCTCCAGAGACACAGCTGATAAACTCATTGCAGATGGAAGTATAAATTTTTCTTTATTATTTGGGGGCAGGGGTATCAGTAAGCATCCCAACATACACAGGGGGGCCTGCTATCGCAAGTTCTTTGTTCTACTTTTCTAAAAAGAAAGGCAATTTTTGAGGGGTTAACAATCAGTTTAATAAAGTACATATATCCTTCAGTTAGTTCAGGGGGAAAAGTCAGCACCCTGAACTTCAGAGAAAATACAGAGAAATCAAGAGTCACAGACATGCTTCCAAATGTTTGACCATTAACATACATACATCTTTACCAGAGAAGGAAGCACCAAACATCTGAGTTTTCCTACTTAGCAGCTTCCCAGAGTCTCATCTGGCACACAAACCTTCTTCCAAAAACTAAGCCCCAAAGTAAAAGAGCACCTCAGAGCCTTTCTATACTTTTTAGAGCCAGAGGGCATCAGGAGAATCAGTGCCTCATTAAAAAGACGTGTAGGCCTTGCTACAAATCTTCCCAGGCCCATCAATGAGTGGGAAAGATCCTCCTCAACAACATTAGTCAAATACAGGCATTATACTTCTTGATTATACTAAAACAAAAACAGCAAAAGATTCTGTTTTACTTGTCATTACAGTAGGCCATGACCAATGTGGGAAATTGTTTTGCTTGAATATAAATATTTGGATTGGATTTAAATATTTGGGTTAAATATTGGGTATTGGGTTTCAATATTTGTATTGGGTTTAATATTTGTATTAAAAGGGAAATAAGAGAATTCAGAACTAAAAATAAAATTAAGATACTTTTAGAAAATCAAAAATATCCCATAACTTCTTCATAACTAATAGGAACTGCATCAAATTTTCTCCTGACCAAATTTCTAACTTTGATAGGTTGAACAATTCTGTTAATGACTTTTTACAACACCAGCTAATTTCATTACTTCTGCCTAAGTTAAATGTTAGATCAAAAAGGGTAAAGTAAAACTCAGCTGTATTGAAGAGGTATAATATATAGGAACAGGGACTTGGAGATCTTGGTATTCTTGCCATGGTCAGATCATATGTTCTGTACAACCGTTTTGCATAGCTTAGTCACCCTTTAAGTTTGGTCAAAAGGGATGTGTCTATTCATTCAAGAGAGTATTCTTGAAAACTGCTGGTGGTGCAGCACTGAATGACGCACTAGGAAAACACATCAAATTACTAAAAGCATTGTTTGTCACGTCATACAAAATACAAAAGAAATAGGAATTATAGTTCTTGATGTTGAGCAGATTACAATTTACCTGGGATAGGGAGATAAGGCTTTCAAATATGGATTTAGAACTGTTGAACTTTAGAATATGATACATGCCAAATTACTTGTATTACAGATAAGGAAATTGAGGCCCAGCATGGGGAAATGAGTTGACTTAAAGTTAAAAAGAACCAAAAAAGTACCCATTTAGAAAAGACATCAACAAAATCCACAAAATGAGGCATATACCTACAAAATAGTGGGGGTTTTTTACAGCTTCACATATCAAGACTATCCCTACTCTGCCTAAAATACTTTGAATACTATGTTTATATAGAAGCTTCTTTGCCTACATTGTAAAAATTAAAATTATTCTGGTCTGCATCATAGAAAACAATTCAAAAATTTTAATACTTCATATCAGTATGTGGTCTTCAGGAACATGATCTGGAGTCATAATCAGGGGACAGAATCCAAGAGAAGTAATCAGGTCAGAGCAACCAAGGCTTTGCACCAGGGTACCAGAATTTAGAGAGAATCCAAAACATTTGCAAACCTTCAATGGTATAGAAACAACTAATCTTAGTGTCTAATTAGCAAGAATGATTAATACTCCCCAACAGCAACAATCTCTCAGTATCGCAGGGTCTCCATTCGTTCGTGTTCAGTTTTCTGGAATTTCTGATTCCCCCACTTCAGGCAATGTGCAGGACTTTCCCATTTCCTCAAATGGAATTCATCTTTAAATTCATCTCTAAAAGTTGGTTTAAGGACATGTTATATGATGTCAAAACAAAGTGCTAAAGTATCTAATTATAATTCAGCAGATACCCACCTATATGCGTTCTTAGACACACTCTCATAGTCTCCATGCACAAGACTTCATTCTTGATCTCTGCAGAACCTCAAAGTTGGAAGAATTGTTTTCTTATATTCACCTTTTGCATCTTCTGTCTTATATAATCATTTTGTCTAAAAGACTAACCATTCAAAATGCCTTTATTTTAATAAAAATTTTTCTTCATTCCTTAGGTGATATACATGCAGAGAATTGAGAGGCTAAAGAAATTCAGCAAAAGTCTATGAGAATACCAATTTGTCAATATAAATCCCAATCCTACAAATATACCAATATGGTAACTCAAGAAGGCACTCCACTGTCATATTCTGAAGTCTTCAATGGGTTCACAAATTAGTGTTGGGGGAGCCATGAGATGTCAATGAACTGAACTATGTCTATTTATCCTTGCTTGCTTAGAAAAACAAAATGTCAATATCCATACAAGTATTTCTATGTTCACATTTTAAACTAGTCCAATGAAAGTATAGCAAAATTATTTAATTTAGAATGAAGAGATCTAAATTCCACATCTCTCACAAATATATTCAAGTAACTATGACAAACTCTTAGATTCTCTAAGAGCCTCCATTTCTTTGTCCATAAAATAGAAATAGTATGTTCATACAATCTAACTCACAGTTGTTTGGAGGAAAACATTTTGTAGTGTCAACATCTTGGAATTGTCAAGAGGTTCAGATGAGACAATGTCTTCCAGAGGACTTGCATTCAGTTGTTTCTGTTGGTTGTTCAGTGGTTTCAGTAACATCTGACTCTACGATCCCATTTGGGGGTTTGCTTGGGGAAGATACTGGCATGGTTTGCCATTTCCTTCTCCGGCTTATTTTACAGATGAAAAAACTGAGGCAAAATAGGTGAAATGACTCACTGAAGGTCACACAACTAGTAAGTGACTGAGGACAGATTTGAACTCAGAAAGACAAAATTTTCCTAGCTTCAGTTCCAACACTGTCAAGCTGAACATTGCTTTGCATTCAAGCACTATGTAAGTCTCCATTCCCATTGGAAATAATTGTTGTACTAAATCTGAGTGGCAATTACAAATGTAGCTCTGACCAACCATGTACACTGGATCAATTTGAGTCCTTTTCTAGAGAGGCAAAAAAAAAAAAAAAAAAAAAAGGATAACCTAAGACAGCATCAAATTTCATTCAGTCATTTTTCAGTAACAACTTGTTTTACAATTCTTGGTTGTTTGTAAAGTGATGTCACTCATATGCATCACCTTTGATCGTGACAGTGGCCTTCAGCAGATCTAGTAGAACCTTTTCTGGTTAGGTACATAAAGCAGTCCCTCAGATTTGCAAGCTCTTTGGTTGAAGAGATAAGCAAACCTTTAATCTTCTCTTTCTCAAGACCATATTTACATGACAAGATTCATTCTGCATCATTTTTTCTTTGGGCTTCATCATCAGTGTGCAGTATCACTGTTTTAATGTCTCACATAGCTGGAGAAAGATTGCCATAATCTGTCAGCCCTTGACATTTATATTGTTCTACAACTTGACTTATCATTGCTGCCATCATTCTGATGGAAAGGTGACAAGTATTCCAAATATGTAAAAATTTTACGTATAAACTCCAAGTCTTTTAGATGGCTTATAATTTCAGATTGTGAATTAGTCTGATATATGCCTTGCTGCAAAAGCTCATACCATGTATATCCAACAACACCCCTGAAATCTCTTATTAGGCAATGTTTCCAATAAGCTGGAGAATGGTGTGAAATAAATAATTATTATTTTTTTTGTAATTTCCAGAATACAAATATATTAACTACTGTGAGAACTGTACAAAAATGAATGGGTTTAAAGTGTGGAAAATTATGGCCTCATTTATGAGTACATTTTCCTAAACTAAAGATAGAATGACTTTCAGTTTTATGGAATATTTTGTGTTCCCTTATAGGATACTCTGACAGGTGCTCAATAGCATATATTTTAGAATATTTATTTATTCTTAAATATGACAATATTTTCTACAACCAAAAGTAAAGGGTTTCCCCTGCCCCACATTATGCCTTCTAGAAACTATACTGTGAGTACAGTATTAAAGGGTTTTGTCATACACATATGTATACTTTATCAGAAAATTTCAGTCAAAAAGAGAATTAAAAGCAAACACTGGCAGATTTTTTTTTTTGCTCTGTAGGGAATGTGATCAAAATTTAATTTTAAAACTAATTTCCCCACAGAGAAAATCTCAAGACATTCTCATAATGACTTTGTATTATTTTTCTTCTTGCAGAAGGGTAATTTTCACCTGAAATAAAATCAGATGGACCAAATCCATATTTTTGAGAGGCATAGGTGGCATATATTGCAAAGAAATTACTCCCCTCCATTAAAGGAGAGAGTTTCCTCTTCTGGAACTTCCCATGGCAATGAAATCATTGTCTAGTCTAGTTTCCAAATCCATGTATTTTTGAAAATCTACTGGAAGACAATAATCCATTGACCACATATTAGATATGACTTAATTTTAGCCTTAAAAAAGATTTTCTAATGGACACTCAAAAATATCAGTTTTCTCAGCTGGAAAATAAGCTCCTGGAGGGCAGAGACTGTTTTGCATTTTTTCTTGAATTCCTGATGCCTAGCATAGTACCATGTGTACTGCAGGTGATTAATAAAGAATTTTTATTTTAACAACAAATTTTAAGCTGAATTCCTTTAGAAAAACCTTTTCTTTCAAACGATCTATGGATATACCCCTGGACACCTTTGGTCTTACGCATGCCTCCATGTTTCTGACTTTGTGTAGAACACATTTTATTCCATTTACAACAGAATCACAAAAATACCATTCCATTGCTCTCTGATATTTATTCCCATCTTGATTATTGTATAATGATATAAAGGCCATTAACAGAGACAGTAACAATAACAGAGACAGTTCACTCAATGGACAGTGATAGAGACTGGCTGCCATATATAACCCATGAGATAACCCAACCTTTAAAACACACAGGACAGTTTCGGCAACACATTTAAAAGGATTTTATATAGTACTAGCTTGCCAGAGACTAATTATATTTTAATGAAACTCTGAACTTCCAGAATCATTCTTAAAAACTCATGTCTGGGGGGCGGAGCCAAGATGGCGGAGTAGAAGGACGCACATTTACGAGCTCCGAACCCACAACCCATGGAATTGAGGTAAAAGGAGATCCCCATAAACTCTGAATCTCTGCAGGGGGTGCATAAACATAGGGGAAGAGATTTCCGTTCCACTGAACCCTGGAAAGCCGTCCCCGGGGTCCATCGCACCTCGGAAAGCGGACCCCACCCCCACCCCTGGCCGCGACCCAGAGAAGCTGACCCGAGCAGACTTCAGAGAGGAAAGCTCCGGGGGAAGCTCCGGCAGCTGGGAAAGTCCCTCCGCCCACAGAACCTTCAGGTCAGTAAGAAAGAAAGCTGCGATAGGGGAGGGGAGCGGAGCGCCTCCAGCGCCTCCGTGACTCGGGCCCCCTCGGGAGGAAGCGGCTGCGGCAGAGACGGGGGCAGGAAGCGGCGGAGGCAGAGGCGTGGGCGGGTGGCTGAGGCGGCAGCGGCCCGGGACTCAGGAATCCCCCAGCAGCAGATAGGATCTTCAATACTGAAGGTCTTTCAAACCTGAGGGAGCCGAGTAGGGGAGACGGCCCTGCCCCCACCCTGCTCTACTGCTGAACGCCTCTGAATAGAACCCCCAAGGGAACTGAGCACAGCAGGCGGGGGCCCCCCACCCCGCCCCCACCCGCTCCGTTCCTGAAAGTCTCTGCAGGAAGCCCCTGAGGGCCCAAGATTAGAAGGCGGCCCTGCCCCCACCCTTGCGCCAGAACTAAAGTTTGCCGCGGGAAAGCGCATTTGAATCTCAAAGGCCAAGCACTAGCTGGGCGGATCCAGGCGGGGTGGAAAGGAATCTCAGAAGTCAAGTAACTGGCTGGGAAAATGCCTAGAAAGGGGAAGAAAAATAAGACTTTGGAGAGTTTTTTCCAACAAATGCAAATGATCCCGACCTTCGGATCTGATGGGGAGGACGAGAACGTATTTTTCCCATCAGGGAAAGATGTGGAGGGCGGGGCCTCAGTACCCCAGACACCCCAGGGGGGTGTTGGGTGGGCTCAGGCCTTGGAAGAGCTTAAAAAGGATTTTGAAAAGCAAGTTAGACAGGTGGAGGAAAGACTGGGAAGAGAAATGACAAAGATGCAAGAAGAGTATGAAAAAAAGGTCAATATCTTGGTAAAGGAGACCCAAAAAAATGCTGAGGAAATTAACACCTTGAAAATTAGGCTCACTCAATTGGCAAAAGAGGTTCAAAAAGCCAATGAGGAGAAGAATGCATTCAAAAGCAGAATGAGCCAAATGGAAAAAGAGGCTCAAAAGCTCACTGAATTTAATAGTTCTCTCAAAATTAGAATGGAACAGATGGAGTCTAATGACTTTAAGAGAAACCAAGAAATCACCAAACAAAACCAAAAGAACGATAAAATGGAAGAGAATGTGAAATATCTCATGGGAAAAACAACTGACCTGGAAAATAGATCCAGGAGAGACAACTTAAAAATTATGGGACTACCTGAAAACCATGATCAAAAAAAAAGCCTAGACATCGTCTTGCATGAAATTATCAAGGAAAACTGCCCTGACATTCTAGGACCAGAGGGCAAAATAAGTATTGAAAGAATCCATCGATCACCACCTGAAAGAGATCCAAAAAGAGAAACTCCTAGGAACATTGTGGCCAAATTCCAGAATTCCCAGCTCAAGGAAAAAATCTTGCAAGCAGCTAGAAAGAAACAATTCCAGTACTGTGGAAATACAATCAGGATAACCCAAGATCTAGCAGCTTCTACATTAAGGGATCGAAGGGCGTGGAATAGGATATTCCAGAAGGCAAAGGAACTAGGACTGAAACCAAGAATCACCTACCCAGCTAAACTGAGTATAATACTTCAAGGGAAAATATGGTCTTTCAATGAAACAGAGGACTTTCAATCATTCTTGATGAAAAAACCAGAGCTGAAAAGAAAATTTGACTTTCAAACACAAGAATGAGAGGAAGCATGCAAAAGTAAACAGCAAGGAGAAGTATTAAGGGACTTACCAGAAATGAACTGTTTGCATTCATACATGGAAGGACAATATTTCTAACTCTTAAAACTTTTCAGTATCTGGGTGGTTGGTGGGACCACACATACACATGTACACGCATGCACACACATACACACATGCATTCACATGCAGAGACAGAGAGCACAGATTGAACTGAATAGGATGGGACCATACCTTAAAAGAAATTAAGGTAAATGGTGAGAGAGAAATGTAGTGAGAGGAAAGAGGGGGAAATGGAAGGGGGTAACTATATGTCATTTAAGAGGCAAGTAGGAGATGTTCTTAGTGGAGGGAAAAAGAGGAGAGCTGAGGAAAAAAAAACAAACAAACAAACAAACAAAAGTTTACCCTCATCACATTTGACTAAACGAAGGAGTGAAATGCACACTCATTTTGGTATGAAAACCTATTTTACAGTATAAGAAAGCGGGGGAGAAGGAGATATTGGTGGGGGTTGATGGAAGGGAGGGCAAAGGGAGGAGGGAGTAATTGAAAGTTAATACTTGGGGAGGGACAGGATCAAAGGACAGAAGAGAAACAAGGAGGGGCAGGTTAGGAGGGATGGCAATTCAGTTAGTCTTACACAACACGACTATCAGGAAGGTCATTTGCAAAGCTACACAGATATGGCCTATAATGAATTGCCTGCCGTACCAAAGGGAATGGGTGGGGAGGGAGGGATGGGGAGAATTTGGAACTCAAAGTTTTAGGAACAATTGTTTAGTATTGTTGTTGCAACTAGGAAAGAAGACATACAGTTAATGAGGAATAGAAAGTCATCTGGCCCTACAGGAGAAAAGAGAAGATAGAGACAAGGGAAGGGAGGGATGACAGAAGAGAGGACAGATTGGAGATAGGGAAAGTTAGATTGCTTGGGGTATTGGGGTGGGGGGAGGGGAGAAAAGGGGAGAAAATTTGGAACCCCAAAATTTGTGAAAATGAATGTAAAAAGCTCAATAAATAAATAAATAATAATAAAAAAATCAAAAAAAAAAAAAAACTCATGTCTGAGAGGAGTGAAATGGTTTCTTTACTACTTTGTAAAGTAATAAAGAGAAAGATAGTGAAGGACTAATTGAGACTCTGTTTCATTCAGGCATATTAATCAATTGATTCATTGATTTTGGTGCAGGATCTCACCCCCTAATGCCTTGGCTTTTACTCTGGTTGAACTTCCAGTTACAAATCTCTTCCTACTCTGATTCTTCATCCATGCAACTGCCAAACTGATATTCCTAAACCAGATCTAATACCACCCACTCTACTCATTAAATTCCAGTTGATCCATATTGCCTTTAGCATAAAATATAAAATCCTCCACTTGACTTTTAAGCCTTTCATAACTGGGCTCTAATGGGTCTTCTTACACTTTGCTCCCCTACATTCTTCACAATCCAGATATTTCATTTGTAACACTGCATCTCCCCAAGTCTTTGATTTTCACTATTTGTTGCACAAGGTTAGAATGCTCCCCCCCCCTCCCCACCTTTACCTTCCGGCTTCCCTGACATCCCCCATAAATCATTTCAAATCCTACCTCCTTCAAGAGACTTTCCACATGCCCACCTCAATTGTTAGAGCCTTCCCTCTAGGACTAACTCTCATTTATACTGAATACATCTTGTAGGTACACAGTTGTTTGTGTGTTGTCATTAAAAGGTGAGCTCTTCAAAAGCAATGACTATTTTTGCCTTTCTTTGTATCCCCAGCACTTAGCACAGTGCCTTGAAAGTAACAGGTACTTAACAAATGCTCTTTGATTAACTAATAGATTGATTGCCTTGTCAAGTCCCAGCACTGTACTACTGACACCCTGTAAAATGGCATATGAAGCAGAACCAGGAAATTTCATTCATTCCAATAACACTTGATATAAGAATACACAACACAACAATTACATCACTAAGTGGATAGACATTGCTGAAATTAAAGAATAACTTTAAATCTTTTCTGGAACACCTGATTTTGCCAGAATAATGTGTAATTTCATTTGTCCATATCTGTGTTATCAGCTGTAAAAATCTCATGAAAAAGAAAAATAGAATATTTCATTTCTAAAACATTTGATAAATGAGTTTATACCTTGTAATTTGTAATGCTTTGGGATTTTTTACCAAATATAGTTTGAAACAAAAATTGAGAGTTCAGATGGAAAGTAAATTATTATATAATAATTTATATAGCAAGAAATACATGGTGTAGAGGACTGAAGGATTCTCTAATTGTCAAGAAAGACCTGAGTTTAAGTCCTACTTCCTACACATAATAACTGTGGAACCCTGGATAAAACATTGTCCCTCTCAATGCTTATGGAAATTCTCTTTAGATTATAAATTGTGGATGAGGTGTAGATCTTAAGTGATAAAGAGAGTTTCCTCCCTGGAATTTCCTCAAAGCCATGGAATCACAAGTCTGGTTCAAATACTCACATAAGCATACACATATACATGCACATATGTGTCTGTAAACACACATTTATCCATAAAATCCAGCAGCATCTTGCTTAGAATGAGAATGGATTACCATATAGGTCCTCACATTTAATAACCATTTATATGAGATGATTGGTAATGCATGATCAAGGTTGGAAAAAAAACTGCCTACTGAAAAAAGAGGCAAGAATTTCTGAAAGAAATGCCATAGGATTTAGGAAAATGAAA
Organism: Bettongia penicillata ogilbyi; assembly: GCA_023548195.1. Lineage (NCBI taxonomy): Eukaryota > Metazoa > Chordata > Mammalia > Diprotodontia > Potoroidae > Bettongia > Bettongia penicillata. Next base: position 21,554,411 of record JAJHZJ010000453.1, read on the forward strand.
ACAGTATCAGATGGCATTAAAGGGAGGAGTGCATGGACAGTGTGAGGGACAGAGGTTCAGAAATGAGAAAAAGGATTAGAACAAAGGTCAAACGTTCCAAAAAAGAGATGGAGAAAATTAACTTTTTCTCCAATTTCTTGATGTCATTCTCTCTACCAAGTTGCATATTAATGCCCTTAAGTTATAGTTTAAGAGAATATAGCTAACATTCCTTCCTTTTACTTGAGAAATTTAATATCCTCTGTAAAGGTATCTCATTAAGATTCCTATAGAGCTACATCTCAATGTCCTTATTTTCATGGCTGAGCATGTCAAACGATTGTTAATTTTTTCTCTCTCAGATGGAAAAGCTGGATGGTTTACTCATTGCAACTGACTCAGAATACCTGAAACTGAAGGATAATGCATCTCTTGAATGGGCATAAGCTATCAGGATCGTTGACCTTTAGTGGGCAATTGTATTCTTGCATGATGCCAACATATGCTATAGACCAGAAGGGGAAGGAGCTAATGTTTCAGCCAACACTCTTCATGACAGGTTAATGGAATGAAAAAAAAAAGAATCTTTTTATTCAGCTGAGAGGAATGTTAGCTATTACTCTAGCTGGCAGCAAGTTGCTGCCCCAATTTTTATATTTGCTATGGCTGCTGTTACTCATTTCAGTTATGTCCAACTCATTTGGAGTTTTCATAGCAAAGATACTGGAGTGATTTGCCATTTCCTTCTCCAGCTCATCTTTACAGATGAGGAAAGTAAGGCATAAAGGGTCACTTGCCCAGGGTCACAAAGTTAGTAAGTATCTGAGGCTGAATTTGAATTCAAGTCTTGCTGACTTCAGGCCTGAAGATCTGTCCATTGCACTATCTAACTTGCCTTTTTTTTGCTATACTTACATCCTACAAGATTATTATGCAATAGTACACATTTAAGAGATTTTATCAAAGACCTATAAATGATACTACACAGCCCTATAAAATGATTTTTTTCAAATAATTCATTTTGTTTACTCCTTTCATATACACTGACTTCATAAAATGCCCAATATTACAGCAGAGGCACTTGTGGTAGCCATGTTGGTGGACAAATAATGGCTATCTTCTCCTTTCTTGTACCATTAGTTCTAACCTTGGTGCAGTGAAAGGAATGTGGGATCTTAGAGACACAGGGCAGAGATCCTAGCTCTGCCATTTACTGACTGTTTAGACTTGGATAATTTAATTTTCTAAACTGGATATCCTCATCTGCAAAAAAAAAAAAAAACCAATTGAATCAGGTGACATCTAATGCCCCTTCCAAGTTCAAATCTATAACCCATAAATTCAAAGATAAAAGTCAATAACAAATGTTTGAGAACTGGTGGAAGTATGAAGGAAAGAATAATCTCAGAGGCTAGAAGAGGAAAACAAAAACAAGAGAAACAAAAATAGCTGAAAATCCACAATGTAGGCAATCAAACATTGTATTATGACACAGCAAAAATCTAGAACAGAAGTCGACAGAGTTCATAAAACTCTTCAGTGGAAGAGTAAAGATTGTAACAGAATTATTCTGAAAGTGTCGTATCTGGTTTATTTAGTTTGTCTTAACTTAATGAACTATTTGTGATTAGACTTATGATACCATAAAAAAATTGGAAAATCATTACTTGCATCTTTCTAGAATTTAGTAGGATATCTTGAAGGAAACATATATGTATATATATATATATATGTGCATATATATATTCAATATCTACATGTGTACACACATACATTTAAAGATAAGCACAGATATGCAAAACCAGATATGTATGGATGAAAACTGGTAACAAAGATTATATGATAAAAGTAATAATTCTAAAAGTTAAGATGCCTCCAAACCTTATTACTCCAAACATTTCCATTCTTGAAAATATTAAGTGATATATAAAAAGTCTGAATTTCTGTCTGGCTGCTTGAATAAACTGAAACATACATACATATATACATTTATATATATATATATATATATATATATATATATATATATACACAATACAACCCTTTCATAGGATTGTCAAACAAAACTTGAAGTTAAAATATTACAATAATAATAATATAAATTACCAAAATTTTAAAACATCATTATTGTTTTATATATTTCATATAATTCATAGAAAGATAGAAAATTGTTTTATAGGTAAACACTCCAATGATGAAACTGTCTACAAATGCAAGTTGGCATTTCCTCTTCAACTTACAGTCTTAGAGAGTTGCCTAAAGCAATACTATAAGATCAAATAGAAATGGATGCTTGCTTGTAGCATATATTTCTAGTTTAAAAACCATAAATTTCACATTATCTATGCTGCGCTGTATTTTTATTTGCTTTGTTAAACATTTCACAATTGCATTCTAATTTGGTTCTAGAAGACCCATATGCTGTGTTTGACCCCCTCCTCCGAGCACTGAGAAGTTAAGAGACTAGCACAAGGTCAAACAACCAGTGTGGGTTGGAAATAGGAATTAAATCCTGGTCTTCTTGGCTCCAAGGCTATTTATCTATTAGACAATGCTGAGTCTTTCGTATCACTCATACAAAGAATTAAATATCAAATCAAAAGAACATATCTATGATAAAAGTAAATATTTACATGAAATAAAATACCTTTTGAAAAAAAATTGCAAATGGACATTAGTAAGAGAAATTAAACTATTATCTTGACAGTAGATGAAGAGCTATGGAAAAAATAGACAGCTGACTACATACTATAATCATATAGCAAGTATTCAATGTGATGAATGTGAGGCAATCTGATAGCTGAGAGACATCTGGACTTGCAGTTGGGAAGATTTAGGTTCAAACCCCATTTTGTTCAATTATTATCAGAGTAACTATGGACAAGATATTTAACTTCTCTGGGCCTCAGTTTCTCCAACTATAAAATGAGAAGAACACTACATCATCTACATCACAATTTATTGTGGGGCTAAAATGAGATTATATATATGTGTGTGTGTAATGTATATACAGATGTGCATAATCACACAAAGAAATCCAGGATTCACCTAACCTATGAATCCGTCCAGCAAAATGCCATAATTCTTCTGGCTACAACAAAAGATCTCTCTTTTTTCATGTTGTCATCTTCCAAACTTATGCTGTCCTCCTAAGGAGCAGAAATATCTACTATAGCAATTTTTAAAAATGAGTCTTAACCCAAGAGAGGCAGAGTGGATGATAAATGGCAGTGAAGAGAACAGAGGCCTTAGTAATAAAAAGAACTGGACACAGCCCCCATGCTTCTACTTAATAGTTATGTGATCCCAGAATTCTCACTTAGCCTCTCACTTCCACTAGAGAACTCTGTAAAACCATAATATTATCTCCACTACTATTACTACTACCTCACCCCACAGAAAAAAGAATATGTATTTATTTTGTTTCATATATTTCATATGCTTATATGTATACATTTCATCTCCCTTGTTGAAAGTATAAGCTCCTTGAGGACAGAAACTATTTTTCTTTGACTTTGTACCCCTAGCAGCAAGCTCAGTGCCAACACACTGTGGGAGTCTAATAAATGCTCGATGTCTGCTTTAAGTCAAATATGAGTTGGCATTCAACCAGCTTCATTGAAGAAGTTTTCACACAGATGAAATAATAGATTCCAACCAAAGCAAAAAATAACAGTGCATCATTGAATTGAGTCATGAATTCAACTGTCGGTAGATCCTGTTATCATTTGGTTAGTGAATATGGTAATGTAGCTATATTTCTTTCAGTATGACAGAATAAATCTGTAATTTCATTATATCATCTTTGCATCTTTCCTCAAATATTTTATAACATGGGACAAAATCTTATTGTAATATGAATAAATGAATAAAACACTTACTATGTGCAAAGCACTGAGGATACGGTCATAAGCGACACTATTCCTGGCTCTGAATCTTCTGATGACACTTAATAGTGCCATTTCAGGTGGTTCCAGGGAATAAAACTAACATTTCAGGAACAGGTTAATTTATTATTCAGTGTGAATTGATAAGTAGCACCACCATTTAACATGAAGGCAAAGGTTTTTGGACAGGTCACCTTCAATAACGAGTTACATCCTAGTCTCAGATATAATAAATGAGCTGTAATCACATAAACATGAAGAGACCCACCAACGAGTGATAGCTTGTTTTTCTCAAAATATTAGAATGACTTGATAGTCTGTCCATACTGAGCAAGAAGTATTTCAGACCTGAACCTACAGACTAGGTGTACACTCCTTGCTAATTAATAATAAAGCATTATCCTGATAGGGGAACCATAATTGACGATGATGTCTTGGTTAATTCAAAAAGTATTTCTTAAACACAAATTGTGCACCATACACAATTAGTCTATTCCAAAGAGAAAAAAAAGAAATATCTGTTGGTATCATGGCACTTGCATTCTGCTGAGAAAAGAATGGGCAAAATAAAGCATACATAGGCAGGTAAACGCAAAGGAAATCCAAATACAAACCAATTTGGGAAGGGTGGCGACTCTGATGCCAATGTATATCCCCAGAATTATTGATATCCACTCATTATCACTCTCCTAAGCATACTCTGCTTATCCAGAGAAAAGTGGTTTATCTGATATTCCAGCATTCGTGACATCCTATATCCTACCTTGGGTTCTCTGCCCAAGTTCTCCTTCATGCCTGAAATGCCCCCTTCTGCCTTTCTAGAATCCCTGCCTCCATTTACCAGCAGTGTAGCATTCTTAAACTCTTTCTTGGCCTTTGTAACCTTTAGCACTTGCAGAGAGCTAATCAATGGCAGTGGGTGAGGTTGCATAGCAGATAAAGCTTCCAGAGAATAAAGCTTACATTTCAGGAACAGATTTAGCTATTATCCAGTATGAAATGGTAAGTGGTTCCATGATGCAGATTCAGAGACAGGCACAGTGTCATGTGTAAGCAGATTTCTCTTTGTATCCCCAGCGTTTTTCACAGAGTAGGTGCTTTATTCATTTATTCATATTACAAAAAGATCATATCACATGTCACAAAATACCTTGAAGGAAGTTGGCAAAAGTCTGGAATATCAATTCTAGATTTAATCTACCACACTGCAAGAGACTCAGGTACATTACCAAGGAGACATTTGTTCAAATCCTACCACAGACTTACTAGTTTTGGGACCTGGGACAAATCACTTCAGTTTCTTAGACCTCAGATTCCCCATCTATAAAACAAGGAGATTGAATTCGATAACTCCTAAGGTCTCTTGCAGCTCTAATCGGATGATACTGCTTGTCTTTACCCTGCAGAGCACATGAACTTTCTCAATTCACCCTGTGGTAAATACGATCATTTCTTGGCTTGGGCTTTTATGACTGCCTTCTGGGAACGGTCATGCTGCTCTGGTGGTTGCCTGAAGAGCTGCCAAAAGTATGAGCACGAAAGGATGAGCATATTTATAGCTTCCATCACAGGACCACAGCTGTAGAGCTGGAAGGGACCCTAAAGATCACTAAGCCTAACCCCAACATGTTACAAACGAGGAAGCTCCTTTGTCAGGATTCATGAACTGCTCAGGCATACTCCAGCATTAAATCTATTGGCTCATGGACGGGCCAATTCGTTTGTCATCCTGCTCACTGTCATGAATAGACAGACATCCTCCTTGCAGTGTGTGAAAGCCATTGATAAGACTTCCCTTTTGGCCTGGACATTTTTTGTGGAGGGCCACAGACTTGGCTCTTTTAAAATGCAATGTTGTTGATTCTGTGGATGCCAAGACAGAGAGACTTATCTGCATAAGACCTCTATTTCTAAACAGTAGTCCCAAGTCACATCATTCCCTTATTCAGAACCTACTTTGGTCTAAAAGAAAGAGCATTAGATTGCGAGATAGGAGGTCAGAGCTCAGATCTCAGCTAGAAGTGAGGCATTCTTTCTTGGCTCTGTTGTGCCAATCAGATTTAATGCTTTCAACTCCAGAACTAGCACTCTGTGCCCTCGATTGGTGATTATCCTACCCACCACTAAGTATAGCAAGACTCCAACCACATTTCATTTGGCTTCCTGACTCATTCATCATCTTCCTACCCAGTTTACATCACAGCCTCTCAATTCCCTTCCCAGCTCTTCTCATTTTTGGAACAATAATTAAATATTGCCACTAGAAAAGGTGTGGCATTCTACTCCCCTACAGCTCTACTCAAGAAGGAGATAGTTTTCCAAAGCAGTATAAACCACTGGGCACTACTCCTCCGTGTATGTGGTTTCCTTCTGTCATGAATAGGGATTAATATAGTGCTTGGCATATAGTAAGCTCTTAAACAATGCCTTTGCACTCATTTATTCACTGAATAAAATGAGAGGGGAGAAGGGAAGGAAGGGGAGGGGAAGAGAGGGAGTGAAAGAAGGAAGGACGGAAGGACGGAAGGACGGAAGGAAGGAAGGAAGGAAGGAAGGAAGGAAGGAAGGAAGGAAGGAAGGAAGGAAGGAAGGAAGGAAGGAAGGAAGGAAGGAAGGAAAAGCATAAGAGAAGGAGGGAGAGAGGGCATTTGCTAAGTGCTTGCTATAAGCCAAACTCTATGCTAAGTGCTGGTTACAAACAGAAAGCCCCTGATCTCATGGAGTTCATATTCTAACACTTGGAGGCCACATATACAGGAGTTTTCAGCTGCAATTCAGATGGAAAGATCCTATGATCCTTAGGGTATAGTGGCAGAGAGATGGTCCACATGAATTAGTTTCATGAACAGTGACTGGAGATCCAGGATTGAAAACTAGGCTAGTGGTCTGAGAGACACGGTTATTACAGGGACTTGAGGCTTACAAGAGTAGTTACATTTGTTAAATCCGTGTTATAGTTGTTTGCGTAAGTACCAAACTCCAACCCTCTCCCTTCCCTCGACCCCCACCAAAGAGGTGATAAACTCCTTGTAGGGAAGAACAGTACCTTTGTACATCTCTGCTGTCCTCTGTGATTACTATAATGATTATAAAATAATAAGTGATCAATTAATGTTTACTGAATTGGATTGGATCGAACTTGTCTGGGAATGGCAACTTGACAATTTTCACAGTATAAGTACCTCTCTCATTTATTTTAGCAAATAATAAAATGATATGAACCAAAAGACCAAAGAAAAAAATTAATAAATAATATGAAACAATATGATAAAATGCTATTCAAATTAAAGCAAATCCTATAGAATTGGAGCATATAGTGTTACAGTAAAAATGGTGGGAAAGAAAGGGGAAATACTGAGACTAACAGATCCAAGATCTGGTCCTTTGTTCTTTAGCCTCAGAATTAAATTTGTATTAGTTACACAGACTTAAGAGACTCTGGGGGAAAGATTGACCCTAATTAAACTCCAAAATAACTTCTTAAAATCCAGAATATAGTGTATGTCTGAGTCCTGAGTAGAAGGTCCCCTTAGGAAAAAAGGTGAGTGTAGTCCTTAAGCTTTTCTGGACCCATCAGGAATTCATTAATGCTGGAAAGAGATATGTATTTATAAGGAAACCTATTGATATCATAACATGAAGTTTTAACTTAAGTCATTAACAGCTAAGTATCTCTACTCAGCAATCCTTATTAGGAAGTCATATCAACAACACTAACTATTAGATAGGTGACCCAGGGCACAAAGACCAAATGGGAAAATATATATAACATACCTGACAAATGTGAAGATACCAAAAATAAATGAAAGCAGTAATATTAACCACCAGTGAAGGGAGGCCACTGGACTCTATATTCTCTACAAATATACACTTGTGTGAAGCTTTAATTACTTGAGGATTTATTACCAAGACTAAAAATTCTAAGTGAGTTTATTATATGAGATAAGATTCAGTGATTGTTCATGTTCAAGATATATATACATACATGTTTCATACATATATACATTCATATATATACATATATATATACATACATATGTTTCATAGGATAGGATAATCCTAGCATCAAACTGAAAGGTGATTTAAAAAACTCACCTTGGTAAACCGGTGGTAGGTGTGGCCAACTGCTAAGTCAATTCAACAAGCTTTTTATCTAAGCATGTACTGTGACTTATGTGCTGTGCAGTGCTGTCCCTGGGATACTAGGCCAAAAATGGTATGTATATGTATAAATTTGACCCATGTGTCATTAAGTTATATTGCTTTAGGGAATTTTTTTATCAGTCAAAAAAGGACAGGTTTAATTATTATTTCTGTTTTTTCAGAATTGGAAATTAAACATTTCATCCCCAAAGGACAATTCTTTGAGAAATTATGAGCAGTTGAAGAGATAAGAATAGTTACAAAGTTGTCCTTTCAATTCAGTTTCAGCCTTTAAGAAACTGACAAAGACTTGGAATCGGGAGTAGCCCTAAGATTTCAAGCCTAACATTGCCCCTTTGTAAAAGCTCAGAAGAGGACAATCCACAGCTTGTTGGAGCACAGGAATGTGATAATGCAGTCATTCAATTTTTGTACTTTTGAAAAGGCAGTAAATAACCCTTGAGTTTGAGGGGCCAAGCACTGCTGATTTGGCTGTCATTTCACATGTTACATGGCAAAGTACTGCTATTTTCAAGTGGCCAGTTTAACAGATATGGATTTCAAGGAAGGCAGAGATGGAAGACAGAGAAGGAGGATGCAGAAGACAAGTTTCACTCCTATATCTTATCCTGAGAGAGGTAAGATTGGAAAGTTTATATCTGTTTAATATGAAAGCCTAGTCTTTGGCTTAGAAAATTTCATTCACTGGAAAACTTGCTAAAGCAGCTATTTCAGTTTATAAAAATCTATTAAGTAATTACCTTGGCCTAGATGCTAGAGGAGTACAAAGTTTATATAAAGTAGGACTCTTGCTTTCATGAGTCTTACAGACTAGTAAAAGGCAGAAAATGTGCTAAAATATATTTACATAAATGTACAGATTTATATATTTATACATATATGTGTAGATGATAGATATATAGTGGTACAGTTAACATCATATGTCTGTCCTCAATCTATTGAATTCACTTGGATTTCATTCTTAATTGACCCAAATAATACAAGTTTCTGACTATATTAAATAGAACCTATGTTTTTCATGATGAAGTTTTTTTAGGGTTAAATAAATTACCCCACTCTTTCCTCAACTATTGCAATGACTTCCTAATAGGCCTTCCTACTTTGTCTCTTCCCATCTTCAATCCATATATCACACAGCTGTCAAAACTGCCTGCCAGAGGTAAGGGTTTTATCATTTCTTCCTGTTACATAAGTAGTTCTTAAAGGCAGTCAATAAATGAACACTTATTAAGTGACAACTACATGCCAGGCACTAAGTGCTGAGGATACAAATAAGAAAAAGACATTTCATTCCCTCAGGGAGCTTAAAACCTAAGGGGGTGGTAGAGGTGGAGGGGGCACTTAGGTGGCACAGTGGATAGAGTACAGAGCCTGGAGTGAGGAGGACCTAAGTTCAAATCTAGACTCAGACACTTGACACTTAATGGCTGTGTGACCTTGGGCAAGTCACTTTACCCCAACTGACTCACCAAAAAAGAAAAATCTAATGGGGGAAGAGAATGCACAAAGAAAGCTGAAAGGGGGTAGGTAGATGAGGAGGGAAGAGAAGGTACCTGGGCCCAAGTGCATGGTGGCATCCAAGTCAAGGAAAGCAGATGGTGGGAAATGGAAAGTTCTTTGACCTGGGACCCTCTTTAAATGGAAGCTTCTGGAGGAGTTCTTTGCTCTGCACTCAAGTCTTCCAATCAGTGGAGCAGAGAATACAAAAGGTACTGATGAGATGTAAGTGCCCAAGCTGATCTTGCAATCTTGCAAGATGATGTTTTCTGGCATAAGGTTTCCTAGGACTATGATCATGTTGGAATCTAGTCTAAGTAGTACAGCTAACAAAAAATGAAGAGTTAGCTCCTATAGGAGGCTTCCTTAAAGGCAAACTTGGGGAAATATTATTTGCTCTGCCTTCCAACCTTCCAATCAGATGTGCACAGGGTTCTGGAGCTCTTCTTGTGGTATGGGTACTTTGTCAGTTGTGAGATCCTTGGTTAGTTTTAGGATATTACTTATATCAATACAAATGATAGTTACTATTTATATAGTACTTTAAGATTTGTAAAATGCTTTATGCATAGGATCTTTTTTGATCCTTACAATAATTCTACAAATTAGATGTTACTATTATCCCCATTTTATAGATGTGGAAATTGAAGCTAAAGTTAAATGACACAAAGTCACACAGCTAGTAAATATTTGAGGCGGGATTTGAACTAAGGTCTTCCATGCTCCAAGTCTAGTATTCTATCTACTACACTATGTGTAGTATGCCCCACATGATACCCTACTGAAGAAAACAGAAGTGCACACTAGTCAGTAACACAGGGAGATAAGTATGGGACTGTTTGAATGATCCAAACCCAACAGCAGTTTCTAGTGAAAGTGGACCAGAAAGCTAACCTTGGGTTTGCGTTAATTATTTATTTTTTTACTAGTAACTTGGATGACGGCAAAGATGTCAAGCCTATTAAATATGCAAGTGATACAGAGGTGGGAGGCACAACAAAGTAGATAACAGAATTGGAATGTGAAAGATATTGACACGAATTATGAGTCAAACTATTAATAAGATAATATTTCATAGAAATAAATGTAAGGTGCTACACATGGTTCAGAAGTATAAGAAGCAGGATGGAGCTGTTCTAAAAAAAGATCTGGAGATTTTGGTGACTTATAAATTCGACATGAGTGTAACACAGAAATCAAAGAAGCACATGCAAATCTTAGGCTGTATTAGGCATGCTATAGTGTGAAAGTACATTGCCTTGGTCAGATCATATCTAGAGTACTGCATTCAGTTCTGAATGCCACAGTTTAGAAAGGATGCTGGTCAACTGAAGAATGCTCAGAAGGAGGGTGACCGGGATGGCGAAGGACCTTTAGGTAGATTATGGTGTCTGGTGATTGACTGAAAGAATAAGAAATGTTTTACTTAGATAAAGCAGGACTAAGGGAGGATATCCTTGCTGTTTCCAAGTGTCTGAAAGGCTGCTACACTGATGAGGGATTAGACTTATTCTCCTTGATCCTAATGAGGGCAGAAAAAGGTACAGTAGATACACACTAGAGATGGAAGGTACATTTAAGGGAAAACTTCCTAATAATTACATGTATCTCAGAGAGGAATGGAGTGACTTCAGGAGGTCCTGGTTTCCTCTACAGAGGCTAGATGAGCACTTGTTGGACATATGCTGCTGATGGGATACTTAAATTGAAATAAATGGCCACCGAAATAATTTCCAACTCTGGGAGTCTGCAATATCTTTCCAGCTATATTATCACTGTCCTCTTTCACATGCTACATTCCAGTCAGATTAATCTCTTAGCTATACTCTGAACTCCACATTTGTGTGTGTGTCTGTGTGTGTGTGTGCGTGTGTGTGTATGTATGTGTGTGTACAGGTTACCTTCCAAGCTTGAAAAGCATCCATTTTTTATCTCAGTCTCTCAGAATCCTTTACTTCCCTTTAGGCTCAGTGCCGTTTCTCCCTTCTTGATGTAGCCCTTTCTGGTCCCTAAATCTAAAAGTGCCCCCTCCATCCTTAAATTTCTTTTGAAATTGTTTTGATCTCTCGCTTTTCCCATATCACTTTCCACACTGTATGATATTTATCTGTGTCCATGGCAACATCCTCTTGTAATATATAGATTCCTTTAGGGAAGAAACTAAAATTTTCATCTTTCAACCCCTGGCATCTAGCACATTGCCTGGCATATAGTAGGCACTTGAATGCACATTGAATTAATTTTTTTAAAATGCAAAGAAGAGACTTTATTTTAAGGGAAAATCCCACGGTATCACTGAACAATTTTAGTCGTCATCTCAAATCGCCTCTTTAGGGATATCACTTAATCAACATATATTTAATGAGTGCCACATGTACTAAAAATGCAAAAATAGAGATACATCCATTGTTCAAGCCATAAAAACAACAGTGCTTTTTTTTAACATCGTTAAATTTCAACTACTAATCCTCTTATCTTTTTATATGCTTCAAATTAGGAAGAAACAAGTGTCCTCATCTTGGACAGTAAGAGCTTCCTCCCACCTCCTTTTAAATACAACAACAGGATCCAGGACTAAAAAACTAAGAGTTTATTTAGGCAACTTCATAACTTTATGAATAGTGAAACTGAGGCTCAAGGAAGTGAATGAAGTTATACAAGCTTAGAAAAGTAGTAAGAACCATGAAACCAGCATTTGAATTCACATGTTCTGACTATAAATTTACTGTGCTTTCCATTATTCCAAAGAATTACCTACTATAAGCTACTATAACATCTTAGATTCATAAAATCAGAAAATTTTAGAACCAAAAAGGATCCTAGAAAACAATCAGTTTAATATCATCACTATTCAATTGAGGAAATTGAGACAGGACCTCTTCTTGCAAGAAAAGATCACAGTCAACAGAACAATTGTTCTGAGAATTAAGGCCACTGAGAAGAATCCTCAGGACATACAGCTGTCTCTTGGTTTCTAAATACTGTCTCTTTTTAGAATGATTTGAATAATGTTTGGCAGTCCAGATCTGTAAAGTGGATGATCATCACAAGATACTCATTCTTACTACATAAGCAATACCTGAGCATTATGCAAAACCACTAAAGTTCTTCCTGCCAGAGCCTGTCAAATTAGACCACATCACATTCCGAAGAAATACTAATTTAAAATGCAAAAGGAGAACATCCAACCCCAAAATTGAGCACAACAAATGAAATTTGCTTTAATACCTTCATCCATAATCTATGCTTACTGAGTAAATATATTATAGCAGTAGATATGCAGAGAAACCTCTTTGTCTTCTATGTATATTTTACTTTATTCTTTTTTTTGTGCAATCTTCAACTGACAAATGTGCTTTCCTCTTCCTTTTGATCCAATTCATTCCAGACATGGGGATCCTGTTTTTAAATATCTCATTATTTTTATAACTTATTTTGAAACAATCAAAAGACAGAATCCACATCATTGCTATGTCAGTGATAGTCACATTAAACTCTGAGCAAGTCTAATGTTGTGTAAAGTGAATGGCCAAGTTAGAAAAAATAACTAGTTTGGGGGACAGAATGAAGTGCTCCAGAAATATTTTTTTAAAAAAAGGACTTCAGGGAAAAGTCAGTTTGGTTTACTAGGTAAATATGTTACAGAAAAGGGGAACATAGCCAATGTTCAATCTGAAGAAAAAAGATCTAACCACAAAAATTAGGTATGTTACTAGACTTGAAACACCAACATCTTCAAATAAATATCATGATAATAATGATGAGGATAGCTAGTTTTTATATAGTATTTATTATATGCCATAGCAATTTACCATGTGCAGTTATTGTCTAATTTCATCCTAACAATATTCTAGAAGGCACATGACCTTATTCGACTAGAAATTGTAAGGAGGGCTTCAGTAAGGTCTGCTGACATCTTTGTACCTTGACTTGACTCATCTCACTCCCTCCTTCCCAACAGTCATGAAAAGGAGCAGGGGGAACATGAACTGATCTGACCTAAATTGTCTTCTCTTCTGAAATCCAGAGCTATTAGAAGCCTAGGAAGCCCCTCAACTTCTTGGAGCTGGAAATATAACCATATGTCATTCTGTTTTCTTTCTAGTCTTGTGTCCAGACAGGCTTTGCTGTTCATTCACTGTACTTCTCTTCCCAGGAATAATTATGTCATATTTTTATGATTATCACTAAAGAGTCTATTCCATGAGGTAGAAGTCATTTTTGATAGATACATTGTTGTAATGATTCGTATGCTTGAGAGTTCCCATCAAAAGTCATTCTTCTTTTGAGCAAAATTGTGCCTTGGTTGCTTGGGGTTCTACTTCAAAAGTGCTGTCTTCATCAAAAACTTGAATATCCCGGTTACTTTGTCTCACCCCTCTCACATAGATTTGGAGAACAGTGGCATAGAGTATGACAAATTGCTTCCCTCAAAGTCTCCTGTCTTCCATCAGGCTCAGTAACAAAGTCAGCAAAATACAATCTTCTTCAGTGAGGGGACAGTTTTAGTTTTTTCTTTGACTCCCCAGTAGCTGATAAACATTTAATGCCTAGGAGGACCTTAATGCTTGCTGAATTGAATTGTACCAAGATACAACCTATGCACGAGGGGAGTGTCTGAAATAAAATAATTCTAACAATGTACCAAAAATCAATTGTAACAGAGAAAAAAAAAAGGTGGAAGGCTGTCTAGACACCTGCTCAGGGAGGTCTGAGAAAAGTTTAGATTTTAAACAGGAATTTTAAGAGTACCAAATATGCAAAGAAGAGGACATAACCAAGAATGAAAATAGAATAATAGCATACGCTTAAAAGGAGAATTTCAGAAAGGAGAGAACTCAGAGATTTGAGGGGAAAATGGTATGAGTTACACAATAAGGCTCAATAAGGCTTTGAGAGATTTGTTTCAAACTGGAAAGTTAAGGATAGAATGCTCTTTTATGACAGATGGAAAAATGACCAGAAATGTCATATTAATAATGATAATAATAGTATTCCCTCCATGGATAATAGTTCTGTGAACTCCATCAACAATATGTCAAGAAAGAAAATATAAACTAAATATCTGATTCATACTGATTTGTTTGTAGAAATTGAGGCGTTCAGGAGAGCAATTCAGGATCAGGTCATTGTCACAAGAAAAATGCTCCCTAAGGAGCTATAATTTGTTTCTCAAGGTGTGTCCTAAAACCAGAGGATCATGACAGTGATATAGAGCTTGAAGGAACCACAGAAGCCACCTTATCCAACACCTTCTGTGAAAATGAAAGCTGATACTACACTTTATTTTGCATATAAATCATTAAGAATTATATCTAATCATTATATATCAATACTTGTGGATCAAATGTGGAATTAACTGTAAAGTCCTCAGTTTCAGAGTTTGTAAGCTATGAGCTTTTGCTGACCACAGAGGGAAATATCAACCTTGTCATGAAATGCTTGCCCATCATGAGACTTTCAAGAGGATATTGACCAACTCTGTGTTTTCACCATTGCCAGGGATTCTGGAGATCTGCTTTTGCAAGTAAATATGAATAAACAAAATGTAAGCCCACTCTTCACCATTCTTATAGACCAATCACAATTTGAATTTGGTTTCCATCACTGAACATTATGTAACCAATATATAGAAAGCTGCTCTATTAAAAAGGTCTTTGGCTACTGAAGATCCATTGACATCCTTTTATTGGCAATTGTTAGTTTTGTTAAGAAATTGATCATGCTCATTCCTGTATGCTTCAGTTCTCTACCGCAGATTTTTTATCACAACATACCATTTAATAGATAAGGAAATGAAGTCCCAGAGAGGTGAAATGATTAGTCCAACATCATCAAAAGGCAATAGATGTTAGAGTCAGGATTTAAACCAAGACTTCTTCACTCTAAATCTCAAATTTTTACCCTGTCTCTCACTGCCTCCTCATGATACAGCAAAGCACCAAAAATGAGATCAAATCCAGAACTAGGTCCTTAGCACCAGAAATTAAAGAAGGATGATCTTTAAGGATCACATGCTTAATTGATTTTTACTGATCAATTCAGATTACAGAATATAATAAAATGTGCAACATATTGCAGACTGTACAATCTTGTTGCTTAACAATTACCTAGGGTGATATGATCTGATGCTCATTCTCTTTCATAGACAAATTGTCATTCTACAGAAACCTCAAAATGCCTTGGAGAACTCATCCAATAAACCCTACAGGAAACAGATCATTATCAAAGCCTTTTTAATTACAATTACCAAGATTTAACACTATCAATAAAATAAACTTAAAAGCAATATTTTTTTTCAACAATGCAGGCACTCCATCGTATGGTACAGACTATAACCCATCCATGGGATTTTTTTCCATGTCCTCCTCAAAAAAATCTACACAACGGATGAAGTCTATCTCTAGATCTCCTAAAAAAAAATAGATAGCAATGACACAGATGGCTTGTTCTTCCCTTTCCCTCCCTACATGACTAGTCTACCTCCTGTACTAGGCATACACCTCTCTCACGCTGGTGCTTACACCACTTTTCCAATGCAATTCTTCAATGATAGAACGTTACAGATTAATATGGTGTCCATGTGCCTTCCTACAGCTTTAATTCTCTGGACATTTTCTCTCTCTCATATATTGTCACAGAAAGAGTCACTAGGATAAAGAGATGAACTTTTGTTTCCATAAAGAGCAGAAGGTCTTTCAAAAACTATTTTTCCCCAAAAGTAACTCAATCTGCTCTCCTTGTAACATTTAATGCTGTGTAGCATTCTATTGCATTGTTTATACATCCAACTGCACATCATGATGTAAATAGCTTTTTCTTCCTGCTGACCAACATAGATAGCCACTATTTTCTGGGAATTTTTAGGCTAAGGATAAGGACTATACCCATTATTTTATTGTTATAAGAAGAAAAAACTTCCTCTACTCCAATCAACGCAACAAGCAACATTAATTTCTCAAGGCTCATGATGAAGCACACTGCCCATCTCTTGACAGGGAAGTTGATGAACTCAATTTGCAGGTTGAAACATATATTTTTTGGATGTAATGAAGCAATAAGACTTTTCTTGGTAATGCATATATATTACAAGGGTTTTCTTTTTACTTTTTCAACTGCAGGCAGTAGAAAGAAGAGAAAATAGACATTTGCTCCCTGAAATAAATTTGATTTCAAAAAATTCATCACAAAATATATAACATGCAACCTTGTACTTCTGACAAATGCGCTAGTTCTCTGCACAATAACAAGTGCTTGAAATGCTTTCTTTCAAATGAACTAATGGGTATGAGTTCATTAAAACTCATTTCAAAAATTATCTTCTTCAAAAATTAAAGTATAATTGAGATAAAAGTAAAGGCCTACACTTTGGTTCTAGAATTCATATGTACCAATATGTGAAGGATCAAACAAAAGTTCATATGAAAAAGATCTGAAGGTGGTAGTAAATGGTACAAGTTCTACTTAGTTGATGGTAAAACACAACAGCTAAAAATTTAATTTGATAAAGGACTACATTAACTGAAGCAGAAAGTAAAGAATCAGGGTCTTCTACTCCATCAAAATGCAAAAGCAATATTGTGTTGGCTCAGTTCTGGATGCCACATGGTAAGAATGACACTTACAAGCTGAAACTCATCTAGAAGAGGGGATTCAAATTTATGACATGACTCAAAAACCATGTCATAAGAATTTTGAAGAAACTAGAGATATTCTGCTTGGACCAAAGTCCCAAGACAAATTTCTGTCTTCTAGCTTTTGAAGAAATATAATAGGATTTTGAAGATTTTCTTGGTCTAAAAGGGTAGAACTAGGACTATTTGGTTGTTGTGTTCGTTCGTTGCCAAAGAAGCCCATGCCATCAGAGAAATGATAACCTGACTTGTACTTGACTTTGTTCTGAGTGAGGGAGGCCTGTGCAGGTCACCAGCCTCACTTCTCCTCCAGAGTCATTTGAATCCAGTGACCAGATAATCATCAGGATGACTGGAGATGACCCAGGATGCACTGGGAGATCTTGGCCCCTCTAGGTCAAAGTCTATGCAGGTACTCACTTAGGGTGAGGTAACACCCATTCATTGAATAAGTAGTCAGGACATGGTCCCTTTAATGAGACAAGGAAAAGGAAAACATCGGGTTGGGAGGGAAGCAGCAACAGTTGCTATTGATAATCACTCTGAAGCCAAGAGGGTCCAGAAGAGAGCCTTCAGGCAGGGGTAGGAGCCCCATGGTGTCTAAACTTCAGAGTGCAGTAGGGTCACGGTTCAGGGAAAGGAAGGGAAGGGAAGTGGAAGTTAAGGGGTTAATAGGTAGAGCTGCAAAACGGCTGCTTTCATTCCTGTATACAGAAAAATTTCTGAATCGTTAGAAATGTCCAAAAGTCTAACAGGGATTGCTAATGAAGCATTGGATGAAAACCCATCTCTGGAGGTCTTCAACTAAAGGCTCAGTGATGACTTACCAGGGATGTTGCAGGTTGGATTCCTGCTTAGATATAGATAGGTCTAGATTATCTCTGAGACTTTCCATCACATTTGTCTATCTATGGAACATGATCTAGTGTCTCTGGACCTAAAATTCAAAATCCTTGTCTTTCCAAGAACGCTGAAGACAGTCATTCTTCTAAACAAACAAACAAACCAAAAGGGCTATTTCAAACATGTTTTACTTGGAATGAAAGAATTAGCTGCTTGCCTAAGTTTAATTAGTCCATGTAGATTAAATTGGGGGCAAATAGAGTCGATAGAGCTCTAGGTCTGGAGTCACTTATTTCTGTTCGCCTCAATTTTCTCATCTATAAATGAATCAGAAAGGAAATGGCAAACCATTCCAGTATTTTTACCAAGAAAACTCCAAAAGGGGTCGCAAAGATTTGGACACAACTGAAATGGAACAACTGATGTGGAACAACCACAACAAAATCTAAATTTTCATTCCAGTGAATTAATCTAATAACTTCTGCCACATATATGTCTGAAGTCAATGAAATAATACATACCATATATTGCTGACTTCGCAAATTACCTCATTATTTCATTGTCATGCAAAATTCAAGCAGTTTTCTTTCATGACTAATGTAGTTTGAAATATACTGGGGCCTTGTGAGATGGCAGAATAGGTTTGTTTGCACTATAAATACAAATATATGCTAAAGAGATTTACACACTTATAGATTCCTACATATTACATACCTATGGTTATTTCTCTTTTGGTCTTATTCTGTAAATTCACTGGGTTAGGGAACCGGAAATGAAGAAACTCATTCACCTAATGCAAAAGCTTTACAACTTAGCCTTAGAGAGTGGTCTGGGGACGTTGAGAGGTTAAGTGACAATTGGCACAGCCTTTTGAAATACAAGGTCCTATCTATACCACAGTGAACTGTCAGAAAAAGACTTTTGTGGAAGATTAATTCTCTAATTGGTTACGAATTTCAATACATTTCAATGTTTAATTGTTTCAAAGTCTCTATAATCAAATTATTTATTTTGAGGCATCTCTGTCATAATATTAGCATTATCATATAACTGGGTCATATAGACGGAAGGGGAGGGGAGTGAATATTCTCATTTGCTGACACATTTTTTTCAGTTCTGGGAGATCCTTCTAACTACTGTTATCTTCACTGGAAATTTCTGCATTTCTTTGTTCTAGTGAGTATATATCTCTAAAGCACATTAAAATTTCTGCAGTGGGAAGACAGAAATTTTTTTTCCATTTAATTGAGATAAACTAGAAATAAATAATGAAAACGTATTTGAATATGCAAAATGTAATTATGTAGAAATTATGTAGAAAAAGGCTGTCACGTGATTATAAAATATTCAATAAATAGTATATTTTTTGTAACAAGAAGAAAAATTACATACTTTAGTATCCATGTAGTATTAAGTTATGTAATTTATACTGTGTTGTCAGTTGCAGTATTTCTATCTTAAATGAATATCTAACAAACTTATGTGCACATATGTACTTACAAGTACAAACAAACATATATGCGCATATATACATGTGTGCATATATTTATAAACATATGCAGAATACATAAACACACAGATACAGAGAGACATAAGTTGCAATGTTGTCTTCAGGGTATTTCATTCAGTGTTAAGCTTCTCTACTCACTATAGCTCCTACATGGCTGAAATTGTTCTCATCGAGCTAAATGACATTATATTAAAACTGTCTAATTAAAATTAAAAACCTGATTCATTCATTTAATTAAAACAATAGTTAATTATTGATATGTTAGAAGTGTAAAGAATAGGAACTTAACTCTGGCACATTACAACATAAGAGTACCTGCTATTACTGAGGATTTAACGATACAATTATACTTATTTTCAGTGCTATGATAACACTACAATGAATTCTGATTGTCCAAAAGTGTTCATACAAGCAAAAGCAAATTATCACAGTTCATATTTCTGTAAAATTATAGTGAGGCATTACCTTTAGATTAAAAAATCTTGAGAAGTTAGAAATTATTTTGGAGTAGTGAAATACATCAAAGTATGTCTACGAAATAGAAGCATATCTTCCTCCCAGAAAAGAATCTAAGCAAAAAGTCTAGTATTTAATGTTGTAGGGACAAAAATATATGTAAGTGATCACTGTTGTTGAGCAGAACACATTATCATGTTTCCAATTTTACAGATGCTGTTAAGGATGTTCACACTGAACAGTTAGATATAGAGTATGATGAAATACAGAAACAGTTTGTGAAAACAGCCTGCATTACTTAGACGCCACACAGTCTATAAAGTGCGTGACTCTAAACAAATGCACAAGATATGAAGCAATGCAAGTATATTTGCAAAAATGGGTCACATAATTTATTTCATTTGCAAAAGAATGCTTAATGTTCTAGTATCAATAGGGCAATTGAGACGCCCAGACTTTATCAATATATACTCCTCTAAAAAAACTAATGTATTCTCTTCTGCCACAGCAAGTCTAAATAAGATGTTTCATGTCCAAATGGCTTCATAGCAACTACAAAATCAATTTTGTGACCTAGAGAACTTTTTAAAATAGTTGCCCTCTCTTACTTATAAATTATCTTAAAGTGTAAGTTAGCAAATCCAAAAACAAATCCATTTGCTTTGGAATCTGAAGAAAAACCTGTTCCTCTTTGGCTAGAAATAGAAAGGTAAAATAAAATGAAGATGAAAGTAATGTTCAGAAATGATTAGCACCATATAGTTTAAAGGAAAATTCAGAGCACACCTGTAAAATTCACAGTGATTAAGCAGGGTTCAAATTTTCCTCACAGAGTATAGAGTTGTTATAATTGAGTTTCTTTGTGACATATAAAGCTCATTTTTATGATCACCCTTGAGGGACAACAGCCATAGAGTGATTTAAACAGACATCCTGGTCTATGAACAGTGTGGTCTAAAATGATCAGTCTTCTTGGGTCAATGATTTTATATTTATAGGACTCCTTTTGGGTATTATTAAACAACTGTTAATGGGGGAATCTATTCAAATCAAATGGATGTTTGGATCCAAGGATTCAAAGTTGACTTTTCTTATCTACAGGCATAAAAAAATTAATAAACTGAGTCAAACAAAAGTATTTTGCTTATAATAGATAAATTTAATAAATAAATTTGCTAGTACCAAGCTAGAGGCATTGTTTATGAGTAGTGACCAGCATTTTTGCCTTACTGAGAGGGGCTTACCTAATTAAGCTGATTTTAAAGGTCACAACAAGGAATCTGAGATCATAGGAAACACAAAATGGAAAAGGGTTATATACTACTTGAAATTCCAGCTCTTTCCTCAGACATATTTTAGATATGCAATAGCTGCACCATCTGAAATGTAGGTGCTCCTGTACAATTTTGCTTTGAGGATACTTCACAATGACACAATTTTTAAAAGTAATTTCAGTGAGGTAGAGTCAAACTTGTCCTCTCAGGTCACCAGTGTTACTCAGGTATATACAGAAAGGAATACATTTTATTTTTCCTTGGACCATATTATAATTCTATGGTTCAATCAACTTACTAGTTAAGAAGACGGATGTTATACTATAAATTCCTTCTCCAGGGATATGTCATAACAATTATTTAAAAGTGTAACATACAAATCATACTTGGAATCCCAGTAGGAACATCAAATTGCATATACTTTACTTATTGGCTCCAATGAAGTACAAAACATGAAGTAATTAGTTCTATAGAACTTTGCCTATATTCCTAGGTCAAAACAAGTTGGGGACTTTAAGAAAAAATTATCACAAATGCAAGGAACCAATGTGAGTTCACACTACTCACCTTTTGACTAAGGAGTGAGGGATTCAAGATCCAAAACCAGGCAGACATTTTTGGACATGGATGACCAATGTGGAATTGCTTGACAGCCTTGAACTTGGTCTTTACTCAATGGAGTTACAAAAAGTCATTTAAATTCTCTCAATATTCAAGTCTACATATTTAGGTTGACTGATTTTTTTCTTTCCATTCTTTTTCTTAAAATTCACATTTCCCAAGAAGTCCCTTTCTGACCAACAACAGCTTCTGTTCTAATAATAGTAAAATAAATTGGATTTTTTCAGGATGTAAAATTAAACTTAAAACTTGATACCTCTTTCCTAAAGCAGATCCCAACCTTGCTACTGTACCATGTTTCTCAATTATACTGTCTTCCATTAGATTCCAAATCTCCTTGGAACGCTGAAAATACTCAGCTCTTATATACAAGATGTGTGTGTCCTTGCTGTAAATGTGTTGCACTCTTGTATAGACTCAAAGTATATAAACAAGAATGTAACACATTTACAGCAAGGACACACACATCTTGTATATAAGAGCTGAGTATGTAGGTACTAACTTAGAAATTGGAGTCCTTTGAAAGCTAAAAATTCTGTGATGAATGATTGTGTATTTATTATCATGCTTACCAAAGTGGACTAATAGCAAGAACTTCTTAGCATTTTGAAAATTGCTGAATACAGAGAATAAAAACTCTCCTCTCTCTGCCAACTAAGTGAGCATGGTGAATTGGATGCAGAGCTATTCTAAAAAAAAATTAATAAAACAGGAAAATTACCTACTGCAGTGTTTTCAAAATGAAAATATAGTTTAATACTGTGCCTTTACATTGTGAAAGGATAAGTAATAAATGTGCCAAGCCTACTATCCTTAGATTCTATTCTGATATCTCTACTTTCATTTTCATCAGGCAGCTAGAAGCAAGAGTGAGTAGCAGACATGGAGTCAAGAAGACGTAAGTTTGAATCTCTCCTCAGACATTTACTAGCTGGGACTTCAGGCAAGTCACTCAATCTTTCTCAAACTCAGGTTTTACAGATGTACATATGTAAAATGGACCTCATGAGGTTATTATAATACTCTACATGGAAAGCTCTTTGTAAACTTTCAATTTCTAAGTTCTATATAAAACTCTTATTATTCTAGCTATTATTTATCACTTAAGAGTGAACATGATAGATGATCTTTTTTTTCTATCACACTCAAAATTTATGGAGATGTGATAGAATGATAATGAGTTATGGCATATTCAGATGGACCACAGAATCAATTAATTCAGCATTTTTTGTCAGTTCAAGACAGCACAAGTAAAATTCCAACAGTGAAATTTCAACAAACAGTAGTCAGTTGTCAAGCCATGATCAAAGCACAAAGTTGTTAATCATTGCTGTTGTATATTATTTCAGCATGCTGATCGATGCTACTGAGCTTTAAAACCAAGAGATGTTTAACTACAACTCATCTTAATGGGCAGAAAAATAACAGTGATACCAAACAAAGTCAGAGAAAAAAGGAGGAGAAGAGTTGTGAAATGGACTTTAACCGTAAGCTTTAGGTAAAATGTTTTTTCCTCGAGTATAACTCTACTTTGGCCAGAGGCAAATAGCAGCTGGACAGTATCTGCAGATCTGACTTTCTCTGAAGTATTATTGGTTTAACCTGATAGAATATAAAACTCAAGCAATAGAGAAAGATCTAACACACAGTTATTAACAAAGGCATTTCCTGGATGACTTGGGACTCCAATGTCATTTTCAATAAGGTGCTCTAGATGCCAACAAAGGGAAAGGAGGAAGATTTTATCTTTCAACACAGTACATATTGCTTATTGAATAAAATGGTTAACAGCTAGAAGGCAAGAGATTTAGCTGTTATGTTTTAGTAAGAAAATAAAAAAGATCGGGTGATTGCAGAAAAGCAAAGGAAAATTAGACATCTTAACCTACATCAATAAAATGTGCGAAGGGATTGCCACGGTGAGAAGAAAGAGGAATTGTGAGGAAAAGAAAAGAGTATGCAAAGTAAAAGTGGAGAAGTGTATGTCTGTGATCTCTCTTCACTGGCAGTCGACTACATCTGGAACACTCTCCCTTCTTGCCTCCATCTCTGGTTTCCTTCAAAATCCAGTTCAAATACCTCCTTGTAAAGGACACTTGTCCATGCTGCCTCCTCAAGTGCCTTCCTTTTCAGTTACTCTATATGTATCTGACATGTATGACTTTTTGCATGTGGCTCCCCCAGTGAGATTGTTAGCTTTTTCAGGGCAGGAACATGCTCTCTTGACTTTCTATTCCTAGCACTTAGCAAAGTTTCTAATACATAAAGTCATAATATGTTAAAGATTTAGAGTTGGAAAGGATCACAGAGGTCATAAAGTCCAACCCATTTCATTTTTTAAATGAGGAAACTGAGGTATGACCTGGTTAAGTGACTTGCCTAATGTCAAGCAGGCAGTAAGCTACTTAGGCAGGACTAAAATAGAGGTCTTTTAACTCCAGAACCAACGTGTTTATCACTAAACCTTGCCACAGTTTAAAAAAATTGAAAGTAAAAAGAAAAAAGAGGTAGTAAGTATGACAAGCTATTTTGAACATATATAAATTTTTTTAATTTAAAATATAATATTTAAAGGACACAGAACTCACATTGTTATAGTTCTTTGAGTATGTAAAACATTTTCCTGATAATCACACATGGTAATAGCATGTTATTCGAATGTTTTGTTGTTTTCTTGTTCAGTCTTTTTTTTCAGGCATGCCTGACTTTTCATGACACCATTTGGGACTTTTTTGGCCAAGATACTGGAGTGCTTTGTCAATACCTTCTCCAGCTCATTTTACAGATGAGAAACTGAGGCAAACAGGGTTGTGTCTTGCCCTTTTTAGAGATGAGCAAATGGAGGTGTTAGGTACAGTGGAGAGCGCTAAATTTAGAATCAGAGGACCTGGGTTCTATTCTTGGTTCTCCCATCTATTTTATTACACAAAACCCTTTATTACCTTTGTAAGTTACATTCTATATACCCTTGAGTTTCCTCCTGTGAAAAACTGAGTGTTGAATTAGGCGACTTCTGAAGACCCTACCACATGCATGACCCTGTGTGTAAGTTTGGGGATTGACAGGTTTAATCCCACTTCACTTCAAATAAGTGAAAAGATGCTCAATCAATCAAACATAGGTCAAAGAATGGAAAGTCTTTGCAAGGCATTTGATGAAGTGCAGTGATGCCAGACCAACTGAGGGATTGTGTCATGTCCTCTAAGTCCTGCATAAGTGTGTCCAGTTTTCTGGAATCAGTATATTCCAGAAATTGGAGCAAACATGCTTCCAGTAAAACCCTTAAGGGGGAGGTATATAAGGAAAGGAAAGTTATTCAAGTCAGTCTTGACTAGCCTCTTGCCCCACTCCTAATTTTCCCAGGTCAGAAGGCTATGTCTTATGAACTTTAAAGATCTAGGAGTTTAGGGAATTTTGAACTACTCCTCAACATCCTAGGATCTTCTAGTGACAGCAATAGCCACAACAGAAGCATTATCTCCAGTAAGAAGCATATTCACTTTCCTTTGAGATCCACAGACATCAGAAAAATAGGGCTTCTGATAACTGGGAAATATTAACTAATCCTTTGCCACTTGTGATTTCTAAACTTGAGCTTTCCCATGGATACTATATCTATTTATGATAGAAGGTGTCACAAACTTAGTGGAGGAGGTGAGGGTGCCAATGAGTAATGAGAGGTGAGGGGCAAAGAGTGTTTCATACCAATTGTCCTTGAAGTTACCACCTTTAGTAAAAACACATTTTTTTCAAAGCTACTAAGGATTGACTGACTGCACATGTTCTCAGTTGACAATCTTGGAAAGATGCACACTGGAAGATACTAAAGCAAAATGGCATTAGGGAATCACCCCTCACTCCTTAGGGTTTGCTGACAATGATAGGAGATAGAGTCTTGCTCTTCAGACCTGACTCTTTCCTGGGAATGGGATGATGCAGGGAGAGAGAGGAAGACAATTATAGAGAAAAGGGTCAGAGCTAAAATCAGAACCTGAGCCTTCTGATGTCAACCCTATTTCTCCTTCTCCTGGATCACGGTGGTGTTGATATCTTACCTTCTCTGATCTTCAAAACAATTATGTGGGATTTTTGTTTATTTTTTGCTTATTAATAATAT
Organism: Bettongia penicillata ogilbyi; assembly: GCA_023548195.1. Lineage (NCBI taxonomy): Eukaryota > Metazoa > Chordata > Mammalia > Diprotodontia > Potoroidae > Bettongia > Bettongia penicillata. The sequence goes on from JAJHZJ010000453.1 coordinate 21,580,393, forward strand.
TATTGTTGCTTTGTTATTATTTTTGTTTTACAGATGAAGAAACTGAAAATCAGTTTACACACCAGAATTCAGACCCAAGTTCATTTTTTTTTAATTCAAGGCCATTGTTACTTACAAATAGAAATGTCTAAGATTGATTTTTTTTTAATTGGACTCATGATTTTTAACCTTATGGAAGCTCCCAACGAACAACTTAGTACAATATAGATCAGCATCTGCTTTGCAATTTATGATGTTAGATAGAGGTGTCCAACACACAGCTCCCAGGCCTCAGCCCCTCAACAGAACGGGCTCACATCTCATTGGAATAGTTATTCTCTTTGGTTACTTGTTAACCAGAGTTGATAGACAACCTCAGGAACAGTCATTCTTCCAAGGACTTACAAGCTGAGAGCCTGCTGCCATGATGGGGTCTTTGGCATTCAAGAGTGTCACTAATCCTTATATTAATAAAATGCTAATATTATTAATAAAATGGTTAATTACCAAGAAATTATGTCTCTGTCTCCACATATGCATATGTGTGAATACATACATAAGAACATATACAAACACACCTATATGTGTGTTTACATATATATGTATAGTATGTATATGTGTGTGTGTGAATGTTTTAAATAATTTTATAACCACCATTTTTTTATACAACTGCAGAAAAGGTATTCTGGCAATGAAATACATATACATACATACATATGCATAAGCACACATAGATGAATGAGACACTCTTTAAGAGTCCTTCAGGGGAAGATGACAGGTAAATTAAGCTATGGAAATATTCCTCACTAAAATTCTAAACTTTGCTCTTCTGATACTTTTAACCCAACAAACTTTTTTTTTTTTTCATGACACCAGGAAACTGAATTAACACTTCCTAAGGAAGCTATCCAAATGAGCAGTCACTTACTTTGTATGATCCACTGATGGTCTGTGATTTTCCTCTCCATGATGTATACTAGCTCCACTTCCAACTCCCCACCTAAAGGTATTAACAGCTTGAATTCTTTCCATCAATTCTGATTGATACCACTTACACAGATTTCTGTTTTCAAAGTTGCAGAATTCCATAACTGAGGAAAAAAGATAGTAAGATGTTGGTCATAAGAAGCACATGAGTGGATAATAATTTGATTTTAGATCTATTCTCTACCTCAATAATTTAAAAGATGTTGATTTTCTCCAGGAGGATACTTCCTCAATAACATAGATAGCAATTCCTCTCCAAAGCAGTAGACCTTCCTCTAGAGTTTCTGAGACAGAAAATTGCATCACCCTATGGCCAACATGATGATAAACCTCACAAGCTCAATTAGGCTGGTTCTTGAATACATGGTAAACTATCCATCATTTGGATGGTACTTAATGCCTTTCTAACTTTGTAGGATCTGCCAAACTGCATGCCCTCTCTTCACAGCCTTAAAACTGAAGGACACCTGCATAGAGAGATGACGTACCAGTGGAAGACATTAGTAAAGAGGGGATTCTCTTCTTCTGAGATTTGGTTGAACAACATACTTGAAATTGAAGACATAATTTTAACTAATTGTGTGAATGATCTTTTTTAAATATATTAAAAAAAGTATTTCACCTACATTTTCTTGGCAAAAGTCTTGCTTTAGTAAACAATTAAGACTGATTTATCATTTTTTAAAAAAAGTTAATTGACTTCTATGTAAATATATTGACTTTATTTTATTTTCAAAAATACAATTTCTAACAGTTAAAACCTTATTCTTCTAAGCAGCTATATGTCTTGTATCCTGATCTCTCCTCCATCCATGATTGCTTTTCCTTTATTTGCTTTATTTGTTTATGAGATCCCTTCCCCACTCACACTGATAATACAAAAAGAAATCTAGAAATTTTGGTCTGTAGGATTCTATGAACCCCAATGTGGAAATCTATGAACTCTAAATCATTGAAGGCAGAATTGAGCATTGCTCACTATATTTTAGCCTTCAGTAAATTGTGTGGAGGTGACCCTAGCTTTAGAAGGCCTATGCAACCTTTTCCATGTCATGCCATACTACAACAGGCCTGGAGACAAACTGTCATTTAACCAAATTTGCAAGACTGACAATTAGGTTCTTGAATATGTCAACAACTCTTAAATACATGTATAGGAAATTATGGGAGAGTCTGCAGTCTTTATCATTTGCAGGAGCATGCAATGACAGTACATAATTTTACAGTATCAATCTCTTTTTCAGTTTTTCCAGTGTCTTTTCATTCATATATACTACATATACAAAGCTTTTTATTGCAGTGAAAAATAGTTTAGGACACTGCTGATGAGAAGTACGACTATCCAACTAGTGGGTCAAAAAACTGCCACCATTTCCCAAATATATCCATGTTCTAATGAAAAAATCTATAAGGGAAAATCTTCTTTAAAGCAAATAGAATCATGTTAATTGTTATAACCATATGGATGTATATCTACCTAACTTCTTTGAGAAAAGATTTGAGACAGTTCCTCCCTACTACTAATCAAAGAAAAATTTACGGTTAATCTAGAAGTCATCATAGATTCCCAGACACTAAATAGCTAGCAAGAGTGTATTCGCCATTGTTCTGTCACACAAAGATGTGGCAAACATAGGAGAGTCACAGAGTCAATTTTAGTACAAAATGATATTCATTAGTTTTCAATCCCATTATAAGTAAACAAAATGGTTCCAAGAGTGTGATAGTGATAGCACCAAATGGAAGTTCATTTGAATACTTTGAAGTCATCAAAAGTCTGATTGCCAAAAACCATAAATTTTATCACCAAAGTGACTAAGTTAGAAATTAGAAAATCTAGAAGATCTTAAAAATCACATGGATTGTGAATAGTAAGGTTTTTTTGTATGTATTTTAAGATTTTAAAAAAACAATTCTCATTTATTTCTGAAAGAGTTCATTATTAATCTTTTATTTCTCATAAGAAAATGTGTGCATAAAAACATTTAGCATATCATCTTCCATCTGTGACACATGATATAATTTCCTTGTTAATTTGAGATAATTATTGTCCAATCATAATCATACAGAGTGAGTCATCACCAGTCTAATTTTATGAATTATTTAGTCTAGGATGGTTAGTAAATTTATGGCATGCAGACTCATTAAGAATTATTTTTTCATGGTTAAGAGAATGCAACATCAAGAGCATTCATTTAAAAATGAATCCTGGAATTTGAGAACAAGATACCATAAACAACTAAATCAGATTTGAAATTTATAGACTGTATTTTAAGGCACTGAAACCTGTGCCATGATGCAAACTCATTTGATATCTGACTGAAGGAAATCTACTCAATTATTCTCATTACTGTGACAAGTTTCCTACTAAAAATATGCAATCTATATGGGGCAAAAAGGAATGATGTTCAAAGTTCGTGACTTCTGATCTAGAATTCAATCCATTAAATAATACCAATTTTTCATCAGTCATACTGGCAATGATTCTTGAATATTTCCATTTTAAATTTAAAGTTTTGGCACAGAAAAGTTCCTAGAAAAGTATGAAATGACCTGCTTTCAGTACATTCAAATTTGTTTCTACCAAAGGTTACATATAAGTAGCCTTTTTCACATGTTCTAGGTTTCTTATGACTAACATAGTTCTTTATCAACAGAGAGGCTTGTGGGAAGATTTTCTTTTCCCAGCTGAAAGTGGGACTAGAGAGAGAATCATGGGACAAGGGTGACTCTCAAGACAGTTCAGAGAATCTTTGCTCTCTGCAGAGAGAGAAATGACCTGGGACTAATATACAATAGTGGTGAGCTAATGGCAATGAAGGTCATTGATTCTCCAAAATGCACACAAAGAGCAACAGTCAGGGGCATTTGAGGCCTTGTCTTGCTCACTGATCCACTTAAGGAGTGACCTGCTTACAAAAAATTTTGGTTTTTGCCTTATTTGCCTTGATAGACATGGTGAGATGCATTCCTACCTATCTATTCTCTTTTCTCCAGTTCATCAGTGCCTGAACAACCGGCATTATGCCCTGGTGAGTTCTCTGCTTTATTTAACTCTTGTGTATGTGTTCTCTGTGTTAAAAGAGAAATTCTCCATTTGGGCTTTTCACCCTGACCAAAGAGGCAAAACTCAGGACAAAGAGAATTAAAAAGAGTTAATTATAAGTATGTCAAGATAGCAACACACTGACAAGCTAATCACTAAAGATCAAAGATGATTTTTTGTAGTTTTTGTAGGTAACTTTAAGATAATCCAGATAGATATACCTCTGCAAAAGCGGTTGGATTCTTACACCTCAGTTCCTTACCAAAGTAGCAAGAACTTGGCAATCTGTAGGTAGTATAGGGCAAAGAGCAAATAATTTAAAAAGTTTCAGACTTAATGTCTCTTTCCCCACCAGAACTTCCCCCAACACTAACTGATAAAAAGAGCTGGGAACAATGAGATACTGAGTCAACATGACTTTCAACATCTGTATTTCTGTAATGGAATTTGGATCATTTTAATAAAGGTGTTGCAACCATAAAAATGCATATTGATCAATAGTTATCAATATGTCCCCAACTTCCCTTTGCATGGCCATAAGTAATAATAGCTATGATTCATTCCAAATTTTTGATGCCTTCCCCTTTTCAATATCTTGAGAATTGGCATAGTAATACTCTCAAAATTGTATTGCCTCCAATAAGGATCTAGCCTTTGTATATTTGGCCTAGTTCAACTGTATTTCTTGCTTTTATTTTCTTTAATGTCATTTCTATTTCTCCATGTAGCATATTAGAAACTATTATATTAGAATGCAAAAATATTGATTGTACCATCATTTATAGGGAACATAGTTTCTTCTATTAATCTTGACAATCATTTCCACTTTTGTCTTTTTTGTTACCTTCTCCCAAGTTTCTGCATTGATTTTTCTCCACAATAACCTGATTTAAATTATGTTGGGGGTTTTTTCAGACTTTTCCTAAACTTGAATTTCTTTCCATCATTTCCTACTGTTTTATGATTTAATATTGCTCATAAGCTTCCATGAATATCTTTTGGAAAATTCTACAAATATGAAAATTATATATACAAATATACTACAAATAAAAATATAAACCAATGTTTATAATATCTTTTGTCTTCTATATCTCTCTACTTGGCAGTGATATCTTATATTTCCAGAAGAAGATAATTTCTGAGGGCTTCTACTGTCAATATGACAATTAATTTATAAGCTAAATTTGCTTAGGAGACAGTGACAATCTGCATCAATGTCTGTTCTTTTATCTATTTCTCATTTTCCAGAATCAACAGCTCATTTTAAAAGGTAACTTTAGAATATTGTTTTTAGCTGCATATGATATCTTCTAAATTTTTTCTTTTGATTGGATATTGATTTTGAATTTTGTTCTAACCAGTCCAATTACCCACAGATCACTAGTTTAGAAATTATTCCTAAATTTTGGATTTTCATTTATTTACTGGTTGTCATGGTTAACAATTCATCACCTAGTCACTAGAGAGAAAATAATAAGACTAATTGCCTTTGATGAATTCAATTAATTAGACCTTGATAAACTGAAAAATGCTAAAATTAAAAGTGACAAATTTAAATTTTGCACTACTGTAAGTGATATTTTAATGATTGTGGAGAATGGGAAAAGTACTACAGGATTTGAGAAGGGTAAAATAAAAAATTTTATTTGGAGGAAAAAATAAAGTACAAAAAAATTATAAACCATTGAACCTGACACTAGGTTTTGAAAAATCTAGAAAAGGAAATTGTTGTCATAAAACACATGCTGGGCTCAAGAAGAATGGGTCATGCTGATTAATTCCATTTCCTTTTTTGACAGCTACTAACCTAGTTTATTAGATCTGGGGAATATTAGAGGTATAGTTCATATGTTAGTGAAGAAATTGATAGTCTCTCATACTTTTCTTCTCAAGAGATTAACAGATGTTATCTAGATGATTATATATGTAGTAAACCTACAAAATTGATTGAATAGCCAGATCCAAAATGCACTTATTAATAATTTAATTGCAACTTGGAAAGGGATATCTAACAGATTACCTCAAGAGATCTATGCTTGTCTCTTTACTGCTTAACATTTTTAGCAATGACTTGGTTAAAGGCATGAATATGTAATTTTCAGAAAAGTCACGCAGGAGTGATAGTAGATTGTTTGACTGAGTCAAGATCCAAAATATTCTTGATAGACTGGAATGTTGGTCACATCTAATAAAATGACATTTAATAGGGATAAAGTATAATATAGAAGATGTAATGATTGACAGCACTTTGTAAGCAAGAGATATGGGGATTTTATGGGATGGTAAACTCAGTGTGAGTTATAAATATGAAGTAGCTGTCAAAAAGAAAAATTAGGCTGCATTAAGAGAAGTATACTTTCTTGGAATGAGCAGTGATTAGTTAGTACTATTTCCTAGTTCACCCAAATCTGGAGGATTGCATTCAGTTCTATACACCAAATTTAGTAAGGATATTCCAATTAATTGGCATGTCAAGAGAAGGGCAACTAGGGGGTGAATGGCCTCAAATTCATATTGTAGCTAATAATAACTAATATTTACATAATGTTTCAAGGTTTTCAAAATTCATTACCAATATTATTTTATTTGATCTAACATCCCTGGGAGACAAGTGTTATTATTATGTCCCTTTTACATATAATGAAACTGAGGAAACGGAGGTTAAACAACTTGCCCAGGATCACATAGCTAATGGGTGAAACTCAACATAACCTTAGGTCTTACTATATTATACAAGGACAAGTTGAGAAAACTGGTGATTTTTATTTAACCTGGAAAAGAGAAGATATAGAGAGAGGGTGAATGTACACTTTCATCAAACATTTGGAGAGTTGTTATCTGAAAGATTAAGTCTTCTCTGCTTGGCCAGATTTAAGAATATGTCAAAGTTAAATAGTGAAATTTAGTCTTGAAAAAAGGAAAACACATTTTAATAATTACATCTATCTCAAAATATAATATTATCTTGGGAAATAATGTATTTTCACTCACTGGAGGACATTGAACAAAAACTTGATGACACCCCTTACAGGCATATTATAGAATGCATTCTCTATGACATGAATGAAGTCTAAGAAACAGAATTTCTGGGTAATTGTAATAAATTTATTAATTAGGCTATCAAATAATCAGCATATTGATGACCAGTAGTTTCTCTTGGTAGCCAAAGAAGAACCATGGATATCTATTAAATGATTAAATACCTTTGGAAAACTGGGTGGAAAAGATAGGCAGGGATCAACCCTGACTGATGAACAATCAAATAGTGGGGTAGGAATGAGAAGGTAAGCTAAAAGCCTTCAGCTCTTCCTACTGAGAACATTGCTTTCAATGACTATTTCACCCTCTGAATCTCGGACTTCTGGGCAGTTTTCTTTGATGATTTCTTGGAAGATATTGTCCAGGCTCTTTTTTTCATCATGACTTTCTGGTAGACCAATAAGTCTTAGATTTTCTCTCCAAGATCTATTTTCCAGGTCAGTTGTTTTTCCAATGAGACATTTTACATTTTCTTCTATCTTTTCATTCTTTAGATTCTATTTGACTGATTCTTAATGTCTCATAAAGTCATTAGCTTCTACTTGCCCAATTCTAATTTTTATCAAATTGTTTTCTTCAGTTAACTTTTGCATCTCCTTTTCCATCTTTCCAATTGTTCCTTTTAAGGAGTTATTTTCTCCAGTTACTTTTCGTACTTCCTTTCCCATTTGTCCAATTTTCTCAGGTAAGTTTTGTGCTTCCTTTTCCATTTGTCTAATTTTCCTTTTTAAGGAGTTGTTCTCTTCAGTGAATTCTTTTTTTCATATTTTTAAAATCATTGGCCAGTTTTTCTTCTATTTCTCTAATTGGGCTTTTAAAATTCTTTGTTAGTTCTTCCAAGAGCACTCGTTGTGCTTCAGACCAGTTCGTATTCCCTTCTGAAGTTTCGGATGAGTGTACAGTCTCAATGCTGACCTCTTTGGTATTCATGTTTTGGTCCTTGTCTCCATAGAAAGATTTTATGGTCTTTTCTCTTCTGCTTTGCTTCTTACTCATGATGATCACTCTTTTCCTGGCTTTTAAAGTAGATCTCTGCTTCTAGGGCACATGGGGCTCTGTCCCACAGTTTTGGGTTTTTTTTAGGTTTACTAAACCTATTTTAAAAATCATAAAATGTTTCTTACAAAAGAGCATTACATTCTGCACACAGCTCTAAATGGATGCCAGGGACATGTGGACTACTGATACTCTCTCTCCCCTGATCCACCCCACCCCCCAAAATTACAGTGACCACAAAGCAAGGTGTTCACAATAGTTACAGGAGGGGAATTTTTTTTTTTTTTACCACCGACAATGAATAAAAGTAAAATTCACTCTCTCTGCTGCTGTTTCAAAATTTCAGTGTTAGTTTTGTTCATGCTTACCCCCTCCACGCTGTTTGTAAGGAACTAAAACATTCATCTGGTGAACAGCAAAGATTTCACTACACCTCAAATTCAGAACACCTATGAAGCAGAGGAATGTTTTTAAACAGAAGCAGATAAAAAAAAAGATGCAGGACTCCTTCAGTTCTTCATGAGTCTTGGAAAAGCTTCCCAGAATAATGCTTCACACTGTTTTGCAGTAAATCCTGTTCATTGTGTATCTGGTCCTGTGTTCCTGTAATGGTAATAATTCAATCTCCAGATCCTTCCAAAGACTCATCAATTTTGACTGATGCTCCAGATTCACAATATATTTGCTTGATTCACTGACCACCTTTGTCAATAATAGATCCAGCCAAATCTTTGGGAATAGTTACTTGTGTTGTAATAATGGATCCATCAAGATCACCACATGAGCCACCGTATTCCTATGCCCCTTGCATAGGAAAAATCATATCCAGAACCACCCATACACTTATGGTACTCAACCTGTGATTCATAAACCATCTTCCACTTGGAAGGACTCCATGTATCTACTGCAAAGTCCTAAGTCTCATCAGTACTAAAACCAACCATGTCATCATAAGGGTCACCATGTCTTCCTCTTCTGTCATAAGCCATAAGATCTCCTCCTCTAGGTGGCAGTGGCAGAGGAAGAGGAAGACTTCTAGCTCAGCTACCACCCCTGGCACCAAGTCCAGCAGAAGGTGGCAGGGGTCCTCTGCGACAGCTCATATCATCATAATCTCTTCTAGATGGGGGCATAGGATGCCCACCATGACCTGGGGGCATTCTATCAAAGTTTCCTCTTCCCAGCATGGGAAATCCTACAGGGCATCCTTGTCGATCATCAAACATCATTGTGAAACCACCATAGTTGTAGGTTTCATCGTGGAAATTTGGATCATAGGGTTGTGCATGTCCTTTTATGGGAGACTCAGATATAAGATCCAGTATGATCTTAATGCATTCCACAACTCTATCAGGCTTTACCCCAATAAGAACAACTCCATCTGTGGAATGGGGACAACTTTCCTGGAAAATCTTGATAACTGTCTGAGTGTTCTCGCAAAGTTCTTTGATTTTGGCCCCTTTGACCCCAGTAATTCCTCCTGTCAGACTCTGGTGAATCAACAGGCTTAACTCTCAGTCAAAGTCACTTCTTTTATAGTGTTGGCAATTTAAGCATTCCACACTATCAAAATTGAGCAGCAGCTGGTTGGCTGCAGTAGGTGATGACAACTGCAGGTTCTCTTCCAAGGTAGGGATGATTTTCTTCAGAATTTCTCCTATTGATTCAATATCTGCACTGATACTCAGTATGTACTCAGGGTCACTGCTGTCTGGGACTGAAACACTGGCATTGTACTCTGTAAGAAGTGCTGTAATATTTTTGCCTCCTTTTCCAGTGACTGCTTCAGCACTCTTGCTTTGAAGCAAAATGCACAGTTCAACCATCTTGTCAGTGTTTCTAGATCTTTTAAAGGCCTGCTTCTCCTCCATATCTTCAGCAGGGCACTTACCAAATTCAACATTGATTTCAGTATTGGGGAAGGTTTCTTCTGGCTATTCAGTCTCCATTTTATTAGATTAAATAGGTAGACAATCGCACAAGACTTCCTTCTCTTCTACATCACCACTACCCCAGTTGGTCCAAGATAAACCTGTCCCACAATTCTTGTGCCTTGAGCTTGTGGCTTTGTGTTTTGTGGCCTCTGGGTCTTTCAACTAGAAGGCAAAATGCTGCTGCTTACCTGGTGCTGAGCTAGCTGGTGTGAGAGAGCAGAGGCCAGGTGAATTCTTTCCAGATTTTCTGGAGTTTTCCTGGAGCTAGCTGTGTTAAGTGTGGGGGAGGGGTGGTATGGCTACAGCAGGTCTCCTCTGTGAGCTAGAGCACAGGCAAGCTCACCAGTTGATGATCCCATCTGTGCTAGTGTCTTCCAATTCCCCCAGGGTACTGAGGCATGCCTGGGGTCCTGGTGTTGGCGGTTACGGGTTCTACCCCACTGGGGCTCAGGATCTCCACCCAGTTTGCTGAGGTGGGGCTGTCTGGGACAGCTCTGATCCTTCACTGGTCCCCTTCAGCCACAACAAGAGGGACTCTCCTTAGCAATTTCCTAACCTCGCATGCTGAGACTGTTTGCCCCTTCTGCTGATTCCACTGCTCCAGGATTTTTCTGGGGAAATATTTTATGGTTCTTTCAAGGTCAACAAAGGGAGGGGGAGAGCATTTACCGATCACTCTACCATCTTGGCTCCTGGAAGCTCAAGCAGGTTACTTACAGATATTTAACCTGTGGACTGATAATCTCAGGAGCAGTGGCTACAGATACCTGGGGCTCCGCAGCTCTTACTTGCTTGGTTCCACTGGACTTCCATCCTGTTCTGATATGCCCAAGATTCCACAGTACAGCCACAGCTTCAGACTACCTGGGGCTTCCTGCTCAGTCTTGCTACAATGGCGACATGCTGGTACAGCCTGTGTGCTTCTCCAGTCCCATGCAATGGATCCTTCCTGTCCTGAGCTGTGAATCTGCCACAGTCTGTCTCCTATTGGATTCTGCCCCTCCAAACTCTGGTCAGATTCTCTTTTCAGAGGTATCTGAAGGAGTTTGTCTTAAAATCTTAAGTGAGTAGCTGCTTTCACTTTGTTGCCTTAGCTCCATCACCCCTCCCAAGAACATTACTTGATGAGATTCAGCATCACCACTTATCTGGACAAAGGCATCCATCCCCACCTAAACCATTTAAGTTGAACAGTGGGAGACTTTGGGGGGTTGGGGAGCCTGATGCTTTACAACTTGAATTCCCCTAAAGTAGATTCTGTTTACACTTTTATCAGAAACCAATTCTCCTAGTAGAGTAGGATCCTGCCCAATCCTGGTTCCTCAGAGATTAGGCCAATCTCATGAGCCCAGTCCTTCCAGACTTCTAGGAATGGTCTCTGAATAACGAAATAGAGAAAAAAGCCTACTAATAACAAACCTGCTAAAAATTGGTAACAGAAAAAATAATTGTTTCTCTCATCAAGGTATCTATTGGACTAAATGAGGTCGTTTCAACTCTAATAGTCTATGAGGAATCTGTTCTTTATAAAACATGGTTGATAGGACCATACTTGATGTCACTGTACTTGTTAGTGGAACATAAATCCTGAGACATGTAGCTCCTTCTGGGACACAGCAGATCATCTTGACCTTATTGCAGTTTCAGAAAGACAAAGTTCTGTAATTCTATATCTACCATAAGTGTGTGTAATAATTCTATATCTACTATATATTAAGAAATTAATCTAATGTTCTCAACTTAGCAGAACATTCCTATATTTGCATGAGATTATTTGCTGCAAAGAAAAGTAAATAGGGTTGTTTATTTGAAGATGAACCTATAGCATCCATTCAAGAGTTTACCTACCACAAGAAGCTTCATCTGATTTGTCCAGACAGTTAGCTCTGAAATCACATTTCTGAATGTTTTTAATACAGTGGCCATTTGACCTACACACAAATTCATCATCTGTGCAGTTGTGGGGTGGAAGAGTTACTGGAATCAAGGTTCCTGATGGTGGTGAGAAATTCATTGGTAAATTTCCTAGAGAAGAAATAATAAACCAATGTGAATTCAACAGATTTTTAGTTTCTTTAATTCCACTAAAATGTAATGAAAAATGCCAATAATCAAGATTCCAATGATAATTCTAGCATTCACAGAAAAGGAAATAAATCTCCTGTGGTTTGCACACCTGCTTTCACCTCTTAGCATAGTTGTTATTTGTAAACTTTTAGTGAATGTGTCAGGGTACAGGCTCCTTGAACTTTTCCACATAGCCAAGTCTCTGCAATTTGCCTAAGACATCAACCCATGTCAGGCAACTGGTCTTTCATTGTTGCCCTAGGTATAATTCTTTATTACCTCCAACCTAGTTGAGCTCTTCTTCATTGTCTCTTTTCTCCAGATTGACCCTTGCCACTTCCCACCCTTAATTCCTTCTAGTTCCCTTCTCACGGTTACCCCACACTATTTGTCTACTCCCATCCAGATCTTCCCACTCCTTGACCACAGTGCATAAAATCCCTATATCCTCCATTAAATAGTGCAGACTCCTTAAGAATCTGGTCAATATGGTGGATTTATAGAGTCACATTCACCCTAATAAACCTTTCATCTTTGGATGAAAGAAGGCTTGGTCGAATACTTTTCTTTCTTTTTTTTTGATATATAATTTATCTATTTTTCAGTTCTCAATATTCAATCCCACAATAATATCAATTCAAAATTTTCTCCCCATCCCCCACCCTAGGACAGTGTACACCTCATCCACCCCTTCCTCCAGTATGTCCTCCTTTCTATTACCCACCTTTCTTCCATTCCCCTTACCCTTTATTTTCCTGTATGGCAAAATAGATTTCTATACTCCATTGCCTGTATAGCCTAATTTCTAGTTGCATGCTAAAATAATTTTTTTAACATTCATTCTAAAAGCTTTGAGCTCCATATTCTCTCCCTCCCTCCCCACTCACCCTCATTGAGAAAACAACCAATTCCATATAGTTCATCCACGAGTAACAATGCAAAGCACTTCCATAATAGTTATGTTGTAAAAGACTAACCACATTTACCTCTGTCCTATCCTGTGCTTCATTGATTCTATTCTCTCCCTTGACCTCTTTTCCCACAATAGTGTTTGCTTCTGATAATCCCTTTCCCCAATTTGCTGCCCCTTCTATTATCTTCCCTCTCCTATCCCCTTCCCTCTTGCCATTCTGCAGGGTAAAATAGATTTCCATATTAACTGGAGTGTTTTTCCCTCCTTAAGCCAAATCCCATGAGAGAAAGGCTCAATTATTTCCTTTCATCTCCCTCCTCTTCCCCTCCATTGTAGAAGCTCTTTCTTGCCTCGTGTATGTGAGATGATTTGCTACATTCTACCATTCCCTTTCTCTTACTCCTAGTACATTCCATTCAACAATGAATTTTATTTTTTTAGATATTCTTCATATTCAGCTCATCTTGTGCCCTCTGTCTATGTATATATGCATATATACACACATATATACATATACATACATACATGTACATATACATACATACATATATATAGTATACACATATATACATACCCATACACACTTACATATATATTCCCTCTAACTACCCTAATACTGAAAAAGGTCTCATGAGTTACAAATAACATTTTTGTGTGTAGGAATGTAGATGGTTCAAATTTAATGAGTTCCTTAAGGTTTCTCTTTCCTGTTCACCTTTTCATGTTTCTCTTGATTCTTGTATTTGAAAGTCAAATTTTCTATTCAACTTTGGTATTTTCATTAAGAATGCTTGGAAATTCTCTATTTCATTGAATAACCATTTTTCCCTGAAGTCCTATACTCATTTTGCTGGGTAGATGATTCTTGGTTTTCATTCTATCTCCTTTGACCTCTGGAATATCATCACATACCAAGCCCTTCAGTTCTTTAGTGTAGAAGCTGCTAAATTCTGTGTTATCCTGATTGTATTTCCACAATATTTTAATTGTGTCTTTCTGGCTGCTTGTAATATTTTTGCCTTGACCTGGGAATTCTGGAATTTGGCTGCAATATTCCTAGGAGTTTCCCTTTTGGTGTCTCTTTCATGAGGTGATCAGTAAATTCTTTCCATTTCTATTTTACCCTCTGGTTCTATAATATCAGGGCAGTTTTACTTGATAACTTCTTGGAAGATGATGTCTAGGCTCTTTTTTTTCATTGTGGTTTTCAGGCAGGCCTATAATTTTAAAATTATCTCTCCTGGATCTATTTTCCAGGTCAGTTGTTTTTTTTCTAATGAGATATTTCACATTGTCTTTTTTTTCCCATTCTTTTGGTTTTGTTGTATAATTTCTTGGTGTCTCATAAAGTCATTAGGTTCCATTTGCTCCATTCTAATTTTTAAAGAACTATTTTCTTCAGTGAGCTTTTGAACCTCCTTTTCCATTTGGCTAATTCTGCTTTTTAAAGCATTCTTCTCCTCATTGGTTTTTTTGGACTTCTTTTACCATTTCGGTTAATCTATTTTTAAAGGTCTTATTTTCTTCAGCATTTTTGGGATCTCCTTCAGCAAGCTGTTGACTCACTTTTCATGTTTTTCTTGAATTGCTCTCATTTCTCTTCCATTTTTTCCTCCACCTCCCTTACTTGATTTTCAAAATCCTTTTTGAACTCTTCCACTGACTGAGACCATTGCATTTTTTTTGGAGGTTTTGGATGTAGAAACCTTGACTTTGATGTCTTCCTCTGATAGTATACTTTGTTCTTCCTCACTTAAAATGATAGAAGAAAATATCTTTTCACCAAGAAAGCAAACTTCTATAGTTTTTCCCCCTTTCTAGGCATTTTTCTAGCTCAGTTACTTGGCTTTTGAGTCATTTGTCAAGTGGAGGATATATTCTAGGGACCTGTAAATTCTCATTTCCTCCTAGGTGGCACAATCAAGGGAGAGGAGTTTACTCCTCTTCTGGCCTGCACTGTGGTCTGTGAGCAACCACAAGCAGCCTTTTCTGCCCTGGAACTATGAGTAGGATTCCCTCTACATAGGCACCAGCAGCTTTATCATGCCAGTGCTCCTCCTCACACCAGTATCACCACTCAGAACTGAGACTCAGATTAGCTGTTTGATTCCCCCAGGGTCTTTAGGGTGAGGGTTCCAAAAGTGGAAGCTGCTATCACAGTCACTGATGCTGCCCTGGGGCCAAGGCTTGTACCAGATTGCACACCCCTCACACCCAGGTGAAAGAGCTCTTTCACTGACCTTTGAAACTGTCTTTGGCATTTGTGGGTTGAGAAATCTGGCAATGGCACCCTGAAGCCTACTCCAATCCTGTCTGTGCTGGGCCACATGGCCAAGGCTGAGTGTGGCTCCACTCTGAGCCCAGTATGAGAAAGCTTTCCTGTCAGTCTTCCAGGCTTTCTTGGGCTAGAAATCTCTTTCACTGTTGTTTTGTGGCTCCTGCTGCTTTAGAACTTATTTAGAGTCATTTTTACAGATATTTTATGGGCTATGGCGAGGTTGAGAAATAGAGCAGGACAATCTTTTTACTCTACCATCTTGGATCTGCCCCGGGTCAAATACTTTCAAGGCAGGATCCATGTGTTACTATTTGCAGGTCCCAGCACCTCTAAACCTCAATGAATGAATGATTCGTCTGGTCTACATCCTTTGACTGGATCAAAAATTAAGGAATTTTATTAAATCCATAAAGATGTATCTGTACATTTTGAGGTATAGATCTGCAATTTTATCAATAAAGAGAACTCACAATGAGGAGCTCCTACTAATATAAACTGACATTTTCTCTGTGAGTTATAATCTTAAAGAATTTTCTGGGGCCCTGAAAGTTCAATGACTTGCCAAGGGTAACTCAGTCACTACTCTATGCCAGGTCTTCCTAACTCCAAAGATTCACTTTAGTGACTATGCCATATTCCCCCTCTTTTGTAGGAATTTGAATAATTACAGAGTATAATTTCCAAAATAATATACCAGTCAACTTGAAAGGGATCTGTAAAAGTCATTTCTGTTCTTGCAATATCACTTAAAAACTAAAATAACTAGGATTCTCTAACTACAGCTTGAAAAGAATAATGAGAGACCATCTACCTTTCCTCATTGAAGCCCCATCCAATGAAATCAGTTGGGAATATAGCTAAGTGATCTCAAAAATTCAAAAAAGCTTTCCTCCTCAGAGAGATGCTGATAATTTCACAACTCCCATGGAAATTTGTTATATCTTTTATTTAAGTGTATGAAAGGAAACTTTCTAATGAGGGTCAGGTGAAGGAAAATAAAATTTTCCTTTGTACCTTAGTAACTGAGACATTTTATAGGGAAGAACACCTCCTTCAATCACATAGCTGTGAAGGAATTATAAAAAAGTAATGCTGAGTCAATTTGCTAGGATCTGTAAAATTTAATAATAAATCTAACAAAATACTGTGATATTTTTATAGGTCTCAAGAGAATAGATGGAATAAAATCTTTGAGATGCTTCAACAATGATATGGGGTAAGCTAAAATATCCTCCTCTTACCCAATCATCTCAGGATGTTGGAATTTTGAAACATCAGAGTGGAGGTTGCAGTGTTGATGTGAAGCTAGTGGAGGTGGTACTAGTGGTAGTAGTGAGGGGGTGGGTGTTGTGATATACATTTTACAAGCAGTACATTGCTGCAATTAAATAACAAAACTTCTGTGGGATCTACCTTAACTTAGAATGTCATCAAGGTAACATTCTTTGTATGGGTTCAAAGGAACCGGTGCACTTAGAAAAATAACTGTAATTATACACGTATTTAATCCAAGATGATTCAGAATTGTCTGACTTGGTTAATTCAGAACGTTATAACCTGTGGTTCTAATGGGGCCAAAAGTACAGTTTTTATTCCCGTAAAAATAAATTATTTTGGACTGAGAAAATTCTGTTCATTGGCCTTAGAATCCACTCCTAACTTAGCTGGCTTTCTTAAAAGCATTCATTTTAAGAGGTAAATTGAGTGTATGACTTGGCACAACTTTTAATGACTACTGGAAAAAAAACTCCAAGCACATAATATATTTGACATGAGGTTCAGAGGATCATCTAATCCAAATTGGATACCATATTTCAACTATTTTTTCCTATAAATATCTTGTAACAAATATTTTTACAATCTTTATTCTGCATTCATAGAGATTTCCTGAGGAATCTACTTTTTCTAGCTCATAGTTTATTTTACCCCAATCTGTCCTCCCTATAGCCTGAACTCTACTGATATTAAAGTAAATAAAATCAACTTCCCTGCCCCCTAGTCCTGTATAAGCTGAATTGACTTTAGGCATATGACTTTCTGAATAACATGTATTTTTATATAACCTCTACTTCCAGGAAACATTATGGAACTATTTGGCATACAAATTCTGCATTTAGAAAAAAGATTCAATTTCAAGATCCCAAATTTAAATTTTATTCAAAGGAATTCTTCCATCATAAACTTTAATATATTTAAGCTTCAGAAGTTTGAGCTCTAAATGAATATAACACCCCCACAAACACATTCTTCTATAGCTTTGCTTCTGTCTGTTTAGGGTCTCCCACCATAAAAGGGTATAAAAATGCCTTCTAAAACTTTTAAAACTCTTTTTCAATTGAATGATACTGGCAGCCTTATTGTTCCTCAAACACATCTCTATGTCTTCTGCTCCCTGCATTCTCTCTGACTGTCTCCCCTAGAATATACACTCCTCATCTCCTCCTCCTAGCTTCTCAGAGAGTTTTCAAATCCTAAATGAAATTCCATCCTTCACCAGAAACTTTTTGCTACACCTCATAATTCTATTGCCTTTCCTCTGCTGATTAGTCCTAATTTTTCGGGATCTGTAACTTCTTTATAGGGAGTAGTTTGTTGTCTCTACCATTAGATGGTGAAATTTCATTTTCTTTCAATATATTTGTTTTTAGTTTTCAACATTTATTTCCACAAAATTTCGAGTTCCAAATTTTCTCCCCATCTCTCCCCTCCCCTCACTCCAAGACACCATGCATTCTAATTACCCCTTCCCTCAATCTGCCCTCCCATCTATTACACCCCTCCCCTTCCTTACCTCTATCTCCTCTATTTTCTTGTAGAGCAAGATAGATTTATATACCCCATTATCTGTATTTCTTTTTCCTCAGTTGCATGTAAAAACAGTTTTTAACATTTGTTTTTAAAACTTTGAATTTCATCTTCTCTCTCTTCTTCCCTCCCCATCCATCCCTAACGAGAAGTCAAGCAATTCAATAAAGGACATATATGTCTAGTTTCGCAAAAGAATTTCATAAAAGTCATGTTGTGAAAGACTAATTACATTTTCCTCCATCCTATCCTATCCACCATTTATTCTATTCTCTCTTTTGACCTCATCCCTCTCCAAAAGTTCTAATTACCCCAATCTTCCATTTGCCCTCCCTTCTATCATCCTCACACCTCACGTATTCTCTTCTCTCCTACTTTCCTGTAGCGTAAGATAGATTTTCACTCCAAATTGAGTGTGTATATTATTCCTTCCTTAAGTTAAATGTGATGAGAGTAAGTTTCACTTTGTCCCTCTCACCTCCTCCCTTTTCCCCTCCATTGAAAAAGCTTTTTCTTGCCTCTTTTATGAGAAATAATTTGCCCCATTCCAATTCTCCCTTTGTCCTCCCAATGTATTCCTCTCACCCCTTAATTTTATGTTTTTAGATATCATCCCTTCCTATTCAACTCACCCTGTGCCCTTTGTCTATATATAACCCCTCCAACTACCCAAACACTGAGAAAAATCTCAAGAGTTACAAATATTACCTTTCTATGTAGGAATGTAAACAGTTCAACTTTAGCTCAACTTTCCTGTTTACCTTTTCATGATTCTTTGATTCTTGTGTTTAAAAGTCAGATTTTCTATTCAGCTCTGGTCTTTTCATCAAGAGTGCTTGAAAGTCCTCCATTTCATTGAATAATCATTTTTTCTCCTAAAGTATTATACTCACTCAGTTTTGCTGGGTAGGTGATTCTTGATTTTAATCCTATCTCCTTTGATTCCTGTAATAACATATTCCAAGCCTTTCTATCCTTTAATGTAGAAGCTGCTAGATCTTGTGTTATTCTGATTGTATTTCCACAATACTCTAATTGTTTCTTTCTGACTGCTTGCAATGCTTTCTCCTGACCTGGGAACTCTGGAATTTGGCCAAATTATTCCTAGGAGTTTTGCTTTTGGGATCTCTTTCAAGAAGTGATTGGTGGATTCTTTCAATATTTATCTTAATCTCTAGTTCTAGAATATCAGGCAGTTTTCCTTGATAATTCCATGAAAGATGATGTCTAGGTTCTTTTTCTGATCCTGGCTTTCTGGTAGTCCCATGATTTTTAATCTATCTCTCCTAGATCTATTTTCCAGGTCAGTTGCTTTTCCAGTGAGATATTTCACATTGTTTGCTATTTTTTCATTCCTTTGTTTCTGTTTTATAATTTCTTGATTTGTCATAAAGTCACTAGTTTTCATCTGCTCCATTCTAATCTTTAAGGAATTATTTTCTTCAGTGAGTTCTGGGATCTTCTTTTCAATCTGGCCAATTCTGCTTTTTAGGGCATTCTTCTCCTCATTGGCTTTTTGGATATCTTTCGTCATTTGGGTTAGCCTATTTTTTAAACTGTTATTTTCTTCAGCATTTTTTGGGTCTCCTTTAGCAAGCAGCTAACTCATTTTTCATGACTTTCTTGCATCACTCTCATTTCTCTTCCCACAGTTTTTGCTCTACTTCTTTTACTTAATTTTCAAAATCCTTTTGGAGCTTCCATGACCTGAGGCCAATTCATATTTTTCTTATAGGCTTTGGATGGAGGGACTTTTTCTTCGGTTTGCATGCTTTTGTCTTCTTTGTTACCAAAGTAAGATTCTATACTCTGATTCTTTCTCTGGTTTTTTTTCATTTCCCCAACCATTTACTTGACTTTTGAGCTCTTTGTCAAGGTAATTCTCTGCTCCAGTAGGGGTGGGTGGTGTACTGTCAGTCACTTGATCCCTCCATAATTGTGGGCCTAGAGTTCCAGAAACAGTGGCTGTAGCTGCCCCTGCTGCTGCTGTGGCTGCAGAGGTTTCCTCCGCCCCCTCCCCTCTTTGCCACCCTGGGGCTGGGGCCAAGGCCGAATCACTCCACTCTCCTGCACTGGTCCCACAGACTTTTCCCACTGACTTTCCAATTTATCCACAACATTTTGGGGTCATGATGTCTGGAAACCACTGCAGGTGTGAAAGATTCAGTCTCTCCAAGACCTGTTCAGGTCCTGTCTGTGCTGGCATAGCCCACACTGGACTATGCCTTGCCCTTTGTGTGATATGATAGACACTTCCCAGTGACCTTCCAGGCTGTCTTGGGTGGGAGATTTGCTTCATTCCATTATTTTGTGGGTTCTGCAGCTCCGGAAATTTTTTAGAGCCATTTTTACAGGTATTTGTTTGACTGAGCTTGGCAGTAGCACTCTAGAAAGTCTGTGCTGTTACTCTGCCACCTTGGCTCCACTAGACAGTGAATTTTCAAATGTGCCATCTTGACTCCTCTAGATGATGAATTTTCAAATTGAACTTCAAATTTTCAAATTTCAAAAGGCTACAAAGCCAAGATCAAAGTAGAGGGAGTGTTGGTGCATGATTTTCTGTTTGTAGGCAACTGTGCACTCAATGCAGCCTCTGGAGCTGAGATACAACAAAATATAGATCAATTCTCTGCTACCTGTGTTAATTTGGGCCTAATAATTAACACCAAGAAAACACAAATGCTCCATCAGCCACCACCACACCATCCATACATGGAACCATTAATTACAACAAATGTAGAAGTTTTGAATGCCATGGATTAGTTGACTTACCTTGGGAGTGTACTTTCCAGGGATGTATACATTGACAATGAGGTTGATGTACACACACATTGCCAGAGCTAGTTCAGTGTTTGAGAAGCTCCAAAGAGGTATTAGACTGACTACCAAACTGAAGGTCTACAGAGCCATTGTTATCTGCTTGTGAAATATGGACAGTCTTCTCATGCCATGTCAAGAAACTGAATCACTTCCATGTGAACTGTCTTAGGAAGATTCTGAGGATCACTTGGCAGTATAAGTTACCAGACACTGAAGTCCTTGCTCAAACTGAACTGCCAAGCATTCAAACTACACTTCAGAGAGCACATCTCCCAAAGTTTTAATTATCACCTTTATTGGCATACTGAATACTGGGATGATCACCCATCTAACCTTCTTTTCCCTTTTGAGTAACAGAAAAATGAATGCTCACTCAGAACTATATGTATAGAGATAGAGGGTTAAGATTGAGAAGAATGGAAGAAGAAAGAGGGAAAGGCTATGAAATATGATAGCAGGACAACCAAAGGAGAGAAAAAAATAGATGATTTTGTTTATAGTTTGTTTTCTCCTCACCCCACCCCCACCGCGCACACACACACACACACCCTTATTCTCTAGGCCCCAGTTTCCTCCTTGTTAAAGAGAGGGTGGTAGGAACAGTTGACCTCCCAGAGCCCTTCAAGTCATAAATCTATGATTTTAAATTTTCATCACGAAAATAATTTCTCATTTCAATTCAGGAGTTCAGAAACAACCTATTTCCATGGTCTCCACTAAAGCAAAATTCCCATCGGTTTAAATCCCTTTGGGTTTTGAGATAATAAGATTAACTTTAAAGTAACTGATTTAGAAAATATTAAATCTTTGAGACCTTTCCTGAATCTATTAGTTGTCAATGCACTTTTGCTCCTCAGAATACCATGTATATACTTACTTAATAACATATTGTCTCTGTCATAGTACAGAAGCTTCTTGAGGGCAGGAATAGTTTTACTTGGGGCTCTGCATCTTCTACAGTCTATCAAGTAAGCAGACACTTAACAAAGGTTCATTAGATTTGAGTAGTTTATTGGGCATTTCCTTTTCTAAAAATTAAATCTGAGGTGGCCAACAGTTCCACACTGTTTTTGGGATGTAGGGATTGTATAAATATGTATGTTAATTGAAATATCCAGAAACTCCCATGCTAGGATGTGGAACTGGGAAGTGGAAAACCCCTAGTGTCCTCTGAATTTCTCATTGGCTCCATTATCTTTCAATTGTCTCCTTCTTGTGTATCCCCACTCTAAAGTAAAATACAAATTCCCTGAGGTGGACCTCTCCCTGAATGACCTCCCTTTCCCCTCTAATTCTAAACTTGATATTTAACAAAATGACCTCATATTCTTCCTTCCCCCCAACCCTATTCATCCTCTGAGATTCCTTAGTTTAGCTCTGTTGATAGCACCACTGTCTTTCAAGTCACTCAGATTTTAAATCCCAAGGTCAGCCTTGATTCCTTTCCCAATGTCACCAGTGTCACTCCTACAAAGCCTCTCATTCCCATTCCCTCCTTTGTCTGCTCATAGCTAAAATTCTAGTAGATACTTTTATTATCTAACAGTTAAAATAGTTTTTTAATATATTTTAAGTGTATATAACTTTACCATATTA
This sequence comes from Bettongia penicillata ogilbyi, assembly GCA_023548195.1. NCBI lineage: Eukaryota > Metazoa > Chordata > Mammalia > Diprotodontia > Potoroidae > Bettongia > Bettongia penicillata. The sequence continues at coordinate 21,602,853 of JAJHZJ010000453.1, forward strand.
GAAAATGCATGCCTTTCATTTAATAAATATAGCATTTTCACATATACTATGACCCACAATTATCCACCAAGTTTTCCATCCTAACAAAGAAAAGTCAAAACCAAATGACAAAGCAAATACACCTGAAAGTTTACCACATGTACGTATCCATAGTCTCCCGCCTCTCTAAGGGAATAAAAGAAGGATATTTCCTTACCTCTTCCTCAGGCCAAATTTCATCATTACAGTTACAAAACACTTGATTTTCTTTACATCATCATAATTATCCTCACAATTATACTTTTCTAATAGTTTTCTCTCTGTTCCCTTGCCTCCAGATTCTCCTTTATCAAATCTAACCTGCATGTTGTTGCCAGAATTATTTTCCTAGCACAAAGCTTCCATGCCTTTGTCCCTGCTGGTCCCTCCATCTGGAACCTGCTTATAATATTTGCTTGTTAATAGCTTATCTATCCTACAAGGCCAACTTAAGTGTCACTAACTTGGTGAAGCCTTCCCAGTCCTACCAGCTAAAAGTATTTCTCCTCTCTGCTTCCCTGGTACTTTTCCTATACACGTATTACCTTGTCATGAATTGTCAGTATGTGTCCTGTCCAGTCTACTAGACTTTAAGCTCTCAGAGCCAAAACCATGCGTCTCCTTTAGCAATTAGCACATTGCTTTACGTATAAAGAATGGTAACTTCACCTGTGATTTTACTGATAAAGAGATCTACAAAATGAAGAAATACTCTCTGCTAATATGCAGGCTGGCATATTATGCCATATCTCTGCAACTGATTGTCCTACAGAGTTGTCCAGAGGACAGCACATGCAAGTTCAATTAAATGCAACCAACTGTGATTTAACTCTTTGCCAGTGTATCCTACAGTGTAGCATTAGTCCTTTTTGACACACTACTGCCTTGACAAATGGCAGGCGTGGAATTGTTAGACCATATTGTTTGGATGTTCAGTCATGTCTGAATCTTTATAACACCATGTGGGTTTTTTCTTGGCAAAGATACGAGTATAGTTAGCCATTTTCTTCTCTAGGGGAATAAGGCAGAGGTTAAATATCTTGCCCAGGGTCACACAGCTAATAAGTATCTGAGGCCATTTTCAACTCAGGCCTTCTTGACTCCAAGCTCAGAACTCTATCCACTAATCTACCTAGCTGCCTCTTGGATGGTCCAATAGATTCTGATAATTTGTCATCTCAGACATTCTATCAATACAAACTACTATAGTCAAGACTTTTAAAAAAGTTTATGTATTTTTGTACCTCACAGAGATAGTGAGGAAATCCCTTTCCATGCCATTACTGTTCTGTAGAAATCATTCTTCTTCTCCATAGTCCAGTCAGCTGTTGGATATATACATTTCTTGAAAGAAAAAGCAATAACTTAGAAACTCAAGCTGCAACGTTAGAATGTGGGATCGCAGCAGACACAAAATGAAAGTTTCATTTTATGTATTCATGAGTATTCTGGCTTAATTGCAGTTTTCCTGATTTATAATAGCTGAATTGACTTACTAATTATTTCTGATTGTTGGATTGACTAGTTCTTTAGTTATCATTTTAGTTACATCCTGAATCAACACCTTTATTCATGTAACATTTTTCAGGTTTTTTCTTATGTCTCTCACAAAATACATTGAAGAATGACGAGGAAGAGGGCCAGAACTTGGTCTTTGTGGAGTACTCTTTTAGTATTAACCTGCTTAGTATTTCTGCTTTTCCCAGGATGATGAAGAACTATATTAATATATAGCATATTAAGCTTCCCTTTCCCTCTGCACTTAGCTAAGGGGTGTGAAGGCCTTCTGAGAAATGCGAAATATCAACATAATGACAAGAACATGGGGAAAATGCAAATGGGCTTAGGTTATTAATAGTACTATGAAATAGAATGGGGCAGAATCTGAAAGCTCAGTTTTTATTTGTCTAAACTATTGTTGGCTTTTTGTCAGCCTACCATAAACTTTGAAAATGGTTAGGTATGCAAATTAAAAGCCTTCTAGTTGGGGTCACCACAAGTTAGAATTTTTATTGTGTTCCTAAGGTTCAAAAACAAAATCAGGAAATACGAAGAGTCAGTTAGCCCAGTCATCCCATTCAAAAATTACAATGGAAATGCTTTTCTTCCTTTTATTTACGCAAAGGTCCATGTCAAAAATAGAGAAGGCCCATTAAAATACTCACATTACAGTTAAAAGGCAGTTCAGTTGATTCTATACTTTGCCTGTAGTTAGTGTCCATGACAGAATGTCTGGGAAGATTATGTATATCAGAGCCTGTTGGACAATCCCAAGTATGGCCTGAAAAATTTCATGTCTGTCATTTGTTAAGACAGTAGTGTGTCAAAAAGGACTAATGTTACCCTGTGTGATATGTTAACAAATAACTGAATATGTTATAATGGAGCACAAATAAAGAATAACTGTTTTTCAGTAAAATAGGCTTTCTGCTGTGAAATTAGCAGTTACTCAAGGAATAAAAACATATGACACTCTATTTGGATGTCTGGATGGGGTAGCATATCTTAACCATTATTATTGATCACTTGATAAACAACTATGAAGCATCTAATACATCTCAGGCATTCAGAGACATAAATGAAGCAGTCTCTGTTCTCAAGGAGCTTATATTTGATCAGGAGAAACAACATGCTCATAAGATCCTAGAATCATAGATCTGTTGTGTTTGTCCTGCATACTTGAAGAGGACATGACATCAGGATGATGACATGACTTTCAGTTAACTTTGAGATCGCCAACCTCACTTTCTTCTCCTAAGCCATCTGGGTCCAGTGACCTGATATTCATCAGGACGAATGGAGATGGCCCAGGATGCAGTGTGATACCCTGGTCCTTTCAGGGTAAGGTCATATCACATTCTTATTTTGAATGAGATATACCCATTCAATGAATAGGCTTCTTTAAATTACTCAAGGAATGACCCTTTAATTTAAAAAAAAAATCAACATGCTCATACGATCTTAGAATCATTAATCTAGATTTAGAAGGGACCTTAGAAGCCATTTTATGTATGAGCTTTCAGATTCTGCCCCATTCTATTTCATAGTACTATTAATAACCTAAGCCCATTTGCATTTTCCCCATGTTCTTGTCATTATGTTGATATTTCGCATTTCTCAGAAGGCCTTCACACCCCTTAGCTAAGTGCAGAGGGAAAGGGAAGCTTAATATGCTATATATTAATATAGTTCTTCATCATCCTGGGAAAAGCAGAAATACTAAGCAGGTTAATACTAAAAGAGTACTCCACAAAGACCAAGTTCTGGCCCTCTTCCTCGTCATTCTTCAATGTATTTTGTGAGAGACATAAGAAAAAACCTGAAAAATGTTACATGAATAAAGGTGTTGATTCAGGATGTAACTAAAATGATAACTAAAGAACTAGTCAATCCAACAATCAGAAATAATTAGTAAGTCAATTCAGCTATTATAAATCAGGAAAACTGCAATTAAGCCAGAATACTCATGAATACATAAAATGAAACTTTCATTTTGTGTCTGCTGCGATCCCACATTCTAACGTTGCAGCTTGAGTTTCTAAGTTATTGCTTTTTCTTTCAAGAAATGTATATATCCAACAGCTGACTGGACTATGGAGAAGAAGAATGATTTCTACAGAACAGTAATGGCATGGAAAGGGATTTCCTCACTATCTCTGTGAGGTACAAAAATGTGTCCTCATTTTACAGATAAAAAAGTTATGCTTAGAGATGTTAAGTGAATTTCCTAAGACCCCCAAGTCACTCAGAAATAGAACCAGGTCTCCTGACTCTAAATTCCAGTCTTCATTCCATGACAACAAATAGATAGTCCAAATTGAAATAAAGTTGTATGAATGGAAACCTCTTAGAATGTTAGGTATGAACTCCCTATCAATTTTGTTTTGAACTTTCCAATCTAAACATCATTTTAATGAGCAGAAAAAAAACAAAATAGGAGATCGACCTCCTTCCTATCATAAATCACTACCTACTCTAGGAAGCAAGCCAATTTTTGATCCATTTTGCGATCCTTTTCTTTTCCCCAACATGTCCAAAAGGAGAACATCCTTTGACCACCTTTGATGTCCTCACCATTCACAGACGACACAACTTCAGCAGTCCGGACACAGAGAACTCATAGAACTGCATTTTACTTTGGTAGGAATACTCCATTATTTTCTCTGCTTCCCATCTTCAGTATGTATCTTGCAAAATTTAAGTGAGTTGATGAGTATCCTGAACATTCAGATTTGTCACTTTAGATAACTCTCTATGTTACTCCTCAAAGGAACTCATTTTCTTTTTCTCTTAAAATTTTAATTTCTGTGGGTTTCCCATCCTTTTAAAGTTGCCTTCCACTCAAAGATTTTAGTCCTTAGGTTGCTACCTTTTTTTCCCTCAGCCTTTTGAAATTTGCTCCCCCATACACAGGGGGCAATCAAATTATGTATATCTGTCATTTTCTTTATCACATTTTCTAAGAAGGAGTTGTCACTTCCCCCTGCCAAATTTCCTATCATCAAAATTTCTAGCAATCAGTTCTTTCTTGTTGGTGATAATTCTAACGCAGAATGGAACTGCTTACTCTTGAAGGACAAAATTTTCTAAGGCAAGATGAGAAATCATTAGCTGCTCTATTCTTGACAGATTTATATATTGATATTAATGTATTTGATAATAATAAATATAAGCCTTTAAGGTTTGCAAAGTAATTTACAAATATCATCTTGATTCTAACAATAACCCTATGAGCTATTATCTCTATATCACATATGAGGAAACTGAGGCAGGTAGAGGTTAAGTACCCAGGATCACACAGATACTAAGTAGATGTGCCTACATTTGAACTTAGTCCTTCATGACTCCATGTTCAGAGTTCTATGCATTGTGCCATTTCACTGCCTCTACTATCAAACTATCCTTGCCTGGAAAAATATGGTTCTAGAAAAGCTTGAAACTTTTCGTCATTTTTCATGCCTCCTCTAAGCCCTCATACTTCCCTGTGATCCACTGTATTCAGGTAATGGGAAGAAAAGCCTCACACCCAAGCAAAGGAGCTGCTCAAAGAAGAGGCTATCACCCCTGAGCACCACATTGTTCACACTCTCCTTCTAGAACAAATTTAATTGCTTATTTGAAAGACTTTTCTCTTCCTTTTAGGCTACATTTAAACCTAGAACTATTTTTTGTCAAGGAAGCAATTAAGCAAAGTAGGTGAAACGTTCAAAAAGAAGCTGAATCACAAGTGAAGGTCAAGTGGAAATTAAATTAGAAACCAGAGGGGATTAGAGAATGAATGTGGGCTAGTAGAGAAAGACATTCTAGGGCAAAGTCTACAATGTCAAACAGGGTAAATATGTAAGAAACCAGCTGATTATCAAAAAAGGAAAAAGAAAGGGAGATATGAGCAGGGATTTTTTTTTTACTTTATATGATATGTATTAGGGTGCCTCAGTTTTTAAATCAGGCAAGATTGGGGTTAGGTTCTTCATTGGGGAAGGTCAGGAGAGAATATATATTAAGAAGGTGGCAAATGTATTCCCAGTTTAGACAAGAAGCAAGAACAGTTCTGTTCATGAATATATGGGAATAACATGTCTACACTTCCATATACTCACTCTCTTGTTTACAATAATGAGCCATGAACAAAACAGTACTGAAAGAATAAGTACTTTTCTCCCCACAAAGGTTCTACTAAATTTTGTTTTCATTTGAACCTCCTGGGACATTTTCATCAATTCCTCCATAAAACCTATGCTTTCCACAGGCTTTGCAATTTCAAAACAAAGTTTCTTTTGTTATGGAGCCAACATGAAAACCACACGGAAGAAAGTTCCATGCTTTCCTTCAAAATTCAAACCAGAAGCCTGGGGCTAGTGCAAGTCTGCAACTGATTTTTCACATCTCTACCCCAGCCCCTGGCTGTTCTCCTACCTCCTTGTCTGAAATAGTGGTGATGGAAAGAAGTCAGTAGGAGAATTAAGGACAACGATGGCCAAATAGGGAAGAGGAGAAATTTCTGTGTTCCCTTCTCCTTCTCTATATCTCCCATCACAACTCATTCCTTTCACTCTCAGGCCCAGAATGCCATGACCTCTTTGGGTTATTGCCAATGTTTTGTTAAGTTAAGAGAAATGAGAAGTCTTTTGCTTTTTGAAATTGGAGCCATGATGATGGCTGGCATGAGAGCCAGGGAATGGGGAGGGAAGGAGAGAATGGCAGACAAAGCCTCTTGCATGTCGTTTGTTCTCCAAGTGGCTGCAGCTGTGCCTAAGAGGAGCATTAGATAGAAGTCATGGGTCAAAACTGCTATCCTCATCTTTTCACTTCAACTGTTTACCAATCATAAATTTGCTAAAAAGAGATGACAAAAACATTTCCATTGCTTGCCTTTTTGCCTACACGGAGCAGCAAGGGAATAGGTAAGGTAGATTAAGGATACAACCTGTAATCAGTGTTGTCAACAGTAAGCCCGAGAGCTCTATTATTGAACTACTTCAGTTCTGGAAGGAACCTCAAAGGCTATCTTTTGTTAAACTTTACCTCAAGAAGAATCAATTCTATAATATGCAAAGAATGAACTCTTCTAGATAACTGGCTATCTAGTCTTGTCTGAAGAGCTCAAATGAGGAGAGACCTACTCCCTTAGAGGTAAATAATTTTGCTTTCAGATAGCTCAAATAATTACAAAGTTGTTTCGCTTTACAAAATCAAGATGACATGTATCCCTTCACAACTTCCATTCCTTTATTTAGTTTTTTTCATGTTTACAAAGGGTTCCACATATATTATTTCATTTGATCTTTAAAAGAACATTGTGAGATAGGTGCTACTATTTTCCCCATTTTACATATAAGGTCAAGGGGCTCTAGAAGTTAAGAAATTTGTCAATGTCACATTGGCACAAGCTTCAAAGTTTGTACTTAGGTTTTTCCTGAATCAAGGTCTTATACTCTGTCCACAGTCATCACGAGACTAGTCAGGCCAAATCCTCACACTGCTAAGACCTAAGGCAACACTTTCAGGAAAAGTAGGTCATTCTGCTCTAAATCTTCCTTTACTTCCCTACCCAGACATGCATAGTACATTGTATTACAGTGAGCACCCTGGGACTTTATTTTTCATTTTCTTAAGATGAATGTTTATTGAATACTCAATCATAAAACACATTATTCATATTCAACAAAGATATTAAAACAACAAAATTTATTGTTTTAATTTACATATCAATTCTATTTGAAAATATAAACCTTAAAAAATGAGACAAAAAAATGCCAATATTTTTTGAGACATTAGGGTAAGGCTGGTCGTACTGGCAGACCTTAAGTTTCCAAAGAAATATTTAAAGTATGCAAGTTACTACAAATGTTGATTCTTAATTGCTTTGAGGGAAAGAGATTGCAATATGGGATGGTCTATAATTCAAATAAATGAAATCAGTAAATTAGTAAGCAAATATGAATTCCGTGACAACATTTTTAACACTTCACAATAATTTGTTCTAGTATCAAAGCTATAGGTTCATGTTTCATCTGTTATTCTATCTTTTAAATATTATTGAAGATGTTGTAATGTCTTATTTATTGTTCATTCAAGTGGAGGGAAGTCTTTGAGGGCTTTCATGGGAACACCACAATTTTTTTCACGCTGAAAATGAGGAAAATGCTATACAGATTTTCTCTATTAAGAGAAAAACATTCTGAAGGATTCTAATCATTTGTTTTGCCCTGGAAAATTTCCTTATTTGTCATTCACTTGTGTCTGACTCTTCATGACTCCTTAGATCTTACTGTTCATGGGGTTTTCTTGGCAAAGATACTGGAGTGGTTGGCCATTCCTTCATACATGTGCAAACACACACTGTATATACATATGTGTTTATATAATATAAAAACATAGAAATAACCACATATAAAAATACACAATGTGTACTGCATATATACATATACATATATGTGTAGTGTATGTGCATATGCACATATATGTGATATGAAACAAAGGCTTCAAGTTTCAGACGCCACCCTCCTACATGAAATATTTTCTGATTCCTCCAGTTTTTAAGACTTTCTCCTATGATACCACTTTGTTTTAACAAGTAAAAACTTTATATTAGCTTATTTGCTTCTAATCTCCCAAAAGAAAAACAAAAGATTCTTAAGGACAGGTACTATTTCATATTTATCCTTGTATTTCCAGAGGCTGGTACACTTCCTTATACTACTAAGTTCATTATTCTCATGGTCATAATCAACCAGAACAGTTGTGAAGGCATGAGTAAAGTAAAACCTGGTCCTACGACAATAATAAAAATAATTAGAATGTGTATACATGGCACTTTATAGTAAAGAATGTACTTCAGGGAAACTATCCCATTTAATCTTAACAAACAATCATGTGAGTTGCAAGTATTAGTATACTTGCTTATATATGTATAAATTATATACATATATACACATAGTATGTGTTTATTAGTATGCTATACATATATATGTATATATATATATATACACACATATAGCATATGTTTATTAGTATACTTACTCATCCCTTGATGAGTGACAAAGGTAAAGTTCAGAGAGACTGATTTACCCACAGTGAAATTCTGAACCCAGTTCTCTTTGATTGAAATCAATGGATATTACCACATGGCACAGATAATTTCGGAAAGAGGTAGATTTAACATAGAAAATGCAAAGGAATGAAAATACTTTTAGTTTTTTTGTCATATTTCCAACAGAATGTCTTCCTTTCTACTTCTCCCAAGAAGAAAACAAAACCAAAAAACCATAGGCTTTGCAATGGTAATAAAATGACATAGCAAATCTTTTCTCTTACCAGGGTAGAGGGTGCAGTCCATAAATGACAAGTCATCAATTGCAATGTCACCTGTGAAGCCATCCCCAACAGCAGCCTCCACTAAGATCTGAGAAAGCAATCAGCACAAATGGTCAGAGTGTGGAAGGTATGAACATCCTATTACATATTAAGCCTGAATTGCTCCTCAAGAGATTTGCTAGGTTACACATTTCTAAATCAGCCTTAAGACTTTTCTCCCACATATACTTTAGAGAGTAAAACTGTTTAAAAATGGCTAATCATTATTATCTCTTTCTTATTCACATTAATCACATTCAACTCCTATGACATTTGTGAAACTCAGAAGAGCTACACTTCCACTGAAATTTCAGTAATGTATAAAATGCTTATAAAATGCCTATTATAAATGGCAGGTTGTGATTAGTTCTGAGATTTACTATAATAATATTAATCAAGATGCATTATTTTAATACTTATGCAAATGGGTTGTATGCTTAATAGGCATTCCATTGAAATCTGATAATATAGAACCTAAGGACCACTAAAGTCAATTTACAAAATACAGCCCTTTTTCTCTCTTATTTCTCACCAATTTTGTCCAAGGAAGTTAACAATGTTTTTTTTTTTTTCCTTCCCTTCTCAGCTTGATTCTAATTTAGTCCATGCATCTACTACGTGCCAATCGCTAAGCTAAGTCCTGGGCATATAAATAAAGGGGAAAACAGCCCCTGTTCCTCAAGAAACTTATATTCTTTATTTAAAATAATTGTTTTGCATGACCTCAGTATGCCATCCCCACTCCTTTCCAGAGAGACATTCCATACAGCACAGAATTTTTAAAAGTTAAAAAAGGAAGATAAAATTTCAACATAACTGGTAAATACTCAAAAATATATACAATGTTTTACAACCATTGACCTAAAAGAGTGAGATGGGGGTGTTTTCTCATATCTCTTCTTTGGGACTAAGCTTGTGCTTTGTAATTTTTCAACATTTATTTTCAATTGTTTATAGTTGTTTTAATTGTATTTTGTTTTCTTGTCTCTACCCACTTTACTCTGTATCAATTCATGTATTTCCATATTTTTCTGTATGCATAATAACTGATTATTCCTTATAACATAATAAATTATCATATTATTCTATCATGTGATCACAGTATCATGTACCACAATTTGGTTAGCCAATCTTCAATTGATGGGCATCTATTATTTTCTTCTTCTTTTCTACCATAAAAAGAGCTGCTATAAATATTTTATGATTTTCTTTTTATGAATGACAAAAAATAGCAGAATCTCTGAGTCAAAGGGTAGAGATATTTTAGTTACTTTATTTGTATAATCCCAAATTGCTTTCCAAAATGATTATATTAATGCATAGAGAAGCACACATTCTAATGGAGAAGGAAACATGCAAATAACTAGGCATATACAAGATACATATAGAATAAGTGAAAACAAATCTGAAAGGGGAAAACAATCTAGCTGGGGGGGGGACCAGGAAAGGCCTCCTGAAGATGAGATTTTGTCTAAATTCTAGAGGAAGCAGAGATAATGGAATATTCTAGAAATGGGAGACAGCCAATGTAAATTGACTGAAATGGAAGACAGCGCAGTGTTTAAAAAACTACAAGCAATTCAGTGTGTCTCTAGAAAGTAGAATGTCAAAAGGCCACACTTAAGGATCTAGAAGGCCTCAAAAACATAGGCTACCCACTCCTGGTATAGGATAGACTTATGACTACTAAGACCAATCACTTAGTCCTGAGTTATTTTCCCTAGTAATCTAAGAAATAGAATTAAATGCAAAATATCCCTTGATCCTAGAGGACCCTTTTCTGCTTCTTCAGAAAGGATAGCAGAGATGCAGAAAAGGGAAAAGAGAGTACAAAAATCATTTATTTTGTAGACTACTTAACAATGCCTCAACTGTTAGCACCCTCAAAGTGAGTTTCTTGTCCAATAACGAACAAACAAATACACTACCAAAGGAACTGAATTAAACCAACCTTGAATTCTCCTTGAAAAATGAAAGCAGAAAATAGCAGGGAGTTAGCATAAAGGGGAAAATAGTTCACAGGCTCTCGTACTAGAAAAAATAATGAAGATTGGATGATGGTGGTAGGCATGGGGTGGCAAGGTGTGACAAACTTGTCAAAAGTCCAGAGACAATAGGAAAAATAATTTAAGAGCATATTTAGTCATCTCATATTCAGTGTTCATAATAAGTATTTGCAAGTGGACAATTATGAAGATAATTGCAGTTAATGGGCCAACATTTATTTCAGAGGGTGAAGAGGTAGAGAAATTCTACAAAGAATTTCATTAAATCTTTCAGATTAAATCAATACATATTTTGATATTCAGTGACTTTAAATCAAAAATGGCAAAAGGCAGGGAGAGTGAAAAATGTAACCCAAGGGTAATGAATGAAAGACATCAATCATGTAGGCTACACAGAAGACACTTATCTAAATATTAGGAATAAGTTCTCTCAGAAAGAAATAAGAAGGTATTGGACTTGGTAAATACAACACATTCAAAAAAGTGAAAATTTTTTTTTGTATTCTTAGCAAGTAGAAAGTGCTGAGTTATTGATATAGAACTCATTCCTTAATCAATTTGGGTACACAGAGAACACTGACTTCTTAGAGCAATGATAGAAGTTAATATAAAGTTAAAAGAATAAAAATAATAGGGGGCAGCTAGGTGACACAGTGTATAGAACTCCAGTCTTTATAGTCCAGAGGACCTGAATTCATAAATGGCCTCAGACACTAGCTGTGTGATCCTGGACATGTGACTTAACCCCAGTTGCCTCAAAAAATAATAAAAATAATTAAAAATGTGGTACAAAATTAAAAGATCTGCAATCTGTATTACTGAAAAAGGTTATTGATGTCCCAAATTGGGAAGTGAAGGAGGAAGGGATATTGAAACTGACCAAAATAATTTCTCTTAGAAGCTTAATTAACCTTTGTAAATCAAGTGCTATTACAAGATTCAAATGTATGAAACATTCTTTCATCAACAAAACCTGACCTACTTGCCAAATAGAGTAATCTATGAGCAACATTGGTTTAGAATATAAATTTGTTTATATAAGCTTATATAGACAGATGGTAGAAGATTGTTATTGATATTGTTTCATAAAGCAAAGAGGTTAAAAATAATTTTTAGAAATCTTGCAAATTATCGAACCAAGCAAAGTCATACCCTACCCCTACTCTAGTGCATGTCCTCATGGCTTCACACCTGGAGTATTGCCATCGCCCATTGGTGCACTTTCCTGTCTTAAATCTCTCCTCACTTCAATCCATCCCTCATTCAACCATTTCTTAAAGCTCAGGTCCAATCATGGCACCACCCTCTACTCCTACCCTGCTCAGTAAACTCCAGTGGCTCCAGTAGGGTCAAATAGGAAATGTTCTTTTTGGCATTCTCAGAATGCCCTATGAACCTAGGTCCCTCCAAGTTTTCCAATCTTCTTACATCTTACTCTCAGATTCATTCTCTTCATCTAATGACACTAGCCCACTGAGAGTTCCACAAACAAGACACGCTATCTCTCGCTGCTGGGCATTTTCTCTGGCTTTAACCCATGCCTGGAATGCTTTTCCTTCTTACTTCCATCTATTGACCTCCCTGGTTTCCTTTCAGTCCTCCCAAAAATCCAACCTTCTACAAGAAGCCTCTCTAATCCTCTGAATTCTAGTGCCTCTCTCTTTTAATTATGTCCTCTTTTTTCTGTATATAGCTTACACTGGATAGATTAGTTTGCATGTGGTTTCTCCTGTTATAATATAAAAAACTCCTTAAGGGCAAGGAGTTGTCTTTTGTCTCATTTTGTACCCCCAGCACTTAGCATGGTACCTGGTATCTGGTAGGTACTTAATAAATATTGATTGATTGATAAAAAATGAAACAAATCAGGAAAATAACCAGCAAACAAGAGACAGAAATTGTCTGCAAAAATGTTGAAAAGAAACTTCACCATCAAGGTCCAAGGAAGTACCACATTTGAATTTTTAGGTTTGTTTATAAGATGGAAAAAAATGTGAAGAAAGTAAACACGGGAAAAAGAATCAGATTAGACCAAACTTATTCAAAGGAGATCCCCACTCAAAGGAACATACATTTGAGGGCATTGAGCAATTCATTTTTAAGGCATCTGAAAGTATCAAAGACAACAAATGTGTAAATAAAGGGACTTTATTATTGACCAAAAGATAAGTAAAAAAAGAATATCAATAACTGTTAAGTCATATGACCACTTTCCATTCTACATAAAAATTATATAAGGATATTGTATATGGTCATAAAGGTCATTCTTTATATGAATATTAGAAGAGAATAGGATGTTTTTCATAAATAATATTCCACAGGAAGTGACATCTTTAACTCAATTAACTAAAAGGCAAAAACAATATAAGATCCCACCATGAAACTTTGTTGACTATTAAAAACACATCTGATTCAGTAGAGTAAAATGATTCCTCAAAGACTATCCTTGAACCAGCCTCCTATGCACAGAATTCAAAAGAAAGAGGGCATCGTCCCAGTTTGTCCTTCAAATTCTCCTGGGTATCTATCACACCATACCGATTATGGAACTATAGGGCTCTAACTTTATAGTTGGGTGAGACCACAGAGAGCATCTACTTCAAATCCTTAATTTTGAGGATGAGGAGAAATCTCAGGGAGATTAAGAAACTTGCTTGAGGCCATATAGGTAAGTGGGGGTGAGTCTGAGGCAACATTTGAAACTATATCCTCTGACGGCAGACTCAGTTGTCTTTTCTTTCCATCATACATTAAATTGGTCTTGCAAATTAAATCCATCATCACTTAGAAGCATTTAACTAATTATCTGCACAAGAAACAGCAAATAGATGGATGATGCAGTCTAAAAATGCAGTTGGATAAATATTAAAGTATTTTCCAGTATGTGTACAGAACAGCCACTTCAAATGGACAATGGGTTGGGACTAAAATTGAGTAGAACAAGGGAATAGTCTGGATTGCCTTCATCCAGACCTGCCTTTAGGAAATTAAAAAGCTATTTTTCTTAATTAACTATAAACATTTCCTTGAAACAAAGGTCTTTTTAAATATATATATACATATATATATGAATATGCTTTTATTGTTGTGTTTGGTTATATGCTATGGAACCCTAAAGTCTCTAAGAACTGAAAACACAAATCACACAAAAGGTAATGAAAAGTCCAATCATGAGAATTACCAGTAACATATTTCATACAAAGAGAAGGAGAACTGGAGTTAAAGACATCAGTAAAGACATGGATAAACAAAAAAAATAATAATAATCTGCTTACATAGTGAGAGCAAGCAATAACCAATAAATAGTCCATCTGCCCCATTTCATGTATTCGTGTATCCAAGAGAAATAAGAAAGATCTCCAAGCCATTAGATTGCTCATCTTTGCCAAAATTGTGGGAGGTTGTGGGCAATAGTAGCACAAGAGGAATGATAATGGATGGGCTGTAATCATCACTTTCAGAGGGAATATCTGTATCAATAAGACCACCAAGTCATTGGGTTATTGGAGTAATGAGCCATAACCTCAATGCAAGATCCTAAAAGTGCTATTTTCTATTGTTTCCACCTCAGAATCCCTTGAATAACTGATTATGTCACTGATATTGGAGTAAGAAAGTTTTCTGATAATAAATCACTTTTCAAAAATATTATTCTTTCCCCCAAAAAACTGTTGAGGTTGGGTTGGAGTTTCCTTTTGTCCCATAGTTAATTTGATCTTTTCAAGTTTGAAGATCCAAGAAGTACATCAAATAGATGGTTTTTTGTTTTTTGGTTTTTTTGGTAATATAGTCAGAGGAAATCAAACCAGAAAAATTCTTGACTTTGAAGGATTCGTTTGTTCTTTCTGGAACATGTTTTCCTAAAAATATCTTGGGGAAAAATACGCATGCATACACACAATAAGCATATCACCCTAGCAACACATACCTACTCACACATACTCTACTCACAAACTCTTCAACACTTCTCACTAATTATAAAGAGATCCATAGTCTGGGGTCTTTGGTCTCTTCCTCAAAACTCTTTTCTCATGCAGAGATTACTGGATGGGAGTTAGAGGGGAAGGAAGGTGAAGTATGCCTAATGATACATCTACATCTGCCAAAGATCTGCCATCTCTGCTTTCTCTGCTAACCCCATGGGAATTTACTGGCACTAGAAAATGCCCTAGAATTTATTTAACAAATACAAACCCATACCTGAAGACTCATTCCCTCATTCTGAAAATAAAATCAGCTTTTTAGGGTCAGCCAAAATGAGACCCGCTTTCTTCTTCAACTTATATTCCCCCTAGTATTCCGCACCTGATCTCTACTTCCACATTCTTTGTCCATATAATATTCCAATCATGATACATTCCACCAAAAACTCCCAAGAAATAGCTCTTAAACACATCTATTTGCCAATTATCATGATGAGGAAAGCTTCTGGATAGTCTTTTGAAGTACCCAAGTGTTTGCTTCCCCTATGGCACTATTTGCCTTGCTCCAAACTATTTGCCTTGCTCCAAGATTATCTATAAATTGGGTAGTCCAAGTTGTAGTTCTAATTGCCATGACTGGTTTGCTGTATAATCTACAGGACATATTTTAGTTGGATCCAAATACTTTGCCCTAACTGTAGGAGATAATATCAACAAAAATGAGAACTTTTCAGGGATTACAAATAGTGTGATGTAATTCGCCCATTTTGATCCACATTGTTCATGAAATTATGAGAGACTCTATTTAGAATAAAATCAAATAGCCTCATCCTCAAATTAGCTCCAATGTCACCCAAAAGTTCTGTCTTTGTGTATGAGGATATAAAATATATGGATATTTAGAAACGCTTGGATGATTATTTTTTTCCAATTTCCATTTAAATGTTTGCCATCTTTCAGATAACAACCATAGTTTCAGTTGATATCAACAGTTCAATTCACCAAAAACTTATTAAAATATATTATTTACAAAGCAACAGGTCAAATATTAAAAATACCACAGATTCTACCCCAAGGCATTTAGCACCTAACTGGGAGATCATAAACAAGTGTGGTTCAAGGTAAAATGGGATCAAGGTAAAAGAGCAAGCCAGATAAAGTGCTATAAGAAAATCTGAGTTTAGAAACAACCAAGCACTTTCAGAAAATCGTTGTATTTTCCACAGGGAAGCTACTTTGAAAAATAAAACCAATAATTCTAAAGCCTATTTTTCTTAAAGATGTTATGTGAATTACTGTAGAGTTAGGGGGAAAATCCAAAAACGTTTCAAGTAGAAGTTGTCGTTGTTCACTGGTTTCACTCATGTCTGATTCTTCATGATCCCATTTGAGGTTTTCTTGGCAAAGATACTGGAGTACTTTGCCATTTTCTCCTCCAGTTCATTTTACATATTAGGAAACTGAGGCAAATAAGGTGAAGTTACTTGCCCAAGAACACATAGCTTCTGAGGCCACATTTGAACTCAGGTCTTCCTGATTCCAGGCCCAGCATCCTATCCACTGTGCTTTCTAGCTGCCCTAAGTAGAAGTTTGCATATAATAATAGCATATACCCAGGGAAAGCTTTTTGTAAATGATAAGCAACCCATGTTGAAAGGGTTGTATTTTTGTTTGTTTCAAAAGAATGAGATTTTTCTTTTAGTACATTCAAAATGCAATTTTCATTTATGCCATCAGAAAATACTCAGATCTCAATGCTTGCCACAATTTTTCTGTTCTTATGTGTTGGAAATTATTACAAAATGATTATATGCCAAAGACTCAAGTATTTAAATCTATTTTTCAAGAGTTCAGCTTAAGTTTGGGTTTTCCCTTTAAAAACTATACTTGATATCCTTGAGCAGCCTTTCAATCAACCAGTCCTTTATGTTTTTCCCCACAACTCTAAGGAGTGTAAACTTCTTTGTCATCTGTTGGCACCAGTATCATTAATACAGAAAGAAAGGAAAATGAAAGTTGTCATATGGAGTGATCCAATTTCCTGCCTCTGGCAGGGGCCTAAAACTGAAGGAGAAATCCCCATCTGTATACTCAGTCAACAATCCTGTATTTTACCATATAATCAAAATTATTAAAGGAGCCCCTGGCAGACCAGCTTAGACTTTGAAATCTAAAAGTTCATATTTAAGGAAGTGAGCATTTGCTTGCTTCATTATAAGTGGTTTTCATCAACTCTGGAAAGGCCATTTATTCCCTACACACCCTGAAAGCTTGGCTTGATGAACCAAAACTTAGACTTAGTTTGATAAATTTTATTTCTCTAACTCTTGGCTCCTAGCACTATAGCAGCAAAATGAAAAGGCATCACAGAGCAAAATGACTATAATAGTGGAACAAAATCAGTCATTTATCATTAGAAACATGGTTCATAAAGTCCATTTCTATTTAGTGCAAGGAACTGGGCATTGGATAAGAAACTATAAAATGGACACCACTCACTGGTGGTGAAATAATCCAGGGCAATGATAATAGCTGACATTTATTTAGGATTTAGAGGTTTACTAAATGTTTTAAATAATTAATCTCCTTTTGTCCTCACAATAAATTTAGGAGGTTATTGGCTATTATTATTCCAATTTTACTAGAGGGGAAACCAAGTCTCAAAAGTTGAGCAATAAACCCACAACTTCACAGCTAATAAGAGAGGTGAAAGTTGATTATAGTTCTTGCCTAGTTCCAAGCCAAGTTACTGTGACATACCATCAAGTACAACTTGGTCTCTTAGCTAGAGATCAAGACTAGACAAAATATTTTAAAGACTTTTAGAATGATGGACAGAGAAAGATGTCTTACGTTATCTTATTACATGTCAGCAGTTTCATATGTAGTTCTCTCTCTCAGCCTCAGTTTTCTCATCTGTAAAATGGGGATAATTATAGCAACTACCTCACAGGGGTAGTGGGGAAGACCAAATAATATAATATGTACAGCACAAACCATTATATAAAT
The DNA here is from genome assembly GCA_023548195.1 of Bettongia penicillata ogilbyi. NCBI lineage: Eukaryota > Metazoa > Chordata > Mammalia > Diprotodontia > Potoroidae > Bettongia > Bettongia penicillata. Next base: position 21,620,665 of record JAJHZJ010000453.1, read on the forward strand.
GGGAATCTACTACTACTATTACTACTACTACCACTGCCACTACTACCTCTACTGCTATTCAGGGGTAAAAGAAAGAAGGTAGTCAGATACACCACCATACAGGGAGCTTCTCACTTTTACCAAGCCTGCCAAACTGGATGAAGAAAGTCTAAGGATAATAAATCTAAAGAGAAAAGTGACCTCAGAGTCCTTCTACTTCAACCTCCCCATTTTAGAGATGAGGAAACTGAGGCCCAGGAAAATTAAATGACTTGTCCAAGGTCACACTCCTAGCAGCAGAGGTGGAATTTGAATCCCAGTCATCTGACATCAAAGTCAATTCCCTTTTCACTATACCATACTCCTTTCTATTACATACAAATTCTTACTATATCGATTGATCAATTGATTGATCAATCAATTGATAGATAGATAACTTGCTTCCTTACCTTTTCCCCCCAATTTCCTCTGAAAAGAACCACTTCTGGAATCAGCAAGACCTGAGTTCAAATCTAGCCTCTGGCACTCACTAGCTGTGTGACCCTGGACAAGTCTTTTAACTAGGGACAAGGAGTAGTCCACATTTTAACCAGAAGGTAGAATATGTGATGGAGGGATAGTATAAGATAAGATTAAGGGAGATATGCCAAAGTGGTATTTTAGATGTCCCTGATTGCCAGGATTGATAGTTTGATTCCATGCTACCTTTGTCAAAATTATTAAGCATAATTCTGAGTGAAGTGAGCAAAACCAGACCATTATACACAGAGACAGCCACAGTCTGGGAGGACTGTTTTTTATAGACTTAGCCCTTCACAGCAATGCAAGGACCTAAAACATTTCCAAAGGAATCGTGATGCAAAATGTCATCCACATTCAGAGAAAGAACTATGGAGGCAGAAGGCAGAATGAAGCAGACGGTTTTCTTTTTTGTTATGTTTGGTTTTGTTTAGTTTTAGTCATGGTCTCTCCCATTCATTTTAATTCTTTACAACATGCTAATGTGAAAATGTGTTTAATACGAATGCATGTGTAGAGCCCATATAAGACTGCATTTTGTGTCAGGGAGGGAGGGGGATAGAGGGGCAGAAAATTTAAAACTTATGGAAGTGATTGGTAAAAATTGAAAAAAAAATAAATTTGGAGGAAAATAGAAATCAGAAAAGTTTTAAAAACAAAATATTTTTAATCACAAGCCCAATCCTTAAATGGTAAGGCCTATGAAGACAGAAATGATTCTTTGTGCATATAGTAAACATTCAAGGGATAAAGGTTCAGATCAAATGAATATTTATAACATCATAAATATAGAAACAGAAGGGACCAGAGAAGGCACATTATCAACTTTATTTTACAGCTGTGGAAGCAGACTAGGAGAGATTATATAATGGGGCTAAATTTACCCAGGTAGTAAATGACAGGCAGAGGATTTTAATCCAGACCTTGAGTCTGTATCCACTGTCCTTTCCCCTGTCAAATGACAGAATCTTGCTCTGAACGAGGCTAGATAGAGAGTTAGCTGGAGGGGTAACCATGAGGCGATTTTACAAAAATTCTAGCATGATATTTTTCTATTACCACACTTACCTTTTTTAGAGTCCACTGACATGTTTAGTTCAGCCTTGATGACTCTTTAGCTCCCCTGATTCTTTCCAGCCATATCTATCTGTACATAAGCAGGGCTGGAATCATGTGGTTTGTCTTATTTGTAACCCCACATATTTTCCTATGCAACTTCTGTTTCCAATTTAGCACAGAAACAAATGAGAACAAGAGGAGAAACCTGTGTCCTGGATTGTTTACTGAATGCTTCTAATTTATTGGGACCCCGTGGAGCATGGCCACCCACCTGCTACCAGTGCTGGGCTCTCTCTCCGCCTCCACAATCTTCTCACACAGCTTTCTAAAGGTGGGAAGAAAGAGACAGACGGACGGACGGAAGGAAGGAAGGAAGGAAAATTGTGGAAGGAATCAGGGTAATTTTAGACTTTGCACTTGGTTATTCAACTGGGAATTCTGTTCTTGCTCTTGAATAGGTGAGAAAGAAACCTGGAAAAATATCATCTCTAAGCATTCCACCCAGATGAGACTGATTTGATTACCTGTTTCTAAAGAGAACAGCTGTTCACAAAACAAAGGTTATTTCAGTCACACTCCTCCCTGCCACTTACAGATGTGCAAGGAGGGTCAGAGTCTGAAATCATTTCCCCAATATTTAGTTGGGTCTCTCTAGAAACTCTCCTAAGTGGATTTTAAAAGGGACAAATGTTGACCAATTTTCAATTAATTTTCTAGCTGCAACTCTGCAAACTCAAGTGCTATTATAGACCAACCCCTGGGGAATCATCTACCATGAAGCTCATTTCACATCTCATTTGTTACCTGAATGAGGATGAATAGTTCGTGATTTCTTCAGTTCTAAGAACTTCTGTGGACCCTATTCACTTGAAGTTACAAAGCAACATCTAAATGGCATAAGGTCTGTCTATGAGGAATAAAAATATAGTGAAAGAGTAAGAATGGCTGGTTTCTCAGTGAAGAAGATGAAGCTCTATTATGCAAAGCAGAAAAATAGGGTATAAAGAAATACATTATAGTGATACCTCTTCCAACTGACTATTTCATAAATGACCTCCTAGAGAAGAGCTCAATTCCCTGCCCAGAAAGAGTTTTAGTATTTTTAATTTATGTATCATATTACAATCAAGAAATTAATTTCAATCTTCAATAGACTTAAAAATTATCATTATAAAATAAGGGTGCAATCAGACCTTAATATTTCACCAGGAGATTAATTTAAATCAAAGTAGCAGAGGTGGCATCCCTTATATTAATTTGTCATTTTCAGTCCCTCTTTTTTGTGCCAGCCATCCCTCCAAAAGAGTACAAAAGCTAAAGAAAAAAAAAAGCAGGGCTGAGAATTAACCATGATTTTAACACACATCCAATCTTTGCTTCTTGTCCTCAGCCCTTATGCCACTTTGTCTCTATGTTCTCTTGAACTGGATGAGACCTTCAAATTGGGCTAGATGTTGAAGCCCTCATCCATCACCCTCCCCTTAGTCCCTTCCATTCTAAGCTCAAATTAGCAACCTCCAAAAAATGAAATGTTAGGGTCTTTAGACTCACCATTGCAACCTGATCTGTTAGCAAGTACTCATACTTTTTGCCTTAATAAATAATATTAATAAATATATTATATTATAAAATCATATAAATAATATAATAAATAATAAATAAATAATATTTATTACTATTAAATTTACAGAAATAAAATCCCATTGTGGCATAACCGTTCTATTATATCTTTAGTTAGTCAAAAAAAATATTCTTTATAACCATTGCATTTCAACAGGAAGCCAGGTCAGTTTAGTGCAATTGATCTGAGCTTTGCCTGAAGCACCATTATTCCACAGTGGACACTTGGCCCTAAAGCCAAGTATCATCTGTATCACTTTCATCTTGTTTACCCTACCCACCTGAGCCTTCCAATACCTTCCAAAGACCCTGTGGGTTAGAATCAGACAATCCTTATCCTTTGCCTCAAAACCCTTCACTAGCTCCTTTAGCATTCCTCCCCCTTTCTTTCCTTTCCTCCTTCCCTCCCTTCCTTGCTTTCTAACTTTCTTTTTACTTTTTTCCTCAAATTTGCCCACAATGCCTCCATCACCAACATTTGAATCTTCCATGTGTCAAGCATCACTTTCTGCTTGACATACACAATTACTTTTTCAGTGATTATTCAACTGTATGATGTCTTCACTGCCCTGTCTTAAGCTGATACGTCTTGCAACTTTGGGGGTGGGATTAGGGAGTACATCACAAAATCATATCCTGGAATTCTCAAGGAACCTTAGAGCATGCAGTTCAGAATTTTAATAATAGAGATAAAGGAATTAAGTTCCAGAAAAGCATGATTTCAGATTAATATCACTGTTGAAATGAAAAAGGAGAGAATTTCTGTAGAATCCAAAGATAACTCTAAAATTCAATTTCAATTAAAGGCAGTTCAATATAGAAGGGAAGGTGGAAGATTTGGAGTCCAAAGATCTGAATTTGAATTTGTCACTGCCATTTACTACTTATGGGAACAGCTGGAAGTCATTTATGTACTTCAGCTGAGCTTCAGACAGGTTAAGCCCAGACTCACACATATAGTTAGTGTCAGGAAAATTTTGAACTCAGGTCTCCCTGACTTGAAGTCTGGCACTGTCCATTATGCTATCTAGCTGCCTTAGGGTCTAATTGCACTTCTTTACATTTGCAAAGAGTTTTTGAAATTTTCAAATTCTTCAAAATGTATATTTAATATTTATTAAACCAATAGGATCCTATACTTAAGAGTTGAAAAGTTCCTCAGAGGACACTAGTTTCAACTCTCTCATTTTACAGATAAAGAAAGTGAGTTGAAGAGATATTTGGTAACATTTCCAGGGTCACACAGGTAACAAAGGTCTGGATTTGAATCCAACTTCCAAGTCTAGTGCTCTCTCTATTACAATCACACTAAATAGTTAATACTTATACACCAAATATATTCCAGATTTAGGCCAAACAACTAAACTTACATAAAATGATTTTGTGGAAAAGCACTTTATATGAAATTTATTACTCTAGAAAGTTTGGAGCTTCTCTGTTGTGATAGAAGGTTTATATAACCGGTTTTCAACATGTTGCTACCTAATATCCCATTTATAATTCCTTTCCAATTCACAGAATTCTACAATAGGAACCTAAAAAAAACTGTGCTTTGCCTTCTGTAAAATGTCTAACTACATGGGTGCTAAAAGATGATCCATTATTTTGTTCAGCATCATGACACAGGTTTTAAATTTGAGACACTTCTGTATTTTATTTAAAATATCATTAAGTCCACAACATAAAGTTATAAACACATGGCATCATTTAAGTAATGGGCCAAGAACAGTTGCACTAGAATTGCATTTCAGCATAACTGTTATGCTCACTGTGTCTCTACTTTGTCAACAAGATGTGTATGTGTTTTCAGAGTGTTGTTCATTTTGCTTTGAAAAAATACAAGATCTATCTTACTTGGGAAAATTTAACCAGCCCCAGAGCCCTCTAAACAATTGACCTGCATTTGAAACTTACATCCAAAGGCATAGTCAACTGGAACTCAATTGTGATTGACTACAAAAATGTGAATTTGTCCCTCCTACAAGTAAATTCAAAGAAATAAGATTTAAAAAAAACACTTTTCCAGTACCTTCCCTTTTGTTGACTGATGCCAGATGCTGTAATTGATTTCTGTTGTTTTCTTCAGCTCATTTGAACTGTTATTATGTATAATTACATTGAAATTAAGTACGGTTTCAAAATAATTTTACTGCAGAACTATAAACCCACGGTTTTTACCATGTATTCATCTCCTGCTTCAATGTATTTATTCTAGTAACTACTAGGATTTCTGAACCTATAAACAGAGAAGCTTTTCTGGAAAGTGTACAAAGTATTATGTACCATATTTTGAATGTGGGTGGCACTCATGAACTCTAGATCCCATAATATACCTTACAGTGGTCCAATAATGTCATTCATAAGGTACAATCATGATAAACTATTATCCCTATGTTACAAATACTACAGGATTTAACTCTTTCTTATAGTAAAAAATTTAAAAGGATGGTATTCAATATCCTTGCTAGGTCTGTATCCCTAAGAGATTAAAGGAAAAGGACTGTTATGTACAAAAATATTTAAAGCAGTTCTTTTTCTGGTGGCAAAGAATTGAAAATTGAGAGGATACCCCTGAACCGGGGAATGGACAAACAAGTTATGGTATATGATTGGATGAAATACTATTGTGCTATGAGAAATGAAGAAGACAATGGTTTCAGAAAATCAAAAAAACCTAGGAAGACATATAAACTATACAAAGTGAAGCAAGAACAAGTATATTGTACACAGTTAAAGCGATACTGTAATGATGATCAACTGTGAAAGACTTAACTGTTCTTATCACAACAATGAACCAAGACAATTCTAAAAGACACCTGATGAAAAATACTATACTCCAGGGAGAACACTGATGAACTATGGGTACAGGTAGAAGCACACTTTTTTCACTTTTTCTTGCTTTTTTTTGCAACATGGCTAATTCAGAAATATGTTTCACATGATTTCATGTGTATAATTGATATCATATTACTTGCCTTCTCAATGGGTGGGATAGGAGCTTCAGGAAGGAAGCATGTTTGGAACTCAAAAGGTTTTAAAAAACAAAATTTAAAAATAAGTAATAATTTTTAAAAAGAATGGCACTTGACTCCCATTCTATATCAGGATTATCTGAAATAAGTGATTATTTCAAAACTATCAGCAAAACATTGTCAACTTCCTATAACAAAAATAAATATTTTGCTATTCAGCGAAGGGGATATAAATTAAATACAAAATGCTCATAAAAAAATGAAACTGTCCTTTTTTTTTAACTTCTCCTAGATCTTACATGGGAAACAAGTTTGGAGATACCTTTTTCTTTCTTTTTTCTTTTTTGGTAAATAGTATTTTATTTTTTCTAATGACATGTAAAAATAATATTCAACATTCATTTTTTATAACAGTTTGAGTTTCAAACTTTTTCTCCTTCCTTTCCTCTCATCTCCCCTCCCCAAGGTGGCAAGCAATCTGATATAGATTACACATGTGCAAGCATGTTGAACATGGAGATATCTTTTAACAGCTCTCAGTGACCACAGCATGAATTCATTGAATGTGGCGCTGGCCCAGGTCCTCAGTTATCATCCTAACTGTAACCTATCAGCCATAAGACCTTAGATAAGTCATCTCACCCTCTTTGGCTATCAGTTTCCATTTCTGTAAAATGCGACAATGAGACTAGATTTTTAAAGCCTATGACAACTGTAAAAAATGCAGTTTTCTAAAAAATACAAGATGCTTACAAACTGGGATTTTATCTCATTCCCTTTCACAATGGAGTCCATCTTTTAGGTTTAAGAGCAAAAGTATGGTTCTAAACTAAGAATAAAGGGAATCACCGTAACCTCTACCTTTGGCTTTTGCTGTAGTTTTCCTGAACAGATCACTGGCACAATTCTATCTTAAGAAAACTTAGGAAAATTCAAGGGCTGCCACATCTGTTTTAGCTGACACATAACAAGTTACTTTTGCCTTTGCGTTTTGTCTCTGTAGATCTCAGTCACTGACCAGGCCCCCATTCAAGAGTCAAGTCAATCTTTAAGCAGAGAACAGACTGAAGAATTCCAATTACACTAGCAGTTGGAAACTCTAGATTCATTTACGTTTGTTTCTCTTCTGTGTGCACAGGCACACTACTGCTGAGTAAAACAGTAGTTGGTCTTTCAGGCCGGGCCTCAGGTTGGTATGGCCCTTTGGTGAGCTTTGAGAGCTGGTACTCAGCAATGAAAATAAGAAATTGGATTTTATAAGTTCACCCAGAGTTGATCAGAACTACAGAATATTGAAGTTAAAAGGGATTTCAAATGCCCTCTGGCCTGAGCTTCTAGCCACACAAGAATACCTCTGATAACAAAGTCAATGAGTGCTTCCCCCTGCCCCTTTGCTTACAGCCTTCCAATGACAGGGAGCACTTCTGCCATCCATAACTGTCCATTTTACTTTTCAGCAGCTCTAATCATTAAGTCATTTTTCCTGACATCAAATCTAAATGTGTGTCTTTGCAACTTCTACCAACTGCTCCTAATTCTACCTTCTAGGGCTAAATAAAGCAATCCCTCTTCCGTAGAATAGCCTTGCAATATTGGAAGACAGCTCTCATATCTCCCCAGAGTCTTCTCTTCTCCAGATTAAACATTCCCTGTACTTCATAAGTATGAATTCAAGAAAACTCACCATCTTGATTATCCTCTAGATAATCTTTAGTTTATCTATGTCCTTTCTAAAATGTGATGCCCAGAACTTATCAAAATGCAAGTGCAATCTAAGTGAGGCAACAAGAGTATCCTCTCCTTGTTGCTAGAAGCCAGGCCCTTCAGGTAAGTTGCAATTCTCTCAACATATCAGGAACAGGGGTGTTATTTTTATCCCATTGTACAGTTGAGGAAATGGAGGCAGACTGAAGTTAAGTGACCTGCCCAGGGTCAAAGAATAAGTATCTGGGGCACTATTTGAAGTCAGATCTTTGGGACTCCAAGTCTAGAATTCTACAACCTGGCAATCTATCTGTATCTGTGCATGCAATGCTTTTTTAATGCAGATAAAGTCTACATAAGCTTTTTTGACTTCCATATGATGCTATTAGGACATACTGAAATTTCTGTTTACTTAAACTCTCTATCCTTTTTTCCAAGAGTTAGCATTTGTATAGCAACATAAAGTTTGCAAAACACATTATAAATATTACATCATTTTATCCTCAATAACCCTGAAAGTCGATGCTATTATTATCCCTATTTTGCAGGTGAGGAAATAGAGGGACACAGAAGTTAAAATAACTTGAAATGACTCACCTACCTAATAATTTGAATGCAAACCTTCATAACTCACTGCAATGTACTACCTAGCTACCTCAGGAGAACTCCTGACTAGACATGCTTCCCCAATGACACACCAATAAAGTCAATTTCTTAAACCCAAGTATAAGACTTTACATTTATCCCCACTAAATTTAATCTTCTTAGCTCCAATGTGATTCTCTAGCCTGCTAAGATCTTTTTTTGATCCTCACTCATTCACTTACAATATGTTAATTATTTTAAATATTAATTTCAGAGAGTGATTTTCTGACCTTATTGATATCCCTAGATTATGTGGATCCTCAATTGACTAAAGCAGTGACAATAAATGATTATTTTTCTTTACTGACAAGCTTAATATAATTCTCTTTATTGAAGATCTCCCTAGTTTTTCATGTTATCATAAAGAGCAAGGCTGAATCACGCAGTCATCTCAGCATCTCTGTGGAATATCCCCTTCTCCTGAAATGTCAATAGTACAATTTTGAATAAAATGTGGTGTAGTCAACATAATATTTATGCCAGTAATTTATGCATGATATAGAGCATTGAGCTTTAGAGAGGCTTGCTTTGTCCAGTGCTCCAGTCCATTCATAAAAGTCATTATATACTATTTCTATAACAGGGCAACTTGGGAGGAGAAAATGCTACAGCTCTCCTTATGGTTCTCATTAATTGCTCATGTGTGGGAGGTATGTGTGGCAGATGCTCCATCTGGAAATGACAGCTATACGTGTTCTTGAGTCAAACTTGGTGACATCAGAGGTAAATAAAGGCTCTAGATGCTTTAGGCAACTAAGACACTGAGTCCTTGTCCTGTTTTTCAGGTATATTTCTGAATTGTGACTGTTGAGATATAAAGGCCATCATTAAATAACTTTAGTTTAGTGTTACAAACTCCATTATGTCATTTTAATTGTGTCTGATGGCTTATTCTGGAAAATTCAAAAATATCGATAAACAACTTTTTTTAAGTCAGGAATGCAGGCACCATGTTAATAATGAACAAATCATTAAACAACAAGGAAACAAAGGCTTGGATCCTCTGTCACGAATATTCTTGACTAAGATGTTCAAAGAAAATAATTCTGAGCTGACAGAATAAAAACAGAAAAGCCCAAAGCGGGTAAATGTCATCATGTAAGAAAAAAGAATAGACATTTTGGAAAAAGAGTTACATTATAATGTCAACTCTTGTAAACCTAGGAAGCGTTTCATTAAGAGAAAATCATAAAATTTAATTATTAGGGAACTGAAAAATGGTAGATCTAAAAATCATCAGTTGCTTACCTACACTTGGAAGGGACCATGGGGTATGAATTTCCTCTGTGATATACCCATTTAGGAGCTATCTCTGCTTGAATACCTCCAATGATAGGAAACTTACTATTTTCAAAACAGTTCATTCTATTCTCCATTTGTAAGACAGTTTTTTCCCCCTTGTAAGGCCAAAATAATAATAGTTTAATAATAAAATATAGAGCTTTAAGCTTTTATATATTTATAATTTTATATATAATATATAATAATATAATATATAATATAATATAATTTATAAATATTACCTTATTTGGTCCCTAAAACATACCTGGTATGTAGGTGCTATTTTTAACCTCATCTTACAGCTGAGCAAACTGAGGCAGACAGAAGTTAAGTGGTTGTCCTAGGGTCACACAACTAGCAAGTGCCCAAGGCAGGATTTGAATTCAGGTCTTCCTGACTCCAAGTCTAACACCCTGCCCACTCAACACCTAGCTATCTGTCTGTGTCTACCACACTAGTTAGACATTAGTTCTTTCTTTCCCTTGAGCTCTAAATAGATACGTTACAACCCTCTTTCATGTATAAACCTTTAAAGACAGCAAGTGTATCCTAAGATATATATTATATCTAGGCTAAAGTATTCCTATTTCATTCTGTAACCAGAGTCAACTCAATTCAAGAAACATTTATTAAGTGCCTACTATGTTTCATGCCCTGTTCAGTACTTAGCACAAGGAGTCAGGGCTGTTTAGTGTGGAATCAGAAAAGCAGTACCTACTGTCTATAAACTGCCTCTAAATGGCATTGAAAAGCAGAGAAAAATTGAATCTTGTCCTCTGTACTGATGCCCCTAAATAAAGATTTAGGTAAGACCTCTGTGTGGCAAAGTGGTATATCTGGGAGAGGAAAAGGGTGTCAAGTGTTTCTACATGCATCAATTTAGCCAAACTTTTCTTTGCCTCCACTATATCCCCTTCACTTTGCAACTTTGTCTTTTCTTCCCCTATTCCTTTTACCAGATGTGTCCTTCTCTCTATCCCTTCTGTTGCATCCCAATCTCCTTATTGATAACAACTGCTTCTTAAACATCACAACACTCCTTTTTGTGCAGTTGTGTAATGATCTTTTCAATGTAGTATTGGGTTACTTTCATTTTTCTCACCCTCCAACCAGACTATAAATGCAGAAAAAATAATATCACATCTAAATTTTATAAACTCTAAAGCACCCGAAATGATTCTCTGTAAGCAGTAGATGCATGACAAACATTCATTGAATGAATGACTCTCCATTTCCCAGTGCAGTGTGCATTTCTTGGAAAGGCTGAGACAGTGGACTGTGTTCGAAACTTCCTAAAGTCTTCATAACAGAGAACCTCAAAGAACAGATCAATGACGACTATGTCACAAGGTGAGCAAGAATTGTGTCCTGGATAACATATTCCCTCTTCTCTGAAGTGCACCTGGGTAAGATGAGGAGGAATCTTGGTCCCTTCAAAAGCACCTTCTTTGGCTTCCAAGTAACTGGGCATGATAATATTTCTAGTTATTTTGTAGTTTAAGATCAAAAGGAAGAAAAAAAAGTAAAGTGATAATAGCAATAATGATTAGTCTTTATATTTCACTGTAAGGACTTAAAAGTGTTTTGTATATTTCACTTTCAATAAAGCTGTGTTACCTCTATTTTAGGAAGAAGCATGTGGGTTGTTCCTTTGTTTTGCTTAGGTGTAGTAAAGTCTAATTATGCAGTCAAGAAAATTTTCCACTGAAACCTATGCAAACTTTGAAAAATAGAATCATTGATCATAATTATAATTAAAATGCTATCTCCTAGAAATACGGGGTTGATGTTCAGATTTAACTAAAACATAATTTTAGCCAATGAAACTCTGGTCCTATTAGGTATAATCTCTTAAGTTTGACATTTAAAACATACTCTTCTTTTTCACAGATATTTTTACATCTTACAATACGGATACTTTGAAAGATGACACTAATTCTGAGTTTAACAATGTTAATTGGAATACCACCACCTTATATTGTTAAACTATTGAAATTAATCTTTTGTAAAACAAAGGTTCCAATTTGTCTAGCAAATAGGGATATCTTATAAATCACACACTAAGTCCTCCAGAAAAGATTATTCCAGGTTCAAGGTACTCTGTAGGACTACATCAGATACAAGTTGTAACTCACTGATATGCATGCTTTTGTTAGTCTGTCAGAGGATGTAGTTAGAAAAAACAAAGGCACTTAATTAACTAGCATATTAAAAAAAGTAATGACTTATAGTGCCAAGATGGTGGTTGTGTCATTTGTTTTTCATTCTCAAAGAGGATCATGAAATCAAGGAGATGATGACATGACTTGCAATTGACTTTGGTTTGACAGAGGGAGGGCTGTGTTAAATCACCAGCCTCACTTTCTTCTCCATAGTCATCTGAGTCCAGTGGCCAGATATCAATCAGGATTACTGGAGATGGCCCAGGATGCAGTGGAAATCCTTGACCTTTTTAAGCTATGGTCTTTCTAGGTTCTAACTTTGAGTGAGGCAACACCCATTCAGGGAATAGGTCTCTTTAAGAAGTGAGTCAAGGGACGACCCCTTTGATAGAAAAAAATCAAACTGGGAAGGGAACACCCTCAGGGTTGCTGGCCAAAAGAGAAACAGTTACTATTTACATTCATTGTGAGCCAGGAGGGCCCAAAAAATGACCATTAAGTGGTGCTTGGGCAGGGATCTCTTGTTGTCCAATCCATGAGATCCATAGTGATTTGGGTTTAAGGCAAGATGGTGGAGTGAAGAAGGAACCCTCTGAAACACTCCCCAATTCTCCTCAAAACAACTAGAAAACCACTAAGAATTGACCTAGGAGAAGGGAAGCAGCTTAACATCCACTGGGGTGGGAGGGGAGCCAGGCCCAATAGCAGCAGCAGCAGCCAGCCTCACTGCAAAAGAACAGGAGCAAGGCTCCAAGCCTAGGGCAATCTACCAGTGAGGCCCCTGCTTTCCTGCAAACCAACAATCCCCAGACAAGAGAGTAGTCTGTCTAGTGCAGTAAGGGCCCACCCCAAAGACCCTACCCCAAGCACAAGTCACCAGGGAGACTTTGACCCCATTGCTAATCAGTAGTGAAACCCCACCAAGTGACTGGCCAACAGCAATACCCCACCTCTGAGGTCTACCAACAGAGAGACTCTGTTTCCACAGCAACCCAGCAGCAAGGACCCACCCCTGGAGCAGGTCAGCAATGAAACCATACGCCCAGGGGAGGCCAACAGGGAGGCCCCATCCCCAGTAAAAGCCAGAAGGGAAGATTACCCTCCAGATAAAGTAAGCAATTAAGCCTTGAAATTCAGTGAAAGCCAGCAGTAAGATCCAGAGCACCAGCACAAAAAGCTTGGGACAGTGCAGGGCCAGAGCCTAACTCTCACATAAAAATGAAGTCACCAAAAAAAAAAGCAGAAAACTTAGCAAAACAGCAACAAGAACAAAAGAACTTTACTATAGAAAGATATTATGGGAATAGGGAGGATCGAGGCATAAACTTAGAAGAAAATAGTTTCAAAATGCTACATGTGAGGTCTCGAAGAAAAATGTAATTTGGTCTCAGGCCCAAAAAGAATTTGGGGAAGACCTTGAAATGAGTTTTTAAATGCAACTTTAGAGAAGAAAAAGAAGAAAAACTGGGAAACAAAATGAGAGTAATACAAGAGATTCATGGGGGAAAAAGAGTCAACAGCATACGGAAAAATATACAAAAATTTACCAAGGAAAATAACTCTTGAAAAATAAAATTGGCCAAATGGAAAAGGATGTAAAGGATGAATATCTATAAAAATGAAAATGAGCCAGATTAATAGAAGAAGAAATAAGATACTTAAATAATCCATTCTTAGGAAAAGAATTTGCAAAACTCATTAATGAACTTCCTAAGAAAAATTCCCCAGGACCAGTTGAATTCACAAGCAAATTCTACCAAACATTTAAAGAACAATTAATCCCAATACTATATAAACTATTTGGAAAAGTAGGTGAAAGAGTACTACCAAATTCCTTTTACAACAAGAATATGGTACTGATGCCCAAACAAAAAAGAGTCAAAATATGGAAAGAAAATTATAGACCAACTTCCCTAATGAATATTGATGCAAAAAGTTCAATAACACACTAGAAAAGTGATTACAGCAATATATCACAAGGATCCTACACTATGCCCAAGTGGGATTCATACCAGGAATGCAGGACTGGTTCAATATTAGGAAAGCCATCAGCATAATTGACTGTATCAATAACCAAACCAACAGAAATCATAGGATTATCTCAATAGATTCAGAAACAGCCTTTGACAAAATATAACACCCATTCCTATTAAAACACTAGAGAGCATAGGAATAAATGGAGCTTACCTTAAAATGATGACTAACATTTATCTAAAACCATGAGCAAGCACTATTTGTAATGGTTTGGATAAGCTAGAAGCTTTCCCAATACAATCATGTTTGAACCAAGGATGTCCATCATCACCTCTAATATTTAATATTATACTAGAAATGTTAGCTATAGAAATAGAAGAAAAATAAATTAAAGAATTAGAATAGATAATGAAAAAACAAAAGTATTGCCCTGTACAGATGATATGATTTTATACTTACGAAATCCTAGAGAATCAGCTAAAGAACTGCTTGAAATTGTTAACAACTTTAGCAAAGTTGTAGGATACATAACAAACATACATCAATTATCAGCACTTCTATATATTGCCAATGAAATCTGACAGCAAGAGATAAAGATATTCCATTTAAAATAACTGTTGATGATATAAAATACTTTGGAGTCTACCTGTCAAGATAAACCTAGGGACTACATGAACACAACTATAAAACATTGCTATGCAAATAGAGTTACATCTAAACAATTGGTAAAATGTTAATTGCTCATGAGCAGGCCAGGTCAATATAATAAAAATGATAATACTATCTAAATTAATGTTTGTTCAGTGCCATACAAAACTATTAAAAATCATTTTATGGAGCTAGAAAAAATAATAACAAAATACATCTTGAGGAACAAAAACTCAAGTATTATCAAGGGAATCAATGAAAAAAATTTCAAAAGAAGGTGGTCTAGCTGTTGCAAATCTCAGATTGTTATGATAAAGTAGCAATTATCAAAATAATGTAGTCATGGCTAAGAAACAGAGTACTGGATCAGTGGAATAGATTAAATATGATTTACATTATAGTAAATGACATTAGTAATCTAGCATATGATAAACCCAAAGATCCAAGGTTTTGGAACAAAAACTCATTATTTGATAGAAACAGCTGGGAAAACTGGAAAATAGTATGGTAAAACTAGGTATATAACAACGTCTCACACCATATACCAAGATAAGGTCAAAATGGTGCATGATTTACACACAAATACACATAAGCAAATTAGGAAAGTATGGAATAGTTTATCTCTCAGTGTTATAAATAAAGGAAGAATTGAGGACCAAAAAAGATACAAAGAGCATTACAAAATATAGAATATATAATTTTGATTATGTAAAGTTTAAAAGATTTTGCACAAACAAAACCAATGCAACCAAAATTAAAAGGAAAGCAAAAAACTGGGGGGAAATTTCTGCAACAAGCACTTTTGATAAAGTTCTCATTTCTCACACATAAAGAGAAGTGAGTCAAATTTATACAAATGCAAATCATCCTTCAATTGATAAATGGTCAAACGATATGAACAGGAAGTTTTCAGACAAAGAAGTCAAAACTATCTATAGTCATTTGAAAAAAAATTACTCAGAGTAATGCAAATTAAAACAACTCTGAGTTATCACATTACATCTATCACAGTGTTTAATGTGACAAAAAAAGGAAAATATTGGATGTAGGAAAACTGGAACACTAATGTACTTTCTGATGGCGTTTTGAATTGGTTCTACCCTTATGGAGAGCAATTTGGAAATATGCCCAAAGGGGATAGCTATTCTTAGCAATATGATGACCTAAGACAATCTGAAAGGACTAATGATAAAGCATGTTATCCACCTCCAGCAGAAGAACTGATATTGACTGAATATAGAGTGAAGCATGCTATTTTTCACTTTCTTTCTTTTTCTTTTGTTTAATAGTCTTGTACAAAATGACTAATATAAAATATTTTACATTACTGCACATGTATAACCTATATTTGATTGCTTACCATCTATGGGAGAGGACAAGGGAGGGAGAGATAGAATTTGAAACTCAAAACTATGTTAAAAATTTAAAAAAATAAAAAATAGTAATGAGCATTTCTCCCATGAACCTAAAGCACACTTTTTCACAAATGCACATAAAAATGAAGAGAAGACATACATAGGTACTTGTGTGGAGGGGTGTGTATTGCAGATATGTGTGATCAGAGAACATGGTAGACAGACATAAAATTAGGAAATATATGTGTGCAAAGCACAAATCTTTAGCTACTTAAAGGCTCCTGACTTTGAAAAAGGTGAATAGTGATTGACAGAAAGAGCTTTATAAACACTGTTTCAAAACAGTGAGTAAAACCAACTGGGAAAGATCACTATTTCCCCTTAAAGAGTAAATAGCATACTTTCCTTTGACTAGAGAGACTATAGAGTCCTTGCTGTCTCCTCTACCTGGTCCCTCCATTCCAGTTTTCCTTTTGTTTGTTGTTGTTTTTTTAATAGAGAGGTTAACTCTTTTAAAGTCATGGAAAATCACAATATAAAGGCTGTGGGGCCAGAGAACATGCAGGAGGGTACATATAGAAAATTATGTGTTCATCCTTCACTGTCAAAGAAGACCATGCCATCAGAGAAATGATGACATGACTTGCACTTGACTTTGAGTGGGGGAGGGCTGTGCAGGTCACCAGCTTCACTTCTCCTCCAGAGCCATCTGAATCCAGTGACCAGATATTCATCAGGATGCCTGGAGATGACCCAGGATGAGGCAGTTAGGGTTAAGTGACTTGGCCAAGGTCACACAGCTAGTGAGTGTCAAGTGTGTGAGGTGAGATTTCAACTCAGGCCCTCTTGACTCCTGCACTGGTGGCTCTAACCACTGCATCACCTAGCTGCCCGATATAGAAAATATATGGCAAAGGACATACTTGGCAGGGCAGTCACTTGGGAAACGTATATGGCTAAGGTACACACATGAAGGTACAATTCAGACCTCCCAACTTGCAGAGCCTCCATTGTCTTTAGACAGTGTTATTGCATGCATTGTTTCCACTGACTCAGTTCAGTGGTTAATACCTACTCTACTTGATGGTATGTGCTAGCAGACCTTTAGTCACTGTTGGTAACTACCACCAGGCACAGATGGGATATTTCCCTGTAATTCTATTTTCTTGCTGTCATTGGAGTCCTTAACTGAGGTGCTACTCTATCCTTCAAAGAGGCACTGAAAGATTATTTAGCATCGATTAGGGAAAGTCAATCACAAAAAGATTCAGTGATTTGAGGCACAATTTGAATTTAGATCTTTCTGACTCATCATCACCTTCGTTTCTTTTTCTTAGCAATGACTTAAGATAGAGCTTTTTTAGAAAGGAAAAACACACATACACTGTCTTTAAATGGAGTAGGTGGAGGGGGAAGAAAGGGGAAACCCTTTACAACTTGGCTTTTTCTCCTCCATAAAGAGAGTCAGAAGCCAGGTTAGCAGAATGACTATCCAACCAAAGAGCACCCTCAAGTTTTAGGCATATCTATGCCTATAGCTATACCTATAAATCTATAGACATGCGTGTATGTGTGTGTTTGTATGTGTGTGTGTGTGCGTGTGTGTATGTGTGTGTAAATTGGAGGCAGCATAACATGATGGATAAGGAACTGGGCTTTAGAAAGATAGATGATATAGGTATAGATATTAATATTGATATTTATACAAAGATATTTCTAACCTTAATTCCTAATCACTGAGGGCAGGGTCTCTCAGAAGTTTCATTGTGATTGGGGATTAGGTATTTCCTGTTGCTCCTTGACCAATGTACCGTTGCCTAACCTACTCAGACAACATTACTTTAAATGCTGGCCAGGTCTCTCTAGGTTCAGGGTCCATCGGTTTGCTCAAACCGAACATTCATTCAGTATTTTGTGGACTGATTAAAAAATAGGAATAAAATTAAGCCTGGCAGGTAAAGTAATCTTGTTTTTCTCCTGCCGAACTTTTTTCTTTCCTTTAAACTGCATGTTATCTTCAACAAGATATATACCCTATAGTTAGGTTTCTTTTTTTTGTATGCAGGAAGGAGCAGGAGGGTGTCTGGACTTGTGATTTTATTAGTTTGAAGAATTCCTGATTTGAAGTACATTCATGCTTTATCATTACCAGTGAAAACTAGCAACACATTTTAATTTATTATCTTAAATAGTTAACTAGACCACTAAGTGATTAAATTTCATGGTTACCCAGCCAGAATGTGCCAGAGGCAGGTCTTAAAGCCCTTTCCTTCTGCTTTCAAGGGCAGCAGTCATATCATGCTGCTTTGAAATTTAGGTGGCGGTTGTTTTTTGACACTAATGTCAGAAATTCCCAGGGGAGGAAATGTTCCCCTCAAATGACAATTGTCACTTACTATGTAACTTATAGGCTCAGTGGTGTAAATGAGGGGCTCTGAAAGATTCAATTATTTATCAGGGATAAGAAAAGGTAATCACAAAGAGGCTGAGTGGGTTGAGATGGCATTGTAATCCAGGTTTTTCTGCCTTCACTTCCTCATCAGTCTCAGTCCTTCTCACTGGAGAGTGGAGACATGAACTCCAAAACCTTCAGTGAATGAGGGAGCCCAGATCAGAATGTCTCCTTTCTTGGCCTCACCACTCTTGGACTTCTCTGATTTTCCACCAGGCTCCCCATATCCAGCACCTTCCCCATCCCATCTCTGCTTTTGAGTTCCCTTGATATGTTATATCCACCCCCCATGAGATTTTAAATCTTGAGAGCAGGGACTATCTTTCCTCCAGTGCTCAGCACAGTATTTGACATATAGTAAGCACTTAATAAATATTCACCAACCATTTATTGACTGACTGACTCCAAGATCTATCTACCACAACTTCCTGCCTGCTATTTAGGTTATAATTTCAATAGATCTGAATAAAAAGCAATAAATTTTTTAAAAATATATCCAAATCCTCAGAACCCTGAGCAAATTGCTGCTGTATATGAGTAGAACTGAATGAACTATGAAATTAAGTATGCCTATCAGTGTTGCTATGGAAGAGCAGTCAAAAGGACTGCCAAAGTATGTAAGTTTTGCTACAAAAATTGATTTTAAAATCAAACATCCAGGAAAGAATACAAAAACATCTTTATATTTGAAAAAGGGCTAATCATTAAGTGTATCAAGTAATTCTTCACACTTGAGCCAAATGAGGAAAACATTCAACTTGTCTAGAGCCTTACCAAAAATCTGAAGAGAATGGTCCAAGAATTTTAAGGTTTATACAGAAAACATAGACCTTCCTCACCATTCAGTTTTATTCCCTTTTTACAGATGAGACAGAGGTAGACAAAGGCTGTCATTTGCCAAGGGTCAAGCAGTTGGTAAGTACCTGAGGTACCGACTCCAGGTCCAACACTCTATCCATTGTGCTCTCTAACTGATTTTCAAACTATAACTCAGTCAATACTCAAAGCCTTTCAGCAAGGTAGCAATTTGCCCAAACTTTTGCTATACTAACACGACCCTCAAAAACAGAGACACACTCCTACAATCTGACATTGGAGGGTAGAGTGACTATTTCATATTCATATTTAAAACCCACTTGATATGGATTGTCTTTTTTGTGTTACAACAAAATACCTATTTTAACTGTTTAGCTATGATAAAATTCATTATTCAAGGAACCCCACTCAAACTCTAATCAGTATTAATCAGTTCATTATGATCCTATAAGGGGGAATGATTACTAGTAATGATTTTATTTATTTATTATATCATTTACTTATCTACTAATGTATATGTACTCAATCATTTAATAATATGTATAAGAATAAGCAGTGTATTAATGCATACCTTGTATAAGACACATAGAAATATAGATTCTGATAGAAGGGCCCTATAATAGGGACTCATATTTTAATGTAATGTTCATTACTCATTTAACAGCTATGGAGTACACTGGTACAACCACAAAAGTGCTGACAAAGATATCTTCATCTTGTTTTGTTCAAATTCCATGAACAAACCAAGCATGGGTAGTGGCATTATATGAAAAGTTCCCCCTGATATGTTCTTGGAGCATATGTATAGCTTGTACCATCTCTTCCTGCCTAACCTAAGGAGAAGCCCATCCATGTTATAACCACCTAGTCAGTAGACATATTCCTTGCTTCACCCAACTCATGACCCTGCTGACAAATCATTTTTGCTTATTTTAGCTTTTGTGTCATATGTCAACAAATGAGATTCTGTATTTATCATGTCTTTTGCATTGTGGGGTATCAAACTCTCTAAATAGAATGGCCCAGAAGAAGGGAACATGTCAGATTATGAGGAAGATCTGAGGTCCAACTCATTAGAGGTTGAACATGGATCTCTTAATAAAGTTCTATTGGCTCAGAGCTCTGCTTCAGTCTCTTTTATTATAGGTTGGACAATTTTAATCCCCACAGTTATACTATATAAATAATATGAATACTATCTTGTACTTTGGTAAGAGTTGAAAATAACTTTATTTTAGCATTCTTCTAAAATCTGAGTTCTCATACTATGCAAAGAGTCATAGAAAGAAGACAAAACTGTCAGGTCTAGCCATTTCAGAATTCCATTTATTAAAATGAATTATATCAAAATCATGAGAAAATCATAACTACCCATTGAATGTCTAACTCAGAAATATCAGTGTCATTGGGAAATAGTTATGGTGACAATTTTAATAGTCAGTAATGTGATAAGAGAGAAAAATCTGTTTCCCTTTTTGTCATCTAGGAAGTAAAAACTCTTTACCACTTCTTATTCCTTTCCATCAACATAAACATCCTCTTTGGCTAATCAGCAACCAAAATAGCTATTGCTACATGTAAATAAACCAATCAAGACATATTATGTGTCTTACACAGAGAAGAAAATTCCTGTAATCATTCCAACTTTATTTTGGTTAAACCGATCAGCACGCTCTGTCTTCATAACAAACTGATTGACAAAGCCATGAAAGCACTGCCATTTGGACAATTCACAAGGACTAGACTGACCACCCCATGTTCCAATCAGAATGGTCCTCAAAACCACTATATATTACAGTCAGGGAAATAAAAGTAAGTGAAAGTTCAATGGATACAAGAGCTACAATGCTCAGAAAATATTTCAATTCTCCAATTATAACAAGCATAAAGAAGGCAGGGGGGATGAAATCCAAAAAAGCAAGACATAGATACCTGTGCCATCATTCTTTATTAAGCTCTTAGTTGTCAGGATCAGTAAAAATTGCAATAAAAGTTTCCTCACAAAAGCCTATTACATCCTGAATTTATTCACAGGAATAGTGGAAAAATAAGTATTCAAAATATTTCTTGCTTTAAAAAAGGTATCTTTCACTATTTCTACCAAAATCAACTGGTGAAGAATATTATCCAAAATGTGATGATTTTTATTAGGTTTTCTCCTCCAACATGTGATGCAAATAGAAGAGTTTTAGATCCAAGAATGAGCAAATAATTTAAACAAAATGCCCTTCGTAATACTGAGTGATTCAATAAAAAATCTGTTGTTGCTGTTTGGATGTCACAGTCATGTCCAACTTTTTGTGATCCTTTTTGGGATTTTCTTGGCAAAAATACTTGGAGAACTTTTCATTTCCTTCTCCACTCATTTTATTGATGAGGAACTAAGGCAAACAGGGTTAAGTGACTTGCCCAGGGTTGCATGGCAGGGCAAATTTGAACTCAGCACTCGATCCACTGTACCACCTAGCTCCCCTCTTCAATAAAAAGAGCATGAAATTTAGAGTCAGAAGACTAAGATTTGAATCCTTTCCTTGTCACTCAGGTCACATTGCAAGTATCTTAAAGACACTGAGTGGACTTAAGTTTCCCCATCCATAAAATAAAGTGAACTAAACGAACTCTAAGTTCCTTCTACCATTAAATCCATCGCCCAATGAATACAATCTGGATGTCATAAGATTTCCTGACAATTTATAAAGAACCCAGTGGACATTTTATGTGATGTTATAGTCATTTACACCTTAAGAAATGTTTCCAATAAGGCAAAGATATAGCTTTACACTTTTAAGGTCCTTTTAGTAAAGGATTAGCCTAAATGTAGATGAATATCTAGTTAATTCCACTTTGAATTGACCTTGATTCTATGTTCATTTGAAGTCATCACAATCAGAAATAAGCCACAAAAGATATCTTAAAATGTTTCTCTAAGGAGCAGAGTAGGGTTCAATCTATTCAAATGGGAATTGAGGCATACTACATTCTCCTATTCACATGATGGTAATACTACTCTTAAGTTCTCTGAAATGGAACTGTCCTTCCCTTATATGCCATATACTTTTCAAAAGATTTATATGGATATAAGATACCATACATATCTTATCTCTCTGCCTGTGGTACAAAGTTTGATAGGAAGGCAGACAACCTATTGGAGTACTTAAAACCTTTTCAATTGGGTTGGGCCTTCCAAGTTTTAGATTTCAATGAGATAATCTTTAATACACAACCCAGAGTCTCAAGACCCAAAAGAATTTCTGGAAGACTTTAACAAGGATTTTTAAAAGCAAATTAGAAAAGAAAAAGAAGAAAAATCAGGAAGAAAAATGAGAATAAGACAAGAGACACATAAAAAAGAGTTAATAGTATAAAAAAAGATATACAAAAATTTACCAAAGAAAAGAACTCCCTAAAAATGGAATTGGCCAAATGTAAAAAGAAGTAGAAAAGCTTACTGAGGA
The DNA here is from genome assembly GCA_023548195.1 of Bettongia penicillata ogilbyi. Lineage (NCBI taxonomy): Eukaryota > Metazoa > Chordata > Mammalia > Diprotodontia > Potoroidae > Bettongia > Bettongia penicillata. The sequence continues at coordinate 21,643,306 of JAJHZJ010000453.1, forward strand.
AAATAATTTCTTAAAGAATCGAACAAGTGGAAACTAATCACTCTATGAGACATCAAGATATGATAAAAACAAAATTTTAAAAATAGAATAAAATGTGAAATTTCTCATTGTAAAAACAACTGACCCAGAAAATAGATCCAGGAGAGAAAGTATAAGAATTATTGGAATACCTGAAGGCCATCATCAAAAAAAAGGCCTCGAAAAAAACATCTTTCAAAAAATTATCAAAGAAGGAGCCAAGATGGCAAATTAGAAGGACAGACCTACTCTTAACTCTATCCCCACCATAAAATACTTGTGAAAAATGACAAATTCTGGAGCAGCAGAAATAAAAACTTTTGCACAAATAAAACCAATGCAACCAAAATTATAAGGAAAGCAGAAAACGGAGGGGAAATTTTGCAACAAGTATCTCTGATTAAGATCTCATTTCTCAAACATATAAAGAACTGAATCAAATTTATACAAACATAAGTCCTTCCCTGATTGATAAATGGTCAAATGATATGAACAGGAAGCTTTCAGAGAAAGAAAGCAAAGTTATATTCATATGAAAAATGCTCTCAATCACTATTGATCAGAGAAATGCAAATTAAAACAACTCTGAGGTTTCACCTCACGCCTATCAAAGTGGCTAACATGACAAAAAACAAAAACAGAAAATGTTGGATGTTGGAGGAAATGTGGGAAAACTGGGACAGCAGTTATGAATTGATCCAACCATTCTGGAGAACAATTTGGAATTATGTCTAAAAGTCTATAAAACTATGCAAACCTTTTGATTCAACAATACTACTGCTAGGTGTATAGCCCAAAAACATCCCCCAAAAAGGGAAAGGACCTATTTGAACAAAAATATTTATAACAGTTCTTTTTTTATGGTGGCAAAGAATTAAAAATCAAAGAGATGCCCATGAATTGGGGAATGCCTAAGCAAACTGTGGTATATTATTTTAATGGAACTTTATTTTTCTGTAAGAAATGACAGGCAGGATGATTTCAGGAAAGCCTGGAAAAACTTACATAAACTGATGCATAGTGAAGTGAATAGAACCAGGAGAACACTGCATGCAGTAACATCAATACTATTTGATGAAAAACTGTGAATGACTTAGTTATTCTCAGAAATACAATAATTCAAGAAAATCTCAAGGGACTAATGATGAAGCATACTATCAGCCTCCAGAGAAAAAACTGATACTGATTGAATACATATTGAAGCATACTATTTTTCCCTTTCCTTCATTTATTGTTTTCTTTTATTTGCGTCTTCTTGAACAAAATGACTAATATGGAAATGTTTACATAGTTGCACATGTATAACCTATGTCTGATTGCTTACCACCTCAGGGATTAGGATCAAAAAGGATGGAGAGAAAGAATTTAGAACTCAAAACTTTAAATAAAAATTTTTAAAAATTGAAAATAAATTAATGCCTTGAGGTAACTAGGTGGTACAGTGGACAGAGCATTGTCAGGTGTCAGGTGTACCTGAATTTAAATCCCACCTCAGATACTTACCAGCAGTATGACCCTAAGCAAGACACTTGAATCCAAATGCTTCAAAAACAATGTTAATGCCTTTTTCTACAAAAAAAAAATGTTTTAGATCAATGTTCAATTATGTGACACCTTATTGTATAAGAAGCTTCCCAGAATTACAAAGTTTAGTCATTAAGTCAAGGGTCCATAATATCTGAGATTGCTCAGAATTCTGCATTTGGAATAAATCTGGAAGGTTGCCTGGTTCAACATCTTCTTTTTAGAGATGGGGAAACCAGGATCCAGAGAGGTTTCATGATTTACCTATGATCACTCAAATACTGAATGGAAAGGGAATGAATTAATGCAATTCTCATTCCTTGACTCTGTCTTATAGACTTTTTACTAGGGGCTCCTTGGAAAACTGTATTTTTCTAATTTTATATTTAAAGGACTAGTGATCTTAATAACTTACCATAGCATCCTATATAAATATTATTTGTGGTTGTCAAATAAAGCTTCACATTAGAAGCAAACCAGAAAAACTAATGATAAGTTTTGTAGGAAGTTAAACTAAGTTAGCTAGTTGGCACATTGGATAGAGTGCTGGGACCGAGTCAGGAAGACTTGGGTTCAAATGCAGCCTCAGACACTTACTAACAGTGTGACCCTGGGCAGGTCACTTAACCCTATATGCCTCAGTGTCTTCTGTGAAATGATCTGAAGAGGGAAATGGCAAACCATTCCTTGCAAAGAAAACCCAACAAAGGGGTCACAAGGGTCAGATACAACTGAAAATGACTAAACAGCATCAAAAGGACTAAATTAATAAGCTAATTAAGTAGGAACGCCTTCTTACAAAGGTAAAACTCTTTTTCCCCCCACAACAAAAGGAAAGATATGAGGAGCAAGTTATAAAGTCTATGTAAACATGATAGAACATAAAGTAATTCATTTTAAATCAGCATTTCAAATTGAAGCAAATTGACTTTAGAGTTAATCTCATTTTTTATTACAATCTAAGTTTTCATTACATTGTTCCTAGTGCTTGATATAATATGATTTTTTTCATCTTAACAGCACAATGGAAAAGTATTAAAAGGTTATCCTGTTGGGACCAATTAGAAAAAATATTTTTGAACTTTTATTGCAAAGGATTAAGTTTTTCAAGTTGAACAATGTCAATTATTCATGGAAACATAGAACTGGAAAAGATTTAGTGATCATTTAGGAGAACTCTCTCATCTTGCAGTTAAGGAAAATGAGTCACAGAAAGGGCGGGGGGGATCTGGTGACAGACGAGTCTAATGGTTCTTTCACTATGCAATGTCTCCTCTGATATCTAATCATACTGCCATTTTTATTAAACACTTCTATACAAGTAAATCATAGGCAAGGCCATGAATTTTAGTCAATCTTTTTGTACTAGAAAAGAACTGGAAACTAAGCAAAAACCCATCAATTGTGGAACAGATAAACACATGATGGTATATGAATGGAATGGAATACTATTATGCCATAAGAAATGATGATAGGGATGGTTTCAGAGAAATCTGAGAAAATTTGTATTAACTGATGCAGATGGAACAAACCAGCAACACAATGTATATAATAAAAACAATATTCAAGGGACAAACTTTGAAAGAATTAAGAATTCTGATCAATGCAGTGATCAACCAGCATTCCAGGTTGATGAATTATGAAGTATGCTATATGACCTCCTGAAAAAGAAGGTTTTAAGTTTGTTTTAAAATGGTTTTAACCAAAAAAAAGATGGTTTTAAGATGAAGAATGAAATATGCATTTGTTGACATACAAAATGTGGGCATTTGTTTTATTTAAAAATGCATATTTGTTACAAGAGTTTTTGTTTTCTTTTTTTCCAGTAGAGGAATAAAGAGAAAGTAAATGCTTGCTGATTTATAAATTAAAATTTTGAAACAATATTGACTCTTTCACTTACAAGTTACTAAGCTTCTGTTGGCCTCGGATTCCTCCTTTAAGAATGAGGGAGGTGGACAAGAAAGACTTTGACGTCACTTTCAGCTTTAAATCTACAATCTTGGAATCCCAGGACAATCATTATAGAAAATCGGGCAAAGGAAAGCTCCCCAGACTGTGAATCAGAAGACAAGTATTCTGCTTTATGCATTCTAAGTGGGTGACTTGGGCACATCATATCTCTTCCTTGCATCTCAGATCCTTCATCTGTAAAATGAAAAGGCTGGACTAGATTATATCTAAAGTTCTTTTCTAACTCAAAATCTATGAGTTCTAAATCTATAAGGTACTTCCTCACTTTTTACAGTGTAGCTTTGAGGCAACTAAGCAATATGGAAAAATGGTACATAGATATTATTGTACCTATCTTCATTAGTCAGTAATTAAAATTTTAACTGTCATCTTCTCTTAGTACTCCTTAATCAAGGGTAAATTTTTGATGATATGCTTTAGCAGGGTACATTCAGGCTCCTTCTTAAGATAAGTATGGATATCCTACAATATAGAATATTTTTTGTTCTAAAATATTGTGTGCTCATGAGTATGTAAGGGTTAAAGATATACTTGGCTGAACTCATCACAACCAGCTCAACTGTCAACAACTTCAGGCCGCCATGCCAATACCTTTCAAAAGCTTCCAACATACTTACTTCTTTTTCAACCAACATAACATAAAAATATAATGTTGGTAATATCAGGATTTTCCTGAAAACCAACACAGATCTTCTTTTGTTTTACTTTTCAAAGAGAACATCAACGCAAACAAGAAAAAACTCCCTATAGTCCACCTTTTGAAGTGAAGGTTGTGGAATTTTTTGTTACCCTTTCAAAGTGAAATAAGAGTGAATATATTAATCTGGCTATTGTTAAGCAATTCCCAAATAGAAATCTCAGTATGGAAAATGAGTAGCACTTTAATTGCTTCCTGTACTGCACAGGAGAGTTACAAACATGCCAAAGTTGGTGTGTGTGTGTATGTGTGTGTGTGTGTGTGTGTGTGTGTGTGTGCAAGAGAGAGACAGACAGAGACAGAGAGGAGAAAGATCTATATAATAAAACAAATTAAACCAATGTTATGTGTGTGCGGTGTTAGTTCATGCTTGTATTTTATGACAGCCCTTGTTTTGGGTGCTTGTAATTGCTACCTGATTAAATGGAACAAAAACGAATTGGATAATCTAACTCACTCTGCTAAGGCAAACTTTGTAAAAATATCGCATAGTTTTGTATATACAGTGCTAAGTTTAGTTCCCAGATTTTTGCAACTAACTTAGATTCCAGGAAGATGGGCACATTGAGTCTAAATTTTTCAGCATCTATAAAGATTGTACCAAAAAAAAAATCTTTTATTTGACCTAGAAAAAGATATGTACATGGCTGTAGATTTCTGTTAGATGGATGCTTACTGTCACCTTTGACCAAAACGTTGAATTACATAGCCACATCAATTAAAAAAATCAGCAAACTTCATGATGTATCTACTATATGCCAGATGGTTGGTTAAATGCTAAAGATTCAATGAAAGGTAAAAGACAATTCCTGTCCTCAAGGAGTTCACAAAATAATGGAGAAATGTGAGACTATAGATCAGCAGAGTTTGAGGCACACACACATACACACACAAATATCATATATATGTATGTGTGTATGTATGTATGTGTGCATATGTATATATGTGTATACATGTATATGTGTGTATATATATATGCATATATATATATGTGTATATATATATATATATATATATATATATATACACATGTAGAGAGTGAGAGAGATGGTAATTAAATCTATGGGACCTGTTGAGATCACCAGGTGAAGTAATATAAAGAGAGAAGAGAGGAGGAACCAGGACAGAATGCTAAGGGACAAGTACTGTTAAAAGGCACGATCTACAAGAGGTTGCAGCAAAGCAGAAAGATAAGGAGTTGTGAGATGGGTAAGCAGAGAAATAAGAAAACGAATTCCTGAAAGCCTAGAGAGAAGAGAATACTGAGGAGAGAGGAGACAGTGATCAGTGTTGAAGTCCACAGAGATCAAGAAGAAAGAGGATTGAGAAAAGGCCATTGGATTTGGCAACTAAGACTTAACCTCCATGGAATAGACCTTGTCTGGCATATTCCATATTATAATATATATGGAATACTAGTAAATTCTAGATGTGATACCAGTATGTGAATCATAAGATGAGAAACAGAGTGGCATAGCATATATAAAGTTGAACAGGGAGTCAGGGAACCCTAAGTCCATGCCCCATTTCTACATGAATTAATTGTGTGAACATTAGCAAGTTACTTAATCTTTCAATGCCTAAAGTAATTCTCCCAAACTATAAATTGCAGGGAAGTTAGCAAGATATATTGGTAAAGAGGGTTTTCCCCCACAGGAGTTCTCTACAATAATGGAATCAGTGATTCTTATCAAAACTAAAATAAAATAAGAGAGCAGAAAATATATTTGGGGGCATCATGGGGAAAAATAATTCTATAGGCATATCTTGCCTAAGTCATTAACTTACTTGGTAAATGCTAAGTCCAACAACATTGAGGGGGGCACTGAGTTTCATTGGAACAATATTAAATATCAACCAATTCACAAGAATTTAAGTGCCCGTTACATGCCAGGCACTTACAATACCTTATGTTATATTATGTCGTGTTATAATATATTATTTCATATGATATTATATAACTTGTAGAATATGAATGTAAGTATATATAACATAATATTTATATATAAATACAATGAAACAAACAACTTTATCATGATATTTTATGTCTTTTTCATGGAACTGAATAATAATACATGAAAAAAACCAGCAAGAAGCAACACTAAAAGTAAATTTAAATAGTGTTGCACTCAACTCACTTTTTCTTCCACTGATACTGAATTCTATCTTTAATAAATTTCCTCTGTCTCTTTCTTTCACTCCCAAAACCAGCACTCTACTTATTACCCTTATTACTTTTTGCTCAGATGACTGAAATAGCCATCTAACAGCATTTTGCTTCTTTTAAAAAATTTTAACGTTTGAGTCTCCATAAATTACTGAATAAAACCAAGGCTCTTTAAGTCAGGCTTTCAAGGGTTTTCACAATATGGCTTTTTCCTCCCTTTATTTCACATTATTTTGTTTTACTTAGGCTATACTTTAGCCAAATTTTACAGTTTTCTGTCTTTTCAATTTTTTCCATCCTTTTCACCTTTGGCCAAAGCCAACACCTAAGGCATATGTAATGCACCCCTCTTTTGCATCTTTATCCCATTTCAAGACTTAGATAACAGTGATGACAAGACATGGATGAAAGAGGTACTCATATCAATCACAGAATTATTAAAGTATGAAAGAAAAAATACACATTGTTAGACACAAAAATTCACACACAAAAGACATCATGGGAACTGGACAAAATGTCAAAACACACATTTGAGTCCCACTTCTGCGATCTTCAAGAAGTCACTTAAAATCACCTGGCCTATTTATTCATGTAAAATATGAGGACAACTGGAATAGAAGTAGGGGTTCTTAACCTGTGATCTATAAATTTTTGCAGGAGGGGGAAGTTTCACTATTTTGATAACCGTGTTGTGGTTCAGTCCCTTCAGTCATGTCTGACTTTTCATGATCCCACTTTGGGTTTGCCTGGCAAAGATGCTAGAGTGGTTTGCCATTTCCTTCTCCAGCTCATTTTACAGATGAGGAAACTGAGGCAAAAATGGGCAAGTGCCTTGCCCAGAGTCACACAACTTGTAACTGTCTGAGGCCAGATTTGAGCTCAAGAAGATGAGTCTTCCTGACTCTAAGCCTGGGATTCAATTCACTGTGCCACCTTACTGACCTTTGGTAACTGTTAATTTCAATAAAATTGGTTCCCCTTGTAAATCTGTGTATCTTATTTTATGCATTTAATAACAGTATATTGAATAGTCTCCATCAGACTGCCAAAAGGGTTCATGAAACAAACAAACAAAGAGGTTAAGAGCCCCTGGACTAGAAAGTCTTTCAGGTCTTCTTTCCTTCTAACAGCCTATGATTCGATATCTGAATAAAACATTGAGATCAGAAATTCTGAATCAGTCTGCTCCTGAACAGAAGCATCTGCTTATATGAAATGGATATTTTTATTCCTCAGCATCAAGCCAAATGAAATACACATAACAGTTGCCTAATGTTTTTAAATGAATTCAATTGCTTCATTTTAGGTAGGTATATACAATAATTGTACAACATATCTGTGATCTCACAAATTTGAGTTCTCTCTCTAGACTTGCAGAGGGTGAATCATCCATGGTTTCATCTTTCATACACTTCCCCTAAACAATGGCTTCACCACACAATAAAGAAGCCCTTACCTCACTAGGTCTGTCCAAATTTCCAAATACAGTCTAGTCTGAACTTTCCCATCTATGCAAATCTGAACCCAGATCACTATCTATCTGCAGTGTTGTCCAGGATACATGTCCAGAGAGACAGGCTCAATGGATTATCCATCTGACTTCATATCTCAGGCATTTTATCCACTTGACTTTTCCTATAGGGATTGCTAAGCCAAACCATTGTGTATGGTTATGCATCTTGTTTAGGAAGCATGGGTTCATTCCAGAGAATGATGTAATGAATGAGCACAATGCCATTTGCACACTGGGGCATTTGGGGGAGCTTATTCTCTATAGAATCCTTCTAGCTGAACTGAATGCAAGCTGTCCTTCATGGAAGCCTGGCAAGTGTATAACTCAGCTTCATGTCTGAAGTGGATAATCAGAGAAGCATTAAATAATATTATCTGCATTGGTGCACCTCTATAAAATCTCATGTATGATCTTAACATATGCACTAGAGCTTTTGTTGAAATTGCAAATGTTGATGGCAAATCTCAGACTTGAATCTCAGTCAGAATGGATCTGGTAGAACTCATGGCTGAAGTTTGGCAGGTAGGTGCCACAGTTGACAGAGCACTGAACCTGGAATCAAGAAGGACTGAATTCAAATCTAGCCTCAGATATTTACTAGCTGTGTGACCCTTGACAATTCACTTAATCGCTGTCTGCCTCAGTTTCCTTAACTATAAAATGGGGGTAATAGTAGCACTTACTTCCTAGAGTTGTGAGAATCAAATTAGATAGTATTTGTTAAACGCTCTTAACATAGTAGTCACTTAATAAATGCTTATTCCAGTCTCCTTCCCATTCCCCTGAACAACAATCCCCTCTACAATATACCTAACAATCACAGGTAAATTACAAGATTCCCACCTAAACTTCTTAATTATAGGAACTATGCCTTCTCTATCCCTCCACCAATCCCCTCTGTTTTCTCTCCCATCACTATGCAGATATCTTGCAAAGATGATGGAGAGGGGCATTCTGCAAATGCTATAAATTGCCTAAATTTCTTCACTGAGACCTTCAGCAATTAATATGTCCTCTTCCTCGATTGGTTTATGTTCAGACCTTTAGAGAAAGACATCTACTAAATTAAAAAGCAGTCATAATCTTATTGAGCTGACAACATAAAAGTTTCAGGGTAAGGTTGCTGAAAATGCTCTCCATTAGTAATATTAAGACAAATTAGGTCATGTCTGGAGAATCAGGAAACAAGTTAAGTAAAAAAGCAGTCTCTTGAAGCTCACTTAACATTGGCAATGGCATCATAATGGGAAGAACCGTGGATTTGGAATCACAAGTTCTGGATTTGAGTCCTGGCAAGAGCATTTAATAGCTTTGTGACATTGAACAAATCATAAACTCCTTGAGATTCTTTTTACTTATAATTAAAATGGGAATCATAATACCTGCTCTCTATTGTCCTGATAGAGAGGTTATTGGGGACCAAATAAGAAAGTGAACATAAAGTTCATTTTATGATGCAAAGGGAGGAACAAACAAATGGCTCTTTTTATTAGCAATGAATAACACAGCTACCTGATAGTTATGGAGAAGCCATAGAGTTTTTTAAACAACATTTTTATTAACTTCAACGAAATTCTTAAATCAGGTTCAATCAATTAATTATTCTAGACTAGAGGCATTAAAGTAGTCATTGAATGCTGTAATTTTAATAGAAATGAGTAAAAATCTCCATATACGACACTTTAAGACAAATGCTTATGATTCTCAGAGAGTGCAAATAATAGATTAATTGTAGATCTATATCAAGAGAAGGAATTTCTACCCCGGTGGAAACCAACTGGGGGACTCCTCACACTGATTCAATCACCGGTCCAGAATTTTGCACCTTTTACTCCCCAAAGGAAAAATAAACACATCTTTCTAAACCAGATGTTATGAAGATAATTTTGGAGAGGGAATACCCTGTCATCCTTATCCATATAGATTCTCTTATTTCCACAGATGATACTACAGTGGGCTAAGCTAAGAGTATAGGCTGCTTGACTCATACAAATCATCTCAGTGGGTTCTTTCTTTACTGAATGTGGAAAAGTTTGAAGGCATAAATCAAAGTAAAGTGATGATATTTCAAAGAATTACAGAGGAGACGGGTACTTTCTTTTCCTGAGCAGGAACTATGTCAAGCATTGATTTTCCACCAAAGAGTCAAGCCAGCACTAGGCTTTATCAATATAAGCAAGAAGGGCCAGACAATTCAATATTCTAATACCATTTCAAAAATCACTTAGGAGACAAACACAAAAGTGAAGTGAAAAAAATGAAAATGAGTTTAGATCATCAAAGATAAATATACATTTGAAAGAACTTTCCTTGTGTTTATCTAGATAAGAATGAACCATTCCACATAACAGAAAATAATCCCTTCTTTTCAAGTTTTAAATCTAGATTCCATATCATTGTCAGGTAATTTTTTTCTACCATCACATGCTGAGAACATCCACAGCAGGCGTACTATAGAACAGTACAGTTTGGGGAAGGAGAGTAATTCAGAATTGGTAACAAAAATGCCACCTTTGCCCTCTCACTTCAATCCAGCAAGTGCACTGAGTAAATTCAATGCCATAATTGTATATGTGCCACATACACTTATTGTGGTATGCACCAGAGACACCTTGGAGTGGAATACAGTCCTGGGTTTTCTTATTCATCTTCCAATTTGGACAAAGAGCTGGAGGGAATAGGCCTTATTAACTACGGTGGAAAGAGGCTGATATAAATTCTCAAGAACCATATATTTCAAACCAAAAACTAGGATACAAGGCAAATGAATTTTGCCTCAGTGACACAAGTTACTTAGGTTTCTAAATTGTCATTTTCAGTCAGTGTTTTGTGTTTTAATATCTAGAATCACCACCTGTCAGGCCAATGGAGACCATGGTCAATACCAAATGGATGGGAGGTCCAATATTTTAGAGTTGTGATTTGAGCAGTTCTGTCACAAGAAAGAGCATTGACTTGGAGTTAGGACACCTGTGTTCAAATCCTAGGTTAGGCTGGCATAACCATGGCCAAGTTATTTAAACTCTCGAAGTCTCAGTTTTCTTATCTAAAGAATGGGGAAGATGATGCTCTGGTTATCTACCCCACAAGCTTATTTTGAAGAAGGTACTTTTGAGGAAGGTAAGTCTTAAAGTCCTCTATTAACAGGAGATTATTAGATCTGCTTTATACATGGATATATATATACATATATATGTGTGTGTGTATGATATATATATATAATAAATGAACCAACAGATACTCATTTTCATGGCAATTATGACTATTCTTCAATTTATAGTTCTACTCTTTGTCCTCAACATTTTGTAAACTATTTTAGGTTTACTATAATTCTTACTGGTTTGACTGTTTTTACAGTTACTATTTGCCAGACCTTTGAATAACTGGAACTTTTAAAGTATTTAAGATTAGAATTGCCCCCAGAAAATCCAAGAGATATGATTGAGAAACATATATGCTGGTGTATGTGCTGAATGATGGGCTGTGAGGAAATGTGTTACATTTTGTCAAAAGGTATCTAAATACATTTTAACGTCTCCTCAAAAAAAAGAAAGAAAAACATACTTATTGGAGAACATAATGCTATTGTAAAGCAGAAAATCCAGCCGGTGTTAATTACAGTGGTATAATTTACACTTCATTCACAACAAATTTGTGGTGGAAAACAGCTTAGTTAATCAATAAACGTTTATGAATTCCTACTATGTGCCAAACTAGACGCTGGCTGTACAAGAATAAATGTGAAGCAGTCCCAGACCTCTAAGGGATTGTATTCTATTGGATAGACAACTTGGGTTCACACTCACAATACGCATTAATTATAGTTTTTAAAAAATCCCCAAATGAAAGATAGACATAAAAATAGACTATTATATTTCTAAGTTATAACGAATAGTAGCATAGAATAAAGTGGTTAGAAGTCATTAATTAGTGAGGTTTTCCTTTTTTGTTGTTTTTTGTATCAATTCAATCATCAGCATACCAAGATTTTATGTACTAACATTGGGAATGCAAAAATGAATTCCACTGCCATTGCTATTAAAGTAGCAGCAGTTTAATAGCGTGCTTCATTAAACCATCATGGTTTGACATACCATAGGTATAAAGAAATTAGGTTCTCTTTTGGCTAATATTGGTATCCCAATGAGAGTGGCCCTTCTTCTGATTCTTCAGATTTGTTTAAATATACAATTTATTTATTTTTCATTTCTCAGCATTCACTTCCACAAAAATTTAAATTCAAACATTTCAGGGAAGGCAGAGCCAAGAAGGCAGAGTAGAAAGACACACATACTCTAACTCTTCCCCCATAGCCCATGAAATACCTGTAAAGAATGACTCTCAACAAATTCTAGAGCAGTCGAAGACACAGAATGATGGAGTGGAGGAGATTTCCAGGGTGACCTGGAAGGCCAACGGGAAAGGTCTGTCACACCAGATGCAGAGCAGAGCACATTTCCTGCCCAGTCCATGCAGCACCATGAGGATCAGGATCATAGCAGGCCTCAGAAGCAGTGGAGATTCCCAGACCCCTCAACCCACAAGCACCAAATAAAGCTTCAAAGACAATCAGTTGTTCAATATCTACTAGGACACTTCTCATGGCAGGTCACCATGGAAATAAAATTTCCCAGAGCAAGGTTAATGGGAAGAGCAATCAAAAAAAAGAAGAGGAAGAACAGTTGTTGATCATGATGAAATGACCAGTAATGACTGAGAATTTTTAACAAAATGTGAACAATCCAACGTTTTGGACTTTTACATGGAGAATCCAATTTGACTGAAAAACACATTTTTGCTGGGAAATGCAGTTATATTATTAGGACCTGTGCTATAAGTGAAGAAAAATGCAGAATATGTAGATATGGAAGAAATTTAAGCAACTAAAATAGAAAAGTCATATAAATGGAAAAATGAGGGAAGCGGAAAAAATACTTTTAAGAGATGCTGTAAAGAGAAGGGGAAAAAAATACCAGTAGTATGCAATGAATGCTGATCAAAGAAAAATAATTTTTTAGAGACCCAACATCATTTGTAGTTTTCTACTGCATAAGGAAGACAAGGAAGTTGTAATTCATGCCCCAGAAAAATCTTTGAAATTGAAAGACAGAAAAGTAAAGAAAATTCACTCATGAATTGAGAATTAAGGAAGTTGCAATCACTTGAAAACAGGGGATTCTAATCTTGTCAAAAAAATAATTCTACCCATCTCTCCCCACCCCACAACCCAGGACAGCATGTGTCCCATCCATCTCTTCCTCCAGTCTGTCCTCCCTTATATTACTCACCCTTCTTCCATCTCCCTTCCTCTCTATTTTCCTCTAGAACAAAATCAATTTCTATACTCCATTGCCTGTATATCTTAATTTCCAGCGCATGCTAAAAAATTTTTAATATTCATTCTTAATGCTTTGCATTCCATATTCTCTCCCTCCCACCCTCATTGAGAAAACAAGCAATTCAATATATGTCATACATGTGCAACAATGCAAAGCACTTCCATAATAGTTATGTTGTAAAAGGCTAACCACATTTCCTTCTGTCCTATCCAGCCCTTCATTTATTCCATTCTCTTCTTTAACTTGTCCTCCCACAATAGTGTTTGCTTCCGATTATCTCTTTCCCCAATTTGCTGTCCATTCTATTATCTTCCCTCTTCCATCCCCTTCCTCCTACTTTCCTGCAGGATAAAATGCATTTCCATATCCAATGGAGTGTATGTCTATAGTAGAGTCATATCAGAGAGCTCAAACCAAAATCTTGAAAGGCAGTTCCAGTCCACCTAGGACAAACTAGGGCAGCTGGGTGGTTCGGGATATAGATCACTGGGCTGGAGATCAGACTTGTCTTCTAAGTTTATATCCAATCTAAGACACTACTCATCTGTAAAATGAGCTGGAGAAAGAAACTTCAAACCACTTTAGGATCTTTGCAAGGAAAGCGCCAGATGGGGTCACAAAGAGTCGGATACAATGGAAACAACTGGAAAAGCTCATTCCATGTTAAAATTTGGAATTTTTATCTATACCATTTATCACAGAAATGAATATAAAAAAATAGGTTATCTGTCAATAGACACGTCTGGCTTAAGATTCAAGGATTGGAGGGATCTGACTTTGATACCTTTGCATTTAATCTTTTTTTTTTCATTTTGGTACAAGTTTGGTCAACTTCAAAATAGTAGAGGAGATTGGTCTTTCAATATTCTTCATACAAAAATCATTTCCAAGAATGAACGAAGTATGTAAAAAAAATAAAATCTATTCATAGGAAGTAAAGGTTTAAAGTTTTAAAAGGAGATAGTGTCCATTTCACACAATTCAATTCACAATATAACAATATTAGTAACACTGCTTCAGAGCTGCTTGTTACCAGATCATGAAACAGCTGTGGTTAGGCACTAGGTTCAGCAGAAAGGCTAATAAAGTCTAGTGACAGTGTGCTCCTCCAATTCTTTGAACATACACACATACACACAGACATGAATACACACACCGGGTTTTGTTAGAGGAGGTCCAAGTAAACAAGCAAAATCCATGCCTCAGGTAGCATTAACAGTTTTATAACCTAGATTCAACTGTTTCTTTGGTGCTCACTAATAGCACAAATTCATCATAACAATTATAATATGTTATATTGAAAATAACTGAAAACCAGCTGGCTTCTTGTAACAGCTAGGACCCTGTCATACACAGGAGGGCCTGCTGTGTAGGTTCTTAGATCTGCTTTTCTGAAAGGAGAGCAACTTTTGAGGGATCAACAATCTACTTTAATCAAGCACATATATCATTCACTTAGTTCAGGGGGAAAAGTCAGCACCCTGAACTTCAGAGAGATCAACAGACAGAATCTGCAACTGTCTGACCATAAGCAATATATACATCACAGATCAACAGATAGATCCAGTTGTCTGACGATACATATATAACTACCAGAGAGAGAAGTACCAACATCTGAATTTTTAAAGCCATGGGCTCCTTAGCAGCTGCCCAGAGTCTCATCTGGCCAAACAAACACTTTCAATGAGTAAGTCCCAAAGCAAAACCTCACCTCAGAGTATTTATACACTTTTCAGAGCCAGAGTGCATCACAGCCCTTGAGAAACAGTGCCTCAGTAGAAATTAACCAAAGATGTGGGACTTAAAATAAATAAATAAATAATTTTTTTTAAAAAAAGAATTTAAATGACTTGCTAATAAACATTCATGGTAGCATTTGAACCCATATCTTCCTTCCTCCAAAATCAACCTTATAGACACTAAACTGTGCTACCTAGTCAACATCCTTTGGTGGAGGATCATTGATGTGCCCTGCATTACAAGACCATCTCTTCTTTTTATAACTTGCTTTTTAATAACCAATATCTTTACTAGACTGACCATAAAAGGACTTTGGATCATTAATATAAATATGAATATAAAATTATTTATAAACTGAATATAAAATGGTATGATGAATAGAGTTTGCCTAAAAGCTAAGACAACCTGTGTTCAAATTCTGATTTTTACACATACTGAGTGACCCTGAGTAAATCACAGTCACAATTCCGAGGGTTCTAAACATATCTCTAAGAACGTTTCAGGGGTGTCAATATACATTGGTAGAGGGAATTTCATCATCTAGAAGTTTTCTTTGTTATTAAAATCCCAGATCCAATACTTGCTTCTTGTAAAATGTCCAAGATGGGGTTCTCTATGCATTTAATTCTCTTTCAATGGCCACTCCGAGACACTAGTGCAAATGTCACTTCTCATTTGTACAGGAATTCTTCCACATCCCTTAGGGCAGTGTCACTGTACAGCAACTTGCTGTACCCGATTCGCAAGGAAATTTCATGCAGGTGGCACAGAACAACATGAATTGTACTTGGCTGCTATCCAACAGGCCCACTGGGGAAAGGAGTTAGCAGGGATTTTTAAAAGGTTGGATAACAGATTTGGTTTTTTGTGTTTGTCTTTTTAGAAAATTAAGAAAGCCATATTTCTTGCAATGACTAAAAAGTATTTAGAAATAGAGCTGAAGAGTGTTCTGAAGGAAAACAAGCTAAGGTAGAGGCAGTCTAGAGTCAGATGAACACAGAGGAACCACAAAAATGCCTTTAATTCTGTTTAAGTACATATTGACTTCTTCAATTAAAACCACTTTTATCATCTGTTTTTGTCTTGAATCCTCAAATTTTCACATTTATAAACTGGAATAACTGGTGACCAGGAGATGAGGCATCCTGGTGCAGCAGAAAGAGCTTAAACCCTTGAGGCAAATGGATTCACACTAGCTGTGTGACCTTGGGTAAATTGTATAACCTCCCTGGGACTCACATTCCCCATCTCTAGCATGAGGGAGATGCAACAGATTGTTTCTTAGGTTCCTTTCAGCTATAGTTTTATGATCCTGTGAAGGGGAAGAGCCCTGAATTCTATATTGCTAAGAAATTGAACACCCCAAAAGCTCCACAATAGGAAGTCTTGGGGTCTGGAAGCAGGCCAACAGCAGAAGCACTCATGCCTAATCAATGTCTTAATGTTTTGGAGTAGGTAAGAGGAGTGGTTTGTCAATGAGCTGATTATTCTTTAGGGTTGTTTGGATTCATGTCTCCATAAATGTTTTCTTATATTTAGATCCACCTTTCTAAATTTCATTACAACAGATGATTGCAATCGTTTAGAATCATAGGAATACAGGGTTGGGAGGGACCTTGGAGACCATCTATTGCAACCTAAGAAAACACTCCACAGTATCCTCTGCAAATAAAATATTTCTTGGAAGAGCAAAGGTGACTACAGAGAGATTCCTTGTATAAAGGGCTGCCATATCATATTCAACAGAATTTCATGACAATCTGACAATCACAAAAAGTACTAGAATTTTCTACCCAATCTATGCAGTTATCAAATTTGTAGCCTAGAGAGAAAAGGCAAAAGAATAAAAATAAACTGAGTCAGAGAGAGAAAAGCACTGCATCTACACATTGAAGAAAGTGATACATTAGGGAAATGATCCATAGATCAAAGTCAGATGGCAATATTATGGATTAAGAGATCATTTACTGCAACATGAAAAATAATTCTACCATTTTTTGCACATATACTACAAGAGAAGTGCTGGCAAAGTACTAAAGATGAATTTGGGGATTGAATCATTTAGTTGAATTCTCTCTAGGTGATAGAGGTTCTATGGGTCTCCACCAAAGGTTATACATGGCATATGGAAGGACTGACAGTTACAGACTGATCAGTTAAGGAACAGTTCCACCACAGTGACTACATAACTAGTCATACTCTCATCCTGTTCCCAGAGACTTCAGTTTTTAACTTCAGGGAATAGACTGTACGGGATTTTTCTTGAAGTCACTGTTTTGGGATATTTCTCTATGGTCTATGAGGCTATGTCAAATCGGTTATGCGATAAACAATGTTGAGTGTCAGATGGAGGGATGAATTTATACAATTGCAAAATCTCTATTTTGCTAGTTCTCATGTCTAAATTTCATAAAACAATTGGATAGACGAACCCTTGGGCATTACCACATAGAGAAGGACATCTGTAACTCTTCTGTTGGTTCCAAACTCAGAGGGGTTACTGTTCATTCCCTGGAAATGCTTTAGACCCCAGGGCAATTGGTTTCTCTGCTAGCCCATAACCAATGCTGTGAGATCTCACACCTGCCAAACTGCCCATTTTTTATAACTACCCCCAAAGAAGTTGGGAAATAAAATTAATGAATCTTAACATTGAAATGGAAATTTTACTTATAACACAATTTACTTATAATTAATTTTTTCAAATCAAATAACATATCATTATGACCACTGTCATACAGTCTGTCTTCCAACACTTTAAAAATGTTTGCATGTGCCTTTATACTGTGATAACACAGTAATATTTCATACCCTATATGGCACATTAACATTTGCACCATCATCACACAACCATCCCTACATCAGACTAATCCCAATGGGATCTCTAGGAAGTCATATACAATTAATATCTATAGACATTAAATGGTAAATATTTTTGATCCACTACATAAAACATTTAAACATGTTGCTTCACATCACGTTAAATGGTGAAGATTAGTAACCTTTTTCATAAGTTAAAGTCTCAGAGAATTTCCTAGAGCAAATTTCCCAGGGTAAAAAAGCTATGCTATGTCAAAGACAGGGCTTACTGACTCCTACATGGTTCACTATCCATTATGCATTATGCCAAGTTTCCTCCCTAGATATCATCTCATCTCATACTGTATGATTATTTCATATAATATCTGATGCACAGTTAGATATCACAATGAATTAAAATGTTGGATTTAGAATCAAAAAGACCTGCATTCAAATCCTGACTAAGATATTCATTACTTGTATGACCCTTAGCTACTCATTTCACTTCTCTCAGCCTGAATCTGCTCATCTGAAAGAGGAGAGGATTGAACTAGGTCACCTCTAAAGGCCATTCATACTTTTAAATCTATGATCAGTAATGTATCACATATCACATCTCATATCATAATAATCTGTTATTTATCATTTAGTCTATGACTAGTATCCAGATCTTTTGATGAGAAATAGAATCATGACTGGAACAGTCAAAGGCCTAAGCTTAAAATTCAAACAAATTTGTTCAATTAAAAGAATCATGTTTGAATGAAACAAGCGAGAGATTTCTTTCGGTTTCATAAGAAAATCTACTAAATCAATGATAAAATAAACAAATTCTCAAAAAGTTTCTTTTCACTTGAGTTCAGGGAAGAAGACAAGGGGCATGGTGGGGAATCAACAGATTGAGAGAGAAGAAACCTGGGTTTCAATCATAGCTAAATGACCTGGGGAGGGGGAAATACCTTCTCACCTCTCTGTTCCTCAGGTTCTTCGTCTGTAAAGTTGGAGTATCTAGGTTACACTCAAGGTCTTTAGCACCTTGAGAATTCTGCATTCCTTTTCCCATATCAGAAAAATCTGAAATCTTTCAGGAGAGTTATCATTCCAACAGAACTGCTCCTGAAAACCTTCACCTAAGCTACAGCTGTTTTCAACATCATTCACCTTTAGGAAATCTCTTTCTTCATTATTAAGGGAAATGGAAGAGGGGATCTCAAGTAAATGTTATTTGGAAAACATTTAATTAAGTCATAAAAGTTTGCTACAGTATCTTGGATCAAATTACTCACCTCAATTTGATTGATTCAAGAAATGGCAATTTTCCTTATTCTGAAGATATTTTGTTGATTTTCTACTTTACATCATGAAACCATACCTGAAAAGGCTGAGGCGAGGCAATGCTGAGAACTTTCCTTTTCCATTTGTTGCCTTGATTTCCATATATCTGCCACAGTATATGTCCCTTTGTGTTATTCCAAATTCTTTGATAAATCACCAGCCTGTAAATATGCTTTCCAAACATGTGATAATGGAAGCGAAAGATGCAACTTTGATTGTTAGTGGCATTAAGAACAGGACTGAGCAACACAGCTCTGTTTTGGAAGACCTGTGGTTCTGAAGACTCTATGTAGAGATAATGCCCTTTGACTGTACCCAAAGTATTATCTTTCATTGGTCCTGTGTTGAGTGTTGAAGTAGAGCCCTGGTTTCTCGTCCAATCAAAATCATCCTCTTTGTCTTGTTCCCAGTTGCAGAGCCCATTTTCAAAATCACAATAGAGTTCAGGTGCTGTAATTGACAGATAACAAAACACTGAATGACAAATAACAGAAAGAAACAATAATTCACAGAATATTATATGGTTAATCCTCCATTATCAAAATCAGACTAAAATGACTTAAAACTAAATCAAGAGTAACTGCAACTGTTTAGAGCACGTCGAAAACAGCAAAGCCTCTTTATCTGAGGACAAAATCTGATTGAATTCACAGCTTCACTTGCTTATTTCAAGATTAAGATCATTTTTCCACATTTTAAATGTTTTGTTGAATTTTTATGAAAATTCATAGTTTATGAAATCAAAAGCCAATACCTGAAAAGATTTTACAGAGGTAAAGCTGTAGGCTTTTATTATTCGTTAACCATTTCCAAAACTATCACATCATAACTCCCTATTACTAACTTGTTTTTTAATGCAAAGTATTGTATAAATCCATTCCTTTCTCTC
This sequence comes from Bettongia penicillata ogilbyi, assembly GCA_023548195.1. Classification (NCBI taxonomy): domain Eukaryota; kingdom Metazoa; phylum Chordata; class Mammalia; order Diprotodontia; family Potoroidae; genus Bettongia; species Bettongia penicillata. The sequence goes on from JAJHZJ010000453.1 coordinate 21,663,301, forward strand.
CATTTTCTTTGCTATCACTGTGGCCAAACAACTCATAGCTGGTTTGCTGCAAAAATCTTCCAATTCTTCTGACTGGTCTCCCAGACTCGAGGTTCCTTCTAACACAGCATTCATACTATTGCCAAATTAACCTTTAATACTTCCCTAATTTACTCAGTTATCAAATATGACATCCTTTGTGTAGCATGTAACAAAAAGTATCATAAGCTAATCCTACTAACTAATCATATTTTCAAGCCTCCTCTCCATTCCATATGTAGCATATGCATAATTACACCTTTATAACTTAAAATTATTTCCTTTACTATGAATGACCTCTGTCCCATCTTCTGTCTACTCAAACCCTATCCCTTCTCCTACTTACTCATTCACACATCCTTACCTATGTACTCCATCCCCTATCAATCATATTTGCTTTTGATTTTTTCCAGTTGTCATGGACTTCACACAATTTTCCCTTGTTTTGGTTTAGGTATGTTAATTGTTTTATTTATTCAAATTGCTATGAGTCAAAAGAAATACTAAATAGTAAATCTTTTTGGAAGGCTCTTGGCACAATATTCAGTGAATGGACAAAGATTAAAGGAAGGCTCTCAGCACATTAGTGCTTATCAAAATTGCAAATTATTATCTTTAAAGGCAGAAAGAACCTGACCCTCAACTGTGGAAGAGATGCAGTATAATTGTTGGCAATGGTCTCCTCCCTTCCTCGAAAGATCACACACAGCTATCTCTTCCATAGACTCAGTGCAGCCCCTGAAGCTGAGATGAAACAAATTACGGATTACTCCTCTGTGCTTGTGCTAATTTTGGCCTAACAATGAACACCAAGGAAATACAGGTGCTCCATCAGCCAGTACCAAACACATCATATGTATGTGGAACCATCAGTTACAGCTTGCTGAGGATAAGTTCACTTACCTTGGCAGTGTCCTTTTCAGGGATGTACACATTGATAATGAGGTTGATACATGTATTGCCAGAGCTAGCTCAATGTTGTGGGAGAGAAGGGATATTAGACTGACTACCAAACTGAAGGTCTACTGTGATGACCTCATTGTTGTATGCCTGTGTAACCTGAACATCTACCATCCCAGGAAAGTAAAATGGCTTCCATCTGACTTGTCAGAATGATTCTGAACATCACCTGGCAGGATAAGATACCAGACACTAAAGACCTTTCTCAAACGAAACTGCCAAGCATTCAAACTTCTGTAGAGAGCACAACTTCAATGGGTTGGCCATGTTGTTCAAATGTCAAATGTATGCTTGCCTAAAAGACTAGTTTATAGAGAACTCACACAGAGTAAGTATGCTCACATGATGGTCAGAAGAAGCAATACAGAGACACTCTTAAGGTGTCTCTTACAAACTTTGGAACTGATTTCATGCCATGGGAGACACTGGCACAGGACGACCCAATATGGTATGCCCTCATCAGAAAAGCTGCTGTGCTCTATGAGCAGAGCAGAGCTGAAATAGCTCAAAAAAAAAAAAAACATGAGATGCACAAATTTATAGGATCCACCCCAAATGTTCACTCAGACTATTTGTGCCTGACCTGTGGTAGAGCAGTCCAAGCTCATATTGGTCTCCTCAGCCACAGGTGAACACACTATAATGACTCTAACACAGTGATGTCATTTTGGTCCTCTTAGAGAACAAAAGACAACCACCTTCCCACAGAATATATACTTTCTCAGGGCAGGGACTGTCATGTTTTGGTTTTTTATGTCCCCAACACTAGCAATACTCTTGACACATACAAGGTACTTAATAAATGCCTATTGGATTCAATTGGATGGAAATGGATTAAGCCAAGAGAAGGTGGAAAGAGAATCTATCATAAATTTAGGTGCTAATTATGAATTATCTTATGCAACGTGCTGTTGTTTAAGCATGAAAGTCTTCCCCCACCAATAAGGTCAAGATCTAGAGCAGGGTGTGAGAAGGTGTTATCCATTTCTACACTTAAAAAAATTAAGTATTTATACATACACCAGAAAATATTGCTATGCCTTTAGAAGGAATATAACATTTTCAGTGATGAGTAGTGGCAAAGTGCTGATCTACAGTGGGAGAAAGGGGTTTCCTTATATCTCTGTGTACTACTCAATATCCTTATACACACTTCCAGGATTTTAGAGGATACCAACTTCATATGTAGTGCTTGTTTGGACTTATTTGGAAAGGAGGGAGAGGACATGGAGATGGTATATGGTGGGAGTACAGTGAAAGATAAATGAAAAAAATAAATGAGGGCCTCCACTTTTTTAGCTTCCTTATCATAGGTTAATATTTTTGAAATTACATGTAAGTTATAACTATCCATCTCTGCAACTACACTTGGAGCCTAAGGTGAAGAATTACTAAAATGCAATAAACAAAATTGACTATGAATAGGTGCAATGGAGCAAGCCCAAATCATCTGACTTCTAGGAACTGCTGTGCCTACTCTCAGGCCTAATGAAAGTAACCAAGTGAGTAAATGTCAAATGAGGGGTAAACTTCCACCTGATATTTTGTGAATAATCAAACCCAGCTGTGACTTAGACTGGGCAACATGCAGCGTGATTCCCCCAGGTGTCAGTTTTTAACTATAGAGTAGAAGAGACTATCAGGTGTCTGAGCTTTTAAAATGTATTTTATTTTTAACTGGTGCTACAAGTAAGACATTTTCTACGATATCTGACTGAACACTGCCCATATAGTGAATTTTCATTTTCTAGGTCAATGTCAGGGGAAAAAGTTATCCATCTCTACCCTAAAAGAAACTAAACAAATACATATACATACAGCAGGAAATGTTGCCCTGCCCTTTGAAGGTATAGAATTTATCCTTCTTTGAAACACTGTCCTTACTATGCCCAAAAGGCAACCAAACTGTGTATATTCTTTGATCCAGAAATACCAGTATAAGGTATGTATCCCAAAGAGATCATAAAAAATGGAAAAGAAACTATATGTGCAAAAAATATTTGTAGCAACCCTTTTCGTGGTGACAAAATATTGGAAATTAAGGAGTCGCTCATCAACTGGGGAATGGTTCAATAAGTTGTGGAATATGAATGTAAGAGAAAACTACTGTGAAATAAGAAATGAACATGCAGATTTCTGAAAAACCTATAAAGATTTGTACAAACTGATGCGAAGTGAAATGAGCAGAACAAGAGAAACATTGCACATAGTATCAGCAACATCATGTGATGATCAACTATAAATGACTCAGCTCTTCTCACCAATGCAATAATCTAAGACAAGTACAATGGACTTATGAAGGAAAATGCTATTCACATCGAGATAAAGAAATGATGGACTCTGACTGAAGATTGAAGCATATTTTATCACTTACTTTTTTCTTTCTCATGGTTTTATTTCCTTTTGATCTGTTTCTTTTTCCACAACCATGACAAATGCAGAAATATGTTTTACATATATATATATATATATATATATATATATATATGCCTTAGAAGAAGGGGAGGGTAGAGGAGGGAGGGAGAGGGAAAAAACAATAACTCAAAAACTTGTAAAAATGAATGCTAAAAAATTTTCTTAATATGTAATTGGGGAAAAATAAAATACTATTTAAAAAAATTTGTGCTTACATTGCCATGGGTCTTTCAAACAATACAATGAGGATAAAGAGTGAATTAAGATGCCAGCTGATCACAAGGATCATGTGTGATTATTTATTCCTACTGAGCAACTAATCTGACAGATTTTTTTCAAAGTCTGGCTTGCCTAGCTACATGGAACTATTAACACTGCCAACACTCCCTATCAAGATCATCCACTGATAATCATTGAACATACCTTTAAATATTAGGTGGGTGAATTCAGTGCCTCCACCAAAGTTCTATTCTGTGTGTTTCAGGCCAATATCACTCATAGGAGTTCTCAAAGAAGATGCCAATAAAGCACAGAATCTGAGATCCAATCAGTGAACTGACAAGCATTTTATTAAGCACCAACTATATAGAGTATTCTGAAGTCAGTATAGTGTTAAGCTATTAAAGTTTAATTAGCTAAGACTTTTGGGACACCCTAATAATTCCAGGCACTGTGCTTAGTGCTGGCAATCCAAAGACCAAAATCAAACAACTCCTTCCCTCAAGAGACTTTCTTTCTGTGGAAGAGAGAACAAATACACATTTGTGTGGATGCAAAAAAAACCACACAAAATACAAAGTAGATTTGGGGAAAATGCAGTAGTAGTTAGAGGATCATAAAAGATCGTCCATAGGTAGCACCTGAACTAAGGAAAAGGTGAAGAGAGAGTACATTGCAGGTATGAAAGACAGCCCAGTGCAAAGACATGGAGAGTGGAAATGGGATATTATATTTAAGGAACAGCAAGGAGGGCAATTTGACTAGACCAAAAGTTAAGTGAAGGGGGATATAATAAAATTATAAATTCCTAGAGCAGTTAGGTGGTGCAGTGGATAGAGGACTGCCCCTAAAGTCAAGAGAACCCAAGTCCAAATTCAGTCTCAGACATTCACTAACTTTCTGACCCTGATTATCTTGCCCCCCCCAAAAAAGACTTCCTAATAAACTGGGAAAATTTCACTAATAATCCTATTATAACACCGTTATTTGAAGCACTGCCTAGTTAAGCTAGGAGACGGTCATCTTCAGAGTGTTGACAACCAGTAAGTTATTTAATTACTGGACACAAGGAGTTTTGTAATCATCTACTAAATCTTGGAAATGCTGTGACCTGCATAGAAGGGAGGCATAAACGCAATGATGATCTCAAAGGGAAGGAAAAAGGAAGGGAATAAGCATTTGGTTAAGGACTTACTGTATGCTACTGTGCTAAGCCTCATCATCACAATACTTAATAATAACAGCAACCCTAATAGCTAACATCTATATAGCATTTACTGTATGCCAAGCCCTGGACTAAACACTTTACAATTATTTCCTCACTCGATCCTCAAAACAACCCTGTGAAGTGGGTTCTATTATTATCCCCATTTTACAGTTTAGGAAACTGAGGCAAAAAGAAATTAAGTGATTGGCCTGTGGTCACACAGCTAAAAAGCTATATAGACCTGATGCCTATAAACTCAGTTCTTCCTGACTGTAAGCCTAGCACTCTATACACTGTGTCTCTTAACTCCTCATAGATTCAGCAAAATATCAGAACTATATCCACTGAAATTGGTGGCAGAATCAACTTGGGTGCTTCCAGAACACTATCAAGGCTTGGGCTGCAATAGCCACTGTTTTATTAAGTCATCTATAAATTCCAAAATCTCGGCCCCATAAAATGATAATAGCATTGTCCATGCATTTGAGCTTATAATTTCTTTTCTCTTGTTGTTTAATGAATATACAATTTGGCAATGAGGAGAAAGTTCCACCTTTCAACAAGTGACCTATGTCCTTGTAGGAGAGGAGCAAAAATTGTCTTCTTGGGAGATAACCTGACTCTAGCCGGTTGGACTGAGCTTCTGGAGCAGGTGCATTAGGGATTCTCCTGGACTACAATGTCCAAATGGCAAGGCCTGAGAATTAACAGTGAACCAAGAGACCTTGATTATCTTTGAAATCAAGTCTCAGGCCATCCACTTAGGATAAAAATGGCACAGTGAATTGAAAGAGAAGAAACAGAATAAAAGAGAGGCTAGAAATACTTACTGCAATGAGCCTCATCCGTGTTATCGCCACAATTATCCACCAGGTCACATAATAGAAGACGATGTATGCAGGCCTTGGTCTGTCTACACCAAAAATGATCAGGGCCCTCGCAACTCACAGCAGGAGGGGGAAGGGCGCAGTTCTCAAATTTGATATCATCAACCGCTGAGACCCCATCATAAACTCCAAGACTGACTTTTTCCAGTGACAAATGGAAGGGCTGAGTGAGGCGCCCAAGTTGAATGAATGCTTTGGACCATTGGTTTCCCTGGTTGTATAATACTCTCCAGAGAGCAGTTGAGTAATTTGTCCCCTCTATATGTAGCTGCATCTCTGCTGCTCCCACTGACAGACCATAGTTATAAAACCTGGGAAAGAACAGAAAAGAGAAAAATGGAATGGTTTATGAAACATATGAACAATTTAGAATGGGGCTGGCTACTCCTGGATCAATGCATCATTAAGTATAACAAATGCTACTTCTCTTCATTTCCTGAGACATCACTTTGTACACCATATGGGCATTAGCTTCTCTGTCGCTGCTCAGCCTCTCATGTTTTCAGGATTCTAAGGAGTTCAGTATATAATGTAGGAATCTGCATGATTAAAATATAATCCACAGTTGGATAGAAAAATCGTCATCTTTAGAAATGAACACAAAAAATTCTGACAACATTAACTCTGAAGTAAAATGTTAATTGTGTGAATTTAATGCAATGCCTCTCTTTTAAGTTTCTACAAAGGAAAACAAGAATGTTTAATAAATGCAAGAGCATGCCTACAAGTTATGCTCTGTAAATGACTTCAATAAATGAACTTCCAACTCTTTTCTTTTTTTAATGAAAAGGGAAAGATGGAAATGTAGTAAACTTCTTTGAGTGAAAATATGTATTCATTTACTTCCTCATCATCACTAGTGTCCAGCATCAAGATGACGACTCTATAAACAATTACAAAAGGTCCTACCCAACAATCAATTAGTTGCACTTAGCATAGTGCCTGACACATAGCAGGTGTTGAATAAGTGTTTATGGATAGTTCATTGACCCTGAAAAATCAGAAAGAGGTAAAAGTACAGACATTGTCTCTGGTAACTCTCATTTCTGAGATATTTAACCAGTATAAAACAATTATCACAGTGAGGAGGCCAAAAGAGCAAGTTAATTGCTTCAGCCAGCAGAGTTGATGCCCTTGCCCAGAAAAGAGGTGTGGTTAAAGACAGTAATCATTTAGAACACAAACTCATCTGTGAAACATGATGGAAGATTATGAGCATCACAGGCTCACGTGAGCCTGTACAGTGAGATGGAAAGGAGCATGCATCAAGTTTGGTGTGATAAGCAACAAAGTCCAATTATCTTGAAAGCATTTACAGACGAAACTAAAGCTAAAAATGAAGAGAAAAATAGATGTGAAATGGAGCATATCTGGATATGGATATGGGATATATGGATATGGATATACTATCGCCATTTATTCTTATCATCTCAAGCAGGAAAATCACTACATTTGGACTCTAATACTTTAGGAACTCATGTGCTATATTGGAAAATGGAAATGCCCCTTGCAAAATAGCAGTAAGGAAAGCAGTTGGGCCTAACCAAATATCTGCAACAGAAATCTATCTTAGAGTTAGTGTAATTTTAAAGGCATGCAGGGAGGGATTTTCAAAATGTCTCAAGGAGGAAAGGACTCCAAGTGAATGGAAAGCACTGTAAATGTCATTAGTAACTAAAAAAGACAATATCACTGACCAAGCCATATGGCAGCCCTTTCCTCTGTCTAAGGTCTTTATCAAAAGAATCCATGAATATACTAAAAATGAGAGGAGGAAACAAGCAGGCTTTTAGCTTGCCCAATGCAAGCTTACTCGGTCCCTATATAGGAAACACCAGAAGGAGAAACATTGTGCATGTTTGAAGGATAGGATTTTCCATTGCACTCGTGTGAGTCCCATTTCCACATTACAGAGGAAATGTTTTAGAGCCAACCATAGCTTCAGAATCACACTAAAGTTAAAAAATAGAGAGAATATAGACTTAGATGTATGTGTTGTTTTACATGCTTTATACAATAATAATAACTTCATGCATATTGACTCATTACTAAGAGGGGAAGCATATCATTTGGTAGAGCAAAATAAAACCTATCCAGATTTCTATTAGTTTACAAAGTGCTTTGTTTAAGACAAATTTGCAAGATTCTTTGATAGATACAATCACAGAGGTTAGCTAAAGACATTCCCCTGCCACAGAACCCATCCTACACAGCACCCATAAAAAAGAATGATTCCGGAAAGTGAAGTTCTTCAGAAATTCATGTTTTGAATCAAGCTCATTGCAACAAACTCTGAACCAACAGAAGAGATTGTCAACAAAATTCTTGAAATTCAAAAGAGAAGGCCCTGTTAACATACAGGAAAAATCAAATGGATGAAGAATACATATTATGACATGCAACTTGATGACACATCCAAGTTAACTGTTCAGTACGTTTTTTTGAACTGTGTTATATAGGTCATTTCATAGAGTGAGCTGAGAGTTGCCCTTCTTGGTTCTGGGACTTTTCTGGTGACTATGTCTCAAAAAAGACTTTTGAGACCTGTTTGTGACTATGTGGTAACCCAGCACTGAATGGACTTAAGGCTTTGCCACTACATGGCAATGCTGAGGGCCATCTAAGTCCTCCTTTGCCCAAGAATTATGGAAGAATTTGGGGGAAGCTGTGTGAATTAAAATAAGAAAAAGCTACCTACTTGGTATCTCGGTTCTATTATTCAGATGACATTAAGTAACTTGTAGTGAATCATTGGGTAATGCTGGTTCATCTTACCATAGCATCATGGAAACCTTTCTCTCACTCCAGCTAGCACAGGCACAATCAACTAAATGAACTTGCACCTTGCTTATGTCCCAGATGCCTTTTTCACTTTTCTGTTTGTTCTGTCCTAATTTAAAGAGAATGACTATCAATCCTGAAAAGGAAGCATCCATGCCCTGAGGCAACCTGGTGATTTCAAGAGATCTGAAAGTCCTGGGATCCACTGGGCTAGAACTGAAATGCAGCAAAGGGTGGAGTCCCCAGCCATTACTCCAGCATTCTTTGAGAAAAAGGCTACTAACATGAGAAATACTCAACTTCGCCATCTTATCAGCAGATCTGTACTGTAGATTGTTTGTACAATGCAAAGCTCAGGTGGAAATGTAAAATGTCTAATTAATAGTCCTGCAAATTGCTTGATATGCTTATGAGGATTAGGTAATAGCCTCTCAACAAATATAACAATAGTTTCTAAATTAAATAATGATAGGTTATTAAATCCCATTTTGATTTGCTCTGCTAATGTTCAATATGAATCTTTCATGTTTAGGACTTCTTTTTTATACAGAAAAAAAAAAAAAAACAGCTGTACCATCCACAGCATTTAGAATGTGGTTGGATTTTCTCTTTCTGGCAGATTGTATACAACATGGACAGATATTCTCTGCCTGGTTCCCATCTAACACAAAAAGATTTAGCAAAACTACTTCTAGCTATGTGTGACTGGTAGTGTGTAGTGATAAAGAATATTGTGTTTGAATGAGGAACCAGAACTGATGATTCATGAGCTGCTGAGTTAAAATGAAGTATGTCTACATCTAAAAATAGTGTTCTAATTCTTTGTGATTCCTTTTCCTTCCTAGCAGCAAGGGAATCAAAATCGATATAAGTGGTGAGTTGTAAAATAAGGCAATGACGCTTTTCCCATCCTAGTTCATATGTCAGTAAGAACATGATGCCCACTGTTGCTTTCATGTTTATCCATTCTTGATGTTAGGGGAATTAAAATTCCAATAGGAAAATGCCTGAGTGACCAAAAGATTTATTAGAGATTCCACTTTCAACCATAGTTGATGGAAGAGTTATTGGAGTAGTGACATTAGAGAAACTAATGACAAAGAAAGAACCTATAAGCAAAGGTGAAAACAGTCCTTTGAGCATGGTAGCATCTTCAGGGATCATGACTCCTTGAAATTAAAGAAATATTAGCTAGGGACTGTGAAATGGAACTGATCTATTGAGTCCAATTGAACCTAAGGAAAATTTTCTTATAACTTGAATTACAAATAAAAGGTCTTTGGAGACCAGTTATCCCAGGCAAAAGAAATCTAAAACCTCCATTGCCCTCACATGTTATTTACAAGTATGCTTAACTCCCATTGTACTTTAAGTTTGAACCCACTCTTCTCAAGGACTTTGTATATGCAATGTGAAAATTCATCCCTATATGGGGTGGAGTGAAAAGTTTTTATAGATACTGATCTTAATATACCTCCTCAGTAAATTATTTTTCTAAAAGATAATTGAATTTTACTGGATGAATGATATTAGGGAGAACAATGAATGGGGGCTCACAAGTGATAATATTAAAAAGCCGTAACCCTAAGGGTACCCCTAAAACCTTAAATGGAATAGTAGCCAGTCTTCCCCTGGAGTCCTGACCTACCATCATGAGTAAGTTAAGGGAATGAGCCCACAAAAGAACTACAGCTGATTTCTATTACATAGTAGTTCCCAAATCTTAGTGCTGTTTTAAACTATTAAAACTAGATGCTCAATGGTGTCTGTCTCCACAAAATACAAATCACATGATACAAAAGGTAATGAAAATGAACATGGTGGGTATAAGTAGGTTGAAGCATATTAACAATGATGACCTCAGGAAGTGTAAAATATGTCATCATGGACATGTATGATTAGAAAACAAGATAATTAAACATACCGCGAGACCAGGAGATAAGTGAAATCCTGTGCTAATATCCACAAAATAACAAAAGATTCAAAATAAAAGCAGTATGTTGTGTAGACTACGTGTGAAGGACTTAGGCAAGAAAGCAGACAAGAATTGGACAGGATGAGAAGTCAGGGACTCTGCAACACATGGTTGTATGCAGGAAATCTCATTTTAAAGACTATATTCAAGGGAATCATTGCCACTCTTTTTAGAGACTCCAAAAACCTTTTTTTTAGAAATTCCAAAATTCTTCAAAGTATCATATTTGTCCAAGAATGCCCTAAATTCAAAATTCCATCCAAGGGCATTCATCACAATCATGTATTGGGCTTTGCAAAAATTTTCATATGTTAAATTCTTTTGAAGACAAAAACGAAAGTCAAAATGTCAAAATTCACAGAATACCTCTTTATTCCTCAAACTCTGACTGGATACAAATTTTAATTGACCACTAAAGAATAAAGTCAGTAACTGCTTCAAAGGAAATAGACAGTATACCACTACAAAGTCCAGCTTCATTCTCAAGCAGAGCAAAAGAAAGATGTTCCATCAATTTACTGTAGTATTTAAAAGTTACCAGAAAGATAAGCTGCAGTCTGGTCCTGTCTGGCTGAACCTTGGACTCTGGAGTTTAGCAACCTGTGAAATGCTGCTGCTCATTTTTAGAATGAACATAAAGTGTCCTGTTGAGAAAAAAAAAATAACTTCACCTATTGAATCCAAAATAAAAAAATGTCATGTATTGCAGTAAAGATGGTTAGCCTATGCAATACCAAATGGGCACTATTGTTTTTTAACCAACACATCTTGGCTTTTTTAAGTACACAGTGGGCCCCAGAATCTATCTGAAGGTTGGATGCTAACTCATAGGGCATCTAGTCCAATTTATTTTTCTTAAGTGCTGCTCTACATTGTCGAGCAGATGTTTATCCAGCCTTGGCTTCCAGACTTCCAGTGAGGAGAAAGCCTTCTCTCTAAGAAATCCCAGCTTTGGAACAACTCTAATGTAAGAAGGTTTCTTTGACACCAAGTCAAGCTGTGCTTCTTCTGCCCCTAATTCTGCACTCTGACACAAAACAAAACAAACCTAAATCATCTTCAAATTATTGAACGTAGCTATCATGTGTTTCCATCTTCTCTTTTCTGACCTAAACATCTCTCTTTTCTTCAACTGATTCTTTTATGATGTGAATCTAGGGTTCCTCACTCTCCCAGTTTCTCTCCTGTGGATTCCAATTTAGTCTTGACTCAAGTTTTACCCACAAAATGCAAAAGAAAGTGCTAAGTTTAATCAGTTCAGTACAATAAATTTTCAACTCAGTTTTGGGGGTAAGGGGTGGGGGGAAATTTTGTTCAACATGGCATGGACAAAATCCTTTTGGTGACTTTTCCCATTTCCTTTTAGTTTTTGTTATGTAAGAATAGATATAATTTAAAGCTGCTGTTCCTTAACATCACAAATGAGAAACGGTGAGACTTTCCCATACCCACATCCTCTTTGTGCTTCTTACCTTGAGGTTCATTATAAGTATGATCTTGAGCTGGCGCCTGTTGTTGAAAGTCTACAGAAAGGGCCCTGCTGGAATTCCGGATCCAGTCAAAACGATCCCCACTGTGTGCCTCAAACCAACCACAGCTGTCTATTTCAAAGTCACACGTGGGAGCTGAAAGACAAACACATACTTCATTCTGTGTTTCTCTCTGTGTAAATTGGTTAAGTTTTCAGTAGATGTTATTGAGTTCTGTAATTCCCTTCCTATCTGGAGATGAACCTTTTCTTACACATTAACATGTCTCTTCATTACAATATCAAATGAGATAGTTTTTGTAAAACAAACTAACAAAAGAAAGAAAAAGTATCACAATCCCTGGCACATAGTAGGGGCTATATAAGGGTTTATTCCCTTCCTGTTCTCTTCCCTAATTTTTCCCAGAACCAATATCTGGTCAGGTACTACATGCATCATTTCACAAATTGTAAAATGGAGCTAAGAAAGTTAAACCTAAGAATCATCAGCAGAGAGATGATATTTCTATTCATTGGAAGCAATAAGATCAGCGAGTAAAATAGTTTAGACGTAAAAGAGAAGAGTACCCAGAATAGAGACCTGGGGGATGTTAATGATCAATGGGCTTGACCTGCATGAAGATCCAGCAAAGACAGTAGTGAGACAGATAAGAAAAGAACCAGGAAAGAAAGGTTGTCATGAAAATCTAGAAGAAAAGAAGATTATGGATAAGAAAGTGACTGAAAGTATCAAATGCTACAGGGAGATCTACAAGAAAGATGAGGGGGGGGGAAGACTCATTCAATTTTACAATTAAGAGGTCACTGGAAACTTTGTAAAGAGCAGTTTTCAATTGAATGATGAGGTCAGGGGTCAGAAAGGTTAAGAATGGAGTGAGAGGAAAGGAAGTAAGTGCATTGATGGTATACAGCCTTCTCAAGGAGTTTAGTCACAAAAGGAAGGAGAGATATGGCATATGGGATAATAGTTAACATGATACACTTTATCAAGTGAGACTTTTTTGAGGATGGGAAAACATGACCATATTTGTAGGCAGTAGGGAAACAGCTAGTAGGAAGGGAGAAATTGAAGATTAGTAGAAAAAGTAGAGATAACAAGAGGAACTGCAGGGAGAAATGGGATGGAAGGTAAGGCCTGTGCACATAGAGGACCTTTGCCTCAGCAAGGAGCAGGGCCATTTTTTTAATGAGATGAGTCAACCTGGCCAAAGAACATAGTGGAAAATGGCATAGCATTGAATTGAAATGAGAAGAAAGGAAGATGAGGAAGCTCTCTGAGAATGGCCTCCGTTTATTTCATTGAAATGTGAGGCAAGGTCCTCAATTGAGAGGAGGGTAGGTAAAAGAGAGCCATAGGAGCTTTAAAGAGGGATGAAAAGGTTGGTCAAGTTACTATGGTGAGTGAGATAGTGAGTCAATTAGGAAAATATAAACGGATTGCCTTCTGGAAGTGAGGTCTCAACTGGGGTTATGTAACATAAATTTGCAGTAGATGCAAGGATCATAGTTTCATGATTTTGTTCAGCCTAGTTGAGTAGCTTGTAAGAAACATCATCAGTGTATACTGTCAATATGCCACATTTATCTGTATGCATTATCACCCTGACTCTTCGAACTCTTTAAGTACATTTTAGCACCTTACACACAATTAACATAAATAAGTGCCCACTTAGTGAATCTTTCAAACAGTCCAATCAATCAATGGTCATTGGTCATAGATCTTTTGTGCCTGGCACATAACAGCTATTTAAAACCATTTATTAACCAAATATTTATTAACCAATATTATTAACCAATTTAAAACTATTTATTAATAGTTTATAGATATAGAAAAAATGAATAAGTACTGAGCCCAAAATATCCTTGAAAGTTTGGGTTTTTTAGGTAATCATTTGTCTCAGACAAATTTATTGTGACTTTCTGAAAATAGTATAGGGAGATGGGCAGAAAGAAAGATGAGATAAAGGTGAAGTTGTAGTCAGCTCACCAAAAGACATTTTTTGTATCGTGGAATAAGCACTGGACTTACATCAAAAGATTTGCCACTTTAACAACCACATGACTATAGTTAAATCACAGTGAACCTATCTGAGCCTTAATTTTTTCATCTCATCCTTAGTTTTCTCTATTCCCATGAAATGGGAATAGTAACAGTTCTATTTCTTACCTCCTGGGGTTCTAACAGAAGTCCTTTCCAAATTTTAAAGTGATACAGAAATATGAACTTTTATGACAATTCTTTACATTGAGATTGAAAGAAATCTCCAAAATGATATTCCATGCAGTTCTGATTTTCTCCTTTTGTTTTCTTTCTTCATTCAATTTTCAATCTTGGGATATTTTTAAAGCATAAAATTTCTAGTATGTGGCTTGGGAATTGCATTTATGATTATATTTTTAAGGTAACTGAGTTGTCATCAACTCAATATTAATCCACTCTTTGTCAAAGAGTAACTGCTAGCTAAGTGTACTTCCTAAATTCTATAAAGTACATATAGAAATATCTATACATATATTTAATAAATCAAAAATAACCAAGAAATATAACAGAACCAGAGTGAAAGGCTCAGAAGCTGTAAATAATATGTGGAAGTCACTAATATTGAACATGTCAAAAGAGATGCACCCCAAAATGTTTAGATCAAATGGTAGACAATGAAAGAATGTCCATGGGACAGAAAGTCAACTAAAATATTTATATCTATGGGAAAGAACTCATGTAAAAAATTAAGGAGCTGTTGAGGAATGATATAGGAATTTCACATTTTCAGGGGAAAAAAAACTTCTACTTTAGGGGATTTGGGGAAAACATGCCAGGAACAATGATTGATTTACCATGGGGAGAAAATTAAATAAACTCTAAAACAGATGGTTACATCAAGAAGAGAAAAATTTTCTCTAAAAATGAATTTCAACTAAATGGGTATGTGTCGAATCCTGTGTGACTGATGCTAAATTTAAAAGACTGAAAATGTGGTGAAACTTGTATTTGGATTATACAGTAAGGGATACATTTAGCTATACCCAAAATTTGCCCCTAAACAGCATCAAGAACTTGGACATTTGATGTGTGCAGTTGATTTTCTATAAAGTTTTACCCTTTTCAGATAATTACTTTGTGCTTAATCCAAAATCAAGGAGTAGAAAATATATCATCCACAAGGAAGATTAATTCTACAATGCTGAATTTTCATGTGAGAGTTTTTATGATATTTTATATTGGAAAAGGACTTTATAATCAATTTGTTCTTTTTCTTCAAGACAGTACTTAGCTGTTGTTGTCACCCTGACAATTTAAAATTGATCGAGCACTTCGCTTTAACACTGTGAGTGCTTATTGTACATAGTTTCTATAACATGATGAAAATATTTCTTAATCTTAAGGAACTTATAGTCTAACAGAGGAGAACAAATAAAATAGCAAAGTCCAAAGCTTAGCACATATCCATACATATTGTCAACAACACAGAATTTTATGTTTAATTACTAAGCCTACTGGTTTAATTCTTTTAGTATTTTGTTAGATCTGGGATGTTCAGTGTGTACACTCCCTCCAATGGTATAGTTCAAAGCCCATGTGCTGTTGTCCATGTGTCCTGATAAATACTCTGTCAGGAGCACAAAGTGCTGAGGTCTTTCCTCTGTATTTCTTGACTTTAAGATAACGATGGAATACATGAGTTTGCAATGAGTTGACGCTTTGCCTTCATTTCATGTCCTACCCTACCTCTGTTCTGATCACACATTATTTCTCTACTATGAGTTATAATACTTCTTTTGAGCAATTTCACAGTGGTAATATTCTGCAGGCTACTCATACCCATCTTACATTTGGGAAATTGTTCAGTGCTTTTAATGAGGTCAAGCTTCTCTCTCAAACAAGGCACACTCTTTGTTTCTTTTTAAAATAATGCTTGCCTAGTAGTATAATATGGCAGGGAACATGGAATGTCATGGTCTTGAAACACTTCAAATTTCAAATTATCTGGTTTCTTAAAGTGACCAATATAGAAATACATATGATTAGTGAAAGAATTATCTTTAAAAGTCACTTTAACTCTCAGTGCCCCAGGAACTGAGCTACAAATTGCAACTAAATATCATTCCACATCCTCTTTGATAGTTTCCCATAGTAGAAGGAGTCCTACCAAATACTTTTTATGATACAAATATGGTTCTGATATGCAAACCAGGAAGAGCCAAAACAGAGAAAGAAAATTATAGACCAATTTCTCTAATGAATATAGATGCAAAAATTTTAAACAAGATATTAGCAAAAAGAATACAACAACTTATCATGAGAATAATATATTGTGATTAACTAGTATTCATAGCAGGAATGCAGGGAGGGTTCAATATTGGAAAAACTAACAGCCTGATAGATCATATCAACAACAAAACTAACAGAAACTACATGATCATTTCAATAGATGCAGAAAAAGCTTTTGACAAAATACAACACCCATTTCTATTGAAAACATGGGAGAGCATAGGAATAAATGGAATTTTCCATAAAATAATAAGCAGTATCTACCTATAACCATCAGCAAGCATTATATGCAATGGAGATAAGCTAGATGCATTTCCAATAAGATCAGGGGTGAAACAAGGATGTCCATTATCACCATTGTTATCAATATGGTACTAGAAATGTTAGCTTTAGCAATAGGGGAAGAAAAAGAAATTGAAGGAATTAGAACATGCAAAGAAGAAACTAAATTATCACTCTTTGCAGATGGTATGAGGGCATACCTAGAGAATTCCAGAGAATCAAGGAAAATGTTGAAATAATAAACAACTTTGGCAAAGTTGGAGGTTCCAAAATAAACCCAGATATATCACCTGCATTTCTATATATTACTGACAAAGCCCAACAGCAAGAGATAGAAAGAGAAATCCCATTTAGAGATAGGGTAGACACTATGAAATATCTGGGAGTCTACCTGACAAAACAAACCCAGGGACTATATGAACACAGTTACAAAACACTTTTTTGCACAAATAAAGTCAGATCTAAGTAAGTGGAAAAACTTCAGTTGCTCATGGGTAGGTTGATCTAATATGAAAAAAATGACAATTCTACCTACATTAATTTACTTATTCAGTGCCATAACAATCAAGCCACCATCTAAGTATTTTCTAGAGCTTGAAAAAATAATACCAAAATTCATCTGGAAGAACAAAAGGTCCAGAATATGATGGCAACTAATGAAGAGAAATGCTAGGGAAGGTGACCTAGCCCTACTAGCTCTCAAATTGTATCATAAAGCAGTAATCATCAAAACCACTTGCTACTGGCTAAGAAATAGAGGGGTAGAACAGTGGAATATGTTAGGTACTCAAGACACAGTATTCAATGTATATAGCAATCTACTGTTTGATAAACCCAAAGACCCCAGCTTCTTGGATAAGAAGTCACTGGTGAACAAAAATTGCTAGGAAAACTGGATAACAGTGTGACAGAAAGTGGGCATAGACCAATGCCTGACATCATACACAAGAATAAAGTCCAAATGGATACATAATCTAGGCATAAAGACTGATACTATAAAGAAATAAGAGGAGCAAGGAATAGTGTATTTGTCAGATTTATGGAGAAATTTTTGACCAAGCAAGAGATAGAAACACATTATGAAATACAAAATGAATAATTTTGATTACAGTAAATTGAAAAGCTTTTGCACAAATAAACCTAATGCAACCAAGATCAGGAGGGAAGCAAAAAAAAATGGGAAAGAATTTTTGCAACAAGTGTCTGTGACAAAGAACTTTTTTAAAAACATACAGAGAACTGAGTCAAATGTACAAGAATGCAAGTCATTCCCCAACTGATGAATGGTCAAAGGATATGAATAGGCAGGTCTAAGAGGAAGAAATTAAAGTTATTCATAGTTACATGAAAAAATGTTCTAAATCACTATTAATGAGAGAGACATGCAGATCAAAACAACTCTGAGATACCACATCACACCTATCAGACTGGCTAACATGACAAAACAGGAAGATGATAAATGTTGGAGAAGATGTAGGAGAGTTGGAACACTTGTTGGTGGAGCTGTGACCTGATTCAACCATTCTGGAGAGCAATTTTGAACTATGTCCAAAGGGCTACAAAAATGTGCATACCCTTTGACCCAATATCGTTCTAGGACTGTATCTCCAAGAGATCATAAAAATAGGAAAGGGTCCCACATGTACAAAAATATTTATAGCAGTACTCTTTATAGTGGCCAAAAACTGGATATCAAGGGGATGCCCATCAATTGGGGAATGGCTGAATAAACTATGGTATATGAATGTAATGGAGTACTATTGCACCATAAGAAATGATGAGCAAGAAGACTTCAGAGAGGACTGGAAGGACTCATATGATCTAATGCTGAGCGAAAGGAGCAGAACCAGGAGAACTCTGTGCACAGCAATGACCAAAGTGTGCAAGAGTTTTTTCTGGTAGACTTAGAACATTGTAACAATGCAAGAACTTAAAAAAAATTCCCAATGGTCTTCTAAGGCAAAATGCCTTCCACACTCAGAGAAAGAACTATGGAATTGGATCATAGAATGAAGCAGACCATTTTCTCTTGTGTTATGTTGTTTTATTTTATGGCTTCTCCCATTTATATTAATTCTTCTATGCAACCTGACTAAGGTGAAAATATATTTAATAGAAATGAATGTGTAGAACCTATATAAGATTGCACACTCTCTAAGAGAAGGAATGGTGAGGGAGGGGGAAAGAAGGAGAAGGGAGGGGAAAAATCTAAGATATATGAAAGTGATTGTAGAAAACTGAAAACAAAAAAAAATAATTTAAAATTAAAAAAAAGTTACCCATAATTGTGAACTCACAATATTGAGTAATAACAGCAATAATAATAATAAATACAAAATAAGCTGCACTACATTGAATTTGTAGAGAGATTTTCATCAACCAGAGCTCCTGTACTGATGGATGGAAGGAAGAAAGGAAGGCAGCAAGGAACAAGGGAATGAAGGAAATCAGAGACTTTCTCCTCTTCTAAAGGCAATGGTAAGAAAGAAAAAAGAATAGACATTGTCCTCCAGGACCTTAGGGTGGTGGATGAGAGTGATACAAAACAGGTACAGATAAATGAATACAGGGTAATTTTATGAGGAAACAAGCGTTAATAACTAGAGGAAATCAGAAAAAAAATAACCTTTATAAGAAGGAGACACTGGGGCAAAGCATGAAAGAAAAAGGATCATGAAAGGGTGAAGTCACAGTCCACTCTCCTTTCATGTTATTGTTTTTAATTTTAAAGCAATCACAGGGCAGAGTCAAGATGGTGTAGTAAAAGCAGGAACTTGCTTGAGCTCTCCCAGCTTCACCAGTAAACAACATTAAGATAATGCCTCAAAATGAATTCTAAAGTGGCAACACCAACAAAAGGAAGGGATGGAACAATTTTCCAGGCCAGGACACCTTTGACAGTCCACCAGAAAGGTTAATCTCACTGGAGTGAGACTGGAGCACAGTCCAGCACAGACTGTGTCTATACAGACTATGTCCCACCAAACTAGCAACAAGTCTTGGGGATGGCTAAATATGCCATGGCAGACTCTGGAACTCTCAGTCTACTGATGGTAAGGGGGTCAGATAACTGGTCAGAAGGAGAATCTAACTTTGCTGACACAGAGTGCATGACTCTATTGCATTGCCCATATGCAATTCTGGATCATACTCTCCGGGTGAGAAGGAACATTAGCACAATAGACCATGCAACTACAATGGAGGGATCATAGTTCCAGGGCAGAAAAGAGTGCTTGTGGGTGCTTACAGACTAGAACATAAGCAGAGATGGCAACAACCACACCTCTCCTTAGATCACACACCACCTTGGAAGAATTAAAAGTATATAGGCCCCCAGAACTAGCTCTGAAAACAGCAGCATGAAAATACTAATACTTGACACAGTGACCCTCTGCTCTGGAAGTAGAGCCAACTTTAAAATGAAGCTAAAGTTCAAAAATTAGGTTGAGAAAATGAGCAAACAATAATAACAATAACAAGGAAGCCGACCATAAAAAGTTATTACGACGACAGGGAAGATCAAAACATAAACTCACAAGAAGATAATTAAATCAAAACAGCTACATGCAAAGCCTCAAAAGAAAATATGAACCAATCCCAAGCCCTGGAAGTGTTCAAAGAGATTTTGAAAGTCAAATAAGATGGAAAGGAGACAAAGTGGGGAAATGAATAAGAGTAATGCAAGGAAACCATGAAAAAGAATAAACAGCTTGATAAAGAAGGCACAAAAAATGCTGAAGAAAATAACATCTTAAAAAACAGAATAGGCCACATGGTAACAGAGGCACACAATTGGCCAAATGGAAAAAGTGGTATAAAAATTCACAGAAGAGAGCTCCTCAAAAGTAGAATTTGCCAAATGGGAAAGAAGGCACAGAAGCTTAAAGAAGAAAATAATTTTTAAACAAATAGAATCAGGCAACTGGATGCTAATGACTCCAAGAGAAATCAAGAAAAAAAACAAAATAAAATCAAATAAATGAAAAAATAAAAGAAAATTTGAACTATCTCATTGGAAAAACAACTGACCTGGATAATGGATCAAAGAGAGATAATCTAAGAATTATTGGACTATCAGAAATCCATAATAAAAAAAAATCTTATATATCATATTTCAAGAAATGACCAAGGAAAATTGTCCTGTATTCCTAGAACCAGAGAACAAAATGGACTTTGAAAGAATCAACTGATCACCTCCTGAAAAATATCCCAAATGAAAACTCTCAAAAATATTGTGGCCAAATTCCAGAGCTTCCAAGTCAAAGAGAAAATATTACAAGCAGTCAGAAAGAAACAATCCAAATGTGCACCCACAGTAAGGATAACACAAAATTTAATAGCTTCTACATTAAAGGACTAGAGAACTTGGAATATGATACTCTTGAGGGCAAAGAAAATAAAATTACAATCAAGAATCACCTACTCAATGAGAATGAGTATAATCATTCAGGCAAAAAAATGATTGAAGATGTTCATGCATTCTTGATGAAAAGACCAGAATTGAATAGAAAATTTGACTCTCAAATATAAGACTCAAGGCAAGCATAAAACAGTGCACAATAAAAAGAAAGCATAAGGGATTCAATAAGGTTCAACTGTTTACATTCTTACACAGGAAGATGATATTGTAACTCTTATGAAGTTTAAAATTTTTAAGGCAGTTAGTGTGCACACAGAGAAGAGGAAATGGGTGGAAGTTCACTGTGAAGGGATAATATCCCAAAAAAATAAAATAAAACTGGGAGAAGGAGGAAGGCCAAAGTAAAATGGGGTAAATTACTTCACATAAAAGAGACACAAAAGATCTTTTACAGAGGCGGGGAAGATGGGGCAGTGTGTGGCAGGTAACACTTGAATATTACTTCCATTTGAATTGACTCAAAGAGAGAATAAGAGAAACATTCAGTTGGGAACAGAAATCTATCTTACCCTATATGGAAGTAGGTGGGGCGGGTGGTAAGAAAAGGGGGACTGATAGAAGGGAGGATGAAATTGGGGTGGCAGTGGTCAAAGGAAAACACTTTTAAGTGGTTTGGGGTAAAAGGAAAGAGAGAAGAATAGACAGAGGAGTGGGGGTAATAGAATGGAGGGAAATGCATAATAGTCATCATAACTGTGAATGTGAATGGAAATAACTCACCCATAAAATGGAACTGGTTATAGCACAGTGGATTAAAAACCAGAATCCTACAATGTGTTGTTTACATGAAATATACTTGGAACAGAGAGACACGCACAGAGTAAAACAAGGGGCTACAGCAAAATCTATTATGTTTCAGCTGAAGTAAAAAAAAAGCAGCAGTATTAATCATGAATTGAGACAAAACAAAAGCATAAATAGATCTAATTAAAAGAGGTGAGCAGGGAAACTACATTTAGCTAAAAGATACCATAAACAATGAAGTAATATCAATATTAAACATATATGCACTCAAATTCTGGAAAAGTTAAATGACTTTCAGGAGGAAATAGAATCATAATAGTGGGGGACTTCAACCTTCCCCTCTCAAGACTAGATAAATATAACCAAAAAAAGAAGTAAACAAGAAAAAAGTTAAAGAGGTAAATAGAATTTTAGAAAAGTTAAATATGATAGACATCAGGAGAAAGTGGATTTGGAACAGAAAAAAATATAACTTTTTCTCTGTGGTGCATGGAACTCACATAAAAATTAACAATGTATTAGACTATAAAAGCCACACAACCAAATGCAGAAAAAGTAGACACATTATATGCATCTTTTTCACATCATAATGCAATAACATTAAATTCAATAAAGGGCTATCAAGTCATGGATTAAAAATTACCTGGAAACTAAATAATTTAATCCTAAGGAATGAGTGGATCAAAGAACAAATCATAGAAACAACCAATAATTGCATTAAAGAGGATGAGAACAATGAGATAACATACCAAAATCAATGAGATACAGCCAAAGAAGTACTTAGGGGAAAATTTATACCTCTAAATACCTATATCAATAAAGTAGAGAACGAAGTGATCAGTGAATTGGATATGCAACTAACAAAAACTAGAAAAAGAACAAATTAAAAATCTCAAATTAAACACCAAATTGGAAATTCTGAATATAAAAGGGGAGACTAATAAAACTGAAAGAAAACCATACTAATACATAAAATCAGGAACTGTTTTTATGAAAAAATAAACTATTAGTTAATTTGATTTAAAAATAAGAAAATCATATTAACTAGTATCAAAAATTAAAAGAGTAAAGATAAAATTGAAGCAATCATTAGGAGCCATTTTGCCCAATTATAGGCCAATAAATCTAAAAAATCTAATTGAAATTGATAAGTATTTACAAAAATATAAATTGCCCACATTAACAGAAGAGGAAATAGAATACTTAAATAACCCTATCTTAGAAAAAGAGACTGAACAAAGCATCAATGAGTTTTCCAAGAAAAAAAAATCATCAGGACCAGATCGGTTCACAAGGAAATTCTACTGACCTTTAATCCCAATACTATATAAACTATTTGTGGAAATGGGCAAAGAAGGAATCCTACCCAGTTCTTTTATGACACAAATATGGGGCTGCAACCTAAACCAGGAAGAGCAAAAACAGAGAAAGAAAACTATAGACCCATTTCTTTAATAAAAATCAATGCACAAAATTTAGATAAAATACTGGCAAGGAGATTGCAGCAATCTATCACAAAGATCATATACAATTAACAAGGTGGAATTTATAACAGAAACGTAGGACTCATTAAATACTAGGAAACTGTCAGCATAACTGACCATAGTAGTAACAATACCAATGGAAATAACACAATTATCTCAACAGATGCAGAAAAAGCTATTCACAAAATATACCACTCATTCCTATTTAAAAACCACAGCAACACTAGAAAATATAGCAATAAAAGGAATTTTCCTTAGAGTGATAACTGGTATCTATCTAAAATCAAGAGCTTACCTTCTCATGAAGGTTAAAGGGTAGTGAGGGAGAGAATTTGGAACTCAAACTTTTTAAAAACCAATGGTAAAATTTTTACACATAATTAATAAATAAGATGTTTAAAGTGGAAAAAATAAAGCAATCACAAAAAGAGGATGTCTGGTCTCATGGCACACATATGTAGTCCGAACTACTGGGGAAACAGAGACTAATGCAAATGAATGACTCAAGCTTTGGAGTTCTGAGCTATAGTGTGCTAAGTCCATTGGATTTTTCCACTAAGTTTTATATTAATATGAGTTCTGGGGGGAGAGGGGGGAGTGGAGAGGGAGGTAAGCACAGGGTTGCCTTGAGGGATGAATTATCCCAGATCAGTAATGAAGCAAATCAAAGCTACCATGAAGCTTTGATTAAAATCAGACCTATAAGTAGCCCTAGTCCTTTCAAAATGGGCAAGATAGAAAGACCAAGTCTTTATTTAAAAAGGAGGGGGAGGGAGTAAGGGACTGTCATCTCCTTTTACCCTGTGAGCTACTGTCTCATATGAAAGCAGCACCAAGATAAGAAATATTCCTGTGTTATCATTCCTCTATGAGAGTAAGTGGGATCCTGTCATCATTCAACAAAAAGCCCTAATGGATACACAACCCCTATGTCTTTGTATGCATGAATTGGCGGGTGTCTGTGAAGTTTTCCTAGAGCAATTTCTTAAAGAAGAAGAATTTTAAATATATCTATGATGTTATCTTCAGGGGATCAGTGATTAAATGAAATTTTTTGCACTATTATTTTTTAAAAGTTGATTTAGAGAAGGAAAAAGAATGCTGATCGTGATCTTTAAAAATCTAAGTAATGAGCTGAATGGAGAGGGAAAGGGGCAGGAGTACAATAAAAGCATATATACCCAAGGACACAATAATAAATTACTCTGGAAATAGTTCAAAAACTGTCTTTTTCAAGGCTTTCTTTTTCAGCGGAATGATTTTCCTCAAGAATACTGATGTGTGAAATGACAACAGGCTAATAACCTTTTAAAGTTTCCTTTTGCAATTAGTAGAATATAGGGGCAGCGCAGTGGGGAGGGAATCTACTGAAGTCTATTCCTTTGAAAGTACATATCAAACATTCTAAAATCTCCATTTTTAATGCGAAATCAAAGTTGAATATAAAGGAAAAAATGTTTCAACTTCTACAGTCTCATATCATCTACACAAGAAACTTACATTCCAAATCTCTCTTTATTTCCCCCTCTCCAGATTTACAGAAGAGAGACCTTCAAAATATACTAAAAATATGAGCTAGAAGTTTCTAAAGCCACTTACCTAAAGTAATAAAGGAGTCAGAGCTAAGGGAAGACTATAAACAGTGTGACCTGTTCTCATTCCTGTGTTATCGATCGAAGCTAGAGAAAGTGACAAAACCATGCTGACCGGATTCACTACTGATTTATGTTACATCAACTCAAATGGATATCTTCACTGCACCACTGAAATCCTTTCACATCTCCCTAATCACTCTTTATTCCATTTTGTTCATCCATCCTCGTATTCCATGGCACCCTCTCCTTCCTATCCTTTCTTCCTGGCTCACACTTCATAGGGGAAAAAAATGAAGACCATTCACCGAGAGCGCCCTCTTCTCTCTTTCTCTTCACCTCACATTACTCAGATGGGTCCCTTTACTATCTTTTCCTTCCACCATCTTACAAGAAGAGGTGGTTATTCTTTTTGCCATACCAAACCCCTCCTTGTATCCTTGATCTCATCCCTTCCTGTTTTCTCCATCAGAATGCCTTTCTATCATTCCAGTTGACTGTCTAATTTTCAGTCTCTCCTAATCTACTACACCCTTCTCTGCTGCCTACGGATATGCCCATTTCTTCCCCATCCTTAAAGGAAAAAAAATTCCTTATGTGAGGCTACCATTCTTATTAGCTACTATCTCATATTTCCTTCTTTGCTAAATTATCTGAGAAGGGAATCTATACCTACTCCCTTCTACATTTTCTGCTCTCATTTAATTATAAACCTTCTGCAATTTGACTTCTGACCTCTTCATCCAGCTGAAACTGTTCTGGCCAAAATCACCAAGGATCTCTTACTTGCCAAATCTGATGGCCCTTAATTCTCATCCTTCTCAATCTCACTGGTTGACCTCTTCTGGATACTCTTACCTTTTTCACTTTTCCTCTATCTGACTTGACTATTCAGTTCTCTTGCTGGATTTTCATCTACAAAATAGTTATAGCATAGCATAGTTAGCTAGCTACTAGCAGTAGTAATAGCAATAGTTAGCATTTATATAGCACCTACTAGGTGCCAGGCACTATGCTAAGCACTTAATAAATATCTCATTTTTGACGTAGATACTGTTATTATTCCCATTTTATAGTTGATGAAACTGAAGAAGACAGAGGTTAAGTGAATTCCCTGGGGTTACATTTAGGAAGTATCTGAGGCTAGATTTGAATAGGTATTCCTAACTCCAGGTCCAATATTCTATCCATTGTTTCACATTGCTGCCATATAATGAAAGGTGGAGTTATTGCGGGGAGAGAATGGCCTTGAAAGAAGCCAGGAAGTAGAAATAAGTAAGAATATTTAATATTTGATCTTAGAGAGGTAGTGGAGTATATTGAGTCTGGAAATCACATGCTCAGATCCACTGTTTAGGAAAATTTTACATGGTGAAAGGTGAGGCAAGGAGTCTAATCAGAAGACTTGCAGTAATCTACTATCTCACAAGGAAAAGAGTTGGGTTAGAGGAAAGTTACCACTATTTAAAACCTCCAACAATTCACCAAGAGTCTTATAAAATAATACTTAATGTCCTTAAGAGATGAGCACTTGATAAATTCAAAACTAAAAGGTACTAGAGCATGGAATCTTTATTCAATTTTAAAACCTGTTGGAAATAATAGTTGTACTGTGATAGTAAATTTATTCTCATAATTATTAATGATAGTGTCTATTCATAATGATGATGGTAAGAGCTAATATTTATAGAATCCTTTAAGTTTTGCAAAGCACTCCTATGTTCTTTTATTTGATTCTCACAACAACCCTGTGAGACTGGGAATTTACAGAGGAAACTGCAGGGGGAGAAGTTAAATGACATTCCCAAGGTTACAGTTAGTAAGTGTCTGAATTCAGGTCTTCTTCACTTTAAGACCAGTGCCCTATCCACTGGGCCATACAGCAGTCTTGACATTTCACCCCCAATGAGTTCAAATCTCCCACTTTATATAAAGTCATCAACTAAGATTCATATCATTCATGAAATTTTCATTAATCATTCCATCCTGTATTTTTTGTTCTTTTCTCTGGGTTTCTACAGTGTGTCTGGAACATTCCCTGGTGATTTCATGTCTTTTCCATCTCACCTAGCAAACACAGGTCTTCTACATCCCAAGCCCAGTGATCTACCATTCTACCATGCTTTTCCTTGAGAACAGCTAATTTGTGTTCTAGTTCTCTATAATCCCCACAGCACCCAACGCAGTGCCTTACACCTGGTGAGTACTCAATCCACATTATAATCCTACACTATCAAATGTTGCTTAAATCCATCATTTGGGACATTTTTGTTTTCTTGAGAGGCATCTGTTGATAGAGTGAAAAAATGAAGATTAATATACTCGACAAAGACTCTTTGAATGTTGAGTTTAAGAAACACTGTTCTATACTATGTGCTAAGCCCATTGGTTTTTCACTAATATAACCATCTAGACACTTTTTTTTCTGGCAAGCTCATTAAATAAAATTAAATCAACTTGCTGTTATGAAAGAAACTTTCCAGTTTAGTGAAAGGATAGAGAGATCATTAGGCAGTTAAGTGGCTCAGTGAATAAATTACTGGGCCTGGAGTCAGGAAAATCTGAGTTCAGATCTGGCTTCAAACACTTACTAGATGTATAACCCTGGACAAGTCATTTAACCTCTGTTTACTTTAATCCACTGGAGAAGGAAATGGCAAAACGCTCTAGCATCTTTGCCAAAAAAACACCGTGGATGGTACGGTGCACAGGGTCACAAAGAATCAGACATGGCTGAACAACTAAAAGATGGTCGGCTCCTTCATCCAATTCATTCAATGTTAGGGCAGTTAGGTGGGGAAGTGGATAAAGCACAGGACATGGAATCTGAAAGACCTGAGTTCAAATCCAGTCTCAGACACTTACTAACTTGTGACCCCGGGCAAATCACTTAATCTTGTTTGCCTCAGTTTCCTCATTGCAAAAATGAGCTGGAGAACAAAATAGCAAACCACTTTAATATCTTTGCCAAGAAAACCCCAGAGCGAGTCATGAAGCATTGGATGTGACTGAAACAGTTCAACAACAGTGGCAATAACAAAGAGAGATCAGCATGGCAGTAAAGTTATAAGGGGCAAAGAGGAAGAAGCTTCTGGTAGAACTTGAGGAATTCAATTGGTTTTTGTTGTGTCTTCTATATATCAAATATCATTATAATTTATAGAGTTTTTCAAGTTACTTGTGAGCTTTCTCAAATACGTCACATACCGTAAAAAAAAAGACATCAAGGATGTTTAAGATGAATTAGGCAAAAGTAAAATGATAGCAAAAAAGACAGTGACAAAGGAATAGCTGAACTAGATCAATTGTACACAGAAGGCAGAACAATTAGCACAAGTTGAATAATCAGAATAAATCCACTGAGTATTTTTTTCCCAAAGCAATAATTTTCTGGGAAACAATTATTGGCATTATTAGTGGAAAATTAAGGATAAGGCCAAATCTCTTCACTTTATTACCAACTCTGCTAGAAGATCTTGGATGAGAGATACTACCTACATTTTGGAGAGGAGATAGTATATTACTGTCTGTTTAAAGCAGCTGAATTGAAGTAAAGCCTTTGTCCCAGATGGAAGGCACATAAGTAGAAGCATATGGATGAACTTGATACAAAGTAGCAGGCAAGGCTTTATCCAGTTCTTGGGTATTCGTTCTTGATATTTCTGGCTGTCTTCTTTTATAGTTGGCCTCTGTGCTCTTTTCTCTCCCTATCTCCCTATCTCTCTCTCTCTCTCTCTCTCTCTCTCTCTCTCTCTCTCTCTCTCTCTCTCTCTCTCTCTCTCTCTCTCTCTCTCTCTCTCTCTCTCTCTTTCTCACACACACACACACACACATAATTTATTTATGAACAAATTACTAGTTATCTGATAATGAGTGGAAGAGCTATCACAAATCTTTTCCATTTTCTTTTTCTTCTCTATTGTCTCTCATTCTTTTTACTCTTCTCTGTTCAGTTTCATATCCAGATTCCCTTGAATACAAGACAGTATGAGAACTTGTCAACTGGGAATTGATAGTTTTTCCTATAAACTGTTTTAGAATAGCTCATCTTAATTCTCCTTTCTTGAGTAAGATTATATGTATATTGTATGGGGTTCCTTTTTACCAGAACTTTATGTAATCCAAGTTCTAAAGATCCCCAGATCTCTGCCTCTTAAGAACAAATTGTTAACATATGCTACCAAGGTAACAGTTGAGGTATCTATCTATCCACCTTGTTTTTCCATCTCAGTACATGCAGTGTGCACTTTTTTCTGGTCATGTGTCATTGATGATATATTTTATAATATGTCTCATGCCCAAGTTGTTGCTGATCATTATTGGTGATATGCTATGATTTAATTATGTTCATTGTGCATCATGGAAAATGACTTCCTTGTTTTTAAAAAACAGATACTTCATTTTTTTCTGAAAATTCCAATTAGAAAAAATAAACAACCAAAGACAAACCCTTACATATCTCCAAACTATTTTTCTCCTTATATTATCTTCCTCAGTTTAACAAAAGAACCATTCAGAACAAAGACTAATCCAACCAACAGTTTCTGTCTAACCCCATATCAAAGGCACTTGTCAACTTTACTACAATTTCCTTTCTTTCCCCAGGTGATCAATAATTACCATGAATGAGAATTAATGGAGTTGTTAGCTTAACATCACTGAAATGATAATCCTTCACTAATAACACCTTATTACAACTTTCCATAATTATGTAATACTTGAGTAGTTTGGGGATTGGAATCCTGCATCTGGATCTTTAATTTAAGGACAGAAAATTAAGATGAAGGATTTAAAAAATGGTTTAACTTTTGTCAGCTGAAAATGATTTATTTACCATAGGATACTTTTGAGAGAACTTTTAATCTAGTCTGTAGTGATAGGGAGGAAGAAATGAGATATGGGAAAAAGGGAAATGCCCATAATTTGAACATATCTCTATAAAGGTTTTTAAAAAAGCAATTTATAAATATACTGATCAGTGCCTTTTGTGAATATGTTAATCTTCTAGACCTAAAATTTAAAACTGATAGACCTACCAGAGAAGTTTGTTTTTTCAAATATGTATTTCCTAGCAAATATTAAATAAATAGAACTGATCATCAGGCACATACACAAACAGAAAAGAGAAGGTAGGGAGAAAGACAGCTGTGGAGAATTCATATTTTCTCTTAATGCAACTAGATCATGAAAGATAACTAGTAAGAATTGCCCATGTAGATTAAATCTACTGTTAAACTAGAGTTATAAACAAGAAAACCATAGATATAATTGATTTCAAAGTACTAAAACAATTTTTTTTTAAATCACTTAGTATGACCATTATCCTAGGCCCTTCTCTCTTCTGGAAAGCAAACACATTTCTATTTCTGTGATTGGATAACATCTCTCTAGGAAAAATCACACACATTCACACATGTATTTAAGCAAGAAATCTAAAACATTCTAAATCATATTTTTTCTGTATTGTACCATGCTCCTTAAATGTCTATAGAATTATGACTTCAATCAAAAACATCATATGTAGGACAAATGAAATAACAATTTCCTGCTCCAAATTAGAAATAAGTGTAGAGTCCTCCATTTAAAATAATAATAAATAACTGTATACTCTCATCTGGGGTTCAAAAACATAAAATTGGATCTCAGATATAAAATATATCCTTATAATTTATGGAGATTTTTCTAGGTACTTATGGGCTTTCTCATCTGTAACACATATGGTTTTTAAAAATCAAGGATATTTCAGATTAATTAGGCAAACAGAAATGGAATGATACTAAAAAAAAATATATTGCACAATTAACAAAATGTAATACAACCCACACTACTCCTTCTCAGCTTGGAATAGAACTGAACAAGTTTATCATCTATTTAATATATATTAATATATATTATATTATATATTATATAATATATTATATGTGTTATATATAATATATAAATGATTTCTTTATACTATCTATCCAATTGCATACCATGGTTTCAATAGCATGCATTATTCATCCACTTAGTTTTCTCACATGGATAGTTAAGATTAATCCTAGATCTCACTTTTGGGATGAGGGAAAGGATGCTGCAATGTTCCAGGACTCAACATAATCAGCACAATGTTACTTACAAAACATTGTCTCTGTAGCACCTCTCCATCCATAGGAAATCTCTTTCATTTGAACTCTGTCCTACATATCCTCCTTGGTAGAATCCTACACATTTATCATATATTTCCTATATACCATAAAACAATCCTCTGTAATGTTTTAGAACATGTGGTAATCATATCTCAATACCATCTGACAACAGGAGGATCTAAAGGGCCTCACCATTTATAGGGACTCTCCTTTTATAGGGATTCCTTTCCTCTCCTCTCCTCTTTCTCATATCCCCTAAAACCTTAGGCCCTGTGCACCCTGAAGTACATGGATTGAACAAGGAAGGGTGCGTCCCCAACCTCCACTCAATGGCTGTTTTGGACCTTCCTGGCTTAGAGTGAATATCAATAGTAACAGTTTCTCTTCCAAATAACAACCCTGAGGCTGAGGCTCCTGCCCCTTCCAGCGTGATTTATCTTTTTTTTTTTCTTTTCTATTAAAGGGGTTATCCCCCTGACTACCTTTTAAGAAGACCCATTCACTGAATGGGCATTACCTCACTTTAAGTGAGTACCTTTTGAAAAGGCCTAGTCTAAAAAGGCCAAGATCTCCCACTGCATCCTGGGCTGTCTCCAGTCATCCTGACGAATATCTGGTCACTGGATCCAGATGGTTCAGGAGGAGAAAGTGAGGCAGGTGACCTTTCACAGCCCTCCCTCTCTCAAAACAAAGTCAAGTGCAAGTCACGTCATCATTTCTCTGATGTGATGGTCTTTTTCAAGTGAAAGAAAAATACAACAACCTCTTCCCTCCGGACTCTTCGTTAAACACCCTCCCTGACAATGGGGAATAGTTTTCTCAATATATGCCTCATGCCAAAATGCAAATTCAGCCAACTCTCAGGTACCATACCACACCTATCAGATGGGCTAGACAAAACAAGAAAATGATAAATGTTGAAGAAAAAGTGGAAAAATTGAACCACTAATGCATTGGGGGTTGAGTTATAAACTAATCCAACCATTCTGGAAAACAATTTGAAACTATGTCCAAAGGCATATAAAACTATGCATACCTTTCCATATAGCAGTACCACTTCTAGGTCTGTATTCCAAAGAAATCATAAAAATGGGGAAAGGACCTACAGGTACAAAATATTCTTACATCAGCTCTTTTTGTGGTGGCCAAGAATTGGAAATTGAGGGGATGCTCATCAATTGGGGAATCACTGAACAAGTTGTAGTATGTGAATGTAATGGAATTAGTATTGTTCCATGAGAAATGATGAGCAGGTGGACTTCAGAAAAACCTAGAAGGACTTATATGAACCGATGCTGAGTGAAGTGAGCAGAACCAGAAGAACATTGTACACGGTAACAGCAAAATTGCGAAATGATCAACTTTGATAGTCTTAGCTCCTCTGAGCAATGCAAGGATTTAAGATAACTCTAAATGATGCATGATGGAAAATGCTGTCTACATCCAGAAAAAGAGCTATGGAGTCTGAATGCAGATCAAAGCATACTATTTGCTCTGTTTTTTTGTTTGTTTCTTTTTCTCATCTTTTCTCCAATTGGTTCTAATTCTTCTTTTTAATGTGATTAATGTGAAACTATGTCTAAAATAAATGTATATCTATAGTCTATGTCAAACCGCATGCTGTCTTGAGGAGGGGGAAGGGAGAGAAAATATAAAACTCAACATCTTATAGAAGTGAATGTTGAAAACTAAAAATAAATAAATTTAACTTTGAGAGAATAAAACAAGAAAAAAATCTCTTGACTATTTTATGTTCTCCCTTGTTATTAATAATCAGAAGATTATTGAACAAATGTACCTATCTCCATTGCCCCATTCATCAAGGAATACTGTATGATTTTTATGTGTCCATGAAAGATAGCTTCAGAGAAGATGGCCATTAAAGCTTCATTTTACTAAAGTGAAAAAAATTTTAAACCCGAATAGCAAACAAACTCACACAATGGGAATGCAGAAGATATACAAACAAAACATACCAATAAACATCACTAACATCATTATCTAAGAGAGAAAATTTACAGAGCCAGGATAGGAATTCACAACTGAAACTCCAAATCTAGGGATCCTTCCACTGAATGACACTCCTCATAGTATATGTATTATTAATCTCCAATGATTGAGAAAATCCACCATGGGAAAAATCATTATGCATATAGTAATGCTTTCACATCAACTGGTATGCATTTATCACAATCAACACTACATACATTTGGAAAACAGTAAGCATGCATGCGAGACATACTATTTATTGTTTAGAAGAATATTTGCTTATCCATAAAGTAGTCACATTATATATGTTGTTGAAGCTCGATGTTTATTGAATAAAGATCAAAATGATAATGTTTGATGCACGTATCGATTCCTAACTCCTTCAAAAAAAATAAAAACTTTCCACCTGGGTTGTCAGGCCAGAAGAGGTGAGCAGCAGACCCAGAAAATCATCCTCCTTTTACTCTAGTATGCTAAACCTTCGAAGATTCACACAGGCAACCTCAGTTCTTTGAGAAGATAGATAAATGATAAAAGAT
Source organism: Bettongia penicillata ogilbyi (assembly GCA_023548195.1). Taxonomy (NCBI): domain Eukaryota; kingdom Metazoa; phylum Chordata; class Mammalia; order Diprotodontia; family Potoroidae; genus Bettongia; species Bettongia penicillata. Next base: position 21,696,700 of record JAJHZJ010000453.1, read on the forward strand.
AAACTTAAATAAATGCTTTAGAACACTGCCTTCTGACCAGACTTTTCCATCTATACCTCAGAGAGGTTTTGATTCTATGCAATATCGTGCCCCACTCGGGACAAGCTGAAATCTCATCTCCATGCTGTCTGACTCCACTTTTTATACTCAACACCTATTCAGCCCCCTCAATTGCATCTCCCCTCTGACTGGAGAGCTCATGGGTGGTGCACTAAACTCTTATCCAAACATTCCAGATGTCCAGGATCTCAACTTTCCAAGTAACTGTTTTCCATTAGCTTCTCCAGATGATTTAACTCTTTGGATCAGGCTTGTTGCAGGACATCCCCTGGTGTCCACTCCCTCTTCCTGCTTTCCTTTCTGTGTTTTTTTTCTCTCATTTGATTGTAAGCTCCTTCAGGACACAGTCTTTTTTTCTTATTTGCATTCCCTGCACTTTAGCACAATGCCTGGCATCTTATAGATGCTTAATAAATGTTCACTGAATTGAATTGATTTTAACTTTTCTTTTTGATTATAAATTTACCTTTCAATAAATATGAACATTTTTAATATACAAAAAAGCAACAAAAAAGGAAGAAGCCTTTTGGGGGGAAATAGCCACATCAGGGAGATCATTCATCTGCCCCATGTTCGACCATATACACAAGTATAAATTACTGACATAAAAGCTGTACTACCCCAGAAGGTAAATCTTAACTTCAAAATTGGAGATTTGAAAAGCATTGCCAAAGATTTAAAACAAATGTGACAATATTATAACAACCTTTTTAATTAGTTTATCAATCATACACCACATTTTGTAGCAGCCAAAACAGAGGGGTGACAGCACTAGACCTGAATTCAAATCCTTTCTCAGACACATTCTAGATGTTCAATCCTGGGCAAACCACTTAGCCTGTCTGCCTCAGTTTCCTCATCCATAAAATGTGGATGATAATAAGAGCGTCTACCTCTCAGGATTGTTGTGAGCATCAAATGAGATAATATTTATAAAGTGCTTTGCAAACCTTAAAGCTCTATGTAAATGTAGTAGTTGTTATTAATCATAATAGAAAGTAATCACTGTTCATCAAAATGGCGGCAAACACACTGGATGTATCAGGGCCAATCATTTAAAGAATATCTGTAATGGATCACTATCCTTGTATCTTTGCTTCTCTTCAATGACCACCCTGATTTGCTTTAGGTTGTTTCACATGTAGAGACTAAGCCAGGCATATGTAGGGGTTGAGATTACACTGTTCCTAGTGGAAGATTGAATTCTTATCATTGTCATGAACCATTCTTAATGAAATGATAGGTGCTTAGCATTAAGGTACAAAGTAAAATGCATACAAATATTTGCAGGGTGAGTAGTTACTCAATGCTTTCACATACCACAAAGGGCTTCATCAGTTCCACTTGGGCAGTCAGGTGTAAAATCGCACACTTTGCTAGATAAAATACAGCTTCCATCTTCACATGGCACAAATCCAACTTCACAATTTCCAGATTTAGTAAGAGTCTCTTCCCCTTCAGAAAATAAACACAAGGCATAATTGACATCAGAACATTCTTTTGAAAACTATGCTTACAAAAAAGAAGGTTGGATATTGAAGGAATTAATGGTCTGAATTGGATGAAATTGGGTTGAATTTTATTTAATTAAATCAGAGTCCTCACTGTGACCAGTACAATGACAAGCAGAGCTTTTCCTAGGGACATGGCATAAAGAATAAGACCCAGGACTAGGACACAGGAAGACCTGAGTTCAAATCCTACTTTAGATACTTGCTCACTCGGTGATCCTGGATAAATCATTTCATCTCTCTGCATCATTTTCATCACCTGTAAAATGAAGTGGTTAAATCTGAGGTCCTCTTTAGTTTCCTCCCACCTCTAAATCTATGATACTCTGATCCTATATCTGTGGTATGAGGGAAGGATGGAGTAACCTACCTGCCCAAGAGAAGCACAATTCTCTGCTGGGTCTCAATTCAAAGGCCCCTTTTGGGTTACCATATCCATTGTCAAAGAGTCATCCTCTTTGAGAAATAGACCATCCTTTCTCTGTTATATGTATGTACAGCTGGGATCAGAGAGGTCTCTGCATGACAATGTCCCCTTCCTCTGCCATTCAATTCTTACCAATTTGCCAAGATCTCTAACTATAGCTCAGATTGGAGATGAGCTTAATTAAATAGTTAGAGGTTGAAATCAGCATAAAGATCTTCCATTTTACGAAGCAAATTCATTCATCACATGTGAATATATACATAATAAGCAATGTGGCAACTAGTTCTGGTAGACTGTCATTTGTGGTCTTCAATTAAGGAATTAAATAATTATTTGAATGAATTTCTCTCTATAAATTTATGATCCACTACAGTAGAAAGACATATAGGCTCTAAGCCCAGAAGAGCCGCAAGAGAAAAGTCAAGAACTTGAAAATGATATGTCTAAGGCAGTGAGAGATTCTGGATTTGGGGACAGTGAATTATAAATGCAGTAAATCATGGGACCACTAATGGAGATAAGTGAGGACTTAGTTGGAGAAAGAGATCAGTAGAATAAGAAAGGGTCAAGAAATGGAGATCTCAATAAACATTAAAGGAAGGATTAGTATTAGAATCTTTGTAGAGCTTAAGAAACAGAGGACTGTAAATGATCAGGAGAATAGTGAAGAAGATGAAAAAAAATAAGATTGATGACTTTGATTCACTGTCCTTATTATATCAATATAGTCTTCAATTCTCAATGTATACAATAATTAAACACTATAAACCAAGTTCCAACTGTTCTTTAGGGGTATATAAATTTAAGCACTCTAAATAACAACAAACTTTTCTTTACTACCTAGATGAACTTAAGTATTACAAAGGGAAAATTTGACAATTTTTTTAATTTTCAATTCCTACTCTAAAATATGAATTTCATTATATGCTCTCCTGCATTGTCAAATTCATATTGGAAACGATTTTCATAGAATTGTATGAAAGGGTGTGTAAAATGAATTTCTAACCTAACTGTTAATTATTTCATTAAAGCAAAAATCCATAACCTTTTGGGATGTCATGGACTCCTTTTATGGTCTGGTGAAGCCTATAGACTCTTTTTTCAGACTACTGTTTTTGAAATACATAAAATAAAATACAGAAGATTACAAAAGGATTCAAATCTATTGAATTGTTTTTCCCATCCAAATTCTTGGACCCTCTATAATTTATTCAAGACCACTTTAGTATCTGTGGGCCTAGGGCAAGAACTCTGCCTTGAAATAAGTCAAACATGACAAAAAAGAAAGAAAGGAAGGAAGGGAGGAAGGAAGGAAGGGAAAGAAAGAAAGAAAGGAAGGAAAGAAAGAATGAACAAAGATAGGAATGAAGAAAGGCAGGGGAAAAGAAAACAAGGGAAGGATAAAGGGAGAAAAGGAGAGAGGAAAGAAGAAAAGAAAGAATATTGAGGAAAGAAGAAAGAACATTTATGGAGCAGTTACTACATGACAACTCTTTATAATACTGATGTCAGGAAGCTGGCCCACGGCTTTGCAAAGTATCCTATGGCATATCCCTCCCCTCACTGAAGTTATGCTATTTGGACAACAGAAAATCCAAGTCAGTATAACAATAAGATGTAACAATGTGATTTTCATGCATTTTTTTCTTTACTCTCACATAGGCCTGAATGGTCCCAGTAGTAGGGATAAAATACTTGCCTTTGCTTTTGTTGTTTGTACTTGAAAATGACTTGAGAGAAATGCCACAATCTGGAGTTATACTGATGTCATCTATGGCAACGGTGGCATTTTCTGAAAAAACGGTGGCTTGTAAAATGAGCTGTAACAGCAAAGACACAAATTTTATCCTCCCAAAAAGTTCATTTCTAGAAAATTTCCAGTGTGGGAAATAAAAACCTTTTGCATCTGCTTCGTATTTCAATTTCTCAAAATTCTTTTGGGAAGCAAAGAAACCAAATCCCACGTTTAGAAGGCCACAAAGGCTTTGACAGCAACTTAGGTCACCTCCATAGCTTAGATAACCTTGTTTCAAATAAAAATGGCAATATTCATCACATCTGAAGGGATGGCTTCCCATTGGAACCATTAAGAGTGATATGCATTGTAAATGAGCTACTTCTGGTAATCAACTGTGGTAGTTTACAACTCAATTTAATTGAGGCATGAATTAATTTGTAATGGGCCTGCTGAAGGCAATGATACATTTCCATATAGGAATATGTAAATACATACATATATATTTGTGGATATATATACATAAACACACTTAAAAAGATATATAACACAAACACTAACCCTAGAGCCACTCATTAATAAAATTCATATTCTTAAACAACCTAAAGCCACGTATTTAAATGTAATTAAATCTAACATCTTATCAATTACTGATGTTATTTTTCAACACATTACATATGTATATGCGTATACTTTCTTCATAACTTCTGATACAATTTTGCTATCCTCTCAGATAAATAAGGACCTAAAACTAGGAAGATCAGAATACCAGAGTCACATCTAATACTAGATGTAGGACCCTGGGAAAGTCACAGCTTCTCAGTACTCTAAACAATTCAGAGTCTTTAAATTGCAGCAAAAGTTCTGATCTGCATTGGAAGAGGGAGTTTCCTCACCTGGAAGTTCCCTCTAGACCAATAAAATCATGGGTGTAGCCCCTATCCTTCAGTTAAAAACTAAAATAAACCAATAATAACCAAAAGAAAGCATCAGGAGTAACCTCAACAACACTTCTGAAGAAGAATATGCATAAAATAGCCAGACCACAGCACAATCAGAAAATCAATTTTAGATATTTTTACTTCCAGTACAATTTACCAAACCCCTAGGTCACTGCACTGAAATCTGCATCCATTGCAAAACAAAACAAATAGGTTGCACATGAGTATTGCATGACTTTATCATATTAACTTGGCGTAAGTCCTTCCTGCTACGTGGAAGGCTACGTCTTTGACAATAAGATACAAAATCTTCAGGCAAATCAAAGACTTCAAAGTATGTTTTTCTTCCTATTCAGTGTCTAAGGACGTGTACAGGGCATGACAGAGAAGGGTGAAGCAGTGAAAGCCATGACAACTGATGGGCAATGAATCTTAAAAGGGGAGAGCCTAAGCCAGAGTCACTCCCAGAGAGCACAGGATTAAGAAAAACCAAACAAAAAAACAGACTTCCACTCACCCTGGAAACATAGATTTGGGTAGCATCCTTCCTCCCATGATAAATGCCCATACCAAGAGATTCCCCTCAGACTACTTGAATATGATCACTTCATAATACGCTAATTGTACAACTGTACTAATCCCAAGGTACAAAGATCATAAGAAAGGGAAGGAACCCAAACCTAAATGTACCACTTACTCAAAGATATAGACATATTAATAGGGTGTGGCTTGCAAAGCTGAGACTAGGTGAAGTAGATCTGCATGTCCTTTATCCAAGTTGCTTGTGAGGAATTCCAGACCCTATCTTCCTCATACCCATCTTTCATGTGGCCAACATAACATCACCCCAAATATCAGGTTTCCAAATTCATCAGGCATTCTCAGCTCATAACTAAATATTCCAATAAAGTTGGTGCCTGTTGACATTTGTTGTTGGTTTTTTTTTTTTATTCAGATTCACTGGCTCTGTGCTTTTGAGAATGGAAAGAACACATTCTATTCAGCTGATTAGCCAGATTGTGACTGATACAATTGTGGCTCTGATTGTGACTGAGCAATATAGACCCTCTTATAACTCTGTAAGAGTCTTGATAATTCTTTTATGAAAATTATTATTCATTTGCACCTAAATGTGCATCCTTTTATTCAAGGTCTAAGCGACTGGATTTGTTTTGAAGAAAGACAGTTTTTGCAAATTATCATCAACTCTTATTATCAACAGTGAACTTTTTCACATTGTAGTTTACTTATAGGAAACCTTGTTTTCGAATTTTTTAAGTTTGCTGCAAATAAGCAATTACTCGACTCACTTGATTCTTTCCTTTGTCAACCTCTCGAACTTCTTTTATTACTCTTTTTATGGAGCTTTCAGGTTCATTATGCAAAGCCAAAAGCAATCATTTTCCCTGCTCTAGGGGAGGCTTGAAAGGGTAAGAGTTCTATTCAGATTGGTGTTTCTGCATCAGTCTGGGAGGAATACTGTTTTATTCTCAGAATGGAAGCCAAGAGTAATTGGAGCATTGGAGAATTTTTTGGCTCTCTTCAATTGGATCTTTACAATACAGCAACATTACCTTCCTGAAGAAATTGCCAAAAAGGTCCAGATACTTATATTTCAATGTCAGTCTTCCAAATCCAAATAAAAGGATGTAGAATTTATCCACACATTAGTTTTCCTATACTAATACAGATAATACTGTTAACTATTTACTTAATTATAGTACTTATTTCTTTAAATAAATGAAAAGAAATAAAAGAAATTCATCTGTTCCCTTCATCCCACTTCCCCACCTGGGGAGAAGAAGTTGGGTGTAGGAGACAGAAAGTTATAGAACACAGAAAGAAGAAATGGGTTCTGGTCCTGTCTCTGACCCATACAGACTATGTGACCCTGGACAAGGCTCTTAACCTCACAGGGACATATTGAATTTTACAAGGCTAGAAATACCTGAGCAGACCCTAAGCTGCACTGGGAAAGGAGGTTCCCTTACCAAAATCTCCCTATATCAATAAAATCTTATGTCTGTCTCTCAAAAAAAGAAAGGTATCCCTCAAAAGTTTTGGTTATATATTAATTCTCACCCCTGAGGCATAAGAAAATAAATGGATAAAGTTCTGGGTCTAGAGTCAATAAGACTCATCTTCCGGAGTTCAAATCTGGCCTCAGACACTTACTAGCTGTGTGATCCTGGGCAAGTCACTTAATCCTCTTTGCCTCAGTTTCCTCATCCATAAATTGATTTGGAGAAGGAAATGTCAAATCACACCAGTATATTTGCCAAGAAAACCCCAAATGTGTTAACAAAGAGTTGGACATGACTGAACACTAGCTCAATTCTTAAATTTAATCAATTGGACCAACCAGAATTATCGAGTTCAAGTTAAGGCCAGTGCTTCTGATAGGAAATTAATCAATTGATCAATCACACATTTTCCAAAGAATGGGTTTTGAGAGTTTCAGAGAAGATGCCTCAACAAAAGGTATACAATAGGAAAAAGGGAAAGGCTCCACTTTCAGAGAGGCAGAATAAAATTTAAAAATTAAATCAATCTTAGATGACCCAGATTCCCAAAACAAGTACTATATTTACATATATAAAGTTTAAAACTCCTGTTTGTTATTTTGCATTTTAAGTAGGTATCATGTTTACTTCATCTTCTTTGGAAAAATAGGCATTGATTTTGCAAAGAAATTCTCAACAGGCTAAGTTAGCCTTTAGCTCTATCATAGTCATTTAGATAGATTGCTTTCAAGAGGAAGAAAGGGAAAAGTGAGAGAGAGTGAAAAGAGAAAATAGGTAGGAAAAGAGAGACTATGAGCAATAAGCACAAAAGAAGGAAAATAGGAATATAATGATCTCTTTATAATTAGTCTGAAGAGGCCACTGGTTTAGAGTGAATACTGTAGAAGTGTTGCCTTACAAAATACATTTTAATGAAGGCCCAAAATCCAATCACCAATAACCAAGCAATTTCAGAAAGAATACATTCTCAGTCTTGCCCTATAAATCTTAACTTTCAGTGAAACTTTCAAATAATGTCAAGAAATTAATATTGATTATAATTATTGATTCCAGTAAATACTTGACATCTAGTATCAGTCATTATTATAGAGAATTAAGCACAAATGTCAAATTTATTATTTTATATGACATATATTATTCACAACAATAGTAAATCTGCAAGGAACCTAGATCAATATGGTATCAGTGTGAGGCTCCAAAAATGTGTGCCTATGGAGCAATACAATATTCACAAGGCATTTGGAAATGTTAACAATTACAGATGGCCAGTAAACAAATATTTAAGTGCCTACTATATGCCAGTTACCAGATAATATGGAACAACCCAAGCCCTCAAGAGTTTGCAGTCTAATAGTGTAATGTTGCCTCATTATTACAGTTGGGGACATGAGTTACAGAAAGAGAACTCATGGAATCTCTAATTCCTGAGAAGACATTTAGCCCAACCTCCTTACTGAACGATAAGGAAATTGAGATGCCAACCGACATACTGGTCAGACGCTAAGTGGCTGAGATAGAATTTAAATCTAAATACTCCAGTTCCAAATCCAGCACACTTTCCCCTGATCCATGTATATATTACATTATCACATTTTTCACAAGAGACATTGTCCTACCACATCACCCTGCAAACAGTCTTTCCAGAAACCATGACTTCAATTATTGAACCTTATAAATCTCACCCTTTCGCCATGCTAGCCTAATTATTATATGTAATATGAGACTATTATGTCTAATCAGCCGCAGACCCTGCCCATATTCCTACATTGTTCAGACCCCTCTTATTCTCTGAGAATGATAATAAAATTAACAATACTATTTCTTCTGAGCAAAGCACCCCAATTAACTTGCTTTATGGCTTGAATCACCAATCTTGTAATTTCCTAGACCAAAATATTCTTCCATAGCTCTCAATTGCCTATATATGCCATTGCTCTCCCCCATTAAAATAGAAGTTTTTTGAAAGTAGAACTGTATCTCTTCCATATTTGTATGTTCCCAATGCTTAGCATCATGCCTAATACATCATAAGTGTTTGATAAATGACTTTCCTTCATTCCTTCACTCTTAGACTTAAGCATAGCAAATGAGAAATCTGAGCTGATCAGAATTTATACCTGAATTAGAAAATATCATTACTAATTACCTTAGAGCTCTTTTATAAAATAAAATAATAAAAAATAATGTCTACAATCACAGTAAAGCATGGAAGCTTTCTTAACTCTATAACTGCTAGAATAAAGAGGAAAAACTTCACAGATTACCCAGTATTTTTCCTTCCATAATAAGTTGAAGAAACCTAAAGTTCAGCCTCTTAGTTTTCTGGACATGAGGAATGATACACTCTTGGAAATCATCAGTTTGTCTTTTAAATAACCATTCATTCAAGGGTAGCCCATTAGAGACCAGATAGTACCTCAGTCCTTTAAAATTCCCATACTGAAGGAGGCTGACCTTAAAGCCTGAATCCCATTTGTCTGCTATGACTAAGAACTGAGCATATTGATATATAATAATAAATGGACATGATAACATTTCATGCATTTTAGAGGTCAGAAAAGGTGAGTTCAGAAGACATAAAACTTGGTAGCATCCAGATACTAAAATACATTTAGATATCTAAGAACCCCAGAATAGGATTAATTCCTGGTATGTGCAACAGCTCGAAAATGACTGTCAACCAAAATCACAAGGAATTTATTTCGCAAACTTATTAGCCTGGACAGTCCACAGCCTGGACTGAAGAAATTCCAGAAACATTCAGATTAATTTTAATTATTTTAATTAATTAATTCAGATTCATTTAATCTGAAAAATTCAGATTAAACAAGAGCCATCTTCACATTGGAAGACTCAGTAAATCAAATCAATTCCAAGATCTTCGAAGAATTAATTATGTCTTTACTATTGAGACCAGATTTTCAGAACAAAATTTATTTTTGCTTCTGTTAAAAGATAACCAAAATTCTGGAATGGCCTCCTTCTTTACCATTAGTAAAATGACTTCTAGAAGGATAGAAAGAAAACCATTGACAGCAGAATTTTTCTTATACGATTATCTAGCTTCAGTTAAGTCACACTCCATATCATGGTATGGGAATGACCCAAGATTCTCAAAGGCTAAACTAACAGACTGAAAGTTCTATCAGATCCTACACACAGCTGAAAAAGTTTTGAGTAGAGTCCCTGTGTGTTTTTTGAAGCAGGTAGTCATATAGTAGACAGATCTCAGAACTTGGAGTTAGGAATACCTGAGTTCAAGACCAGCCTCAGACACTTACTGGCTGGGTAACCTTGGATAAAACAGTTAGAACTTTTGATCTAAACAGCATCTTGTTTGAGCTAAACAATACTTCTCTCAACACCTATCACATCCAACAATAATTCTTGCAGAAAATAAAATGATTTTCCAAAATATTCTTATCTCTCCCACTTCTCATGCCTTCAGTCTCATCTATTATGTTCCTTGATATGAATATTCTGAGGGTACAAACTGTTTCATTCTTTTCTTTGTATCCTCAGTGCTAAGTACAGTGTCTAGTACATGATGAAGGTTTAATAAATCCTCACTTAATGATTGATTGATCCTCCCACCACAATCTATGAAGGTAGGCCTTTTTTTTTAAGAAATGTAGATAATCAGTCACATTATAATCATTTAAATAATAGAATAATGGTCATTTATATTAAACATATTTCAACAATCTATGATTTTTCTGGTAAGCATTCTTCATTCACTAAAACAGATTGCAGCTGTCTATGACTTAGTAGATACTGTCATTTCTTAGAGTTTCCATAATCAAAAGATCCATCACCTTGATTTGATGAGTCTTTTGCAGCTTACCAAGATTGGTCCTTAGACAAGAATTATATGGTTCCTTATTTAACCTCTACCTTTCATACTTAGTAGAACTAGTAGCACTTTTGCTCTATTAACATTATCTTTGAGAGCACCAACTCCAACTCATACAACATGAAGCATCAAAGGAAGACTTTCTTTAAATCCTGTTAATCCCTGACTACAGCCTCTCTCCAAATCATCCTTTACACCACTTCCAGATGAATCTACCTAATGCACAAACATAAGTGTGTCACTCTCTTGTGCAAAAATCTTCATTAGTTCCCCATTGATGCCCTATGCTTTAATGTGACACATTGGTAGTTCCTGTACAATTAAGTACCATATATATAAATATATATATATATATATATATATATATATATATATATATATATGTAGGTATGTATGGGTGGATGGATGGATGGATAGGTGCAGTGGGATACTGTAAAAAATTCCATTGACTAAACAGAATCTGGCAATTAACATATATGACAACACCAAATAAACTATTTTTGATGATATTTTCCCTACTTACCTGAAAAGGCAGAAATGACTCTCCAGATTTAGAATAAATAGGGATGTTTGCTTGTGTCCACTGAGATTTGGAGAATTCTAGCAGGTCACCTTGCTTCTGTAACTCACCATCTACAGATGTCCTTGTAAAAACTGAAAGCTGTGAATTCTGGGACAAATGATACCAAAACCGTACCTGTTGAAAATATTTTAAGAGAATATGAAAAAGGTCATATTTATGTGTACCAATCATATTTTACATAGTTTTAATGAAAAATAATATTTTTATAACTTTAGCCTTCTCAATTTGCTCTTCCTCAAGGAACAGGTATCAATCACCCAAAGAAAGATGGTTAGAGAAGTTTTAATATAACCAATTTATTAAGCAACTATTTCGTGCATGGGAGACATGAACATGAAAAATATGTGGTCCCTATTTGAGACTCTAGGATGCTCACAGTCTGTTTGGGTAGGTAAGAGGCACATAAATAACCATAAACCAGGGAAGGCTATGGAACCTAGGAAGACTATGCCAAGGTAGATGACATAAGAGATAAGAATAGATTTTCTGAGAGTTCAATGGATTTAGAATTCAAAGTGATCTCATTGAAGGGAATCTAGTCCAACCCTTACATTTCACAAATGAGCAAACTGAGATCCAGGGAGACTGAAATTTTTATAACTAGGTCCTCTTGTTCCAAATCCAGCACTCTTTACACTATATCAAGCTGCCTCCCAAAACTGAAAGGAAAATAGGTTATTTTTAGTTGGAGCAGTAGTTAAAAGTTAATTGAAGAAATATTAGTTTGGCCAAGCATGATAGCCCACATGTGTAATCCCTGCTCCTTGGTAGAAGGCTGAGCCTGGTGGATCTCTTGAGCTCAGGAATTCTGAACAAGAGGCTGACGAAGTATGCATACTTAGTATGGCACCAATATAGTGAGTCCTTAGAAAGCACATGGAAGGGGAGGCCACTGGGGTACCTTGGGAGGGGCAAACTAGCCCAGGTTAGAAACAGCAGTTCCAACCTCCAGACTCATCAGTAGTGGTATCTAGCCTATGAATGGCCTCTTAATTTCAAGATTTGGTAAAACAGGGAAAAAGAAAAGGACAAAGATGAGAAAAATGAAGAAGAAAAGGTGAAAGAAGAGAAGGAAGAGATAGATGAAAGATAGGAAGAGAGAGGAAAAGATGGCTCTTGAAGGATGGGTAAGACTGAAATGGGTAGAGATATTGAGGGGATATATACTAGACATGGGAAAATGAACAGCAACAGAAAATTAATTACAGAAAATGTGGAGTATTATATGAGAAAAGTGGTTGCCTTGAGTCTCACTTTGTCTGGTACATAAGTGATGAGAAGCTATTAAAGGTTTATAAGCAAGGAACTAAAGTGGTCAGAGAACCACCATACAAAGAGTAACCTGACGGTGGTGAGAAGCATAGATTGGTGAATAGAAGAATAGGTGGAAAGGAGTTAGGAAAACATTTTGGATGTACTGTATCAGTAAGTCAGGGAAAAGCCAATGAGGGCCTACTGTAGAGTGTGGTAACAAATAGTGGAAAGGGAAAGGAATCATGATGGAGGTTCTCTTAATGGAAATATGGTGATAAAGTTCAGTCTCAAGTCCAGTAGACTTAGAAAAGAGTCTGGGTATTAGAAAGATAAAGGAGAAGGAAGAGTCAAAGATGACTGAGATTTTGAGCCCAAATAATTAGAAAGATTAAAGTTCTACCAACAGAGAAGGGGAACTCAAGATGAAGAGCACCCTGGCTCAGTGGACTGGCAGCCAGCCTTGGAAGACCTGTATTCCAGTCTTACCTCTGAAACATGCTGGCTGTGTAATCATGAGCAGGGCACTTAACCTGTGAGTGCTCCAAGCAACTTTCTACAACTATAAATAGCAAAACAGAGCCTGGCCTACATTAATAGAATTCCCGTAACCGAGAATTCCCTACACAATGAAGTCACAACTCCAGTACCTATCCCTTAAGTTGATGTAATCCTTTATAGTTAATAAATATTTTTCTCATAGTAGCCTGTAAAGTTGGTTATGAAAATACTATTGTGCCCTCTTTTAGGCATAGAAACTTAAGCTCAGGTAAGTGATGTGACTTGCTCAAAACTATACAGGTAACAATAATTGGCAGAATCAGGACTCATAAGTATTCTGACTATAAGTCCAGTGTTCCGTCCTCTCCAGCAACTCTGCAGATGAAATAGTAAGGCCCTGGAGTCCCAGAGGAAAGGCTGGAACTTGAGTGAGAGATTTCATAGTCATCCACATAAACGTGACAGTGGGAGTCATACATAGATAAGGGCATTAAAGGAAGGATGAGAGAAATAGAGACAGAGAAGGGAAGGAGAGAGACAGAGAGAAAGAGAGAAAGACAAAGAGAGAGAGAGAGAGAGAGAGAGAAGAGAGAGAGAGAGAGAGAGAGAAGGTGTTTATCTTGGAGAATGTCTCTACTGAAGAGGCAGGAAGAGAAAGAGGAGCCAATGAAAGGCAGAAAGATAGGCCAAAAGAATAGGAGGAAAAGTAAAGAGTTCAGGGTCACAGAAGTAAAGGGAGGAAAAAGGGTTTGTTGAGTAATGTTTAATATGGTACTAGAGGAGAAGAACTAAAAAATGCCATTGGTTTCTCTTCCAGAACAGAAGCACCAAAGATGGAGAGCGCACAATACAAACACACAGACACTAGGGTATTACCAGGAAAATCTACAAGAGGATGGTCATTTACAGTGTTACTCTGTTCCTGTGAAGGTGACCCAGAATTCTTCTTTCCTGAAAACCTGTCATCCATGTTCCTAGGCACAACTTTAAAGAAATGAATAGACTGTTTACCAGACACATGAAACTAGGCAGCTATTTACCTCTATGAAGCAAGCATGAAGATAAGCAAACTCTTTCAACTTCATATTTCAAAAAGAAATTTTCAGTTCTGAAATATACCATGTCCCAAAAGTCTTAGGATAGTCTTAAGCTTTAATAACTTCAAAAGTAAAAATTCTACAAGCATTTTAAAAATTTAAAAAAGATATTTAATATTTTAAATGCTGATTATCTTCTTATTAAATTCAATAATGCCTTGTTCCTCTAGTCGATTTTTGACCTTTGTAAAACTCCTGAATTGCTATTCAGTGACTGAAAAGATTATCTTTGAAACCCTCGCCTTGAGATCATCCAAGAATAAAGTTTTGGTGCATAAAGGACAGTTTTAAGGTAACTGCAAGAAAAAGATCAATGGCAAGTAACTGACATGGCCAAACAAGAGAACCTCCCCTGGTGATCCAATAGGCTGAGAAAGTGGTATCCAGTACCTGTCACACACAAAAAATGCATAATGACAATAGGTCTTATCTTGTCAACTTGAAAATGAAAAACATCATTAAAAATAATATGCTTAAATAAACATAAAAGAAATGTGATATATTAGTAATATTATAGATTTATACTTGTGAAGTTGTTAAATCTTGACTGCACTAAGGCTTTTAAAACATGCTGCATATTCAGATCCATCTGCATTAATTATCGTTTGGCCAATTTTGACTTTCTTTGATTTACTCATCACAGAACTTACAAGGCTTATATGATACTATGTTCTGTACTCCCTTATATAATTGCAGCCCCTAGAGAAGTAAAGGAATTAGGTTTTCAGAAGAGCACATGGTACACTGGAAAAAGTGATGAATTTGGAGTCAGAGGATCTGGCTTTGAATCATGACTCTGAGTCATAGTCAGTATGAATTTGGTCAAGTTACTTAGCTCCGTGGTCTTCCGTGTCCTCCTCTATAAAATGAAGAGTTGCACTTGATTATCTCTAAGGTTCCACTCAGCTCTAAATCTAGGGGTCTATGACATGAACTAATAGTGGATAGATCTCTCTCTCTGGAAAGATCCCTCTGTTCAAACCATACCCCTGATGCATATTAGCTATGCAACTTTGGACCAGTCCCTTATCTTCTCTAGGACTCAAGTTCCTCTTCTGTAAAAATTACAAGGGGATGTCCAAGGTCCCTTCTGCCCCTAGTTCTATGATGCTTTGATCTTACTGCTTTATTTTCCATAGAGAATGTAGTTCATTAAGAGACAGATTAGCATACATTCAAAACCCACCTCAAATTTGTTCATCCTTGCAGGGCACCATAAAACATTAAGCACCACCTCTAAAAGCACATGAACACTTCCTCTAATTCTTTGCACATTTTCCTAATCCTATCCCGATACTAGAGACCATCTTCTTATCCTACACTCAAGTTATTAACAATGACCTGTTATCATAGTAATAGTCCTTTTTTTAGGGGAAGAAGGCATTCAGAGAGATTTTAATCTCTTGCCCCTTCACCCTCCACATTTTCTTACCAAAGTCTCTAATACAAAGAACAGTTACCAATTATAACACCACCTTAAGTCTGGTAACAGACTCTATAGTGAAGAAAAAGTTCCAGGATAGTTAGTGGAGCAATAGTCATTGGCTTGTACAAGATAAACCATACCATTGTGATCATACAGAACTAGATTAAGTTCTGGAAGAGAACTTGGACTCCACCTTGTTCAATCTCTTCATTTTACTGTTGAAGAAATTGAGGGCAAGAAGGGTTAAGTGACTTTCCCAAAGTCACTTTTTATTTCTCTACTATCTGGTCTTTCTACAGCTTTATAGCTGAACATACTGTGCTGACATAATTTCAACATACTGAATTTGTAAAATGGCCATCTCATCCTCTCACAAAGAGATGACCACTAAAATTTAAAGTTGGAAAGGAACACAGAAATGAAAAAAGGAAAGACTGTCAGGAATAGAAGTCTTTTCTAAAAGCACAGAGGGGATCCATTTCAGGTGCTCTGGGTTTTCATATCCTTTTCCATTGTTTCCTTCATCCTTAAGCATCTATCCCTTTATTTTGACAGCTTTGCTCTTTTCTAGGTCCCCTGTTAATAACCCTGCAGGAAACCAGTTCAGAGTCAATGAAAGCTGCCATTCTCAAACATTCCCTTTTCTTAAAGTTTCAGCTCAAGAGATAATATTAATTCACTTTAAAATATCATTTTAAGGTTCACAGAGTGCCTTCCTCATTCCAAACCTGAGCACCAGATAGGTCAAGTAGCATTATCGCCATGAAATACCCACAATGGAATTGAAATTCACAAATGGTAAGTGATTCATTAAGGGCTAATAATACATAACCAAAGTCAAAACATAAACCAGATCTCTCTGGTCCAGGGCCCTTTCTAGTACTTCATCTTATATTAGAGTTTTACTCTCAGTTTTCACATTAGCTGTGTCTTTGCCACCAAATGAACACATGCCCTAGCCCTTTTGGAGTGACCCAACTTTAAATGTTTCACAGCCAGTTTTAAGCTTCATATATGTGAAGAACTCAGAATCAAAATGGTTGTATCTTAATTAAAATATTGTGGAAAGATTTAATTAGTATTCCCCAATAACAATTAAACTTTAGCTTCCTATTGTAAATTACAACATGCTCTGAGTTTGTTAATATGCAATAGCGAACACCATAAAATGAGCTGTACAGGAGAGGCACAAGCCCCACCAGGATTCCAAAGTATCAAGCTGTCATTCACTACATAACCATACTTTAATCATGTATTAGGAGCAAGTACCAATGGGATCCAGCCTGAATTGGTAAGTATTTGAGAATTTTGATTTAATTTTCCATTTTCACAGGATTTGCATAAAGATTTGAAGGGAGTTACTTTTTTTTCTTATTGTAGCGTGAACAAAATTTTCATATTTCATGAAAATATACCCTTTTAATGAAAAACAAGTAATAAAAGCTTTTTGATTCTACTGTATCATCATACATGCCACTTGAATATGCAATGGTCTATTTTAAACTCAAACAAATAAATGCACACACATACACATATATACATATGTATATGTATATGCATGACTTTCCCCCTACTAAATTGCAAGTTGCTTTTAGGCAGGTACTATCAACCACTTAGTGTGACTTCTGGCAAGTCAATTAAGTTCTCTGGACCTCAGTTTCTTCAAATGTAAAATGAAGGAAAGGTATTAGATGATTTTGAAGGTCCTTTCTAGATTCAAGTCTATGAAATTTTGATCCTGTATCTTGGCCACTTCTATATTCCCATGGCTCTTTACATATTAAATATTCAACAAATATAAATTTAATGACTAGGTGGATGAATGTAAAAATCTGAGCCTAGGTGGAAATATAGAGTAAATCCAACTGGACGATAGGCTCCCCAGCAATCTGTGGTCCTCCTAGCCCCTTAAAATTTATTCTAAGCAAAGTTTCCAAGGTAATGTTTCTCAATTACCATATTGTAAATTTCCCCAAATGTATTTAGCTAAGACATACTAGGAACTAAGGTTTCAAAGTCCGAAAGTATTCTTTTATTTCAAAAATATTCTCTCCAACTATTCTCTTCCCCAAACCTTCTGTTCTAGTCATATTAAAAATACATTTTATAAAGGTGTTACCAACTGTATAGGTCATGACCTTCTACCCTTTAGGAAATCTCCCTTCACCCTCTTGTCTTTGTGCCACAGTCCAAAACCCTATTCAAGTGAGAATGTTCCAATAAAGTATGTTACCTAAATAATATAAAGAAGGTAAAGCCATAATACCTTTGCCTTGTAGTTCTATCCTCTCCCTCTTTTCTCTCTGTGTACTTTTGATGAGTATCCAGTCTAAATGAATGCAACAAAGACTTATTTATTCAGCACCTACTCTGCATCATTCAATTCAGTATTAATCATCTATTTCATATAAGACATCATACTACATGCAGGGTAGCTAGGTGGTAAAATAGTTAGAGTGTCAGAATCAAAAACTCATCTGGCCTCAGATACTTCCTAGCTGTGTGACCCTAGACAAGTCACTTAACTCTATTTGCCTCTGCTCCTCACGTATAAAATGAACTGGAAAAGGAAAAAGCAAACTACTTCAGTATCTTTGCCAAGAAAATCTCAAATGGAGTCACAGTCATACACAACTGAAAGATAACTGTACACATACGCTACATGCTAATGTGTATATATATATATATATATATATATATATATATATATATATATATATGGTATCTATATCTATAGATCATCTCTACTCAAACGCTACCTAATAGTTTTATGTTATCTTCCCTGAAGAAGGCAATTTCATTGAAAACTTATTCTTATCCATCCTTTTAATTCTATGGACCTCAAAGTCATCGGCTTTTCTCCCCCTGCACTGAATCTGAGACAATGGTCCCCTATGTCACCTTTTCTAAAGGAAATGCTTCTCTTTAACACTGTCCTAGAGTAGCTAGTGTTTCAAAAACAAGCATCAGTGAAGAACTCAGGGCCAGAAATTATCTACCAAAACCTAGCACGATTGTCTAGGAGTGTCTCGTGCATGCGAATCCCCATTCTCCAGACCCTCAACAATCATGTGAAGATGATTACTCAGGTAAGCTAACTTAATGCTGCACCTGCTAATACAATTTCAAGATGAATCAACTTATATGGGAAAACTTCTCCCTCATCTGTGAGAGATAAAAGAATTCAATGGGAATACTTGAATACCAAGTCATTAAACATATTCTCTCTCCAAAAATTAAAAGCAGAATGTGACTTGCTTGAAGGAAGGGATGATTTTGCTTTTGTCTTGCCCCCCAATGCTTAGCACAATGTCTTCTATGGACTCTTGTGTCCAGTAGTGATGAGAGAGGAGAGAGTGAGGTTTTTATACAGGGTACTTTTCATCCAGAGGGTGCTGACAATAGATAGATAGATAGAAAGATAGAAAGATAGATAGATAGATAGATAGATAGATAGATAGATAGATAGATACATAGATACATAGATACATAGATACATAGATACATAGATACATAGATACATAGATAGATAGATAGATATCTTTCAACTAGAAATAACTGAACTTATAATCTTACTAAAATAATTCTTTATAAAAGAAAACTATATGATGATGTAGTCCCTCCCTGACTTTCCTCCTCCCTTCTACCAATGAGGCTACATCCCAGATGAGTTCACCCCTCACTCTTTTCTCCTCCAGCCAGGAGCAGTTGCCTAGTGTCCCAGGGTTCACATCTCCCCACAACAGGTGGTGGTCTAGGATTTCTCCCTTGTAAGGCCTTGTGTCCTGAAGTGTCAAGTCTCTTCTCTGCCTTTCCGAATTGAATTTTTCTTATCTCTCACCCCAGACATTCTTGTGGTGCTTATCCTGGATGGAATAGCTGTTACTTCAAGGTTTTCATGATGAATACGGGTGGAAATAAGCATTTACATAACTTTTACTATATACCAGGCAATGTACTAATAGCTTTTTTTTGGCATTTGGGAAGTCATCAATGGGAATATTTCTTCCACGTGTACAAATGGCGATCCATCTGTGTTTGTTTACTCTGTTGATCCTTATCCTTGTTTTCCCATAATTCTTTAAGTTCCACTAATATGCTAAAAGGCCTTCCCTTAGATCATATATTGTGGGGTATTACTGGAGCACTTGAACTATTTGCTATGCTTCACACTGTCCACATAACCAGTCCATTTTCTCTTCTGATCATAAATTCTCTCAGTGATGGCTTTTAAATCATGCCTTAAATATATGCTTCAGAAGAAAGAGTATTGGAATTGGAGTCAGAGAAACTAGGTTCAAATCTCAGATTATGTCATGTATTCATGTATTATCTGTGTGACCTTGGGCAAATTGCTTAGCATCTCTGGCTTTTGCTTGCTCATATCTCCTTACATCTCTAAATCTCTGATCCTACATGTGTACAGCCATAAACTACAACCTACTTGTGCCTACCATGGAGAGCTAATGCCCTTTGGGTCTCCAACAAGTCTTACTTCTTGGAGTTCAGGATGTTCTGAGATTTTCAACCATACAACAGGACAAGAAGAATTTCTACACTGAAAGTAGAATAACTACTGACTCATGTGCCTACTTATCCATTGTTATAAAATCTTTATAAGAATGGAATATACAAAGAGAAAAGAGGTCTGCAGAGGAGACCATAACTTTACCATCACATAATTGGCTAAAAGATGCAGAAAATGAATACAAGATGTTTTTTGTGTTTATTGTTTGTGGATCACCAAAAAGAGAATTTTATTTAGTAGGGGAAAAGGCAGCCTTAATAGCTTTCCCCTAACAAGAAGTATATCATGCATATGTTAAGATTAGACATGATTTCTTGTCAAATGAAGCCTTGGAAGCAATTGTGTCCAATGACTCTCTGATTATTAATAGAGAAAAAGGCATAAGCCAAGAAGGTCTGCACTCAACAAAGATAGAGTCATGGAAGATTTCTTGCCAAAATTCCAAGTGGAAGAGAAATTCCCTATAAATGGTGAAGAATTCCAGATGTTCCTGTTTGTGCATGATATACCGACTGGATCAAGTTCCAAAACATTAGAGAACCTGGTCAATGAGATGCATGATAATTCAAAACAAATCTATCTAATAATTCATATAAGTAAAAGTAAATGGATAAAAGTGACCTAGAATTAGACTATGTTGTATAGTTAGATGGTCAGTCCAATGACTTAGTATAACATTATATACTGTGGAATGATGAGTTGGACCCAGGATTAAAAAGAAGGAAAAGGCTAGATTGCATTTGGGATATGGCCCAGTGTTTTGAATGATCCCATGCTGCTTCCTAATACAATTAATTGTATTTTCAATACCAATATTGCCTATGAACATATATATGTAAATATATACACATACATATGTATATTATATGTATTTGTGTGCATATATATGTAGTGTATGCATGTATATATCAATCCACCTAAAACTCTCTAAAGTTTGCAAATTAAGCATGAAATCAGCAAAAATTTATTGAGTGACTACTACGTGCCAAGTCCTTTATATGTACATTGTCTCTTTACAAACTCGTAACAATCTTGTTAGTGCTTGATATATGTGCCGAATTGAATTGAAACATCTCTGGCTACCCTCGAAGGAAAGTGCTTTCTTCTCTAGGACAACCTATGAAAGTCAAATTTTTATTGATGACAAATATAATATAATTCCTAGATTGACTGGAAAAGTAGTAATATCAGATCTAGAATTAAAGGTCGTAAGGGTCAGATCAGACTAATATGAGAGGGAGCAATATTAGTATTAGTAACACTAGTTGTGTTTTTTGTCTCATTTTCATAGAGGAACATGACATCAGGGAAATGACATGACTTTCAGCTGACTTTGATTTGAGTGAGGAAGGGCTGTGCAAGGTCACCAGCCTCACTTTCTCCTCCTGAGCCATCTGGGTCCAGTGACCAGGTACTCATCAGGATTACTGTAAATGGCACAGGACACAATGGGAGACGCTTGCCCTTTTAAGCTAAGGCCTTTTCAGGTACTCACTTAAAGGGAGGGAATGCTCATTCAGGAAATAAGCCTGGAGTCTTTTTTTTTTTAATTTTATCTGTTTTCAGTGTTCTACAATCACTTCCATACAATGTAGGCTGTTTCCCGTCCCTCCCCGCCCCCACCCTGAGACAGCATACAATTTTATATAGGTTCTACACATACATTCCTATTAAATACATTTTCTCCTTACTCATATTGCACAGAAGAATTAAAATGAATAGGAGAAGTCATAAAACAAACTAAAACATAATACAAAAGAAAATGATGTTTCATTCTGCGATTGAATTCTACAGTTTTTTCTCTGGATGTGGAAGGCATTTTGCCTTAAGAGACCACTGAGAATTGTTTAAGGCCTTGCATTGCAATGAGGTTCTAAGTCTACCAGAAAAAATCCTTGCGCACTGTGGTTGTTGCTGTGTATAAAGTTCTAGTTCTGCTCCTTTCACTCAGCATCAGATCATATAAAGTCTTTCCAATAGGCCTGGACTCTTTAAGAAGAGAGTTAAGGGTTTACCTTTAATTAAAAAGAAAAGCAAAACGAAAAAAGCAAACTAAGAGGGGAAGACCCTCAGGGTTGTTGCTCCAAAGGGAAACAGCACTGACATTCGGTGCAAATTCACTGAAAGGCAGGAGGGCCCAAAATATAGCCATTAGGTGATGCTGGGCCAGGGACCCATTGTGGTCAAATTGTATGAGATTCAGAGTGAACTTAGGGGGAAGGAAGGAAGGAAGGAAGGAAGGAAGGAAGGAAGGAAGGAAGGAAGGAAGGAAGGAAGGAAGGAAGGAAGGAAGGAAGGAAGGAAGGAAGGAAGGAAGGAGGGAGGGAGGGAGGGAGGGAGGGAGGGAGGGAGGGAGGGAGGGAGGGAGGGAAGGAAGGAAGGAAGGAAGGAAGGAAGGAAGGAAGGAAGGAAGGAAGGAAGGAAGGAAGGAAGGAAGGAAGGAAGGAAGGAAGGAAGGAAGGAAGGAATATATATACAGTGAGGCAATATATGCTCAATTAATAACTTGTTAACATTCTAAGTAGTAGAGTAGGACTATTTTAGTTCTATTAAAACAAGGAGTATTTTCATTTATATGAAAGACAAAAATAGATTATGGACTGACAGCTCCATCAAAGGACTGCAGAATACTCCCTTTCTCTCACCCAGGACTATCTCAGCTGAACACTCTATCTAGAAAGGTGGCAAATAATAAGCAAGGCTCTCCTATCTTAGGAACAACTGAGAATAAAGGGGGATTGATTATTACCATTGCTCCAACTGCCCCATTTCAAGTTGCTTCTACACAGGACAAAGAAGTGTTGATTGTCCTTCAATCAATGAAACTAAGTCTCACCAAAGATACAAAGAATCTTTTTTTTTTCACTTAAGTAACATTCATCAGAACTTTATAAAATTAAATGAATCCACTGAAATAAGGTTTTTTCAAGATTTCATGGTACACACATCACTGTTCCACTTGACCTTCTGATCTCATCACCATTGGACGTGTTCTCCATGAGTTTGGCAACTATATACAGTTTGCATTTATAAATGCTTAAGTGTATATGCCAGTGGGCATGTCTCCTTCTGAGTGTATCTTCGTTTACATACTGGATTCAATAAAGAATCTACTTAAAAGCCTTTTGCAAAGGAATAATTTCAATTTACTTCCTCCTCAGACCTTATCTACAAAGTGGAATGGTCAGATAAAAACCCAGTAGAGAAAGATAAGGGCTGAGATTGTAGCTATACAACCACAATCCAATGAGAAGAGACCCCAAATCACTGAATGTTTCATTTATCCACTTCTGATAAATGATAAAGTAGTCTTGGCAGCAGAAGAAAACACAGGTCCATTCTACAGCGGTTTAGTCAACCCCCATACTGCATCCATTGGCTCCAACCTCTAAGGGCGGATGCATTGCCATGAAACCTCCTCTATTGATACAGTTAATTAATACACAAGAGAATTTGCTTGGCCACTCTCAGATGTTTCTGTTGAAAACACAACTTACTCCTCCAACACAAACTACTGTTTGAATTCAATTCACCCTTATACAACACAAGCCTCTAATTAACCAAAATAAAAAAAACAGCAAACTCATGTTGTTTTAAATGAGAGGACAAGGCCTTCAGCAAGCCTTCCTTTTACGAACTTATGAAATGGGTAGGATGATAAAAGTGACATTTGAAAAGTGCTTCTAATTATTTCCATGCTTCATCAAAAGTAAAACATCCTACTTCACTTATCAATTTTAAAGAATGTTTTCCCCATTATCTTTCAGATAAAATGAGCTGAGTTCTACGACCAACTCACTAAAAAGAAATTAATCAAAATGCTACTAATAAAGGCAGCTTGCTTCCATTTCCCAAGTTTTAAATACATTATATTACTGTCACAGTCCCTTGACCTTTGATGTGTTACCAAGAACTTCCAGTGATTTGAAAATTTCCAAAAATGTAGACCTATTATCATATTTTAGACGTAAAAATCTGAAGCTTAAAATGTTTTAAATCTTTTGTCTCTCTATTTTCAAAAGATGTTGAATATCTCTTTACTCCTAAAGCAAAAACATCCAATTAGGTTGATGTGCACAAGTTAGAAAATGCAGGAGACTTCATGTTATGAGATCATATATTTTAGTTTATGGATGCAGCAAAAATTCCCTAAGATCTCAAGATCTTACATGTTGTATTCTCTTTCTGCTTTCAAAGAATAAGCTTTGCTAGCCCCAAGGAGACAATAAATAAACAGAGGAAGTAAGTAACATGACAACAGTCATGTTTGAGATGTCAGCATCATGCAAGTCATTATCTGAAAGCTGGCGCAACTAAATGGGCCAGAGGATAGAGTGCCCAGCCTAGAATTAAAAAGACCTGAGTACAAATTTGACCTCAGACACTTACTAGCTGTGTGACCTTGGGCAAGTCATTTAACCCTACTTGCCTCAGTTTCCTCATCTGTAAAATTAGCTGGAGAAGTACGTGACAAAATATTCCAATATCTTTGGAAAGAAAAACGCAAATGAGATCATGAAGAGTCAAGCATTACTGAAAGGACTAAATGACAAAATGTGGAAGTTTACAGTCTTCATTTCATCCTTTCTCCTCAATTATTATTTTGTTTTCTTTTATTTCTTTTATAAAACTCTCCACCTCCCTTAATTGCGCTTCAGTGATATTAGCTTCTACTTCTCTTCCCTCAGTATTTCTTATCCAGGTCATGCATCCTTTTCTTATTCCTGCTCTGCTTCTTTCTAATCCTGCAATACTCACTCTCTCTCTATCTTCTTTGCCATTTCAGGTATGACTTCCTGTGCTGCTATCACTGAGGTATGCTCCAGACAACCAATTTCTTCTTGGACTTTTAAAGTAGTATAGCTCTGTATCCTACTGGATATAAATCAAAGGGAAAAACATCAGTCATTAAAATTTCCTAAAATCAGTAAACTGCTGCCAGTTTTGGAAAAAAAAATTAGGTTGTCATTCCCATGATGTTATCACATTGTACTATGAACAGCATTCATGGCTATACAATTCTGCTTCAAATTGTTATGATCCATTTAAATATGGCAAACAGAATATTAAAATCTCCTCCAAAAACATAACCTGACATTTTTTTAATTCTAAGAATAACTTGCATGTTTTGTCAATAATCCATGATCTAAAAAGGCCCATAGTCAGGCTTTCTAATAGTTTCCATATGTCATGGGTATTTTTCTGAATATTACTCTGACCAAACAGAAATGGGACTGGCTCAGAATTATAGAGCTTGATGAAAAGTAAACCAGGTTTTTGTTGGGACGGTTCTCATCAGTGGCAACTCCTTCTGAGTGAAGCCAGCCATATTCCTCTATGTGAACCTCTTCCTAGACCTTGTCCAACCAGTCAGTAATCACTATCAGGATATTGGTATATTTGGGAGGTGGAGAGGTGCCAATGACAGCTTTTCACTGTCACCATTGCTGGGCAGCTGACAAGAGGAGTCACTGATCACATCAGCATTTCCACAAAGTGTAGAAAGAGGCTGTTGAGTGGTGGTGGGAGTGTTGGATCATTCCATTATGTATGAGCCAAAAATGCTTGACACAGTGATAAATTATTTGGTAAGAGGTGGCACAAGGCAGTCATTTCATGCCATGTACTACAGTCTAGTTGTCTAAAAATATGCTCCTATTTCCACAATTGTATAAAAACCTTTCCCTTGACTCTCGTACTCCAACCAGATATTCTCCAGTTCCTTTTAAAGTTCTGCAAAAGTTTTCTACATCTTATTCTTTCTTCCCAATTGACTCCAATCCCCACTGCTATATTGAAACTGCCTCTCAAAAGTTGACAATGATCTAGTTAGAGAATGTGAAAAGTTTCTTTATACCCTCCTCCTCCTTTGTGATCTCTGTGGGGTATCTAATATTGTTGGCCACTCCCCCTTCCAGTCACACTGTCTCCCTTTGACTTTGAAGACACTCTAATCTCGTGCTTTTGCTGCTCCCTCTGTAATGGTCCTTTTTCCCCCAACATCATTGGATGTTTTTCTTTCTCCATTCCTCATGGTGAATGTTTATCAATGTTCTCTGCTTTGCTCTCATCTTGATATGACTCTAGACCAGTCATTTGACTTGCCTGCCTTAGTTTCCTCATCTGTGAAATAGGGATAATAATAGCACCTACCTCTTGCAGTTGTGAACATAAAATATCTGTAAAGTGCTTTGCAAACCTTGCAGCACTATATAACATCAGACCATTAGTGTTATTAATCCCTCCTTTGGCATTACATTTGCATGGCTTCCGTATCTATGCATCACACGGTGGTCAGAGGAAGCAATACAAGGATACGCTCAATGAAGAACTTTGGAATTGATTGTGAGACATGGAAGACACTGGCAGAGGACCACCCAGCATGGCATGCCTTCATCAAAGAAAATGCTGTGCTCTAAGAGTGAATGGAGCAGAATAGCAGTAGCTCCAAAGAAACGTGAGATGTACAAATTTAGAGTTATCTCCCCTCCAAATGTTCAGAAGGACTATTTGTATCCAACCTGTGAGAGAGCCTTCGGAGCCCATATTGTTCTGATCAGCCATCACAACCACTGGACCTTGATTCCAACATAGTGGCGGCATTTTGGTCCTCTTGAGAATGAAGAACAGCCACCAACCAGTCAATATATGTGTATCTGCGCAAATGATTCCTCATTCTGAACCTCTAGCCCTGTTCAATCAGCCAAAACTCCAGGCACCTTAAAGACATAGCCTGACAACACCTTAAACTCAACATGACAAAAACTAAACGTGTCTTTTTTCTTAAACCTGTTCTTCCTTCTGACTTCATTATTTCTATCAATGGCACTCTTTTTTACTCACTCGCTCATTTTCATTACATGAATTTTCTTTCCCTCACCTCCCAATATCTCTGGCATCTGTTTCCTCTTTAAAAACCATTATTATCACCCTACTGCAAGCATAGCCCATCATTCCATCCCACCTGGACTAATCGTTTTATCTTCCTATAGATTTCTCAAGCTCCATGTGCCTTTCTCCCACCTCCAACCCATGCTTCACAAAGCTGCCCAACTGATTCTGTCTTCAGAGTTATCCCTTGCCATCCCTCTGCCCAAAGCTTTCCAAAACTTCCCGTTGAGTCTTAAGAAAAATTTGAATTGCAGTGCTTGGCATTCAAGGTCTCTGTAATCTGGCCCCGCTTTTCCAGCTTTAGATCATTCGTCTTGCTACATATTACTCCCTCCAGACCAACTGGATTCTTTCCTACATCCTCACCTACCTAGACTTGTTAAAGTTTCCTACTTCTGTGTCTGCCTTATCCTGTTTGTTAGTCTTGGAATACCTTCCTCCAACTCTGTGCTGGTTGAATGTCCAACCCATTCTTTTGTTTTGCTTTAATGTTCCTTTTTTCTATACTCAGTCATTTTTCCACAGCTGATATACTCTACAAGTCAGCTCCAGGACCCACCATTTCACTGAAATAACTCTCAAAAATCAGATTCCTGCTCTATTAAGTATTTTCTCCTTCCAGACCTCCACAGAATATTTCCTCAGAACAAGGCAGAGAGAATATCCAATAACATGGACACAGCAATCCTTGAGTCACAAGGCCCTATGGTCCTTCCTCTTAAGGAGCCTATGGCTCTCTTGGAAAAAAAATGACCAAATAACACAGAAAAGAAAATAGCCATCAGAATATTGGCCTAAGCATAGACATCATTGCTGTTTGGGAATGACTGGGTAAAGGCAGAAAAAGGGGTCCCAAAACTCAACTGGTATTTCTTGGTCTCCTGATTTCAGCTACTTCCGAACTATCGCTCTCCCATTATTTGCTTTTACCTCCTTTTATGCTTTCTTATTGACTCAATATTTGAAATTACTGAGAATCACTGTGCGAAGGACATGATTTCTCAAAGGGGCAATGGTCCTAATTAATGCAGTCTTACACCATCGAAGTTTCATCAAACATTATAATCAGCTGTATGTAGCTGCCACTCTGGTAAACCTAATAAAAATAACATGATTATTTTTGCTATTGATAATAATAGCTAATATTTATGTAGTATTTTATAGTTGCAAAGTACTTTACATTTATTAACACATCCTTCCTTTCAACAAGAATGAATAATATAGCAAATTTATTTAACTTACAGGTAGGGAGTGCAGTAACAGAGTGCTGGGCTTCATCAGGTACACAAGATGAGTTCAAATCCAGCCTCACTGACCAACTGCTAGCTGTATGACCCTAAGCAAGTCACTTAAACTTTCTCTGCCTCAGTTTCTTTATTAAAATGGAGATGGTAATAGCACCTATCTTGTAGGTAAAGATCAAATGTGATAATACTTTTAAGGTGCTTAGCACAGTGCCTGGCACATAGTAAGTGCTTAATAAATACTTGTTTCTTCCTCTTCCACGTGCTCCTCTGCCTACTCTGTCTCCTTCAGTTTAGTCACCTTTGTCCATTACAATCCTGTACCTGCTCCTTCAACCCCTATCAACATATCCTCATACCTACATTCTTTCTTAACAACATCATTAAAACCTGGAATAGTGTAGCGATGGGAACATTACAGATAATTATGTTCTCCCAATTCTTGCCCTAGCTAGCTATGGGACCTTGGGCAAATTCCTTTATCTCTCCAGTGCTTAGCATCTTCAAGTTCTCTGGTTTCAAATCCTATCAAACAAAACAAGAAACCGTAAAATGCCTTAGTCTGCGTCTGCAGATTTTTTCTCAGCCTTCCTTTGCCAATTAATCATTATGTACCAAAAATAATTACAAGAGCCCATTCATTTTTTAAGAAAATATATTTCTCCTTCACTCACCATTTCAATCAAATTCCAATCATTACCAGCTGTTTCCAATACATGGCAATACAGAAGCCCATTAATTTTATATCCTCAGCCTTGTTTTATTTAAGTTCCTACTGGGCAAACCTTTCGCAATTTGTACAGTATCTCAAATAGTCAAGCTCTACAAATGACAATAAGCTTACTAACCACCTTATTCTGCATTTTCTAGTTCACTGACAACAATGAACAAATGTATGTTAAGTCCCACCCAAAAATGATTAGCTCCAGGCTGCCAGATGGCCTAATCCTCCTACCTCCTGGATATGCCAAGGAAAAGTGCCAAGTTTCCACCAGATACCAAAGGTGGTAGTATGCTGTAGGTTTTAAATGAGGGCCTACATCTGAAGTACTGATTATTTACAGAACGTGTGGGTATGGGCTGTCCATGCATCAAGCTCGGGAAGTCTTGTAAAATGCCCCTAAAACCATCCATTTGGAAAACTAGCTTCAAAAAGACTCTCATGTTCCCTCAAAATCCTTAAAAAGAAAGACTTAGCTCTAACGGCTTGTACTTTGCTTGCTATATGGGAAAATGACCTAATTACCTCATGAAGGTTTTCTTTGGATCAAGGGATGTTCGTTCTGCCCCTCTACAACTTTTTATAATATGTTATATCAACTGTTCAGGAAGGACAACTATTAACAGAGTATTCTGATTGGGATGACTGACTGGGAAAGTTAATTACCAGAAGCCCCTGAGTATACTTATTTTTTAGTGGAATTTTTGTACCAAAACAACATATATCACAATATGTTAATATAGGGTATGTATAGGGCATTCACATATGGTGACATACTATATTTATATATGTATACACATAAGCATATGGGGATATGTATAAGTGTGTGTATACATATAAATATGCATATGTTTAGACACTTTTAAATCAAGGAACACTTATCAAATTAATTCCATCTGCAAATATTGTTCCAAATAGCCAATAAAACCCTTGCTTCTTTCCCTCTAGAGAGTAAACAGTACAGTACTAATTAACCCCATCTCAACTGTAAATAGGTCTAATCCTTCATCTTTCTAGTAGAAAGAAAAGGCAGCAGGCAGGCATCTAATCCAGAAGGATTCAGCACATTGTAGAAAGATCAGAGAAGCATGGTTTTAGAGCTATATTAAGAGGTCATTTTAGTCTAACCTCTCTCTTTTACATAGACAAGAAAACTGAAGTCTAGAGACTTTACCATAACTACAAGGCCATAAGCATCACAAGCGGGATTGGAAGCCAGGGACAGCTGGGTCATGCAGTGGATAAATGCCAGGTCTGGAATCAAAAGACTCATCTTCGTAAGTTCAAATGTGGCCTCAGACACTTCCTAGCTGTGTGACGCTGGGCAAGTCATTTAACCCTGTTTGCCTCGGTTTTCTCATCTGTAAAATGAGCTAGAGAAGGAAATGGCAAACCATTCCAGTATCTTTGCCAAGAAAATACCAAATATGGTTATGAGGAGTCATACACAACTGAAACAACTGAACAATAACCACCTCTGATTCTAGAGTCAGTTTACTTTTCACAGCCTCCTTGCAAAGAAGACTGATTGTAGAGACAAAAGATTTGGGTCTGATTCACACCTCTGGTACTTGCTCCCCTGTAGGACTTGCAGTGAAGTCCTTTTATCATCCAAGGCCTCAGTTTTGTCATCAGTAAAATGGGGTCATTGGTTTACATAGACTCTGACACCCCCCTTTTCTTGCTCTAAATTCCATGATTCCACTCTTTCCATTCAAATCAAATCTTTCTTAGATCTGGCACCACATGTTTTCGTGGCACTGACTGAAATCTTCCTGACTTGGGAATGAAAGGGGAGGCTCAGGCACAGCAGAGATGATCCCATGGATGCAGCAATAGGAGCAGGGTACAAGGAAGCAGAAGTTGGCAGTTGAGGATAGATTTCTCCTTTATTATTGAGGGTCTTCAACCAAAGATGTACACTTGGGAATAATGTAAAATAGATTCATCTCAAAGTAAAATATAATCACCTTGTAGACCTTCCTCCCTTTACCCCTCCTTTGTTTTATTCTTAGAGGTCTTTGATTATTCTTAGAAGTATCGGTTCCTACAAGAGATAAAGACAGCAGTATTGCCCTATGATAGAGGTTTTCCTGTGTCCCCGATCATGTTATCCACTTCTATCTAACCTGTCCTCCTCATGATCATTTTCCATGAACCCTCCTCAGTAAATCTATGTTCTTCTAGATGTCAGGTGTCCTGAGACTGGGTCCCCTTCTCCTGAGGCAGGAGTAAGTCTATAGAGGTTTAACACCCTCTCAGACAGCAGGCTCCCTGAGCAACAAATCCCTACAGATTACATCACTGTCAGGTCCTCACCTCTTGTTACAAAATATACCTCTACCCTTATGGATGTGTTACTCAGTGGGACCCCTCCCACCCCTGAACTGAGTTTTCCTCTTTTCTTTTCTATTGTTCCAATTCGTTTCTTTTCCCCATTTTCCAGTAGTTCTTCCTGAGACATTCCAAGAGTTATTTTTTCTTCATTGTGTACCATTGACTTGACCAGAGTATATCATCCATGTACTTCTATAAAAATATGAAATATTTCATTTATGCGTTATCTTTGCTAGGTGGATGTGTGCTCATTTAGTACATATGCTGCTAGAGCAAGCACTTAAGTAATTTTTTTTAATGCCAGAGGTTAAGCATTTTGCTCCAGTGTGGTGACAAATACATTAACCATTGTTACGCATCAATTGAAATTTAGTGCCCTGAGAGAGGCAGCCTGGTGGAATGAAAACAACGTTGCTTTTGGAATGGGAGGCCATAAGTCTGGGTCACAGCTCTTCCACTTATGACTTCTGCAACCACAGGCAGCTCATTTCCCTTCTTTAGGGCTGTTTCCTCATCTTGAAATTAAGAGTCCTGGCCAAGATGAATTCTCAGACCTATTCTAGTTCTAAATCTCTGATTCTATTATCTTAAATGAACTCCCATGAGAAAAATCTTGTAAAACTTTACACTTGCTGCTTCTCAGAAATCGTCCCTCAAAGAGGCCGCAGGCATTTCTACTGACTTCTCGTGTTCTACTAACAAGTCTGGGAGGAAAGATTAATAAGCACATTGAAGGGGTACCTGGGTTACTGATATCTATGATGTCCCTTAAGATCCTTGGACTTCTAATGCTTATTTATGAAAGAAGAAAGAAATGGAGGAAGGGAGGGAAGGAAGGAGAAAGAGAGGGATAGAGGAATGGATGAAGGAAGGAAAGTAGGGAGGAAGGATCCAAGGAAAGAAGGATGAAAATGAGGGAAGAAAGAGGAAGGGAGGAAAGAAGTATTTATTAAGTACCCACTATGAGTCAGGCATTGTGCTGAGCACTTTGCAGTTTGATCCTCACAGTAACTTTGGGAGGCAGATGCTATTATCATCTATGTTTTATAGCTGAGTACACTGAGATAAACAGAAGTTAAGTGACTTTTCCAGGGTCACACAGTTGGTAAGTGAAGCTAGATTTAAACTCAGGGCTTCCTGACTCCAGTCCCAGGACCCTATCTACTTTTCTACCTAGTGGTCTCTGCCTATTTATAGTAATATAGGAAATAATAATAGTATTTATATCCAATTCATGAACAATAAGTTCAGTGTTACTGGGTTATTTAAATCTAAATTTACCAATGAGGTAAAGCAGGAGAGGTTAAAAGATTGAGGTAGAAAAGAAGGGAAGGTTAGGCATCCTCTAAACTACTCACGGCAATAAGAAATACAAAGGTCAAGAGGAAGCCATCCTAGGGAAATGAAATGAGGGAATGGAAGAAAATCCCATTTCGTTTGTTCCACATTGGATTCTGAAAGCAATCTGATTTGCAACCCCTACAGATGTCCAATTGATCTCTAGTGGAGTCTGATGAATCCTTTCAACCTCTTGAGTCTGGGCAATGAGGTGGAAAGTGACAAGTATTGATCTCTTGATGGTTTTCTTATTTTTACCACCTTGTGCCAAGTTAAGCGATGACAGAGAGTAGGAGAGGAAAGTTACTGACCAGTAAATTAAATGTCCCTGAACCATTGCAGGTTGGCTTTATGCTAGAGAACTCCGGAGTTTGTGGAACCTGCGAACTAGATAAGAAAGTGTTTCTGATTCGAGATGATACTAATTCGGCCACTTTGAATGAGTCTCTGCCTCCTGGAATCCCTGGCTTCCTTCAACATTCAGCTCAGCCCTCACCCTCCATATGAGACCTTTCCTGGTCCTCCCAGCTGCTAGTTCCTCCCTGTGCCCCAAGTGTTGTCCTATATCTGTTTTATAAGTGTTTTTATGTAATTAAATGAGGCTGCTAGGTGACCCGTGCATAGATCAGTGACTCTGGAGTCAGGAAGACCTGAGTTCAAATGCTGCTTCAGACATTTACTAGCTCTGTAACAGTAGACAAGTCATTAATGGCTTTCTACCTCAGTTTCCTCACATATAAAATAGGGAGCCTACCTTCCAGCATTGGTAAGAATAAAATAATATTTGCATAATACCTTGCAAACTTTAAAGTGCTGTGTGAATGCTTCTATTATATTAATATCATCATCATTATTATACACATATGTTGTTTCCCCTCATAGAATGTAACCTTGAAGGCATGGACTTTCACTTTCATCTTTGTGTCCTAGTACATAGCACCATGTTAGTCATATAGCAGAGCTTAATAAATGCTCACTAGTTGATGAAAAACTTTAAAAATTAGGCAATTCACCTTGGTCTATCAAGATTTTGTCTTAACAGTTTTTCCCCATCTAATACACACACACACACACACACACACACACGTGCACACACACACACACACACTGAAATTACTGATTGTTCACCATTTTATTGTTTTGACATTATATACATATTTTAAATTATTGGATAAACAGAAAAGGGGGAAATAGTTAAAGGAAAAAGGCCACAATAGTTAGTATTTCCAACTCCAATTTCCAGCATCTACAAAGAGGGTGTATATTTTTGACAAATTTTTTTTGTTATTTTTTGACAAATAGTATCCTGGAAGGGCAGGATGGGTGGGGAATACAAGAAATCATCCAGTTCCTCTTTGACATGATAGCAAAACACTGTTCTGTTTTTCACTCTCTGGGTCATTTTAGGGTGAGTTACAATTTCTCAGAATCTCAGTCTCTTCATGTGTAAAGTGGAATAATATTACACTTGTATTATCTAACTCATTGAATTCTTATGAGGATCAGATGAAATGAAAACATTTTGTAAAAGTACAAAGCACTATGTAAACATAAAGTAATAAGCTAAATGTGTCAGAGGCTTCAATTTAAAACTAATGAACTGATAGCAGTTATTGAGAAGAGTTGGGTACCTGGCAGGGAGCAGAGGCAGGATGTAACCCAGTAAGGAAAGGACCACCAAGATGAGACACACCAGGGTGTAGACCTGCTCCAAAATAAATGAATGATCCTAAAAACGAACAAAGTGGCATTAGATACACTTAAAACTATTATACATTTAGTCTCAGGAATTCTTTTCTCTAGCATTGAATGCTACCAAATATCCAATTTATGCTATTATTCAGATATGACATAAATCATATTTCTGCTCATTCCCCAGTAAACTTTGTAAATAATCAAAAATTCTTTCTTTAAATTTTATTTGATGAATAATACTGAGTATTTTTACATGAATCAAGTCTAATTGATTTTTTTTTCAAACGAGTTTTCATCTGGAACCCCTAAAGAATGTTTTCCACTGACAATCGGTGATGTAAATAGACTCTGAAATCAAAATTAAATTAAGTGTCTAAGCTCACTGTTATGTATTCAACTTGCCCTTATGAAATTCCCATGAGAGCTCTATTTTTTGAACATCTCCAGAGTTCTGAATGGTAGGAACCAATGAAATAAGCTCCCTTTCTCCTGGGGCCTGCCAGCCTGACATTGTTGTCTGTGCTAGTGGGGATGAAAGCTTAATTAAAGATCTAATCTGAACTTTGGCAAAATAACTGCCTCAGGATTCTGTCTACAGCAGATGCGCTGAAGGCAAAGGTAGAAGAGGATAACATCTTATATCATCTCCACCCTTAACATACTTTGGCTGCTGTCAGGGTTAGCATCACTGAATAGTGAAAACGTACAAGAAAGCTTCCTCTGCAAAACAACATCAAAGGCTTGAACCTGCCCTCTGATAAACACACACCAATCTGCAACTTGGCAAGTTGGCCATTGTGACTGAACAACAGTGTGTTCTGAACACCATTTTCATAGATATGTGTCAATGCAATTACACAGAAGGAAAGGGAATTCAGAGCTAAATGTCAAGTTATATTTTATATGCAGTGCCACAGACTGAACCAACCAACTTTTAGTGGGAATCAGTAACACTAGAATCTAGCCACACTAGAGAATAATGGGTAAAAACTTAAAGTAGTCTTTAAAAATCTCAAAACCGAGAGAAATTATTTAACTAGGAAGCAAGGGTTAAAGTTGGTGGGGGTAGGAGTAAAAGAAAAATTCCAAGGTCCATATCTAGAAACAATGGAGGCTGAATTGAGACAAATCAATCTCATATTTTGAATCTCAAATAGAAAAAGATGATGATAAGTCTTTATTAAGCTCTGACTAGATGCCAATCATCTATGCTAATTACTAGTGATACCAAGAAAAAGTAAAACTGCCCCTGCCCTTGAGAAGCTTAGATTTTAAAACAGAGAGTGCTAGGCAATCCAATGGGAAACACACTGGGTTTACAGTCAGAGAGGTTCAAATACCACCTTAGACAATAGCCAGGATTCAGGACAAATCATTTACTCTCACTCTGCCTTCATTTTGCCACATGCAAAATGAGGTTTGTTTGGTCTGATGGTCTCAATGGTTCCTATGATCCTATATAAATAATATATAACTGTGTGATACGTGTAATTATGTACATTTCATGGGAACATGCTCAGCAATTTTAATCGCCATTATCCATTCTTTGCTTTTAAATCTAGCACAGTTTTTTACTTTATGTTTTTATAGTTATATTATTATCTGTTTTTATGTGCAGGATTGTACATTACTTGTTATTTGCAACTCCCTGTAGTTATATGCAGGATCCAGAGTGCTCTTTCTAATTCTAAGACTCCATGAAATGGTAAATTTGGATATCTAACAATGGTAGCTTTGATGAACATTTCCAAAGAATCTCCCACTTGATAAATTTAAAACTACAGCAAAAAATGCATATTAAATCTTTATGAGAACATGAATCAACAAAAAGGAATCCCCAAGGAAGGAAAAACATATTTTTGGCATCTCCTCAATTTGACCTATTAAAATTTCTGCCTGTCTTTCAAAGCAAAAAAGATTCCATCTCCTATCTATACTAGATTTTTTGTCATGTCCCTAGTTGTTGGTAGTACTTGAAATTATCACTTTGTGTGATAGTTACTTATATCCATACATGCTACAACACTCAGTAGGTTTCAGATTCCTTGAGGATGAGGACCATCTCATTTTTATCCTTAAATAGGGAATCAGGGAAAATAGAGGTAGAGAGCTTCCTAATCCAGAAGTTCCTAATACCAAGGAGATCACAGATCCATTCCCTATTCTTTGTATATCCTGGGCACCTGGCACTCTGTCTAATGAGATAGAAATGGAGACAAAGAGACAGACAGACAGAGAGAGAGAGACAGAGACAGAGAGGAGGAGAAGAAGGAGAAGAAGAAGAAGAGGAAGAAGGAGGAGGAGGAAGAGGAGGAAGAGGAGGAAGGAGAGGGAGAGGGAGAGGGAGAGGGAGAAGGAGAAGGAGAAGGAGAAGGAGAAGGAGAAGGAGAAGGAGAAGGAGAAGAAGAAGAAGAAGGAGAAGGAGAAGGAGAAGGAGAAGAAGAAGAAGAAGAAGAAGAAGAAGAAGAAGAAGAAGAAGAAGAAGAAGGAGAAGGAGAAGGAGAAGGAGAAGAAGAAGAAGAAGAAGAAGAAGAAGAAGAAATGACCTTAGTAAGCATTAAACTGAATTGAATTGCTGGTGGAACTCCATCATCGCCAGCCTTCCATAAAGGTATTGGTTACTTTCTCCCCTTTCCTTCATTTTTCTCCTCTGCCTACTCTTTCCTTACCCCTTCATTCTCTCCATTTCTTCTTTTTATTCACTTATGTTGAACATTCTGTAAATGACAGTCTGCAAGACTTCTTCAATTTTGTGCCATAGAAGACATATGTATAATTGAGTGCTTCGTTACTTGCATCTTAACTCTCCCCATTAGAATATGACTTCCTGAAAGGGCAGAAATTCTTTTTGCCTTTCTTGGTTTATGCAGGACTTAGAACACAGTAAGTTTTTAATAAATGCTTCTTGATTAACTAGTTGGTTAAAATCCTGAATTTAGCCTGGGCTCCAGTGTCCATGCTTTGTGCCAGGTGGTTTGACGTTCCTGGAATTCAGCCCTTCCTCAACTCAGCCTATAGAAATCGTCAAGGCTTAAGGAAGGTCCCCAGACCTACCGAAGTCTTTCCTGACCTCACTAACATTAGTGCTCTGTCTTCTTCAATTATCTTTTGCTTGCTAAACTCTGTGAATGTTGCATTCCTCCATTTAAATGTAAGTTCCTTAAGAAATAAACTATTCTAATTATGATCTTTGTGTCCCTCACACCTAGCCTCATGAATACCTCTACCTCACACCTATATACACATATGTGTATATGTATGTATGTATGTGTGCAAAAATACATATATATATATATATATATATAGCATGTGTATTATGTAAATGTAAATGCGTGTGCATGCACACATATAGTGATACTGGAAAAATGTTCATTAAATGAAAAAGGAATGTCATTTTGTATATGAGTTTTTCTTTGCAGAGGACCCAGCATTGTCAGTTCCTCACATCATAGTACCAGTTCTTAGTAGATGAAAATGGTTTCTTTAAGTAGACAATATGTGGTTCTCGATAAAATGTTCTTCTGACATCTATATGCAACTATGAGTAGCTTTGACTCTGTCTCCACCTTCTTAAGACCACTATCATGAACACGAAATCTTAGTGCCAAGAGGAACCAAAATAAAGACAAAGAATTTATTCTGTCATGACATAATTAACTGAGTTTAAGAGGTTTGTCTAACAGATTAAAGGTCAAAGACTCTAGTGGCTGCTATTACTGTCAGGATCAAAATGGCTATTCTTTGGTATTCTGCTCTAGAAATTACCAAAGGAAAATAAAAAATGGATGATGTTAAGTAGAAACAAGTACTTTTGGAGGTCAGTGAATCACAAGTTCAAAAAAATTTATAATTTGATATCATTATTTTTAAAAAACTGAGAAGGATCTTGGAATGTATAAGCAATCATTTCTTTTGTTTGGCATTTGGTGGGCTTTTTTTAAGATGCTAAGTTGAGCATTTTAGAAAAATATGGAAAATGATAAAATTAGTAAAAATACGCACATTAAAAAAGTTATTTGTTCAAAAAATGAAAAAGATGAAAAGTAGCTTAATTACATTCCAGTACTTGAGGACTTGCTCCATGGATGGTGATAAAATATTGCTATTTTCACAGGGAAGCTTAAATTTTTTTTGTTTTTTTATGGTTGGAGTACCTCTGCTAAACAACTTCAACAAAATCTCATAATTTGAGGCCACTAGGAAGAATTTTAATAACAACTTTTTCTGTGTTAACTTTTCTTTAACTTTTAGAAGCACAAAAAAGAGACAGATTACACTTCTCACCAATTTAAATCTAAATATTGAGGGAAAATACTGAAGAAAATAGGGAATGTATGCTTACATACGTTTATTGGTACCAGTTAAGGAAGTCAGAAGAAACAAGGTATAGTTTAAGCAGTTTCAAGAGTTAAATGCTTGAATATATATAGGATTTGTGATTTTCCTGAATGTGGGAAACAATTTATATATAGATCTTTTTAACCCCAAGACTGATCCATTATTCCACCATGATTCTGCATACACATGACAAAAATGTTCAATACAGCAATTCTCACTAAACTTTCAATTCACTGTAAGAAAAACAATGTAATAGTCCTACCATATTCACTATTCGTTGTATGATCTGTGCGAGGAAGAGCAAATTCTCTAGAAGGCAATCCTTTCGATATTTTCCAGGGTGACTCCTTTGTCCATAATGGTTTCCAGTCACAAAAATCAGACTCAAAGTTGCACATAGTATAATTTGCTAGGGCCCAGGAGGAAAAAAACAAAACAGAACATGGGAAAATATTAAGTAAAATGTTGCATGACATCAAACCACATATGTGCAGTACATCTAGATGAATAATGGCAATTTGAAAAAGACTGTTTGCTGACCTTACAATTAGTCTTTCCTAAACCACTTGAAGCTTAACATGTATTATGTGAGGGCTCACAATTTCCCAAAGTCTTCTATTCCTAGTTCTGGTATACATTCCAACTGGCAGGTTTCTTTAATGATACTAGGTGAAACTTCACCGCTTTTAAGGGAGTAACTAATTTGCTTGTCAAACATAAATCTGTTGAGCATTGTGGGGGGAAAAATTTTAAAGAGATACAAATTTAATTCCTAGCAATATTCCTTACTTTTTGCTTCACTTTATTTTCTCATTTAATAGTTTTATCCATTAATTTTATTAAAATTTGTGCCATTTGGAATTATGGATGAACTCAACCTTCAAAATTATTTATTATGCCCCACAACTTTACTTCCCAGCATGTAAGTTAATACATGAGTAAAGGTTCCTCTCTTTATCCCCAAGAGAAAATAGATTCTAGAGAGTATTTGCAATCTATATTCTCTGTTTCTTCACCTGGCCATAGCACCACAGCTGGAGTGTGAGGCAGCCTGATTGCAGAGGGCTCAGCAGTGAATTAAAAGCCAAGTCTGGAAAAGGTGAGGGGAAAGAGGACCTTTGATTTTGTTGTTTAGATGTTTCAGTTGTATCTGACTTTTTATGGCTTCATTTGATGTTTTCTTGACAAAGATACTGGAATGTTTTGCCATCTTTTTTGTCAGCTCATTTATAGTTGAGGAACTAAGACAAGCCAGGAGAAGTGACTTGCCCAGAGTCACACAGCTAATTAGTGTCTGGGGCCAGATTTGAACTCAGGAAGAGGAATCTTCCTGACTCAGGACCTGACAGTCTATCCATTACACCATTCAACTACCCTAGGGATATATTATTAGCTTATACATCAAATTGAACATGAGGGCCTGTCTTGGTCCCAATCTTCAAAAGATAGTGAGATAAATTGGTGAGGGAATGGAAATGGTACACTGCCTGGCACAGTCACCATCTCCATCCTCTTTTGTTAACTGCTTTTATTTCTTACAATAGAAGGTTGGTGAGAAAGGACCAGCAAGGGGAAGACTGCCTGGAAATGACTGGGTCACAAAATATTAAAAGCACCAATAAAACTGCAGAGGAAGGGAAGGAAAGGGAAAACTACAGAAGGAAGGAAGGAGATGGGAAAGAAAGAAGGAGGTCTAGCAGAAGAAAGAAAAGAAAGACATTTGACACTTTTCTCTATCCCAACTACTCTCTAGAGTCTCTTCTCTCTCACTGACATATCTACCAGCTTGTTAAAGCTTTGTCTAAGCTAAGAATTGTTGCTTAACTTTATTCTCAACCTTGAAAAATCTTTGTTTAGACTTCTGTCTTGCACAATGCCCTCATCTATAAAAGTGGAATGGCATTATCGACCTATTTCCAATGATTGTGGGGAGGATGAATTAATAAAATAGGCTATATAACTGCATGTAAATATTCTATCAGCATTCAGGATCATTTCTAGGATGTTAGTACTCTTTAGAGGTACAAAAAAACATAACTAGCTCCTAGTGAGTGCCACCATACAAAATGAGAGGTCTGAAATTCACAAAGACTCCATTACCACTGGATTGAACCTAAAATGCATTTTGCATCAAAAACAATATCACATTCCTCATTTATATACCAGCACACTGCAACAGCTAACTGGATCTTGGTCATTATAGAATTTTCACATTTATCTAAATAGAAATGCCTGGGTTTTTGATCTGATAGCTCATTAGTTACATGTCAACTGTTAACACATTAAAGTGGAATATGCAAACCACAATATTGCTAAAGCTATCTGTATGCTAATTAAATACTTGGACCTCTAGGTGCTGCAATGCTTACTTAGGCAGTCCTCTGATAAGACAAGATGTAAACGCCCAAATGGTATGTTTTGATTCTCTTAACTTATATATAAATATATTTTTCTCCACTAAACAAATTTCCAAGGCAACAAAATGAGTGGCTTGGCTGTGCTATGTTAATCAGAAGGGCTTTGCAAAGAATGAGACTCAGCCATGATATGCCTACAGTGTATAGTTCCATAGTATTGTTAAATAGCTATCTCCTATTTTCCAAGATATTGCTTTTGTCATCACTGGATACAGAGAGGAATTGACAAAATGTAATTGCAATTACATTGCAAAAGAGAAATCCGCTTTTCTGAATAATAACAATAATAGGATTGAAGAGATTGTGAGCTGTCAGGCTCACCTAGACATCTGCCCAAGCCTTTGTAACTGGTCCTGTGGAACATGCTCTAACACTTCCTCCCCCTGTGAAGTCCTTATTCCATACCAATAACTCGGCAGGAGAAAAGTTCTATTCTGATTCTGCATCTATTTATGAATTAGAAAAATGTACAGAGCCTCAAGAACGCTGACCTGAGCAGAGTTCTTTGAAGACACAATTTCTCTCTGAAATCAGAACTAAGGCCTTGGCCTAAGGCACTCTTGCACAGCTAAGTTCTCCCTAGCACACCC
Source organism: Bettongia penicillata ogilbyi (assembly GCA_023548195.1). Taxonomy (NCBI): domain Eukaryota; kingdom Metazoa; phylum Chordata; class Mammalia; order Diprotodontia; family Potoroidae; genus Bettongia; species Bettongia penicillata. The sequence continues at coordinate 21,738,208 of JAJHZJ010000453.1, forward strand.
ATCTTCTGAAAAAGAAAGACTTTCCCCATGGGAGGCAGTCTACGTCCAGGAAAATCTGGCTCATTACTGTGAATACCACCCTACCCAGCACTGCCTTATCTCCCACAAGTAAGTAATGGATGGCCAGTGGTAAGAGGAGGGAGAACTCAAGTGGATGCTTATGTACAAAAGCACTGAAAATTAACCTTTCTTGACAGTGTGGTACAACAGAGAGATCACTAGATTTGAAGACTAAGGACCTGAGTCCAAATTCCTACTGCTGCCTGTTAGCTGTGCAACCTTTCATTTACTATCTCTGAGACTCAGTTTTCTCATGTGTAAAATGAGGCAGACTATGTGACCTCTGAAGGTCTATACCTAGAATCCCCATCATCCCATACAGGGGTGATGCACATGTATTTATGTCTGTATCTGTGTGATATGTGGGCATGCACATGTACTTAGATGACCATGGACACACAGAACTAAAATCAGACTACTGTTTTATTACAAATGTAAGTTGGACAGAAAAAAAACCTCATTATTTACATTTTATACCATTATATAAGTTACTCATTTTAATTTTCAAAAAAAAAAAAAGTAAACATGATTGTCCATGTGAAAGTTAATGTTTGAAATCCATTAGCATCCAACAATCTGAAAACAAATTTTCTTCAAAAATGAAGGACAGATGGCAAAATAACAATATGGCAAAATAACTCAATAGGGTAATTAAATGTCTGTCAAGCTCAATCAGCTGAGTTAAGTATCTTCCATTAATTCCCATCCCCCACATAATTCAGAAAGTCAAGGCATATTGATCAAAGTTTGATCAAGTTTGAAGAAAGTCTTGAGAGTCAAATTTGTCCTGGCAACTAAGTTGTGCAATCTCCTAAGATAGTTTTAGGTGCTCAAACATTAATAAAACCTGAAGAATATTCTATTCCTGTCCAAACTGGATACTGCCTTCATTCTAAAGTCCCTTTGAATATTTTTATGAGAGTTTGTGATTATGGGAAACACTCCCCTATGCGTAATCAGAGAGTGGAACATAACACCACTGATGACTTGAGAAAATGTGTATGCTGAGGAATATTCTTGGAGTACAATAATCCTTTCCCCTGACTAGGGAACCAGTTTAGTATGTGCAAATCAAAAGAAGCCTCATTTTTTGCAAATGAGGCAAAAACTCTCCGATATTACACATTCAAATATTTACAGAGCTTCTTGCTCAGCAATGAAGAATTCTTGTATGAAATAATATAAATATGAAATAAGAAAAGGGACACAGGAATAAATAGGTAACAGCTAATCAGCACAGAAATGGATTGCTAATATTTTTGGTTAATATTTATGGAGCACCTGTCAGATGCTCAATAGTACGTCCAACTAAGACAAAGGAATATCCTTTGTACTTAAGAAGCCTACATTTTAATATGAAAAGTTTGATCTCATGCAGAGAATTTTTCAAGATAAGACACTCAAACTTGTTGTGCAAAAAAAATTATGATAGCATACATTTCCTGGGCTCTTTATAGCTTACTTTATAGAGATATCAAACATGTGGCTCATAATATTCCTTAGTGTGACCTGTACTGTATTAATGTTAATTGGGATATACTTAACAAAATAAATAAAAATCCAAAAAAAATAGATAATATTACATTTCAAAACCAAGTCAATATGTGGCCTGAAAGGATCCTTATGTTCAGTTTAGTGACCTCCATCTCTATTTAACACCTTGGTTTATAAAGTACCTCTGTCATAATAATTCCATGAGTTAAATAACATAAACATTTTACATGAAACTGAGGTACAGAAAGGTTAAGGGACTTGACCAAAGTCTTGTGATCAGGATGACTCAGATCCAGGACTCTTCTGACTCAAAAGCATTGTTCCCACTACCAAACTCAGATTCACATGTAACATTTTACAATTAACCAAATACAAATACTGATGATATTTATTTCTATATTACAACAGGGCCCTGAGAATCAAAAGACTTAATTCTAAACCCAGGTCTATCAGTAACTAACTGTGATGTTGGCCAACTCCCTTCACCCAACCATGGCCCTTAATTTCCACTTCTATAAAGGGAGGAGGCTGAATTCTATACTTTTTATAGTCTCAGTCCCAAAATTCCATAAATCCAAACTTTCTCTGTTATTAACTAGAAGAAACTTGAAACAAAAATGAAAAGATCAAGAGTGCAATTCAGAGTGTGGAAAAATTTGGTGCATATGGCAATTAATAAAGTCTTGTGGTTTAACTGATAATAACAGAAGAAAAATCTCTGATGGTAGAAATCAAGATCAAATTTTAATAAAGTAAAACATTGAATTTCCTATATCCATACCCAATATCCTATACTTGGATGTCTTTTGGTACACAGAGGAAATCAATGAAGTACCTATGTAGTTTTAGATGCTACAAAATATGTAAAGAAAAAAATTCAGTAGTAAAACCAAAGAGATGTAGAATCAAGGTTTCTTAATATTTCTTCAGTAGTAAGTGGATATAGTTTTTATTTCTATATTCTCTTCATTGTCTTTCTTTTTGTGAGATGGGGAGATATTAAAAAGGTGAAAGACTTTTTTCCAAACTTTGGTATCTTTTCTTCTATCATATACTTCATAAACTGATCTCTTGATGATTTTATAATGGTGAGAATAACACACACTGTAACTGAAAATCCTTAAAGAGGAGACAGCTGGCAAATAGAAAGGCTTTCATGAGTGATATTCTACACCAGAGACCACATCTCTATCATTACATGATTGACTAAAAGATAAAGAGATACAAGATTCTCTTGCGCCATTGTTTGTTGACTGTCATAAAGAGTTTGATTGGGGAAAACAAAATGCTACCTTAGAGACTTTCTTACAATAAGATTTCACTAGTATATACATCCAAATTATGCAATATTTTTAAAAGTTAATTTTGTTCAATCTCTGATCAATATTATCACGTCAGGCAAAAATTAAAAATCATGGATATTTATGCTCATTAGAGACATTTGCTACTGTCACAGTAAAGATGTGGTAGAAACTCCAACTAGAAGAGGCCTCCTCTACAGATGATGGGGTCCTCCAGGTGCTACTGTGACAAAAAGCAGTTTCTTAGGTTGCATCAAACTCTGAAATATTTCAGTCTCCAGGATGAGTTATAAACTTGAAAGAATTAAGCCAATCACTCACACAAAAGGCAGTGGAAAAGTGTATGGTGTACGTAAGCAGACAGCAACATAGAAACAAAGGCCAACAAAAATGAATCTAAGGAAGGCTTCTACAAATCCAAGTATGATCAAAAAAGAAGATAGATGAATCACAGGCAAAAATCAGCAGTGACCACTGATGGAGCCCTGTACTCTAGCATTTTCTCAATGTCAAAATAAAGTGAAGGAGGCCTCCAGCATGTTGTTTGAACCCCTTGCAATGAATCACTGGGGATACATTCTCAAGAGTTTCCTAGGAAGGGGTTTGGGAAGTATGGGTGGCCATCTGAATCACTTAAATGAATATCCATATTAACAAAATCACAGATAAATTTAAACATTTGAGTCCCCTTTCAAATCTATTATGCAGCAATTCCTCCTATTCATTATTTCTGAGAAGCACAGTTCTATATAAGTGGATTTTACAGATAATTGATTTCATAAATGTGTTTTTAAGACATACTTGGAAAAAATTGAGATGATATTTATGAATAAATGAATAAAAAGCATTTATTAAATGCTTACTACATGCAAAGCATGCTGTTAAGCACTCAGGATACAAATAAACATATAAGATAGCGTCTGCTCTCAAGAAGCTCACATCCTATTAGGGAAGACGTTATATAAGGACAATTTTGGTTGCAAGTCAGGTAGAAATACCTTATAGTTCTTACAATGCAGCAGCAAAACAGCATCATGTCTCTAATGTCATTTCGGATAAAATTACATCAGATTCTGATCCGGAATCATTTGATAGCACCAAGGATATTTATGCCAAGAACTTCCTTCTCTAGGTTTTCAATAACTATGACTGTAGACCCTACTGGAGCAATTGCCAGGTGGCATATCCACAGGACTTACTTCCCAAGATGATGGCTCAAAACACAACTGGAAGAATTGTGGACAAATGATTCCAAATATAGAAGGTGTTTTCAGTTCTATTCAGACCATGCCAAAGAGATACAGCAACCTAGACTTTTATTCGGAAGCATATAAGAAAGGTGGTGTTGGAGGTTTTTAATCACATGGCCTATGAATAATTTTTTAGGGAAAAAATGTGAATTGTAAATTCTAAAACTCGCAAGCCATACTTTAGAAGTTTTAAATTGGTATTCTTATTTATATATTTTTATTATTTCTGTGGTATGTGAAGAATAACATGTCCCCAGAGGAATAATAAATGTTTAATTATCAGCATGAAATACTCAATGTTAGGATAAAGTGTATAAATAATTGATACAGCATTTATAATGACCATGACATTTTTATGTTACATCTGCTGCACCAACATGGCAGCAATTAAGGAAAAGGATTATTTTCCTTTTGATCAAAGAGAATCTCATTGTATTAAAAATTTTAAATCCTAGGAAATAAGACTATCTGTTATCTGTTGTGGATGGCTGCTTCTGTTTTCATCTGTACTGGAGAAATGCCAGAAGAGTACCAGGAGATACTGTACTGGAGATGTATCAGGAGGAATCTTATTGAAAGAAGAGACTGGCATTTTGTACAAAATTAGAATGTACCAGTATACCAGGAAGGAATTTTGATCAGGAAAAGAAAAGTAGAAAGCATGCTGAATACTTTTGATTAAGGAACACGAATGTGAGTCAAAATGTTTAATCGAAAAGTTAGGTGATACTGATGTCTTTGATACCTGGTATTAAGAAGGATAGAGGCTGTCAGAAAGATGAATTTACCTAAGAGAAGTCACCCAATGGTGAGCTCCAGTCAGAATCCTATCACTTTCATAAATAACGCCTGGAATGGGAATCTCATCTCGTACTTTAAAAGATTTAATCATGACAAGGGAAGCCAGAAATATGTTTCAATCCATCTTTCACTCTATGTCCTATAAAATCCCCACGTAACTCCTGCTATACTTTTTTTTCCACTAAGAGGTTGAAAATAAGCTAACAGTCATTTGAGCAACTAAAATTTACTTAGAGCTTCATGAAAGGCTGACCATCTGTGGGGTTCTCTCCTTCCCTTTTGTATCTGTCTTCTATCTATCCCATCTTTCTTATCATCAAAAGTGCTCCATACACAAGAATTTTCATTAAAAAGTGGTATTTATATTGTCGCCATATTTATCTCTTGTTCAACAAGATATCTCACTAAGTTAAAAATCACCTCAGCAAAATAAATATCAACTTTTAAATGAAAACTACTGTCTCTAACAGAGAGAGGAGACTCAAAATGCAGAATATTTGTGTTGTAAGAAGCCACAAACGTTTTAGTGACATCACACAAATTCCTAGATTACATAGTACACCCCAACATGAATGTCTTAAATTGAATTACATTTTCTTTAAAGTAAGAGAGAGGGAGCAATGTATAGGACACTGGACTTGAAGTCTGGAAAACCTATTTTCAGATTCTGTTCTGGCCTTCACTAATTGAATGAGGCTAGGCAAACTCTCTGAGCCTCTGAGACTTTGTTATAAATAGACTGCAATTTTCCTCTGGTGGAAGGAATTCCCACAATGGGAATTCATAAATCAATGAAATTATAGGTCCTTGACATACTTATCTTTCAATAAGAAGAGTACTCCCTGGTTGGTATTGCCACAATGAAAGAGACTTCATTAAAGTTCAGGAGCGTTGGTTCTTCTGACCCTTAGAAACCAACTCATGGCACAGTTAAGCACACACATGAATACATAAAAGGGGTTATGATGTCATCAACATGGGAAACTTGCAGTGTGCAAATTTACCAGGTAAATTCTAACACTTCTATAAGTGAAGAATTAAGTAACAGGGGAGTCTAGTGCCTTGCCCCAGGTCACACAGGAAGTAAATGTTAAATGTGTGATTTGAACGCCAGTTTTCACCATTCCCATTACCCCACACTATCTCTATAGGTGCCTGCTGTCACTGAAAAATAAGAGCCAAGTGTTGGGTTTCTGGGGCTATTCCATCTTGAAACAAAGTAATGCTACTCACTAACTTCCAAGTTGACCAGAAGTAGAAAGTACTAAGCTCAATGGAGTTGGAACCCTACATAGTATATTTGTGAAGGCACAGAGATTTTGTCTCCCATAGCACCCTCTTCCTAAACACACACAGCCTGTTCATTTTGGTTAAAAGAAGAGGTCCCTCATCAACTCTTCCCACTATTGCAAATGGTCAACTCTTCCCTACCTTATGCTCTTAAGAAGTTGATTAGTAACATTGAGGTTAATTGAGTTGTCTGTAGTCAGTATTAGAATCATGGCCTCTTATAATTTTGAGAGCTGAAAAAGAATTCAGTGGTCATCTTGTCCAAGTTACTCTAACATACATACCAAATTTTATCTACTCTCTGCTAAAAGCCTGCCACAGAGCAAGAGTCCATCATTTTCCGGGGCAGGCCATTCCACTCTTAGATAGCTATCATCAAGTCTAAATTTGCTTCTCCACAGTTTCTACTTACAGCTCCCTAGGGCCAAAAAAGAAATCTGATTCCTTCTCCACATAGCAACTCTTCAAACAATTAAATACAGTTAATACATTCACCCTGAGGTTTCTCTTCTCTGGATCTTTTTGACTTCAGGACTGGTCCTTCATCCTCTTCTCCCTGTTACTCCTTTTTAATTGCTAAGCAGGAAAAATAGATGTAACCCTTACCTGGGACAAAAGAAAAGTGAGCCCCTAATGAGAAAGCATTTTGTAAAAAAAAAAAAAAAAAAAAAGTGGGTTTAACAAAGATAAACATTTCTTTCCTTTATTTTTTTTTAATGAACTGAGCTATTCCCCTCATCAGAACAGATGGACAATAGATGAGTAACACAGAGACAAGCCTTAATTCACTCACAGCATGCTGAGGGATCTTCATCACTCTGGTCAGAGCAGTCCTGCTGGTAATCACATACTGATCCATAGGGGAGGCACTGGCCACTGGCACAAGAGAATTCTTCGGCTTGGCAAGAATGTTGTGTCTGTGTTTCTTCACAGGCATAGACCTGGAGGCCATCCAAGCCAATAAAACCTGACTCGCTCTTTGGAGTCCCTTCAAAAACAAACTATCGAAATAGAGTTTTAAACATTTTAATGAACATACTTTTAAAAATGACTTATACAACAAGGAGTGTTAATACAGCCAATGAGTAATAAAAATAATGCAGGGTGGACATTCACTTTATATTTATGCTTTATTAATTTTTATATGTGCCTCAGACACTTACTAGCTGTGTAACCTCTGTTCCCCTCAGTTTCCTTCACAGTAAAATGGGGCAAATAATAGCACTTACCTCTCACCTACCTTGTGAGGCTCAAATGATTTAATATTTGAAAAGCACTTAGCACAGTGAATGGCACATAATTGTGGCCATATAAATGCTTATTCCCTTCTCCAATGCCTAACACATAGTAGGTGCTTAACAAATGTTGGTTGATTGATTTAAAACATATAAAAGAATGTTGGTCCTACAAAAAGTGGACTTAATCAGAAGACACATTTGTCTACTGAATGATTGACTTGTGCATTCATCATCTTTCCTAGTCACAGGATCAATTTTGGGCCATATTTGTCCCATTGAGAGAGTATTTTGAAGAAATCTCAAATCTGAGCTCAGTCTTTTTCTAAGTTTCATTTATTCACTTAACTGAAGGGAACATTTCTTGACTGTATCAAATGGGGCATAGCCAACTCAAAAGATCAGAAGTCTCATGGGAACCCCTTACACCATCGTTTCTCTATTTAGGAAATAATCCTAGCCACAAACATCATGATTATGTTTTCTTAGCACTCCTTTAAAATAAAGAGATCAAGAAATAAAGTTATTAAAAGATTTATGCCTTCTATTTCTAAAATTTAATTGAATTTATATATATTTCTAAAATTTAATTGAATTTATATATATATTCCTGAGTTAATCTAGAGAGACAGAGAGACAGAGAGAATGTTTACAATAGTACCTTCCACTGAGAGTTATTGTAGGAATCAATACAGTCTATCTCTATTGAAACACATAGATGCACATCAACATAGACATATAAAGAGAGAGACATATACAGTAAAACAGGGATTTATATAGATTATATGTATAGATATATACAATATATATGCATTACCTAAAATGAATTATTGCTAAGGATACAGTCCTAAAAAGGGATATAAACCCTAAATCATATTTCATATAAGAACAAAATTAGTAACAGTTTATAGTTATTTAAAACTTCAAGGTTTGTCTAGTGCATTAGCCCACGTAAGCTCATGCAAGCAACTCTGTGAGACAGCTACAACTGGATTTCTCAGTTCTTATTTTAGAGATGATGAAACAGGCTTAAGAGATTATTTATTTTTCCAATGTCTACACATGTAAAATGCATCAGAGACAGAATTTGAACCCAGGCCATCTTGGCTCTAAGACCATCACTCTGCTTACTATGCTACAGACAACTAGAACATTGGTATTTTGGAATAAATCCTTTGAAAAATAGAATTTAGCCAAAAATCTTGTCCCTTGATAATTATACAAAATTTCTACTGTTACTTTGGGCCATCACAGAAAAAAGCAGTCAAATATTTGATGAGAAAATCTAAATTTTAAAACTTGATGTGAAGTCATGCTTAGAACATAGAAATCATCCTGTTTTTTCATTAGTAGGAAGCTAAGATCAGCTGACCATGATAAGACTTTGAAAACCAAAAATATCTTCCAATGTGCTTAAAGGCAATTCTACAAACAAGCCAAGGCAGTAAACATTGATTAAGTACTTATTATGTACCAGGAACTATTTATCTATTTCTGTTTTTAGCTTTAAATCTGAATCTGAAACTTCATTCACATTTTATCCCTCAGTTACATACAGTAAATAATATTCAAAAACCGATGTAACAGTGCTGCCTTTGGGGGTTAAAAATGAGATGTCAGTAGGAAACAAAAATCAGAATGTATGTGTGTGAAAAGGTGATTGTAGCAGGCCAAGAGAAAAACTGAAATTTTCTGGATTTGTTATAAAAAGATATAGTTCAGGAAAGACAGCCTATGTATCTTGTGGAATGCAAAGAGCAAAATGTTGTCTTCTCTACCTATCGCCTTGTTTCTCTCTTCTGCTTTTTATTTGGCAACGCAGACCTCTGAGTCTAGAGAGCAAAACAACAAGGCTGGAAGGAGCAGCCAAAATCAAAAATCTTCCCCATGATTTATAATTAAATTGCTGTATACATAGACAAAACCCATACCCGTTCCTTTTTAATTCAGTCTAGATAGAGTAAATGCAAACAAAGAGGAGCTTCCCCATTATAAGGAAGCTTTATTAATAATCTCAATCCATATTGAATATAAAATCTCAGTAGCTTCCCATCAATTTTTTAGAAAGTATCAGCAATTCACATATGTCCTAGGTTTACATAGCTGGCTATGGACACACAGAAATAAAAATGACTACATTTGTGACACTGTCATATCTAATACACAGGTGAAGTCAAAATAACAAGTAATCTCTCAGCCTGCCTGAATGTTCAATATAGCTCTATGGAAAAGCAACAGAATACTCTGACTGAAGCTGAAGAAAATGAAAACCACATAAGTAGCACTACAGCATGTTATTGCTCCCTCAGTTCTGGCAAGGAACAGCGATTTTGTCAGCATAGGAACTCTTTCCACTGAAGCAGATATAATAAATCTTGCACACAAAGAGCTTACGTGCTTTGCCCAGGGTCACAAATCTAGTATAAGAGGTGAATCTGGATCCCAGTTATTTCCGATTTCAAATCTAGCACTCCATGCATTGTGCCAGGCCAATTTTATAGTTGTTCTACGTATGTCAAGTTGGCCTAGGTAGAGCCAGAAGCATCCAGTAACCCTGAGTACATTCTAAACTTTGAAGCTCATATGAGAAAACATATCACATGCTTTCAAATCATAAATGCATATGAAACTTTCATAAAAGAGATAAATATTGATCATTTCCCATTTAGTACCTTAAACTGTGTCATGGACTCAGGTACAGTCACTTCTGTTTTCACCCAATCGCCCATGGTTGAAGCATTACTTGTCCATAGTAATTCTTTCCCCTGTGGATGGCAGAATAAAAACATTTTTTATGTTATTTTTAAAAATAACTCCCTTCTGTCTCCAATTTCATTATCATAATTTTTTTATTTTAAATTATTATCAATAAGATTATAGACTTAAGAGTTTCAGGAGCCAAAATGGAGGAGCGATGGGTAATTACTATCTCCTCCCCTTGTTGACCTTGAAGAGGCCAGAGAATATCACCCCAGGAAAAATCCTTGAATAGTGGGAGCAACAGAAGGGGTAAACTGTCTCTAAGTCCACAAGGTTAGGAGAATCGCTAAGGAGGGTCCCTCTTGATGTGGCTGAAGGGGATCAGTACAGGACCAGAATTCTCCCAGATAGCCCCACCTCAGTAAACTGGGAGAAGATCCTGAGCCCCAGGGTGGTGAAGCCCACAACTGCCAACACCAGGACCACAGGCATGCCTCAGCACCCCAGAGGAATTGGGAAGGCACTAGCATAGATGGGATCACCAACTGATGAGCTTACTCGAGTTCAGCAGAGGAGACCTCCTGAGGTCAAACCAACCCTCCCTCACACTAAACTAGGCTAGCACCAGGGTAACTCCAGGGAAACCCAAAAAGACCTCACCTGGCCTCTGCTGTCCAACACCAGCCAGCTCAGTACCAGGTAAGCTGAAGCATTTTAGCTTCTAGGGGAAAGAACCAGAGGCCACAACACACAAAGCCTCAAGTTTTAGGCACAAGAACTGTGGAACAGAGCCCCCTGTGCCCCAGACACAGAGATCTTACTTTAAAAGCCAAGAAAAGGAAGATTATCATGAGTAAAAAGCAAAGCAGAAAAGAAAAGACCATAGAATCTCTTTATAGGGACAAGGACCAAAACATGAATACCAAAGAGGTCAGCATTGAGACTGTACTCCCATCTGAAACTTTAGAAGGGAATATGAACTGGTCTGAAGTACAAAGAGCATTCTGGAAAGAGCTCAGGAAGGATTTTAAAAGTCAAATTAGAGAAACAGAAGGAAAACTGACCAATGATTTTCAAAAATATGAAAGCATGTACCTTGAGTACAAAAATGTGAAAAAAGAAATCAGAAGAATTTTAAAGGAAAATTGGACAAATGGAAAAGGAAGAACAAAACATAAGTGGAGAAAACAACTCCTTAAAAGGAACAATTGGGCAGGTGGGAAAGGGATGCAAAATTTAACTGAAGAATACAATTTGATAAAAATTAGGATGGGGCAAGTAGAGGCTAATGACTCTATGAGACATCAAGAATCAGTCAAATAGAATCTAAAGAATGAAAAGATAGAAGAAAATGCAAAATATCTCATTGGAAAAACAACTGACTTGAAAAATAGATGCAGGTGAGAATATCTAAGGATTATTGGTCTACCAGAAAGTCATAATGGAAAAAAGAGCCTGGACAATATCATCCAAGAAAACATCAAAGAAAATTTCCCCAAAGTCCTAGATCCAGAAGTCAAAATAATCATTGAAAGAATCCATCATTCACCTCCTGAAAGGGATCTCAAACTAAAAACGCCAAAGAATATTATCACTAAATTCCAGAACTATCAAGTGAAGAAGAAAATACTGCAGTCAGTCAGAGAGTAACAATTCAAATATAGAGAAACTACAGTCAGGATTACACAGGAACCTGCAGCTTCTACATTAAAAGATTGAAGGAATTGGATACAATATTCTGAAAGGAGCTAGTACTACAACCAAGAATTAATTACCCAGCAAAATTGAGCATAATATTTCAGGCAAGAAGATGGACATTCAATGAAATAAGAGATTTCCAGACCTTCCTAATGAAAAGGCCAGAACTCAATAGAAAATTCAATCTCCAAATGCAGGTCCCAAGAGAGTCATAAAAAGGTTAACAAGGCAAAAAAAAACTTGTTACTCGATATGGGCAAACAGTTTACATCCCTATAAGGGAAGATGATACTTGTTAATCTTGAGAATTGTATATTTATTATGATATATAAAAGGCATATGCAAAGACAGAGGGACTGGTATAAAGTAAATCATATCATGATAAGAATGTGATTTAAGAGTGTGAAGGGATTGTAATAAGAGATGTGAAAAGGAGGAGTCAGAAAGAGGTAAATCACATCACAGGAAGAGGCGCAAAAACATATTGCAGTAGAGAAAAAGAGAGGAGGGAGATGAGCATTGTTTGAGAGTTACTCCAATCTGATTAGGTTCAAGGAGGGAACAAAAACTTAGTTAAGTATAGAAATACAACTAGCTCAATAGGCAGTAGATGGGGAAGGGGGAAAGGAAAGGGGGGAAGGCTAAAAGGGAGGGAAGAAGTAGTAAAGGAAAAGGGATTAAAATGGAGGGGGTTGAAAGAAGGGAGGGAAGACTGAGGGAGGCAGTGGTCAAAAATTAAAACTCTACTGTGGAGGGAAGGGGAGAAGGGAGAATTAAAAGTTTAAATGGGGAGAAAGGGGATGGAGGGAAAGACACAGGTAGTAATCATAACATTTTATAATAGAGACAGGTAACAGAATGGATTAAAATTCATAATCCAACAATATGTTGTTTACAGGAAACATATTTGAGATGGGGGCATATACACAGAGTAAAGGTAAAAGATTGGAGCAGAATATATTGTGCTTCAGCTAACATAAAAAAAGCAGGGGTAGCAATCCTAATCTCAGACAAAGCGAAAGCAGAAATAGATCCAATCAGAAGAGATAAGGAAGGAAACTGTATCCTGCTAAGAGGCACCACAGACAATGAAGTAATTTCATTACTAAACATACATGCTCCAAGTGGTATAGCATTCAAATTCTTAGAGGAGAAGTACAGGGAGTTGCAGGAAGAAATAGACAGCAAAACTGTACTAGTGGGGGACCTCAATCTTCTCTTCTCTGAACTTGGTAAATCTAACCTCAGAATAAACAAGAAAGAGGTTAAGGAGGTGAATAAAAGTCTGGATAAAGTAGATATGATAGATCTCTGGAGAAAACTGAATGAGAATAGAAAGGCATATACCTTTTTTTCAGCAGTACATGGCACATATATGAAAATTGACCATGTACTAGGCCATAAAAACCTCACAATCCAGTGCAGAAAGGCAGAAGTAGTCAATGCATCCTTCTCAGGTCACAGTGCAATAAAAATTATATGTAATCAAAGGCCATGGAAATATAAACCAAAAAATAATTGGAAACTAAACAATCTAATTCTAAAGAATGAGTGCATCAAACAACAAATTATAAAAGCAATCAACTACTTCATTCAACAGAATGTCAATAATGAGACAGCCTACCAAATCTTATGGGATACTGCAAAAGCAGTTCATAGGGGAAGTTTTATATCTTTGAATACCTACATGAATAAAATAGAGAAAGAGGAGATCAATGAACTGGGCATGCAGCTGAAAAAGCTTGAAAAAGAACAAATTGAAAATCCCCAAGTAAATACCAAATTAGAAATACTGAAAACCAAAGGAGAGATTAATAAAAGTGAAATTAAGAAAACTATTGAACTAATACATAAAATTAAGAATTTCTTTTTATGAAAAAAAATAAAATTGATAAACCTTTGGTCAATTTTATTTAAAAAAAGGAAGAAAATGAAATTACCAATATCAAGAATGAAATGAGTGAACTCACCTCCAATGAGGAGGAAATTAAAATGATAATTAGAAATTACTTTGCCCAGCTGTATGTCCATAAATTCATGAGATGGATGATTATTTCAAAAATTATAAATTGCACAGATTAACAAAAAAAGAAGTTGATTACTTAAATAACCTCATCCCAGAAAAAGAAATTGAATAAACCATCAATGAACTCTCTAGGAAAAACTCTCCAGAGCCAGATGGATTTACAATTGAATTCTATCAAACATTTAAAGAACAGTTAATTCCAGCACTATATAGAGTATTTTGGAAAACTGCTGAAGAAGGAGTCCTACCAAATTCTTTTTATGATATGAATATGGTTCTGATACCCAAGCCAGGAAGAGTCAAAACAGAGAAAGAAAATTATTGACCAATTTCTCTATGAATATAGATGCAAAAATTTTAAATATAATTTTAGCAAAAAAAAAAGAATACAGCAACTTATGACAACAATAATACATTATAATCAGGTAAGATTTGTACCAGGAATGCAATATTAGAAAAACTATTAGCATTGATCCTATAAACAACAGAACTAACAGAAACTACATGATTATCTCAATAGATGCAGAAAAAGCTTTTAATAAAATACAAAACTCATTCCTATTGAAAACTCAGGACAGCCAGGAATAAATGGAGCCTCCTTTAAAATAATACACAGTATCTACCTAAAACCATCAGCAAGCATTATATGCAATGGGGAGAAACGATGCATTTCCAATAAGATCAGGAGTGAAATGAGATGCCCGTTATCACCACTGTTACTCAATATATTAGAAATGTTAGCTATAGTAATAAGAGAAGGAAAATAAATTGGAGGAATTAGAACAGATGAAGAAGAAACTGTCATAACTCTTTGCAGATGGCATGATTATATACTTAGAGAATCTCAGAGAATCAAGTAAAAAACGATTTGAAATAATAAACAACTTTGGCAAAGTGGCAGGTTACAAAATAAACCCAGATAAATCATCTGCATTTCTATATATTACCAACAAAGCCCGACACCAAGAGATAGAAAGAGAAATCCCATTTAAAGCTACAGAAGACATTATAAAAATATCTGGGAGTCTACTGCCAAAACAAACTCAGGGACTATGTGAATTCAATGATGAAACACTTCAAAAAAATAAAGTCAGATCTAAGTAAGTGGAAAAACATCAGTTGCTCTTGAGCAGGCTGAGTCAACATAATAAAAAGGACAATTCTACCTAAATTAATTTACTTATTCAGTGACATACCAATCAAACTACCAGATAATTATTTTCCAGATCTTGAAAAAATAATATCAAAATTCATCCAGAAGAACAAAAGGTCTATAATTTCAAGGGAACTAATGAAAAGAAACACTAGCCCTATCAGATCTCAAATTGTATTATAAAGCAGCAATCATCAAAACCATTTGGTACTGGCTAAGAACCAGAGGGGGCAGTGGAATAGGTTTTGTACTCAAGACATAGTAGTTAATGAATATAGCAATCTACTGTTTGATAAACCCAAGGACTCCAGCTTCTGGGATAAAACTCACTGACAAAAATTGCTGGGAAATCTGGATAACAATGTGGTAGAAACTGGGCGTAGACCAATGCCTGACACCATACACAAGAATAAAGTCCAAATGGGTACATGATCTAGGTATAAAGATTGATCCTATAAACAAATTAGGGGAGCAAGGAATAGTGTATTTGTCAGATTTATGGAGAATGGAGAAATTTTTGACTAAACAAGAGAAAGAAAACATTATGAAGTGCAAAATGGATAATTTTCATTGCATTAAATTGAAAAGTTTTTGTACAAACAAATCCAATGCAACCAAAGTTAGGAGGGAAAAAGGAAACCAGGAAAGAATTTTTGCAACTAGTGTCTGTGATAAAGCCCTCATTTCTAAAATATATAGAGAACTGAGTCAAATGTACAAGAATACAAGTCATTCCCCAATTGATAAATGGTCAAAGGAAATGAACAGGGAATTTTCAGAGGAAGAAATTAAAGTTATCTATAACCATATGAAAAAATGTACTAAACCACTATAGAATTAGAGAGGTGCAAATCAAGACAACTCTGAGGTATCATATCACACCTATCAGATTAGGTAATATGACAAAACAGGAAGATAATAAGTGTTGGAGAAGATGTAGGACAGTTGGAACACCAATTCATTGTTGGTGGAGTTGTGAGCTGATCCAACCATTCTGGAGAGCAATTTGAAACTATGCCCAAAGGGCTACAAAAATGTGCATACCCTTTGATCCAGCAATATCACTTCTGGGACTCTATCCAAAAGAGATCATAGAAATGGGAAAGGGTCACATATGTACACAAATATTTATAGCAGCTTTCTTTGTGGTGGCCAAGAACTAGAAATCAAGGGGACACCCATCAATTGGGGAATGGCTGAACAAGTTGTGTTATATGAATGTAGTAGAATACTATTGTGTTATAAGAAATGATGAACAGGGAGACTTCAGAGAAGCCTGTATGGACCTATATGAACTGATGTTGAGTGAAAGGAGCAGAACCAGGAGAACTTTGTACAGAGCAACAACCACAGTGCATGAGGAATTTTTCTGCTAGACTTAGTACTTCATTGAAATGCATGAACTTAAAAAATTTCCAATGGATTCTTGAGGCAAAACACTTTTCATATCCAGAGAAAGAACTATGGAATTGGATCACAGATAGAAATAGACCATTTTCTTTTGCATTATGTTTTGTTTTGTTTTTGTTTTCTCCCATTCATTTTAATTCTTCTATGCAACATGCATTTAATTGGAATGTATGTGTAGAACCTATATAAGATTGTGCACCATCTCCAGGAGGGAGTGAGGAGGGAGGGGGGAATAAGGGGGAGGAAGGGGAAAAAAAGCTAAGATATATGGAAATGATTGTCGAACACTGAAAACAAATAAAATCATTTAATTTAAAAAAAAAGATTATACATTTAAAGCTAAAAGGAATCTTAATGACCATTTAATCCATCCCTTAATTTTATAGAATAGAAAACTGAGACCCATGGAGTTTAAAATAGTACACCATAACTAACAGCAACTTAAACAATACTACCCCAGGAATAATTCATATAATGTTAATTGCTCTGCTTGCTATGGTGTCAGTCATCGGCAAGTGTACAGAGCTGTCTTTTCTTAAATGAAATCGAATGATGAGACTGGAAGTCATCAGAATTCTAGCAGTGGCTTTTCCTCATCCCCTCAGTCAATGTCAGACAATAGAGTACAATTGCTATTGCTATTACACTATTCCATTAGTGGAAGGGAGGAGAGGTTCCATGTCCCTTAGACTGTTTGGAGGATGAGGAAGCAGATTCCAAGGGAGGGACAAAACAGAGATGGGATCACCATATTGATGTGAGTCAGTAAAGTCCACAAGGAGAGAGGGAAAAAAGCACAATTTCTGAAGGATGGAAGTCTTCTGGGAGGAAATGTCTTCCTTGACGTTTGAATCATAGAACAAAGCCCTATTTGCCCCAGGGTAGTTTCAGCTCTGACCTTATTCCAAATAGGATATGGGTAAAAATAAAATTTTGAGAACAGGTAAAAATAAATTTTTTTATAAAATTGTTTCTAGAGGAAATGGTCTTCAGAGTTTCAAATGAACTTCAGTGAAAATCTGGAACATAACCCAATTACCACCTTGGTATGTCAAGATACATAATTTGTAATGTCTTTTTCCCTTGTTCTCTGTCCAGGTTCTTTAGCACACACCATGTATATCTGAAAGGGTGCTGACTTTTCTGGGTGAAAATTCATTTTATCCTAATTCTAACCCCAGCACACAGCACGGAGCACTTAATAAGTGCTTGTTAATTTGTTGCTTCTAGATTAAATGCCAGAAATTACTGATCTATGAAGGGCCAGATCCAAAATGTTCACTATAGCGCCATGTTTTCAACCATGATAACAAAGATGATTTGGTGTTTGGGAAGATAACCACATTTCCCTCTTAAACTTCTCTATGAAAATGTCAGTCAATTTGACTCGCCCATGTATTACACCTCCTGTGAGGAGATTGACTCTGATGTTCAAAGATGCTTGCCTCTTTGTTCTGTCATTTCCCATCATGCATTGGCACCCTGAAATGAACTGAATGACATCAAAATCACTCAGTGTGAGCCCTGGGATTCCCTCTATTTCTACCTTTATTATGAGCAAAGAAACTATATTTGAACATGTCATTTAGGTTCAAATCAAATTCTACATGTTGTGCATTTTTCTCAATGTAAGCATTTATCTCCTTAGTAGCCTTTTCTACCCTGATACTCTTACTTTGTTTCATTTATTTTATTCTTCCCAAAGATTTCCCCTGTACTTATCTATTTCTCACTCCTTTGCTCTCTGGCCTCTACCCAAATTTCAAATTCTAAACATATTAGAGTATATCCTACATATATTTGCATGTATATTCTGATTGATTACAAAAGGAAAGGTATATTTATCATGTACCTATGCCAACCCTATGTACTAAGCATATTACAATTATTACCTCATTTGATCCTAACAACAATTCTAGGAAGTTGGTGTTATAATCCCCCTATTTTATGGCTGAAGAAACTGAGGCAAACAGAGTGACTTGCTCAGGATCACATAGCTAGTTGGTGTCTTTGCTCATATTTGAATTCAGTTCCCAGAACTCATATTCTATCTACTGTGCCACTTCACAAAAAAGAAGGCAGATTAAAAGAGACCACTTGGTACAGAGAAACAAGTGTTAGTCTTGTTGTCAGAGCTTCTCTATTTGAATTTACTAGCAACTCAAATTTGCTCATTAATCTCTCTTGATCTCCACTGACCCATCACAGATTACCAAATCCACATGAATTTATTAAGCAACTCCCTTATATCAGATATTGGTGACACAAAGGCAAAATTATACATTGGAAATGGTGTTTAAGGTCTCTTGTAGCTCTAAATTTCTGATGTCATAATCTATAAAATAGGGTTGATACCATTAGCATTCACACAGTTGCAAGTACACTGATCAATATGACAAATCATATATTATCACTGAGGCTTTTTGTTTTACCTACCAGATGTAGAACACTTTTATTTTGTTTCATTAATAGAAATTTGAATAGAAAGTCTCTTTTACCTTGTTCTGTTACCAGACATCAAACTTGCTATAACATCAAAGAGATGGCCAATATAGTGCAAAGTGCCAAAGAATACCTACAGTCCTTGTAAAACCAAAGTTTTTTATGGGAGTGCGGGGCAAGGGTTTTTCCTCTGAAATTTCTTCCAAGTCTAGTAGCAACATGAAGACCTGGTCTTCCCTCTACTGTCTGCTTTTATTATTGGTTTAAAGGATGAAGATGGCAAGATCTTTTTTAAGACCTGACCACTAAAACTAGTGGGTGCCAAGTGACCTCAGAATTTCTGAGGCAAAATTGTCTACCAGAGAGTAGAGGGAGAGGAAGAAGATTAAGTCCCAGAAACTTCTCCCAAATGCATTGTTTGGTCTGGTCCTGTGGGGAAAGAACTGAGGAAAAGTCTACTGGGGTGAAGGAGTTGATGTCCACATCTCTACAGGTTCCTCTGAAGCTCAGAAATCTTGGGCCACAAAAGTTGCAAGACCTGGGGATGCCTGACAGGCTGCCAGGGACACAGGTTTTATGTTGACTGTTTTCCCCAATGTCATGACAAAGACACATCATGGAAACCACCTCCACAGCTGCTGCCAGGCCACCAAGGGCCGTTATTGTTCTACAGTCCACTCCTGGAGCAGCTTTCTCCTCAGGAAGGTAAGTCTCAGCCCAATTCTCTACCAGAATTAAGTTTTCTAGCTTCTTCCAACTCTAGTAGTACCATCAATGTTCAGGATTCCCACAGTCTCAATTGGGGAAGAGCTAGGGGTTTTTATACGAGGGACCTGGCCATTGCCATTGGGTTGAGTCAAAGCTGGCTCCCTTGACAGCTTTCCCATATAGATAACCTCAAAATCTAGCACCTCCTAAAGTGACAGGGGTCATGGAGTTGACATAAAAATGGTTCTAATTCTACATTGCTCTAGTCATGCTCTCTGTCATGAGGGAAGGGTTGAGAAGGGACTTTCAGGATAAGACAGTTGAAATACATTTCCAGTTTGTAGATTCCGTTCATGCTTTAATGGTTTGGGGCCTCCAAGCTGGAACAGCTAGTTGCTTGCAGAAGATGATGCTTGGCAGTCTGCTTAGCCAAAACTAATCTGATAATATGTAATATAAATTTTAGACTTTAATAAGAACCAAAGCTTGAATTAAGAAGAGTCTGGACCTAATAATCTCTTTTGCTTATCTTAAGTAAACTCAGAGAATGCCTTTTGATGTGTCAGTGAAGCAAATGGGACTGACTTAGTAATTTCCTTACAAGACCCTTTTTATGGTATACTAATGACAAGGAAGAAACACAGACGTCCTGGGTTGTAATTTCAACTGAAACTTTATTAAAGGTACCCTTTGCTGTGTCAGCACCTTCAAGGACCTGTTTAGAATAGGAAGCCTGCCACTAGAGTAATGGGATTTTCTTCTTATTGTATGTCACAAAGACATGTGCTACTGAGAGGACGTTTACACAGCTTGGGATCATAAAACCCAACGGACACTATTTTGTTAATTGTCTTGCCTTAGTAAATTTACAATTTGTTCAACTAAGAGAGTCCCTTTCTCACAGTAAAATATATTTAAGCCAGACGATTTCTGTACTAGGCAGCCCGGTCTTGATCTTGGCTCCATATCACTATGTTACCGTTTTCTTTAAAAGAGAATTAATAAATATCGCATGCCTTTAGCCTGATGCCTTTTCTTAGCCTTGACCTGCCTTCAGGTCAACGAGTCAAATGAACTGGCCACAGCTGCCTAGCTTGCCAGACTCTAGGGACCCACCCACAGTGGGGGAAGAGAGGAAATGAGACCCCAAAGACCCAAGGCCCAAGGGCCAGGCCCCTAGTCTGGGAGGGCCCAAGGGCTCATCTGCCTCCTGAGGTGTCTCAGAAGCTTGTAAGGAGGTTTGGAGGAAGTGGGGGGGAGGAGAGGACAAGGTCAAGCAGCAGCCCCCCCCATTCTCCTTACAGCCCTCTCCTGCCTGGAAATTGCCAGGAGATAGTTGTGCTTCCTGTGTCTGGGGCCCCTCCAGAAACCTATCTGGAGGCAATAGGGGACCTGCAGGAAAACCCCAGATAGTCCAGTTCCATGGTCACATTTCCACCACAACCCCATCCCTGTCTGGGGAGAGGTGAGTGGAGGGGAACCGCATCTAATCACCTGACTTGTGGCCACCTGCTCCCTCCAACACCATTCTCCACTGAATAGTTTTTTAACAGTACCAAAGCATTTATAATTTCATCAGGGAAACTCGCTCCATCAACACACATCTCAACTCTCTTATGATGTAGCTGATTAATTCATCTAGTATTTATTATGTACCTACTAAGTGCCAGGCACTGTAGAGTACTAGGTGCTAGGACAAAAAAAAAAAAAAGGTTTGAAAAAATCAAATTGTACCTGCCCTCAAAGAGCTTATATTCTATTGGAAGGGGAAATTATATGGAAAGAAATTACTTTGTAAATACATGCAAAATAGATACGTAATCATTTCTGGAGGGAGGGTATTTGCAATTGGGGAGGTGGAAGTTAGGACTAAACTGAGATTTAAATGAAGAAAGAATGAGACAATAGTGAGGAGGGAGTGCATCCAAGTTAAAGGTCACCACCCAGGAGATGGAATGTTATGAACAGGGCCATAGATAAGGTCTAGGAAGCCTCCTGAGGAACTGAGAAGATCAATCACTTCCTATAGTCACAAGGGGAAGCAGAAGCAGAATTTGGCACATCACATGCTGCCTCTTCACAAAAATAACCCGTTATTATGCTGATGAGCTTTCTTAATTGGTCATCGAGTGAGCACAAAATTACCTAGCTGACCATTATTTAGCTAGCCCCAGACATATTCCATTCTTTACATTTTTGCAACTTTCCTGCTATTGACCCACTTTTTCTCTCCTGAAAGAGACTAGACCTCCAGAAATACATGATCCAAGTGCCTGGGGCAGTCAACTCACTCAGTCTCAGGATTCTCTCTCCCTGTTGCTGAGCTGTCTTCTAGATATGGAAGTGTATATTCACCTAGCCGACCATATTTATAAAGCCCCAATTCAGACCATATTTCCCATCTGGGAAGTTGGACATCTTGTCTATCCAACTTTCTACCTCTGATTCTGAACAGTTAACAAGTCAGTACTGAAATACCCTCTTAAAAGGGCATGCTAATTGCCTGGAATCTTGTCCCTCACCTCTGCCTCTTGACTTCCTTGGATTACCTCAAGTCTCAGCTAATGTTTCACTTTTTGCAAGAAACCTTTCTTGGTCATCCTTAAACTTAGTCCCTTCCCTGAGAGATCACCTCTAGTTTAGATCTTATCTATTTATCTATGCATGTATATTTATATACCTGCACAAACATATATAATGTGTGTATGTACATATATATAAATGTATATATAAATATTGTTTGTGTATAGATATCTGTATATTGCTTCCCCTATCACACTGAGCTCCTTGAGAGTCAGAATTAGATTGTTGTGGGATTTTTTTGCCTTTCTTTGTATTTCCGGAGCTTAGAACTGTGCCTAGTACATTGTAGGTGCTTAAAAAATGCATGTTGACTTGACATCAACTCACCATCCCTGTGATACATTAAATTAAAGCACCCTGACCTGGCCTCCATTTCCCTGTTTGTTGTCTCCTCTTCAAGACAGAAATTGAATTTTTTTTTTATTCTTTGTGTCACCAACACCCAGCACACAGACAGCTACACAGTAATTTGTTGTCTTAATAAATGCTTTTTTTGAGCTTAATGAACGTGGTTTTGTATCATGTGTAATATTATTGCTGCCAAGTGCTCTTCATAGAGACTGGCAAATAGTAAGTATTTAATAAAACTTGCAGACTTGTCAAGTACCATTGTATCTACAAATGGTATACACAACTCAATTGCTATGATTTCTCCTGTTTCAAATTATTTAGCAATAATATCTTAACTGTTCATTCCATAAACGAGTATAAACACCCTAAATTTACATTCTGGTTATGTCACTGTTAATAAGTAGTAACTAAAAGGCAACTAGGTGGTATAGTGAATAGATCCCTGAACCTCAAATCAGGAAGACTTGTGTTCAAATGTGACTTCAGATACTTACTAGCTATGTGATTCTGAACAAGTTATTTAACCTCTGCCTGCCTCAATTTCTTCATCTGTAAAACAAGGATAATAATAGTATCTAGGGTTTTATAGTATAATAGTACCAGGGTTGTGAGAATAAAGCAAAATATATTTGTGAAATATTTTATAAATTTTACAGCACTATAAAAATGCTAGCTAATGAAACTTTCATAGGACAAGAAGATCTAAGGTACAGACATCTATTGTGCAACTTACAGCAACTGATAGTTATTCTGTTTAGATATACTGTGCCAGGGTAGGTTGGAGTTATGGTTAGGAGAGACATGCATTTTTCTTTCTATTATTCTGTCCTCAACTTTATTATTCAGTACTGAAGACCTTAGCAGCACCAACCATAGAGGCTTTTAGTCTCACTATTGTGGCAAGGAGCGTTCATTGTTCATCAGTTTCCTCTGCTTCTATTTTCTGGGAGTAATTTAGAGTAAATGGGTTCCTTTTTGCAAAATGACTAATGGACTCCCTAAGCTGCAATTGAAGAGGAGTGAGCACATTTACATTTTCCCTACAAATTTATCAAAGCCCTTTCCAAACTGAAATGGCTATTCATGCCCCAAACTTAATGGCATATTATGAATGAGATCTAGATTTTCCTAGCATTCTCTTCTGTACTGATGACATGAATCATAAAATAAAAATCACCTTCCTCTAAACAACAAAAAAAGAAATGGACTTTTATTCTATTTCTGTGCCCTGCTCTCACACATATCTATTTGACCTCAATGGGTGGCACAGAAAAATTGAACAGTTCCCTAAAAAAAAAAATTTCAAACGATGCTCTAGTGTTTTATTAGTCAGGAAATCTCCTTTCCTTTCCTAGAATGAGACTGATAGAACTATTTTAGCCTTCAAGAAAAATATTCCCCTAAAAGTATTCTTTTTTTGAGTTTCGTTTGTCTTTTTTTCTCAACCTGACTTCCCCTCATTCCCACTAGGGACAAGAATGCTAAAACAAGACATTCCACTCAATTTATATGAAGCCTATCTAGTACAGGGTAGTACTTTGGTGAAACCTCTGTTACAGAAAACTTCATTCTATAACTTTCTCCCTACCCTCACCTCCCATGTAAAAAGTAAAAGTCAATTTTATTGCCTGCAAACTCCAAACATTTAAATGTTAAAAACAGACATTTCAAGGGAAAAAAATAAAAGTCAATTATTAAAAAATATCCACTACCCAAAAATCCATGTCTTATAGGGGAGGAGTTAAGAGCTACTGCCTGCATCAAGGTGGAGGAGTGAGCAAACGCTAGACTCTGACTAACCTAAGGTGACTGGGTTGCCCCAAGATGTTGACTTTCCTGGAAGACTTGAAGCAGATGTGGGTGATTTTTCCTCCAGGATACCGTAGGAAGAATTCTTATTCAGGTAATAACTTAATGGGTGGCCTGTGAGATCCCACTAACACTGAGATTCAGAGTCACAGGACCAAAAATGGTAAATGGCTCAGAACCAGAGCCAGAGTGTTTTTCCTGCAATGCCATCAATTCTAGGTTGCAATTTCCTCTTCAGCAAACCATCCTCCCTCTCCTGAGAGCTCTTAAGCTTTCACCCCCATGATGCAGCACAAAAATGGACATGATGGGAGATTAGTGCAGCTTAGTGGTTCCAAAGAGAGAAGAGTAGGAAGCAATACTGAAGTACTGAACAGTGCTAAGAGAGTGAGAGTCTCAATTCCTTCATAGGTAAAAATTGCCATTTCCCTCCCAGCTTTAAAGGGCATATACTGTGTTAAACTAGTCATAAAATTTCCAAACATATTTTCTCTCATTCAAAATATTTTTTAAAAATAAAACATCATGACAAGCTAACAAAATGAATTATTGGTAAGGGAAATTCTGCAATGGATAACAACATTTTTCAAAGAAAATATTCCAAAGAAGGTTTCTAAAGTAGACATTAATATGCATATCCTTAGATAGTGGTTATTGCTTTCCTAAAGCATGAACTGGTTCTTTAACTTAATAATTCCTTAAACCTAAGTTTTGTGGATTTGCTTTTGTTTTCATAGAGGTGACCGTGTCAATTAAAATGCTACATGATGACCACTGCACAACCAAGGACAGCTCACTACTTTTTAGTTTCCACTGAAGGCCTGGAACAAGACCTTACACAGTGAACACTCAGTAGATGTTATCATTGAATTAAAATGAATTTAAATTGGTTCCCAAATTTACAATTCTGATTTCCTGGATACCAGTGACTTAGAGTTGTTGTCCCCCATAGTGAAAGTTCACTGCCTCTAAAAGCCCCAATCTCCCCTTGCAATTCTTGCACCCATCTAGCTCAATTCTTTCACTTTTCTTCCCTCTCTCCCTTCATCTCTCTCTCTCTCTCTCTCTCTCTCTCTCTCTCTCTCTCTCTCTCTCTCTCTCTCTCTCTCTCTCTCTCTCTCTCTCTCTCTCTCTTTCTCTCTCATCCTCTGGAAGTCCCACTTTAGCCTTCACTTCATCTTCAGTCTCTTCTTTTCAGTAACTTTCCACATTCTTATGATCAGTGAAACTTGGTTCTCTGCAGAAAACATTACCCCGCTGGCTAAAACTTCCTCCTGATGGGTATGCTTTACCTAACTCTTCAGAAAGAAGATACTAGTAAGAGGAATGGGAATATTTTTGCTCCTCAATCTCCTTTGCTGGTTTATTATACATTTCCCATCTTTCTGTCTTCAATGAGAACCCCCTAGGACTTGTACCTGGGCCTTTTTTCTTCTTTCTCTACATGTTTTCTCTTATATTTCTCAACATTTCCCAAGTATCATCTAGATGACTCCCAAATCTCAATTTCCACCCCTGATCCCTCTCTTAAACTCTGGTCACTCTTTGGCAAAGAATTACTAGTTGAGTATCTCAAACTCAGCATATCCAAAGTAAAATTGATTATCTGCCACCTTCATGCCTGCTTTTTCTTTAAACTTCCTTATTCGTATTGATGGCAACCCAATCTTCCCAGGTCCCTACATTCAGAGCCTCAGAAAGATCCTTGACTCCTCTCTCTCCATCACATTCAGAGTTATCATTGTCAAGTTTTACTGATCCTACCTCCACAACATCTGTCTCATCTCATCTTACATCCATATTTACAATAATTATTTT
The DNA here is from genome assembly GCA_023548195.1 of Bettongia penicillata ogilbyi. Classification (NCBI taxonomy): domain Eukaryota; kingdom Metazoa; phylum Chordata; class Mammalia; order Diprotodontia; family Potoroidae; genus Bettongia; species Bettongia penicillata. Next base: position 21,764,337 of record JAJHZJ010000453.1, read on the forward strand.
AAGCCCTCATCTCTTTCACCACTACTGCTATAATAGGATAATAATCTTCCCTCCCTAACTCCTCCTTCACAAAACTGCCAAAATCATCTTAAAGCTCTCTAAAGTCAGATTCCCAGCTACTTTTTCAGTCTTGTATAGACATGTTCCTCTTCAATATAGTATACTGGCCAGATTCAGAGATAGGAAAATTTGGGTTCAAGTCTTACATACTAACTGTAAGATTTTAGATAAGCATTTAACCTATTAGAGAACGAACTTTCTAAAACTCTAAATTGTAGAGGAGCTGACCTGCATATATAGAGGATATTTCTTTCTATAGGAATTCTCTATAATAGAGAGCCTATACCAATGAAATAATAGTGTCACTGCCTATCCTCTTGACAAATTCCATGTTCCATCAGAACTGGACTATGAGTTATTACTCAATCCTGAGACTCCATTTCCTCACTCCAAGTCTTTGAACTTATTTGTTTTCCAATTCTACAACACACATTCTTCTCATCTTCCCCCCCCTTCAAAAATGTATTTTCTTTTAAAGAAGATATTAGCAAAAAGAGTACAGCAACTTATCACAAGAATAATGCATTACGATCAGGTAGGATTTATACCAGGAATGCAGGATTGGTTCAATATTAGGAAAATTATCAGCATTATTGATCATATCAACAACAGAACTAACAGAAACTTTATGATTATCTCAATAGATGCAGAAATATCTTTTGACAAAATATAACACACATTCCTATTGAAAACACTGGAGAGCATAGGAATAAATGGAGCCTTCCTTAAAATGATAAACAGCATCTATCTAAAACCACCAGTAAGCATCATATGCAATGGAAACAAGCTGGATGCATTTCCAGTAATATCAGGGGTGAAACAATGATGTCCATTATCACCACTGTTATTCATTATGGTACTAGAAATGTTAGTTATAGCAATAAGAGAGAAAAAAGAAATTGAAGGAATTACAACAGGCAAAGAAGAAACTAAGTTATCATTCTTTGCAGATAATATGATGATATACTTAGAGAATCCTAGAGAATCAAGGGAAAAAAAAACTACTTGAAATAATAAACAATTTGGGTAAAGTTGCAGGTTACAAAATAAACCCATATGAATCATTTGCATTTCCATGTATAACTAACAAAGCCCAACAGTTAAGAGATAGAAAGGGAAATCCCATTTAAAGCAATGACAGACACTATAAAATACATTTGAGTCTGTCTACCTTCCAAAACAAACCCAAGGACTATGTGAACACAATTATAAAACACTTTTTGCACAGATAAAGTCAAATCTAAGTAAGTGGAGAAACATCAGTTGCTCATGGGTAGGCCAAGCCAATAAAATAAAAATGACAATTCTACATAAATTAATTTACTTAATCAATGCCATACAATCAAACTATCAGATAATTATTTTCTAGAGCTGGAAAAATAATATAAAAATTCATCTGGAAGAAAAAAAGTTTCAGAATATCAAGAGGACTAATGAAAAAAAATGCTAGGGAAGGTGACTCAGCACTACCAGATCTCAAATTGTATTATAATTCAACAAGCAACAAAACCACCTGGTATTGGCTAAGGAATAGTGGGGTAGATCAGTGGGATAGGTTAGGTACTCAAGACATAGTAGTTAATGAATATAGCAGGCTACTGTTTGATAAACCAAGGACCCCAGCTTCTGGGATAAGAGCTCACTGTTTGACAAAAACTGCTGGGCAAACTGGATACCAGTGTGGCAGAAAGTGGGCATAGATCAATGCTGGACACTATACACAAGAATAAAGTCCAAATGGATACATGATCTAGGTACAAAGACTGATACTATAAATTAGGGGAGCAAGGAATAGTATATTTATCAGATTTATAGAGAATGGAGAAATTTATGACCAAACAAGAGATAGAGAACATTATGAAGAGCAAAATGGATAATTGTGATTATATTAAACTGAAAAGTTTTTGCACAAACAAATCCAATGCAAGCAAGATTGCAAGGGAAGCAAAAAACTGGGAAAGAATTTTTGCAACTAATGTCTGTGATAAAGGCCTTATTTCTAAAATACATAGAGAACTTAGTCAAATGTACAACAATACAAGTCATTCTTCAACTGATAAATGGTCAAAGGATATAAACAGGCAGTTTTCAGAGGAAGAAATTAAAGCTATTTATAATCATGAAAAAATGCTCTAAATCACTATTGATTAGAGAGATGCAAACAAAAACAGCTCTGAGGTACCATATCACACCTATCAGATTGGCTAATATGACAAAGCAGGAAGATGATAAATGTTGGAGGTGTGGGAAAATTGGAACACTAATTCACTTTTGGTGGAGCTATGAGCTGATCCAACCATTCCGGAGAGCAATTTGGAACTATGTCCAAAGGGCTACAAAAATGTACATATCCTTTGACCCAGCAATATTGCTTCTGGGACTGTATCCAAAAAAGATCACAAAAAAGGAAAAAGGTCCCACATGTACAAAAATATTTGTAGCTGCTCTCTTTGTGGTGGCCAAAAACTGAAAATCAAGGGGATGCCCATCAATTGGGGAATGAATGAACAAGTTGTGGTATATAAATGTAATGCAATCCTATTGTGTTATAAGAAATGATGAACAGGAGAGGCCTGGACAGACTTATATGAACTAATGCTGAGTGAAATGAGCAAAACCAGGAGAACACTGTACACAGTATCAGCCACTGTGCACAAGGGCTGTTTCTGGTGGACCTAAGCCCTTCACAGTAATTCAAGGACCTAAAACAACTATGGAATTGGAACACAGAATGAAGGAGAATATTTTCTCTTGTGTTATGTTTTGCTTTGGTCTTTTTTTTTCCTCATATTTTCTTTGATTCATTTTAATTCTTCTATGCAACATGACTAATGTGAAAATGTGATTAATTAGAATTTATGCTTAGAACCCATATAGGAATTCATTCCTTATAAGGGAGGGAAAGGCAGAGAGGGGTAGAAAATATAAGACTTATGGAAGTGATTGTAGAAAACTGAAAACAAATCAATCAATTTAAAAAATGTATTTTTCTTCTAGAAACAACTCAGCTACTACCTCCTCCATAGAGGACTATCTCCCTCTCCCCCACCCACTGATTTCTGGTTCTTTTTTGATTTTTAATTTTTACTTATAATATATTTACTGATGCACTTATTCTCCTTCTCTGGATAGAATTTAAGCACATTGGGCATGAAGATTTTAATTTTTTACATTACGTTCCAGTCATTAGCACAGTGTCTTTCATGTAGCAAGCATTTAATAAATGTTAACTGTTTGGTGAAACATCAGACTATTTTTTACACCATTCTTAACCTTTTTCTTCTGCTTTAAGAATTATTTTTTTAAGATGTCACTTAGAGAATTCTTTGATTGCACTCTGCCTATCTCTCTTCATGTATCTGCCTGCTTCATAATTTTCCTGTAACATATTAGGACATTTCTTCTATTTTCTAACTGATTTCATTCTTTAGATGAATTTCTAGGGGAGAAACAGTTTTCAGCAGGATATTCTTAAAAGAAAAGACATAGTGAAATTTAAAATCTACTTCAAATTTAATCTAGCACTCTTCTCATCTTCTAGTTCCTTATAGGGAATATAGTGAACATTAAAAATGTCACGGGCATGCTTGGGAAATAAACATATAGAACAAGAGATCTGACATGAAATTCACCCACAAACATAAACATGTCTTTGTTGGTGTGTTTCATTGCTCTTTGACTATCCTAGCATAGCACAAGGGTCCCCTCAGGGCAGCACCAGCACAGTACTATGCAAAAAGGCAGGACCTGTAGCCCCTCACATAAGAATCTTGGTACAATGACCATTCCATCCCAGAAGCAGAGCTCAGCTTTAATTAATTAATTAAAAGTAATGAAATAACTTGGAAAAGATGAGTAAAAAAAGGGCAGGAAAGAAGGAAGAACTTAACAATAGAAAGTTATTATGTTGACAGGGAAGACTCAGAAGAGGACAACAGTATAAAACATCTACATGCAAACCCTCAAAGAAAGATGCAAATTGATCTCAAGGCCAAAAGAACTTCTGGAAGAGCTCCAAAAGGATATTAAAAATCAAATAAGAGAGGTGGAAGAAAAATTGGGAAAAGAAATGAGAGTGATGAAAGACAATCAAGAAAAAAGATCAACAGCTTCATAAAGAAAGCAGAGAAAATAGAAAAACAGGTACAAAAATTTACTGAAGAAAACAACTCCCTAAAACATAGAGCTGCCCAATAAAAAGGTTAAGATTAGCCCCTTAAAAATTAAAATGAACAAGTGGAAGCTAATGACTCCATGAGACATCAAGAATCAATCAAATCAAATCAAAAGAAGGAAAAAATAGAAGAAATATAAAATACTTCATTTGAAAACAACTGTTCTGAAAAAAGAATGTAGGCAAGGTGTGATGTGGTACCTAAGATTTGTTTTGATTTGCATTTCTTTAATCAATAATGATTTAGAGCATTTTTTCATATGACTATAAATAGCTTTAATTTCTTCCTCTGAAAAATGCCTGTTCATGTCCTTTGGCCATTTATCAACTAGAGAATAACTTGTGTTCCTCATAAATTTCACGCAGTTCTCTTTATCTTTTAGAAATGAGGCCTTTACCAGAGACACTGGTTGTAAAAATTCTTTCCCAGATTTCTGCTTCCCTCTTAATCTTGGTTTCATTGACTTTGTTTGTACAAAAAACTTTTCAATTTAGTATAATCAAAATTATCCATTTTGCATTTCATCACATTCTCTATCCCTTGTTTGGTCATAAATTCTTCTGCTCATAAATATGACAGGCAAACTTTTCCTTGCTCTCCAGTTACAAAACTATGTTACACAAATAATGTCAGATCTAAACAACTGGAAAAACATCAATTGCTCATGGGTAGGCCAAGCCAACATAATAAAAATGACAGTTGTACCTAAATTAACTTATTTATTCAGTGCCATATTAATTAAATTTCCAAAAATTATTTTATAGAGTTATTAAAAAATAACCACAAAATTCACCTGAAAGAAGAAAAGGGCAAGAATATCAAGGGAATTAATTTTTTTTAAAAAAGTACAAAGGCACCATAGCTATATCATATCTCAAACTATAATATGAAGCCATAATCATAAAAACTATCTAGTACTGGTTAAAAAACAGAGTGGTGGACCAGTAGAATATATTAGGTACACAAGACACAGTAGTAAATAATCCTAGTAACATAGAGTTTGCTAAACCCATAGACCCCAACTGCCGGCAAAAGAACTCACTTTTTGACAAAAACTGTCAAGAAAACTGGAAAACAATATGGTACAAAGCAGCCATAGATCAACATCCTTAACCATATACCAAGGTAAGGTCAAAATAGGTACATGATTTGGACATAAAGCATGATAACCAAAAGCAAATTAGGAGAGCAAGAAATAGTTTACTTGTCAGATCTATTGGGAAAGGAACAATTTGTGATCAAGCAAGACATAGAGAATATTATGAAATAGAAGATGGATGTTTTGATTATATTAAATTTAAAAGATTTTGCACAAACAAAACCAATGTTTACTGCCTTATGAAAGGGGGGGTGGTACGGGAGGGAGGGGAAATTTTAGAACTAAAAAAATTTTTAATTAATATAAAAATGTATTTATAATTATTAAAAATAAAATACTATTTTTAAAATTACTGGGAGCATAATGAGTTATTATATGTTAACTTCTGAGAAAACTGAATAGCTAATTGGTAAAAGTTGTTTAAACTTATATCCAAAATGAACAGATCATCTGTATATAAAAATTAAAGTAGAATGGTAGGTAATAATATTTTTAAGAATGACAAAAAGGAAAATATATCAATTATGTAAATCATTTTTAAAAATTATATTTCACATACAAATAATTCTGCCTGAATAATGAAAAGAAAAGAATTTAAAGACCAATGCCAAAATATTTAGGGAATTAACACCAGTCTACAAAATTTAAGAAAGCTGTAATATTTTTAAGATTTTAAAGTATTAGCTTAAAATCATCAAATAAAATATGTTTTATAAGGTCACAGTTTTAGAACTGGTAATGACCTTTAGACCTCTTATTGAAAGTGACACCTAGAAAGGTCAAGGATTTCCCCAAGAACACTCAGATAACAAGTAGCAGAATTCATATTGAAACCTCAGTCAGCTAACATCAAATCTTGTTGGAGTTTTTTTGTTTTGTTTTGTTTGCTATTCTGCATTATTGTGGCATGCTGGCAGAGATAATGAAAAATAATATTTAATGCAACTCTGGGAAGAAAAGAACCCTATGTGATGACAGAGTCATGAACAAGTTCAAATATTTTAGAAAGTAATACAGTATTAGGTGCTGTTATATGGCACATATATAGCTATATGTATATAATATATATACATGTATATCTTATATAGTAACATAATTCAGAAAAGTATATACTTGTTTGATTCAAAAATTCCTCAACTAGATTTATACCTCCAAGGAGGTTACTGATAGGAAGAAAAGTAATATTTGAGCAAAAATATTCACACGAGCATTATTTGGTATAACAAAAAGCTTGAAGCAAACTGTGTGTCCAAAGCAGGGAAATGACTGAATTGTGTTGTATGAATATGTAATGTAATAAAATTATACCTTAAAGCTAAAAGGACATGAAGAATTTCAAGAAATTGAGAAGATATTAATCAATTCTGCAAAGTAAAGAAAGTACATTTAAAAAGAATGATACATACATTGACTAATAGTATACAAATGAAGATAACATGGAAAGAACCCCAAAACATCAAAAGAAACATCATATATGAGACTGGGATTACCCTCTTAAAATTAAAACTCCTCTTTTTAAATAGCTTGTAAGTTACCAAATTGTGTAAATTACCACGCGCAATCAGTTAAAATTACTCTTGTATTGTTTTTTTAACTATTTTAGGAAGAATATTTTGTCTTTTATTTCTGTATTTATGTTTTGTTTTCCTATTTGTCTTTTCCATTAGTGTGTTCTTTTCATTTATAGCAAACACCCAGAAAGAAAAAAAAAAACTTATCTTTAACTGGAGACAAAATCCATTGTAAAAACAAAGACAGAAAATAAGCAAGATTTAAAGTGAACAAGAAATTCATGAGGGCAAGTGATAGCAGAAAAGAGGGATTAAGTGGAGAAAAGATAAATTCACCAGGCCTCAGAGCAGAAGCAAATTCTGGGTAAACAGGCCATTCCTTAAATGGATCAATGATTGAGCTCCTACTGGTCATGATTATTTTTAGTTCTGTAAAATAGCACCCTTCTCTTGCAATCAGCTGATAACTGACCTGACATTCATGTGTAACCCAAAAGCTGAATGAATTCCATGTTTCAAAATCCTTCAATTTCCCCTTCCATTTGGGATAGTACTTGACAATACTCTCATACCAAAAAAGGACTAAATTAAAAACAAAATTTGGCAATTGAAAAGACATACACTCGGCAATCTAAGAAGACATGGTCTGGGCTTCTATTTGTAAAATTTTTCTATGGCTTCATATGTTTTAGTCCAGAGCTATGCGTTTATTAAAAATTGGAATTCCTCATGAAGAAACTCCTACCAGTGCAGTTTGGTACCTACTCTAAAATTTAGAGTTTCAGAGAAGTGCTTGGGACAGTGAAATGAAGTGACTTACTCTGGGTCACATAGTGTGTGTCAGAGGTAAAATTTAACTCAGATCTTCTACCCTCTTAGACCTGCTCTCCATTCCCTACATCACACTACCTGTCTATAGTCATGCCCACTTACCTTTAGAAGCCCTTAACTTTCTTGATGCCCTTAGGGTTTAATCTATGGTGGGATTAATCTGGGAAAATAGATAACTCAAGTATTTTCCCATCAAAGTGTGTGTTGAAATATGAATCTATGACTTAAGTAGGATCATAGCAGTGAACTACTCCATTGTAATTAAGAAACACTTCATAGAACTTTTTTACACCTAAAATATAATTATAATGGAGAAGGGGGCTCTTAGCATTTTAGGTATCATGGACACCTTTGATAATATGGCAAAGACTATGAACACTTTCTCAAAACCATGTTTATAAATGTACAAAATATATAGGGTTACAAAGGAAACATCTGAAATAGTTATCAAATTTTTTCAAATGTAGGTTTAAGGACCTCAGGTTAAGAAACTTTGGATCAGAACCACAAAAAGAGTAAGACTCTCCAAAGGCACAATAAAATCAGATTGAACTTATGGCTAGTCAGTAGCCAGTTGTAACATGTGCATGAATTTGTCTCCATTTTTTTCATTAACTATTCCCCATCTGGTAAACATTTAATTCTTTCCTATTAAGACAGAAGACACAATGGAACTAAAATTAAAATGTTTATTTTTTTATGGTGGCTACAACTACAACTGAGTTCTATAAATCACTAGAATTATTATTTTTTATGTTTCATCATTACCAAGCAATTCAAAACTCCATCTCATGGAGTGCACATGTGTGCGCATACAGACAAATGCTGAAGTCCAGACTCCAGGTTCATTGTCCCTCACTTTCCCACGCAGAGTCCACCATGGATTCAACACCACGCCAATCCTTTATCTATATCTCACATGGTTCTCCATAACTTAATCAATTAAACTCAAAAAAAAAAAAATTTCTTCACCTCCTGTCTCATACACACATGTCCTTGCTAGATCTCCTTATCACCATTTCAAATGTACTTGATCACCACTGACAAACAAGATATTGATTCACTTTAAATAGTTTGGGAACAAAGATGATTAATGATTTTGAACTATCTGATTCCTACCGGAACTCTCAACTTCTATACTAACTTTATTGAAACTTTTCAAAAGCTGTTGATAACAGAAAAACAGGTTTAAATAATCCTTACCCCCACAAGGAAGCCAGGGGTATTAAATACATACTTGGGAATAAGTAATTTTAAAATATTATCGACTTTAATTTCTTTGTCTAAAAGGAAGGTCTAGTTAACTACTCAGTCACAGAAAGAAGAAGGTTTTAATATTCTTTTTACATTATTGTTATAACATTCTAACCAGTAACTTGGGATTCCATTGGCTGACTGAGAATAAGGAGTCCTAGACAATGTATAGAAGAGTTTCTTCCCTTCTCTTTTTTTTTTTTTTTTTTTTTTTTAACCTCAAGCAAAGACAAATAGAGGAGAGCAGAATACTCAGATGTGATGACAGGACAGAGAAGAAAAATTATAATTGCCTGTAGTTATCTAGTAATTAAAATATAGTATCTCCTTAAAACACCTTTTTTATTCCAGTGTCAAGTGTGACGATATAGATACAGTAGGTGCTTAAAAAATGCTTGATGGTTAACGGATTCCCTCTCCACTCGGGAGTTTAGCTATGTTCTGTATCTCAGCCAACCAACTAATAGACGGGGAAAAAAATCATTACCCCTCTGCCTTCTACTCTTGAAATTACTTTGCATGTTAAAAGGAAGAATTTTGGTTTTTGTCTTTGTATTCCAAGTATTTATTGCAGTGCCTGACATAAAGTAAGTATTAAGTAGTAATTGAAAAAAATGAACAAATAGGATTGAGCTAAAATTAGCTTTCAAAATTATTGGACAGCTAAGTGATATAAGAGACTTGAGCTAGAAGATCTGATGTCAAATCTAGCCTCAGATATTTAATAGCCACGTGATCCTGGACAACATACCTAACCTCATTCCCTATGTTTCCTCATTTGTAAAATGGAGATGATAATAAGAATATTTACCTCCCAGGATTTTATGAGAATCAAGTGAGAATTAAAATCTTGCCCTCTTCTCACTAACCACTCCATTTATTTCTGTAATTTTATAAACCCTAAATTTTTACTTTGCAAACTGGATATGATAAATTATGTAGAAGAAGGTGAAAACTGAGGTAGAAGTGGGGCACAAGGAAGGAATACTGAATATTCCCGTTTACCTACTACACTGCATCTGCTTGCTTATCCAATTTCACCCGCTCTCACCTCTGTCCAACTCAGTTCCAACTCAGAGTTAACTTTCTAGACAAAAGAAATAAATATGGCCAGGGCTAAGCATTCAAACACAGTGTAGAATTTGGAGATGTCCTTGGGTCCCTGTGCACCATGCAAATCCATCTCTGTCCCCTGCATGGTCTTCTTTGGCAAGAAGGATGAACACACAATCTTCCCCCTCTCAAAGCTGTGAGGAGCGATGCCTCAACTGACTTAACCTTATCCACAGTTTATTCCATCCTAGACCCCACCCACCTGTTACAAAGCACAACCATGTAAATTACAAAGTCTTAAATTATAATAGAGGGACTGGCTCTTTTGATAAAAGTCATTATTACCATTTCCTGATGCTGATAACAAGTGCATTTTGGCTTTGATACATGCCTTAAGGCAGAAAGAGAAAACGTTTCCATGGTTTCACCTTCACACTTTGATCAAATATTCAACTTTTGTTCTTACCATTGATCTCTGAGGACCTTTGATATCATCTGAAAAATCACAACTGATTTTTTCAACTCTCTTTCTCCTTCACTCCTTAAGCAAAAGGTAGTATGACATTGGTCTTCTCCCCATCTGCCCTTCTACCTAACCTAAAATGCCAAAGCGCTACCATCCCTTCCAATATGACCTTGGCTTCACTCCACGACTTCCCTCAGCATCTGCATCTGGCTGAACATCAAACAGCAAGGTTTGGTACAGCTACATCTGAACAGCTCCTAATGCTCAACTATTGGCATTCAAGAAGCAGCCACACAGGTCAAGAAATCAGACTGGAATCAAGGGCTGTTTAGGTTCAATGGAACATAACCAGAAAAGAAAATGAACTACATAGGTTCACATTTGATCTTTCCAGTGTTTCCTCTAGCCTTCTTTAACTGCTTCATCAGTTTCTCCATGGTGTCCTGGACTTTATTGTGCAATCACTAAATATAAAACAACTTCTTTTTATTGATACAATAGCAAGCAGCCTACATACATCATGTATTATCCCTGTATCTAATATGACAGAAATTAAATTTTAGAGTATTATCTCATAGTAATTAATTGCATATTGCTCATTTCTAATAGTCATAGATGTCAGGAGGAAAAGTTTGTGGAGTTCATCAGATCTGAGATTTAGAGTTCATTTTAAAGATGTACAAACTGAGGCTGAGAGAAGTTGTAAATTGCCTTGAGTTATACGGAAGTAAATAGCAGAATGAGGTTTCAAATTCAACATCCTTAACCCCAATGTTTTTTCCACTGTACTATGATGTTCTTAAAAGTTTATGAGTTATTCCTATCAAAGTTATTGCATTATTGTATCTCTTGAATGTTTTCCTGAATTTTATTACCTATTTTGAAGTATAGAAATTGAAATGATAGTAAATAAAAGAATGACTATGGTAACTATATTGTATGGTCATGTAACTAAATATATATACATTTGATGATAATCCATTTTGCTGAGTAGAAGTTCAATATGAATTAGCAGCGTCTGGCATCCCAGCTGGCTTACAGTTTCCTTTTGTTAGTCTTTCCGTATTATATTGTATGTTTCTTGGGGGAAGGGGCTGTCTTACCTTTATGTATTTCTATGCCCAGTACTTAGAACAGTGATAACACACAGGAGACTCTTAATAAGTATTTACTGATTACTATCAACATGAGAGAATGGATTGAAGAAATTGGAAGAATGTTACCCAGGAAAAGACATTCTGAGGATTTGAAAGGTATATTCTGATATTATAAATGCTGACAGAAAGAAGAGGAATAAGACTTCTACTTGACCCTGAAGTATAAAACCAGGACCCAGGAGTGGTCTGTAGACAGTACCGTTTGGCTCAATTTAAAGGAATATATTGCAATTATTAAAGAAATTCAAAAGTGACATGGACTGTCTCCTAAGACAGTAAATTCACCAAGATTGGAAGTCATCAAATGGAACTTGCATGATCACTTGTCACAGTGTTAGAATCTGGGTTCTTGCTTAGGGGCTGCCCACTGGGGCATCAACTTGGCCTAGATGGCTGACCTTTAAAGTCTCTTCCATCTCTGAGCAGCTGCATGTTATAGTAGATATTTGTTTTTAAGTAGATAAACATGTTGATAAGAGAAGGAATTGCATGGTTTTGTCAAATCTAAAAGTGAACACGTCCTTACCTTATTATTATACAGTCCCAGAGTCAAAACGCTATCTGCCATAGAATAATAAAATTGAAGATGGCAATGTTTCCCAAAGCAGTAGCACTTAGAGCTAGTAAGATATGCACTTCTGGAAAATGTGCCATTATTAGCTCCCACCCACATGTAGTGACCTGAAAAGAAAAGGGGGGATATGACATTTAATATATTTAATTACTTTTTTAAATAAAATAACTATATTTATGTACATTTTTTTATAAAGTGGTACCAAAAATAACTGCTTTATCTTAAAGGGTATAAAATAGCCAATAAATGGAACCAAATGAAATTATAGAATGCATCTCCAACACATCATAACCTCTAGTTTTTTGATTCCTTCCTGTTGTCTTAGCCCATCACCACTTTTCTGGAACCACTTCCCTCCTTTCAAATTCTGACTTTAACGTTAGCCTTTTGGTAATGCACCATCTTCCAACCTTTATCCTCTACTTTGTGCCCTTCAGGGTATCATCAAATTTGGGCCATCCTCCACCATCAACTTCCATTCTTTGAGTCAAGCAATAGACCACTGATGGAGCAAAAGAAAGGACAATTCTTTATATGCTACACTACAAATTCATGGTATCCAATGTTCACTGGTCTCTCATTGCTACATGCCAATCTGTTTATTTACTTGGTAGAGGATTACTATATATGTCACCCAGTTGTCATGCCAAGAACTCATTCATCTTTACTTCTAAAAATCTTTTCGCATCACCACCAAAATCTTGCCCAAGCTAACTTAGCTATTTGTTCTTTGAATCACATCATCACCATTGTCTCATCCAATCCCTTCTCAGATCTTGCTCTACTGAACTTTTAAAAAAATTATTCATCCTTCATCTCTCTCTGTTGATTTTTTCTCTTCTGTTTAAAAACATGCACAAGTGTCCCCTATGCAACAAAATGCTATCTTCTTGCACTATCATCTAGTTTCTTCTCTCTCCTTCACAATAAAACTTGTATTATTGTTGGCCCCTCTACTTCCTCACAATCACTCCTTTACATCAAGTAGTTTGACTTCTATTCTGCCTCACAAAAAAAATTTTTCTCTACAGTTAATTTTTTTAGTCAAACCTATGATATCATTGGTTTTGTAAAAACCCTCTAAAATGAATTTCTTTTATCAATGATGGTCAGCACATGCAGCTAGGTGGAGACAGTACAAGTAGAGAGAGAGTTGTGCCTGGAGTTGGGAAGATTCATCTTCCTGAGTTCAAATCTGACTTCAAACACTGACTAGCTGTGTGACCCTGAGCAAGTCACTTAATCCTGTCTGCATCTGTTTACTTTTCTATAAAACGAACTGGAGAAGGAGATGGCAAATGACTTCAGCATCTTTGCCAAGAAAGCCCAAAATGGAGTCACAGAGAGTTAGACATGATTGGAACTACTGAACAGTCACATGCTTAGCAATATACAGTCTCTTCAAAGAGTCTCCTTGGGCATAGAGAAGTTGAGTGATCCTTACAGAGTCTAATGAGGTGGGCTCTCTACTCACTATTCCAGGCTATCTCCCAAGGTCAACAATAACTCCTTAGTTTATAGGTACAATGGCCCTATCTTAGTGTTCAACCTCTTTGACCTTTCTGCAATATTTGACAATCGTAATCAAACCATTCTTAATGTTACTCTTGCCTGCCTTAGTTCCAGCTTTGGTTCTTCTCAGATCTGTTTAATTATTCCTTCATAGTGTCTTAATGGTTTCATTCTTTGATCCTTTAATTTAGGAACCTTCCAAGGCACTATATTTAACATTTTTTTAATCTTTTTATGTTATCTCCCTAAGTGATTTCATTGATTCCCAGGGTTTCAGTTAGTGTTTCTAATAAAATGATTTTAAATCATCCAGATTCCAAAAACCCAGGCAAGTATCTCCCTTTACCTCCACATCCACATTTTAAAATGTCTATGACATTTTCTCTATCTGATGGATTTCTCATTGTTTCTCACATTCAATACATACAAGACTGATCTCATCATCATCATCTCACCAGAATCTGTTCATCTTCCTATTTTCCCTATTTTTACTGATGGCCACACTGTCTTCCCAGTCATTGTAATGGTAATTTAAATGGGAAGAGCTTTCCCATTCATTAATAAGCCCATGTGACCAGCCTGGGTCACATATGAGTCTGAGACACATGGAGCCTGTGGTAGAAGAGCTTGCTGAATAGATGGAACAGGAAGAGGTGGAGCTAGATCAGAACTGAGGGGAAATTAGTTATGAGAACAGTCAGAGCTAGGAGGGATACAGGCAAGCAGACAGCTGGCTAGAGTGAGTGAAAGAGCTTGTTTGTGATTTGGTTTAAGGGAGCCTGCTTGTGATTTGTTTGATGGAGCTGGTTTGTGGAAAGCCGAGCAAGGGAAAGACTTAGAGATGTTGTTGTTCTTTGCTTTGTAATTGTATACAGATTATAATGTATTTGGTTTTCTGGTGTAGGAATACATGTTTTGGCTCTGTTTCCCATGTGAGGAGTCTATTGTATTTTGTGATCCAGAATTATTCCGGGATATTCATGGCTACCATAGGCTCCGTGAATATCACATGGGCACTATAGTCATCCAACTCTTAAATCACAGAATAATATTTGATTTATCTCTCTCTTTATTTCCTCCTCCAAATCAATTACTATTTCCTTGGGATTTCATCTTGATGATATCTCTCTTATCTTTCTCTTCATTCACACCATCATAGTCCATCTTTTTTCAATGAAATATTGTAGTAGCTCTCCAAAGTGGTCTCTCTGACATTAGTCATACTTTGTTAAAATCATCCTGCTGCAAAAATAATATTTCTAATGCTCAGATCTCATCACATATGGCACAATAGAAAATATTCTTTCTATTATTTCTATTGTCTCTCATCCTTACTATTTAGATGACCTTGGCCATCACTTCATTTCTCTAGATCACAACTTCCTCATCTTTAAAATGAAGGGGTTGGACAAGATGGTGCCATTGGTCCCTTCTGGTTCCAAATGTATGCTCCTGTGATGAGCATTCTCCTGATCATATTGTTCCTTTGCCCAAAAGTCTTCAATTGCTCCATATTATATGGTATAAGAACCAAGTTTCTGAACCTCATATTCAATGCCCTTCACAACCTGTCTTCTACCACTTTTTGAAGCTCTTTTCATTTTCTTTCCTTTTAAGTACCTACATTACAGTCAGACTAGCCTACTAACTCTTTCTCAATCTTACTTTATAGTCTGCTGCCCTCATTTACATCTGTAGGTTCTTCCCCTAAAGTAGAATATGTCTTAGATTGTTGACATTCAAAGGGTACATCTCAGATATTACTTCTTTCATGAAACTCTCCTTGGTCCTTGCCTACTAGCTGAAAGGGACCTCTTCATCTTCAAACTGTCAAATTCCTTATAACGCTTTGTCTAGAATCTGTCTTGCAGTTATCCCGTTCAACCTGCATAATACTTATTAGTACGCATACATCTTACCCTATGAGATTGCAACTTAACTGAACCCAAGTGTTGTCAGTATCCCCACTACCTAGCACAATATCTTGCATATGTTCAATCAACATTTATTAAGCATTGACTATATACCAAATATTATGTAATGCACTGGGCATACAAAAAGAGGCAAAAGACAGGCTCACCCCTCCAGAAGCTCAGAATCTAATGGGAGAGACAAGTAAACAAAGAGGTACAAACAAGCTATAGTCAGTCTAAATAGGAAATAAGTTAAAAAGGGAAGACACTAGAATTAAAAGGGGCTGGGAAATGCTCCCTGCAGAAGATGGGATTTAATTTGGGACTTAAAAGAAGTCAGGGAATCCAGTAGTTGGTTATGATGGACAGTGTATTGTATTTCACAAAATGAACCAGGAAATGTAAGACCTCCACAGTCCCATGCAATTTAAGTTACAAGTTCTGTTTCACAGAACAAAATGGAGAGGTAGAAAACCATTTTGGACCTTTTTTGATTTACCATATGTTAAGATCCAATAGAGAAGTTTTCAACTCTATGGATTAAAACTCAAAAGCTTACCAAGTGCCTGGAAACTCTGGCTTCACTTATGAAAACTATAAGTGCATTATGGTAAATTTGTGTAAACTGGATATGCTAATCTACAAAAATGTCACCACCACATGAATTTAATCTTTACAAGGTTTTTAATTACTTTAGAAGAAAGATCATGAGTCACTAGAAAGGTTAAAAATCTTGTTTTCATCAAGAGCTCATTGTAATATAGTGCATGGTTGTCTTAGTGAAATTGGGCACCTCATTCACATACTAGAAAAGTTTTAAAAGGAAAGTAAAATGTAAACAACTAATTAAAACTAAATCACTTCAGTATGTGTGATTCTCAGAAATCCAACTTATATGTCAACAAGAATTCTGTATTCATTTGTTCTCTGAAAGTGGCCTAACCCTCCAGACCTGCTACAACAGATCTTTTTTAGAAATGATGGTAGTAGGAAGGAAGATAATACATTTGCTTGGGAAACAAGAATCAGATGAATAGGAGAGTATGTGAGTTTAAAGTACTGAATCCCAGTAGTGTAATAGTACATAAGATAAAAATTCAGGTTATATCATGTTATGTTATGTTATGTCAAAATTCTTGAATGGAAATCTTTCCAAAGTCTACTATCAAACATTGAATGCAATTTAATTCTGCAAAGATGTTTTTAAAATACGTATGATGTGTTAAATATTATGCAGGACTACAGCATAAATGGTGATACAAATGACCCAGTCCTTGAACATAGAAAACTTCCAAAAAAAGCAAAATGCATTGGGAATGAGGATAACTAACTTAGTAGGGAGAGATGCTACATGTATACAAATCATATGGCTCAAGTTAAAATATATTTATAAACAGAAAAGATAAATATGAAGTAGCATGAGAGATTTAGGAATGTGAAGATTGCTTCTAGCTTGTGGGGATCAAAGAAAGTTTGAATGTATTCAAAAATGTCAAAAGGCATTGAGGAGAGAGGTAGAATTTTGTTTGTTTTAAATACTTTTTAAAAAATCTTAACTTAATTTATAAGCTGTCCCTTCTACTATTTCTCTCATCGAATCAAAGGAAGGAAGGAAGGAAGGAAGGAAGGAAGGAAGGAAGGAAGGAAGGAAGGAAGGAAGGAAGGAAGGAAGGAAGGAAGGAAGGAAGGAAGGAAGGAAGGAAGGAAGGAAGGAAGGAAGGAAGGAAGGAAGGAAGGAAGGACAAAAAGGAAGGAGGAAAGAATAAAGGGAGAGAGAAGAAAAGACAAGAAGGGAGGCAGGGAAAGAGGGGTAAGGCAAGGCAGGAAAGGAAAGGAAAGGAAAGGAAAGGAAAGGAAAGGAAAGGAAAGGAAAGGAAAGGAAAGGAAAGGGAAGGGAAGGGAAGGGAAGGGAAGGGAAGGGAAGGGAAGGGAAGGGAAGGGAAGGGAAGGGAAGGAAGGGAAGGGAAGGGAAGGGAAGGGAAGGGAAGGGAAGGGAAGGGAAGGGAAGGAAGGAAGGAAAGGAAAGGAAAGGAAAGGAAAGGAAAGGAAAGGAAAGGAAAGGAAAGGAAAGGAAAGGAAAGGAAAGGAAAGGAAAGGAAAGGAAAGGAAAGGAAAGGAAAGGAAAGGAAAGGAAAGGAAAGGAAAGGAAAGGAAAGGAAAGGAAAGGAAAGGAGAGAGGCATTAAAAAGAGAGGAAAAACAAAATCTTCATTACAAATATGTAGAATGCAGCAAAGCAAATTTGCAGACAGTGCATTCATGAAAATGTATGTCTCATTCAATATTTGAAGTCCATCACTTCTCTTGCAAGAGGTAGGTGTCCTGATTCATCTTCAGTCCTCTGGATTCATGATTTATCCTCACATTGATCAGAGTTCTAAAGTCTTTCAAAGTTGTTTCCCCTGCAATTTTGTTTTCATTGTCATTATACAAATTTTTCTCCTAGCTCTATTTACTTCACTCTATTGCACAGAAGCCTTCCCAGTTTCCTATGAAACTGTCCATTTTATCATTTTAATGTTACAATGGTATTTTATTATATACATACATTGCCCATTAAAGAGCCTCCTAGTTTATAATAGTTGGCTTCTTTGAAAAGAACTATTATAAATGTATATGCGAGTCTTCTCTTTCTTTGGTCTCTGGTATAGAAGCCAAACTTAGCACAGTGTCCTAGAGACTCCGGTGGGAGCCCTTAACAAACTGTGTGACTGGAAGATTCTGTCTATGCCATCTAAACAAATAATGGACAGGAGAGGGAAATGAGGGTACTGTAATCTGTTCCATTCTGATCATTTCAGCAAAATTTAGTCTGAAAAGTACTCATCAGAGGACCAGGGTCAGAGTCGTGCCTCTCAGATTCATTAATTGTGGAACCTTGGACAGTTCCTTACCTTCTCCCAGTATCTACTTCCAAATTTGTAAAATGGGCATGATGATACCTATGATGCTTATCTCATTGCTTTGCTAAAGTGAGACAATGCCTAAAAAATGCTTTATAAGTGCTTTGTTAAAGGGCTGGGTAAATGTCAGCTTTCTTAGAAACTCTGTTTTTCTGGTTTGCTTATCTAACATTTTCATCACACTTAAAATTTTCCAGAGCATTTACACATAACATCTCATTGGATCCTCACACAAACCCTAAGAGGCAGGTGCTATTATTATCTTCATTTTACTACTAATGAGGTAACTGAGGCTGGGAAAGTTTAAGTGTCTTGCCGGAGAGCAGAGCCATTACATCAAATGTCTCAGGCAAGATTTGAATTCACCATTTTTCTGAATCCAAGTTTGGCACTCTATCCACTCTCCCATTTAGCAACCTCAACAGTACACATACCAACAGAAAAAAATTACAGAGAGCAGAGGCTCTTAACCTTTTTTTATGTGTGTCATGGACCCTTTGGCAGTCTGGTGAAACTTATAGACCCTTTTAAGAATAATCATTTAAATGAATAAAATAAAATGCATAAGATTATGAAGGAAACCAATTATATTGAAATGCAATAATCTAACTATTTTTTTAAAGCGAGTTCATGGACCTCAGATTAAGATACAATAATGCATCTAGTGATAAATAGAATTATTTCCAGGCACACAATTCATTGTAGAAAGTTAACCAGCGAAGTTAAAAGTATCAGTGGAGGCAAAAGTATGTTTTCCATAATGTGGATTCTTTTTTTCTCCCACACCAGAGCACTTCCTGCTAAGAGGTAGCTTGCCAGCACTCTCCATCTAAAAAATTAGGGTTCTCCCACTTTTTTCAAACATTTCCATATCCAGGGAGGCAAGGAAGAGAAGATAATCTAAACTTTGAGCATGCAACCCTTACACAGGCAAAAATCTCTGCATCTTCAAGGAGTATAAACAAATTTTATAAGTTATCTCATCTCTCTCCATCTGAAAGCCATAGTTTTTTTCCCCTTTCTCCTTTCCTTCATTCCTCCTTGCCTTCTTTTTTTCCCCTCTTTCCTCTTTATGTCCCCTTCCCTTATCCTTTGTTTTAAAGACTTCACCTACTTCTATAGTAAAATTAGGAGCCAAGAAATCTGAACCAGACAAAGGTCACTTCCTTTTCTCCTTCGCACCATGAGCCACTTTCAAGTAGAGAGGGGCCAGACTTGCCCTAACCTTCTCATCATTCAACCCAACTTCATTAAGAGCAGTTTTGCTTGTAGAAAATGTGTTGGGCACAACTATCACAGAAATGGAAGTAGCAAATATTAACAACCTAAACCTACATATGTGTAAATGGCAATCAATATAGGGATTTTTCACTCACCAGGAATAACCAAATGACGTGTAATGGTAAATGCCATACATGTGAAAAATTGCACAGGTATCTGTAAGGTCAATTATATTTGGCAATATTTGTAACACTGTTAAAAACCTGCCCTTGTTTCAAAGGTCTCCTCAAGCTGTTCTGTTACCCTTCCCTCTCTCTTCCCTTTGCTTGGTAAACCTAGAAAGAGAGCTTCATCAACTTTCATTGTCACTGATTCTCAAAGACTGGCAGTCTAGCTTCTGACCTCACCATTTAAATAAATCTACTCTCTGCGGTGCTACTAGATGGTAGCCTCTTAATTGCTAAACCCAAGCTAACTTTCCTCAATTTGAATCTTTCTTCACCAATTTGTAATATCTAATGAAAAGGGCCAGCCTCTCCCCTTCCGGATATATATTCTTCCCTTGATACCAGTGACTCTTCTCTTTTCTGGTTCTTCTCTAGCCATTTGATCACTCTTTAGTCTCCTATTCTGGTTCAGAATCGCTCTCTTTCTTGTTAAATCTGGTGTTCTTTTAGTGTCTTCTTTGTTCCCTCTTCTGTTCTTTCTCTGTATTCTCCCCCTTGGTGAGCTCATAGTCTTTAATTGATGGTAACACAGTAGAAAGAGTATTAGGAAGGACAGAGTTCATATCCAGTTTCAGACACTTATAAGCTATGTGACCTTGGACAAGTCATTTAATTATATTTACCTCAGTTTTGTCATCTGCAAAATGAGCTGTAGGAGGAAATGGTAAACCAGTCCAGGATCTTTGCCAAGAATAACCAAAATAGGGTCCCAAAGATTTGGACATCACTGAAATGATTAAACTAAGGAGTACCCAATCTGTCCACTGATGTCAGTACTGCCTCTTCAACTGTCTCCTAGACATGTCTGACATAGACGTCCTGTCACCTCAAATGTAACATGATCATATCAGAATCATCACCATCCAACCCCCTCCTCCACTAAACTTGTGCCTGCTACCCATTTCCTTATTTTTGCTGATGGCACTGACATTCTTTTGGTACCAAAACTTGAAACCCCAGACTCTTCTTACTCTTCCCATTCCCTTGCTTCCCTCATATTCAATCAGTTGCCAAGGCTGTGTTTCTAACTCCACTTCTCTCACATTTTCCTCTTTCTTAAATCACATGATCATCACCCAAGTTCAGAGCTCAACACCTGTAAACTGAATTATTAACGTTATCTCCAAACAAATCACCATTGCTAATTTCACTCCTCTCCAATATATTCGCCCCACACAGACAATGAAAGAATTTTTCTAAAGTATGAGTTTGGTCATATCACTTTCAAGCTCAAAAATCTTCACTGTCATATATAAAATATATCATATAATATATCACATATAAATATAAAATATATCATATATAAAATCACTATCATAATATAAAATATAAACTCATAAGCCTTCAATAAGATCCTTTGCAATATGGATGCAATTCCTCCTTATTTAATATTATTTACCATGATTATATCTTATTTAGTATTACTCCTGGCAGACTAAATTACTCCTGGCAGACTAAATTGGAAATAGTAACCTATTTCCTATTTCTGTATATTCACACAGGCTATTCCTAATATGTCTCTGCTTTCCAGAATCTTTCTTTTCCTTCAAGACTCAACTCAAGTAGGTCTTCCTTCTTAAAAGCTTCCCTAATTATTAGGGTTGCAAATTGTCATTCCCTCCTCAAATTTTACTAAAGCCTTTTAAGTGAATTTATCCTTTGTCCTCATCTTACCCTGTTCTTCACTTGTCTGTGTAGATGTCATATCTTTTTTAGTAGATTGTAAGTTTCTTGAAGATATGACTTTTGTCATTGTTAGCTTTGCATCACCAGGACTTGGCAGAATGCCCTGGACCTAATCAATGGTTGTTGAATTGAATCTTCACCATTCCCCTATACATGTTTTCTGTAGTAAGTTCCTTGAGGTTAAGGATAGTCTTTGGTTTTGTATTCCTATTAGTATAATGCCTGGCACATAGTAAATTCTCAATAAATACTTTTTCATTCAGTCATTCTGGAATCAGACTTCCAGGAATTCTCAACACCAATGAAAATGTAGTCCAGACAACAAAAAAGTCAGGAATCAGAAAAATCTGGTTTCACTCAGGGAGAGAGTAGCCCATCCAGTCACATATAAAAGATAGATAATCATACATATAAAGCTAGAGGGACCTTAGCAGTCAGTGTGTCCAATTCCTTCATTTTTTGGATGGGGAAACAGAGTAAGCGTGGTTTAATGACTTGTCCTAGGGTCGCACAGCTAGTAGAGTATCTGAGACAGTATTTGTACTCATGTACAAACCCAAGACACTAACCATTGTACCACTTACATGCCAAACCAGTGAAAATACTAAGGATTAGAAGTGATGTGCAATATTAATGATGGAGAATAAGAACCAATGACATATTCTCTTTAGTCTCTTCTCTTTTCAATGCATCACTTTAATATTTCCAAAAGTACAAAAGAGAGGGGGGATTAGTGTATGTTTTAGCTATGAAATGAATTGAAAATCATCTTAGCTGAAATTCCATTTTAACCCTATCAGATACTTTAGTATACAGATGATATGTGTGATACCTTTTATACATTTATGACTACACAATAATATTCACTCAAATATAATAACTGTATTTTATAAGAGGCTGGTAATTTGAAATTATCAATTAATTCACTGTGCTAGCTCATTCCTTTGAAGTCAGTAAAACTATAGGGTGCTCCCTTTTTTCAACAGAAGATACAGTTCTGGCAAGAAGGCAACAATGAGGCATAAAAGAAGACAATTTATCAAGAGAAAAGAAAATGGCCAGAGAAAATAGAAAAGGGAGAACAAAGGAAAGGGATGCTAATAAGCGGGGTTACCTAATGAATAGCAAGGAGAAGTGACAAAAAGTCTTCTAAAATGTAGTGACTGCAGGCAAGACAATAATCCAGATTTATTATCAAGTGGGGATAGAGCTGTTAGCCTGAGCCAGAATTTGGTGCACATGCTGGTAAAGGAAAATTATGCTTAATGCCTACACAACTTGATTCACTAAAACAAAATAACAGTTCAGAAAAAGAAAAAATCAGGCCAAGCTGAGATGTTTATTTAGCTATATTGCAAGAAAACCAAGCAAATAAGTTTTCAGGAATAGGTCTCACATATGGAAAGTTTATTTCATTGAAATGAAAGGAGTAAAAGATGTAGAGTAATTCCACAAAGTAACAAACTCTTTTAATGTAGAAGATATATTTTTAAAAGCTGTAACAAAATATTTTAAATTATTTCAGGCAATTTAAACTATATTATCCTAATCCCAATTTATTTGTCAACAAGATCTACACAAAGCCAATGCTGAAGAATACTTTGGAAATAGAGGTATAATTCATTTCCTTTTTTAAGATCAAGAGGTGAAAACCTAGGAGCACAGTTTGAAATTCCACTCAAGTTGAAATGAGAGCTATTTACTGAGACCCAAAAAAATTCCTTCATAGATTTAGAGTTATGAAAGCAAAAAATAAAAACCAATGGCTCTGGTCATTGCACACAAGATTAAGAACGATACAGATTTAGAGAAAGAAAAAATAAGGAAATGAAATCAAGCAGTTTACACAAAGTTATAAAAAAAGAAAATTATATGAACAACTTTGAATTCAAAAAATGAAAGCCTCTGATGTTACCTATAAGGAAACAGAAGCCCATAAAAGTGAAAAGCCCTCTCCTTGGTCACAGAGCTAATGAGGACACAAGCTTGTGTCTTCAGTCTCCAAGCCCAGTGTGCCCTTTCCATCACAAAACATAGTAACTCCAATTCAACAAACAAATATTATCTGTGGAATGAAAGGCATTGTGTATGCATTGGGGACAGAATGATGAAAACCAAAACAGTCCCTACCCTTAAGTAACAGCTAGGTGGTACCACAGTGCCTAGAGCACTGGGTCTAGTTCCAGCAAGACCTGAGTTCAAATCTGCCCTCAGATACTTGCTAGCTGTGTAGTCCTGGAGTAAGTCACTTCACTTCTGTCTGCCTCAGTTTCCTTATTTGTAAAATGGGGATAGTAATAGCACTTACCTCCCAGTGTTGTTGTGAGTATCAAATAAAATAAGAATTGTAAGGCACTTAGCACAGTGCCTGGCACATAGTAAGCCATATATAAAGGTTAGCTAAGATTAAGGAGCCTACTCAAATCTAATGCACAAAATGAAATATGACAAAAGGTAGGCTACTTTATGACCAATAGAGGACCAAAATATCATAAGAAAGTAGAAGCTGGTAGAGATTGTTTCCAGGTGGTGAAGTCAGGGAAAGCATCATGGAAAAGGTATCCTTAGCCCTTAAGAGAGCGATTTAAACAGGGCAAGGATGGAAGAAGGGTTTCATTCCAAGTAGACAGAAAATCCTACACAATTGCACAGAAACTGGAGAGAGCAGGATGAGATCAGGCAACAACAAATAGTCCCATTGTCTAGAACACAAAGAGTGCATGAAGGCGATGGTGTGAAATAAGCCTGGAAATCAGGTTGTGTCATGATCGTTTTGACTTTTCAAACACTGAGTGAAAGAGTATATTTTGTCAAAAATGTCTGAGCAGGAGTAAATAACAGTCAGATCTTTGCCTTAGGAACATGATTTTTGCAGCTGTGTCATGAGTTGGAGAACAGAGAGAATGGAGCCTGGAGAGTAAAAACCACCCAAGTTAGGGATGTAGTTAAGGAAACTAAATTTAGGGACGAGGTAGAAAAAAATGATATATTTAGGATTGAAAGGACTTGGCAAATGATTGAATGTAGTTGGTGAAGGAGAAGAGGATTGTGGGGAGGACAAAGCGAACTGGAAAGAAGTAGAGAAGTTACCTCTGAGATAGAAAGTTCACAATGATGACAGGACGGCCAAGTAAAGATACACAGCAAGCAGTTGCAGAGTAGAACCAGGGCTCAGAGCGGTTTGGGCATTTGAGGCTGAAGGTGTAGCTCTGTATATGGTTAATAATAGAAGCCACACCAGTAAATGAGTATGAAGTCAATGAATAAATATTTACTAAGCATTTATCATATGCCATGCACTGTGTTAAACACTGGATTAAGAAAGAAGGGAGAGACAGAGATTTGTGAGACTGAAAGCATATATAAACAAGAGAAGAGGACCGAGAAGGAACATTCAGATAGTCAGTAATATGTCATAAAATGAGACTAGAAAGGCTAAATACCTTGCCCAAGGTCACACAGCAATTCAGAATCAGGGACAACTTTTAAACTCAGGTCTTCCTAACTTCAAATTCAGTAGCCTATTTTCTACACAATGTGACCACTAAAATAGGAAGCTGAACAAGTGAAAAATGTCATAAATAAGAGAGAAGAAAGTATCAAGAAGGAAGAGATGTGTTCAGTCATATCCAATACATGGTGACCCCATTTGGGCTTTTCTTGGCAAAGATACTGGAGAGGTTTGTATTTCCTTCTCCGGCTCATTTTACAGAGTAGGAAACTGAAGGAAATGGGGTTAAGTGACTTGCCCAGGGTCACATAGCTAGTGTCTGAGGCCATATTTTAATTTAGGAAGATGAGTCTTCCTTACTCCAGGCCTGGTACCCTATCTACTGCAAGAGTTACATGCTGTAAAAACTGAAGGTAGAAGAAAAGTGGAAAATTAAAATAAATTTGGATAAATTTAAAATATTGTCAACTGCATGGCATCTCCTACCTTGGGTAAATAATCTTAGGTCCTCTCCCTGTGCTGTTTTGTATTCTCTTCTCACATTTTTATGCTTTATTTTTCTGAATAATATTACGAAGACTACATTTTGGTGGAAAATTCTAATTTCCTGATGATTTCAGGAAAATGTATGGAAATGTATATCGCATTCCTAAGCATAAGTTAAATCTCAATCTCCATTAGAAAAAGTACTAATGAAAATCCCTTCCATTTTCCTATGCTGCCTTTATTCTGAAAACTTTCAGATTTGTCTTTAAATGAACCTGCAAAACAAAGTAATGGCGACAGGTTAATATAATTTAGAAGACTAGTACCCCATAAATATTATTTAATACTTTTCCTTCAATAAAAATGCTCTCGCTCCCTTTCCTAAAAAAAATACATAGACATCACAAAAACATTCATTTTTTAAAGGAAAAATCCCTTTACTCATATCGAGACAAGCAAAAAGGTATCACTGAGATAGTGACTGCTTTTTTCTGACATGATCTCCTAGTAATCGCAGAGTAAAAGACATTATCGATGTTTTAGTGAGGAGCAGCCTATTCTGGCTTCTCACATGGATCGATTCATCTGTATTCTTATATCTTTGGCCCGCGGGGCGGGGGAGGGGGAGAAGGAGGCAGAACTAAGATATTGCTAAGAGGTAAAGTTCATCTTGCAGTGAAGGAAAATTTACTAACTATAACTGCCTAAAAATTGAATGAGCTGCTTCTGGGTGTCATGGGCTCCTTATCACACCTGCTGTAGAAGGGATTCTTTCTCAGGCACCGTTTGGAAGGCATGAGCTCTAACAACCTTTCTGATTCTACAGTTCTACAGTTCTATGACTTATGACCCCATCAAGCCTGATGTCTCCTCCTTTGGGGACAGATCTATACCTTGTGCTTGTCTGTATCTCTTGTATTCTTGTCTGTATCTCTCCACAAATTCTCCATAAAGGGTTTACCCAAAATATAGTAGAGGACTTTATTTCAGAGGATTTTTTTAACTTTTTAACATTATGGACCCCTTTGGTAGTCTGGTGAAGCCTACGGACCACTTCTTAGAGCAATGTTTTTTCAATGCATCAAATCAAATACATAGAATTACAAGGGAAACCAATTATATTGAAATACAAGTACTTTGATACACAAATACACTATATAAGTATTTTAAATGCAAATACAAAAATACCCCAAACATTTTTTTCTAAGATTTTAGACCTCAGGTTAAAAAGCCCAACCAGGAGAGTTGATTAGACCAATCTGTTTCAAATGAGTACAAGTTTCACGGAAGAGTCTTTGTAATGTTCTGAGGTTCAATTCTTGGTCAGGATATGTTCTGTAAAAAGGAAGCATTTGAAAAATCTAAACATTGATAAGAAATCCTTCCATTTGGACTCTGCACTGTAAAAAAAAGACCTATGAATTCTTGTTTTCCATAAAATCACAAGACCTAGGTCACTAGATTTAGACAGATGGAAAGACAGACAGAGGTTTAGAAAGAATAATTAATTGGGATCATTTAGGGATCAGAATTTTGACATTCTAGACGTCAAACACCATGCCTGGTGGAAAGCAGATGCTTAATGTTTGATGGTTGATTAATTCATTTGACAGACTGTTGATACATGAACAATAGGAAACTAGCCTGGATAAAAGCAACACTAGAACATGCTAGAATAATTGGTGATTATGATAATTCATATGTTAGTAAAGGTGTAATACGTGATGGGAGAGGAGAAAGATGGTAAGAACAACCTGCAGTTTTCTTTTGATCAAATGGTTTTGTCTAAGCAGCATTGGAAAAAATGAGCTTTATCAATAAAAAAAATCTCCTTTTTTCTAGTCTTTGTTACTTCAGTATTCATACTGTCTTGCCTGTGACAAGTATTTTGTCCTTCATTGAAATGTTTATCAATTTTTTTTTCCAACTGCTCTCCACGTGGTCTTCCACCTTCAAGAAAATTTCTGTCTTTGTTACAACTCTTTAAGAAAGCCTTCTGCTTGTTTTCAGAGGGTAAATTCGCCTGTTTTGCAGATATTTTGTCTGTCCTTGACATTGTTTTTATGCTCCCAACCGTACGTTCTTCTTTGCTTCAGTTTGACTGATCTTGTTTCATTTGGGACTGGAATGATCCATGAAATGATTGACTTCTCCATACCAACAGCTACTACAACATCTCCAAGAGTTCCTAAAATGTGCTCTTTAAATGCCTCAATTTTGCATATTTCCTTGGAGTGCTATCCATTCTCAAAAGCCACAAAATTAAAAACAACAACAGAAAGAGAAGAGTGGGACGCTTGTACATGGCATAAAATCCAGCTCTCAGCAGGTAAGTAAAAAAAGGTGGGGGATCCAGTTCCACCCAACTTCATCTGGTAAAGATAAATGCTCTGAATTAGCCTTTTATTGTCACCTGAAGTACGAATGAATGACCAGTGCGGTGAAAAAATGAAAGCATATCATAATAACTGCTTGTGCTAAGTAACTTACACACCACTAAAGAATTCTCTATTATTTTAACATATATATGAAGCACATGTTATTGGATGTGCTGGATGTTGCGGTTGCAATATAATCCACTGAGTAAAGTGATATTTTTTAAAATGGAGGTCAGATTTTGAATTTCCCATACTTCTTAGTTGTGATGCAACAGTGGGAAAATGACTTGTTGAAAAAAATAATTTGGGGAATCCGAACTATCTCCTACTAGTGATTTCATTCACAATATCCTTGATATATGCATAGAGGAATTTCCCAAAAATTTTAGAGATATGAGAAAGTAGGCACAAACGTCTATAGATATGAATGTGTTCCCTTTGTATTTTCTTTTTCTCTTTTGTAAAAGTGTCTTTTTTCATTCTTTTGGAATCTTCTCCATTCTTGAGAAACCCTGAAAATTGATCTCTGTGTACCTTTAAAATTGTATTTCTTCCAGTACAAATTTCTTCCCTATGTGTGTGGTCTGACTCAGCCTCCCTGATTTCTCCTTCTTAGGTATCACAACCACTTCTACAAATGGTAAACAGCATACTGAGGCAGCCAGGTCCAGCTGGGGTCGTGCTACCATCGTTGACAATAACTATGTTCTGATGCTGAATACACTTCAAGTAAAACATAAAATAAAATGCCTTGTCCATCTTATTTGATTGTCCAGGTTTGAAGGATGGTGATAAGTATGAACTCCTCATGACTAGCAATTGTTGGACTCATCATCTTTGTATCTCCAGTGCCTCGAAGAGTGCCTGGCATAAAGTAGACAAAATACTTCCTGGTTGATTAATTGATGATTATAATAAAAAACAGCAACATCAGCAGCCATCATCTTCAATTACTCTCTCCTATCTCTGTGATAGAATTAAAATGTCTCAGCCTGATATTTAAGGTTCTCCTCAATCTGGTTCAAACCTAGAAAAAGATCTAACCTTTCTGACACTACTTTCCCTGCCCTTTGTATATTCTACTCCATTCTAGCCAAACTGGACCATCAACTGTCCTCTGAGCTTGCTCTGCAGCCTCTCCCATGTCTATATTTCTGTGTATAATTATCCACCATGCCTTAATACGTTGCTTCCTTATTTCTATCTATTTCAATTCTCTTTCCACAAAATCAGCTCAAGTTCTTTATCCTTCATGAAGCTTCTCCTCATTTTCCCCTGTTGATCACGATCTCTTCCTCTTCAAAGGTTTCTTTTTCTTTCTTTCTTTTTCTTTTTGGTATTTTCTTTGATCTGCTTTGCTCTCATCATATTCTACCCATTAAAATACTTCTTTGCATATCTGAATACCCTATTTATTAGACTGCAAGATCTTTGAGAGTAGAAACTATTGTTTCTCTTCTCTGTGTTTTCATTGTGTAACATGGTACCTTGTAAATAGTAGGCAATTCATAAGTATTATTAAGTTGAAATGAATGTCATCTTGCACTGTATGGCGCTTAATTTTTCCAGAGCCTTTATATATTTTAATTCATTTCATCTATGTGATATGAATAAATATATATGTATTATATAAATCACATATATGTAAATGTATATGTTTCTGTATATTCTGTATATACACATATATACATATATACACATACATCTATGCATGTGTGTATACATATATACATGTGTGTATATGTATATAAATTGGGTACTATTAGACCTAATTGGGGAACTGAAGCCTAGGAAAGTTAAACAACTTGCTTGGACTATGCAAAATTTTGGGTGATAGGACTAAAAGTCACATCTGCCTCTTTTACTCAAATATCCCCCCACACTTTCAGGAAACAAAGAGACTATTTAGCTGCTTTGCTGTTGTTGCTCCTAATGATCTGAAATTATTTTAACGGAATATCCAATGTGTTTTCCTGTATCTTCTACAGTACCTAGCATAGCTCTGATAATAGTGGGAACTCAATAAAAGTGATCATAATACGCTGGCAGATGAAGGTTAAGTTAGAGGCTGGAGGAGAGAGTCAGGGTGGAACAGAAGAAACAACCTACAAAGAGTATTGCAATGACAGGGACAGCTAGAGAACAGATTCCTTTCTATCAATTTCTAATAAGTACAAGGACAATCTTCCTTCAAGTCCTCCTCCAAAGCCTCACTGCATGCTACCTGGGTAATCCTGGGCTCATGAAAGTCAATCAAAAAGAAGCTCTAAATGTTTGGAAGGGTTCAAGTACAAATCCCACAATAGATTTGGGATCTGTTTTCCAAACCAACATACTTTAGAGAAGTACATCACTAGAGGGTTGGCCATTGGCTAATGAATTCCTTTTGGCCACTAATCATAAACGCCACAAACCAAAACCATTCACAGCAATTCAGAGCAAAGGTCTTAACGTTCTTTGCATCACTGAGCCCTTCAACAAACTGGTGAAATCTATGGACCCTTACTCAGAGTCATGTTTCGATTTCAGACTCAATTTCAATTAGAGGTTAGTGAAAATAAAGATGTAATTTTTCCTTCATCCAAGGGTACGGAGCCCTTGAAATGTATTCACAGACCTCTTTAGGTCTCCTTGGATATCAGGCTAAGAGCCTGCGGTTTAGAAGTGACAAAGTTGCTACCCTTGAGCTGTAACTTCCATAAGATTAAAATGTATTTGAGAATTATAAAAATGCAATATAAATAAATAAAAATACAGCAGAGGCCATATTAATTTGCAGTTTTCTTAATATGCAAGCAGCAGAAATTCATTTCTCTCTGAGTTTCATACCATTACTTTACCTTAGATTATTATGCCACAATATATCTGTGGAAGAAGGACCCCTGCTGAAAAAAATCACAGATCCTTAGAGTGTTTATACCATAGCTATGGTACCAGTCACAAGATATTTAGCAGATAGTATTTCCATCAAAATACCCGATGGAATTTTTAATACTCGTGCAATAAAAACACATTCCTGACACTAACACAAAACAGTAAGTATCCTTCTTTTCTTACCTTCTGTATCACCACTGTGATCCTTTGGAGGTGCTAATTTAAAGTCCAGCTTTTCTCTTGCTTTTGTACGCACCCAGGAAATTTCCTTGGCAGATGTTGCAGAACTCCATCCACACATATCAGACTCAAATCCACAAAATTGACATGCTACAGAGGGAAAACAGCTCTGCTTTTTATGAGGGTACTACAAAAGATCCTAGGTCTAATTCTCTCACAGATTCAACTTGAGTAAACTATTTTGTGTCCGATTACTCAGAATTGTTTGTAAGGAGTTTACTTTTAATGAAGTAATTAAGTGTGACATTGTGGGGCCACTCCTTCTGCCTTCTCCGCTGGACCTCTTTCCCTTAACCATCTCTTGTTGTAGGTTATCATCATCCTAAGAAGGACATCTTCCCTTCCATGTCCAGAGGTTCTGAGATGCCTTCACCTGAGGGCCAGGAGGGGAGACCCTCGTAGACGGGCAAGCTCTAGAAAGGGAAAGGGCAACTCTACTGGGTCTCTGCCTCCCACATAAATTCACTTTTAAGTAAATTAGCATATTTCCATTGTATCATTCAAGGGTCCCTCAAACTCTATGAATATTGGGGGATGATAATAGTAAGAATGAAGTGAGGGAGGAGAGCAAGGTGGATGGTGGAAAGGCAGCGGATATATGAACATGGGAACCAGCAATCTTTCAGAGCAAGGTGAGGGTCAATGGGTATAACAGGGAAGTCTGTCACATTTCTAGTTTACCTAAGAAGGTGTTTATCCCTGTGAAAGGCCCTTGGCAATTATTTTGGGGAGACTGAAAGACTATATTTGGACATTCTGCAATGTCCTACCACTTAGTTGAGAGGAATCTTTTCTACTAGTTGTATAACCCAAACTATCAGTTTCTTCAAAACATCTGAATCTTCATGGGTGAGGGGCTTTTAATGCATTTCTTTTAGAGGAAGTAAAATCTTGACTTACCATCCATAAGAAGAACAGGTATAGGAGTCCCTTCTCAATCCCCCAAGACAAATTACCTCCCTCCTTCCATGCACCTAGAACTTTCCTCAGTCCCTTGGGTCTTCTCACTCTGGAACTTTCTTCCTTTCAGCACTCTTTCTCCCACTAACGAGTTCCTTCTGGGTCCTCTATTTTGGGGAGGGGGTCTGAGCCCTCAGTCCTTTATTCCCTTCCCTGCTGCACTTCTGAGTCTCCAGGCTTCACCTCCTTGCTGTCCTGGGCTACCACTTCCTATTCCCTCCACTTTTCAGCTCCCTTTTATAGATTGTCTTACTCCCCTAGAATCTAAGCTCCATGAAGGCAGGGGCTGTCTTTTTTCTTTGTGTTTATTTGTATCCCCAGCACATCATGAACACTACTTTGTTACCTGACTGCCTGAGCCCTTTGGTTCATTCTTTCTCCTTCTAGTTTCAGGTACTGGGTCTCTCTGATTTGAGCCAAGGGAATCAGGGAGTCCAGGAATACAAGCTTGGTGTTACAATCAGCCCGGCACGAAGGCTTACAGGAGGAGAGAGCAATTACCCTTAGAGAGTGACATTTGGGAGTCCAGCCCAATCGAAGCCAGG
Source organism: Bettongia penicillata ogilbyi (assembly GCA_023548195.1). Taxonomy (NCBI): domain Eukaryota; kingdom Metazoa; phylum Chordata; class Mammalia; order Diprotodontia; family Potoroidae; genus Bettongia; species Bettongia penicillata. The sequence goes on from JAJHZJ010000453.1 coordinate 21,796,912, forward strand.
CTATGATAAAGGCGTTGGCCTTGAAGGTGGTGGACAGTAACTGAGATAAATTGTGAGCCTAATCTCTTCCCCTACCTCCAAGACACTGAGATGGTATAGGAAGAATTATATCCTAAATGTCTTAGGAAAAATGTATGTTCGTTCTGGCTACACCTCAGAAGTAAATATTCCTTTATAAAAGCTAACCCAAAGTTATGTGGTTAAAGGAAGCGGGATAATATCAAATGAGAAAAAAGCATCTAGCACAGAGCCTGGAACATAGAAGGTACTATGTAAATGCTCATTTTTTCCCCTCTATTAATAACTGAACCCTTGAACTTTAGGAGAAAGGGCTAGAAAACCTTGGGGCAAGGGGAATAATAGATCTGGCCCTGAGACAGCGGGGAATGGAGCAAGCAAATTGGAAAGAAAACTGGGTTCCAAAGGCAAAGCACAGGCAAGAGGAGGCCACTCAAGGGTGGTGAAAATGAAAATGACTCTTATCACTGTCTCTCTTTTCCAAGAGCTAAGCAACCAGAAAGTAATTGAGAATGGGTACACTCTCTCCTATTAGTCGCTTCCCAACCTATGGCTTACCCCAGGTTCTAGGGCAGCCTCATTAGAGTTGATAGTCAAGGAATGTGATAGTGAGAAGGTAACAGTGCAGAGGGCACTGGAAAAGTAGGGTGAGAGAGAGAGATTTTCAGTCAACCAGCCTAGACTAGACATGAAAGAGAAAACTAGAGAAAAGTCTGCTATCCACCTCTGACTTGGTACCAATATTGACAGGAAGGAGAAGAGAATAAAAGCAGCATAAGCCTGCCTTGTGATGGCAGAACATGCAAAGTCCACCCAGTCTCATCCCCAATTTCCCTATTTATTAAATAGGGTCCTATCACTTTGCTGCAAGGAGATAGAACATTATGCATTTTGGAGATCAGTGGAGGTACCTTGACCTATGATTTCATGTGTAAAGAAATTTCCCCCCATTTTCTCTGATGCAAATAATCAACTTAGGTTTTTAAACATGTTTATGTCACAGACCCCTTTGGAAGTCTGGTAAAACCTGGGAACATCTTCTCAGATACAATGTATTTAAATGCATAAAGTAAAGCATATACAATTATAAAGGAAGCAATTATATTGGGGGCAAAATTAAGTTTTCTGACCCCCAGAATTTCAATCTTAAACCAATTTCTGGGGCATCAAGAAATAGAATGACTTGTCCATAGTCACATAGCCAGGATGTATTAGAAATAGAAATTGAACCTAGTCTTTGTTATTTCAAGGTCACCCCTCTATCCACTTCATCACACTGACAATTGTCATGGCAATCGTAAATGATTTAATTTGAATGAAATTCTGTAAATTAAGAATGGAATCCATCAAATATTAAATACCTACTATGTGAGTTACTGAATTTTGTTCTATTAAATCAAGATAGCTTTAATGAGATCTTTTTATGAATAATATAGCAATGCTTTGGGCTATCAGTGTCTAGTAGGCTATCACTATCTAGATAAACATTCAGTATTATCTCAAATACTGCCATTTTTTAAAGGTAGACATTAACTTATAAGCATTCCTGTTGGTGTGCCCTGAGTTTTCTAAACTGCCACTCTCCCAGTAAAGCAATGACTATACAAATATTCACAACCAAGAAGGGGCCCATGGCAGTCACCCCACTTTACCACTTACAGCAGAATTTTTCATTCACAGATTCATGGTCAAAGCCATTTTTATGACAATATAGACTTGTATTTGGCTGGTGTGTCCAATCACAGGTATTCAATCTTTCTTGACATTGTAGGATATCACCTGTTAAAAGATTAGCAAGAAGTAAAATGTGATTGTTATCTATGAAGTCTAAAGTATTTGGAAGGAAAGCTTTTACTTTTCTTCATGAAAAACAGTTATCCAGTTTTCTAGGAAAACGTACTTCTCTCAACATTGCTCAGTATCTATTTCTTTAAGCAAATCTCTTAGCCAGGCCAAGAAAAGAAACTAAACCTAGAGAAACTCAGAGTCCACGCTGTGAAGAAGTATAGGGAGTGAAATTAAAAGAGCCAGATGGAATAGTGAGTGGGAAGAGTTCTGGGTGGGAATCCAAGGACCCAGGTTCAGACACCGTGTGACCTTTGACAAGCCATTTAACATCTTTGGGATTCAATTTCTACATCTATGTAATAAAGGCATTAGATAACTTCTAAAATTGCTTCTAAGTCCAAATTTGTAATACTGTGATCTACTTGTCTCTGTTTGCCAGAAACACTCTTTCCTCTGGCTCAAGCTAATTATAACAAATACCTGGAAAGAGTTTCATCAAAGGACTATACAAAAATCAGTATTATTGTGATTAACCTTTGTGTGTAGTTGAGGGAGGAGATGAGAGGGAAAGAGCTTTTTCTGATAGGTAGACATTTCCATACCTATCTAAAGAGAAAAGATCTTCATAATTTTGCAGGGTTTTATTATTTTCTTTCTTTTAAAATATTCCTTCCTAATTATAATTACTTGATTAAATTTCAAAAATTAAACCTAATGAACAATAGAAATTAGGTCTCTGGAAAGAGCATTGAAGTTCATTTGGTCCAGGTTCCTCATTTTATGGATCCTAGGATCATAAAATGATCAGTCTTGAATTCTAAAGGATCCCAGAGGCTAGGGAGTTCAACATTTTCAATTTACAGATGAGGAAACTGAGGCCCAGTGAGGCTAAGTAATCTTTCCAAAGCCATAAAGGTAATAAATACAGAGCCAGGTCACAAACACTGTGACTGAACTAGAGGCTAAGAGAGGTTAAGTGTCTTCTATGAAATCACATAGATAGTAAGAAACACATGGATTGACCCTGTATTCAAACTAAGAATTTATGATTCCAGATCTGGCATTCTTGATACTGATCTACTCTTTCTTATCATGATGCTATGACATATTCCTCCAATACGCATCTTTTATAAAAGGTCCCTTTTTTTCCTTTAATACGAGTTCAACTTTTTCATCTCCTAATATTCCCTAATACAGAATATGTGTTTTGACACTAGCCTTCTACAGAAAAAAGGAAGCATTACCGATAATAGCAAAGAAATCACACTGGTCCAATATATCACATTTACTCATTCAGTCCATAGGACTATTTTCTTTCTCTATGACCAAACTTGTCTATATTATGAAACCATGAGGATGGGTAGCTTTTTGATGTTCTCACCAAATGATGATGTTTTGATGTTCTATCCTTCGGTTTCCTCTCTGTAGTTCCTACTCTGCCCTGTCCATCATCTTAAGGTCTAACTACCCCTAGGACAGAAAGATAAACTTTAGAAGTCTCTGAGAGTTTCCACTGATAAATCTCAGAGACCAGATCTATATTTGGGCTAGTAACAATAGTGACTCCAGCTGATACATCTCTCTTTTTAAGAGCAAGTCCCCTTGAAGACTCATGAGGATCAGTTACTTGGCGATTTGAAGAGAGGTAGTACCTCCAGTCTAGCTTTGGAATTGAAACAAGAACCCATCATTTGAAGACTTATTATACAGTATTCTAAAGATAAATAGAACCCAATTGTGTTTTAAGGGCAATTCAGTCATCTATGGCTGAATAGAGAAGGCCTATTTATTTGTTCATATGTTTGTGATGCAAACTAAAATAATTGGTTATGAAAATGAATTATGGATGCATACATAATCTGGTTTCTCCTAATGGGAGTCTGCAAACTATGAATATGCAAATCCTTTGAAATGTAGGATCCACTAGAAATGAAATAGCATATGCTGTGGAGGGAGAGTTGGCAATAAATGATCCAAAAATTGTACAATAACAATTACCATGAAACAATTAAACCCATAATTTTTGTTACTTTATATAATAGCTACAAATCTGTTGTCCCCCAGAGCTACATAATTAAGCATTAGCCATAGTTCAATTGAATAGTGCACTTCATCTCTCTAATTTGTCACTGCTCATACAAGTCAAAAGATGGAAATTACTGTAAATAAAAATAGTGAAGTAGTTAAGCACAAATTGTGTGGAATTAAAAATTGAAGTTGTGTTAATTGGCATGAAGTAAATAGGAAGGGAACTTTCGCATCAGTGAACTGCTGGACGAGTTGATCACAACAGACAAATAGGCTTCTATCTGCAGAATAAAGAGTACAGGTTCACATCTGAATGATAAATGGCCAGAACATTTCAGGGATGCACTTTCTTTTGAAATGAATAAATAAAACAATCTCTGATTTCAAAGAGTTTATGATCTAAAAGAAGGAGACAAAGCAATTTCCTCTCCCTGCTCCTTAAAAAGATACAGAATAGGGTCAGAGACTCCAATATCACAAAGTGCTGTGAGCACCTGGCCAAACTTCTGACTAGCTGTCTCACTTTTCACCCAGAGCTGCTGTGGAAAATTCCTTTGACCTTCTAAAAATTCTCCATTTGTGAGCCATGATCAGCCTGAGGCAATGCCAACACCTCAAACTTTGTGGCAGCAGTTCCTAGAACATGGCCACACTGGAAATCTTACCTTTCACAGACAGAAAATAATGAACCCAGTCAAAAGTCCAGATATGATGGCAGCCCAAGGCCCAGATCTCAGAACTCTGTGTCAGAGTAGCTTGATATGTCTGCATTTGGGAACTTGTTCTATTACTGCCAGCACCACAGCCACCATCATCTTCACGGTATGTCTAAACTATCTTCTCCAGTACATTGTTTCTTCTAATATCCCCAGGCTCTCACTAATCTTCTGTCACTTACTATTGGCTGCTTCTCTGGAGCCTAAAAATACACCCTTACATTCTCCTTCAAAAAAACAAAAAACCCTCACTTCCTCTGCTCATCCAGACTAGCTCTCTTCTCTCTTCCCTTTTCATGACTAAACTCCTTCTACACTGCCTGCCTCCATTATCTCAATTATAAACCCTATGAAATCTGACCTCCAACCTCATCATTCTTGATAAGGTTATCAATTACATCTTAATTGATAATTTAATGACTTTTTCTGAGTTTTCATCTTTTTAACCTCTCATCAGCCTTTGACACTGCTGATCTATCTCTTCTCTTGAATACTCTCCTGGTTTTTAGTCCTCTGTTTTCTCATGGTTATTTTCCTACCTCCCTGGTCACTCCTTCTAAATCACCTTTGCTGGGTCTTCATCCAGATCATAACCACTATTTTTGTCTTCCAAGGTTCTACGTGGAGCCCTTTTATCTTCTCATTCTTAATTATTTCATTTGATGATTCCTTGGGAGCTGCATATCTATAAATCCATCTCGAACTTTCTCTTGAGCTCTGATCTCTCATCAACTGCCTTTTGGATATCTCAAGTGCAAATTGTCCAAATTTTACTTATTCTCTTCCCACCCTTTCCCAATTTCTTCACTATTATTTAGAGCACAAACATCTTCCCAGTCATCTAGCCTTATAACCTTGGTGTCATCCTTGACACCTCTCTTAAAATCACTCTACTGCTCTGATTAGTCCAAGTACTGTCATGGGTACTTTTACATCTCCTGTATATGTGCCTTTCTCTCCACTTACATACCTACCATTTTGGCATAGGCTTTCATCACCTCACCCCAAAACTGCTTCGAGTTTTCTGATTGATCAGATCCCAAATTTACACTTTAATCCATGTTCTCCTCACCTGCCAAAGTGATCTTCCTAAAGTACAAGACTGACCATGTCATACCTTCTCCTATTTTATAAACTCCAGTAACTCCCTATTATCTGCAGGATCAAATATAAAAATCCACTTTTTAAGCTTTTCCCTTAGTCCCTGATTACCTTTTAAGTTTTCTGATCCTTTAACCCTTCTCTGTAGTTTTTGATTCAGTGATACTGGCCTTCAAACTGTTCATTGATCACAGTCCACTATCTACCTAATCTGTGCCTTTTTACTAGTTATCTCCCAAGACTGGAATGCTCTCCTTCCTCATACCCTCCTTCTGGCTTCTCTAACTTCCTTCAAACTCGGCTGGAATCCCATCTCCTATAGGAGGTCTTTCTTGGTTCTCCTCATTGCTAGTGCTTCCCCTCTGAGATAATCTTTCATTTATATTGTTTCTGTTGGTATGTACATAGTTATTTGCATTCTGTCTCACCAATTAAAATGTGAGCTCCATGGGGACAATGTCTGGTTGTTGCCTTTCTCAGTATCCCCAGCTCTTAGCACATATTTGCATAATAAATATTTGTTAATTAAGAGATAAAATGTTTTACTTACAAAGTTCTTTACTACATTATGTCAACACCACTTACACCCATAAATCAGTTGTTTATTTGCCCACCCAGGAACTACTGCTTCTTTAAGAGGAGTATTTTCAAGATCAATATATTAATAAGCATTTATTAAGGGCCAGGCAGGGTGCTAGTCACTCTGGATGTAAATACAAAGAACAAAATAATTCATACTCTCAAGGAGTTTACATTCTAAAGATAAGAGCTCTGGAATGGAATAAAATATGAAGCCAAGAAAAGCTCACGGTCGTTGACATAGTAAGTAATAAAGCTAGGATTTGAACCCAGTCCTCTGGGCTCTCTATCCAGTGTCCTCTCCATTATACTATGTTCCATCATAAGTAGTGCCATTTAGCAAGATGTCAGGTTCTGCTAAATGTGATTTAACTTATCTTTAGGAAGCTTTTTTGTTGGAGATCTAACAATTTATTAAAAGAAAAGAGCAGCCCTGACTAACTGACCAATGCAAGGGATCACAAAAGCTTGACATCAGGGCATATAAGATCAATCAATATTAGTGACTCTCTTTTGTTACAAAAGCAGAATTGAGAAGACAAGCTTTTATTTATCCCTGAAGATTCATAGAGACCTTGTCTTGGTAGTTACTGCTTTGTGGTAATCTTTAAACAAGCTACAAAGTGAAGTTATGGAATATTCTACTCTACAGAATTAAAAAGAAAAAAAAATAACTGATTCCTAGATAACAGAGTTTGCTTTATTTTGGGCAATTATCAGAGGTATGGTGGAATTAGCTCAAACCAGCATGAGAGCTGATTGTTATATGTTTCCCCTTGAAAACAGGCAAACACTACAAATTTGGGCTTGGTTTTTTGTTTTATTGACAAAAAATATTAATAATGATAGAGAAATAATGAGAAAAAATACTAGTAATGATAGTTAAGCTTAAATGTTGTGCATACATATTTTAGAGGGCTGATGGTTGAATATTTGCCAGCATACTAATGGAGAGTATGATGTGAAGACATAAAAGGACTACATGATCTCTCATCATGTGATCTTTAAAACTGAAATTTAGCTCTGCTTCCAGAAGTGCAAGGCTTTGAGAAACCGTTGAGTAATCCATGAAATAAGCTACTTTCTTAATTAATATTCATTACCTAATTTCAGTAAAAATAATAATAATTAAAGAGAATATTAAAACAAATTGGAACAACATATGTTGTTTTTCTAAATGTATTAAGGAAAATCATCAACTATACATAACCAACATCCTCGTAGTCAGGTGCGTTTCTTTTTTCAAATGAAAAAGATAGCTGTGTTCATTTTCATGTGATCATAGATTTAGAGCTAAGAGGGACCCTGATGATCACTGAGTCTAAGCCTTTAATTTTACAGATGAGAAAATTGAGTTTCAGAAAGGTTAAGTGACTTGCTCAGAAGGATCACATAGCTAGTCAGCGTCTTACCAGACTCCAAGACCAGCATTTTATTCTCTACTTCATGCTGCCCTCTCTTGATAGAAGAGATATAAAGTGCTCACTGCTGAAGATCTGAAACATTTATTCCTTTAAAAATACAACCCTTATATCATTGTAATGGAATATTATTGTGCTATAAGAAATGACAAACAGAATAATTTCAGAAAAACCTGGAAAGACTTCCATAAACTGATGCATAGTGAAGTGAACAGAACCAGGAGAATGTTGAACACAATAACAGCAGCATTGTTTGATGAAGAACTGTGAATGACTTGGTTCTTCTCAGCGGTACAACGATCCAAGACAATCCCAAAGGACTAATGAAGCATTACTATCTGACTCCAGAAAAATAACTGATATTGCTTCAATAGAGGTGGAAGCATGCTATTTTTCACTTTCATTTTTTTCTTTTATTCAAGTCTTCTGGTACAAAATTACTAATGTGGAAAAGCTATACATAATTGCACATGTATAACCTTTATCTGATTGCTTACTGACTCAGGGAGGCAGAGAGGGAAGGATTAGAATTTGGAATTCTGGACTTTAAATTAAAATGTTGAGAAAAGAAAAAGAAAGGAATATAATCTCTATGTTCTACTATCAGAATACATGCTTTATTTAAGTTTATGCTTTTAATTTAGGGACTTAGTATATTTCCTGGATGTTTAGGTATCAAATTCCCATCCTAACAAGCAACAAAGGATGAAAATCCCACAATTTAAACTTGTGTCCTACAACTTTAAAGGCTTTTATTTTTTCCCTAGAGCTTTCTGTTGATAATCCTAGCACAGTGCATGCCAGGTAGTAGCCATGCAATTAACTTTTGTTGATAGATTTAATTACTCACCCCTGTGGCTCTGACTTCTGAGAATTACTTGATATGCATTTATTTAAATTATTTGAAACACACATAAGAAACTCTGTATGTTTCAACCAAGTATATAAAAGCTTTTGATCTTCAAATATTCCACAAGTTGGATATGTAAATGATCATACAGCGATATTATTCAACTCCATAAGCATTTATGGCAGCTACCAAACACATAGTTCTGGGTTGTTATCTATTATTAATTATATTTAACAATGAAAAGCAACAAGAAGTAGTATGTCATAGCAGAGAAAGAAAAAACTGACCCTGAGCTGAAGAAGACCTGGCTTCAAGCACTACCTCTGACACATAGCAATTGTGTGACTGCAGGCAGCCAAGTGGAACCATGAAGAGAGCACAAGACATGGACTCCAGAAGACCTGAGTTCAAATCTGGTCTCAGATATTTGCTAGCTATGTGACCCTAGGAAAATCATTTAACTCTATTTGTCTCAGTTTCCTCATCAGTAAAAAGAGCTGGAGAAGGAAATGGCAAACCATTCCAGTATCTTTGCCAAGAAAATCCCAAATAAGGTCATGAAGAATTGGACACACCTGAAAAATGACTGAACATAGGCAAGTTACTTAAACTGTCAGTGTCTCTAAGCTACACTTTAAATCAAAAGTGCTTACCCTGGTCTATGAACATTTTTTCTATATTTTGATAACCATATTTCAATATAATAAACTCCTTGGCAATGCTATGTACTTTATTTTATGCATTTAAAAACATCCTTAAGAAAGCCTGCAAGAGAGGTCTGCTCAAAAAGAGCTATAGGCTAGTCAATCAGTATCAAAGGAAGGAGTTTCTACACTGGGATTTCCCTAATTCGTAATCTTATAGAAGACCCTGAATTTGTAGTTATTTGTTATTTAATTATATTTAGATGTGATGAACAATATTAATTCATTAATTTCTATTAAATGGCAGGGAGACCAAGCCTGCTGGTTGGCCTCCCTGTCACAAGTCTCTCCCAATTTCAGTACATCTTATTCTCAGCTGTCAAAGTGATTGTCTAAAGGCATGGATCTGATCATGTCACCCATTACACACACAAACATACACACATACAGAGAGAAAGAGAGAGACATATACATACTCAATAGATTCCAATGGTTCACTATCATTGCCTGAATCAAATATTAAGTTCTCTGTTTACACCTTTAACAATCTGCTCCCTCTTCACCTTTCAAGCTTTCTTACATCTTATACCACTCAGTCATGTACCATGAAATTCCTTGATGCTGGCCTCCTTTCTGTTCCTCACACAAGACACTCCATTTCCTGACTGGGTATTGTCTCTGGCTGTTTCCTATACATGGAATTCTCTCCCTCTCCTCTCCCCACCCCCTCCAGTATCTGACTTCCCTGGGTTCCTTCAAGGTCCAGCTAAAACCCCATCTTCTATATGAAGCCTTTCCTGATCCCCCTTAATTCTAATGCCCTCCCTCTCCTGATTATCTCCTATTTTTCCTGTATGTACCCTTTTTGTAAGCATAATTGTTTACATGTTTCTTCCCCATTAGACTGTGAGCTCCTTCAGATTAGAGACTGTCTTTTATCTTTGGTTGTATACCCAGCATGTAGAAAGATATCAGGCATGTAATAGATACTTAATAAATGCTTACTGACTGATTGCAAAAGTTCCACCTAAAGTTTAAAAAGGTATATTATGCACAAACTCCAAAGAAGGAATTTTTAATTAATGCCTGCTAACAAGCATTTTAAGTTTAAAAAGTGATCTCTCCAAGGCTAAAAGGAGAGATGGGACAAGTACAGCTCATTTTGAAAGCATCACCAGATTTTTGGTACAACAAAGCAACAGCATGACTCTGATTAATTTTACTCAGCTAAGAGCACAATGCATGGCTTCAGGGAAGAACAGATTTCCACGTTCATCTTCGATAGCAAAAATAAGCCGAAAACAAGTATAACCCGTGTATTTTTTTTTAAACTAGAGCCCAGATTCCAGAGCTCTAGAAACCTGCCTTTGCATTAATGATGGGATAGAAGAATTAGTCATGCTGAATCCCCACATTTGAGTAATAAAAATTCTATATTTTAAAGTATTAGTAAGTAATATTACACTTTTTCTTTATTCACACTAAAATTCACGTTAAGAAAAATAGTTTGTGGTGTACCCATCCCAAGCTGTCAAAGGTTTAAGTCTACTAAATAAAAACTTCCTTTTCAAGCAGTGCCAAAAAAAAGTGCATTCAGCCTAGCCAACTGCAGTGCTCTTTTTCAAGCTCATAACTAAAACATCACAGAAGCTCAAGAGTTGGAAGACTCCTCACAGACCATCTGGTCACCTGAGTGAACATGACTGTCCTCCCTAGAAAGAGCAAGCCCAGCATGTGGCCATCCAGCCTTAGCTTGAAACTCTTCACTGAGAAGCAGTCCACTACCATCTGAGGCAGTTCATTCTACTCTGGGGACCACTCTCATGGGCAGGAAATTTTTCTTTACAAAGCAGCTCAGATTTACCATTTTATTACAACTTCCAGCCATTGCTTCTAACTCTGTGCTCTGGGGCCAAACAAAACAAGATTCTTCAACATGAAAGCCCTTCAAATACTTGGAGAAAGCAGCCCTGTCTGCTAGTCCCCAATCTTCTTTTCTATGAGCTAAAGATCGTATTCTTTGTTTCACTATTTCAAAATATCTATATGTTTTGATCAAGATATATCCATCAACCACTGTCAGTCAGAATGCACAATCAGGGGGAAATAAGACAAGGACTTATAAAAAAACATAAATATTTTCACAAAAAGTATCAATCCACAAAGGAAAATAGCTTTTTATACCCCCTTTTCACATGGACCTATGAAGACTTAGACATAATATGATCAAGTCCATCTTTAAAAAAAATTAGAAAGAACAGGAGGAAAGGCTAAAAAGAAGACTGGACAAGCAAGGCACTTAAAAATTGATCATAACATATGCTTAAAAATAAAAACAAACTACAAGCTCTAACTGCGTGGTCAATCTTTGATTTTTCTCTTCTCTCTGAATTATTGTCATCCTTTGTTCTCAAAGACCAAAATGACATTACTCGATTGGTTTCAAGGTACAGTTTGTTCTACTATAGAAGATCAGACCAATATGAGCTCAGGAGGCATTACCACAGGCCCAGCACCAATAGTCTGTATGAACAAATCAGATAAACACTAGCTAAAATCTGTCAAATTTGGGGAAACAACTGAAAAGTTTAAAATTGAATGTTCATAGGTCTTCAAAGAAAATACACCCTATTCCATTGTTGAAGGGACAAAATTGGTGCAAACCTACTGAAAAGGAATTTAGCAATATAAAATAAACAATAAAAAACTGATCATTTCCTTTGATCCTGAAAAACCTCTCATAAAATATATTTCTAGAATATACAGAAAATACATTATGAGGAAATATATAGGCTATCATCTCCAGAAAGTATCTGTAACTGCTTTCTTTGCAATACCAACAAAAGAAAAGAATAACCAATAAAATTGATAAACCTTTGGTCAATTTGATTTTAAAAAGGAAGAAAACCAAATTACCAGTATCAAAAAATGAAAAGGGTGAAATCACCTGCAAAATAATTACCAATTATTTTGCCCAACTGTATGACCATAAATTTGACAATCCAAGTGAGATGGATGAATATTTTAAAAAAATATAAATTGCCCACATTAACGGAAGAGGAAGTTGAATACTTAAATAACCCCATCTCAGAAAGAGAAATTGAAGAAGCTGTCAATGAACTCCCTAGGAAAAAATTTCCAGGAGCAGAAGGATTTACAAGTGAATTCTATCAAACATTTAAAGAACAGTTAATTCTAACACTATATGGGCTATCTGGGAAAATTGGTGAAGAAGGATTTCTACCAAATTCTTTTTATCATACAAATATGGTTCAGATGGCTAAACCAGGAAAAGACAACATGGAGAAAAAAAATTACAGACCAATTTCTCTAATGAATACAGACGCAAAAATTTTAAATAAGATATTAGCAAAAAGAATGAAGTAACTTATCCCAAGAATAATACTTTATGATGAGGTAGGATTTATACCAGGAATGCAGGACTGGTTCAATATTAGAAAAATTATTAGTATTACTGATCACATTAACAACAAAACCAACAGAAACCATAAGATTATCGCAATAGTTTCAGAAAAAGCTTTTGACAAAATACAATACATATGCCTATCAAAAACACAGGAGAGCCTAAGAATAAATGGAGCCTTCCTAAAAACAACAAGCAGCATCTACCTAAAACCATCAGCAAGCATTATGTGCAATGAGGATAAACTAGATACATTTCCAATAAGATAAAGGGTGAAACAAGGATGTTCATTATCACCACTGTTAATCAATACAGTACTAGAAATGTTAGCTGTAGCAATAAGAGAAGAAAAAGAAATTGAAGGGATTAGAATAGACAAAGAAGAAACTAAGTTATCACTCTTTGCCGATGACATGATAATATGCTTGGAGAATCCCAGAGAATTAAGTAAAAAACTGCTTGAAATAATAAACAACTTTGGTAAAGCTTCAGGATTCAAAATAAACCCACACAAATCTTCTGCATTTCTACATATTACTAACAAAGACCAACAGCAAAAGATAGAAAGAGAAAACCCATTTAAAACTACAGTAGACACTATAAAATATCCAGGAGTCTACCTGTGAAAACAAACCCAGGAATTGTATGAACACAATTACAAAACACTTTTTGCACAAAATAAAGTCAGATCTAAGTAAATGGAAAAACATCAGTTGCTCATGGGTATGCCAACCCAATAAAAAAAAATTACACTTTTACATAAACTAATTTACTTATTCAGTGCCATATCAATCAAGTTACTATCTAAGTGTTTTCTAGAGCTAGAAAAAAATAATATCAAAATAAATCTGGAAGAACAAAAAGTCTATAATATTAAGGGAACTAATGAAAAGAAATGCTAGGGAAGGTGACCTAACCCTACAAGTTCTCAACTTGCATTCTAAAGCAGCAATCATCAAAACTACTTGGTACTGGCTAAGAAATAGAGGGATTGACCAGTGGAATTGGTTAGGTACTGAAGACAGAGTAGCAAATGAACATAGCAATCTGCTGTCTAATAAATCCAAGGACCCCAGCTTCTGGGATAAGAACTCACTGCTTGACAAAAACTGCCAGGCAAACTGGGTAACAGTGTGGCAGAAACTGGGCATAGACCAATGCCTGATACACAAGAATAAAGTCCAAATGGATACATGATCTAGGTATAAAGATTGATACTATAAACAAAATAGGGGAACAAGGAAAAGTATTTGTCAGATTTATGGAGAATGGAGAAATTTTTGACAAACAAGAGAGTACAAAATGGATAATTTTAATTATATTAAATTGAAAAGTTTTTGTGCAAACAAACCCAATGCAACCAAGTTTAGGAGGAAAGCAGAAAACTTGGAAAGAATTTTTGCAACAAGTGCCTGTGATTCTTTCTAAATAGAGAACTGAGTCAAATTTACAAGAATACAGGTCATTCCCTAATTCATAAATGGTCAGAGGATATGAACAGGGAATTTTCAGAGGAAGAAATTGAAACTATCCACAGTCATATGAAAAAAATGTTCCAAATCACTATTAATTAGAGAGATACAAATCAAAACAACTCTGAGGTACCATATCACACTCATCAGATTGGCTAAAATGACAAAACAGGAAGATAATAAATGTTGGAGAAGATGTGAGAGAATTGGAATACTAATTCATTATTGGTGGAGCTGTGAGCTGATCCAACTATTCTGGAGAGCAATTTGGAACTATGCTCAAAGGGCTACAAAAATGTGGGATTGTATCCCCAAGAGATCATAAAAATGAGAAAGGGTCCCACATGTACAAAAATATTTATTGCAACTCTCTTTGTAGTGGCCAAAAACTGGAAATCAAAGGGTTGCCCATCAATTGGGGAATGGCTGAATAAACTGTGGTATATTAATGTAATGGAATATTATTGTGCTATAAGAAATGATGAACAGGAAGACTTCAGAGAGGCCTGGAAAGACTTATATGAACTGATACTGAGTGAAAGGAGCAGAACCAGAACTTTGTACACAGCAACAATATAGTATGCAAGGAATTTTTCTGGTGGACTTAGTATTTCATTGAAATGCAAGGACTTAAATAATTCCCAATGGTCTCTTAAGGAAAAATGACTTCCACACTCAAAGAAAAAATCTATGGAACTCAATCACAGAATGAAGCAGATCATTTTCTTTCGTATTATGTTTTGGTTTGTTTTATGATTTCACCCACTCATTTTAATTCTTCTATGCAACATGACTAAGGTGAAAATATATTTAATATGAATGTATGTATAGAACCTATATAGAACTGTGTGCCATCTCAAGAACAGAGTGGGGAGGTAGGGGAGGGGGAAGGGAGGGGAAAAATCTAAGATATATGGAACACTGAAAACAAATAAAATAATAATAATAATAAAAAGAAATGATGAACAGGAAGACTTCAGAGAGGCCTGGAAGGACTTATATGAACTGATGCTGAGTGAAAGGAGCACAGGCAGGAGAAATTTATACACAGCAACAACCACAGTGTGTGAGGAATTTTTCTGGTAGACTTAGCCCTCCACAGTAACGCAAAGACCTAAAAAATTCATAATGGACTCTTGAGGCAAAATGCCATCCACATCCAGAGAAAGAACTACAGAATTGGACTGCAGAATGAAGCAGACCATTTTCTCTTGTGCTTTATTCTGTTTTGGTTTTTCTCTTGGTTTCTCCTATTCATTTTAATTCTTCCATGCAACATGACAAAGATGAAAGTGTATTTAGTAAGAATGTATGTGTAGAACCCATATATGATTGCACGCTGTCTCAGAGAGGGAGAGGGGATCAAGACGGGGAGGAGAGGAGAAGGAGTGGGAGAAAATCTAAAATTTATGGAAGTGATTGTAGAAAACTGAAAACAAATTATTTATTAAAATATGTAAAATTAAAATGTATTTTATTTGTTTATTACATATGTTTACTTAGAAAGGTATTTAAAAATTAAACTAGCTCAAACTAATGGGAACTCTGGCCATTGGCCACTGGTATTTTAAGAATTATAGGTGTATAACTTAATCCCTAATAAAATGTTAGGTGCTATCTTAAAAAAAAGAATAAAAAGTGAATGTTTTCATTCTCTTCTTCATATTCTGACCTCCTTTCTACCCTCTTCTCCTCAATACCTGCTTGATCAACCACTGTCAATCAAGTTTGTGTCTTTTGAAATCCCTGTTCATTTTCTGTCTGTACTTTTTCAATGAAATTTTGTCTTTATATCAATATAAGCTGGTTTTTATTGCATTGTGAGCAAGTGTTTCCTCAGGAAAAAATAGCAAAAACTTTAAAATTACACAAATTTAAAAGACTAGAAGAGAATGCAGTCAATGATTAGTTAATATTTCCATTTTGATTTCATATCATTTTCAATCAAAATATATAGATTTATCATTTTATTGGTCATGAAATTCTCTTTTTCTTCCCTACTACATATATTTATGGGAGTATTACTCTATAATGGAAAAACATTTGAAAACTATGAACACTCTCAAAACATGTCTTGTCAGCAGGCTTTCTAACCTGTGGCACACTCTCATCCTATACTGTGGCTGCCCATAACATGACTGTTACTTTCTCTTCAAAGCGAATTTTATTACTTAGATGGAACAGGTTCTCTGCATTCTCCCAGAACAATCCAGTAGATATAGAATTTCCCTCAAGGTCAATTTTCAGAAACTTGGATCTCATTTAACTCAGATAAATTCACTAGCACCTTCAAAAAATAATTATCATTTGGAAAAAGTCAAAATTGACTGAGTGCTCACTATCTTCCCTATGTGCTTGAATAAAGAGGTCAATCAAAGAAAAACTGGAATCCATGACTTCAAAAAGTCATCATCCTACCCTTCTATTCACAGAGATACACAGAAAACAGAATGCCAACCCCAGACTTAACAACAAAGGAGAGATACAAACATGGTGTTGTGATAAAAAAAAAAAAAAAGACAGGTGATACTTAGCATGGAAGCAAACCAGTTTTACATATCTTGATATTTAGAAAGGCTTAATAGATAAGGACATTATATAAAGAACAGAGAGGAAGATGGTTTAGAGTAGATTCTAACAACCAAGAGAAGATAAAAATTGAGTGATAAAAGTGGATGAAGGGAGAGACACTACTGCAATGAAGTGACAAAAAGAATGATACCTAAAGACACTTGCTTCATATAGTTAATAACGCCAATCAGATGATATTTCTACTTTAAGTTTTGGTCTTCCTGGATCATGAAGGAAGTCTTTGGTCTCAAATTTCACAGTAAAGAAAAAAGCTGCCTTTGAAAGGATTACATATCTGAGGCATAAATCCAGAATTCCCAAAAGCAGCATTTAATCATCTTTAAGGAACATGTAAATGACCAGGAAAACCTCCTTCTTCGATTTTACCCGAATGATATTATAATAACTGATTACAAAGTGAAAAGTTGAATCAACAAACTGATTGCTGTATCTACACAAAGCTAAATTGGCTGATATTTGCATAAAATTGATTTGACCCCTGCCTCTGCAGTTAACATATTGATTTTCCTTAAAATGGAGTCTATAAAGAGAAAAAATGAATGTGGGAGTTCACAATAAAGTAGTTTTTCATTAATTCGTCTTTATATAATGCTGACCCAAAAGTAGATCTTAAATCCATAAATACATAGTATGGCTAGCTAAATAGCCTAAAATTATTTGGTTATTATATAAATAATAGAATAGCCAATTGTGTCATATCTTTCAAAGGGGTGATGTATGTGTTTCTTTAGGAAAGCAGAAGCATGCCTTTATAGACACATCCATTTTCTTTTCCCCATGAAACTTTATTTCTCACAAAATCCTCCCACAATCCACACCACCCCTAAGCAACACCATTGCATGCAAGTCTGAAACATGGTGCCCAGCCCTTTAAGAGAGACTGGGTTGACATATTTGACTCACTGTAATGATCAAATTAACTAGAAAAGTTCAAGCTCTTTGCTTCATTTTACATATGCTCCAATAATTGAACTATTGAGAAAATGATTACAGCAATAAAAATAAGCCATACCAAAATTTAAGCGCCAAATGAAAACATCTCTAAAATTACAGCAATGGTGACATTATGTAGACTTTAGTAGGCTTAATGACAATAAGGTAGGAAAGAACATGGTCTTACTGAGATCAGGCTGACATCCTTCACTGAATGATATATCATCGATGGCTATAGTTTCTTCTTCTCCATCAGCTGAAAACCTTTGACCTTGAATAACAACCTGTTGTACAGCAAAAGGAGAAGGCAAAGAAGCATCAGTGCCTCATTGTCTTGTATAAAATGCATTACAAATAGAAAAGTATCACATGAATGAAGGCAATACAAAATATATTTAGAAATAAATGCTAGCACATATCATATAAACTCCCTTGGAGGGGGCCACCTAAGTGGTACAGTGGATAGAGCACTGCTCCGGAATCTGGAGATCCTGAGGTCTAATCTGAATTCAGACACTAACTGTGAGATCCTAGGTAAGTCATTTAACTCTGATTACATCAAAAAAACAAAAATAAATTTAAAAACTCTACTGGAGAGAGGGAAATGCAAAATCTCATAAGTATTTACTAAGAATCTACTGAAGGAAATAACAAATCTCTCTAGTATCTTTGTCAAGGTAATCCTAAATGGTGTCACAAAAAGTCGGGCACAACTGAAATGACTTAACCACAACAAAAAAATGCATATACCTAAGTTAATATCCATCTTGGGGCTGAATATCTGTCTTTAAGAGACAGTCAAACTGAATACAAGCATGGTAGAGTAGATTTGACTGGTGATCTTCACAAACGATACCAATCAACCTTTATCACATCTCTTAGAAGATGCCTCATTCTAGGCATGGTAACCTAATACAACTCACCCTCTAAATAGGGTCTGTAGCTTAGCTAGCCTTCTAAGATAGATGGCACACTGGACCTGAAATTAGGAAGACATAATTAAGTACATGACCTAAATTTAATGGTGTACACTTACATCAAACTCTCCATGAGTAAATTGGACCTCCAAGAAGTTCCTACAAGCAATTTAAAGATACCTGAAAACACATAAGGAAATTGACCAAAATGGGTTTTCTCTCTGAATTTTTGTAATGGGGGTTGGGAAAAAAGTTCTGGGATACTGATACACCAGTTAATCACTGCAGATGTTTGTCTTTAGGTCTCTATTTGGATATGTTAGCCACTGATAATCTATTCTGTTAAACTGCTATTCTATGAACTGAAATACTTTGAAAGTTGACCCTCCTAAAGGTAGAAAGGCTATATTTCATTTCTTTGTGATTTTTTGGGGTAGCTACTGCTCTGGAGATATCTTGGTTAACTTCATTCTAGACATATCAATTATGATCAACAGGGCTCTAACTATCAGATTTAGGGTTTCTTAGTTCTTGAGAAAAAAACAAATATTGGAAGGAGATATGGGGGAAGTGGAATTAGTTAAAATGAAGCTCATTATTGATCACTGACTCCTATATAGGTGGTGTGGTGGGTTTTTTTATATGTCATGCAATTGACAGATTGTACGTATGTGTTGGAGAATAGTTTATCCCATACCATGATCTCATGCACATTTCCATATGGATTCTGACTTCATCAAGTGAATATAAATGAATGAGTTCACTTAAAATTAAAGTGATAAAGCCAAAGCCGTTCCTCATGAATGAGTAATTGTTGTGGTTTACATTCATTTGTTGGGGGAAAATAGTAACTATTTCAAGAAATTCTCACAAGTATACATCAAATATTCTGTTCTATGATCTTGAAAGCAATTCCACAAACATAAAAAATTATTCTATCTTTTTTCCATGCCTAATCTTGACACACACACACACACACACACATACACACGCGCACACACAGGCACAGACACACACACTTCATATAGCTTATTTCATTCTAAATAAAAAGTAGATTTTCTTTAATGCTTAAAAAAGTGGGTGTTACCCAATCTCTATTTGCTTCAGCCTGCTCATCTGTAATATAGGAATAATAACATCACCTACCTCACTAGGTTGTTGTCTCAAATTAAATAATATTTGTAAAAGTACTTTGCAGATCTTAAAGTAGTATACAAATGCTAGCAATATATTGTTATTATCATTGATGTTGCTATTGCTTTTGTTATTAAGCTAACCATACTGCATAAGGCAGCTACATGACTGGATTGGTTCAGTTTAATTAAATTGAATAAACTTTGATTAAGCGCCTACTATGTATGATATTGTCCCAAAGTTGTTTTTTTTTTAAAGTCCCTCACTCAAAAACTTACATTCCACTGTTGGAACACGTAAGCAGGTAGATAAGTGCAAGAAAACATAGTAGAGGGAGAGCCCTAATAAGCAGGCTCCTGAATTTCCTTATACAGTTTTCTGAGCTTAGCTGCTGACAGAAGCTAAGGATTCTGGGAGAGAAAGTGAGAAGATAGTACATTCTAGGCATAAAGGACAGACTGGACATAACTATGGAGGCAGGAGATGGGATGGTAATTTCAGGGAAGAGAAGTTAAACATAAAGTACATTATAATGTCAAATAACTTCAAAAACTCAGGCTGGGACAAAATTGTGCAAAACTTAAAGTACCAATCTCAAAAGTATTTCAATTTAGGAACCATAGGGAGTCAGTGAAGATTTTTGAACAGGGAAGTAATATGATCAGATATGTGCTTGAGGAGATTATTTTGACACCTATGAAGAGGATAATTAGGAAAAGGATGAGACTGGAATCAAAGAAACAAATTTTGGAAACTATTATAATAGTTCAGGTAACAGGCAATGAGGGCCTGAACATGTAGATATGAGGGATATTGTAAAAGGAGATATGACAGGATATGCAACTAAATGGATATAATGAAGGGAGGGGAAGACAGGAAAGGAAGAAGGAAGAGTCAAAAAATATTCCTTGGTAAATGAACAGGGCTAGGCTTAATAGGAGCAGGAAATTTTAAAAGAAGAGGATGACTTTAGGAGGGAATATATTGAGTATATTTAGATATATTGAGTCTAAAGAGTTTATGAGTGATAAAAAGAGAGAAAATAAAGAATTAGGAGTTTGGTTTTTTTTAATATAGACATGATCATTGAACCCATGAGAACTGCTAACATCACCAACAGAGGGCAAACAGTAGAAGAGAGATCTAAATAGATTCTTGAGAAATCACTAGACTTAGGGGATGGAAGAAGAATCTGAACCAGTAAAGGAAAAAGCAGGAGGAGAACTCTGAAAGAATAACATCGTGGAAAGAAAGGGGAGGCAGGGTTAATAGTATGCCAACTCTTCTGTTGGAATATAAAGTGGGCTCACCTAGGGGTGATCAGGAATGCAGTGTCTTCTGAGGCTAGCTAGGTTTCTGTGATTATGAAAAGATGAAAGAATACAAGAGGGAAAGTCTTTACATAATATCCCAGCATAAAGCATCTGAGAGAATGGATGAATGAAAGATCATTTATTAAATACTTACCATGTGCTAGACATGGCTAAAATTCTAGGAATATGAATCCAAAAAGTCAGACAGTCCCTGTTCTCATGAGCATATACATTCTAATAAATAGCAACAATACATGTAAGAGACAGGAGTCTAAAGAATGATGGTTTGGGTGGTCACAAAGATGATGAGTTGATAATATGGTAGTCAGTGGACATGACCTCTCTAAAAACAATGACTTGATGGATTTTGTTACAATGCCCACAATAAGGGCATTATAGAGAAGGAAGACAGTTTATGTAGATGGCAGGGCAAATGGCAGGATGGCATGAGCTGATAGGCGAATATGAAGTGAAACATAGTCCAGTCTTGGCTGGAGCATTCAAAATATAGCGGACTAGGCAAATCTGCATTCAATCAAGAATGCTTAGCCCCAACACAGCAGTTTAAGTATCCCAAGAACTAATGACTATCAGCACTGAATTTGGAGTCAGAGGACTTGAGTTTGAATCCCAGCTTTGTGCCAATCTATATAATGAAATCTTGGACAATTCACTGAATATATCTTGGTCTCAGTTTTCATTTAGGAAAACTTTGGGCTCTCTTCCCCCTTTCACTATTCTGCCTCTATTGGTGATCTTATCAGTTTACCAATATATAATTTTCAGGTCTAATAGCTCTACTGAACTCCAGATTAGTATCACCAAACATCTAAAGGACATCTATACTTACATTTACTATAAGCTTCTCAAACATACTATGTCCAAAACTGAACTCCTGTCTCCTCCTAAACTCATCATTTTTTTTCAAAACTTCCTTGAGTGGTCTTCCCCGACTCTTGACTGTTCACTGGCTTTTGATCCAGCTTGGTGTTTATTTTAATGACTGGTCTCTTAATATCCTTGAATCTGCCTTGTTCTAATGCCAACCTCTAACATAATTTTAGCCTTGTCTTAAATCTTCTGTTTGTCTATAGACAATGTTGATATCTGCCCATGAAACATTGGCTAAAGCTGCAGTGTAGTGTTTAATATATTTTTAACATTATATATTACACACTAATACACACATACACACATATAAAATCATTCTATATATAACTCTATGTATCAGTTCTTTCCCTGAATGCATATGATGTCTGCCTTTACAGGTCCTTTAAGTTAATTTGGGTATTTTTAATGGTGAAAATGACTTAGTGTTTGATTGTTAAAGTGCCTAAAAAAAGGAGCAGCAATGCTACCTTTGATTTGTTGCACGTGCAAAAACCTGGCACAAGTCAGTACCAAAAGAAATAACTCTGGCATTATTAAACTAAGTGAATCAGAACAGAATTATTCAGCCAACTACCTGAATTAGCTGAATATAATAATCATTTGATACTATTTGGGGATTTGCTACACTAGCCAATGCAAATCGATGTGTTACTCATGCTACAGAGTCACTCACGGTGTGGTTAAGTGATGGCTGACTTCACAACCCACCCCACACAGTCATGGTGACTTGGCAAAACAGTCAGTACGGCACACCCTAGTGATCTGAACAATCACTGAGCTGAAGCAAAGCCAACTATGTATTAAAAGAGATCTGCACAATTCACTTTTTCTGTTCTATGTTTATGGAAGTTCACAATTTGGTTCTTTCTCAGTTTAGAATAAAAAACAAAATTAAAACTCACCAATGGTCCATAGTGGCCAGTTTTGCAATGCGGTAATTCACTGGTTTATGCTTAGTCATCCAGAGTAAGCCATTTCAAACCAAGCCAGCTGTTCTCTGACATGCTTTTCAAAACCCAATAGACTGAGAACTAAACGACAAATTACCCAGAAACATTCAAGTATATGCTTTACAAGAAAATCCCAGTTCTGTTGACAATGGACAGAACAATTATATGACTAATAAAAAAGGAAACAACCATGTTGGTGAACTGAAAAGTATGAATCTGGCAGAACTGTTTGTATAACAATTTTAACAAACAGAATTCAAGTTGCTGCTCGAATAGTACTATAGGAACAGAATGCAGAAGGCTTTCTCTCCAGGTTAAAATTTTTATGCTCCTTGAAGGATTTTCCAAGCAGTTATGCTCTAGTTTTTACTGAACGAAGAGTAAAGCTCTCTCCCTCAGAGATTTCAAGCATTCTCTGAGCTTTTAGGACCATCTGTAATGATGACTTTAAAATCTGAGGCACAGGAGTGGAGGGGGATGAATGGAAGGATAAGTTGTTTCTAATTTATTTAATGGCATGAAACATCTTCTAATTTAATATTTCTAAAAGAAAATCTCACCTTTATATCCCAACATTTTTTCTCCATCCAGATTTCCCTTTTTCTATCAAATTTGCCATAGTTCTCTCAGTCATCTGGGCACAAAGCCTCGAATGCCTCTCTTTTCTTCACTGCTATGTCCAATTCATCCTTCACTTCTCTTAAATCTTTCTGTCTCTCAAATCCATTCCTTCCTAATTTTCTTTCTTCCTATCACTAATGGTAGTTGAGACAGCTCACATTTGGAAAACCGTAGTCATTGACTAGTTGCACATCTTAAACTGTGAGTCTTGACCCTATACGGGGACATGAAAAATATGGCAACCGTAAAAGATTTCTGAACATACAATGACCAAAAATTAATTCAGAATCAAATATGTAATGAATTCAATGTGTTTCTGGCAGCACTTGCTCATGTTGCATCAGGCAACTTCACTGTGGCCTTGGTTCTGAACACAAAGCTTGTGCACTTTGCAATGCTCATGCCTTCAGGCCATGCAACACCAAAGAACATGGCCGAAACACAAAAAGGGGTCATGAGTGGGAAAAGTTTAAGAAGCCCTAGACTAGATGGTTTCCCTGCAAAGTCATTATGTACCCCACTACTAGATTAATACTCCCAAAACACTTCTCTTACCATGTCACTCCTCTAATCTCAAATTCTCTACAGGATGTGGGAGGCAAGGAAGTTCTGTTTTCCACATTCCTAGGTGATAAGGGTTGTGACCTAACATGGACAAGTTAGAGGTCAGAAACTAATGCACAGGCCCAAGGAGCTGGGTGAGGAAGGGCCTATCAGAGGGAACATGGAGTCACATGGCCAGGGGACAGTGTCGTGGGAGATCCAAAGTTAGGAAAACTGTATAAGAAGCGTCTCTTTCTGCACATATTGTAGTCATTCTGTAACCTCAATGGGGAGGCTACCCATCCATTCAGGGGGAATGGACCTATAGATTAATAAAGGCTTTCCTGGTTTCACAACAGGCATTATTCTTTGTTTAAGGAGAGCATGTTTCTCACTGTGGGGGACTTGTTCTATGGGCTCCCTTCTAACAAGGAAAGTCTGTAGTGTCTATAGGAAAATACTCAAAGGACTTGGTTTAATATTTAAGAAATTTTGATTGCCTTATCTCCCCAGTTAAATTATAAACTGTTGGAGGTCAAGGTCAGTGTCTTTTACATTTTTATATGTCTAACAGCATCTCACAGTGTTACTGAAGCATTATCAAAGGTACTTAATATTTTTTTATTCAACTGAAAGACAAATTAAGTTAGTAAAGGAAGAGAATCATTGCTTGTTAAAACTGGAGAGATTTTCAGAATACATTTAGTCCATTTAGAAAACTGAAGCCCAGAGAAGGCAAAAATTTCTTGCCCAAGATCCATCTAACAAAATTGTTTTGGTTAGGATTATTCATACATTAATTTCTCTTATCAGAAAATTGGTTGCAGGAAGATGATGTTAAGAATGTCAGTTCTTTTTTTTTTTAATTTTTTTAATTTTATTTATTTATTTAATTTTTTACATTCATTTTCACGAATTTTTGGGTTCCAAATTTTCTCCCCTTTTATCCCCTCCCCCCACCCCAATACCCCAAGCAATCTAATTTTCCCTATCTCCAATCCGCCCTCTCTTCTGTCATCCCTCCCTTCTCTTGTCTCCAACTTCTCTTTTCTCCTGTAGGGCCAGATGACTTTCTATTCCTCATTAACTGTATGTCTTCTTTCCTAGTAGCAACAGCAATACTAGACAGTTGTTCCTAAAACTTTGAGTTCCAAATTCTCCCCATCCCTCCCTCCTCACCCATTCCCTTTGGGACGGCAGGCAATTCAATATAGACCATATCTGTGTAGTTTTGCAAATGACCTCCCTGATAGTTGTGTTGTGTAAGACTAACTGGATTACCATCCCTCCTAACCTGCCCCTCATTGTTTCTCTTCTGTCTCTTGATCCTGTCCCTCCAGAATGTCAGTTCTTTTAAGTGAAATGGGGTAAGACAAGTATAATGGGGAAATGACCCATGTGCAAAAGGTCTCAGGGGACATCAAACACACTCTGTTCAAGGTTCAGACCACCATGACATAAATAATATTTGCTTTTCCATCTTCGTGACAAATAAGAAAAGTCCCCAAGCTAATATAGTACCTTGGAATTTGTATTCTGATATTATAACTCTTGACTTGTGCTTTTTTCTAATATTCCTATTGACCAGTCTTCACAAATAAAATAATACAAAGAAACTTCTTACACAAAGAAACATTTTTAAGAAATGACATGTAGATAATAGCAAATCAATACATTCTTCCAATACCTCTTTACAATTCAGACATCAGTTATGCTTACTTTGATTAACAGTCAAAATATTTCACCTAGGAAATCATATGCAGCACTTTATCTAGTAAAGAATATTAATTTTCCCACTAAAGCAATGTATTCCCTAAAAATAATCTATGGTTTCGACTCCAGAGGGGATATACTTTGACCTTGGAGTCAGATTTCTGCTTTGTGGTTCATGTAATTTATTTTTAGTCTCTTTGATTTTACTTCAGGACAATAAAAATTAAGTGTTTATGGCCAAAATTTAGCATATGTATATGTAAACATATATATGTACATTCACAGAGATAGAGAAACAGAAAGGGAAAAATGGAGGGGGTGAGAGAGGCATTGCCATCATTGTTAATACTCAAGTGATATCAATTGACCACTGAAGAAGATATTTTAGGGAGTTTGTCTTTTATTTTGGTCAATGTCTGTAAGCAGATAAACTAGGCTGTTTCCTCAATACCTAGCACATGGCAAGTGATTAGTGTATAATCTTCAGCAAATATAATGAAAAATGCATTTCTTTAAATTTTAATAAGCAATTATTCCTCAATAAAAAATTTCTCAAATATAAGACCCTAAAAAAGGGGTTCTTCATCTTTTTTATAATAAAGACCTCTTCTCAGAATTATGCTTTTAAATGCATTAAAAATACATAGGATTACAAAAGAAATCACATTGAAATGCTATCATCGAAATATTTTTTGTCAAGCTTAAAGATGCCACCCCCCCCAGTGAAGAATATCTACTCTAAAAGAAAAGCTGGCACTCATTATTACTTAGGCATCATTCCCCAAAACAAATCTAAGTACTGGACATCTACCATCATTGAAACCATCCTTGATTTCTTTCAAAAAGTGTTCAGATGCTCTTTCTACATGAAGTCTTCCTTGATCCTCTTGTTCCCCTTGCCACCAACTAGCCCCCTTCCATAAATTTATCTTATGCTCATTCTGTATATATTCCTGTGTAGAAATACATCTTTCCCTCTCGTTAGTATGTAAGCCTCACTGACAGCATGAACTATTTCATTTTTCTTTTTTTTGGCATCCCCAATGCCTAGTACTTTGCCTTGCAGCATAGAGTAGGCACTTATGATAAATGCTTAATTGATTTTAAAAAGGAGAACACACTTGAAGTTGTGATCCCAGTTTGGCAAATTCTTGCCTTTATCTGACCACTGACCAGCATCATTCTTGAACATCCCGAAAGGAAGAGACCTTCCATTTCCCCACATCAACCTGCCAAAGGGTACTTGAACAACTGAACCGATGAGATATCAGGAGGCCGTTACCTTCCCCACCACAACCCTGTTGCCCCATTTGTCCAGTTCCCACTAGGTACTGTATGCCCATCTGCCCTGCCATTGCTTCCCAAGGTACTTGCCATCTGCCCTACTGTTTTCCCTTGTAACCTAAGTATCACTTGGCCTTTTCATCTGCCATGAACTGTGCCCTCTTTTGTGTGTTGTTTCCCTCAGTTAAGGTGTGAGCTCCTTGAGAACAGTGGCTACATCCCTTTTCTATGTGTATCTGTAGTGCTTGGCGTAAGAGTACTGAATAAAATGAATTTTCATTCCATTTCATATGATACTCTAGAGATGAAAGGACATGGAAAGAGAAAGAACTGGCAGATTTTTTTTTCCAGTGTGTGTGATGATCCAGAGCCTGAGCTGAAACAGAAATCTTTCTTTTGAAGATTTCTAAAAACTAAAGGGCTGAAAATATCAGAAGTCCAGGTGGAGAGGGAGCCAAGGAGGACTGAGTGCTCTGTAGTCTTGGAAATTAATGAGGTGGAAGGTAATACAAGAGGACATTTGAATCATTGAATTCCTGCAAGCAGGCTCCCTCACAATCTTTTCAGGAACAACATTCTTTAAATTGGACAAGTCTGTGTTACTAGCCCAGCCTAGGCCTGCAGCAGGCCATTCAAACAAATGAAACAAACATCTGCTTACTTGCCCACAGACTCGAACAATGGTGTACCTGCAGCCTGGAAGATCTGGGTACCTAAAGAGTCCCCAGGGAGCTGCATGCCCTCCTGCTTTTTAGAAAGCCTCTAAGGTGGAAGAACTGTTTTCACATCAGCAAATAAAGTATTGAGGGAGGCAGAGATTAATATATATGCATCTGCTTTCCTTAAGCCACCACGGCATTTTAAAGCACTCCAGTGAACTGCCCTGCTATCTCAGCTCCAGACGACTGACACTTGAGATAGCCTATTTTGGAGTTCAGCCCAGTGAGATATTTTTAGCCACTATACACATTTAATCACTGTCTTATGTTTGCATTCTGCAGCCACCCTTCAAGCAGGAAGGGCTACCAAAGGGTAAAAAGAAGAAACTATAAAAAGGTAAGTTCTTTTGTTTTATCTATAGCCCCCCAACTCTCAATGATTCAGATCTGCTGATAGACCATGACTCTGTGTGTGTGTGTGTGTGAAAGAGATAGAAAGAAAGAGAGAGAGAGAGAGAGAGAGAGAGAGAGAGAGAGAGAGAGAGAGAGAGAGAGAGAGAGAGAGAGAGAGAGAGAGAGGGAGGGAGAGAGATGACAAGCACTTGTAGGATTTAATGAGTGCCCATGTCATTCCTGGGAAATGTCTCTGATTTTTTGGTATGCTGAAGAGTAACAAAAAAGCTGGAGAAAGAATACGTGTCTGTGCTGAGAGCTGGGATAAAAATATAAAATTTCCTATACAACATGTTGGACAGGGGATCATCTAGCCTTCACTCAATGATTTTAGTGAAGGGGAACTCTCTGCCTTTCAAGACAGACCATTTTTCTTTTGGAAAGCTCTGTTAGGAAGTGTTTCTTTACATCAAGGCAGATAGTACAGTGGATAGTGCACTTGGAGTGGAGTCAAGAAGACCTTGGTTCAAATCTGTCCTGAAATATTTTCTAGCAGGGTTACCCTGGGCAAGTCTCTTCATCTCCATCAACCTCATTTTTCTCAATTATAAAATGGAAATCATGATAGCACCTACCCTTCAAGATCGTTGTAAGAATTAAATGAGGTGATATTTTTAAAGCAATTAGCACAGTGTGCTTAATGAATTAGAAGGTGCTTAATAAATGCTTATTTCCTTATATCTTCCCTCTTTATATTCAGTTTAAATCTGCATCCCTAAAACATCTACCCATATTTTCTGGTTCTGTCCTCTGGATATGAGCAGAAAAAGTTTAGTCTCTCTTCTACATGATAGCTCTTTAAATACTTGATGATAATGTGTTTTCCCTGTCTCTCCTTCTCCCCTTGTTCCTCTCTTCTCTCTCTCTCTCTCTCTCTCTCTCTCTCTCTCTCTCTCTCTCTCTCTCTCTCTCTCTCTCTCTCTCTCTTTCATACACACACACACACACACACACACACACCTCAAACAGACAGTACATGGCCACTTGTCAGATATATTGTAGGGAATATTCTTGCTCTGGCACAGGTTGAACTCTACGACTTTTGTCAAAAGTCGCCTTCTCGCTGAGATTCTAGGAGGCCCAGAGTTTTATTGACAAAATCCCTTCTCACCTTCTACGTAATTATGCTACCTTGTTCATGACCAGGTTCATACAATTTCCCAACCCCTTTCCCTCTTCCTATACAAAGGAACAGGAGCAGACACTCAATTCCAGGCCTCCCACTATCTTATTTGTTGTGCCAAATGCTACTGATTACAATATCTCACACTATTACAAAGTTTCCTAGTTCATAAAGGGCTAACCCATGCACTATCACATTTGATCACAAGTTTTGATATTATCACAACCAAAGAGGATATATTAGACTAAACATGGTGACCCATGCCTCAAAGTCCAACTACTAAAAAGGCTGAGGTTGATCCGTCTCTTGAGCTTGAGACTTCTGAACTGCGGTTGACTGAACTGTTTAGCATTAATAGGATAAGTCCTGAAGGAGCAGAAGGACGCTGAACTGCCTAAGGAAAAGCTACCTGACTAAAGTAAGAAACTGAGCAGGTCAAAGCTCATACCAGTCAGCAGTGGGATAGAATCCATGAGTAACCCTGTACTTCTAATTTGGATGTGATAGACCAAGTTAAAAAATTTTAAAGAATATAGTAGAAAATCTTATAATGGTTAAGAATAAGCTTCCTACTATTGTAGACTACAATCTCCTTGAAGGCAGGAACCATGTTTTTTCTACTTTTATCTCCCCTAAAATCTAGACTATCATCATCATCATCATAGCAACTTATACAACGCTTCATGGTTCAAAATATATTTTCTATACATCCTTTCATTTTATTGCTACAACTACATGTAAGGTAGAAGATATAGGTGTTACTATCTCCATTTTACAAATTAGGAAACTGAGGTTTATGGTGCCTAACTGATTTACCCAAGATCACATAATTACTAAGCAGCAGAAACAGCACTTGAAGCTAAGTATTTTAATTTCCAGGCCATACTGTTTCCAGGTGCTTAATACATGTTAGTTATAGATGTTATTAATCATGAGTAATATCCATTGATGATAAGAAATGACTCATTTCAGCAGACCTGCTTGGATGAGGCTGGCCCACAAGCTAGCTTTAAAGAATGAGTACTTTAGTAGCAAATAAAAGACTGTGGGCTTCTGGTCTAAGCTGCCTATTTTTGCTTGGCTGCCCCAAGTGTTAAAATATGCAATACTATTCCTGAACTTCATGTTAGAATCATGTGATGATGCTTTCCACAATATTTGGGTTTTATAATGATGCATAGATCAATTTGTCTTTTATGGGCTATATTGGCTTAATTCTCAGAACTATTCTGAAAATGTGTCTTGTTTCCTATTCGGGGTATTCAATGGAATAAATGGAATATTTATTACACTTAAATTCTCTGCAACCAGAATTAGTATTTGCAGCAAATACCCTCTTTCCTCTCACTTTCTCAGTATCAATCTCTCTCCACTAAGCATAGAGAAGAGCCAAGTTAAAAAAGGACATTAACATTTGGGAGAAAAGAGAAGAATAATAAGAAAAAACTATATTAGAAGCTAACATTTATATATCACTTTAAGATTTATGTAGTACTTTACATATGTTTTCTCATTTGAGCCTCACAAAAAACTTTGCAAAGTAGTTATTGTTACGAAAAAAGTTGAGTGGCCGCCCAAGTTTGTATCACTGTTAAGTGTATCTAATTCAAGATTAGAACTCAGGTCATCCCGCCTGGGTTGGATTTCGATTAAACGCTCTGCTCATCATGCCTCCGAAGGGGGGGAGATACAACAATGATAACAATATTAATAATAGACATAGTTCACTTCAAGTTTGATGGGACATTTCCCCTACAATAGAAAGATATAGTCAAAGTACAATTCTCCTATTTTACATGAGGAAATTGAGGCTTAATGACTTGTCTTAGAGGCAGCATTAGGATAGAGGGTAGAGAGCCTGCTCCATTCAAGCAGATATGGTTCAAGTCCTGTCTCTCATGAATATTCGTTGTATAACCAAAAGTTACTTAAACTCTCTGTGTTACTCTCTGTGCTACTCTCTAGAGTTTTGACTTGCAAAGGAAATACTAATCTTTCTTGGTAGATGGGGTTTAATCAATCATTAGGAGTTATGTATGCCAACCAAATCACAGATCTAATCTTAAGATAAAAATAGAGACTTGTGAGATGTCTGAGCTGGCTGGTACTCCAAACTGGGCACTTTTGAGTTCAAGATGAGTGCTCTCTCTGCCGTACTAAGTGATAAAATGTGTGAGAAAAGACGGTCAATAAGATAAATCACAGAATCATACATTTAGAGCTGGAAGAGACATTGGGGGTCAGAGTTTAATGAACTCATTTTCAAAATGAGAAAACCGAGACCCACAAAAAGTTAAGAGACCAAGGTCACACATGCTAAGTGGTTGAAACTAGATTAGAACTGAAGCCTTTTCTCCAGATCAGTGCTCTTTCTATGGAAGCAGGTGTGATGACTTGCCTATGATGACATGGCTAGTAAGTCTCTATAGAATTCAAGTCTTCCTGAATCAGAGTCAAGTCAAAATTATAATATTTGGAACTCTTCCAAGGCAATGATATTTCTTTAGATCATCTCTGTGTCCCACACAGTATGTCATACATCACTTTACATGAATGAAGGGAAAAAAAAAAAGCAGGAGTTTTACTATTTACTATTTGACTCTGATAAATATTGGGGATATACAAAAAATAATAATAATAATAACCAACATTTATATCTAATCTTAAGGAATTTTATGTTTTAAACTAAAAATAGCCACTCGAGTGATACATATTGGTATGTTAATGGCATGGCTATTCAGAATTGACATTCAACAAACACTGATTATCTACTGATAAGTGCTATATACTTCTTATTCTAGACTTCTCGTGACTTTGGGGATAAAATCCATGTCTCTGTCTTGGCATCTGCTCCCCAAGGGGTCTCTGAGTATGAAAAGCATCCATACCTGAAACTTCTGACTGCTCCTGATCTTGATGGTATCTCTTTCCCACCAATTTGAGGACCCTGCTGAGTTTTGCCATATATTCTGAAAAGAATTTCCACACACAGTCTGGAGACCAACACTTAGATTCATCTTCACATGGGTGGAATAGTGATAAAATGTAACCTGAAAAGGAGGAAAAATGGATTTAGCCACCAAAAAGTATCTACATGGAAAAAAGAAGAATTGAAGAAAGGTGCTTACAAGTACCTGGCATGGCTGTTGGCTGTTAGTTGGAAGGAAAACTCTGCTTTTTATATTTGCAGGAGAAGAACCAGCTTTGGAGGACAGTGAGAGGAAATAGGCTGTTAAAACAAGAAGAATGAAAATGTTAGAGTCACAGGTTTCACAGACACTGAAAATGTCAGTGATATACTCTTGGGCTCTAGCTATACATAATGCTGGCATTTGTGGGGCAGAGAATGAGAATTCAGTCACTTGACATGACTAGTGGATTTTTTTCCACTCGACTCCTTTCCCCCTTACTGAATTTATTTATTTTTACAGAAGTCAAAATAATAATACTCTGTGAAATCCATACCTCTACTTAGTCATGTCAACTAGAAACAGCATAGACACTGCAGAAAGAGTATGTAGAGCAAAGGTCAAATTGTGAACCCTGAATTCAGTGTCCAGTCACATAACAGGGGTTCATTAAGTGCTTGAAATAAAGAAATACAAAATAGATTTTGGTAGAAGAGGAAGTTTAATAAAATATTCCCCATGAGCTATATGGGCAACTATATGGCCTAAAGTCAGGAAGACCTAAGTTCAAATCCAGCTTCAGATATTTACTATCTGTATTATCTATATGACCTTGAACAAGTCACTTAACTCTGTTTGCCTCAGTTTCCTCATTTGTAAAATGAGCTGGAGAAGGAAATTGCAAACCACTCCAGTATCTTTGCCAAGAAAACCCCAAATGGAGTCATGAGGAGTCAGAAGTGGCTGAAACAACAAATCACTACATACATGAAATATACATTGGAGCTCCTTCTGTCTATCTTGTGGAACACATCAGGGGGTCGCCAATGTCACACTTTGACACCAGAGTTCCCTGTTGCTTGGAATACCATTGTTTCTTTTCCTGTCTTTTCAGGGGCTTCTATTCTGTTTTTGTTTGTCTTTCCATTTTTTATACCATTAATAACTCTAACATACTCATACCAGCACTAAACCTTTCCTTGTAACAAAACAAAGCAATAGAGAAAAAATAACTAAAAAGCAACTGCTTGACGGTGCATGTGACATTCTAATCCCATGCTCTCCCATTTCTCTTTGAAGATATAATGATAATAATAATAACAACAAAGTGTTCAAATTTGCAAAAAAAAATTATCTAAGTGTTATTTCATTGTAGCCTCACAATAACTCTGAGAGATAAATGCTATTATCCACATTTTTACAGATGAAAATATTGTGGCAGACAGAGGTAAGTGACTTTTCCAAGATCATACAGCTAGGATGTGTCAAATTGAACTCATTCTATCCACTTATTCTCTAAATGAATAAAATTTAGCTTATCATCTGATTTCTGTGACTAAACATGCACAACACAGTTAGGAGTATAACGGTATTTTGGTGTATATTTTCTTTATAGTGTTGTAGGATCATAGTGCAAAGTCCCAGTTAGATAAGTTTCTCCTAACTCTCCTTAGCAACACACAAACAATATGTGATCAATCATCAAGCATTTATTAAGGGCCTACTATCTGCCATGCTTGGCCCTTGACATACAAATACAAAAAAAAAAAAAAAGAATAAAAACCTCTCTTCTCAAGTAGCTTACATGCCATTGGGGAGAAAATATGTGCATGTATACCCACATATACATACATATGTACATATAGAATAAATAAAAGAGACAAAATATATAGCAAATACAGGCTCCTTAAATATAAAGTAGTTAGGAAGACACTAGCAATAGGAGAAAAATCAAGAAAGGCTTCATGTAGACTATTGTGTAATGGTAGGATTTGCCAATGTCCTTGACCAAAGAAGAATGAGGAGTCAAAACAGTTTCTTTCTTTGAAAATAATATTTTATTTTTTCCACAATTACATGTTAAAACAATTTTACACAATTTTTACATCTTTTTTGAGTTCCAAATGCTAGTCCTCTTTCTGTGCCTTCTCTAAAATGGTAAGTAATCCAATATGGGTCATGCATGTACAATCATGTAAAATATTTCCATATCGGTCATTTTGTACAAGAAGATTTGAATTTTAAAAAATAATTTTAAAAAGAAAGAAATGAAAATAGCATGCTTTAGTCTATATTCAGTCAGTATCAGTTCTTTCTTTAGAAGCCAATAGTATGCTTCATCATGAGTCTTTTGAGATTGTCTCAGATCACCACTTTGCTGAGAATACCTGCATCACTCACAGTTCTTCATTGTACAATATTGCTGTTACTGTATACAACATTCTCCTGGTTTTGTTCACTTCACTTTGCAAGAGTTCAAGTAAGTTTTTCTGAAATCATCCTCTTTGTCATTTCTTATAACACAATGGTATTCCATCACAATCATATACCTCAGCTTATGCAGTCATTCCCCAACTGATGGACATCCCCTCATTTTCCAATTCTTTGCCACCACAAAAAGAGCTGCTATAAATTTTTTTGTACAAATAAGTTCTTTTCTCTTTTTTAAAATCTCTTTGGGATATAGACCTAACAGTGGTATTGATGGATGAAAGGGGATGCACAGATTTATAGCCCTTTAGGAATAATTCCAAATTGCTCTCCAGAATTGTTGGATCAATTTACAACTCCAGCAACGATGCATTAGTGTCCTAGTCCAATAATTTTTTTTTTATCATTTATTGTCCAACACTTATAATTTTTCTTTTTTTATCATATTAGCCAATATGATAGGTGGGAGGTAGCACCTCGAAGTTGTTTTAATTTGCATTTCTGTAATCATTAGTGATTTCAAGCTTTTTTTCATATGACTATAGATAGCTTTCATTTCCTTATCTGAAAGCTGCCTGTTCATATCCTATAATCATTTATCAACTGGGGAATGACTCATATTCTTTACAATTTGACTCAGTTCTCTACATATTTGAGAAATGGGGCTTTTGTCAGAGACACTTGTTGCAAAAAAAAATTCACAGTTTTCTGCTTTTCTTTTAATTTTTGCTACATTGGTTATGTTTATACAAAAACTTTTTAATTTTATGTAATTGCCCATTTTACTTCTTTTAATGCTCTTCTTTTACTTCTTTTACTTCTTTTAATGCTCTCTATATTTTGTTTGGTAATAAATTCTTCCCTTATCCTTAGATCTGACAGACAAAATATTCCATGTTTCCCCTAATTTACTTATGGTATCACCCTTTATGTGTAAATCATGTAATCATTTTGACCTTATCTTGTCATATGGTGTGAGATGTTGGTCTATTCTTACTTTCTGCCATACATTCCAGTTTTCCCAGAAGTTTTTGTCAAATAATGAGTTTTTGTTTTGAAAGCTTGGATTTTTAGATTTCTCATATTCTGGATTACTATGGTTATCTACCATAATCTAATGTGTATCTAATCTATTCCACTGAACCACTATTCTATTTCTTGGCCAGTACAAGACTATTTCGATATTTACCACTTTGTAAGACTAGACCACCTTCCTTCATATTTTTCCCAATAATTCCCTTGATTTCCATGTCCTTTTGTTTTTCCAGATGAATTCTGTTATTTTTTTCTAGCTCTATAATATAAATTTTGGTACTTTGATTGGTATGACAATGAATAAATAGATTAATTTAGTTAGAGTTGTCATTTTTATTATATTGGCTCAGTCTCCTCACCAAAGAAAATTTCAACTTTATATAGCTGGGATACTAGAAGAATGGTGGTACCTTTTACTTAAATGGGGAATGGAAGAGGAGAGGGTATTGGGGAAAGGTAATGTATTCTATTTTGGACAAATAACATTTGATATGTCTCTATGACACTAAAATTGGGATGCCTGATATGCACTAGGTGATGTGAAACTGAAGCTCGAGGAGATGTGGAGGAAGTATGGTTAGATCTGTCATCTGCATAGTGGTAATAATTAAGCTTATGGAAGCTGAAAAGATCACCAAGAAAGACAGTGTAGAGGAAGATAAGAGGACCAGTGAAGAATCTTATAGAACAACCACAGTTAGGGGGCAGATATAGATAACAAGCTGGCTGGGAGACTAAGAAGGAGCAGTCAGAGAGGTAGTAGGAAAACTTAGAAAGAAAAGTGTCACAAAAGCCCAGGGAGAAAACAATATTGGAGAATACGATGGCTAATGATATCAAATGCAGCAGACAGGTGAAAAAGACAGAAAATAGCATAAGAGTAAGCAAATAAAAAATTTTTCCAAACTATAGAGTAAACTATTTGCTGCTAAGAATGTTATTTTACCTTCATAGTCATGAAAATTTAAAAATTATTTTTGCAAACAACTGAAGAAACAGGTAAATATCATGAAAAGATTCAAACAAGTCTACAAGTCTTTGATCTCTCAATTTTCAAGTTCTTTTTTTGCCCTCCTCTCCTATGTTCATCTTTGCAATGAAGTCATTAAATGTCAAAGTATGTTGATTTTATTTGAAGGGTCTTATCAAGTTCTTCATTAGCAATCACAAATGTTGGCATGGAAGCTGTAATTATTTTCATTATGATTTGGTTTGTTTTGTTGCATGCTAACTCCTGATTAGTGTGAATAATGAATCCTGTGAAGTGATCGCATTATTTGAATTAGCACTGCCTAATTTCATTGAGCTGGAACTAATTGCCATAATTATAGCTCTGAATGGTCTAAATTCAAATACATGAGACCCCTTTATAAGATTCATTATTCGCACTAACTGTCCCAAAGACACAAGATAAAACCAAGTCCACCAATCCCTTTACTTGCCCCTGAAATGAGAAGCTGTGAGTCATTCTTCCATTTAACCACAACTTCCCTTTGTCTATCAAGAATATCAAGATTGATATAGCTCGTTTGCATCAGTAACACATCCATTCCTCAATCATTCATTGGACAGTGTTCCCAAACTTAGAGTATAAAATCTACATTAAAGTTTACAAGCAGTCTAAAATCTGTGATTCTGTCCCTATCACTTCATAAGGGAACGAACAGGACCAAGGACCATTTTGTCCTTTTCTGTATTTCATGAATTACCGAGGACAAAAATTCATCACCTGCAGGGAGCCTACTGGTGTTTAACCTTTCTTCTCTGTCCTAACCTAAGTTGGTCCTCAGAGTGGAAAAAATACAGTCACTTTCGGATTACCTATGTAACACAATGAGGATTTGGAGTAGGATTTTTATGTACTCCTACTTCTATCTTGTGGACTTAAGTCTATTAAAATCAACTAGAATATGAATTGCTGGTGGTACACTGGACAAAGCATTGAGCCCAGTCAGGAAGATCTCTTTTCAAATTTCACCTCAGATAGTTACTAGCTGTATGACCCTTGACAAGTCACTTAACCTCTGTTTGCCTCAGTTTCCTCATATGTAAAGTGGAGATCATAATAGCACCTCCTGTCCAGGGTGGTTGTGAGGCTCAAAGGAGATAATATGTAAAGTGCTTAGCACAGAACCTGACACAAAGTAATTGCTATATAGGATTTTGTTATTAGTGTTATATCATAATTACCATAATCCTGATATCCATCCTTCTAGCAGACAAGAAAAGTTTCTTGGATAGCACCAACTCAGGAGTTGCCTTGAGAGTAATCCCAAGTTCAAGAGTGTTCAAGTCTTATTTTCTAAGGTACAAGTTCTTAACCTGAAGTCCATGAATGATGTTTTTAAACATTTAAATAACCATATTTTGATATAAGTATTCTTCTCTTTAATCTTACATATTTAAAAACATTATTCTGAAGAGTCAGTGAGACTTGACCATACTGCCAAAGGGAAGGGAAATGGAAAACAACAGATGTTATACTAAGTGCCTATTATGTGCCAAGCATGGTCCTAAGTACTTTACAAATGCTAACTCATTTATTCTCACAAGAATCCTGGGATTCTTGCTATTATTATCCTTATTTTACAGTTGAGGAAACTGAGGCAGACAGAGGTTAAATGACTTACCTAGGACCAAACAGTTAGGAAGTATCTGAGGATGTATCAGAACTCATTTTCCTAAATCCAGGCCCAAGACATTATCCACCATGTCAACTAGTTACTGTAGGGATCTAAGGCCCTCAGAAGGTAAAGAACTCCATTCTGAAAAGAAAATCTCTGTTCAAAAGAAAAATTCTAGAGCAATGTACATATTGCTTGGAGAAAGAGAAGGCCATGCATGTGGCCCCTAAGGCTGAAGTAAGGGAATTCCTGGGAAATGAGAAATGTGAAAGCAAGACACTGGTACTTTGACACTCCCATTCATAAAAATGAATTATCCTGTAACTTTCAAGGCACACTGGAACAAAGTCCAGGAAGCAATAGTGATAGAAACTAACTGCCATTGAGTTATGCTCATTTTATATTCAGCCAATGAAGCAAATGCGAATTACATAAAATTTCAAATAATTATGACAGTATACGAATTGTTCCCAAATAATATTTTAATTATTACATTATTAGTGATGTGAATGATTCTCAGATTCAGCAAGCCTTAAATTGGTTTTATAAATGTTCATTTAACAAAGGACAACCTTAAGACTTAGAAGAAAAATTATTCTCATTCTAAAAAAAGCATTTTGAAAAGTTCCATTCATCATCTTTATTAAAAAAAAAAAACTTTTGGTCACAGAAATCAAGTTTAGTGGCACATACTGTTACAAGTAATAAAAGAGTACTTGAAACAGTATCCATCAAAACATATAAATTAATTGTTTAAATATGTAAGCAGTACAGTTTTATGAAGGGAGGGTAACATGGATCAGAGTTGGTTTGGTTTTCATATCTGTCTCTGACAATTATTGGCATCAGTTACCAAAAACTAGTTTCTTATCCTCTCTGAACCTCAGTCTCCCATCTCTAAAATGGGATAATCACATCTTTAATCTTAAATAAGCCAATGTATCTAAAGTACTTTGCAAGACTCAAAATTGTAAATTTCATCTGTGATTATTACACGATAACTAGACTGTTTCATGCATTTATTGAAACACTGTAAATTAGCTTATATAATGTTAGTAAATTAAAATCTCACTTTTGAATTAAAGAAAAAGGAA
This sequence comes from Bettongia penicillata ogilbyi, assembly GCA_023548195.1. Lineage (NCBI taxonomy): Eukaryota > Metazoa > Chordata > Mammalia > Diprotodontia > Potoroidae > Bettongia > Bettongia penicillata. Next base: position 21,836,171 of record JAJHZJ010000453.1, read on the forward strand.
AATTTAGATTCAGAAATATTCTCATTTTTTCCTGTGTGATTAAGGATTCTTACCCTTGCTTCCCATGAAGGACAGAGGAAAAATGTCTATAATGTACTGTCAGTTGTCATGGGGGTAAGGATTTTCAAACTTTTCCTCAGTCTTAAAATTATTGCTTATAAAAATACATGGTAGAAATCTTTTCCTTCTCTCCCTCCTCCTCCAATTAAATGCTTAGCTTTTTTGCTATGTTCTTTAGTATATAAAAAAGTGTTTAAGTAATTGAGAGAAATGCAATTATGGAATCATAGGACTTTGAATTGCAAAAAAAAAAAAAAATCAAAGATTAGAGAACTTTGTGTTTCAAAGGTCACCTGGATATCATTTGGACCAATGACCTCATTTTGCAGGTAAACAAACTGAGGCCCAGAGGAGTGACTGAAGCTACTTACTCAAGGTGGCAAGCTACAAAGTCGCCCAAGGTACATTTTTCAATTCAGCTGTTCTCAGATCCTGGGTCTATTTTTGAACTGTAAGGAGAGATTCAGAACTATACAAAGTAGTCCTATTCCAGTATCACTAACATACTCTCTCTCACCTACCACCTAGCTCTGCCTCTCCTTTTGATTTCAGGCGTAGCTGAAGAGTCATTTCTTTGAATCAAGTCTTAGGAGACTGGGATGACAAGACTTCCAGCCTTGGCCATTAGGAAGATGCTTTGCTATCCTCCCAATAGAGTTCTCATTTTCTCTGCAGTTAGGTTGCCTATAAATACGAAATTTACAAAGACTATACATCCCATTCATCTTAGTACCATATTAATTTCAGTTTGTTTATACGCTTCATAAATCTGCCATTGTAACCCTATTCTCATAAAGCAAATACTCAGCAAATATTTAAAGTAATTGTGCTATAAAACATGTCTGATGGGTTAATTATGAAGATTACAAAATAACAATATGAATGCAAACTTTCAGGTTTTATATTCTTAAATTTTATGTTGTTGTTTCAGAGCTCGCTGAACAAAGAGAAAACTCCCAGTTTAACTGGCTAGGTGTTGGAGAAAATGCCAGAATCAAAACGAAGTCTATGGAAGAAAAAGAAAGTACAGAAAGTCAGAAGGCATTCAAGTCAAGTACCAAAGACTCCATCAGGTCATTTTGATTGAACCGAATAGGGCCCTTGAACCTAAAAAAAACCAAAAAACAAAAACTACTCCTTATTCCCCTTTTATTTTGAAATAGAACAGGAAAATAATTCCATTTTTTCACCTTTCATATGACTCCTGAGAGTCAGGTTGGATAATGGATAAAGGGGTGACCTTGAAGTCAGAAAGACCTGAGTGTGAGTGTTGGTTGCCTCTTGTACACACTGACAACATGACCATGAGCAATTTATTCTCATTGCAGATAGTTTCTCATACTCTGAGTGATGGAGAAATGGCCTATATGAATCAGTGGAAGGAAATTCCATAGCATATACTCCACAAATATATGAAATCACATTCATGGACCTTTTTCTCTCTCCTCAAATACTCTCATACCTAAGAAGAAAAAAAAAAGAAAATAACTCTCCCTACAGCCTATATGGAGTAACCAACTGGTCTAAAGGGACTTGAAAAAAGCAGTAATAGAATAAGTAGAATGTCTATTTTCTACAACCACCCCAAGTAAAGCAAGTTGCAGTGCTCATAAAAGACACAGAGAGATGAATCAACATGACAAGGTCTATGGCCTAAAGCCAAGGTCACACCTTCAAAAGGTTTGGAGACAGAAATATGTATTGAATTGTTCCTGGAATCAAGTTAAATTCAGATAACATGGAGGAAATACTTACCATATCTCAGAAACCTTTGAACTTGATTACTTCTATATGGAATAGATCCTATTTTTAATCAAACCAATATTTCACTTAACACATCTTTTCAAGAGGTTGACCAGGCAACCAGAACCAAGAGGAGACATTGAAACTAGGTCTCACTTCTGAATGCTATGTTAGAAAGAACCCTGACTTCAGGCAGAGAAGACCTGACTTCTAGTTCCAGTTGTGCCCCTAACTAAACATATTACCAACATAAATTATATTGCCTCATACTCTCAGTCTCTTCGTCTCTAAAGTGGGAATAACAACTGCCACTGGGTGGTTAAGGTCAAGCCTAATTGAAATAATGTATGCAAAGTAGCTTGTAAACTACAAAATGCTACAGAAATGTTAATTTTTTTATTATTATTCTTATTCTCTTAAATTCAACGGAACTGGGTTAGAAATGGTCCTGTGACAAGTTGTTATTGTACTGTGGTTCATTCTTGCTTAGTTTTCAAAGGACTATGGCCTCAATGGATAAAACTACTACTTTTTTGGTAATTGACTAAGTGAAGTGACATGCAAACATCTTCTCCATACGATTTGTGAAAGAAAAATCCACTAAATACCAAATAACAGGGGTTATGATCATTATTCATTTCATTCTCATCTTTTTCTCTTATAAAATTTTATTGAAATATTTTTTTATGTCACCAGAATTCCTCCCAGTACTCCTCTCCCTGTACCTTCAAGAGAAAAATAGTATGATAAAATTAATATTTTAAGAAAATGTACAATTTTGACTGCATAAGATTTGTCCTTGCACAAAAACATCCAATAAAGTTAAGATTAAAGAGGAAACAAAAGGGAACATCTTTGCAAAAAGGTCCTCTGATACAGTCCTCATTTCTAAGAAATACAAGGATTAAAATTTTTAAGACAACAGCCATTCTTCAATTGACAAATGGTCTAAGTCAGGAAGTAAAAAGCGATCATCAGAGAAATAAATCCAGGCTATCTATTTCCAGATTTTAAAAAATATTTTTAATTACTCATAAAGAGAAATATAATGTAATTCTACCTCATACCCAGAAGACTGGGAAAGATGACCAAAAAAAGGGAAAATGGCAAACGTTAGAGTGGCTATGGGAAAAAAGAGACATTGACTATTGAGTGAGTACAAGCATTATGGAAGAAATCTGTAATTACACACAAAGACTTACTAAACAGTTATACAAAGTTATTAAACTAAACCCTTTGACTCAGCTCCCCTCCCCTCCCCTCCTCTCCCCTCCCCTCCTTTGACTCAGCTATACAACTCTTAGTGCTTTACCAAGAGAAGTCAAAAAATAAAAAAGTCCTGTTATGTATGAAAATATTGCTCCCAGCTATTTTTGTGGAGACAAAAACAAAAATAAAAACATCCCTAGAAACAAAAGAACCAAAAAAAAAGCCTTTCAATCGGGGAATGCTTGAGCAAGTTGTACAGGAAGGCACAACTTGATCACTAGACTTACATATCAGAAGCTTGCTATTTATTGTTCATGGATGAGATGACAAATCCCTACACTATCAATACATATTTAAAAATATGAAAATTCCACAAATAATTCAGACTGAAGTAAACCATTATCACAAATGGGACTATTGTACACAATGATCCATAAATAATGATGATCTATAAAAAAATCTAAGAATAATTTTTTCATAGATTCTATTATATCAAATACTTATTATCTCCAAGCTAATATGAAACAAAATGTTCTCAAAATATAGAGACCAGTAAGAAAAAGAGAGATCACTTGTGATTTCATAGGAAAACTGCCAATCAATTCAATCAATAAATATTTATGAAGTGTCTACTATGTGCCCAATACTGGGGATATAAAACGAGACAATGTTCCTGTATTCAAGCAGCAAGTTACCAGATGAAGAAACCAGTGTAAAGAAGCATCTTGTGTGAAACCTGTGGTCTTAAGAGAGTTGTCTGAAGCCCTAAAGGGCTAAGTGACAGGGCCTGGGTCTAGACCAGAGCAGATCTGAACATCCTGGTCATCCTGGCTCTGAAGTCAGCTCTCCAAATATGTCACTTGCCTAAGATTATACAGATATTAAATGTCAGAGTTAAGATTCTAACCTATTTCCTCTGAGTTCAAAGGAAGAGCTCTTTATAAAAACCATGTTGCCTCATCACAGCCTAAAGTTTCAAACCCACTTAATAACTTCTCCTCTTCATTACCAAGATATTTTAAAGACAATTTGAATATCCCTGATATCAGCTTTATATGCTTTACTCAAGGAATTGAAAGCATAACATAATAACAAAAAATAATTCTGATGACCTTTTGTTCAAACCCTTTGACCTATACTCTTCCAGGCAATGTCCTAATACTGAGAGAAAGGGTACAATAAGTAAAATAATATCTTATTTTACTATAATATTATTTAAACTTTTCATATTTGCTAGGTATGATTTTGTATTCATGCCTTGAAAGAACACAACTTTATAAATTTAATCTATAAATAAACAAACCTTCTATCTGCTATCATTTAGGGATGATCCTACCAGAAGATAACAGGATGCTCTATGGGAAAAAATTTCTCTAGGAAAAGCTAAAGAAAGCACTATTTTCTGTGGCTCTGACAAATGGTGGAAAGTTGTTTATAACTTTGCATGCCTACTAATTATTTTGCTGCAAAGCCTCATTGATAACATCAATAGATTCAAAATGGTGTCAGAATTGAACTCTAAAATTTTATTAGCAAAGGAACAAACTTGTATAAGCAAAGGAACAAACAAACAAAGGATGGGGATGGAGGGAGATGAACATTCAGAATTCCAGTTATCCAGTAAACAATGACACAACTTTATTTGGTGGGTCTTAGTATACCATCTAATCGCTAGAATATTGTGCAAGCAATCAGCTACATAAATAACATGACGTATAGATGGATGTTCAGAGACTGAAAAAGCTTACACAATGTTTAAAAACTTGCTAAAAGGAAAAGGGCTCCTAACAACACAAATCAGAATCAATACAGATTGTTTCCTGTGTACTCCCTCCCAAATTTCCTGTTGTTTCCCATCTGCCACCTCCACATACCCACACTATTCTATCACCATGGCCGTCAAACTGGGTAATGACAAAAACACAAAAGAGTGATTAAAAATATTATAAAACTGAGACTGACAGAGGGCAAGGAGAAGTGTAATCCTGAAGCTAAAAGCACAAAACAAAAGGTAACAAGACCCTTGAGTGATCAGCAACCATCATTGAACAGTCTTCCTTACCTGAATGCTGCCCTCAACACTAAGAGAAGTAAAGAGTGAAACTGTAGCTAAAAGTCAATTTTGCATGCTCTTCTGCTGAAAGGGAACCAAAACCAATGGCCATTTTTTAATGAGAAAAAGAGTTTTCTGGGTATCTTGATCCGACCATTCAGGAAACACAGTATTTTTTCCCATATTCATTTAGTTTAGAGTATTTTTTCAAAGTCTACTGATTTCAAAATTCCAGTTCTGAAGAGTTGTATTTTAAACTGTTTTACAAGCAATCTGCACATAAGATTATTATAATATGGGAAGGTTTAAAAAAGTGTTTTTTAGAAATTTGTCTTTTTGCAGCCTTATAGCCCTTCATAGTAGGTATTATTATATCCCACACTTTACAGACACAGAGATAAAAGTTCAGACAGGTTAAGCATCTTGCCCAGAGTCACATAGCCTGAAAATATCTGAAGCAATTTCAAAGCCAAGTGTATCCACTATGCAATGTTGCATATAGTATCAAAATGTCCTGGAAATACACATCAGTGTGTGCCTCACCATATCATCAATTTTTTAAAATAATTGAACTTTCTTTTTTATTGTGAACTTCCTCATCAACAAACATTTGAATATACATAGCGCAAGAAACAATGCATTTCTGTTACCTACAATTTAAAAAAAAAACATTTGCATATAATATTTAACAAGGTAGCAACAAAATGTTCTATTTGATTGTGTCCCCTTCTACCTTTCTTTGGTTTTCTTCTACTTTTTTTAAAGTCATTTTGAATGTCTTTTTTTTCTTTTCAAGTCTAGCCAATTTATCCCAAAGCCCCAGTAGAATCCCTCTTATGTCATAAATATGGATAGTCCAACAAGCCAAATCAACACATTAGCTGTATCTGAGAATGTACTTTTCATACTGCATCTCTAGTACATAATCCCTCTGTCAAGAAGTATGAGATAGGCTTCTTCGTTGACCTTTGGACTATAGATTTTGATTACTCTTGAATAAAAGCCCAAAGGTCTTGAGTACTGAAATACAGACTAAATAGCTGTCACTAACACGTTCAACAAATCTAAAGCAGAATCCATAAAATATTTTCAGTTGTTCAATATTTTGATGAATGTATGCTTTCAGAGATGTATATATGTCATCTAAAAATGTCTATTGCAACCCATATCCATTGCATAAATGCACTGGAATTAAGTCAGCCTCACATAACCAAATGCCTGTTTCAGTAGTGATTCTATTTAGACCTGGACACACTAGGAGTTGACTGCTAGGTGGCGCCATAGTGCACAAAGTGCCATCCCTGAAGTGAGGTGGACTCATTTTTATGAGTTCAAATCTAGCCTCAGACACTGACTTAGTGGTGTGCCACTGGGCAAATCACTTAATCCCATTTGCTTTGGTCACCTTATCAATAGAAAGTGTTGGAGATAGAAATGGCAAACCACCCCAATATCTTCCTCAAGAAAACCCCAAATGGGATCATGAAGAGTCAGACACAATTGAAAAAAAGACTGAACAATAACATGCTAGGGGTCATTTAGATAAAATGAAATAGGAGTGATTAAATCAAGCTGAAAGAAACTTTAGCTCTCTCTGGACCAGCCTCCCCAATCCAATTCAACAAACATTTATTAAGTACCTACTGTATAGAATGTACCATACACTAGTCACAGAAGATACAAAGAAAAAAATTTGTCTATGGATTCAAGAAATTTATATCCTATTTAGGAAATACATGAACCCAGATAAGTTACTTTTAGAAAACTTAGTGTTATATATGGCATTTTCAAGAGGGTCAGAACACTAACAGTTGACATTAAAAGGAAATGCAATGGAATTAGGAAAGACCTCATTAGAAGATGGCACCTGAGACTTATTTTGAAGGCTGTGTTTTAAAAAGTTGAGGAAGCAGTGAGAAGAAGTATATTTCAGACATGGGTGACTACCTGTGCAAAAGCAAGTGAAATGGAAGAAGGAAAATCAGAATGGCAATAGTTAATAGGACAGTAAGTCAAGGAAGGCACATGAAGTAAGACTTGAAAGGTAGCTGCCTGCAAGACCATAAAGAACTAGACTGAAGATTTGTTATCCTAGAGACAATAGGGAGCCAATGAAGGTTTTAGAGCAGTAGAGCAGCACAGTCAAATCTGTATTTCAGAAATATAATTTTATGGATAAGGAGACTAAGGTGCAAACTAATTAACTAGTAGCAAAAATGATATTAGACTCAGTCTGGATAATTTGACATATTGCATGTGTTTCATTATTTATATATTTCAGCTCATAATTTATTAGTTGATCAGGATAAAAAAAATTCCTTGCTATTTAAGAATAAAAGAAAAAACACATATATTACAGTTAAAACTTCAGACTAATGGGGTAAATTACTTTATTCTCATAATTATAGGGCATCATAAATAACCTTTAGGTTTCATATTTCTGGCAAGTTAAGCACTATAAATAACAGAATAAATCCACTTTGACATCACCTGACCCCTGGAATTATTAAAAGTATTAGCTACTTACTCAGGAACAGAACAGTAAGTCTCGGACTCATATTACTTTTCTCTTCTTGGCACTATTTTAATTATTGTTAAGACTAACATAATGATTTTCTTCATTTAAAAATATTTAACTGTAATTGAAGAACCTTCTTTGAATTTGCTTTAATCACAAGGATTTTATTTGAATCCAATTCCATATTTTACAAAAATCAATATGATGCTTTAATGACTTTGCATTGAGTTTTAGCACATTTCAAATATTGACAGAGCAATATTTTAAACATTCTAATAGATTTTTATCCTTGACTTTCAATACTTCCAAAAGCACTGATTATATATTGAACAATACAAACAATATTTTGGAGCAAAGACAACAGTAATTCCATAAAGTTAATTATTCAAATATTTTCTATAATAACTAAGAAGTAATTTTGTGACTTGCAAAAATGGATCCCACTCAGCCAATGTTTACTTACCAACAAAACAACTGAGAGTGGAAACTTCAATTTTGTTAATTAGAGGTAGACTGGAAAAAAAACATTTGTTTGCGAATCTGCATTTCTGTATTTAAGTAGAATACTGAAGGCATATCACAAGGCTGAATCACAATGGATTCAGATAAAAGTTATAAAATAATTTGTTTTCAGAAACATAGGTGCTTAAATGAAGACATCATAGACTAATAGAATGGATAGAATGATAAATGTGGAGTCAGAAAACCCTAAATCCAAATCCTAACTCTGATATTCAATAACTGTATGTCCATGGGCAAAGTCCCTCAAAGTCCCATCCTTGATTTCTCAATTTATAAATACTCAAATAGATCTTTAATCACATCCATTCTGAAGTTCTTGCCAACCATCCTTTGTGTTTGTTATACTCCATTATTTCATTACAGAAGGTGTACTCAATTTGGTGGAACCTTGTGAAGATATCAGGGAAGTATACCAGCTGCTCATCTGTCATCTGCCACGTCTGCCTTCTGCCCCAGCTATCCTCTCCTCTTATCAGATAGCTTTTACTTCTGTTTTTCTTTGAATTGCCTTCTAGATTATACGTTGCAACTTCTTCACATCTGCTATGATTATCTCCGTTGCCTTCTGTAAGATATTCCTTTCTAACTGTAGTATGCTGTGTCTTGTTTCCACACATCAATGTGGGTTTTAAAAAAGATGGACCTGGGCTTTCTTAGGAATTTTGGGGTCTTTAAAGAAACCTTGCAATTTCCTGAAGGCAATGCAGTGCACTTTCTCCTCTTCCTGTTTAACCCTGGTCCCAACTTGTTATTAATATGCGCTGTATTTCCCAGATATTCATACTGATGGACAAATTTCATAGGTTTCCCATCAAAATGCATTCTATAATCTGATCAAAAGACATATGTTTTCTACTTGGTCTTTCCTATGTAAGATGTTTAAGCAAAATTCTTTTAAATGATAACAGATCTCAAAGAGAAAGTTCTGCAAGATTCTGAGGTTTGATGTAATCAGTACCACATCATCTTTAAACAGAAGCATATGGAGTACTTCTCCAGGAAAACTGTTGGAAACCATACACTGGGTCTCCTCTAACACTGTGGCAAACACCTACAGAAAACTTGTAACTCCTTGTTTTAATGCCTTGCTTCATCTAATGGGACCTTGATTGGGGCTATCACTGTATCTTCCAAGGAATCTATAAAGATTTGATTTAAGATTGGGAAACAGAAAAAGTGGCATGAAGGTATTTTTCATAATCAACAAGCTGAGTGGAATTTTCTATTTTCTATATCTTTTATTCAGCTGTGAAATGACAAAGATGTGATCCATTCTTCTTTCTTTATTTTCTTTTGTGTGTGTGGCAATTGGGGTTAAGTGAATTGTCCAGGGTCACACAACAGTAAAGTGTCTGAGGCTAGATTTGAACTCAGGTCCTCCTGACTCCAGGGATGGTACTCTATCCACTACGCCACCTAGCTGCCCTAGAGCCATTGTCAAATATTTCTTGAGAAAGCTTTTATATTTCACTTCTAATATTCTCATTAGGATGCCCTTTTCATGTATAGATGAAGCTCAAATATCTTTTGTAGATGGGAAAGTAGACATAAATATCAGTGGCTATTGATGTTTTCTCACTCACCTTTTATCTTAACTATACACTTTGTTATCTCCCCCTCCCTCAGATAACTTATCTATGAATCTCTTATGCTTTCATAAGTGCATCACTTTAGCACACATACATACATATATACATATATTACACAAAATATGTTTATATTATATATCAGTACTTACATCAGATGGATTGGGATATTATATATAATATACATACATATTACCTATATATAGTATATATTACACCTATTATATACGCATATACACACACTATATTTCACTCCACCTGATTTCCCCATGTCTGCTTTGTTCTCTTTGGCACTATTTTTACCTTCCCTCTAGGCATGTCCTAGACTGCATTGTTATGATGTAAGTATCTTGACTTCATTGTCCTTGATGGAAAAACTGATTTGTTATAAAGCTCTAGAGGTCTTTTTTCAGTTTTCTTCTGTCTGTTCTCCTTCCATTCTCATCCTTAAATGCCCTTGGGAGGACTTTGTCTTTCCAGGTTTTCTTTACACCGGAGTTACTCTGCCCTATGCCTCTCTGCTTTATGAGACAACACTGTTGATAATAATGCTCATGGTACCTAGCCTCACATGGTGGTCAGGGTGTAAAGTATTTTACAAACTTTAAAGCCCTCTAGAACTATCAGTTATTATTAAATGCACACAACTAAATTCATTTCTACTCTCAGTCGTTGTTTACTATGATGAAGCATCTTTAAAAGTAGCCAAAAGCTATTGAATTTAGCCTTTCATGCAGACATTTAAATTTAGAAGTGACCCAAATCAAGAGGGAGAGGGCACTGCAAGGGGACAGTGGATAAAAAGTAAAGGAGGTGGAGAGTTAGGGAGAGGAAAAAGAATAACTATAGACCATATGATACTGAGAAGAATTTTGATTTGTGTGAGTTTCATTTTTTTTTGAGAGATGGTGAATATTTATTTGAGGCAAGACAATAAATGGCACCAAAAGAAGCCAATGTGAACTGAAATCAAAGTATAACTTACTTAAGGTTTGAGAATATGGTTATTGATCACTACTTTTTAAAAAAAAATAGCTTACCAATGAAAGTGATAACTAATCAAATAGCCTCTTATTCAGAAATAGTGGTTGAAATTTATTGTCTTCGCTGAATCATTGAAAATTCTTACTAATTTTGTAAAGCTGTATCTTCCTCAAACCAATAGAGCAAAGAAACAAGAATAAATATCATTCTGCTTTGCTTAAGAAGGAGAATTCTTCAAATACCTCTCAAAAATCAGAGGAGAAATCTATTAATTAAATATTCTTACCAGACTCATTTCCATTGTAATTGTGGTATGGGGGTGAAATACTAGTGATTCCATTCTTCTTAGTCCAGCCGGCTTGCATACCATCAGGTGTCATCACAAAGAAGTCAACTTCAAAATCACACTTCTTGTTAGATGAACCTAATTGGAGAAGAATTCATTTCAGTCTTCAAAACTCAATTTGACTTTTGACTTCTGATGGCACTAGATCCACTAGTAATAATACTAAATTTCATAGCTCATTTGTTTATCAGTTTTTAATAGTTTACAAAGCATTTTTCTCACAACCATTTTATAAAGATATTTAGTATAAATATGATTTTCTCTTTTGTAGATTAAAAAATTGAGTCTGAGACTTCTGGGTCATGTGACCAGAAATATGGCAAGGGGTCTCCAGACCCCTTTAACTCTTAAAAACTCTTCCCCTTCACCCAAATTCTAACTGCCCCCTAGGAATTCTGTCCTTCCCCCTTCCCTCCCCAGTTCTGAATTCCAGCTTCCCCAAGGTTTAGTTTTTCTCCCTTGCCCATCCTGACCCCAATCTTTCCCTCGTGCAGAAAAGTCCAAGATCTCGACTTCTCAGAAGCTGTAGCTGAAGACCTTGATGCTGCAGATCACCAAGCAGGAGCTGGAGTGGGAAGGGGATGATCGGCTGAGGAGAAGGGCCACCTGCTTGGGGAGGGCTATGTTCCCGTGGAGCTGGCCCAAGCTCTGGGTGGCCAAGCAGCAGGAGCTATGTCGGGAGCTTCAGGCCAGAGTGAACAAGGTGGAAGAAGAGAGATACGATCTGGAGGCAAAAGTTACTTAGAATGTCACCCAGATTGCTTATCTGACCCAGAAAATCTTTGACCTGAGAGGGAAGTTCAAGCGTCCAGTCCTGCCTAGGGTGCGGATCTAGCAGACACCTGATGGGGGCCCTAAGCGGGGCCTGGACCTCAGGCGCCACCTCAAGCAGGTGAAGAAGGATGACAAGGAGAAGGAAAGCTGAGAGTGGGAGACTGGAGAAGGAATGTTGATGCCCTGAGAGGGATGGAAAGGAGGAAGAAGTGTGAGGACTGATGGAGTCAAACAGCGCCCCCTACCCCAACAAACTTGGGCCATGCCCAGCCTTGAATGAAGCCCTCTCTGAACTGGGGTAAAAAAAAAAGCAACTCTCCCCTCAAAAAAAAAAGAGGAATTGTACACCAGATATAGAACAACTGTATCCATAGGACAAAGAAGAGGGAACCCCAAAAAGGTAAAATCCATAGGAATTAACAATGGAAAATGATAACCCTTAAAGCTTCACCCAGCATCCCTCCCCCTCCACAAGCCTCTGTATTCCAGAGAAGCACAAAGTGATGAACACAAGGGGAAAAAATCAATAATTTTGGATATGATGATTACACGTATTTGCTTTGCTTGGCTATGCATATTTATTACGAGAGAGATTTTGCCTGTTTCTCTTGGTTCACTGAGAGTGGTAGTTAACAAAAGTAATGTTAAAAAAAGGAGAGGTAAGAAGTTAGCTAGCAAAAACATTGTATCAAATAAATATCTCTGATAAGCATCTGATACCTAAGCTATATAAGCAACTAATAGAAATCTATAAGATCAAAAGTTATTTTCCAGGACATCAGTGGTCAATGAATAATTACAGAGTTCTTAAAAAAATTACAAACTATTAATAACCACATGAAAAATGCCCCAAACCTCTAATATGAAAACAATAATTGTGTGAGAATGCCCCCAAATCACTAAGAGTAAGAAAATTCAGTAAAAATAATTAAGTATTTGCTTCACACTCATCAAAATATCAAAGATGACCAAATAACTAATCTAGAGAGACAAAGAAAAGATGCATATGTACTAGTGCATGGTTCGTGGATCTGTGAATTGGTACAACCGTTCTGGAAATCAATTTGGACTCTTTAAGAAAGATTGACTAAAATATCCATGCCCTTTTATGTAAATCTGACACTTTTAGGTATATATTCCAAGACCAATGACTTATGTACACCAAAATATTTATAGGGGTACTCTCTAGTAACAAAGAATTGAGGAAGAAAGTAGATGCCCTTCCATTGAGGGATGCTTAACAAGTTGGTTGATCGTGAATATAATGAAATACTACTATGCTATAAGAAATGATGGATAAGAAGAATATAGAGATGCACAAAAAGACAAAGGAGTAAGGATCAAGAAAACAATATACATAATAATTATGACATCAAAGTCATTGCAGTATTAGCATTTGGCTAGCAACTCTGGAATTTTATTAGAATGTAAGCTCCTTGAGGCCGGAGATTGGTTTTGGTTTTGCTTGGTATTCCCAGCACTTCTCAAAGTTTATTTCATATAATAAGCATTTGATAAGCCCTTACTGAATCATGAGGATGAATTAAAACAAGTGTATTTCCTACTACTCAACCATGATTTGTCTGGTTCCATATTTCAGCTGAGTATCATGGCAACATTAAGATCACAGAACCATGTCCCATGTGTGTCCCTATTCAGTCTCTACATTCTTAAACAATTTGGGATTTTTTATTAGTTGTGCCTCAATAAACATGTTTTCAGATTTTCTTCCTTTGTTCAGATACAGTGTAGCAAAGATTCCAAGAGCACCTAAGGGTGGCTGAGACTCCTGGCTTGTTACATAAGCCTAATGCTGCTAGGCTCACCCTACAAAACAATCTCCAGAATGATGTTTTCTCTTTAGTAAGAGTGTGACAAAATGATGATAATTTACATTTTAATATGGCACTTTTAAGATTTATAGAGCACTTTCTTTACTACCCATGAGGGAGATAGCATATGTAGCGTCATCTAACTAATGAGGGTTGCGTGTACAACTCTCCCCTCTACCCTTCAAATTACTACCAAAATAATCTCTGTAAAGAACGAGACAAACCATGCTGCTTCCCTGCTTAAGATTTTTTCAGTAGCTCCTTATTACCTCTGGGATAAAAATACCTACTCTTCAGCTTGGGAAAGCTCTTGACGGCCTGGTTCCAGCCTACTTTATCCCAAGTTGCTTCACTTCACTCTCCTTCAAAGTGCTTACATTCTGGCAGGAATGGACTATTGCTATTCCTTGAACTCAGCTTTCAATATCTCATTTTGGCATCTTTGCCCATGATGCCCCCTTGACAAGCTTGGCTCATCTTCGCATTTTTTAATTCTTGATGTCTTTTGAGGCTCCATTCGGATGTGATCTCTCATGGGAAGCCTTTCCTGAGTCCTTTGATAAGTAATACTCACTCACTCTTCAAATAACCTTGTGCTCACTTAGCTGTTATATCCCGCTCTCCCAATGGAAAATAAGTTTCCTGAGGGCAGAGATGTCTTTTTTTTTTGTTTCTTCTTTGTGTACCTGGCACCTGAACAGTACCCTTGCATAGTAGGTATTTTTTAAATGGTTGTGGAATGGGCTATTAACAATCCCTTTGAGATCTAATCAGAGATTGAAAAGTATTTTAAGTGGGAAAATTGTCATGAGCAAAATTTTTAAAATTGCAAAGCAAAAGACATGTTCAGGGGCATGGAATGAACCAGTTTATCCATAAAGCAAAGGGGGCGTGTAGAGAAGTGAAAGGAAATAAAGACACAAAAGAAAGTTGAGGCCAAGCAGTGACAAGCCCTTCAATATCTGATGGAAAAGTTGATAATTCATCCTACTAACAATGGAGAGTCAATGAAGGTTTGGAGCAAAAAAAATGCTACACCAAAGTCAATACTTTAAAGACAGTCCTTTGTGCTTAATCTGTGCAAGCTGGGCTCCTGGTAAAATCCTGAAAGCAAAAATATCTGAACTATCTTTTCTCAGTCCCCTGCAGAAATATCTTCACTTGGTTAAGATTTAAGGTTTGTCTTTCATTCCTTAAAGAGAATTAATTTTTTAAAAAAATCAGTTTGAAGAATGGTTCTTCATTTTTTGCAAAACCAGAGTCGAAGATATTATCTATTAGGTTACCGACTGTTCCTTGTGTTAGGATCCGTGTAATAAGTTCTTTCTAAAATTCAGCATCAGGGAAAAAAGTTTGTTCCTTTAAATGAATTCATATGCATGCCTCCTTTTATCGAGCAATAAATACTGCATAATCTAATATGTTTCTGTTTTTGCCTTAGCTGCTAGGGAACTCAAAGTTATACACAGTGCTTACCTATAAGAACAAACTCATTCCAGCTGTCCGGTAATCTATTCCTCCATTTTTTAAACTGGTTTTTCTTCTGTTTTTATTTTTAATTTTCCTGTTAAATATGTCTTTTAACATAGCACACCATATCAATTCCCCTTTTGAGGCAGGAAGAATACAAAACATAATTTTTTGTGATTTATTCCCTGTTTTTATTCAAAAGGATTGCTATTAGGCATATCACCATGCATAATGTTAATACTAAAATGCTGAGGTTGATGGTGACATAGGCAAAATCAAGTTCCATTTTGAAAGTTATTTCTAAGTCCCCAGGGATGATGAATTATAATGCTGCTTTGTTGGCCCTCCTTCCTTCACATTTTATTAAATGGAAAAAAAATCTTTAGGGCAGAAGTTTATAAGTCCCCATGGAAGGTTTTTTATTGAACAGAAACGTGGTTGTGGTTCTTCATCAATGCTATGTCTACATTTCAGAGTCTCTGCAGGGAGCAGGGCTAAGGAGGTAGGTGGAGAGGAGTGATTGTCAGCATTAGGTGAAGATAATAAAAGTGAATAAGGACAGTGGCAATAGAGAGGATCAAGGCACATGGCATAGGACTTCATGTATCCTTACATCAATGGCACAAAGCACATTGGGCCAGTTAGCTATTCTTCTCTGCTAATGATTCAGTTTCTCTAATGTTCCTACCTCTCAAGGGAAACTTGTATCCTAAACAACTTCACTTCAATTACAACTGCAAGCACCCTACTACTTACTACTCTCAGGTCCTACTACTTACCAGACTCTGTGCTAGATTAGGGAAAGTAAAAGAAAAATCTGAAACTGCCCCTGCCTTCAAGGAGTTTACCGTCTACTAGGGGAAAAAACATGTATGTCAAGAAGTCAACACAAAATAAATAAAACATATTCAAGGAGAGGAGGGACTAGATGATAAGGAAAGACCAAAGTGATAAGCAAAGACTCCAACCAGAGGGGAGCCTTGAAGAAAGCAAAACAACTCCAAGAGATGGAGGTGAGAACATTCCAAACATAGCAGACATCTCATGAAAAGGCACAAAGACAGGTGATGGAGATGATATGCTTGGCACAGGAACTGGTACATAGTGGATGCTTAATAAATGGTTATCAATTGTTTGACTTATTGATTGGTTGGATTCTATGTGTGGGAGACAGCAAGTCTTCCAGTCCTTCATGTCTGGAACAAAGAGGAAGTGAGTGGAAGTCGTTTGAAATCCATCTGCAAAGGCATGATAAAGCTTGATTACAGCAAATATAATAGCCTTTCTTTATGCTGTAGCAACCGTTTCCACTTAAATATTGCACAGATTTAATAATGCCAATTTGATGTCCCAGCAAAGTTTGTGGAAAATCAAATTCTTACACCAACTTTAATTCCCTTCATGCAGTTGATTCTTATTCCTATAGTAGTATATGTCTAGACCTCTGTGAGAAGCAGAAAACCAAAAATATCCTCAGTCAAGTGAAAATTAACTTGCCCTTCCCTCCCAGTCTACTCCTCCTGCTAACTTCCTGATTTCTTTTGATGGCATCGTTGTCATCCCAATCATCCAGTCTTGGAGTCATTTTTAACTCTTCTCCTTCCTTAGTCAGCCACATCCACATCCCCATCATCATGACATACTGAAAATAGCAATGGATTTAAGGCAGAGAACCTAAGTTCAAATCTCAGGATCTTTATTTACCACTTACATCATCCAAAGCAAACCACAATCTCTGTGGACCTTGATTATCTCATCCATGAAATGAGGACAATTTGAATAGATGACCTGCATGGTCTCTACCCATTCTAATCTCTGTGAATTTATGAACAAAATCGTTTGCCAAATAAATTCTAGGGGCAGAATCATGACGTATTGTGAAGATGGTGCTCATTCTTTTTAGCCTAATTACTGTAGACTGAGCTCCTGGTAAAATCTCAAAGAGACATACTTGGGTCTTATGATCTCCAGCCTCTGCAGATACATCTTCCCTGAGTAAAGACTTTAGGACAACCCTTCCATTTTTCCTCCATAGTATCTCATGCATCATCCTTTATGCCCCCTATATATTATGCCATTTCAGGAGACTTTCTTTGGACTATTTTAATACTCTCCAGACTGGTCTTCTTGCCTTTTCTCTCCCTTCTCCCATTCGTCCTTCACACAGCATCCAAAATCATTTGCCCATAGCAGATATGTGACCAGGTCATTCTCCTACCCAAAAATCCCTAATGCCCCCCCTACTTGATTTATAACAAAATGCACTATTCTTAGCTTGATATTTAGGCTTCCAATAATCTGTATTCAACCCAACTTTCAATTTCATTCTAGGTCAGTCCTCTTCATACATACTACATTCCAACCAAACTGGATTATAGGATGTTCCCCCATTTTATACCACACTGTCCCAACTCTGTGTATTTGCATATGCCATTCTCCAAACTTGGAATACACTTCTCTCGCTATATCAGCCTAACATCCTTCTCTTCTTTTGAGGCCTAGCTCAGATATCACAACTAACCTTCCTGGAATTTCCCCGCTGAAAATCTTCAGTGGTTTCAAGTCTGCCACCTGATACCATAATAATAACTGCCTCTTCAAATTTTCTTGTATCTGGATTTCTTTGTCCTTGGCCCCAGGCAAATTTCAACTTCTATTAATAATTATAATATTTGCATGCATGTAATATCCCCATAATAAGCTCGTTGAAGGCAAGAAATCATTATTTATCTTAATATTTTCAGTGCCCAGCACAATGCCTGAAACAATGAAGAAATTTAGCAAATGTTGGTTAAATTGAATTTAAATTAAGAGCAACTTCTAAGATTATCGAATTCACCCCCTGTTTTTATACATTAAAAAAGAAAATCAGAGAGGTTAAGTTAGTCATGTAAACAGTGGGGACTGGAACACAATTCTCCTGCCTTTCATTTCTTTCTGTTCTTCAGGTGTTTTCAGTCATGTCTGACTTTTCATAGCCCCATTTGGGGTTTTCTTGGGAAAGATACTGGAGTGGCTTATCATTTCCTTCTCCAGCTCATTTTACAGATGAGGAAACTGAGGCAAATGGGATTAAATGACTTGCGCAGGCTCACACAGCTATAAGTGGGTGAGGTCAGATTTGAACTCAGAACAATGAGTATTCCTGACCCCAGGCCATCTTACTTCCCTGGCTTTTATAGGCCAGTGTTTCCCTTACTACCAAAGATCCCATACCCTTATTTATTTTTTGTCAAGTTTTACTGATGTTTTTGTCTTCAAAGTGAAATATTTTTTCTGATAAACACCCCCTTCTCCTGATCTAACCCTCCCCCATAACAGAGGGAAGAACACAGCCACTGCATCTGGCAACATTAGGCACCATTTTGCATCCCTAGTTCTCCATATCTCTCTAATGAAAGAAAGGAAGCATTTTGCAATCTGTTCAACAGGACAAAATTGGGCAATCATGCTTTAATCAGAGTTGGTGGCTTTTTGGTGTCGTTTTTATTTCTATCATCTTGCATTACTATATAATCTAAACCAGATAAACCCAACAAATATCCATTGTGACAAGCAGGATATATGGGAGTGGCTCTCGGGATTCCTTTGTTCAGACCATGCAGTGAAATTACTTGAAGAAGTACTTTAGAAAATTCTACAAATACCATTCTCTTATACCATCATAGAAGAGAGCATACATGTGTGTACAAATGACATCCATATTTAAAAAGCTTGAAGTTACCAACTACAAAATGTATTTCAACTCTTCAGCATGGTGGCTGTTAGCACTGCCCTTTATACTTTAACATATGTCAGGATGATGGTGAATTCTAGATGTGTTAGAAAGAACAAAAAGTCATGGAAATATTTTCTTTCCTCAGGAGATTCTCAGCAGGGGTTTTTCCTTATTAGAAATTTAGTCTAATGATCAGATGTGTTCAGCTAACTCTTGTAAAAGACACTGATGAATCACCAACAACAGCTACATTATTTAGAAAGACATTGTGAGAAGGATTTTTTTTTTAATTCTCTTTATTCCTAACCTAGTAAGATCACAAGATCATAGAGCTAGAGATAAAAGGGAGATGAAAAATCATCTAGTCCAATTCCATTATTTTACACACGAGTAAACTGAGGGGGGGGAATCTAAGTGGTATAGTGGATAGAATACCAGGCCTGGAGTCAGGAATACTTATCCTCCTGAGTTCAAATGGGGCCTCAGACACTTATTAGCTGTGTGACCCTGTTTAAGTCACTTTAACCCCATTTACCTCAGTTTCCTCATCTGTTAAATGAACTAGAGAAGAAAATGGCACACTCCAGTATCTCTTCCAAGGAAACCCCAAATATATTCACAAAGAGTTAGAAATGACTGAAAACAACTGAATAGTAGAACTGAGGCCCAGGGTTTAATGAATCAGAATCATAGACTTAAAAGCTGCAAGAGACCCTCTGATGTCATTTACTTCAACCCCATCATTTACAGTTGAGGACAGTGAGGCAAAGGATATCAAATGACTTTTCCAAGGTCATAGAGACAGTAAATTTCAGAGGTAGGATTTGAACCCAGGTTCTCTGACTCCAGCACTGTTCTTTTCCACTATATTACATTGTCTGGAAAACTACCATAATAGTTCTTGAATTATCACGTTTGGGGTTTCTGTAAAGGTGTTTACAGCCATATCCATCATCACATCTGAAAGAACCACTTTCCAAAATTAAATCAGTCATCTGTAGATTTGTCGCTATCCACGATTTTCCTAGATTAGTACCATCACCTGCACATCATAGTGCCGCAGACATTTGGACAAGGCAGGCAGGAGGGAACTTATCAGCAGAACATTCATTTCTGTAAGACAATGACTTCTACCCTTTCTGGATTAGCGAAAGCTCATTTGCTTTGATTTGGGCATCTTGAGGCTAAATATGCATGCAGGCGGAACAAGCAGCTCTTTAGGATGTGGAAACTGAGAAATGATAGAAAGAGGCTTCTGGCTTTCCACAGCATGGTTCAAGATAAGCACATGGTCACATGTGGCTCCACGGTTTCTGCCCCTTGTGCTCATTCTTTCTGTTCTTAAGTGAATGAATATAGCAGAAATAATATCATGTCTTGAGCTTCAAAGGGATGGAAAAAGCACCAGAAGTTGAGGAACTCAATTTCATTCCTAAGTTTTCCAGCAGTCAAGCCCAATGAGGAACATGGCCCTGAGGTGCAGCAATGTGGAGGAACCAACCAAGGGAGTCATTGTCTAGCAGCTCTGCCACATCCAACTTGGAGCCCACTGTCCCCAAGTCTTGAGGTGGTACAGGGAACAGTGCACCCTGGTTCAGGGCACACTATTTTTACACTTTGGTACTTGCCATATCTTTCCAGTTAATACTTCTTTGTAAAAACTAACTGATGTTAATTGGTTAGATAATATTGGGGTGTTGATCACTGGCAATTAATATTGTGGGAACACATCATAATGAGCACTTGAACTGACAGCTAATTATTAGAAAGATACCCCAACTCCTTGGGAACAGCGCTAGAATTCTGAGGAGGAGTTATGGCTGAGCTCAGAGAATCAAACTTGACAATGTAAATGGGAGTTGGAAAAAGGATCCTTAGAGTCTTTCAAAGCTATATTTATACATCTGGCAGTTAACATAGTGCCTAGCATATGGGAGATGCTTAAGAAATGTATGTTGATTGGTTGACTATTGGTTAAAAATAGCTTGTCTTGTTTGAAGCAAACTAACAGATTAAATAGAAGAAAAAATGTATATATTTGATAGCTCCACTAAAGTTTGCTGGGTTTCTTTTTAAAAGAACGACTCCCTACAGAGACACAAACACATTATTGTATTTGATAAAATAACATGAGAATCATAATTTTTTCACAACCTTCTTCCCTCGAGAAGAATCAAAAAAAGAAACTCAACTCTTAAAAGTAATTCTGAATTTATCTTCAGATTTTTCTCACTGACATGCAAGTGAAATACCAAAGCAGAGACTACTCAGAGATGAAAATGGAAAGCTTTAGAAGCCAAGAGGTGACCCCACACGTAACATTTAAATTGAAATCTGTTTACTCTACAGATCTATCCCCTGCTCTTCTCCAGGGCTGACAGTTATTAGAATTTTTCATGCAACGGAGACCTTTCCCACTCAAATTCTTTCTCCTGCTTTCACATTAACCTTTTCCCTGAAGCAAGACCATGCATGCTATCACAGCAAGAGTGCTAAAAAGGAGCTTCCTAGATATCAATAAAAGACAGGACTTTATACATCTTGTCAAACTGGCCAAGTAGTTCATCTTTGTGACTTGGCAAAGGAAGCATCTGGGAAAGAGTCTTTTACAGAGGCTGGAGCAAGGGGCAGAACTCTCACATTTAGCTTCTGGGGAGAAATTGGACACATACAAATGAATCCTTGTACTTCCTTGAACTTTGTCCAAGCACTTAACAGTGTCTAAGTACCCACAATATGATCACTCTTTTAAACAGCAGGAAGAAAATCATTAACCTGCTTTAGCTCCATGGTGAAGAAAATTTTTTCAGTAATGACTTTCATTAGGTGGAATTAATATTAGCAGTCTACATCCATGCAAGACAAACAAGAACAAAATAAAAAATCATAAATTCAATTTCAGTGCACCACACAAGGAAATATGACGGTTTCACTGTAATCACCACTAATATTTTATCTCAACTGAAATAAAAAAATGAAACAGCAGATAAGTTACTCCCACTTTCAAGTTAAAAAATTCACTCAAACTAAAGGCCTGCTAGGCTCAGATAACACATGTAATTAAGCAGTAAAAGTTCCCCATGGAGAGTAGAATTTTGAGCTCGAAAGGACATTAGAGATCATTTGATCCAAACTCTTTATTTGGAGAAGGCCCAGAAAAATGGGAAATATCTGGCCCAAGTTCACATAGGTAGCAAGTGGCAGAGCCAGTATTTGAACTCAAGTCTTATGATTGTAAAGTCAAAGATTGTTGGAGTTGCATTTTTTTTCTAACACACTATGTATTCTTTTTCTAAAAGTTCTTCAGCACCACGTGAGAAATCATTCATTTGGCTGCCTACTCTACTCCAATCAGTATTAGTCAGTTTCATGTTCTACATAAATCATATAGGGATAGACAGGTTCTTATAGTGGGCCTCAAACTTTAATGTAATGTGCACGACTTCATTATTAAGTTGTAAGGCTCATTTGTGCAACCATGAGAATACTAGCAAAAATATCTCCATCCTATTTTACTCATATTTCACCCAGCTTGGGTGGGATGCCTTGATGCTTTGGAAAGTCCTCCAATTTATTTTTGTACCTTCAGGCCATTCTCTCTTTCCAAAATGAGCAGGTGACCATCTTATGACCACTAAGTCAGTGGAGATGGCCCATGCTTCACTGTGACCCTTCCCTTCATCCTGATAATGTCATTTTTGGCCCTCAAGAGCAAGGTCTTTCAACCAATGAGACTGTATATTATCATGCCTCTTTTGCATCTCAGGGTATCAAACACTATTAAAACGAAATACTGGAAGAAAGGGGCATCTTAGATTGTGAGGAATATCTGAGGCCCACTTCATTAGAGGGGACCATGGACCCTTTAATAAAGTGCCAATGGCTTAGAGCTCTGTCTCAGTCCTTTAGGTTAGATCATTTTAATCCCCACAGTCAACTCTAAAATTTCTCTCAAAATATTCTATTAAAGCTACTCAAATAAAAGATCAGTCATACTGTATATTATCTTCCATTACTGAAATACAACATCCTCACATATTAATATTTTTGTGCAAGAACATATGGGGATGGCAACATGTAGAACAAGGGCACATTTCTTGCTCTGGGTCTGATTCTACAGCAAAAGACAATGGACAGACAAAGAGACAAAGTAGACTGGTAGACCAGAGAACTGACAGAGTTAGCAAACCTATTTATTTGCTAAGATTCAGCTGCCCTGCAAGGTCCAAGTACCTAACTTTAAGGTCATGAGGGAGCAGCTAAGCAGAATTTTTATTCACAGTCCAATTTATACGCAAGCAGAATAGAATCGAGTTTTGTTTAGCAATTTTCCCGACAGGTATATATGATTTTATGAGGAGTTTTGTCCATGTGTGCATTCTCCCCACTGATACAGATCACAACCCCTTCGTGACTTAGTAGATGGTCTTCAAGAATTTCTGTGACCAAGTATATTCATCAACTTGTGGCCAATCAGGCCACAAGCCTCTCCAAATTGATTTAGGCTCATCCTCAGACAATTGGCCCCTGGACCATCACCAGAGTTGTATGTAAAGATTTTTTAGCTTAGAAGGACTACTGAGAGCTTATAAATTTCTGGCATGACCCTCAAGAGTTCAAAGTCATTTCCACACCACAATGAACCATCCAATTAGAATATTAGTGGAAGATTTTGTTTAAAGAAACCAATGTAAAAACTACATCTGGGAGAATACTCTCGTGGCTGAATTCTGATTTTCCCCCACAGTACTCATTATCATTAAATGCCCTTAGATTGATTACATGGTGGGAGATTTAAAGAGACACAAAGGAAAGCTTTTGTTGAATTTTGCTTTCACCACATCTTAAAAGGAAAGGCATGGCATTAATGTGTAGTTGGTTTTTTTCCTGTCCCTGTCAAAGAACCTAATCTAAAACAAATAGCATGCAGTATTCTCTCAGTTTTCCAATTAATTTAGACCACAAATGATTAAACATTATCTATGTTCAATAGCAAAATAAATAGGTTGTTCCAAGTACATTGGATGGATTCCTTTAAGGCTAACTTTAGGGAGAACTCAGACAAGAGTTACGCGTTATAGGTTAATATGGATGGTTGCAAACTGCATTGTTGGAGGTCATATCCACACCCATTAGATCACGGATCCATTTGAGCTTCTGGATAAAATAGATGTCCAATTCTATTAAATAGTATTCATCACTATACACAAAAGATATCCAAGAATCTCTAGCCCTGGAATCCCCTCAAATGGCAGAAAACTCAATGAATCTCACCCCCACGAATTTAAGCTCAATATAATGAGCAAAGAAAACTTGAACATTTTAACAAAGGGACAAGAGCATATACTTACAAGGCAACTCATCGTTGTTATCTTCACAGGGATCTGTGAAGTTATATGTGCTGTCCAAAGTCAAAGAGAACCCAGTATCACATTGGAAATTCCCTCTTCCTTCTTGAATTAGCAGAGAAGTGAAAACACAAAAAAGTCGAAGGAAGCAACCAACTTTGTTCATTGGAAATATTCTAAGGAAGCTGTCCAGTCTAAAAAAACAATACCCTTGTCTATTAACATTTAGTCATTGGCTAGAAACAATGCCATCATCATATATAAAACTCTCCCTATCCAATATGTTTTCCTGACCCACTTCCACCAATGCAACAATCTTACTGACTCTCTGGGATTCTTCATTAAAGATAATTCCTAAGTCCATTTACTCATTCTCTTTAGAGGCGTGTCTTTAGAAAATATTTAACTTGAATAATTGCACCATTCCTATAGTTAGCAAAGCCTGGACTGTATGGACTGTTCATATCACTTTTAAATAATCCAAAATCCTTATTGGCACCCTTGCTACAGCGGGGGAAGATAACAGATATACCAGCTGTGTAGATGCCAATACTATAAACTTCATGGTTAGCCTAAGTCATCAAAGCAAAGTATTTATCATCTATAGAAAATCTTTCCTTTGGGTTTCTTAATTCATCTATATAAAATCATAGAATTTTATTTTAGGATTGAAAGGAATCTGAAATGTCATTTACAAATGAGATAACTGAAGGCTAGGAAAGTGAAGTGGATTTCACAAGGTCTTATAATCACAAAATTGTTTTGTTATAAAGGACCTCAGGTGTCATTCAATCCAAACTTCTGTCCTAGGTAGAAATGTACTCCATAATTAATAATAATTTTAAAAGAGTCAGAATTTACATAACACTTCAAAGTTTGCCAAGTGTTTTACATATGTTTTCTCATTTAATTCTCACAGCAATTGTAGGAAGTTAGTGTCATTATTCTCCTCATCTCACAGGTAGAGAAACTAAGACTGAGAGGCTCAGTGACTTGCCCAGGGTCACATAGCTAGTGTTTTGGATGACATTTGAACCTAAGTTTTTGTGACTTCAAAACCAGCACTCTGTACACTGTGCCACCTACCCTGACAGGTGGTCAGCTAACCTTTGCTTGAATTCAGTAATCCTCAAATTATACTTCTGGATAAGTTGTGTTTAAAATGTTTTACTAATACTTGGCCAAAATCTCTTTACCTGAAGCTTCTATTTATTAACATTCATTCTAAATTCTGACTAATCTATTTCTTTTATATGAATTTTTTTTCATTCAATTCATTGCTGGTAATATGTTGCATTTATATCTACTATGAATCCCACCATACATACTCCTTGGGTCACCTTCAACTTTGAATCTTTCAAGATTGTCATAAGGCAAGTAGGTGGTGTAGCAAATAGAGCACCGAACTTGGAATGAGAAGGACCTGAGTTCAAATTCTTTCTCAGACATTTAGCAGACTTTGGGGAAATTACTTAATCTCTCTAAATTTCAATTTCCTCATTTATTAAAAATGTTGAGAACAATAGAATCTACTGTACAGACTTATTTTTAAAATATGAGCTAACATATGTAGAGTACTATAGATATTATCACCATCATTTATAATTATTCCATAATTTACAGTCATTTAGCCTTGAAGTAAATTGGTGTTAAAATAAGAGAGGGGATTTTGTTTCAGAAGGAAATTTGGAATTGTTGAAAACATTAAAGAATTTCTCCAGCACAATCAAGATGAGCATTTTCCTTCCATTCAATTCTTGACTTACCTTTTGATCAATCTGTAGTGTCTCTCCAAGATTTATTTACTTTTGGACCATTTATATGGACTATCCGTTGAATTACATTCTATGTAGGTTGGATAATAGGACTTCATCATCCATTTTGTTTTTTCTATGTGTATAGTTAGAATTCTTTTGAGTGATTAAGGAGGTTCTCATTAAGAAGGTTCTGTACTGTTTCCTAATACTCTAAACCTTCAAATAATTAAAGATTGCTATTATGCCCCTTTCTAAGTCTTCCTTTGGCTAAGCTAAATAATTTCATTTCCTCAAATTCTTCTTCACATAACATTGTATCAAGATATTTATTATCATTATATGCCTTTTCATGTTCTACTTTTCTTATGTCACCCTTAATATAGAGCACCTTAAACGAATATAGCCCTACGGATATGGTTCTGACCAACCTGGGCATATTACCGTTCTTGTTCTGGACACTCGGCTTTTATTAAGGCAGACTCACTTACATCACCTACTTAGTAGCCACATCAGAGTGCTGATTCCCTAAGAAAGCCTGAATTTAATTAATAGAAAAGGCAGAATCATAAACCAGATGACCTCTTTGAAAAGAAATTCAATGATGGAAAATAGAGAAAAGTAGAAAATAGGTCTTAGTATTTCAATAAACTAAGTATTGGAAAAGTATATGACTCTAAGTCCTACTAACTCTTTTTAAAACAGAACTAATTCATTTATTAAAAAATACAATAAACAAAAAAATTGAGAACCAGGAAAATTGGGTTCCCACTCTGGTCAAGGCTTTACTACTTAATTGTCTTTAACTCAAGGAAATCATTTTTTTTACCTCTTTGAATTTCCTGTACTGCTCTATAAATTTTCTCCTCCATTTCCCAATGTCATTCTGCCCATCTTTCCATTAATAAACAAAAATCCATATTCATTACCTGCTTATTATGTGCCTAACATGGTGCTAAGCACTTGGAATTCATTAACACTCATTAAAAACTTAGGTACATAGGAAAGAACATACACATTCACTCAAACAGGCACACACACACACTCACTCACTCACTCACAAAGCAGCTCTCTACTATAGAAGGCACATCAGTCCCTTGTACTTGGCATTCCTTCACAATAGCATAAACTCACATGCTATTTTTCAAGGAATGGCACTTTGATGTCACAATTTTGTAATCCACCCTAATAGCCAAAGAATTCTGATGCAACACTCCATCATCCCCCATCACAAAGTAAGTAAATGACAAATTCAGACTTTAAATGAGCACTCTGTTCGCTCTCTAATCAAAGATGCTGGGAGGCAAGCAAACTAAGGAACATCAGAATGCTTGAATGATTACCCTTAGTAGTGCAGTTCTGAATTCATGTTCTATAGTATCTTAACAGCTTCGCTGTCTTCCACGGAGGAAAAAATATTTATTGGTGCCACAGCTGTTCATTGATTAATTTCAGGTGGTATGCTGTTTTGTTAACCTCTGATAACAACAATAATACATGTTATTTTAGGCTTCCTCATGATTTAGACAAATCGTGTGCTGGGTTTATAACACCTACCATGACTCAATATGATGTTCTTACATCTTATGTGACAAAATACTAGTTTTTATACCAAAAAATATATTTTTAAATTGAATGTCTTTTATCATTTTGTATGGTGATTTCCCTCTCCACCCCTCCCCATCCCAACTAGGCAGGCAGAAGAAAAAAAAGCAGAGTAATCAAGCAATGATAGGAGTTATGATGATTCCATCCTATTTATTGGAAGATTACAAAGCAATACAAACACCAAATAATTTACAAATGCAGTTTTAAAAGGGCTTGATGGAATTCATAAAGGTAATAGTACTTTGCAGAATACATATAATCTTATTTCCTTTGTTTCTTTCAAATGACTTTCAGGAAAGCTGGGTTCTTGCCCATAATTTTAGTTTCTCCTTTCAAAAAATATTAGCATATTTTCATTCCCATTCCCTTCTGAAAAGCTCTGCTTACATCTGTCCTTCGTAAAGGACATACAATGCACCAAGAACCTGTGATTTTGTCCATGTGGGAAATCCTTCTACCACTAACTTACAGGAATTTATACTCTTAGAGATTGTCTGAGACTTAACAAGTTTATGAACTGAAGTCAATGAGCATTTATTAAGGGCCTACTAAATCGCAGGCAGTATACTAAGCACTGTGGACACAAAGGCAAAAACATGTTCCTGCTCTCAAGGATCTCACAAATTTGAACAACATGTAAATGTACAAGCAAAATCTATACAGGGTAAACTGAAAATAATCTCAGAAGGAAGGTACTAGCATTGAAGGGAGACCAGATAAGGTCCAGTTAAATATAGGATTTTAAATGAGACTTTCAGGAAGCCATGAGGGAGAGGAGAGGATGGAAAGAATTTTGGGAATGGAGGACAGCATTCACAAAAAAAAAAAAGGAGATATAGAGTCAGGAGATAGACTGTCCAAAGTAAGAGACAGAAAGAAAGCCAATGTCACTGCATTGTAGAGTACATAGAGGGGCTTAAAGTATAAGAATATTGGATAGAGACGGGTCAAATTGTAAAAGGCCTCAAAAGCTAAACAGAGGATTCTGGGTCAATATGGAACCATTGGAGTTTAATGAGTAGGAAGATCCTGGTCAGATCTGCCAATATGGAACCACTGGAGTTTAATGAGTAGGAAGACACTGGTCAGATCTGCCAATATGGAACCATTGGAGTTTAACGAGTAGGAAGACGCTGGTCAGATCTGCCAATGTGGAACCACTGGAGTTTAACGAGTAGGAAGACGCTGGTCAGATCTGCCAATATGGAACCACTGGAGTTTAATGAGTAGGAAGACACTGGTCAGATCTGCCAATATGGAACCACTGGAGTTTAATGAGTAGGAAGATGCTGGTCAGATCTGCCAATATGGACCACTGGAGTTTAATGAGTAGGAAGACGCTGGTCAGATCTGCCAATATGGAACCACTGGAGTTTAACGAGTAGGAAAACGCTGGTCAGATCTGCCAATATGGAACCACTGGAGTTTAATGAGTAGGAAGACGCTGGTCAGATCTGCCAATATGGAACCACTGGAGTTTAACGAGTAGGAAGATGCTGGTCAGATCTGCCAATATGGAACCACTGGAGTTTAACGAGTAGGAAGATGCTGGTCAGATCTGCCAATATGGAACCACTGGAGTTTAACGAGTAGGAAGACGCTTGTCAGATCTGCCAATATGGAACCACTGGAGTTTAATGAGTAGGAAGACGCTGGTCAGATCTGCCAATATGGAACCACTGGAGTTTAATGAGTAGGAAGACACTGGTCAGATCTGCCAATATGGAACCACTGGAGTTTAATGAGTAGGAAGATGCTGGTCAGATCTGCACTTTCAGAAAATCACTTTGGCAAGTGAATAGAAGGTAGACTAGAGCAGAGAGAGATTTGAATAAGGGAGACTGACCATTGCCATTGCAATAGCCCCCATGTGAATTAATGAGGGATTACACCAGGGTGGTGGAAACAAAGTTTACACCAGTGTCAGAGGAAAGAAAGAAGTTTATTTATATGAGAGATGTTGCAAAGTTAGAATGGACAGGACCTGGAAATAGAATGAATATAGAGGATGAAAGTAAATAATCAATCATGATCCTTAGGTACAAGTCTGGATGATGGAGAGGCTGGTGGCACCGTTAAGAGTAATAAAGAAATTAGAAAATGGGGAAAAACTGAGGAGGGGTAAGGGAAGCAGAAATAATTAATTCAGTTTTGGATATATCAATTTAAGATGACTACAGCACTACTAATTCAAGATTTCCAGTATTCATTTAAAGATGCAAGACTATATTGCTAATATCGTTCTAGGACTGTATCCCCAAGAGATCATAAAAATGGGAAAGGGTCCCACATGTACAAAAATATTTATAGCAGACCTCTTTGTGGTGGTCAAAAATTGGAAATCAAGGGAATGCCCATCAATCGGGGAATGGCTGAATAAATTGTGGTATATGAATGTAATGGAGCACTATTGCACTATAAGAAATGATGAACAGGAAGACTTAAGGGAGGCCTGGAAGGACTTATATGATCTGATGCTAAGGAGCAGAACAAGGAGAACTTTGTGCATAGCAACAACCACAGTGTGCGAGACTTTTTTCTGGCAGACTTGGAACTTCATTGCAATGCAACGACTTAAAAAAATTCCAAATGATCTTTTAAGACAAAATGCCTTCCACATCCAGACAAAGAACTATGGAATTCAATCGCAGAATGTAGCAGATCATTTTCTTTTGTATTACGTTTTGGTTTGTTATATGATTTCTCCCATTCATTTTAATTCTTCTATACAACACGACTATGGTGAAAATGTATTTAATAAGAATGTATGTGTAGAACCTATATAAAATTGTACGCCATCTCAGAAAGGGAGGGGAAAAGTAACGGGGAGGGAGGGGAAAAAATCTAAGTTATATGGTAGTGACTGTAGAACACTGAAAATAAATAAAATTAATACGAAAAAAACTTACTAGCTTTCTGTCCTCAAATTGCCTTGTCCTGTGCTTGCTTGTGTACATTATATCCATCCCTGAAGAGCTTGTAAGACTCTTGAAGGTAGGGACTGTTTTGTTTTTGTCACTTTGTCACTTTGGGCTCATTATCTAGCAGTGCCTTGTATGTAGAGGTCAATTTATTAAGTGATTACTGGATTAAAAAAAAGATGCAAGACTAGAGGTCATGAGAAAAATTAGGGTTATGTAAGTAAATTTAAGAATGATCTCATAGAGACTATAAATGAATACATGAGAGCTTATAAAATCATTAAGCAAGACAGCATAGAAATAAAAGAGAAGACACAGGAGACAGTCTTAGGGGAAACCAACCATTGGTGGTCATGGCCTGGATGATGGTTCAGCAAAGGAGACTGAGAAAGAATGGTCAAACAAGTAGGAAGATACCTAGGAGAGAGCTTTGTCATAAAGACTTAGAGAGAAGACAGCATCAACAAAAAGGTGGCTGACAATGTCACAGACCATTCTTAAATGTGAGAGGCAGGTTTTGAATGCAGATCTTCCTGGTTTCAAGTCCAGCATTCTGTCTACTACACTACATCATCTCTATCTTACAAACTTTGTATTATTGTTTGTAATACATACTGTATATCCTTTTATTTGCATATATCTTGTTTTCCCTCCAGCTTCTACACTGATGGATATATTATCTCATTAGTGTGATATACTTCCACCAGTGCATAAAGAAACCTATTCCCACTTTTTTTATCCTGTATAATGTAGCTTTCCATAAATCCTCCACAGAGGATTTTCCCATAATGATGGAGAATGGCTAAAATGTTCTAGAATTTCTTCATGCTATTCACATATCATCCACAAAAAGTAAAAAATGAGGCTCTCAACATTTGTAGAGAATCTTTCTATTTATAGGGTAATTGATTCTGTTTTATTTTGTTTTGTTTTGCTTTGATAACATTTCACGGTGAACACCATAGTCCTTACGCTTTCCAGTAACTATACCATGATTGCTGTCCATAATCAGACCACCTCCTTTTCCAGTTACACATTAGCCTGATGACATATTTCATTCTATTCATATGAGCTAGTGATTGCTGGTAAATATAGTATAGTTCACTTAAATACATTGCCTTTAGGGTCATCAGCAACTGTGATTCTTTTTAAGGTCATGTGGTTCAATGCTTGCCAACCTCGTATAATTGTGGGGAAGAATGAGGATTCATGTTTTAAAGACAATTCAAAGACGGGTTTTTATCCACCAGTGAAAATCAGTAAACACATTGTACCACTCCCTAAAAGCAATCAACCTCAGTCTTCCCTACCCCCGTCTTTCATGAGTCCAATTCATTGTTCACCTCTAATGCCCGCCCAAGACACATGTGCTGATGTATTGACTCAAAGGGCTGCTGGTTTACCAGCATGCCATAATCTGAATATTCTACATTTACTTGCCTTGTTCTTTCCCATTTCAGTTACTAGCAGTTACCAGTCTCATTTGAGTGGCTCCAGATCTCATTGAGGGGACCCCATTACATTTTAGAATGGTTTGATGTCATTAGTATGATGTCATTCACAAACAGATTCAATTGAAGGCCCTCTATTCCTAGAGAATTCTTCTATTTGTAGACCATTAGAAGTCCTTCATCGTTTGAGGAGAATCCTATTTGCCTTCATTATTCCTCTGTGAACTGAATGAGAGCAGGGACTGTGTTACCCATTCCAGGTCACCCACAGAATGTAATTCAGGGTTATGTACATAATAGGCCTTCAAATATTTGTCAAATGAAATACTATTCTCAAGTTTATTTATCCAGAGGATGGTGATATTTCACAAGCCTTTTGTACAATGTCTATCCCCCTTAGAAGGATAAATGTTTTCGCTTATAATTTGTTCTGCCTTGAAAAACAAATAACCAGATGGGAGGGAGGAAAGTCAGAAACTCTAACTGTTAAAAATGGAGCTATTGTCTAAGAGCTGAGATTTCACAAACAAATGGAAAATGTTTCATTTTTCAAAAAGGTTCCAAGAGCACAAAGATAAACTTTCCGAACCACTTCATACACTGGGAAAATGGCATTTGGTATGTTGTATTTCCCTTTGTTTTGTTCTGAGTTGTGTTTTTTTTAAGTGAGGTCATTGCTGCCAGCATGTTCTCCTGAAATGCCCCGAGCCAGTCTCACAAGATGGGGCAGTCCCTTGAATAAATGTAAGATCTACCGAAAGAAGGCTGGCTCTCCCATTTGTGAGTCTCATCCTTCCTTCTTGTCATGTAAACTACACAAGCTGGGTTTTTGAGGTCTGGTTTCCTGTTCATTCATCAGGTATTAACCTCCTCTAAAAAGCCATGTTGATCCCTTCCATAGTAAATTATTTACTCCTAAAAATTTTTAAGCACATTTTATTCTCTTCTTTGCCATTATAATAATGTACCTCATATCAAACATATTTTTGTATTTTTATTTGTTCTACCTGTCTTATTTCATTTAGGAGTAGGAACAATGTCACCTTTCAGCATTGTGTCCCCAGAGTCTAATATGCAACTCCCTGTTAGTCATGTTTGCTGTATCCTTTAGAATCCAAAGTATACTTTCCTTAGCACAAAAGAAAAGAAAGCAAGATAAATAAAGATGGTTCTACTTTCTATCAGTTTTCAGTTATCATGATTCAAACAACAAATATTTATTAAGCATCTCCTATGTGCTGGACACTGTGCTAAGTGCTAGGGATACGAAAAGGAGGCAAGAGACAGTCCATGACCTCAAGGTGCTTACAATTTAATGGAGGAGAAAACATGCAAACAAGCTATATACAAGAAAATAGTAAATGGAAGGATGGAAGGAAGGAAGGAAGGAAGGAAGGAAGGAAGGAAGGAAGGAAGGAAGGAAGGAAGGAAGGAAGGAAGGAAGGAAGGAAGGAAGGAAGGAAGGAAGGAAGGAAGGAAGGAAGGAAGGAAGGAAGGAAGGAAGGAAGGAAGGGAGAGGAGAAGAATAAGAAGAAAAACAGGAAGACAACAAGCATTTATATGACTTTTTAACATGTGAGGCACTTTAAACATGGTATCTCCCTTGATCCTCAGCTTGTTACATAGGTGTTATTAGCATGTCCATTTTACAAATGAGAACCATGAGGCAGATGAAGATTAAGTGTCCTTACCCTTGCCACATAACTGGTAAGTATATGTAATACAGGATGCAATTCTGACCCTCCTGACTTCAAGGAAAAGGATTCATATGCCTAAAAGTACTTATCACAGCTCTTTTAGTGGTAAATAACCCCAGGATTTGTAATGAGAAAACTAGAATTTGGCTAAGGGTAGACATTAGAATAATTATAGACTTGTTTTGGAATAATCGCAATGCAGCCTCATAGAAAGAAGTATTTCACCAAGAGGAAATTGAATTTCTACCTAGAGAGGGGTTTCTACATGACCCATCTGTTTAAGTTCTGTCTCCATGATATGGAAGTCGATACAGCCAGTTATAACATTTTGCCTGGAGCTTTCTTTTTTGAAAATAGTTGAGAGATTAATACCACTGAGTGACAAGGAGTGTATGCTGTACAGAAAATGGATATAGGAAATGAACCTAAAATGTACTTATGACTGAAGCTCAAATACTCAGTTAATATAAGAACAATCCTCATTCTTTAAAAGTGGTCTCAAAATGAGATTTTTCTGCCCTTTTCCTAACACAAAATTCTTGCCCTCATATTATCTCCTACCTATTTGACCCTCAAGGGATCATCTGTAGTTTTCAGGCTTCTGAACTCTGAGGTATGAAAAGAGAACGATCCATCCTCAATTCTGAAGCACAACTACCGTTGGCTTTTCCATCTACTTTGATTCCTGAAAGGATTTCCCATCTTATCCATGTGGGTACTTCTACCATTTGTACACATCACAGCCCTGCCAAGTCTGCATGATTTTGACCATCAAGAATGCTACAGAATGTCCTTAATATAAGCATAACATTTTGGTCCTAAGTTCTTTCTCGATTTTGCCACCCACCTCCTCTTCTCATTGTTCAAGTCTTCAGCATCTTTTCTATCCCTTGCTGCAAGACACTTAGTTAACAAATTCTTCCATAGTCTTCTTTACAACATGACTAATGTAGAAATATGTTTAATATGATTGTGCATGTATAGTCTATACCAGATTACATCCCATCTTGGGATGGAGGAAGGGGGGTAGAGGGGAGAAAATTTGGAACTCAAAATTTTGTGAAAGAGAATGCTGAAAACTAGGAATTAATTAAATAGTTGGGGAAAAAAACAAATGCTCAGGAGAGATAATATGTGGACAGCATGATAGACTTGGAGTTGAGCAGACCTAAATCCAAGTCCAAATGAAGCATTTTCTCTTTTATATAACTCAGGATAGAGGTAAAATTCATTATTTCAAGAGGTTCACATTTTGTTTCAAATAATGCCTCTAGCTTCGGTGATATAGTAGCTTACTTAGAAAATGCCTGCTAACATGAGCCATATACAAGTGGAGAAAAATAAGCCATTAGAAGAACAAATACTTTAAAGTTAAGCAAATCATCATCAGTTCCTGTGCATGCATGCATATGTGTGCATGTGTGTATACATATATGTGTACATATACACACGCATATATACATACACATGCATGTGTGCACATCTGTGTATGTATACAGGACTTGGAGACAAAGGTCCTGGGTTCATTTCTCAAATCTAACCCACATTCAATCATGAGAATGTTACTTCCCTCTGAACCTCATCTATTAAATAGTATAATAATACTTGTACATCTTCTCAAGACAATTGTGAGGAAAGCATTGTGTAAATAATTATAACTGACACCTACCTTGACTTTGTAAATTTATGAAGTTCTTTACCAATCTTATGTAACTTGATTCTCACACCAATCCTAGGGCACAAGAGTGCAACATTAGATGTAGTATTATTCCTGGTTTGGAGATGAATCAATTACCCCAAATCACAGAGATTCAATGACTTTCCTGTGGTCATCCATATAGTAAATGTCAGGGATGAGGTTTGAATCCAGGCTTTTCTGACTCCAAATTCATCACAAAGATGGAATGTCATGTGATAAACCACAAATGGGCCAGTTTGGTTGGTCCCTATACTTTCCATTAATGTTGAAAATACAACAACCTGGCTTAAATTTTTCATTAATTAATATTGAGATAGTTAAGAAAGTTGTATTAAGCAGATTTTAATCTGAGCCTTGAGAATGATGGCATCCATTCAGAAGGGGCTTAATAAATTTGTGGATGATGATGATAATGTTTCCATGGTGTTTCCATGGTTTTCCAATGGAAAGGAGAAACATGGAGAGCCATAATGACAAGAGATTAAGGAGAGAGAGTGGACAAAGCATTCAATACCAGTTGGCACCACCACAAGTCAACAAAAGAATCAAATGTTATTAGACTTCACAGTAGGAAATGCTGATCACAGGACAGAGAAATAATCAACCCTCTGTACATGGGGAAGGTGACAGAGTATCACATTCCCCTTCAGAGATATCAGCTCCTCAAAGATTACATTCACTGGAGGAAATCCAAAGAGTCATGCCAAAGAAAAAATGATTTGAAGAAATAAGGAACTGATTTATGAGAAAAGACTAAAACAGCTAGATATGAACATCTTGGCAAGAGAAAAACAAAAAATAGGAATGTCTACCAGTGCATGCTTGGGATAATTCCCAAGGGAGGAGAGGAATAGTCTGGCTTCATATAAAAAAGTATAACTGAGTAATGAGAGTGTGGCTATTAGCTGAATGACTAAAACACTTGGCCCTTTGCAAGACATATGGTAAGTAACAACCCTGGCCTTCTAGGATTAAAAATCTAAGCTAGACAAATAACTAAAACATGAAATTTTCCAGATGATATAATTAAATTTCGGAGGTGCAGAGTGTCTTGACATTTACATTTGTGTTTCAGCCCTCCCTCACCTTTTATTACTTGGCAAAACAAGAAGGAAGAGAGGAGAGAGACAGGATATCTATTATTATCGGCGTCCTGAAATGAAAATTTATAAGAAACTCAAAAAGAAAAAGATGAATGGGTGGCCTCAGAGCCCAGGGACTTTTAGGACATCAATGAAAAATTAAAAGATGTCTGAGTTCCTTTCCTCTTTACCTTATTCCACTGGAATGAATTAGACTGGAACATTCTTTCCCAGATCTTCTCATTCCTATATTTAAAAGATGGTTGATTTTAGTTCTCTTTGAGGAACATATTAATGTTGAAAGAAAGCAAAGGAAAAAAAGGGAAAACAAGGTTAAGATATCTGCCTTGTAACACAACTACATAGATCTAGAATTGGACAGGACTTGAGTGCATCTAGAATAATCAACTCAGTTTACAAATGAAGAGATTAGTTGACTTGCGCAAGGTAGTAATTAGTTTTAGATAAGGGGAATTGAACCCAGGTGTTTACATATGTACATGTGTGTGTATGTATGTATGTATGTAATTGGAAATTAGTGTACTATTCAAGAGTATTGATCTTTGTACACATATGTACATATGCACACATGTATATATAAAGATCAATACTCTTGAATAGAACACTAATTTCCAATTCTATACAAATGTAAAGCTTTCCCAAAAGATTGTAATCAGCAATATTAACAAATATTCAAGGAGAGAAAATCAGATGAGAACAAAAGGACTGAAAGGATAGAAACATCATCCCACATTCAATAACTGCATCCAGTTCAGTTGTTCAGTGAGAGGTAAACTCCTTAAAAGAGACTGTTGTTTCTTTTCCTTTGTAACGCCCCTCCCCCGCAACCTAACACAGTGCCTAAGATATAGTTAGTAATTAGTAAATGCTTGCTGAAGTAAAGAGAATTGTTTTCTACTTCCTGTTAAGCTTCACTCATTTTATTCAGTTTTTCTCTCTAATCTATCTCAATTCTGCACAGAAAATAAAATTAACTTTACTACAGTTTGACTATACCTAAGTGTAATTAAAATGTAATGGAGTTCACTCTTGTGAGTTTTATACGTAAAAGCAGATGAAGAGAAAACTGGTATATATTAGTCCATTATTCCTGAGCTGAAAATCCTTTTCAATTGCTATATTTACATCCTTTTGAAAATGCTAGTTCTGCAACTATCTCTTTGATCTTGTGCAAATGACTTAACCCTTCCATGCTACACAGTTGTCTCATCAGTAAATTGAGAATTAGATGACTCCTATAGTTTCTTTCCACTCAGAATCAAGGATCTTAGAAATACAGTCTTGAGGGCTTCAAGACCTCAGATGTTATTTATCAAAAGGCCATTGGGCAAGGATACAGAGAGGAGGAACGAAAATTATGCAGAGAACAAACTGTTATTTTTCCTGCTCCACAATAGGGAAGCAGAAAGGGAGAACTCAATGAAAGATGAAAAGGTCTTGATAATAGATTCATGGAATATTAAGCTTGTCTAGAACTTGAGTGATCATCATATTCAAACTCCCTGTCTTACAGATCAGGAACCATTGGCCCAGAGATTAAAAAAAATGATTTGCTCAAGGCCATGAAGCTATATAGCAGAATTGGGACCAGGACCTACACCAAGATCCTCTCCACTACATCATAGTCGCCTAGCTCAAAGATTCTAACCTGCTGGACAAGAATTTATAAAGGAATTGTGCCATAAGAGATAGAAAAAAATCTCCTCAAATTAGATAAATAAGACTTCAAAATGCTTCAAAAGAAAAAAGACCAAACAAATCTATTCTTGCTCTGTGGCACATTTTAACAATCATTTAACTTCTCGTGGTGTCAACATGCAAAATGAAGAGGATAG
Organism: Bettongia penicillata ogilbyi; assembly: GCA_023548195.1. Lineage (NCBI taxonomy): Eukaryota > Metazoa > Chordata > Mammalia > Diprotodontia > Potoroidae > Bettongia > Bettongia penicillata. The sequence goes on from JAJHZJ010000453.1 coordinate 21,874,402, forward strand.
ACTTGATGATCTCTAAAATCTCTTGAAACTCTTAAATACAGTGATTTTAATTCTAATCTCTATATATCTGACTTTGCAGTCCTGATGGGGGTCACTATGAAAGGCAGAGTTGATAGGCAAGCCCTTTCTTCTTTCTTCCCCTGCCTTCCTACTGAGTAGGGACAGCTGTCTTTACTGATCCTTTACTTATCTTTACACTGATCATTTCTTAAGTACATCTCCTTCATAATACCCTTCTCTGTGGAGATTCAGCCACTCACAACAACCAACTCATTTTTTATCCAAGGAGCAAAATAATGTCATCTAGGTTTCTTTAGTCCCTTTCTCTGCTATATTGTGGAGATATCTGATACAAATTATTCATACAATTATAAAAGCTCAGAGCCCCCAGTTAAGAAAAATTCTGATATCCAGATAGTTGTGGTTCTTTGTCCTTTTTTAAATTCTTTTATGTTTCCACCTGTCTGAAAAAATCCTGAGAGAATGAAGCAAGCAGGGTATATTACAATGTCAGCTACTGGATAGAAGGAGGAGGAGACTCAGGAAAAGAGTAGACCTTTTTAGAAACTTCCCTCAAGCCTTGAAGATGAGAGAAGCACTGACCATTTGAATCTGTTAACTGTTCCAAGATGCTCTCAGGAACTCAAAAGTCCATTTTGATATTGTCATTCTCCACTATAATTCAGGCCTCTTTTTCAATTACCCCTTTTATCTGTTGCCTCTGTGATACCAATTCTTTCCAGCTTAGTTTGTCAAGTCTTGGGCAGGGACAGGAATTCTTCCCAATGCTGCTGTTGTCCCCATTCTTTTCTTTCAGTCTCCTCTCTTAAAGGCTGTCTCTCCTTTAAAACTCCTGGGCAAGGCTCAAATCCATCTTCTGGCTCAAAAGTGGCAACACTTCAAATCATCTCAGGGCTGCAGGAAAGGTTTTTTCCTATGAACTTTTCTCTGACATTTCCACCATTTTACAGACTCTCATCACTCATGCCTGGACTATTGCAAATAACTTAGTGGCAGATAAGCCTGCCTCAAGTCTCTCCCCATTCCAATCCATCCTCCATTCAGCTACCAAAGCGATTTTCCTAAAGTGCAGGTCTGGCCATGTCACTCCTTATTTAACTCCAGTGCCTCCTTATGGCCTCCAGGATCAAATATAATATTTTCCATTTGACATTCAAAGTCTATCAAACCTAGCCCCCTACAACTTTCCATGCTTACTCCTTGACATGTACTCTTCTATTCAATGACATCAGCCTCCTTGCCATTAATTAAATAAGACCCTCCATCCCTTACATCTTGGTCTTTTTTTTCTGACCACTTTCCCTCCTCAGTTCTGCCTCTTGACTTCCCTGGCTTTCTCTAAGTCCCATTTAAAATTCTATATTTTACCAAAAGTCCTCCTTCATTGTAGTACCTTCCCTCTGTTAATTATTTCCTATTTACTCTGTATGTAGTTTATTTGCTTATATTTACTTGCATGTTATCTTCCCCAGTAGATCGAGATCATTGAGGACAGAGACTTTTGCCTCATTTTATATATCCAGCACACAGTACAATGCCTGACACATAGAAAGCGTTTAATAAACTTTAATTGAGTAATTGAACCACAAACCTCATAATGTCAGTCAGTTTGCAGATATCTAATGGATCCGCTTACAAAACTACCTACCCCTCATCTATTCTGAAAGAATATCTTTCTGTCTCCTTTTTTGCCCTGGGGAAAAAATACAGGTGCTTGAGAAGAGGGAAAGAGGGAGAAGTCGAGTGTAGTAGGTAAGGTCAAGTGAGGACAATATAAGGAAAAACTTGTGGTTCATCCTGCATTTTTAAGTCAGGACCCATTTTATTTAAACCCTCATCTTCCAGCAGAATTCTGTTTTGATAAGAAGCCTCAAAGGGCTCCTATCATATCATTATTTTATATCACCAATCCCAGATTTTCTTTAGAGATGCTAGGCCAGATGCATAATGGCTGCTTGGGGAAAATGACCTAACATCTTTCGGCCACATTAAAATATTCTTCTGTTCCTCCTATCTCAAGCCATAACTGCATGAACCAACTTTTATTTTCTTTTTCTCATCATTTTTCTTTTATCGTGGAAGTTTCAGAACAAAGAAAAATTGAATGTTTTGAAATCATCCTTGCAAAAGGAATATCTTCTTGCTCTAAAATTAAGAAAAGAAGATTATAACGCAAAAGAAAGGAGAATGAGATACAAGTTCTCAGAAGCAAGAGGAAATAAAGATGATGGCAATCTCAAGATAATTTAGGTCCCAAAAGTAGGTAAAGGTGTCCACATCAAGGACCAGCAAGCATCCCCATGCCTAAAGCACAATCATCCTTGAAAACTGTAACAATGATTAGCATTGGTTCTTGGTTTGGGAAGGGGAAAGAAAGATTACAAATAAAAAACTATCTCACCAATGCAAATTATTCCAGGAGAAAAAAAAAGTCATTCCTCAAAGTAACAAGATATAGGGAAAATAGCTTGAACTTTTTTTCCCTAAGAGTTGATGAATAGTTAGTGCTTCACAAGAGTTTGTTGAATGAATGATCCAATGAATAATTTAGTCATTTGTTCCTCTCTGTATAATCAGAATATTTCCACATGAAATTCCAATGGCGCTAGGTTCCTTCCAAGAAGAAAGCAGAAAAGGGAAAGTAAAACCTATCACAATATGGTTTTATAGTTTTGTGTAACCGCTGGATTATATTTGTGCAAAGCAAAATGTGGTAGTGGAATCTGATAACCGAAAGCATCATTTAAATTTAGCATAATCCTTGAAGACCAGGGCTAGGATCAGGCTTACTATGGGGCATACTATATACCTCCTAACTGGAAATGCAACAGGCATATTCACAAGCATCCCATAGTACTCTGTGCTTAAGGGTAAAATTTCACAAATGTAATGAATTTTTAAATATGCAAACTGCTGTCTGTGTTTACACGAGAACAATTTTATTTTCTGGCAAAAATAATGAAAAAAAATTGTTTGCAGAAGAATTCACAACTGCTAAACTACTCAGCTTTAAGGCAGTTGTGCCAAGATGGATGGACGGTAGGCAATTTGTGTGATTTCTCCATATTTTACCTGCAAAACTGAAATGGGATGAGTGATATTGATGAAAACCCAAGCAGTCACAGTAACCCTTGGCTTAATCCATATTTGACAAGCATTGACAGGCTCCTGGTTTGTTTGTTTGTTTCAGTCAGGATGGCAATCATTACATACCATCTGCTTTCAGTAAAATGGAACTAATTCAATTGTTAAATTACAAATGTAAAGGCCTAAGTTATAAATATGTTTGATTAAATTGGATTCTGAGCTGATTTTTCGAGAGCATTGAGGACAGCCAGCTCTCAATTACCTAAAGGTCAGATAATTCAGGCCTTGGCTTCTCTCCTTCATTTCTGTTTTTCCATTCCATTGACCATGATTAGTCCTTTCACCAGAGTGGTCAAAAAAGTAGGAAGAATTGAAATTTAAGTTAAATTCATCTGCTATGAAGCAATGACTCAGCTTCTAGTTCCACTGTCACGACCATATTTTTATTTAAATTATTTTCAGAACTAAAGAGAGTAATAAAAAAAAATTGCATTGAAGATGTTTCTCCTAAAGCAAAGAATCTTAACCCTGGGTCAAGTCTGTGGATAGACTTTAGAGGGTCTATAAATTTGGTTGGGGAAAAAAATGCATCTTTATTTCACTAAACACTGAGGAAAATCTAATGTTTCCTTACATTATTTAAATTTTTTTCTGAAACCCACATAGACTTTGCCAGACTGCCAAAGGGGCCCATCACATAAATGCATGGGTCTGTATGTACACACACACACACACACACACACACACACACACACAGAGTTAAGAAAATCTGTCCTAAAGGTAACATCGATATTTTGTATGACTCTCATTGATTTTTTCCAAAAACAATCCCCTTATTTCTATATTTACAGACTACCTAGTAGTCAGTTAACATTTATTTATTAGGTCCTTATTATGTTCAAGGCACTATTTTAAGCACCAGAGAAATGAAAGTAAAATGAAAAATAATCTCTGTCCTCAAGGAGATTGTATTCCACTGAGGCCCAAAGTGAAGATAAAATTTATCAACAGAGAAATAGATATAATATAATCTGAGGAAAAAAGTGGCTAATAAGTAGGTTAGGAAGACTTTGAGGGCACTTGATTTTAGCCTTGAAGGGAGGGGAGGATTCAGAAGTGAGGACAGTGTTGACCGGTAATTTGTACTTTATATAAGTTCTTACTTTCTCCTTGAATAGCTCAGGGTTGTAGCTACTCAGCAAATGAATTCATGGAAACAAATTGCATAATCAAGTATGTCATCTCATTATATGATCTAGATTGATAGAAGACATTATCTTAAGTACTTGCCAATAAATGATAAAAAGGAATCATCTTTTCAGGAGAAAAAAAATGACTTTGATTTAATGGCCTGGGTAACAGTGCTGAGTTTACCCATACTTTTAGCCAACTTGGGCAAATCAAAGGAGGTGGAGCACCATAACTTTAGAATAATGATCACTGCCAAGAGAAAAGAAAAGACCCTGTTACTGGTGTTACCCATTGGCAGCTAAGTAGTGCAAGAGATCGAAGCGTTGGGCCAGCAGTCAGGAAGAACTGGTCACAGACACTTAACTACCTCTTTGTAGATGACTCAAGGATGTGTGTGTGTGTGTGTGTGTGTGTGTGTGTGTGTACATGCCAGACAAAGCAGGCAAAACAAGGGAGAGGTAAGGAATATACATACATTTTTGTATGTAGATGTGCATGTATTTTCACAGCTATATATACATATACATACATACATACACACATACACACATTGCCAGTTGCCTATTGGACATTTTGAACTGGATATCTTGGAGAAACCTCAAACTCAATGTGTCAAAAGAGTTCATTATCCTTCTCACCAAACCCATACCTTTTCAAAGTTTCCTTATATCCATTTTCCAATCTCCCAGGGTCACAATTTTAACATTTTCCTCAATTTTTCACTCTCTCTGTGTCAATATTTTTAATCTGTTGCCATATCTTACCATTTCTACTCCCATATCACTCACGTCCAACTCCTCTGTATTCACACAGCTGCCACTTTAGTTTAGGCCATCATTACCTCGCACCTAGATAACAATGGGCTATCTCAGCGATGGGATACTTGTAGCCTCAAGGCCACATGTGGCTCTCTAGGTCCTCAAGTGCAGCCCTTTGACTAAATCCAAACTTCACAGAACAAATCCCTTAATAAAAGGATTTGTTCTGTAAAACTTGAACTCAGTCAAAAGATCATTCTCAAGGACCTAGAACCCCATATGTGGCCTTGAGGCCACAGGTTTCCCACCCCTGGGTTATCCCAATTGGTATCCTAAGTCTCTCCTAACTTGTCTTCCTGCACTGGTCTCTTAACAGATCTTCTTCAACTCCAATCCATCTTCTACTCAACTGCCAAAGATATTTTCCATAAGCTCAGATCTGATCCCTTCTCAGCAAATTCTAGTGACTCCCTATTGCCTCTAGGGTCAAGTCTAACCTACGTTGGTTGACTTTTAAAGTCCTTAACAACTTAGTTCCAGTCTTTCCTTTTAGTTCCACTAGACATAACTCCCTTCCCCACACTCCACAATTAAGCCAAACTGGCCTATTCTCTCATTCTCACACATAGGACTCCATCAATTTTGGTGCCTTTGTACTACTTCACTTTCCTATAATATGCTTTGTCATCACCGCTGTCTCACAAAATGTCTCTCAAAAATCATCTTTCCTGGACACCCCCCACCCAAGCAGCTACTGCTCTCCAGCCACAATTAACTACCTTGCCTTTATTTATATTTATTCTGTATATATTTGTCCATAGATAAATATCATATCCTTTGAAAGAATGTGATATCCTTCAAAAAAAGGGTCTCTTTGTTTTCCCATGCCTAAAAGAGTACCTGACATGTGGTGGATGAATAAATACCACGTTTGGTGATTAATTGGCATGAACTGACAATTCACACAGAAAGAAGTATTGTAGAGGAATAAAAATCACCAATAGTGCTTGTAGCACACACCCTAAAGAGATCATATCAATCAAAGTAATATAATCATGATTGCCAGCATTTATATTCCTCATGAAAGTTTGAAAATCACTTAACAAATCTGATGTCATTTGATAATCAACAAGATGGGAGGATATATAGGGAGGACTCAAATTGACATGACCAACAATCCATTGAACTATCAATGGCAATGTTTGCACAGTTAGGACTACTAATGAACACTGAATGCATATGCTGAGTAATTAAATTTTGAAAATTGTACAATTATACAAAATATTAAAAATAAAAGCAATCAATTTCACTGCTCTTCTTTCTTATACATGCTTTCTTCCTCTTCCCTGACCTATGCTTTTCTATGTCTTAGATTAAAACATTTGTTTATAATAATTGACTACCCCATGATGTATTCTATTATTTCATAAGATACAGCATTCCTTTCACTCATTTATTCATTCATTAAAGAAATATTTGTTGAGACAGAAATAATGAAATTAGATTGCTGTGTTTGTCCTTCATTGCCAAAGAAGACCATGCCATCAGAGAAACAATGACATGACTTGCACTTGACTTTGTTTTGAGTGAGGGAGGGCTGTGCAGGTCACCAGCCTCACTTCTCCTCCAGAGCCATCTGGATCCAGTGACCAGATATTCCTCAGGATGACTGGAGATGACCCAGGATGCACTGGGAGACCTTGGCCAATGAAGTTAGATATGTTAGATATCAAAGTGGAAAACTATTTTTTCAGCAAGAAGAATGGGATTCTAGGATTCAAGGCAAAGACAAAGATTGAATACAGATCACAGAGTCATCACTACAGAAGTTACCATCAATTACGTGGAAGTAAATGAAATCGTCAAGGCTTGTGCAGATGTTGTCTCCAAATATTCTTTCTGAGGCTATCCACACATTCTGGCATGTTAAAGTGATAGCTGAGGCTGGATACAGGACACAAGATGCTTTGTCCTGCAGACTTAAGAATCTCTTGGTACATTCTGACTTTTTTTTACTTAGACTTCCTTTTTTTTACCCTGAATTCCAGACCCAGGTAATGGCTGACTTAATGCTATTGCTGCTGTGAATTTTACTTGCACAGATAAAATTTCTGGCATCTGAATTTAAACCATCTCATTTGCAATCCAAAAATTCTGTCCCTCCTGTTAAATTTAGGTATTAGTCCCTGTAAGCAACTAAAATTTATGAGCATTGGCAATTATTTTTAATACTTTCTTTTAATCATAAGTATTTGAAAATAATTTCTCAAAGGGAGGCTTAGTAAACCCTTGGTACTCAACAGGCACTCTCTACTACTGCTTTTTCCCTCCTGTAATTTTTTTTTTTCTTGTGCATGCTTTTATTGAACTGAAAACATGCATCTTAAATGTCGGGTGCCTCTTTCCCCACCTCCCTCAAAAATACTGTATTTACTTAGCTGTGTACAATAAATGCTTAACAAATATGTGTTAATTGTTTGCACATGTTGCAGCCTCTCAGTAAAATGTAAACTTTTTGAAGTAAGAGACTATGTCTTCTATTACCCAGAGCCTAGCACAATACCTGGCATTTAAGAGGTTATAAAGAAATGATTATTCAATTTGTTTTAATCATTACACATAATACTGAATATATGTCCAACCACAAACTCATTTTGCTTTTCCCAATGAATGCAAAAAGAATAAATTTTGCTGAATAAATGAGTAAACTATAATGTTAAACAAGGAAAAAATGAACCTAGATCATCAGAAGGTTCAAATCACATTCAAGTGTTTTAAACTCCACAAGCTGATTACAATTTGGGCACATTCCCCACGCTTTGGCATTCATACTCCGACACGACTTGTCTCTCTCTAGCCATTTCCATAGTGTGAATTGAGCTGTTTTGTAATTAGCAGTGACAGCTATAATTTATGTGTAATGGACACCAGCCACAAATGTAACTTCTTTAATCCTATCTGAAAACAGCTCCTAGATTAAAAGTTGTTAAAGGAAAGACAATTCTCAGTTATCTGTGATGACTATCCCAAGGATCATTGGTATTTAGATAGAACTCAGAAAGTGACAAGATCTAAAGGAAGTCACAATTCAGGCCTGGGTCTTGGTGACTCCTCGTCTTGGCATCCTATCTCCTTACAAGTGACTAGAGGGGTTACAGTCACATACACACACACATACACATACACATACACACACACACACGCACACACACATACACACGCACACACGCAAACACACACTACTCAGGAGGCCAGAAAGCTGAGGGAAAGCAGCAGGTACTCACTTACCCAAGGTTCTAGGTGTCCCACTGTGGGACAAGGTCAGGACACCATTTACGTTGATCAAGAAGTTTAAAAATGAGCATTGATGCACATAGTTAACCAAAAACCAAGTCCTCTACTTCCTCCCTCCCTACCCTGTGACACTTTCTCTTTGGCACTGGGTAGCTTGCTATCTTGTCTCCTCTCATTCATCCATTGACACAGTCTCTCATATTCAACACTTTCAGTTAGTTTCCTGATATGAAAATATAAAACATATACAGTAAGGCATAAGTTACCAATAATATTTAGGGAAAATTTTCCTTTCTGGGGTACTTTCATTTTCAGATGAAAATTTCTTAAGCCAAAAGAGCAAACCATGAACGGTGGAATTTGGGCAGTAGTGAGGTAAATCAGATATTCCTGGTCTCAAGTGGTGAGAATCTTTTACAGTACCTTTGAAATCACACCATGAGGACAAACTCTTAATTCCCTAAGTTAAAACTGTCTATCACTTCCTAAGATCACAGAGCAAGAAGGAACTTAACAGACCACTGAATCCAACTTTTTCTTCTTACAGATGACCAAACTGAGAATCAAAGAGGTCATATGAATTATCCAGGGTTGCAGCTAGTAAGGGTCTAAGGTAGAATTTGAACCAAAGCTTTTTATATTCCAAAGCCAACCTTCTGACTCATCTCTACATTGTCCCACTAAGAGAATTGGGACTTTTCTGGGCAAATGTCCTTTATGCCAAGATTCTTATCCTCTTCCATTTAGTCTTTTCCTTGACATGGACAAGAAGTGCAATTGAAAAGGTCAGTTTTGCCTTCTTCGATTTCTCTTGGGGTATGGCTCTAGTGGAGGTAGTAATGAACTGGGAAAAATGCCTCAAGGTTGAGAGTAGTAGGAAGAAGAAAACAAAAGATGAAAGAAAGAATTAAGAAGTGAAAGAAAAGGAGGATGAAGATGAAATTGAAAAATCAGAGTTGACTACGTCAGCAATATTAATTAAACAGAACTCTCTTCGTGTCTACATTGTATTTAAACCGCAAGTTGTAGTAATCTTGTTCCATCCAGAATTTGGCAAACATACTTTGAACTGTGAAACTGTTGACTTGAAAAGTGTTCACTCAGCAAGCAGGAAAAGAGACAAATCAAAACCCATGGCTCAAGTAAAGCCAATCTTCCTTAACCTAGGGAGACAAGGAATCATTTTAATGTAAGCCTGAGCTTTAATGAGAGACTCATAAGCAGCTCTCATTGCAGTATTAGCAAACTGGAACATTTCTCCTTATAAAAAGATTTTAAAAGGCTTATTTTTCTATATGAAGGTAAACCATGGTAATTGCTAAATGCATTCTAATTGATTTAATGTCTATTAAAATTCTATTTTCAAAAATAAAACACCCAGACATATGATAAATAAATGATCAGTCATCCATCACTGCTAGAAATATCCCATTGATTATAAATTATTTAAACTGAAATGATGCCTCAGGAAATAAAAAACCTCCGAACATGACTCTCAGATATAGAAAATGTTATATAGAAAATAAGGAAAGAGGAAAGTCAAGTGTTTAAATGGCCTTGTCACGGTCAGATAGGTATGAGACTTCAAAATCCTGTTAAGAATGACTAAAAGACAAAAACAGGAAAAAAGAACCTCAGTCCTTTCATCCCTTCTTCAATATTTGACTGAGGTCATTAGAATTCAGGATCTCCAATCAAAGTTATCAAAAATATTCATTCCAGAATGATGTAATCCTTGCCCAGGAATTTAATATACCATGAAAGGAGTTTGGTGAGCCTAAAGCCATTCTCTTTTTTTTAAAAATACACTAAGGTGAGTCCAGGGCTTCTGGGAAAGTGAAAGAAGCAGGAGAAGACTGTTCTTTCTGCCTTCTAAAGAAAAATCATAAGCAGAGCAGTTCTTTCTACAAGGAACCATAATAACCAGATAAAAGAAATGGGTCCTAAGGTCCTGCTGACTGTTTGGAGAGAATGCACTTACCTAATGTTATACATACATATGGAAATACAGGTATCCTTTGTTCTACTAGAACAGAAATTCTGTTTACAAAATTAATAAGGCAAATATTAAATTATCCAATCAAAAATATTTGAGTATCTAATACTTGGAAGAAAGGACCTATACTAAGTAATGCGGAAAACAAATTGTATTAGAAAATCTCAGGGGCGGAGCCAAGATGGCGGAGTAGAAGGACGCACATACGAGCTCTGAAACCAAAGCCCATAGAATTAATGTAAAAAGAGACCCCCATAACTTCTGGGTCAATACAAGGTGTGCAGAAACGGAGTGGAAGATATTTCCGTTCCAGGGAGCCCTGGAGACCCGTCCCCAGGGTCCGTTGCACTCCGGAAAGTGGACCCCACCCCCAGCACTGCCCTGACCACAGCCCCAGAGAAGCTGATCCGAGCAGGCTTCAGGGACGGAAGCTCCGGCAGCCGGGAAAGTCCCTCCGCCCACAGAAGCTACAGGTCAGTGAGAGAGAAGGCCAGGCTGGAGGAGGGGAGTGGAGCATCTCCGTGACTCTGGCCCCCTCGGGAGGAAGCAGTGGAGGCAGAGGCAGGGGCAGGAAGCGGCGGAGGCAGAGGCGTGGGTGGCGGCTGAGGCAGCAGTGGCCCAGGACTCAGGAATCCCCCAGCAGCAGTCAGGATCTTCATTACGGAAGGTTCCTGCATAAAACCTGAGGGAACTGAGCCTGGGAGGCGGGCCCCCCATCCCGCCCCCACCCACTCCATTCCTGAAAGTCTCTACATAAAGCCCCTGAGGGAACTGAGCCTGGGAGGCGGCCCTGCCCCCACCCCAGCACCTGAACTAAAGCTCACTGATTGACAGCCTGCAGGAGGAAAGCCCATTTAAATCTCAGAGGCCAAGCACTAGCTGGGCGGATCCAGGCAGGGGTGGAAAGGAATCTCAGAAGTCAAGTAACTGGCTGGGAAAATGCCTAGAAAAGGGAAGAAAAATAAGACTATAGAGAGTTTTTTCCAACAAATGCAAATGATCCCAACCTTCAGATCTGATGATGAGGACATATCCTTGCCATCAGGGAAAGACGTGGAGGGCGGGGCCTCAGTACCCCAGACACCCCAGGGGGGGTGGCGGGTGGGCTCAGGCCCTGGAAGAGCTCAGAAAGGATTTTGAAAAGCAAGTTAGACAGGTGGAGGAAAAACTGGGAAGAGAAATGACAGAGATGCAACAAAAGTATGAAAAACGGGTCAATACCTTGCTAAAGGAGACCAAAAAAAATGCTGAGGAAATTAACACCTTGAAAAATAGGCTCACTCAATTGGCAAAGAAGGTTCAAAAAGCCAATGAGGAGAAGAATGCTTTCAAAAGCAGAATGAGCCAAATGGAAAAAGAGGCTCAAAAGCTCACTGAAGAGAATAGTTCTCTCAAAATTAGAATGGAACAGATGGAGTCTAATGACTTTATGAGAAACCAAAAAATCACCAAACAAAACCAAAAGAATGATAAAATGGAAGAGAATGTGAAATATCTCATGGGAAAAACAACTGACCTGGAAAATACATCCAGGAGAGACAATTTAAAAATTATGGGACTACCTGAAAGTCATGATCAAAAAAAGAGCCTAGACATCATCTTCCATGAAATTATCAAGGAAAACTGCCCTGACATTCTACAACCAGAGGGCAAAATAAGTATTGAAAGAATCCACCGATCACCACCTGAAAGAGATCCAAAAAGAGAAACTCCTAGGAACATTGTGGCCAAATTCCAGAACTCCCAGCTCAAGGAAAAAATCTTGCAAGCAGCTAGAAAGAAACAATTCCAGTACTGTGGAAATACAATCAGGATAACCCAAGATCTAGCAGCTTCTACATTAAGGGATCGAAGGGCATGGAATAGGATATTCCAGAAGTCAAAGGAACTAGGACTCAAACCAAGAATCACCTACCCAGAAAAACTGAGTATAACACTTCAGGGGAAAATATGGTTTTTCAATGAAACAGAGGACTTGCAAGCATTCTTGATGAAAAGACCAGAGCTGAAAAGAAAATTTGACTTTCAAACACAAGAATGAGAAGAAGCATGAAAAAGTAAACAGCAAAGAGAAGTCATAAGGGACTTACCAAAAGTGAACTGTTTACATTCCTACATGGAAAGACAATATTTGTAACTCTTAAAACTTTTCAGTATCTGGGTAGTTGGTGGGACCACACACACACAAACACACACACATATGTACACGTGTGCATGCACACACACATACACATGCATGCACATACAGAGACAGAGAGCACAGAGTGAATTGAATAGAATGGGACCATATCTTAAAAGAAATTAAGGTAAATGGTGAGAGAGAAATGTAGTGGGAGGAGAGAGGGTGAAATGGAATGGGGTAAATTATATCTCATTCAAGAGGCAAGCAGGAGACTTTTTAGTGGAGGGAAAAAGAGGAGATCTGAGAAAAAAACAAGAAGTTTGCCCTCATCACATTCGACTAAAGGAAGGAATAAAATGCACACTCATTTTGGTATGAAAACCTACCTTACAATACAGGAAAGTGGGGGAGAAGGAGATAAGCAAAGGGGGGGATGATGGTAGGGAGGGCAATGGGAGGAGGGAGCAATTTGAAGTCAACACTTGGGGAGGGACAGGATCAAAAGACAGAATAGAAATAATGGGGGGCAGGATAGGATGGAGGGTAATACAGTTAGTCTTACACAACATGACTATTATCAAAGTCATTTGCAAAACTACACAGATATGGCCTATATTGAATTGCCTGCCTTCCCAAAGGGAATGGGTGGGGAGGGAGGGATGGGGAGAATTTGGAACTCAAAGTTTTAGGAACAACTGTTTAGTATTGTTGTTGCTACTAGGAAATAAGAAATACAGGTAATGGGGAATAGAAAGTCATCTGGCCCTACAGGACAAAAGAGAAGATGGGGACAAGAGAAGGGAGGAATGATAGAAGAGAGGGCAGATTGGTGATAGGGAAAATTAGAATGCTCGGTGTACTGGGGTGGGGGGAGGGGATAAAAGGGGAGAAAATTTGGAACCCAAAATTTTGTGAAAATGAATGTAAAAATTTAAATTAAAAAAAAAGAAAATGACAAATAAAATTTAAAATTTTAAAATCAAGATTTTGAATTGCCAATAAGTTGGAACTAACAGATGAATTAATTTGAAGAAGCAAAGACTATGCATACTTTTCAAGTAAATGCAAAGACCTCAACTACTAGGATAAGTATTCATTATTCCACAAAAATTGCTGGGAAATCTTGAAAGCAACGTGGCATAGATTAGTGTTGATCAACATCTTACACCATAAGATAAGCCCCAAATGGGCAAATGACAAATATAAAAGGTCACAACATAGACAAATTAGAGAAATGAAATACCTCTCACAAAAATGTATAAAGTTCATAACCAAACAAAGAAGAGAAATTACAAATGATAAGATGGAACAATTTTATTATGTAGAATTAAAAGAAATTTTGCACAAACAAACTCAATAAAGTTAAAATGAATAAAGAAACATTTGACTGAGGGGAATTATTTGCAGTGAGTTTTCTTTAATAAGGATCTGATACTCAAGATAAATAAAAAACGATTCAAATGTATAAGAACAAGAACCATTCCCCAGCAAGTACATGGTCAAAAGATATGAAAAGCTAGTTCTCAAAAGAAGAAATTCATACTATCAGTCAATATAACAAAATTCTCAAATTACTAATAATTAGAGAAATGCATATTAAAATAATTCTGAGGTTCCTTGTCAAACTTTTTATGTAATCAAAGATAACAAAAAAAGAAAAATAGCCATTTGTGAAAAGTCTACCAAAAACAGATATATTAATTCACAGATGGTAAAGCTATGAATTAATTCTGCCATCCTGGCAATTAAATTGAAACTATGCCCCCAAAGTCATAAACTGTGAATATACTTTGATCTGATAATACACTATTGGACCAACATCCCCAAAGAGATCAAAGAAGGAGGAAAATTATTCATTTCTACAAAAATGTTTATAGCAGTTCTCATTACAGTAAAGAATTGGTAACAAAGGACTATTAATCAATCAATAAACATTCTATCATTCAGTAGACATTTCTGAATTACTTATTGTGTGCCAGGCACTATGCTGAATGATGAGGGTACAAAAAAAGGCAAAACTCAGTCCCTGCCTTCAAAGAGCTTACAGTTCCATCAAATGTATTGGTAAAAATTATGATGTACAAATATAACAATGTTATTGCTCTAATGACAAAAGAACAGTTTCAGAAAAACCTGGGAAGACCAGCGTGACCTTATTCAGAATGAAGTAAGTAGAACAAAAAGAAAACCCAGAAGGGAGAAAGAATAGGCTTAGAAAAAAGAAAAAGAAAGAGGGCAACTAAAGAACCTTGTCTAGAAAGTAGAGAAAAGAAGGAAACATAAAGAAGCAGAATAGGTATGAAAATTGTATGTTGAGTGATTTGCAGGTTCACATATGTCTCATTTCTAAACTACTTTTTAAATGAAAATATCCATTTTATTTGACGTCTTTTAAGTTCAGAATTAAAAAAAAAATAAAATCCCTACAAAATGAAAAATACGTTCGAAACTCATTTGTCAATAACTACAATTTTTAATAGTTTTAATGTCACTTACTTTTTTCTTTTTATTGATATATTCTATTTTATTTACCCTCATTTCTGAGCATACCTTCTGTCTCTTTTCCAGAGATCCATCTCTTACAACAAAAGATGAAAAAAGAATCAAAAATCATAGTTTCACAAAATAATTGAAACAAAAACTGTCTGACAGAGGATGTAATATTCCACACTTGCTGCACACCTCTATGAAGAGAAAAGATAGCAAATTTTCTCATCCTTATATATAACAATTATTCAGTGTGTTGTTTACATTTCTATGGCCACTCTGTATATTTTCCTGATTTTATTCACTTTATTCTACGTCAGGTCATGTAAACCTTCCCATGTTTCTCTGAATTTTTCATATGCATTTTTCTTACAACGTAGTAGCATTGCATTCATTTAAAACTTTCTTAAACATTTCCCAAACAATGAAGATCTACTGTGTTACAGGACCCCTAATACCATGAAAAGTATTTCATTTATGTTAGATATTTTTTCTCACTGTATCTTTGACTTCCATCAGGTATATTCCTAGATATAAATCTCTGTGTCATAGGGTATGATCATTTCAGTTACCTCTCTCAACAAAATTCAAAATTACTTTCTAAAATGCTGGTGTTTATCCACATCTGTAACCCCTTCTAACACTGACTATTCTTAAGTTTTGTAATCTTTGCTAGTAAATAAAATCTCACAATTGTTTCAATTTGCATTTCTCATTATTTCTCTAATGCATTTTTAAGTAATAATGAAATGACAGTTAGCTAGGTTTATGTCAATGTAATACAGCAGTATGCTAAGGTTCTATAATTTCACTGGTGTATGGACTCTCTTGATTTAACCCAAGCAGAAATCTATCTCTAACTTAGGATATAAGAATGAGGGAGTTGCCAAAGGGGAATGGGAAATTAGGCGCCCTGGGTCACACAGCTAGTGTCACAGGATCTTTTTAATACCATGCTCAGCATTCTGTTGGTATTTGTGTGTTATCCTTCAGTAAATATTTGCTGAATGAACGGATAAATGAAATAATTAAAAACTATACTGACTGGTTCTAACAAGATTCAAATCTAAACCAGAGATTTAAAGGTTAAAATTTCCTTCTAAACATTCAATTCTTTCTAAATTTTCTGATTCATTTTCACCTTCTTTCACAAAAATATAAGAAACATTTGCAGCTCTGAAGTAATTCCAAGCTAATGCAAGATAATAATTTAAGTTGTAATCTGATATCTGTACAAACAGGAATGTTGGTGCTTGCTGTGACAGGACCAACTCCCTTCTTTGTGTTGGCTTCTCTCATTTTCAGAAAAATATTTGCCAGCTAAGTTCATCATCTTGACCAAAACAGGCTGCTAATAAAAGAAATAATAATGACTCATTTTTATTGCACCATAAGGTCACTTTGTAAAGTGCTTTACTTAAAAACAACCTTGAAAAGTACATAGGATGCTATAGCCCTATTTGACAAATAGGGAAGTTGGAGAACAGTAAAGTTATGTGACTTAAAAAGAATGACACAGTTAATAAATGTTTTAGCCAAGAACTAAAACCCAAGTCACTAGACTTTAAGCATGTGATGCTAGTATATGATGCTGCCTTCCCTAGAAAGAAGCCAATAAGATAGATCCTAGACAACATAGTTATTTTAATATGTGTCACTACTGTCAGCTACAATAAGAGATGGAGACTGTGAGGACTAATCTTAGGCAAGGCACAAAACATAAGATAAAATATTAACTTCAATGAGTTTCATTATCTTTTACAGAGAGAGAGAGACAGAGAGAGAGACAGAGAGAGAGACAGAGAGACAGAGAGAGACAGAGAAAGAGACAATTATAATGTAAATAGCACCTATACTCTCACTTCTATGTCAAAGACTCAAATTTATATGCCTAGTCTAGCTTTCCTGAATTTCAGTCCTGCATCACCAAATTGGATACCTCTGTTAAAGTTCCAATGGCATCTTAAACTCTCCATGTCCAAAACTGACTCTTCTTTTGCTCCAAACCCTCCTGTCTTGCAAACTTCCTTATTCCTGTTCAGAGGCACCACCATCCTTCCCAACCTCAAAATATGCAGATCTCTTCCTTTTTCTTTCATTCATATCCAATCAGTTGCTAATTCTACCTCCACGACATCTCACAAAAACACCCTATTGCCACTCACCCATTTAGCGTCATCATGTCTTTTAATAATTGCAGTAGACTCCTAGTTGATCTCTTTGCCTTCAGTCTCTCCCTACACCATTCACTAAACAGATGTCAAAAGTCTAAAGCATACATCTAACTATGACACTTTCTTGCTAAAGAAGCTTCCAGTGATCCTTCTTAACCCTAAGATAAAATTCAAACTTTGGTTCAGAATTCAAAGTCTTTTATAATCTTCCTCTGGCCAACCCTCCTAAATTCATTGCCTATTGTACTTTCACACACTCAGTATTCCAGCTAAATTGACTTGCTTGCTATTGGCTTTTGCACATGGCTTTCCCTCAGGTCTAGAATGTACTCTCTCTTCACATTTTCTATATTCTCTAACTGTCTCTAAAGCTCAGTTCAAATGGAATCTAATAGAAAATGCCTGTCTAGTGCCCTCCTTCAGAAATTACTTTTTAATATATTTTGTATTCAATATTCTATGTAAACATTATTTCTCTCCAATAGAATGTGCACTCCTTGAAGGCACTATTTTTTTCTTTGCATTCCTAGCATCTATTATATACTTTTCACATAGTAGTCATATAATAAATGCTTGTGGAATAAATGAATAAAATATTATTTATTACACATGTTAACTTAAAGAATTCAAATTAGTCTGGTGTTAAGTTAGAGTTAAAAGCACTACTGTATTTCAGATTTTAAAAAAAACTCTTCCACTCAATTTCACTTTCAGGCTCAAGAAAAAAACATTAAACTGCTAATGGAGATACTTATGGAAAATGAAACCATTTTAGACTAAATTAATTTCAAAAATTGTAACTTTTTAATGTACTACCCATTACAATTTCAGAAAGAAAATCTTGGCCAATGTTATTATATGGCCAGCTTAACTAAATGAGCCAAAGCAATGAAATTGAGCCATATGCTATTCAACATATTAAAACTTTTTTTCTCTTGAATTTGAGGTACTTCCTCCACAGGGAAAAAGAAAAAAAAAATTACTGGTTATTATCTTATCTGAATGCTGAGGGGGGGGTGGGAGAGAGAGAGAGAGAGAGAGAGAGAGAGAGAGAGAGAGAGAGAGAGAGAGAGAGAGAGAGAGAGAGAGAGATCTTTAAGCTATATTGGGAGCAAGAGGATGAAGAAAAATGGGATTGGATCAGGGAGAAAGTCAAATAATGACAACCAGGAGAACACAAAACTGCTTAGTTGTTATTTTGTTTCTATTTTATTTTTCAAGAATCATAATCATCTGACTGGAAAAGATATAACAAAAATATATAATAGGGAGATGAATCTGAAGATAAGTAAGGAGATACAAAAAAGCACAGCAGACCACCATTTGTCCTGAACAAGCTACTTCTTAGGGTCTTGAAAAAACTTGGTGACTGTGGTTGGTGACCCACTTAGTGATCTTTGCAGGATTATAAAGACTGGGACTTGCATTGCAAGACTGAAAAGGGTCAAGCCTCATCATAACTGCTTTAAAAGAAAGACTATGTAATATAATGATAGACCAATGAACCTGACTTCTAGCCACAGCAAAATTCCAGAGCACATGACTAAAGGAATGGTTAACGATCATATGAAATTAAGTGGATTTACAACTAACTGAATGACCTTAGCAAATGAGGCAAAACTTTAGTAGAGTGACCCAGGGTTGGCCTTTTACTCTGTGCTTTTCAATAGCTTTTTCAATAACAGAGAAGCACACAGAGGATGCCTATCAAATTTGTAGAGGTTGCATACCAAAGAGGGTTATTACATAATACATTGCATGACCATGTCAGGATCCAAAAATTTAAGAAGGGATCAAGTCTAATATGAAATGTGAAATTTAATAGTGATTTATTTAAAGTTCTCTATCGAGGTTCAAAAAGCAATCAATTGCCTCTTGAAAGATATCCCAAAAGGAAAACTCCTAGGAATATTGTAGGCAAATTTCAGAGTTCCCAGATCAAAGCAAAAATATTGCAAGCAGCCAGAAAGAAACAATTTGAGTATTGTGGGAAAAGTCAGGATAATACAAGATTTAGCAGCTTCTACATTTCAGGAACTCGGAGCTTGGAATATGATATTTCAGAGGTCAGAGAAGCTAGGATTAAAACCAAAAATCACCTACCCACAAAACTGAGTATAATGCTTCAGGGGGAAAATGGATATTCAATAAAATAGAGGACTTTCAAGCATTCTTGATGAAATTAGCAGAGTTGAATAGAAAATTTGACCTTCAAGTACAAGAATCAAGAGAAGCATGAAAAGGTAAACAGGAAAGAGAAATCATAAGGGACATATTAAAGTTGAACTGTTTACATTCTGACATGGAAAGGTGATATTTGTAAATCAAGAGACCTTTCTCAGTATTATGGTAGTTGGAGGAAATAGATAGGTAGGTAGGTAGGTAGGTAGGTAGGTAGGTAGGTAGGTAGGTAGATAGATAGATAGATAGATAGATAGATAGATAGATAGATAGATAGATAGATAGGTAGGTAGGTAGGTAGGTAGGTAGATAGATGGCACAGGGTGAGTTGAATATGAAGGGATGATATCTAAAAAAATAAAATTAAGGGATGAGAGAGGAATATATTGGGAGGAGAAAGGGGGAGATAGAATGGGGCAAATTATTTCACATAAAAGAGGCAAGAGAAAGGTTTCACCATGGAGGGGAAGAGGGGAGACATTAGAGGGAATGAGCAAACCTTACTCTCATTGGATTTGGCTAAAGGAGGGAATAACATACACACTCAAGTGGGTATCTTACCTTACAGGAAAGTAAGGGAGAAAGAGGGGATGATAGAAGGAAGAGCAGATTGGAGTGGGGAGTAGTCAGAAGCAAGCACTTTTGAGGAGGTATAGAGTCAAAAGAGAAAATAGAATCAGTAGGGGGGGAGCAGGATAGGACAAAGAATATAGTCAGTCTTTCACAACATGAATATTGTAGAAGTGTTTTGCATAACTACAAATGCATAAACTAAATTGAATTACTTGCCTTCTCAATGAGGTTGGGTGGGGAAGAAAGAAGGGAGAGAATTTGGAACTCAAAGTTTAAAAAACAAATGTTAAAAATTATTTTTTCATGCAAGTGGGAAGTAGGATATATAGGCAATGAAGTATTGAAATCTATCATGCCCTACAAGAAAGTAAGGGGAAGGGGAAAAGGGGGAGGTTGATAGAAGGGAGGGTAGACTGGGAGAAAGGGTAATCAGAATGCATGACATCTCAGGTAGGGGGAGGAGAGAGATGGAAAGAAAATTTGGAACTCAAAATCTTGTGAAAATGAATGCTGAAAACTAAAAATTAATTAATTAAAAGCAATCAATTTCACAAGTATATGATGAGGAAGATATGGGTAGAGAAACCTTCCTATTAAAAAAAAATGGAAGTTTTAGTTGATTGCAAGTTCAGTAAGAGTCAACCGCCAATGTGAAGTTGAAAAAAATCTATGTTATACTTGACTAGCAGTCTGAAAAGTATAATGTCTAGATAGGGCAATGTAACTCTGCTGTACTCAGAGCTGATCAGAAAGTTTCTGGGTGCCATGTCCCACTCAGAGTGCCATATCTTAAGAAGGACATGGACAGGTTGAAGCACGTCCTGAGAAAAATCACCAGGGTGATGTGACGACCAGAGATCATGCTGTAAAAAAATTAATTGAAAGAAGTGAGAATTTTTAGCCAAGAGGAGAAAAGGATATTCAGATAGTAGTCTTTGATTATTTGAAAAACAGTCATGTGAAAGAAAGATTAATTTTGCCTGACTCTAGAAAGCAAAACTGGAAACAGGGGGAATAAGATGCAGAGTAGCAGTCTAAGGCTTGGACAGTCTAAGGCTTGGACAGTCTAAGGCTGGACAGCTACATGGAGCCATGGATAGAGTGCCAGTCCTGGAGTCAGGAAGACCTAAGTTCAAATCGCACCTCAGACAACTACTAGCTGTGTGGCCCTGGGCAAGTCACTTGGCCCTCTTTGCCTCAGTTTCCTCATCTGAAAAATGAGCTGCAGAAGAAAATGGCAAATCATTCCAGTATCTTTGCCAAGAAAATCCCCAAAAGGGGTCATGAAGAATTGGACACGACTGAAAACAATTGAACAACAGTCTAAAAACTGAAGTAACAAACAACTTGCACTTGGGACACAGAATGGGCTGCTTCTGGAGGGCAGTCAGCCTCTTCTCACCAGAGGCTTTCAAGCACAGGCTGGGGGACCATTTATGAGTGATGAGTTAGTGGGAATTCTTGGTCAGGTAACAGCTGGACTTATATGGCCCCTGAGGTCTCCTCCATTTCTTATACTTTGTGGTTTTGTGAACGCATGAAAAAAAATAACTACAACATCTAATTCACTTGTTTCAGTCATTCTGAAAATTGATGTAGGTATGGACAACCAATAAAATATTTCATTTTATGCCAGTCTATTGCACCTTTGTGCTTAATTAACAAACCTGCTGAGTTCTTTATGCAAAATCTTGAGATACTAAATTACCTTATAAAGAAAACTTGTAAAGTTCCTCCCTTTCTTTGGAGATTTTCAAGAAGTCAAGCAATGACTTTTTTAGGAAGGAATGCAAAAGCTGAATAAAGGTGAAAAAAATGACATCGTCTCACAGTTTCTTCAAGGCATACAAATTTATATCAATTTCCTCTTATTTCTTTTCATATAAAACAAAGTTAGACTAGATGAGTCCTTAAGTTTCTTTTACCTCTTAAATTCTCCATCTTGATGAGCATAGAGTCATTAGATTTTTAAATCTCTGGCCCGTATAGTACCTAATAGTATGACAAGCTGGGAAACAATATCAGCCTTATATTTTTGTATTTAATGTACTTTCTTGTCCTGTTCTTTTCTAGGAGAATTTTCAAGACTGACATTCTAACTGAATACTTTATGCTACCCTTAGATTAGATCATAATTTGATACTAGATAAAATAGGTTTAAGCATGTTAATAAGTAGCTTACTGCTCAGAATCTTAACAAGCATGAATGAATAAAATGCAAATAACAATCTAGAAAGAGCCAGAATAACCTTACTTTTAAAGCAAATAAATTAAGAGAGGCAATGTAATAGAAAGGAAATCATACTAGATTTGGAGTCAATGGACCCAAGTTTGATTCTTGCCTCTGGTACTTAAATATTGTGTGTTCTGTGCTTCTATTTCTACATTATAAAATCAGGAGATTAAACTAGACAACCTTTTCCAGTACTAATTCTATGATCCTAAGAAATAACTCTCCAGTATATAGTGATTCCCATCATCCTTAAACTCCTATAAATCACACAACACAACTCTGAAAAAATTTCTTTCAATGTTCTGGAAATGAACTTGATGCTGGGAGAAGATGAGAGATAGGTAGGGCTCTGATTGGTTTATAGAAAGATGAATTCCAAAACTTTTCTTTTCAAATTATGCCTTTTTGCCCTATCAATATAAAGGCAAATACAGCAGTGTTCCCAGCAGCAGGAGGTAGCTTGCCAAATTCTAAAAAAGAAGACTTAGAAGCTTTTTAATCTTGGTGATTTTGATACAGGAATTATTTTGTATCAAAATGGCATAAGATATATACAATCAGAAGATTATCATAAAACCACATTCTTATCTTTCCTCCCAGGTATGCATGCTGAGAAATATAAAACCAATTTGGTCACAGTTATGCATTCCCTCTTTTATGGGACATAAGTTCCGTTTTTTGTTTTTTGTTTTTTTTTTTCATATTAAAATGCCCTGGAGTCTGAGAACAATGGAAGTTGGACCTTTCCTATAGAACTGCTAAAGTAGCATTACCGGGATGATCATCTGAACTGCACCCATTACATTTTTACTGTTGAATCAATCAGTCTGTTTGAAGTTAATGAATGCAGATGTCAGGTGCTTTTCCCCTCTAAGTAGAAAAGAATTTCTATTTAAATAATGGAAATGGATCTGATACCATTTGAAGCCAAAACACCTTAATGAAAGCTGTCAAGCAGTATGTCTTGTTTAAGACAACCAGAATACAAAACAGTGTAAAGTGCCCATCTACACTTGCTAGCACTGAGCTGATACGATGATACTATGTATTTGGTGATCTTTCATGAAGTCAAGGTTGACATTTTCTATTCAAAGTCAACAAGCATTTACAAAGCATCTATGTACTAGGCAAGGAAGATACAAAGACAAATGAAATAATCCCTGCCCACAAGGAACTTATATTAGCAAGAATCCTGATGTATGTCCTTTCCCATTAGGAGAAAAAACAACAAATACCTGCTTATAAATGGTACTGAGAAGGACATGAACTTGGATTCAAAGAATAAAAAATAATCCCAATGGTTTCATTCTAACATCCTTTCACTGTCTTCATACATCTTCTGTGATATTTTAGACCTGTTAGCATCATGTAGGTATTCAGTGACCTGTGATTTACCAGAGGCCACCAGTCTTCCTTTTCCTTAAATTGTACCAATAATGTTTATGTAACTAGGGTTGCATCTGATGTAGCAATGCAAAAGTAAGGACCCTGACATAGGGCCTGCTGTACAGCTTCTTTGAACTGCTTTTCTAAAAGGAAAACCAACTTTTAAGGGCATCAACAGTCACTTTAATCAAGCATATGTATCATTCACTTAGTTCAGGAGAAAAAGTCATCACCTTGAACTTCAGAAAAAATAAAGAGGTAATCTTAAGTCTGAGCTTCTGTCTGCCTCTACTCTACTGTGCCACATCCTTTCATTTTAAGAAAGAAGTCCTTGAGGCCTAAAGGGATAAATGAGCTACACCAAGATCAAATAAGTAATTAAGTGTTAGAGCCAGTATTTAAGGCCAAGTCCAGATTTCAGGGCCAGGGATCTTTCCGTGGTACCTTAAAATATTCCCCAAGTACTTTGAGTGGACCCTCCCAGTTAGGTTAATATTAGGAATTATAGAGTAACAGAATCTCAGAGTTGGAAGAGAACTCACAGGATTAGTCCAACCCAGAGCAACAAAAATCCCTAGAGGCAATGTATCTGACAACTGTTCATCTTCTATTTCTATAGACATGGATAAAAATAGCACAGAATAAAAAGACATGAGTGTATTGAGATTTGTATCATTGGAAGAAGTGCCCATGGTTTGGTAATACTGTTTGTCCTTTGTTCTCAAAGAGCATCATGACTTCAGGTGATACCATGACTTCCATGTGAATTGAATATAAGTGAGGGAAGGCTGGGCAAAGTCACCAACCTCACTTTCTCCTCTGGAGTCATCTGCGTCCAGTGGCACGATGTGGATCAGGAAGACTGGAGATGGCCACAGAAGCAGTGAGAGACCTTGGCCTTTTTAAACTAAGGTCTTGGGGTGGAGCCAAGATGGCAGAGTGAGAGCACAGACTCACCTTAGCTCTACCACAAATTCCTTCAGATACCTCTCGAAAGAGAATCTGAAGAAATTTTAGAGTGGTAGAATCCACTAGGAGACAGACTGTGGCAGATTTTGAGCCCAGGAAAGCCCAGAAGGTCGATGGAAAGGATCGGCTACATGGGGCTGGGAAAGCACAGAGAGCACAGATTGCACCAGTGCAGATTCTGCCATAGTGGAGCAGAGCAGGAACTGTCAGGGAGGGCTGAATCAGAAGCAGCAGTGTGGATTCTCAAGCATATCAGCACAGGACAGGATTCTAGCAGAAGTGAGTGAGAGAGAAGCACCGGACTCCTGGTAACAGCAGCAGCCACTCCTAAGACTATCAGCTCGCAGATTAAAGGTTTGAAAGTCACCTACTTGAACTGCCAGGAGCCAAGATGGCAGAATAAATTGTAAGTGCTCTCTCTCCCCTTGTTGACCTAGAAAAACCCAGAGAATAGTGCCCCAGGAAAAATCCTGGAATAGTGGGATCAGCCAAAGGGGTAAACAGTCTCTCAGTTCAGGAAGCTAGGGAGATCATCAAGGAGAGTCCCTCTTGCTGTGGCTAAAGGAGAGTAGAGTTGTCCCAGACATTCCCAGCTCAGCAAACCAGGAAGCCATCCTGAGTCCCAGGGGGTGGAGCCCAAAAGCACCAACACCAAGACCCCAGCTACTCCTATGTACAGCCAGAGCAATCAGGAAGATACCAGTGCAGATGTGGATTCACCAAACACTGAACCTGCTTGTGCTCAGGGAAGGAGATCTCCTGAGACCAGACCACCCCTTCCCCATACCTCATACAGTGAGCTTCAGGCAATCCTGGAGAAACTCAGAAAGACCTCACCTGGCCTCTACCCTGGCACACAAGTTAGCTCAACACCAGGTAAAGTACAACATTCTAGCTTCTAACTGAAAGAACCAGAGGCCACAACACACAAAGTCTCAAATTCTCAACATAAGTAACTTGGGACAGAGCTCCCTGTGCCCCAGAAGCAGAGATCCATTTTAAAAGCCAGGAAAAAGGAAATCATCATGAGCAATAAGCAAATTAGAAAAGCAAAGAGCATAGATTCTTACTAAGGGAACAAATACCAAAATATGAACACAGAAGAAGTCAGAATTGAGACTGTACTCACATCTAAAATCTGAAAAGATCTGGTGAACTGGTGTCAAGCCCAAAAGACATTCTTGGAAGAGCTCAAGAAGGATTTTAAAAGTCAAGTTAGAGAGGTAGAAGAAAAATTGGCCAATGACTTTTAAAATATGAAAAAGGAATTCACTGAAGAATTAAAAAGGAAAATTGGGCAAATGGATAAGAAGATCCAAAACCTAACTGGAACAATTGGACAAATGGAAAAGGAGATGCAAAAGTTAACTAAAGAAAACAGTCTACTAAAAATTAGAATTGGGCAAGTAGAAACTAATGACTCTATGAGAAGTCAAGAATCAAACAGAATCTAAAGAAAGAAAAAATAGAAGAAAATGTAAAATACCACATTAGAAAAACAACTGACCTGGAAAATAGATCCAGGAGAAAAAAAATCTAAGAATTATTGGTCTACTGGAAAACCATGATGAAAAAGAGAGATTGGATAACATCTCACAAGAAATTAACAAGGAAAACCACCCTATGTTCCTAGATCCAGTGGACAAAATAATCATTGAAAAAATCCACTGATCTCTTCCTGAAAGAGATCCCAAATTGAAAATGCCAAAGAAAATTGTTACCAAACTCCAGAATTATCAAATTAGGAATAAAATACTGAATGCAGCCAGAAAGAAACAATTCAAATATTGAGGACTACAGTCAGGATCACACAGGACCAATGCGCTTTTACATCAAAAGATGGGAGGGATTGAAATATGACATTCTGTAAGGCAAAAGAAATGTACTATACTCAAGGATCAATTACCCAGCAAAATTGAGCATTATATTTCAGGCAAGGAGATGGACATTCAATGAAATAACAGATTTCCAGACCTTGCTGATGAAAAGGTCAGAGTTGAATTGAAAATCTGACCTTCAAATACAAGACACAAGAGAGGCATAAGAAAGATAAACAGGGGGAAAATTGTTATTCAAATAAATGCAAACTGTTTACATTCCCATGAGGGAGGATAATACTTGTTAATCTTGAGAACGGTATATGTATTCTGACATTTAAAAGGGATAGAGGAAAATGAACTTATGTGATGATGAAAAATGTAATTTAAGGGTGTGAAGGGATTTCAACAGGAGGAGAGAAAAGGAGGAAGCAGAAAAAGGTAAATTAAATCACAGGAAGAGGCACAAAAACATATTGTAAAGGGAAAGAGTGAGGGGGGAGATGAGCACTGTTTGAGATTTACTCTCATCTTATTTGGTTCAAGGAGGGAACAACAGACTTGGTAAAGTATAGAATTCTAATATCCTATAGGCAGTAGGAGGGAAAAGGGGAAGGGGAAAGAAAAGAGAGGGAAGATTAAAAGGGAAGGGAAAGGGTAATAAAAAGGGAGGTGGCTGATAGAAGGGAGGAAAGACCGAGGGAGGTGGTGGTCAAAAATAAAACTATTGTGGAGGAGAAGTGAGAAGGTAGAAATAAAAGTATAAATGGGGGGAAACATTATGGAGAGGAAGACACAGATAGTAATCATAACTGTGAATGTAAATGGAATGAACTCTCCCATAAAATGGAGATGGATAGCAGAAGGGATTAAAAACCATAATCCAACAATGTGTTGTTTACAAGAAACATTTTTGAAATGGGGGGAAAAACATAGGATAAAGGTAAAAAGTTGGAGCAGAATATATTATGTGTCAGCTGATGTAGAAAAAGCAGAGGTAGCAATCCTTATCCCAGACAAAGAGAAAGCTGAAATAGATCTAATGAAAAGAGATAAGGAAAGAAACTATATCCTCCTAAAAGGTACCATAGACAATGAAGCAATATTATTACTAAACATATATGCACCAAGTGGTATAGCATCCAGATTCCTAAAGGAGGTGTTAAGAGGGTTACAAGAAGACATAGCAAAATTATACTAGTGGGGGACCTCAACCTTCTCCTCTCTGAATTTGATCAATCTAACCTCAAAATAAAAAAGAAAGAAGTTAAGGAGGTAAATAGTAGTCTGGATAAGGTAGGTATGATAGATCTCTGGATCTTTTTGTCAATTTCATTAAAAAAAGAAAGAAGAAAACCAAATTACCAATATAAAAAATGAGAAGAGTGAACTCGCCTCCAATGAGGAAATTAAAACAATAATTAGAAATTACTTTGCCCAACTGTATGCCCATAAATCTAACCATCTAAGTGAAATGGGTGAATTTTTTTTATAAATATAAATTGCTCAGATTAACAGAAGATGTAGTTGAATATTTAAATAACCCCACCTCAGAAAAAGAAATTGAACAAGCTATCAATAAGCTTCCTTGGAAAAAATCTCCAGGGCCAGATAGATTTACAAGGGAATTCTATCAAACAGTTAAAGAAAGGTTCTATTTGGGAAAACTGGCAAAGAAGGCATTCTACCAAATTCTTTTTATGATACAAATATTGTTCTGATACCTAAACCAGGAAGATCCAAAACAGAGAAAGAAAAAACAGACCACTTTCCCTAATGAATATAGGTGCAAAAATTGTAAATTAGGTATTAGCAAAAAGATTATAGCAAATTATCACAAGAATATACATTATGACCAGGTAAGATTTATACCAGGAATGCAAGGTTGGTTCAGTATTTAGGAAAATCATCAGCATTATTGATCATATTAACAACAAACTAGCAGAAACCATATGATTATCTCAACAGATGCAGAAAATGCTTTTGACAAAATACAACACACATTCCTATTGAAAACACAGGAGAGCCTAGGAATAAATGGAACCTTCCTTAAAATAATAAGCATTATCTACATAAAACCAAAGCAAGCATTATATACAACAGGGATAAACTAGATGCATTTCCAATAAGATCAGGTGTGAAACAAAGATGTCCATTATCACCACTCTTATTCAATATGGTACTAGAAATGTTAGCTTTAGCAATAAGAGAAGAAAAAGAAATCAAAGGAATTAAAACAGGCAAATAAGATACTCTTATCACTCTTTGCAGATGATATACTTAGAGAATCCTAGATCATAAAGTAAAAAATTACTTGAAATAATAAACAATTTTGGCAAAGTTGCAAGTTACAAAATAAACTCACATAAATCATCTGCATTTCTATATATTACTAACAAAGTCTTACAGCAAAGATAAAAAGAGAAATTCCATTTAAAGTTACAGTAGACACTATAGAATATGTGGGAGTCTACTTGCCAAAACAAACTCAGGGACTCTATGAACACAATTAAAAAACACTATTTGCACAAATAAAGTCAGATCTAAGTATTTGGGAAAATATCAGTTGCTCACGGATAGGCCAAGATAATACAATAAAAATGATAATTTTTCCTAAATTAATTTACTCATTCAGTGTCATACCAATCAAACTACCAGAAAATTATTTTTTAGAGCTAGAAAAAATAATATCAAAAGTCATCTTGAAAAACAAATGATCCAGAATATCAAGGAAACTAATGAAAAAAAATGCTAGGGAAGATGAGCTAGCTCTATCAGATCTCAAATTGTATTATAATCATCAAACCACTTGGTACTGGCAAATAAATAGAGGGGTAGATCAGTGGAACATGTTAGGTACTCAAGACACAATAGTCAATCAACACAGCAGTCTTCTGTTTGATAAACCCAAGGATCCCAGTTTCTGGGATAAGAACTCACTGTTTGGCAAAAATTCCTGGGAAAACTCAATAACAGTGTGGCAGAAACTGGACATAGATCAATGCCTGACACTGTACAGAAGAATAAAGTCCAAATGGGTATATGATTTAGGTGTAAGAGCTGATACTATAGACAAATTAGGGGAGCAAGGGATAGTGTATTTGTCAGATGAATGGAGAAATTTATGACTAAACAAGAGACAGAGAACATTGTAAAGTACAAAATGGATAATTTGATTACATTAAATTGAAAAGCTTTTGCGCAAACCCAATGCAACCAAGATTAGGAGGGAAGTAGAAAACTGGGAAAAGATTTTTACAACTAGTGTCTGTGCTAAAGGTCTTGTTTCTAAAACATACAGAAAACTGACTCAAATTTACAAAAGTACAAGTGATTCCACAATTGATAAGTGGTCAAAGGATATGAATAGGTAGTTCTTAGGGGAAGAAATTAAAGTTATCTATAGTCATATGAAAATATGCTCTAAATCACTATTGATTAGAGAGATGCAAATCAAAACAACTCTGAGGTTCCACATCACACCTATCAGATTGGCTAATATGACAAAACAGGAAGATGATAAATGTTGGAGAAGATATAGGAGAGTTAGATCACTAATTCATTGTTGGTGGAGCTGTGAGCTGATCCAACCATTCTGGAGAGCAATTTGGGACTATGTCCAAAAGGTTACCAAAATGCGCATACCCTTTGACTCAGCAATATCACTTCTAGGGCTGTTTCCCAAAGAGATCATAAAAAAGGGAAAAAAAGTCTCACATGTGCAAAAATATTTGTAGCTGCTCTCTTCGTGGTGGCCAAGAACTGGCAATCAAGGAAATGCCCATCAAATAGGGAATGGCTAAACAAGTTGTGGTACATGAATGTAATGAAATATCATGGTGCTATGAGAAATGATGAACAGGAAGACTTCAGAGAGGCCTGGAAAGACTTATGTGAACTGATGCTGAGTGAAAGGAGCAGAACCAGGAGAACATTGTATACAGCAACAACCATAGTGTGCAAGGAATTTTTCTGGTAGTCTTGGTACTTTATTGCAGTGCAAGGACTTAAAATATTTCTAATGAACTCTTGAGGCCAAATGCCTTCCACATCCAGAGAAAGAACTATGGAATTAGATGGCAGATAGAAGTAGACCATTTTCTTTTGTATTATGTTTTATTTTGTTTTGTTTTATGGTTTCTTCCATTCATTTTAATTCTTCTGTGCAACATGTATTTAATATGAATGTATCTGTAGAACCTATATAAGATTGTATACCATCCCAGGAAGGGAGGGGGGAGGGGGGAAAGTGTGGGAGGCAGGGGGAAAAAAGTCTAAAATATATGAAAGTGATTATTGAACATGGAAAACAAATAAAATAATGTAATTTTTTAAAAGTGTATGTGTAGATCCCATATAAGATTTCATGCCATCTCATGGAGGGAGGGAAGAGGGAGAAAATTTAAGACTTATGGAAATGACTGATGAAAATTGAAAATAAATTAATTTTAAAAAATAAATTAAGGTCTTTCCCAGGTCTCTAAGTTGGTAATACAGATTGATCAAGGTATGAAAGTATCCACAGTGCCTTGTATATAACTGGTACTTAAAAATGCTTATCAAAATCATCTACAAGATCCCAAAACCTTAACCTAAATCACAAATCCCTCAAGTCCAGATACTAATTCTTAAATTATTTCCAGCTCCCTACACTAGGAAGTAGATTTCAGAGAAAGGTTTCAAATTTCTCTATGTCTATTACCATAGACAGTGCCTCTGCCATCAACCAACAAAAATAGAAACTCTAAGAAAAATATTTACAATTGGATTAGGTTATATTAACCCCAAATTAATTAATCTAACAAGCCAGATTAGCCAATTCAACTTAAAAATACTGTAGTAAGTGCCTAGAATTTGCCCGGTGATTGTTTCAGGACATAAGAATTGTCAAAGTGGTCATGCTGACCATCTTTGTATGAAGGCCAAAGTGATCTTTGCTAGGAGCTGCCAGTGTTGACCCTGCAAGAATTAAACCTCAAAAGGTGTGTCATATGCCCTGAAATCCATATATGTCGCTCAGTAATAAGTCTTGGATCTATCATCCTGAGAATATACAAATACTTCTTAAGGATATTTCTATTTTCTACTTGTGGTACCTCTTGGGAAAGCAAAC
The DNA here is from genome assembly GCA_023548195.1 of Bettongia penicillata ogilbyi. Lineage (NCBI taxonomy): Eukaryota > Metazoa > Chordata > Mammalia > Diprotodontia > Potoroidae > Bettongia > Bettongia penicillata. The sequence goes on from JAJHZJ010000453.1 coordinate 21,905,804, forward strand.
TCTAAATTTATTGTATGCTTTTTAAAGATAGTAGTGCCTCTTATTTTTCTAAAATTTCCCTCTTTTAAAGTTCGCGTAGGACAAATACAAAATAGGCCAAAGTCAGGATTATCTAGAAGCACCTTTCACTTATTGTTAAGATCTATTTAAAGCTTAGTCTATTGTTTTATGATTAAACTCCATTTATGTGAAACCAGAATAAAATGTATATTCAATATTTTCCTATATGTAAGGAAATATAGTAAGGTGAACACAGAAGCCATTAGAAAGGATACAGTCTTATTCTAGCTATCTATTTCTGTATTCTGATATTGATGTCTATGGTTTTTCGAACTACAACTCACTAGAAGAAAAAATTCCAGGTTTCTCAGGATTGTCAGCCTCCTCATGCCTGAGGCCAAAATTGAATTTGTGCCATGTTGTACTTGAACACAGGCAATCAACCTCTGCTTCCAATGCATGGAAGTTGGAAGCTTCCTTTCTGAGAAGGTTCTGCCATTTTTTCAAATATCATTTCATAACATGTTACAAATCAAAGTAAAAGGTAGAATGAACAAATATTAACTACAAGTGGATGTTGGAACTTAAATGTACTAACATCCCACCTCCCCAAGAGTCTGAGGATAACCTCTTTGACTACATTTACTTTCTAGCAACATGAAGAGTGCTTTCAATACTAAAATACTTAAGGGCATCTGTAAACTTATCAATGTGAATATTTTCTCCAAAATGCATATAAAAACCTATTCAAGCCTGCCCATCCTCGGCATCTTTCATGTATGTCTTCCCCAGAGATAAATAGATGGGGATGACCTAATGCTCCTAGCATCTTGTAGTCACTTAATAAATAATAGGATAACATGTTTGATTTAGAGCCAGAGGCCTCAGCGGTCTTCCAATAGCATCCCCTCATTTTACAGACTAGGAATTGAGAACCCAAAAGGGTTAAGGAGCATTGTCACTCAGGGAGTAAGAGACAGAGCCAGGATTCAGCTTCTCTGTCTGCAAATCTGATATACTTTCCACCCTACCTATGCCTTTTTTCAGTCTCTGTTTGCTGAATTGAATTGGACTCATCAGAGGAAAGGAGTTATCAGAGCATTAAACTGTATCTGAGCATTCATTTTAATTCAAATATAGATATTTTCAATCTCTAGGTAGTGATCAATTTCTTTATAGGGAAAAGGAGAAAGCAGGATGCCAAATTACACTGAATAACAAGTATTTCAGAATCCCTATGGCCGAGGGTTCTTTAAAAAAAAAAACTTTCTAATGGATAAAGTCAGAGTAGTTACAGTGATAACAAGCTATTTGGACTATTGAACAATTTAGAGGAAAGTCAGAATGGGCACCACTCTCCTAACATTCCTTTCAGTTCCCTTCATGGTTACATTGTGCTATCAGCTACCTCTTCCCCTTCTCCCTTCTCATGACGCATGTCTAGTGTCATTTCACTTGTCACTTAGTGAAACCTAATTGCTATCACAGAAGATATCAAAGTTCACATTTATTTTCCTTTATCTTCATTCCCAGAATGTGAAGCTTGGGCACATAAACAGAATCATTACCTTTATCTACAGAAAAGATCACAGTGGAGGTTGAGGTTGAAAGAAGTTAGTACGATGAAGAAGTGACATATCCAGGAGCTTTCATTTTGAAAATATTAAGTCCCTCTGTGGCTTTTACTAAGTCACAGTTGACCAGCTACACACAATCTCAAAGCTTTGCATGGTTGATTTCTTATGGAAGAACATTTGTCTCCTCTTGTTTTATTACTAAGAATACAACAGAAGGAATTACTAGAATGGAGTTGTTTGTATGTTTTTTAATCAAACAGCAAAGATAGTCAGATAATGCCCAAATATCAAGGCACAAGGTTATTTTTATTACCCTTTAGTTCTATCTAATAACTTCCCCAGACTGAGTCCCTCAGGACAAATGTTTCCTCTAAACTTAAATTACTGTTGAAATTTTAGCTATTATCATTTTAACATAGCAGCAGCAGCCGCATTATTACAATGAGGTCATCTGATGGCATCAGACATCTTTACAAATAGTATAAAAGACACTGACAACAGTCCCATGATTCCCCCAAAAAAGAAAATTCTACAAATTTCTTTAATGCCCCTGTCTTAATCTATTGTATCTCATGCTTACATTTAAATCAGATTCAAGTGAACTCCATGAAGATGGTCAGATACATCCCCATATCACCACTAGGCAGAGCTTTCTGTGTGACAGGTCACCATTGTTCTACCCTATCCACAGTCTAGAAAGGTATAAAAGGCTCTACTTAGCACACAGGTCACCAAGGGGATGTTCCAACTCCCAAGAGAAGTGTTTGTCTTTTAAATCTGCTATGATTTGCCCCACATTTTCAACATTTAGCAGAAATAAAAAAACAAATTATGACCAATGTGTATATAGCAGTTCTTTAGTTATATTGAAGGCTACTAAGTCAATCCTGAGTCTTCCCCTTTTCTCGGTTGTAAAAAACAAACTCTTTTATCATTGGTCTATCTTACTTTCAATATTTTTGCGGTGGATCTTCTCCATGACTTCCAAATATCTCCCAAATGTATCATATAAACGTGACCATACATGAAGTGCTGTTATAAATTTTACTGGGTAGATATCTAGCAATATATTAACCCTGGACAAAAGAATCAAGATACAGAAACACAAAGAGCAAAGCCATTATGCTCATTTCCTGTCTCATACTATAAATTGGTACATACACCTGCCTAATGCAAAGGAGAAAATGAATAGGAAAAAACTATATTGCGGAAAAACAAGTAGATGTCACACTGTGAAAAGGTAAAAATGAAAAACAAAGCAGAAAACCTAGAACATACAGTTAGGAACCCACATAATCCTCAGGTCTGCTTCTGAAAATTAGTTCATCCATTTTTAAGCCTGACACTTTAATATGTCCCTTCCTATCACTCAGTGAATCATAAACCTTGTCCATGGCCATGTTGGCTGCCATGGGTCTGCATCCATAAAATAGACTCTTAGATGAAAAAAATTATCTAAATTCAGGAAAGTAAAGGGAGTGAGGGAAAGATGTCAAACAAGACATGGTTAAAACACTGAGAGGACAAAAGGGCAAGCCCTGTAGCTTATTTTCTGGTCAGAGGAAACTTAGGTAATAATGACCTAGCCTAAATTCAACATGGAGATTCTCTACATGTCATGGCCATTCATGTATGCCACAATGGAAGCTAACAGACCAAACATACTTGGTCAGGGAGGCAGATCTGGGTTCTTGCATATGCAAATAGGACCACAGAACCCTATATGTGTGCTGTTTTTTATAAACAAAGACCATGACATCATTGACCACTATCAATAGGACTGGTACCTTTATATTGTTTGTTTTTCAGAAGAGGCTGTGCTGACTTAAATGTTCCTATGGTTTATTTATTCTCCAGTGTAAGCAGCAGCATATCTTTACAGGTAGCTTAGAGGCAGCATGAAATAGGGGTAGGAGGGAAAGAATTGGAAATGGAGGCAAGAAAAACTTGGCTCCAATCCTCCTTTGGACTCTTCACTTGCTATTTGTGTGTCTTTGGGCAGATCATTCAGCTTTTCTGAATATTAGATCCTTTACATATAAAATGAGAACAATAATACATTGTAAATAAAAACTCAAAAGGTAGTGTGGGAAGAAAGACCGCCTCAGAATCAAAAAGACCTGGATTCAAGTTTTACTATTGACAAATACTCTCTGTGACCCTACATGCAAGCCATTTAACCTCTCAGGGCCCCAGTGCAATGGGGGACTATGAATTAAAGATTAGTTGCTTATCTGCAACTGATGGACAGTTTCCACACTGGAATTTCTCTACAGGAATGAAATCACAAGTTTGGACCCTCTCCCTTCAAAAAAAAGGCTATTATAGGGTTTTAAAAATTAAATCATATAATGTATGTAAAATACTAGATAAATATCAGTCACTGTTCTTTGTAAAAATGGTTTAGCAAAAGATGGCACAATGAAACATAGCATAGTAAAATGTGCTAGATAGAATCTTGAGTAAATGGACTTTGACTTCGATAACAAGATAGTCTAACCAACTGGTCTATTTATAAGTATAACAATACATCACCAAGAAGATTTGGGGAGTCAAAAGAGGACATTCATATTTCTATCACATAAAGCCACTAATAATTTTGTCAAGAATATTTCCTTTCCAATTGCATGGAAACATGGTACACTGAATTATAATGCCCCAAACCCTCTCTATAGACCTAAATTTTGAAAGAATTAAATGGGTCTAAAAACTATTTAATCAGGAGGTAAACATTAAGTCTTAACCCAAAGAGCCTTTCTATGGCAAAACAAAACTAAGTAAAATATGAATGAATATGGTTTAAATTGGAAAATCATTCACTGTGTAATAGAAGCACCAAATGGTTTTGTAGATGGAAAGTAAATGAGCTGGAAATGAGAAAGTGATGCACCAGGGAAGCAATTCTTCATGTGACACATTTCTGGAGTTAGATATGATCTGAACTGACCACCTCTCTAAATCCCCTTGAGGTGGAAAAGCTAGCATTAAGAGAGTAAAATACTGGAATTGGAGATTAATACAACTCTGCTAACAAATGGGGGGGAAAATGGCTAAATTACTTGGATAAGGACGAAAGGAAACATACTAATGGAACCAAATGACTATCATAGATACTGTTTCTACATAGGCAAATAGAAGTGAAGATTAAGGCAAGTTTTCCAGGCATTTCAGGCAAAACACTTCTCAGGACAGGGAGAAAAGGGAGTTTGGGGGAAAAGGAGAAGGTGATGTATGTGGAATAAATTCACAAAAAATCATATATCTTTATGTTTCCCTTTGCCTAGAAGAAATGCTTTCAAAATAAGCTAGTTTAATAAATTACTTTTATTTGTAAATCTACAAAAAATGCTTTAATGTCTTACCTAAAATTCTCAATGAAAATTAAATCGATAACAAAGCCCCATTTGGATCATGTGACCAACTTCAATGACTTCTACTGTAACATATTGGGCAGTCGGGTATTGTCCATCTGTTAATCTAGGAACAAATGATCAAAACATGAAATTAAAAATAAACTTTACCTCTCTTAATGGCACAACCTCCTTAGGAATAAATTACAATTAGACCATGTAGTAGAGTGGAAATGGCATTGGACTGAGAGGCAGAAGATTTGATTTCAAGTTTTAATTTTGGTAATTGTTACCAGTTTGATTTTGAGATAGTTGCTTCTTTCTAATGGGTCTTGGCTTGTAAAATGAGAGGGTTGGATTAAATCCCTAAGGTCATACCCACTGCGAATTCCCTGAAGGATGAGTTATCTGATTCACTTCCCACACTGCCCAACAGATATTAAGTATTCAAATATTTTAAAAAATAAAATCAATAGTTACATAGGGTAGTAAAGTAGGAAGGAGAGTATGGTGGAAGGGTAGGGTGAGAAATAGAATAGAAGAACTTTGGTTTCATTTCATCAATGAGTTCATTAGTTCAGGCACTTCTACTACCGTAGTATCTAATTCAGACACTGGGCTACAGGGTTCTACATAATGGTTCAATTCAATTCAATAATATTTATTAAGCACCTAATATAGTGTCAAGCAATGCCTAAGCATTAGAGATTCAAAAATAGATAAAAGACAGTCCCTGTCATTAGGGAGCTTGAAAAGTAATGGAGAGGACAACGTGCAAACAAATATATACAAAGCAAAGTACAAGACAAATAGAAAATAATTAAAAGAACTTGAATTAAGATGGGTTGGGGCATAATATAATACCCAGATCCTTGTAGTAAGACACATACATAGAAGTCCTTTGGCTTCAAATTTCATAACAACTTGGAAGGCAATTTTTCCCAAGGAAGTTGCATGGTATTAATTTGAGATACTTAAAGGAAAAGAAGGTTGAAAGGGAACAGAACAGTATTTGCTCCCTTGTCAAATTGTTTTGTATGTACCATTCTACATATTCTAATCCTTGCCTCAGTAGAATATAAGCTCCTTGAGGATGGGAACTGGTTTTCAGCTTTATTGTTGGGTTTTTTTATCTATCCTTAACACATAGTATAAAGCTTATATAAATATTTGTTTAATTTGTCTCTACAAGAAAAGCACAGCATCCATCTGTAAATAAAAAATCAACCTTTCACATGGGCCTGCCCACAGTTGGTAACCCCTGATCCAAGTTATAACCAGGAATAAAAGGTATAATGAGTCTTAGAGGCCAGTGGCCAAGAGAATTAAGCCCTGATGGTTCTACCTGAGTGTTTCTCACCTGGCTGCTAGGCTTCTACAATAACAGAAGTAATGATAAGTCATGGTCACCAGGTTCTGAGGACTGAGGAGTGAACAAGTCTCCCTTTTCTCCTTAGCATGGTAAAGCAAGAAAAAGATTCTGGAAACCAGTATGGAAAGTAGAGGTGAGTGGTAGATGGGTAAGAAGACACAAAAGGAGGAAGGAAAGATCAGACAAAATGATAGAGATCAGGAGAAGAGACAGCAAATTGGCAATGATGACAAATGATGGAACTATTCAAGAGGTTGTTTAAAGAGAGACACGCTAATAACTGACAGTCGAAATAGGAATTTCCCCAATTGTCTTTGAGGAAAATGATTTGGATTTATGAAACAAGTAACTAAAATGCCCATACCTTTTGATCCAGAGATCCCATTGCTCAGTCTATACCACAGGGAGGTCAATGACAGAAAGAAAGGGCCCGTACATGCTGAAATATTCATGGTAGGATTTGAAAGTAGTAAAGAATTAAAAAGAAATTGGGTGGTGATCAACTGGGGAATGGTTTTGTGTTATCTGCATACCATAACACATGAATATAATTAAATATATAAGGAAGACTTGTATAAACTGATGCAAAGTGATATAAGAACCTGCAGGAAAACATTGTAGACAGAAAAAATGGTGGGGGCAACTGAATGTGGCTGAATGAAATAGTTTACATTCATATAGTGCTTATTACGTGCCAAGCACTATGCCAAAGGATTTGCAATTTTTATCTCATTTGATTCTCATAACAACCCTGAGAGATGGTTGCTATTATTATCCATGTTTTACAGATGAGGAAAGTGAGACAAACAGCAGTTAAATGATTGGCCCTTGGTCACACAACTAGTAAGCGTCTACAGTTGGATTTGGACTCAAGACTTTTGACTGCAGGCCCAGTACTCTATGTTGGCTCTGGAGAAAGGGTTGAAAAAATGCACTGCCCTCCCTTCACTGCAGAGGTCAGGGATGATAGCTGTGGAATGCTACATAAACTGCTGTACTATCTATCTGTCTATCTATCTATCTATCTATCCATCTGTCTGTCTGTCTGTCTCTCTGTAATAAGGTTTTGCTGAACCATTTTGTTTTTATTTTTCTGTTTGAGTCTTTGTTAAAGGTTCAGGGGTAGGAGGAAAGATGATACATTAGAAAACTGATGTAATACAAAATTAAAATTCATCAATTAAAAAGGTAAACAAGTTAAGATAGACAATAACAATGTTAACTAGCATATTTTTTAAGAATTAAGACTATATGTACAATGGATATTAATATATTTATGAATACTTTACCTTTACAGAATATCTATAAAACTAAGAGTGTTGGCCTGAGGCCAAATAAACTTTTTTATGTTAAGACAATAATCCTGGTTCTCATCGATATTTTCTATGGCTTTCCTTCTTAAAACTCAGGCCAATTCAAACTTAATCTTCAGAGTATACATTTTTATTACATATCAGATAGAAGTATTCAAGGGGACAAGTGCAAAACCTACTTGGTTATTGAAAACATTTTCAAATATTTTCAGGATGGCAAAAATTTTATTCCTAAGTTCAGACCTATGCGTTTGATACAAAGAGATTTTTAGGTAAGAATTAGTAGATATGTACATTCTACTTTTTCTCTACTTTAGATCTGGAAATCTAAGTTAGGCTGTTTGTGTTAACATTTCACTTTTCTTATTTTTTTCCATAGAATCACAATGAAATAATCTATAAAAGATTTCTTTTCAGATTCCAAGAGCATAAATTTATTTTGCTTTATTTTAGTCCAGACGTATTTCATCAATAAAATAAAGTCAGTGTGGACAACTTTCTTGTAACTTGTTTTCTTAGAAAACTGTTTGTCATATAGAGATGTGACTTATCCACGATCAAATAGTTACTTTATATCAAAGGTAAGATCCAAACCCAGGCCTTTCAGAATCCAAGGCTGGCTTATTCTCCACTATAGTACAATGCATCTCAAATTTTAGGAATTCTAAAGATCTATGGATCATCTAAATAACACTTTAAAAGGGACAAAAATTATTCTTAGGTTAGTACTGTAATACCCTACAACAATAATTACAGTAATTAGTTCATGTCAAGACTACTTGGGCAGCAGGCATGTAGGGTGTGTTCAGGGAAGACCAGTACCTTTGGTGTGATGGCTGCCAAGTCCTTTTCAGGGCTGCTTTCCACCTTTGGTGTCCACCTAACAGTTCCACCCAACTCTTACCTGTAGATTCAAGAAGTTACAGCATGTGCAGTGGCCACATCCCAGTAAACCATTTCAGCAGACGGGCCAAACCAGGTTGAGGGTAACCAAGGGCTCTCAAACCCATTGGTGAGTTAGGGAGATGTCTACCCCAAGCACATGAAGACTTCTCCTGGTAGAATGGGCAGACAAGAATATTTTGTTCCAATGGCCTTGAAGGAAGCTGAATTAGGTGATGTGGAACGCTTAGAGCTTGGTGAGACACCAAAGATGTCAAGCTCATTCACTACATCCTGAACCATCACCAGTCATCTTGATTCTGTCCTGTTACTGGACTATAACTCTGGAGGAGAGAATGAGGCTGATGACTTCGTGCAACTCTCCCTTACTTAAATCCAATTTACACACGAATCAAAAGACATCACCCATACCATTTTACTATTATACCTCAAAGTCCTGTGGCGACAGGCAAGTGATGAAGCAGCAAGTGTGGATACACTGGGAACTATAGTCGCAACTCTGCACACAGGCAGTCCAGGCCATAGGGTCGTTTCTCACTGGAAGTAGCAGGGGAATCTGGGAGCCCCACTGGGTGTCTGAGCAGCCTTTTAAGGATTGCACCGTTCACCTTCTGGTATGAGGAAGGGACTAGAAAAGGTGCCCTAAACATTCTCGGCTCACCCAACCCTGGCCTGATTACCACAGCAGGAGGGGAACCACACTATGTGGTCGAAACACAAAAAATGTACAAAATGTACAAAAACATCTGCAAAGATGATTCCACTCACCATTGGCACACGGAACGTGCACACATTTATAGACTACACAAAATTCAGTAGACCTGAAAGATGAACTGGTCTTGTTGTAAGAGAACTCAACAGGTATCACATCCAAATATCAGCCCTGAGTGAAACAAGGTTGGCAAATGAAGGCCAGCTTACTGAAGTCAGAGCTGGATACACATTTTTCTGGAGTGGGCATAGTGAAGAGGAGCTCTGAGAAGCTGGTGTAGGTTTTGCAATCAAAACTAATCTAATCAGCAAGCTGGTATGCCTGACAAAAGGAGTGAATGACAGGCTCATGACAATACGATTGCTACTCTCAGGAAAACACCATGCCACCATCATCAGTGTCTATGCTCCCACCATGATGAAACCTGATGAGGTCAAAGAAAAATTTTATGAAGACCTGGAGCCCCTTATCAATGTGCCAAAAGAGAACAAGCTTAGAGTTCTGGGTGACTTTAATGCTAGAGTAGGCTCAGACTACTAGACTTGGCAGGGAGTCCTTGGGAGGAATGGAGTTGGAAACAGCAAGAGCAATGGTCATTTACTGCTGAAGACTTGTGCATCACATGACCTTCTCATCACCAACACTGTTTTCCATTTACCTAAATACAATAAAACTTTATGGATGCACTCTCTTAGCAAACATTGGCATCTAATAGACTATGTGATTGTAAAGAGGACAGATGAAGTGAAAGTAACAAAGGCAATGTGTGCTGCAGAGTGCTGGACTGATCATAGGACATATCCTTTCCAAGTTAAATATTTGCATTCATCAAAAGTGCCATCCCCAAGGCAAAATGACTACCAAAAGAATTAATGTCAACAAATTAGAGCTCTTTTCTGAGCATGAACAGTTTGTTGCTAACTTAGAGGGAAAGTTGAGCCAACACACAGTTGGCAATAGTGGAGCAGGAAAGGAGTGGGCAGCTTTCAGAGATTTGGTGTATAGCATTGCATTTGCTCATCTGGGTCAGAACACTTGCGAATACCAGGACTGGTTTGATGGAAATGATGGGGAAATTCAGAAGGTCATAAATGAAAAACTAGAACTTCACTGACAAAGCAGAACTCTTGCTTTGCCCAAAAAAGACTTCACAACTTTGACCCAAAAAATACCCTATCATGACCATGAAAGGCTCTTGATAATAGAATTCTTCTCATCTCCAGGCAGAAGTGTGTAACAGTAAGGACCCCAACATACAGAGGGAGCAACAGGTAATGGGTAGACAATCATGGGGAGGGGAAGTTGGGAAACAAGAAGAACTTTGTCTAGGAACTTTGGTCAGTTCTTGAGTGAATATAACTGTATGAACCCTAGTCTTCTGTTCTGAGATCTCTGTAGGGATAACTGTTGTTTTTAATATCCTTACTCTGGCAAAGCTCAATTCCTCCTTCTTTCTTTTTTCACTGGTTGTTCAGTGGTTTGCAGGTTCTTTCAGACTCAGCTATATGTGCCTCTGCTCCTTCCTCTCCACTTTAAAAAAAATCCATTCCTGGCAGGCGAAGCCAAGAGAGCAGAGTAAAGGCAGTGACTCACCTGAACTCTCCTCCAAAATTCTTCAAATACCTTTAAAAATGACTCTTAAATTGTAGAACAGCAGAACCCACAAAAAGGTGGAGGGAAACAAATTCCCAATCCAACACAACTTGGAAGGTCAGTAGGAAAAATACATTGCACCAGAGGGAAAGAAAAGCACAGTCTAGCACAGGCCCTGCTCCAGCAAACTAGGAGTAGGCCTTGTGAATGACTGAATCAGTGACAGTAGCAGTTGGCAAGGGCAGCTGCTGCTTCCAGAGCACCCCAGCCCACAGATGGTAAGGGAGTCAAATGAGGGATACGAAGGAGATTACAGAGGTCTTTTTGCTAGCACTGAAGCAGAACTCTTGCTTTGCCCATGCTCAGATCCAGCTCACAGTCCTGGATGGCAGTCTCAGGGTGAGAAGGACACTAGCAGAGCAGACCTTGCAGCAGTATTGGAAGGGGGACCCTTCTCATACTTTCAGGGCAGAAAAGAGTGCCTGTGGTTGCTCACAGACTAGAGCACAGGCCAGGAAAGTAGTAAACACCTCTCCTTAAACCATACCACCTTGGAAGAACTAAAATCTCACATTTCTAGGGACATAGGTCCCTAGAAGTATTTCTGAAAACAAAGCCCCTGAAGCTTGTGACAGTGTGTCCTCCACCCTGGAAGCAGAGATCTACTTTAACAAACAGTTAAAAGTCAAGTAATAGGCTGGGAAAATGAGCAAATGGCAGGAAAAAAAAAACACTATAGAAAGTTATTATGGTGGCAAAGACAATCAAAATACACTGAGAAAACAACAAAGTCAAAACTTCTGCATCCTAAGCCTCCAAGAAAAATAAGAATTATTCTCAGGTCATAGAAGAGTTCAAAAAAGATTTTGAAAATCAAAAATGAGAGGCAGAGGAAAAACTGGGAAGAGAATTGAGAATGATGAAAGAAAATCATGAAAAATGATTCAACAGTTTGGTAATGGAGACAAAAAAAAAAATACTGAAGAAAATAATACCTTAAAAAACAGACCAGGCCAAATGGTAAAAGAGATGCAAAAAGCAAAGGAGGAGGAGAATACCTTAAGAAGTAGATCTGGACAAATGGAAAAGGAGGTCCAAAAGGAGGTCCTTCTCTGAAGGAAATAATTCCTTGAAAATTAGAATGGAGCCAATGGAAGTTAATGACTTTATGAGAAAACAAGAAACAGTAAAACAAAAGCAAAACAATGAAAAAATAGAAGACAATGTGAAATAGCTCAGTTGGAATACATCTGACCTGGAAAATAGAGAATAAATTTAAAAATTATTGAACTACCTGAAAGCCATCAAAAAAAAAAGAGCCTAGACATCATTTTTCAAGAAATTTTCAAGGAAAACTGCCCTGATACTCTAGAACCACAGGGGAAAATAGAAATTGAAAGAATATACTGATCACCTCCTGAAAGAGATACCAAAATGAAAACTTCCAGGAATATTATAGCCCTGCCTTAACTTAGGTTTGTTTCTATTTGGGTGCCATCTCATTCAGGAATCATTCTCAGATATCTCCCCCCATCCTGCACTTTTGAGCACTGCCTCCCTCTACCATTTTCCTTTGTCACATTTATATATGTACATATTATACCCCTCTTTCCATCAGAATCTAAGCTCCATCTGGACAAACAAATTATGTTAAATGAATGAACTGGAGATTCATTACACAAAAGAAATGATGATTGACAAATTTAGAGAAATACAGAAAGATTTTTTTTTGTTTTGTTTTATAAACTGATGTAGAGTGAAGTGAGCAGAACAAGAATTTATGCAATGTCCACAATAATAGCATTAGGGGAAACAACTTTAAAAGACTTCACAACTTTGACCCAAAAAATACCCTATCATGACCATGAAAGGCTCTTGATAATAGAATTCTTCTCATCTCCAGGCAGAAGTGTGTAACAGTAAGGACCCCAACATACAGAGGGAGCCTGCTATCACAGGTCCTTAGATCTGAATTCACAAAAGGAAAGGAACTTTCAAGGGGTTAATAATCACTTTAATCAAGCACATGTATCATTCCTTTAACCAAGTACATATATCATTCAGTGAATTCAAGGGAGTCAGCACCCTGAACTTCAAAGAAAATACAGAGAAATCAAAAGATCAACAGGCATGGCTTCCTCTTCCTGAATTCAACAGACAATTGGACACCAATGGTCTGACCATAGTTACCAGAGAGGAAAGCACTGACATCTGGGTTTTCAAAGCCAGGGGGTGGGGAGGGCTGCTTTAGTGGCTTCCTAGAGTTCTCATCTGGTCAAACAGTTTCTGTCAGTAAGCTCTAAAGTAATCAACAGACATGACTTCCTCTGCCTGCATAATTCAATAGGTACAACTGTTTGACCATGTTTACCAGAGAGGGAAGCACTGACATCTGGGTTTTCAAAGCAGGGGGCTCCTTAAATTGGCTTCCCAGAGTCTTCATCTGGTACTCAAACCTTCTTACAAAAACTAAGCCCTAAAGTAAAACCTCAGCTCAGAGTATTTATACCATTTATAGAGCCAGAGGGCATAACTCTCTGACTCAGTGCCTCAGTAGAAAAAAACAAAAGGTACTTGGAACTCTCCTACAAAGCAACTCCCCTAATCAAGCTTCCCACAATGGGTAGATCTATCAATGGATGGGAAAATCTTCTTTAGTCACGTTATTTAATCAGAGACACTTTTAGTAAAACAAAAACAGCAAAAGATCCTAATTTGATTGCTATCACAAGGTGTGGTGGACTAAATATACAGAACCAGAACCTCTTTCTCAAACTGTCAATATCTTGATTTGCTTTCCTTGATTATACATATTTGTATATGTATAAGGAGGAATTTTTGTTGGGCGAGAAGATGATGAGTTAGTGGGTAGTGGTGAACATTAAAAGCCTCAAAATAATATTCCAAAATATACAAGTTAAAGAATAAAGGAAAACTCCTGAGGAAGACTTTGGAGCTATGATCAATACAATAACTAATAACAGTTCCAAAAAGAGATGACTTATATTTGGCAGAGATTGGACAGGCTAGGGGTATGGAATAAGATATATGGTTTGGGGTACGATCAACCTGTGAGTTTGTTTTGGTTAACTATATTTATTTGGTAGGGGAAAGAATTTTACTGGGGATGTGGGGGAGAGGTGAGGTAGACTTAAGATATGCAATGAAAAGTATTGATATTGATTTTAAAAAGAAATATCAATGAATTTTTTATAAATAGTATTTTATTTTCTCCAATTACATGAAAAGATAATTTTCAACATTCATTTTTTTATAAGACCTTGAGTTCCAAATTTTTCTCCCTCCATTCCCTTCCTTTCTCCTTCCCTAGGATGGCAAGTAATGTAATATAGGTTATAAGTATACAATCATTTTAATCATATTTCCAAATTAGTCATGTTGCAAAAGAAGAAACAGAAAAAAAATGGGACTATCCATGAAAAAAAGCCCAAACCCCCCCCAAAAAAGAGTGAAAATAATATGCTTTAATCTGCATGCAGAATTCATAGTTCTTTTTCAGCATGTGGATAGTATTTTCCATCATCAGCTTTTTGGAATTGTCTTAGATCACTGTACTGCTGAGAGGAGCTAAGTCTATCATAATTTATCATCATATTGTGTTACTGTTACTATGCACAGTGTTCTTTTGGTTCAGCTCACTTTACTCAGCATCAGTTCATGTAAGTCTTCCTAGGTTTTTCTGAAGTCCACCTGTTCATCATTGCTTGTAGTACAATAGTATTCATCACATTCACATACAACAACTTGTTCAGCCATTCCTCAAGTGATGGACATCCTCTCAATTTCCATTTGTTTGCCACCACAAAAAGAGCTGCTACAAATGTTTTTATACATGTAGGTCCTTTTCCCTTTTTTATGATTTTTTTATGATTTTACAAAAATTTCAATATTCAATATTTCAACTATGAAAAATATTTCAAACATCAAAAGAAATTTCAGAAAGTGACACAGACAAGCAGAACAGTTGTAAATAACATGTAAAATGGGACACAAATAGAGAAATTAAAGGCTTTTTAAATTTTTTATTTATATGTGTATATAACATATGACAATATCAATATACACATATAGTACAATATATTATACCTATATACTATAGAATATATATGGAATATAAAATAGCATGACATAGTATAATTTGTTAGATTATATTTATATACTATATATGCTATCTGTGACAGTTCATAATTTCTTTTTTTATTATAATCTTCTTCCCTGTTCTTTGAATTTTGAAATGTTTGTGTTTGTTGAGTTCACAATTATAAAGAAAAAAATTTTTAAGAGATTATTAAAATCTTTTTTAGAACAATTCAGTTACCTGGACCAAAGACTGCTTTGCATTATTAGTCTCTGTATGGCTAGTTTTTTTGTGCCTCATAGACATTTAATAAAAGTATGTTAAACTGAATCTTCTTCAGAGGATTCATGGAAGCTACTATGGAGAAACTCTATTATTCCCTTTCTCGAAATTTCAGGAATGTCAGGCATCAAAGTAAGAATTTAGACACAGAACATGTTGGTGGCATTTGTTCAGGGGGCATGTCAGGAACCATGGCATTTGACATCAATCTCAGACATTCTACCAGCATCTTGACAGGAAAACTACTTGGTGTATTGAGAATGCTACTAACAGAGAATGGTACTCTCAGTATAAAGGACTTTCTGATGAGTAAAACACAAACTGAAACATTCAGAGATATTTAGAATTCAAAATAGAAGTTCACAAACCGCAGACCTGGAGTTAAACCTGACCCATTCTTACATTACAGGCCAAAGAAAAGCAGGTGGCAGGCCAAATTTGTCCCAAGCATTATAGTTTACCAAAAACTGATCCAGTAGGGTTTACTTAAGAGAAAGAATGCTAAACATTGAAAGGCTGAATCAGAGCAGGGAATACTTGGCACTATACTAAGAGAAAGAACTTAGAGTAATTGTATGAATTATAGAAAGGTAAATCTAAACTGAAAAGCAGCAGAATTGCCCTTGGAAATGACTTTAAAACCCTGATAGGAACAGAAGTGGCCCCAGGCAAAATTGTCAAATAGATGCACCATAATTTAAGGCCTGACCTCCCTCTCTGGAGGGCCTTGTTCTGCCTTCAATTGCTTCTGCTATCCAAACCTTTTCAAAATTTGAATTCCTAGATTGGACCTTCTGCTTGCAATTTGGCCATACAGAGTTTCTCACTATCTTACTTTCTTTAAAATCTTGCCCTCAGGTTAGGATCTCAGAGCCTTTCAAAATGATAAGTAGTTAATCAGATGAGTTAGTCCATATGCTAAAGGGAGAAAGCTAGAATAGATCGGGAATCCTTATAAACTTCTTTTGAGCAAAATACATGAATTTCAAGATTATGCTAATGAAATTCATGTAAACAATTTAATTAATAATAATGTAAATACTTAGTAATTCTGATCAATTCCAGAGGATTGTGATAAAAAACTAGCATTTATATAGCCACAAGGTTTAAGAGCTGCTAGAAGGTATCATAGATAAGAGCACCAGGCCTATAGTCTGGAAGACCTGAGTTCAAATCAAATCTCAGACACTAGTTGTGTGACCCCTATTTACCATAGTGCCATATTTGTAAAGGTCAGACATGACTGAAAAACAAAAGGTATACAAATGTTATCTCATTTCATCTTCACAACATCCCTAGAAAGGATGCTATTGTGATCCCCATTTTACAGATGAGGAAAACAAAGATGGAGATAGACGGAAGGATGGACAGACAGATGGACAGACACAAGGACAGATGGATGGATGGACAGACGGATAGACAGACGGACGGATGGATAGATAAAAGTCAAGTGACTTGCTCAAGGTCACACCATTAGGAAGAGTCTGAGGAAGTCTTTGAATTCATCTTCCTGACTACAAGTCCAGAACCAGAGGAGAAATCCTGTGCCACAATGATAAAAATAAGCTCAGAAAAGGATTCCTGTAAAAGGGCTAAACCAGTGAGTCAAACTCAAATAGAAATGGATACCTGCAGCCTATAGACTTAGAAAACCACAAATTAACATTATCCGTGTTTTATTTATATTTTCACTTATTTTATTAGGTATTTCCTAAATACATTTTAATCTAAATCAGGCCAAACTCAGGACTTTTGCCCTCTGGTCTTGATAGGGCTGATGGAGCAATGGGACCCCTAAAAAGGATCCTTGAATTTTCCCACAAATTTCAGCAGCCCAGATCTCAGGCATTCACCAAAGGCATCCAGCCACTCCCAGTCAATAATGCTTTCAACTGTCCTTTCCTCGTACCCCTAACCTTCATTCTCTGTTATCTCCAGCCCACCCCAAGCTATTTGCCATTCTACACCCCACCCAGATCTTCCCACAGTCTTTTT
This sequence comes from Bettongia penicillata ogilbyi, assembly GCA_023548195.1. Taxonomy (NCBI): domain Eukaryota; kingdom Metazoa; phylum Chordata; class Mammalia; order Diprotodontia; family Potoroidae; genus Bettongia; species Bettongia penicillata. Next base: position 21,923,000 of record JAJHZJ010000453.1, read on the forward strand.
CCCTATAAAAGTATCAGTCTTGTCCTTATCAAACCTGTGGACTCACTAGGAATCCCAACCAGAGTTATAATAAACTCACTATTTGGACTGAAAGTAGACTTGCCTGATTGAATTCTCACGAGGCAGACTACTACCCTGCACCCTTGCAAATTGCAGGGTTCCTAGCACCCACAGACCGCATCAGTCCTTATTTTTCTCTCTGCTATTCCTTCCTGTCCTTCCCTTACTTCATTCTTTTTCTCATTTTTTTCATCTTAGCCTTCTTTTTCTTCTCATCTCTCACTCTGGGTCTTATTCTGTCAAACTTAACAAGCCATAAAATGGAACTGAGATACTGTTCTAATTTGTTCTTTGAATTATTTTTTTATGTTCCTTTCCCTTAATTTAATAATGAGATTAATTGAAAGTTCTGAATTTCTTTTTTTCTCATTTTAGGTGACAAATCAATGGTCCTCAAATTATACAATATTCCCCACCCTTGCTCCATCTAAACATGAGGCATTTATAGTTAAACTGCACAGTTCCTGAATATGTTTTATTTCAGTTTCAAAAGGAAACTCTCCTGAATCAAGACAAAGTATTCAACTCTGGACTGCTTTTAATGAGAAGGAAAAACCTCAATTATTTTTGAAAAAACTAACTTGGAGAAACACGGTTCTTGTATCATTCTTTTTTAATTCCAGGCACTACACACAAAACAAAGTGACAGTGTATAAAACTGAGCTCACACCATCTACACCCACTATTCGCTCAATTATGACAAGCTAACAAAAACAGAACAGAGGAAAAAGCAATGAAATTCCAACAGCAGGGGAAAAATTCAGGCTGTATTTTAGTTTGGTGGTATTAGGCAAGCTGTGTAATGTGTCAGCAATGTCAAAAGGCCAGCATGGAAGAAACAACATTTAAAAAAATATACACAGGAACAATGACCGCATTTATTGAGCAAAGCAACTTGGAATGGTACTTTAAAAATACAATTGCCAGTGTAGTCATTTGGTGATTTTGCATTAATCATTTAATGAAGGGGAGAAATGATCTGAAAACCTTTCATTTCCTCATTTAGGAACAGTTCTAAAATAAGACAGGAAAAACAATTCCTGTGTTATTGTCCTGTAGCACTTAGGACCAGATTGGGAAGAGTGAGGAACCCTAGATAATGATGAGGAGAAGAAGCTCAAGTCAGGGTCTATGGAAGAAAGAAAACTCAACAGCTAGAACACATCAGCTCTGAGGAATAGGGGAATAGAAACCAGTCAAGAAAATGTCAAGGAAATATTATGCACTCATCACTCTTTAGCTCACAGTTGTTACTGAAAGCATCCCACCAGAAAATCTAATATTTCAATTCCATTGTGTTCCTCAAGTTCTGAGTTTCTGAGAACTTTTTCTATCCTTGCTGAGAATATACTTTGAAAGGAGTGGTAACAAGCCATTTTTTTGAGGGGGGAAGGCAGGGCAATTGAGGTTAAGTGACTTGCACAAGGTCACACAACCAGTAAATGACAAGTGTCCGAGGCTGGATTTGAACTCAAGTCCTTCTGACTCCAAGGCTGGCGCTCTATTCACTGCACCACCTAGCTGCCCCAGCAAGACATTTTTGTACCCAGGGAAAGGACCATACACCATGGCCAAAACAAAAGTTAGTTGGCCTTTGAAAAATACTGCACAATGGTCAAGACACAGAGATGTTTTCTGAGATGAAAACAGTAATAGCTTTTAGATAGATCTTTAAGCTTTACAAAGCCCTTTATAAATATTGTCTCATTTGATCTTTGATCTCAGGCTATATCCTCATTTTATAGATGAGGAAACTGAGGCTGAAAGAGATTAAGTTACTTGACCAAGGTCACCCAGCTAGTATATAAGACAGGATTCTAGTTTGGGTCTTCTTGACTCCTAGTCCAGTACTATCCCCTCTGTGCAACCTAAGCTTGGTTTCTTCTGGGAAGGTTATCATGCAAGGTAGGAAGCGATCCAAGAACTTTCTATTTTAACTAATTGTTGTCACTTACAGATGGCATTTCCTAGTGTTTCTATGATGTAGAAGGATCAGAGCTGTCATTGTTCTCTAAATTTGGTGCTCTGGGACAAATCTCCTATTACCCTATCCAAGTTACTATGTGTTCTGAAGTAGGGTAAAAGAAATATATGCTTTATCTATAAAAATGCAAATACCAAAAATATTTGATGTCCTTTACAACTGAGCTGCCACAGATTTTTGCTTGTTTTATATGTATTTATAATCTGTTATTTCCTTTGCCTCCTACTATAGAAAAGGGGGAGGGGGAGAGAAAGTAAGGAAGAGAGAGAAAGAGAGGGAGGGAGGGAAGGAAGGAAGGAAGGAAGGAAGGAAGGAAGGAAGGAAGGAAGGAAGGAAGGAAGGAAGGAAGGAAGGAAGGAAGGAAGGAAGGAAGGAAGGAGAGGGAAAGAGAGAGAGAGAGAGAAAGAAAGAAAGAAAGAAAGAAAGAAAGAAAGAAAGAAAGAAAGAAAGAAAGAAAGAAAGAAAGAAAGAAAGAAAGAAAGAAAGAAAGAAAGAAAGAAAGAAAGAAAGAAAGACAAAATGGCAGAGTAGAAACACTACAACTGAGTTCTCCCAACATGGCTGTAAGGGAATTGCCAACCCCCAGCCTCTTGGATGGCATTCACTAGTCACAACTCAGGTAAACTGAGGGGAGACTGGTAAGGCATGAACAAGATGGCTCTGGGAGGAAGGGTTCCGCCCCTGTTTTGCTCAAGCTATTTCCCAGGCCCTGGGAAGGCCCAAGATGTTTTTCCTTCTAGGGGCCACGTGTCAGTCCTGGGCAGTCCTGGTCATAGGTATAGTACTTCCTTATTAGGGCAAACTATTTGCTGATAGGTCCACTTAGGGCTGTGGTGTCAGGAAAGAGATAAAAGCACCTCTTGCTGCTTCAATAAACGGAGTTCTTCACTATCTTGTCTCCTGCCTTGGTCATTGCTTACAGCTCACTCCACCAAGGCCTGCAGGCCCTGCTGGTCAGATAAGGCCTGAGGGCCTGAGAAATCAGGCCCAAACTCCCTAACACATGGCCTCCCAAACAACTTTAAAATAATGGCTCAAATGAAACTCTGGGGCAGCAAAACAAGTAAAAGAGCAGGGTGAGACATCCTTCCAGACCATGAGAACTTAGGAGGTCAAGAAGAATAGGTCCATGACACTGGCATGGCAGCTGAACCAGAGTTCACCTGGCAGAAACTTCATCTGTGAGCCTTGGAGATGAAAGACAGCAGAAGCTTTAGAAGTTCTGAAGTCAGAGACGTTGAAGGGATCTAGCAAATGGTCGAAAAGAGATTACAGAGGACCTGTGTGCTAGCACTGAGCACAGTACAAGACACAGTTTGGCAAGTCCATTGTTCAAAGTTACTGATGGCTTGCAGTTCTAGGGTAGAGAGGAGTACTTTTGGTCACAAGGGAGCAGGAGCCCTGACAAGCAGTAATACTTGCAGCTTTAAGCAATCTCAGGAGCCTTTTCTGGATGAGGACCAGAGTGCAGATGACAAAAGCACTTAATCACACCTCTCCTCAGATAACACCATCCAAGAAACAATGAAAACTTCCAGACCCTGAGAACTAGCCCTGAAAATAGCAGCATCAAAAATCCTGAAGATTGAGACAGTGCCCACCCTAGGAACAGAAGCCACCTTTAGCATAAAGTCAAACCCCAAAATAGGATGGAAAAATGAGCAAAAAAAAAAAACAAAAAGGAACATGACCCTAAAAAGCTATGTTGACAGGAAAAGATCAAGACTTAAACTCAGAAGACAATGAAGTCAAGAAGGAAAAATGTGAATCTGACAAAAGCCTAACAAAAATTCCTTGAAAAACTAAAAATGATTTTAAAATCATACAAAAGTGGTAAAAGAAAAATTGGGGAAAGACATGACAATAATACAAGAAAATTATGAAAAGACAACAATTTTTTTAAAGGGATCACAAAAAATACTGAAAAAAATAACACCCCAACAACCAGAATTGGCCAAATGATAGAAGAGGTAAAAAAAATTCAGGATGAAAATAACTATTTAAAAAGTGAAAAACTCTTTAAAAAGGGAAAGGGAAGGAAAAGAGGAAGGAAAAAAATAGAAGAGTATGAAAAGGGAATGGATGGAGATAAGAAAAGAAAAGTAAAAAAGAATTAAGCAGAAATGAGAACAGGGGAGAACCTGACTTTTTCTTTAGCAACTAATCCCTAATTCCATTCCACAAATATCAGGGAATGGAGCAAGAATCCAATTCTTCAACAAACAGGGATTAAGTGCCTACTATATGCAAAGCATTATTTTTCTGACCCCAGCTAATTCATGATAAAGGTGAAATACAGCCTCTATTCACTGGTATTTGTGGTGGAAGGTCTTCAAAGACACAGAACTCTAGTCAGTTATTCATTGTTCATGTTTGTTGCTGTGAATGTCTAGATACCGACATCCCCCCAAAAGAAATTAATGCAAAGTTGATTTTTACTGTAATTCAGAATTCCAAGTACTTAAATTTTGTTTTTAGTTTTTCAGTCAAGAGTTTTTTCTTGGTTAGAGCATAAGCCTCTCAATACTTTTTCCTGTCTCTCAGAGCCCCTTGCTTGGCAGTGCTTTCAATATATACCAAGAACACTTCAACTTATCTCACCATAATGTAGATGGTCTCTCTAGACTGAAATTCCAAGTCACTTTCTGCTAACCAGTGATGTTTATACTTTTATTAAATAGGGAAGAAAAAACAAAATTTTTAAAGATTCCATTTTCTTGCATTTATGAAAAATATCTTCAAAGTCTATGTAAGTTAAACATATCCTTTTAAAGGTGTCCTAACTTCTAGAATCCTGGCAGAAAGGAAATTCCAAGTGGATTTCTGTAGACTCCATTTGTATGCTCACATGCATACTTAAATTAGACCTTTGAAGTTTGCTATGTCTACTATAGCCAAAATAGAATCTTCAATGTTTGTTCTTTTTCTTCAAAGGTATTGAACAAGACTTTCCTAAGAGTCAGACTCAAGATACAGAAAGTTCAGTGATTTCAATATGCTGGCCAACTATTCCTTTATAAGACTAAGTGAAGAATGAACTAGGAAATGTAAACCATAAATAAAATAATATTTTGTATAATAAAAACATAAAAGTCCTGAGAAGCAGTGTTGCATAGTGAATGCAGAACTGGTCTTAGAGCCAGCAAACTGTTCAAGTCCTGGCTCTGACACATACTAACAGTATGACTATGAGCAAGTCACTATTTAATCTTTCACTGCTCCAGGAAACCCTCTAAGATAATGAATTACAAAGAAGATGTCGATCTGCATTAGTGGAAGATATTCCATCATTCCAAAGTTCCTTATACCGATGAAGTCACAAGCCTAGTTCCTTTCCTATAGAAGTCTTTAAAATTATTGTTTATCCAAGGTCTTGGCTACTGGCTAGAATTATGTGTTTTGCTAGACCATTAAACTGAGAAAAGACTGACCAGTGAAGAGGTGACATCCTAATTGATATATATACATCCTCAAAGCAAACATCTTCCCAGATATAAAGAAGCAAAACAATTATGGGGCAGGGGGAATTCAAAGGGGGAGCCAAGCAGAAGGATAGACATGCTTTAGCTCTACCCTCATAGCCCATAAAAATACCGATAAAAAATGGCTCTAAACAAATTCTAGAGTAGCAGAAGCCACAAAACAACAGAGTAAAAGAAATTTCCAGCACAATACAGACCTACAGGAAAGGTCTATCACACCAAACTGAGAGCAGAGCACAGCCTAGCCTTGGCCATATAGTGAGGCAAGGACAGAGCTAGAGCAGGTTTCAGGGTGTGAAACCATGACTAGCAGCTGTAGTTCCCAGATTTTTCAACCCACAAACACCAAAGACAGCGTCAAAAAAGGCCAGTGAGAAAGCTCTTTCACCTGGGTGAGAAGGGAACAGGGTCCAGAGCTAGCCCCGGCCACAGAGAAGCAACCACTGCAAGAGCAACGTCTATTTTTGGATCCCTTAGCCTAAAGACCTTGGGAGATTTGAGACTGTCCTGAGTGACAGTCCTGGGGTGAGGAGGAGTGCTGGCTTGATAGAGCTGGTGATGACTTTGGAGAGGGAATCCTACTTGCAGATACTGGACAGAAAAGCTTGTGGTTGCTCCCAGACCAGAGCACAGGACAGGAGAGAAGGAAACTCCTCTCCCTTGATTGTGCCACCTTGGAGGAAATGAGAACTTACAGGTCTTGGGAGTATACCCTCCACTTGACAAAGGACTCAAAAGTCAAGTACCTGGCTAGGAAAAAAATAAGACTATAGAAGGTTACTTTCTTGGCAAAAAGGTATTTTCTTCCATCCTTTTGGATAGGGAAGAACAAAGCACACCACCTAAGGAAGACATCAAAGTCAAGGCTTCTACTTCAAAACTTCCAAAAAAATATGCAATGGTTTCAGGCCATGGAAGAGTTCAAAAAGGATTTTGAAAACCAAGTAAGAGAGGTGGAGGAAAATAGGGAAGAGAAATGAGAAAGATGCAAGAAAATCATGAAAAGCAAGTCAACAGCTTGCTAAAGGAGACCCAAAGAATACTGAAGAAAGTAGCACCTTTAAAAATAGACTAACCCAGGTGGCAAAAGAGGTCCAAAAAGCCAATGAGGAGAACAATGCTTTAAAAAGCAGAATTAGCCAAATGGAAAAGGAGGCTCAAAAGCTCACTGAAGAAAATAGTTCTTTAAAAATTAGAATGGAGCACTTGGAAGCTAATAACTTTATGAGGAACCAAGACATTACAAAACAAAGCCAAAAGAATGAAAAAATAGAAGACAATGTGAAATATCTCATTAGAAAAACAACTGATCTGGAAAATAGATGCAGGAGAGACAATTTAAAAATTATGGGACTGCCTGAAAGCTGTGATCAAAAAAAGAGCTTAGACATCATCTTTCATGAAATTATCAATGAAAACTGCCCTGATATTCTAGAACCAGAGGGTAAAATATATATTTAAAGAGTCTACCAATCACCTTCTGAAAGAGATTCAAAAAAGAAAAATTCCTAGAAATATTGTAACCAAATTCTAGAGTTCCCAAATCAAGGAGAAAATATTACAAGCAGCCAGAAAGCAACAATTTGAGTATTATGGAAAAACAATCAGGATAACGCAAGATTTAGCAGCTTCTACATTAAGAGATAGAAGGGCTTAGAATATAATATTCCAGAAGTCAAAAGAACTAGGGTTAAAATCAAGAATCACCTACCCTGCAAAACTGAGTATAATACTTCAGGAGGGAAAATGATCATTCAGTGAAATAGAGGACTTTCAAGCATTCTTGATGAAAAGATCAGTGCTGAATAGAAAATTTGACTTTCAAACACAAGAATCAAGAGAAGCATGAAAAGATAAACAGGAAAGTGAAATCATAAGGGACGTATTAAAGTTGAACTGTTTACTTTCTACATGAAAAGATAATATTTGTAATTCTTGAAACTTTCTTCAGTATTTGGGTAGTTTGGAGGGATTACATAAATACATACATACATACATATACACAGAGAGCATAGGGTGAACTGAATAGGAAGTGATGATATCTAAAAAAATAAAATTAAGGGGTGTCAGAGGAATATATTGGGAGGAGAAAGGGAGAAATGGAATGGGGCAAATTATCTCTCATAAAAGAGGCAAGAAAAAGTTTCCAAAGGAGGGGAAAGGGGGGGAGGTGAGAGGAAAAAAGTAAAGCTTACTCTCATCACATTTGACTTAAAGAGGGAATAACATGAACACTCAATTTTGTATGAAAACCTATCTTACACTACAGGAAGGTAGGGGAGAAGGGGAGAAGTGGGGTGTGGGGAAATGATAGAAGGCAGGGCAAATGGGAGGAGGATATAATTAGAAGTAAACACTTTTGGGGATGGACAAGGTGAAAAGAGATAATAGCATAAATGGGAGTCAGGATAGGATGGAGGGTAATATAGTTAGTCTTTCACAACATGACTACTATGGAAATCTTTTGCATAACTGCACATGTATAGCCTATAATAAATTGCTTGCCTTCTCAGTGGGGATGGGTATGGAGGGAGGAAGGGAGAAAAGTTGGAACTCAAAATTTTAGGAATGAATGTTGAGAATTGCTTTTGCATGAAACTGGGAAATAAGAAATACAGGTAATAGGGGTATAGAAATCTATCTTGCCCATAAAAAAAGAGATAAGATGGGGATAAGGAAAGGGAGGGGTGCACTAGAAGGGAGGGAAGATTGGGGAAAGGGTAATCAAAATGCAGGTGTCTTGGGGTGGGGGGAGAGGAGAGATGGGGAGAAAATTTGGAACTCAAAATCTTGTGGAAATGAATGTTGAAAACGAAAAATAAATAAATATTTTTTTTAAAGAAAAGCAAACCCCAGGCAGGAAAGAGGATAGAACCTATAACTGAACCTCACAGATAAACTGGGAAAATACTTTTATTATTTTGTTAATTATTAATAATTATTTTATCTGAATCTAGCTTTATGTGATGATAGTATTTAAGCCTAGAATGTCATACTGACTTCAATCACTCTATAGAGGTCCCTGCCCTTGTTTATATCTAGATCTTCATAGATGTGAGGAAGAATCTCAAGCTCCTACACAGGCACTCAAGGTGACCAGAGTCTCCATTCTACCTCACAGAAAGTACAAAAAACACTTAAAGGACTGATGTAGCCCATAAACAGGGAAGGTCTCCTCTCTCTACCAAGTTCCATTTTACCAGGATTTGAAACAGTCCATCATATTCACACTTGGATTGGACTACCCTCAAAAGAAAAATAAACTTGAAATTGCTAAAGGGTAACCTGATAATATGCAGCTGAGTCCTGTTCTCACAGGAAAGATGCATTACACCTCTAGCTATGATAATGTTAAGGTAATTTGAAGATCTTCCCTCCCCCTTAATAGGCCCATGTGACCTGCTTTGAGCTTTGGCCCAGATTGAGTCACATGAAGTTGATGGTGGGAGGAGTTTGCTGAATGGTTGCAACAAGAGAGGTGCAGCAGAGAGAGTGAGGCAGAGCTGAGAGAGAGCAGTCAGAACAGAGAAGCTAGCATGAGTGAGAGAGGGAGTGATTTGGCCTAAGGGAGCTTGGTTATGGAGAGGTCTGATAGAAGGAAGGCTCAAGGATGTCCATGTGACCTTTATTGGCAATGTGTACAAATTTCATTGTTACTATAATGGAACTGGCTTTCTGGTATCTGAATAAATATTTTGGTTTTGTCTTTGAGGAAGAGAGCTTATATTTTGCAAATTTACACTGGAAATATATATGCATATCCATAGTGGCTGCTATGGGTATCACATTGGTACTACAGCTACCAAGGTTACTAACCTAAAAATGTGAGCTCCCACAGAAGAAAATGGAAGTGGAAATTTCAGAGGGACAATTCTTTCCTTAGAATTAGAAGTGATTTGAAAAGAAATTTGGGTCTTCTATTCCTTGCTTTAATTCTTTGCTGTTTTTCTAAATTTATGGGACATGTATCCCCAAGAGATTATAAAAATGGGAAAGGGTCCTACGTGTACAAAAATATTTATAGCAGCACTCTTTGTGGTCGCCAAAAACTGGAAGTCAAGGGGATGCCCATCAACTGGGGAATGGCTGAATAAATTATGGTATATGAATGTAATGGAGTACTATTGTGCCATAAGAAATGATGAACAAGAAGACTTCAGGGAGGCCTGGAAGGACTTATATGACCTGATGCTGAGTGAAAGGAGCAGAACCAGGAGAACCTTGTGCACAGCAACGACCACAGTGTGCAAGAGTTTTTTCTGGTAGACTTGGAACTTAGTAATAACACAAGAACTTACTGAGAAAAAAAAAAATCCTAATGTCAGTCTTCTAAGGCAAAATGCCTTCCACACTCAGAGAAAGAAATATGGAAGTCATTCGCAGAATGTAGCAGATCTTGTTTGTGTGTGGGTGGGTTTCAGTGTATTATGTTTTGATTTGTTATATGATTTCTTCCATTTATTTTAGTTAGACTACATAGCATGACTATAGTGAAAATGTGCTCAATAGGAAAGTATATGTAGAACCTAAACAGAATTGTATGCTGTCACGGGGAAGAGAGGGGGGGTATTGGGGGAAAGGTGGGGGGGATAAAATCTTAACTTTAAGGAAATGATTGTAAAACATTAAAAATTTAAATTTAAATTTAAAAATAAATAAATAAATGAATGAATGAATTTATGGGAGATGCACCCATTTGTTTTTCCTCATGAGACTGACTCTGCCCTGTAACTCACTTTCATTCATTAGTAGGCTAGATTCCAGAACTCCCAAACTGGAGGTTGCAAGAGAGGCTCCTCCAATACTGACACTTCTCAGGAGTTCTCCCTTCTATTGCTAGAAGTTCATATTCTGAAGTGATCTAACTTGGGGTTACTACAAATCCAACTTTGAGGCTGGCACTTCCTAGAACTCCCCCTACTCTCAAGAAAAGGTTGGACACTAGAATTTACTGCCTGGAAAATCCTCCTTTCTTTCTCTAGGAGGCTGAGATTCACAATCTTCCTGAAATCTATCTTCCTGAAATTTAAGGTTTCAGAACTCCTACCAGTCAGATCATGGGGTTTCTTTCCTCCATGGATTCCATCTCTTTTGGTAAAGGGCTATGCCATAAATGAAGCCAGGAATTCTCTTTTTAAAACTTGTGAATAAAAACAAATGAAAACTTTCAACCTCCATGTGCTTCGGCCCCAGGACAGTCATTAGTACCTCTCTCCTTGCCCTTTTCCCCAGCCAGATGTAATGTTAGCTCTACTTCTCTAAAAGGAAGAAAGGAGGAAAAGTTAAGTAAACTCTGTGATTGACTCCCTTTTCCATGGCTTACCACAAAAAAATGGTTCCTCCCACAATCATCCATCAAGCAATTCATCTATAAGCAATGCATATTGAGTCCAGAATGGATCAAAGATCCATAGGGAGAAGCATGATATCAACAAGCAATCACATTGGTTAGGGAATTCTCTTGTTTAATCTCCTATCCTGGTATTATGCCACAGTCTATCCAGCCTGCCATGAATTTCTCTTTGTTTTTTAATCACATGCAATTGCAGTTCTCTTGAGACAGCCATATTCCAAGATTTGAAGCTACATACCCTCATCAGGACAATTTGGGTCAAAAATATGGGCAAGATGTAACTTGGAAACAGTGAAAGTCCTACATAATTTCCCAAGTTCAATTTGACCCCACAGAAAAAGACTCAAATCTTTGTAGATAAATTGATACTTTTTTTTTCTTACCTAGCTCAAAGTCTTGTTATTTGCCAAGTGCTGAATTATTGCAGCCTGAACCATGGAGCTCACCCCTCAAGGTGATAATCTCTAAATTTATACCCAATTCCAAATGTTTGGTCCTACAACATGATTTCTCTGGTGCCGCTACTCCACTGTTATGAATACTGTGTTTCCTCCCACTTTATCCACCAATCTGTATCCCTTTGAGCTCCACCACTCATTTGCCAGGTCTAAATTTTGTCTTGTATATGCTATACTTACAAAGGAATAGCACAGCTTCATATCACCACCACTCACCTTCCTTATCCTACCCTTCTCAACTCTTCTCCCTATTAAGGTTTAATCAGCATTACAGAGGCAGCACACTCTAGAAAAATTAGGTTAAAAAAACCCTCAAATTGTTTTGTTTCAATAGGGATAAAGTTGTTCTTTTCTTCTTTGTAGAATTTAAGCCCATAGCATAAACGAAGACCCATACTCTATTCTTATCCATACTGACTGGGGGTGATTAAGGGATTAGATCTGGTAGAAAGAATGCCTGAAGAACAAAGCAGAGAGATCAGCAAGAAGAAAGAAAGCAAAATGACCCTCTGACTGGGCTTTACAAATAGCTGAGAAAAGAAGGAAAGCAAAGGGGAATGGAGAAGGGAAAGATATGCCCAAGAGAACACAGAATTTCAGAAAAAAGCAAGGAAAGAGTTTCTTAAATAAGCAACATAAAGAAATAGAAAAAATAAACAATAGAAAGAAAAGGACAAGATCCCTTCAAGAAAATTAGAGATTTCAAGGGAATGTTTCATGCAAAAATAAGCATGATAAAAGACATAAATGGTAGAGACATAACAGAAGTAGAAAAGATTAAGAAAGGGTGACAAGAATACAGGAAAGAGCTATCCAAGAAAGATTTAACATCACCACAACCAGGATGATATGATATACTGATCTAGATCCAGACATCCTGGACAGTGAAATCAAGGAAGCAATAGTAAAAATAGGGTAGGTAATGGAAGCCTAAAAGATGATGCTGGTAAGTGCTGCATTCAGTAGGCCAGCAAATTTGGAAAACTCCACAATGACCACTGACTAAGAAAAAATCAGTTTGCATCCCAATCCTAAAAAAGGGTACGGAATGTTCAAATTACTTAACAATTGGGCTCATTCCACATGCCAGCAAGGTTATGCATAAGATTCTGCAAGGTGGGCTTCAGCAATTTGTGAACTGAGAATTACCAGAACAAGCTAGTTTTCAAAGAGGTAGAAGAGTTAGAAACCAAATTGCCAACATTTGCTGAATAATGGAGAAAGCAAGGAAGTTCCAGGAAAAAAACATCTTCTGCTTCATTGACTATAGTAAAGGTTTTAACTGCGTGGTTCACAACAAAATGTGACAAGTTCTCTAAGAGATGGGAGTACCAGATCATCTAATTTGTCACCTGAGGAACTTGAATGTGGGCCAAAAAGCAAAAGTTAGATCCAAACAACTGATCACAAAAAGTTCAACATGGAACAACTGATTGGTTTAAGATTAGAAAAGGAGTATGACAAGGTTATTGATTGTCCCCTTATTTATTTACCTTATGTGCAGAATACATCATGTAAAATGCCAGACTGAATGACTCAAAAGCTGTAATTAAGGTTGCCAGCAGAAATACCAACAATCTCCAGAGAAGTAAATGATACCACTCTGATAGAAGAAAATGAAAATAAACTTAAAAAAACTTCTTGATGAGGGTGAAAGAGGAGAATATAAAAGCTGATTTGAAGCTTAAAATAAAAAAAGCTAAGATCTTGTCAAGATCTTTGTCTTGGCAAATAGAGGAAGAAGAAATAGAAACAGTGTCAGATTTTATATTCATTCTTGGGCCCTTAGATTACCGCTGAGAGTGACTGAAACCATGAAATTAAAAGACGTTTGTTCCTTGGAAGGAAAGTTATGGCAAATCTAGACAGCACACTAAAAAAGCAGGGATATCACCTTGCCAACAAAGTTCTGTATATTCAACTCTATGATGTTTCCAGGAGCAATGTATGACTGTGAAAGTTGACCTATAAGTAAAGCGGAGCACCACAGAATTGATGCTTTCTAGTTTTGGTGCTGGAGAAGATTTTTGAAAATCCCTTGGACAGCAAGGAGATCAAATCAGTCAATATTTAAATAAATTAATTCAGGCTGTTTATTGGAAGGTCATATACTGAAACTGAAGCTTAAATACTCTTGCCATATAATGAGAATATAGGATTCATTGGAAAAGTCCTTGATGCTGGGGAAGATTGAAGGCAAAAGGAAAATGGAATGGCAGAAGATGAGATGGATAGATAGTGTCATGGAAACAATGAACATGAACTTGGACAGACTTCAAGGGACAGCAGAGGATAGAAGAGCCCAGAGTACAACGGTCCATGGTTGTCACGAAGAGTTGTACAAAACTGAAAAACAACAACAAATTATGCAGTGCAAATACTATCAAGAAAAAGGAATATTAGCTAGACTTCTTTGTGCCTGACTTTTCTACAGACTCCATACATGACACCGCCCCCCCCACCCCACCTCCTAGAGAGTGAATATCCTAGGTCTCTCAGATGAGTGGCATCCCTCCAGCAAGGGCACAACTGAGCCCTACGCCAGTGTCAATCATGCTGTTCTGAAGGTCAGAAACTTGAGGAAGATGTCAAATGCCTCCTTTGGCCCTGGCTTTTCTGCCCCTATGCAACGATGCTACACCCGTGGCCCAAGCTTTTAGCACACTGAATCAATTAAGTCAAAAACCAAAAAAAATCAATCCTTTAAATGGAAAAAACAGCCTAGCTTGGAGATGACCTTAGAATACTACTCTTGCTTCCCATTGTCTAAGAGGAGAATCACAGAGAAATAGCCTAAGGAATAGAATTGGAATAGCTTAAGGAAAATATATCCAGCAAAGTCCACAGGTTTGAGAGTCCTAAAATAATTATGTAATTTGCACTCAAACAGAAATCTTTTTTTTTTTAACTCTGCTTTTTATGATTCATGCCTTTCTTGCCTTCTATTAGGCCTGGACAGTCAAGGGTTGGTTGACCTTTGTATTCTTGTATTTTGATATACACTCAAACTACTCAATGTTCAAGATACTTCTGATGAATTTCTGAATAGTTTTTTTAAAAAATAAAAAAATAGATCCTGCAGAGTTTTGACATTAAATGCCAGTTTCATATCATTGTCTGCCTCTCACTACTTTTTTCCTCAATTCCCTAAGTCTTTAAAGTTATTTGATTACTCAAAATATAGCATTAGTGAACAGTGCTAAATACTAACACAAAAAATGCAATACAATGTGTTTAAGCAAATCAAATCATGTAAAACAGTTGTCTCCTTCCTTAAATTCAAAATATCTGATTTTTAAAATCGGGCTGTCACATTAATCAACACCATATAGAGGAATAAATGAGTTCTGCAGAGAATACCAAATGAAAAGAGTTGAACACTGAAAAAAATTAAAATTAAATAGTAACTGTATGTTTTCTCTGGGAAAGCTTTCAAAAATGCTTATCACTGAACATTTATTTCAGTCACATTTCCAGTTCAGTCTTTCCAATTATAGCAATCACTAGAGTAAAGGTTGCAGAGTGATTTCTATTACTAACCATTTTTGCTGGTATATTCTTTCTTTGGATGATCTACTGCCCCACCCAAACTTTACACACCTGGGTTCAAGTTAAATTATTCATTTGAGAATTTTGGAGGTAATATCTGCAACCACACTTGAGCTTTATAGTATGTCCTTCACCAAAATAACTAACATAGACTAAAGCAAATAGATGATACAGTGGTTATAGCACTGAGCCTGGAGCTGGGAAAACTTGAGTTCAAATCTAGTTTCAGATACTTACTAACTGTATAATTCTGGGTAAGTCTTTTAACTTCTATTTGTCTCAGTTTCCTCAACTTTAAAATAGGGATAATAGTAGGACCTATATCCCAGGGTGGTTGTGAATATCAAATGAGATTATATTTGCAATAAAAAAAAAAGAGTTCTTAGCACAATGCACAATATATTTTAGTCACTCTATAAATGCTTGTTCCTTCCCACCCCCAAAACATTTTATTTTCCTAGCATGGGTCTGTTTCATGTCTGCATAAAAGAGAAATGGAATAAAAGCTATCATTCTAGTATAAGGAGGTTGAACTGGCCTGCAGGGGAAATCCTGGGTCTAGATGATACTGTGGGAGCCTTTTGGCTCCCAGAAGAAGTCAACAAGCACTTATGAAGTAACTACTATGTTTAAGACATTTTGCTGATTAATAGGAATATAAAGAAAGGTCCAAAAAAAGGTCATTCTTGAAGAGCTCACAGTCTAATGGGGAGTCTTAGCTAACCCTTTAAGATGACAAAGAGTCCCCTCATTGGCTGTAGTGGCAGGAGAGCTGATGACTCCATGAATGTATAAAAGGGAGTAACCACGGATTCAGCCTGTTCCTTCCTTTTTAACAATAAATCATGTCAAGACGATTTCATTTCCAGCTGATTCCCAGGGGGAAAGGGTAGGGTGGAAGTTAGGGAATAAGTAGAAAAATCAGGCAGGTTGGTTACATATTGAGAATAAGGATAACAGCCAGACAGACCTTGTGGTCTATTGGCATTCATTTGATATCAAGAGAAAATGAAGATCCTCAAGATTTTATATGTATGTCCAATGGTGAACCAATGACAAGAGTTTCATAGGCTGGGCAGGCTCAAACAGGTTGTGAACTATATTATCACAAGAAATATACACACACAAAAAAAATCATAGATCCATTAAAGTATTTGAGCATGAGTCTATAGCAGGACAGAGGCAGCTAGGCAGCATAGTGGATAGAGCGCTGGACCTGCAGTCAGGATTACCTGAGTTCCAGTCTGGCCTGAAACACTTACTTGCTATGCAACCACAGACAAGTCATCTAAGCTCTGTTAGCCTTACTCCATTAGAGAAAGAAATGGCAGATCGTTCCAGTATCTTTGCCAAGAAAACTCCATGGACAGCACGGTCCATGGGGGTCACAAAGAGTCAGACACAACTGAGTGACTGAAAAACAACTATGGAAGGACAGAAGAAAAATGATCTTCTTAGAACAAATTACATCAAACAATATGCACAGAAAAAAACAATCAAGTCACAAGGGAACCTCTAAATCTTCAACAAGGACATAAAATTTTATCAGCATGGGAAATTCCTGACAGGAAGCTACCTCTATTAATACAGTTCTGATTGAGTATATCTAAGGCATGTTAAAATACCTGCTCTGTGCAAGGCACCAGTAAATAATAAAGAGTTGCCTGATGGATTGGAAACTAAGTGATTTGCCTAGTAAGTGTTAGAGGTGGGCCCTTGAACCTAGGCCTTCCTAACTCCAAGTCTAGTACATTTCCTACTATACTCTTCCTGGACAGTAAGGCAAGGAAAACAAGCTCAACATATATTTATTGAGAACACACAATAATGGACTGTGTCCTATGTATTTAAAGACACTCAATGATCCATTCTCAACAAAGGGCTGTGCAAGGTCACCAGCCTCACTTTCTCCTCCTGAGCCATCTGGATCCAGTGACCAGATAAGCATCAAGATGACTGGAGACGTCTCAGGATGGTATATCTTTTCAACAAAATGCTATTTTATAGAATATAGAATCATGGCTGTTGCACATAGAAAGGACCTCTAAGGTCACCTGATATGACTTCTACCTAAAGCATGTGTCTCTTCCGCATACAGTCCTCACTTCTACTTGGATAGGAGGGACTCTCCACTATTGTCAGTGGTTGGAACTCACTAGTCAAATCAAGATTACGTATTTTGACAGTTCTCATTAATAAGAATATTTCATTAGGCTAAATCAAAGTATGTGTCATCCCTTTTACCTCAATCGAATTCAACAAGAAATAATATCTGCTGTGCATCGAGCACAGTGCTGGGGGTGGGGGAAGATACAAAATTTATAAAAGATCTGATTCCTCTTATGATGGGATTTAGACTCTAGTAGGAAAATATGACTCATACATCAGATGGTCATAACAAAAAATGACAATAAATACATCCAGCTGACAAAAGTTATACATTAATTCTAAAGGAGAAAAAAGGCATCATGTAGATATTGGCATTTGAAATTACTTTAAAAGGGTAATGGAAGTTAAATAGTTTGGAAGAAATGAGAAGGAAGGACATTGCAGGCACAGGGAATGATTTGGGCAAAGGCAGAGAGCATGTAAATTTAAAAGGCATTTTTCAAAAGATAAAGGATAGTACAGATTGTTTTTTTAAAAAGGAATAATACAGGTTGGCTAAGAAAAAAAAAGAGTAGCTTGAGAAAAGGATGAGAGAATACTGGAAAAGTAAGGTAGTTCCACATGGTGGAAAGCCTTGAATGCAAAGCAGAAAAATTTGAAATTTACTTAGTGCTTAATAAAGACATCAGAAGATTTCTGAGCTAAGGAATGATATGGACCCCCAAGACTTAGGGGGGAAAGAAAACATGATAATTGCCCATATTTGAAGGGTTGTCATATGGAAGAGTACTTCCTCTGCTCTGCCAAGAGGACAGAACTTAGAGCACCATGCCCATAGTAGGTATTTAACAAATACTTTTTTGAATGAAGGAGAGAAGGAAGGAATAAAATTGTAGAGAGACAGTTTTAATCTGACTATAAAGAAAAACTTCCAGATAAATAAAACAATCACAAAAACTTATTGGACTGCTTCCAGAGGCTCATTTTGATGGAGGTGTCTTCAAATAAAGGCTAGATGACCAAGTGTTGAGCAAATTGCAGAGATGATTCTTGTTTGAGGTTACATGATCTGCTCTTACTTTAAGATTTTGAACTTCCTATGAATGAAGAATAGTGTGTCTGTGTAAAGGATGGGTTCAAGTGGAAAGAAAGCTAGGAAACCCTATTAGGTGG
Source organism: Bettongia penicillata ogilbyi (assembly GCA_023548195.1). Taxonomy (NCBI): domain Eukaryota; kingdom Metazoa; phylum Chordata; class Mammalia; order Diprotodontia; family Potoroidae; genus Bettongia; species Bettongia penicillata. The sequence continues at coordinate 21,941,168 of JAJHZJ010000453.1, forward strand.
TTATAGCAAAAATGTCAGCAGACAGTATTAGGATGATGACAATTCAAATAGAAGAAGACAGATGCAAGCACTGGAACTGAGATAACATGGCAAACAGTTACATATAATAAGTTGAGAAATAACAATAAATTTTAAATATGGCAAGGAGTTTATTGAGTCTTTTCGCTGCTGTGGATCTCCCTTTCCCTTATTTGGGATGCTCCTAGAGTTGGAAGATCATATTAGCTTTTTGATTCACAATCAATCAACCAATAAGCTTTTACTAAGTACAGAATACTTTCCAGGAACAATTTGAAGTATGGGGATATAAAAAAAAAAAGGACTCAGCATTACATTTCTCATTTCCTTTCCTTTCCATAGGCTATATTCCCTGTATCTGGAATGCTTTCTTTTTCTCCCCTCTCTGCCTTCAAGAATTGTTGAGTTTCCTTTAAGGCTCAGTGTGGGAGTCACATCCTTTTGTAAAACTCTTCCTAATCCTCCCAGTGGTTTTTATTCTCTTTCTCTTCAAGTTATCTTGTATTTACTTATCTTGTTTAATGAATTATCATTGAGGAAATGGATACTAAGGCTGGTCTGGTGTTGAGAATGAGGAATGACAGGTAGACATACTAAGTGTTCCACTGGTATCTTCCCACTACCAGAAGTGAGAAAGGGTCTTACAGAATATTGTAAGAAATCTGTAGAAAAATAAGAGGACGTGAACTAGGTCTCATAGGATAGACTAGCATGGATGGCCTTGTATATCCATTACTGGAGGAAATATCTAAGTCGATGGGATCACATACCTGTTTGATTATTCAAGTATGTGAGTACTTACCTTTGAACCTGTTGTATCCCTCTACAAGTTGCTTGAGAGTAGGACCTGTTCTTCATTTTATGTATCCTCTCCCTCTACCGTGGTTCCTCATACATATTAGGCATTAAACATAAATTTTTGTTGAATTGAACTGAATTAGGATCGCTTCACTCAATGTGGGTTTTAATTCCCTCAATCATTTTGATTTATCTTTCTTAATTCAAAAAGCAAGCAAGTTTAATCAATCAACAGTTATTTATTTAATTAATTAGATTTAGCCTACCAATTCATTTACTATACGCATACTGTTTTGCTTACAAATATTTTGCTAGGGGCTGGAGATATAAGTACAAAGTATAACATCTTTCCTACTCACCAGGAATAGAAGAAAAAGAGGAAATAAGCAGCTCCCTTGCTGGCTATCTTCCCTCTATCTATTAAAAATTTGAGTCTCATACTTTTATGGTTAATTTCATGAATTCCAGTACATTACATTTATTCCTATTAAATTAGGACTTTTCTTGTTCTTCTTCTGTCCCAATTCACCTGCAAAAAGACTATTTTTTTTTTCTCCTCAGCAACCAAAAAAAAATCAAAGCATCTTAGACATCTCCTAGTCTAGGCTTCTCTTTTTTTACTATGTAAGGAAACTAAGACACAAGTTGCGTGTCTGACAGATTTCACTTGCTTGGTTTGTACAGAATTTCATCTTAGTAAAAGAGAGTTATCAACTGAATGAAAACAACTCTGCCGATTTCAAGTAACTTCTGCAGAATCCCTAGTCTCCAAGATTCCAAAGAATTTTAAATTTCTGGTTTTGAATTATTTATGAGTCTCTAGATAAGAGGAAGAAAAGTTAGAAGTAGTCTAACAGCTGATTTGGGGCCTCAAAAGTGTTAATAACTCTTCAAGGAGGATGCAGACATCACAATATTAATCATATCAAATAAATGTAAATATGGGTACATTATTTTAAAAATTCAAAGAAGCTGAGTTTCCTAAAGGTATTCTATAATTCTTTTTCAATGAGAGTTAAAATATTACTAGGGCTCAAAAGAGAAAATTGTGTGTCATGATCTCTTTTAAGAAGAGATGAATAGTAAAAGAGCATCAGAAAGCCTGGTAGCAAAAAAGGTTGTCAACAGTTTCACTGGCAGAAAAAAACCTGTACATTTTTCTTTTCATAAGGAAGAGAAAAATCACAGATCTGTCTTTCAAGATCTGTATGTTATTCTAATTTACAAAATTATTTTTCATTAGAGTCTTAGTTCCCTCCTCTGTATAATGGAACTAATAATACGCACAGTACCTATCTTATGGAATTGTGGCACAGCTCAGATTAGATCATGTATGTAAAGCACTTTTCACACTTTAAAGGCCTACATGACTTTCAGTTTTCATTATTGTTTTTAATTTCATATAAAAATTGATCAGACTGTATCAAAGGGTCTATGTCAATACTGGATGTTCTTTTAATAAGAAGAAATATTTCAAAAATCCCCAGTCCTTTTTTCTGATTCGTCCAAGCTGATCAATTTTTCCAATATTAATCGACCCAAATAAGATTCTCAGGTTCTCAGAATTATCTGCAAAGATTATAATACAGCCCCATTCTATCCAGTCAATTATTTCCAACATCCAAGTTACTTGACTTGTTTCTCAAAAACAATTCCACAGGGGTAGTTAGCCCCTTAAAAACAATGCTATAAATGCTACTGTATCCAGCTTTCATGATTTCCTGGTAGGGTTGAGTTAATGTTAATTCATTATGTTGGACAGGACAATTTTATGCAGGTATTCTCACATTTCCCCCAAACAAACCTTAGCTCTCATTAGGCAGAGCTCTTCACTTTTGCCCCTCTCATTACTTCCTTCCATGACTTTTAAGTCCCTGAATGCACTGAGCAGGTGTTATTTTGCATTATTTGGGGGATTTTTAATACTGATGAGTAAATAAATTGCCTGAGGATCTTAATCTCTAAAGTAAACATAAGTGGGGAAGTTATTTTTTCATTATGTAGCTGAACTTTCTTATCTATTTTTCTACTTTTTTTCTGTTTCTACCAAACTTTTGTCTTCTTACTTTTTGTAAACTCACCTAAAAATTTCTCTTACAATAATTCCAATGAGGGCATTTGATCAGAGGATTACTTTAGATAAATGGAATAAATGGATTTAAATCCTGCCTCTAACACATTAGATATGTGAACATAGTTAAGTCACTTAAAATCTCAGTGCTCCATGCTTCTTGAGACCAAGTTATAGATAAGTTCCTGATCTCCATCAATGGGGGGAGTTTTCACACTAGGCATCAACTATATCAATAAAATCACCAATGAGAAAATAAAGCAAAATCATCTGGAAATCAACTCTAGATCTAAGCAAAGAACCCCTTCTAAAGTGGGCTGACTAGATTACATGGTAGATTTCATAAGTAATGATAAACCATAGATCTCCTCAGTCTGTTAGATGCTCTCACAGTGTAGGAAAGACTTTCTCCAGGAAAATAAGAGAAGTTCTGATAATTACAACATGATAGGTCTACTCAAATGCCATCACTGACATGAGATGTTTCCTAATTCTCAGGGAATAGATACAGAAGAACTTGCTAGATAGAACACACTGCCTTCTAATCTCCACAAGGTAGAATGCCTAGCTTTCTTTAAAGCAAAACGTAGATTCCTACAGGATTAAAGTTAATTAGGATCAAGTCTTTTCTGACCCCACCCACTCTAATTGTTAGCAAATCTTGAAATTCCTTCACATAATCAGTGTATTTATTACAAAGACATGTTGTCTTTGCTATGAAAGGTAAACTTCTTGAGGGAATGGAGTGTTTCTTTGCATCCCTGTACCAAACTTTCTACTAGAGAAGGTAGTGATTACCACTCAGACACACAGTAAACCCTTAAAATTTTTTAATTAAACAGCCTCATTTTTATGGATGTGGGAGGAGGAAAGAACCCAGCAGATTTCATTATTTCTTTATATCATTATATTACCTGCCTATAAATCAAGTTCTTGCTAAGTTGGTCATATCTACAACAAGTAACTACAGATATGGCTAGTGATAATGTATTTTTTCATCTCTTTAATTCTTCTAATTTTCCTAAAAAAAGAAAGCAAAGTCAGGTATACTAAATGAAAAAAAAAAGTTATAAGTTCTGATAGCCTGATGCTCTCAAGTTCTTTTGATTAATAACATTACGGGCAAACAAGAGAGCCAAATTAGAAACTTTATGAGCCAGTCACTTACATTTTCATAAACAAAAACATAAGACATATATTACTTAGCAAGACAGTGAAGCCTGAAGCCCTTGCATTAAGTTTGGGCACTCTTGGTGAAAATGAGATCTGATTTCCTCATTATACAATCTGACATCCTTCATCTAAAACCAAATGAGATAATAAAGTAAGAAAAATGAGATATATTTTCTGCATAAAGAACCATATAATCCTTTACTTCATCTAAATAATAAATCCATAAAAATCCTCTCATTCTTTTTAAGTTGTCTGTGAAACACTAATACATCGACATATTTGCCAATGCCAGATGCTGAAATATATCCTGAGTATTTATTATTACAGAGGTAATGAATATACTAATAGGTATTTGTCTAATTTCTCATCTGGTCATTTTAGACGGAGTTTGTTTTGCTTCAGAGTTTAAGATTACATACTAAAATGGAATGAGTTCAAAAGTAAATTTCATTCAACTCAAAAATTGATATTCCATCACAAAGGCTATTGAAGACATCACATTCAAAAGACACATAGAAGTTTTCAAAGAACCACTCTAGAGTTTTTCATTCAGAAATGAACATTTTAATATATCAAGCTAGGATAGAAATCTAAATGCAAATGTTCTCTAAACCATGAAAGCACTCAATCCATTCAGTGAATAGTTATTGGGCATCTCCATCATGCAAAATACCAAGCTAGGTGCTGTGATGATCAAGATTGCACCTGAACTTTGATGATTCATTTTAAAAAATTATAAAAATTTGGATCACCTTTCAAAATGCAAAAACAACTTTAAAAATCATCAAGATTTCATTTAAACACATGAAATTCTTTCTTTTTTTCTTAAATTGGACAAACATAATTAGATATTTATTTCATGTTCCTAATAACGCTAAGAATTTTTTTCCCACTTTTTCACCAAAAGTGGCAACAATGTCTCAGAGGCCAAGAGACTAAAAAGTAATCATATACTCACATTCATTCTAGTACCCTGACACAGGTGGTACAGGCTCTGGCAGCAATACCAAATACACTAAAAATAGCTAAATCAATTTTGAAAAGTAGACCAAGGAAACAGAAGAAACAAATATTCTTACCATATCTATTTTACATGTGTTCATATACATATAAAAGAATCTTCCATGTAAAATACCTTTTAAAGTAAGCATATATATATATAAGGTTGCTCATTTTCATTAATTCTACTACCTTACAGAAGCTATAAAAGAACAGATAGAAGAATTATATATCAATCCTAGGTAAGTGGAGTAGAATGTGCCAGGGACTTCAAAGTCTTGTTAAGACAAAAATAAATTAGATCTCCAATTTTCTTCTATTGTATTATATTCTATTAATATTTTATATTGATATTCATTGATAGAAGACACATTTATCCAAATACTTTGAAACTAAAAAGTGTAATTTGAATGAAAGGAATTATAATTATTACTGTATATCTCGAGGGTGTCTACAAAAGTATAACTGGGACAAAGAAGGCAAAGCCTAAGGTCGAAAACACTTAATTCTAGTTAAAGAAACTCTTGTTTCTGAACTTTATTCCCAGTAAAGATTCTTGGTTGATAAAGGCAAGATTCAATTAGAGAAACTTGATTATACTAAAACAAAAAACAGCATAAAATTCTACTTTGCCATCACAAAACTCAAGTGGGAGGTGGGTAGAAGGGTGAAATGCTATTTTCCAGAGCATTTTCAGTGATGTAAACTCTACTCTTACTGAAATAGTACATGACTGGCAGTCAGTGACCATCAGAAAGCTCTGTTTCCATTTCATCTAGTAACTCTGAATAGCTGGAAAAATCTCCAGTTGTCTAACTTTTCGCTATGGCTCAGAGAAGTAGTTGACATATCAACATATTTACATTTCCCTCAAACCAAATGAATATATCTGCTATAAAATTTTAAATGAATATTTAAAAGGATACGGTCATTTATTTCTAAAGTCTTAAGCACCTTTAACATATTTAAGAACTCTTATGAAGTTAGAAAGCACATACCAAATTGAATGTATCATACAGTTGTATGCATTTAGACCACAGTCCACAGAAAAGTAAGTTAACCAAACTTATCCATTAGAGTTCTGTTTACTGGATCTATGGTCAACTTATTTTCCTTTTAGACTCTCCTTAGCTTAATAAGAGTATTGCTGCCCTTCAGTTCTGCCCTACTCCTTGACACTGGCAAACTACTTCTTTTTTCACTCCTTTGGCCTTCTGACTCCCCCAAACCTCCATTTGAGGAAATACATGCTCAATTTTTACCAGCCTCAATCCACTCTCCACATCATTTTCCCATTTTGTCCTAGTGCAAAGGTACCTCCCCTCTTTCCCAGCTCTCCACTTCTGCTCTCCAGCTCTTTCTTCATGTACCATCTTCTGTTTTTAGAATATACACCCCATGAGATCAGAGCTACCTTTATTTTTGTTTCTCTTTGTATCCCCAGGGTTTAGAAAAATGCCTAGAACATAATGAATGCTTAATAAAAGTTCTATCTAATTAAACTGGTTTCCCTGTGGTTTCTCATACACAAAATTACATCTCTCATATCCATCCCTTTGCATAAGTTGTTGCACATGCCTAATAAGTTCATTCTCATCAAATTGCCTGTGAGTTTCCTTGGCCCAAGTCTGAGATCAGCTAACGTGCCCCCTCCCATTTGAGTTCTATGATGCAAGCAAAGTAGGATCTTCAGCTGTTTTTGTTCTAGTATAATCAAGCACCTCTAATTGAATCTTGCCTTTATCAACCAATTGTCTTTACTAGGAGTAAAGTACAGAAACAAGAGTTTCTTTAACTAGAAACAATATATGGATTTGTATTGTTAATTATTTTAATGTGGATTAAAGAAGATCTTCCACACCCATTAATATGGGTCTGCCCATTAAGGGGAGTTTGAGATTAGGTTAGATTTGTAGAAAGGCCCACACCTTTTGTTAAGTTTCTAATGAGGCAATGGTTCTCTAGGGTTGTGATGCTTTCTGGCTCTAAAAAATATTTAAATACTTTGAGGGTGAGGTTTTACTTTGGAGCTGACTGGAAGTGTTTTGTTTGTCCAAATAAGATTCTGGGAAGTGACTAAGGAGCCCACCCCCCACTTTGAAAACCCAGATATTAGTGTTTCCCTCTCTGGTAACCATGGTCAGACAGTTGGACCTGTCTGTGGATTTGTGATGTACATATTGCTTATGGTTAGACAGTTGGAAGCCATGCCTGTTGATTTTGATTTCTTTGAATTTTCTCTGAATTTCAAGGCACTGACATTTTCTCCTGAACTAAGTGGATGATACATGTGCTTAATCAAAGTGATTGTTGACCCCTCAAAGTTGTTTTCCTTTTATAAAAGCAGACCTAAGAACCTGTGATAGCAACCCTGCCCCATGTACTTACTGTTAACAAGTGCTTACTGTTACAAGTTCTCTCTTGATCTACTACCTACTGGTAAATTTACCTGGTATGTTGTTTATATTGCATGCATATGTTTTCCCCATAGAACGTCAGTTCCTTGAGCGCTGGGACTGTTTTGTTTTTGTCTTTATATCTCCAGTAATTGGCATATAGTAGGTGCTTAATAAATACTTAGTAATTGCTTTGTTTCAGGAAAAGACACTTTGGCTGAATACCAAAAGCAAATGTGAATTATGGACATAGTCTATAGTAGAGATTCTCAACCTGGGGTCCATGGACTTTTTTAATATTTAATTTGATAGTTGTATTCCAATGGCTCCTTTTTAATCTTGTATGCATTTGATTTAATTGTTATGCATTTGAAAATTATTCTGGGAAGGGCTCCATGGGCTTCACCAGACTGCCATGTTATTCTGGTCTATACAAAAACCTTTTAGTAAATAGACTTAATTTACAATTCTCAACAAGGCATAGAGTCTTAAGTTTCCTAAGATATGACTATTCTTCGCAACTAAACTGTTAATAGGACCCTACTTGATTAAATATCAAATAATTCTCCCTAAGAAAGATTAACTGAATTCTGGGACTCCAGTGGTCACTCCCTCCCCCCCCCCCCAAAAAAAAACAACACAAATACTTGTGAGATGTCCATAATCATGGCAATCTATATGAACTCAATCTCTCAACCTCTATGCATGCTCTGAGTTTTTATTTTTAGTATACAATTTGTGTTTACTGCTCAAAATAGATACATATCAAAAAGAAAAGGAATGGCTTTCTTAGGTTTTGTAAATTATTTTTTCTAACATGGAAACTAAGAATTTCTACATTATTTACTTTACAAAACAGTACAATTTAATTCTTAGGGATTGTTGCATGGATTAACATCTCCTTCTTATACTTAATCTTTTCCCAGGGTACCTAGAGTATGGACCCTCTGCTTATCTTGTTTATTTTGGATATTCTCATCAAAACCAATTCCAATTTGGAAATCATTAAAGGAAATCATTAAAGACATTTTTCTCCTAATTTAGAGTATTTCTTTTTAAGCAAAGATATTCTTTAACATTGTGGTGTGGACTGGCACAAGTACAAAACACTTCTGCTGGCATCTCTCCATGTGGAAGAAGCTAAGAGACTGCTTCTAGTAGAGTGGTGATGGCATGAACAGACGTGCCTTGGAGAGACTTGAGCATGCCTAGACATTCTTTAACTGGTATGTTAACCATATGGTTGGGAGAAGCTTTTCCAGTTAGCTGAGTGGCTGGAACTCAGGGTACCTTCCAAAAGTTACTAGGACCAGAACCTAAATCATTTTCTCTTTGGCTGTTTTTATTGGTTTGACTTCTGCACTGTCACTGTATGGGGAAAGACAAGGCTGTGAAATGGGAAACCTTTGGGCTCTCCCCAGTAATGCCTCAATATGGCCCTGTGGAATCCAGCTTCAATCTTTTTGCTTTTCTGCTTGTTCTCTTCTATTTTCAATCAAAGGACCAGAGATTCTGACCTTTTGAGGATTAAAAAATCGGGAGAGTAATCTTCTGACATGGATATTTCCCAGTGTCTCATCATCTGGATTTAAATATTAGCATCAATGCCCCAAGGAGAAAATGATTTTTGAGAGCGACTTTCCCTCAATTAATCAACAAGCATTTATTAAGTGCCAACTATATGCCAGGCATTGTACTAAATGCTAAGAGGTTGAACAAAGTATGAATCTTGGAATGATTAAAAATATTCAAGAAACATGGTTTCTAAGTAATTTAATCATTTTAATAAGGCCAGCACATTACTAATAAAAAGGATGGTCATTTAGCTATCTCTCATAGAACAATTACGATAGTGGGCTCAGGGATTATATTCCTTCTGGAGAGAAGTAACAATCAACACTGAATGGTTAATGCAATGGAATATGAAATGGGACCATCAGACCGAGGGGCTGAGTGATATGACACCCTCAGACAAAGAGTGTTATCTCTCTACCTAGACCACCCTCCAACCCTGGGCTGCCTGTTCAAAGAATGTATGCCCACCTAAGCCTATGCAGAACAAAATGTCTTCTCTAATCTTATTATAAGCAATATCCTTCAAAAGACTGAATTTTAAAAATCAGATCTTTAGAAGGAGAGGAGAACTCTGGATCTCCTCCAATTATTGGTTATTAATAATCATTTTACTCAATCTAAAAAAATATAAAGCTACAAAATATCTGATTTCATAGAGTCTAAACCTGGAAAAGTTTAGAGGGGAGATTATTTGGGGAGGTTTCTTTATGTTCAAAATAAAGATCTCTTTGTAAAAGTGACTTTGTTAACTGAGCAAGTGAATTAGAGAACTAGTCACTAGCACAGACCTAAACAACTTGGAAACTTCTTTGAGCTACAGATAGGTTAGAGTAGAGACAGACTGACAAAGGTTGGTTGCAGTGGGTCACATGACAGCTTAGACTAGAGACAGACTGATAATAGTCATATGATAAACTAGAAAGTGCACAGTAGCAATCCTACTTTTTTGGCCCACAGACTGTATGCATGCAGGTGGGCACCATACTATTTCCCCACTGTTGAGAGTTCAAGCTGATGTCAGTAGAGGAGAGATATTCACAACACCCTCAGAGGCATCTACCTCTGAGAAAATAATCTTAGAGCATACTCACTCTACAATAAGAACTCACTTCGTATGAAATAGGAATTTCTTTGAAGGAAGTCTGAGGAAGTAATTTTTCAGAGGTTGAATTAAGTATGAATCTGTAAAAGATATGAAGCCATGAATGACTTATTTCATAGTCTCCAAACCTGAAAAAATGTTGAGAGGGGGGAATTACTTTGGAGAGTTCTTTGTTTTGCTATTGTGATCATTACATAAACTAGAAGAAGCAGAATCCCACTGCATCAAAAATAGAATCAGAGTTGTGCCAGAATGGCACCTTAGCAATCAGCTAAACAGAGTGACCAGCCTCAAATCCCACAGGGAATAGGCAATAGAGCTGAGATCTTAACAAAGGTCCAAGGACTCTATGGGCAATACTTTAAGACTGGAAGGGACCTTAGGGATCAACCAATCCTGACTTCTACAGACAAAGAAACTAAGACCTAGGGAAGATTAAGTGATTTACCCAAAGTCACACAGGTAGTAAAGAACAGATTAAGGATTCAAACTCAGGTTATCTGACTACAAACCAATTGCTATTTCCAACAAATTGTACTGTATTGTGCTATTTCTTACCACTCCAAGGCCTTGTAAGAAAACAACTAATACAACCAAGATTAGGAGTTTCTGGGAAATTGGGAAAATATCTTTACAACTAGTGTCTGGGAGAAAGTCCTCACTTCTAAAATATATAGAGAACAGAGTCAAATTTACAAGAATACAAGTAATTCCCCAATTGATAAATGGTGAAAAGATATAAACAGGTAGTTTTTAGAGGAAGAAATTAAAGCTATGTATAGTCATATGAAAAAAATCCTCTAAATCACTATTGATCAGAGAGATGCAAATCAAAACAATTCTGATATAGCACATCACACCTATCAGGTTGGCTAACATGACAAAATAGGAAGATGATAAATGTTGGAGAAGATGTGGGAGAGTTGGAACCCTAATTCACTGTTGGTGGAGCTGTGAGCTGATCCAATCATTCTGGAGAGCAATGTCAAACTATGCCCAAAGGGCTACAAAAATGTGCATACCTTTTGACCCAACAATACTGCTTCTAGGGAAGTATCCCAAAAAGATCATAAAAATGGGAAAAGGATGCATATATACAAAAATATTTATAGCAACTCTTTTGGTGGTAGCCAAAAACTGGAAATTGAGGGGATGAATGGCTAAGCAAGTTGTGGTATAGGAATGTAATGGAGTAGTATCATGCTACAAGAAATGATAAACAGGAGGACTTCAGAAAAGCCGGGAAAGGCTTATATAAACAGATGCTGAGTGACATGAGCAGAACCAGGAGAACATTATACAGAGTAACAGCCACAGTGTGTGAGGACTGTATCTGATAGACTTAGCCCTTCACAACAATGCAAGGACCTAACATATTTCCAAAAGACTCATGACGCAAAATGCCATCCATATCCAGAAAAAGAACTATAGAGTCAGAATGCAGAATGAAGCAGACTATTTTCTCTTTTATTATGTTTTGTTTTGATTTTTCTCATGATTTCTCCCATTCATTTTAATTCTTCTATGCAACATGACTAATGAGAAAATGTGCTTAATAAGAATATATATATATATATATATATATATAGAACCCATATAAGATTGGGGAGGAAGGGGGAGAAAATTTAAAATTTATAGAAGTGATTGTTGAAAACTGAAAACAAATTAATTATAAAAAAAGAAAACAGCTAATAATAGAACCTACTCAGTATCCATATACTGCACACCTGATTTTTTTATCATTTAACGTGAAGTATGAATCAATATTTTTCATGTTCTACAGAAGCTAGGCAGCACAGTGGATAAAGTGGTGACCTGGAGTCTCAAGGACCTAAAGTCCTGAAATCAAATGGTGGTTCAGACACTTACTAGATTCACAGCCCAAAGCAAGTCATTTAACTTCTATAACTTCATCTGTAAAATGGGGAATTTAACAAATGCTGTGAGGGTCACAGGAAGTACTGTAACTCAATAAGCCAGACCTTAAAGTACTATATAGTTATTACTAATATCAAGTTCCCATTGAGCAAGAGGTTTTCAAATAATAAACCTTACAATCATACCTATTTTTGACTGAAATAAGAATGGATTTCAGAGTTAATTAGTAAGCCATTACTCAATACATAATAAAAAAAAAAGTTCAGAGCATTACATTAGGCAATAGGCATCAGTATTCATAATCCAAAATAAACACATGGAAAATTTTGAGTTGAAAGAACCCTTAGAGGTCATTGAGTCCAACCTCTCATTTTGCAGATGAGAAAACTGAGACACAGCACAGTCAAAGTCACACAAGTTGTAAGTAACTAAGTCACAATTCAAGCACAAGTCATGCTAGTCACGTCTTGTTTTAAGCATATTTTCGTACTTTAATATAGACTAGCTATGTGACTGTGGTCACATAATTTCATATCTCAGTGCCTGAGGTGGGGTTGGGGAGGAGAGAGCCAGCTTCAATGAAAAATTAAAATTTATTCATTTTTTTGTCAAGAAACAAAGACAGTTCCTGTATTTTCTTATCCCTGAGAAAGTATATAATTTAATGGATACATTCATAAGGTTTTAGGAGGGTATAATATGGATTCCAATTTATTCACTCTCCCATGAGAAGATAGAAAAAATAAAACTTAATATTGAGGTCCTAATAATGGGTGTGTTCTAGAATTATCCATTATAGATTCATGGCTAGAAGAGGCCTTTGGGGTTATCTGGTCCAATTCCTTTACTTTACAGATGAAGAAACTGAGGCCCAAAGATATTCAGTGATTTTCCCAAGATCACAAAGTTAGTACCAGCCTTGAAGCAAAGTCTCCTAACTCCAGATCCAGTGATCTCTCCATCATAGCTCACTGTCTCTCCACTTGTTTGTCTTTTAAACAAACAGAATCTAAGTTTTCCTTCATCCAGGTCTCCCTAAAACACAAAAACCCTATGCTTTTTTATTCAACAAGAATTTTAAGTCATCACTATTTGTGAAGGGCAGAAAGTTGCGATAAAAGGAGCATTAAACCCAGAGTCTGGAAGGGCAGGGGTTAGTGTGTTGCTGATACCCCTTATCTGTGTGAGCAAAGGCAAGTCCCTTCATCTTTCTGTTCCTTAGCTTCTTAGAAATGGGGCTAATAATGCTGACAATCTCTGGTGCTTTGGGGAGTAATGAGCTTTCTTATAAACCTTGAAATGCTATATAAATCTGAATTGTTATTGTGAATTCCTGCTTCGAAAATAAATCCAAGCATTGAACATATCAGTCTGTTAGTACACACCCAGTCCATTAGAGTATATGTTGCTGGTGACAGTAATTATTTAGGGTAAATGAAGGAATCAGCTTCCATTTTTAAAACCATAATTCTAAGATGGCAAAATGATGTTTTGAACATAATTGTAAAATATTCATTGCCAAACTCGAGCATGACAAAATGTGTTATCTTGTTCAAAGTGCCTCTTTTTTCCCCTCATCTCTTACACTGAAGGCATATTGTATTATACATGGGGAGGGGGGCAGCTATAGAAGATATTTTTCAGTTACTAATTGAATTTTGCAAGATCCTATGAACATCAGTCATGTAAAAGATCCAACCAGCAAAACCTTTTTTTCCTTTGAAACACGAGCCTTTAATCAGCCATCCCTGAGGAATGGCAAAGTTTCACTTTCACTCACAAGTCAAATAAATTGAACCCTAACTTATGAAAAATGCAATTTAAGAATAAAAAGAATTTTGCTGCAGACAATGTGATGGTATTTCTGTACCTTGTGCAAATCGGCTTCCGTTAAAGCAGACTTTTGAGCCTTAGCTGTCCTCGTTAGACTTAAGAAGGCTGTTTTCAATTAAATGACCACAAAGAAATCCCCAGACTCTTTAAGCATTCATTTCTAATGTGGCTATCTTGGTGTGACACATTAAGAGCTTTGCTATCTCTGACTGAAACTCTATAATGGCAGGGTATTAACGTTATTGCCCTACTCCTAATATCTCTGACACAAAGGAACAGAAAAGCAATGGAGAACAGAGCTTCCTTCCTAAAGCTATCCTTGTCTAACTGAAAGTGTCTAGTGCTAGACTTCCTATTTCCAGCAAACAACTTTCATTTCTCAAAAACACTTGTGCTCAAGCGTGTATACCAGTTTCTTGAGATGCTGGGTGGTTACAGGAGTGTGACAGCCTCAACATTATCCTCTTACATGGCTCTGTGAATTTCTTTCAGTTTTGGGTTATCAGGAGAACAAGCAGCAGATCTGCTTGTATACTGGTATACTGCCAAATCACTGGACTGGGCCACCTGAGTGCTTAAGATAATCTTTCTGATAATGATGGGCTGCTGAGAAGACTAAATAGAAAACAATGTGTTTCTCAAAGTTTCTGGTCACCTCCTAGGCTTCCATGACTCCTTACTAGTTCTTATTTGATTTCATAGTATTTCTACGGGGAAATAGACAATCCCTCCCTTTAAATCTTTCACATGGATAAAGGACTTGCTTGCACACACTCTGCAGTTTTGATACAACTCTTCACTAAAACAGTCTGGACCTTCCTGATTCATTTGGGGAAGAGGAGACAAGGTGAAAGCTCCCATCCTTATAAAAGGATGAGTAAGATTTCAATTGGGAGATACAGATAGGTAGAGATTAGGGTAGGACTTTGGGAAGAACATAGATTATGGTGAAAGAGGGGAGGAGAGAAGAGGGGAGTGGAGGGAAGGGAAGGGAGGAGAAGAGAAAAGAGAGGAGAGGAGAGATGATAGAAGACAGAAAAGGATACTAGATTATATAGAGCCTTTGTAATTAATTCTGCTGATTTCTATGAATGGGAGGCTGGGGAATGGGGGGAATATGGGAAGAAGTTGGGACAAACCTGTGATTTACTTAAGTGTAGGGAACTCCTAGTAAGGAATTCCTTCTATGAATACAATGTATGGTCTGAAAGAGCTATCTGGAATACAAGAAAATTGAGTGATTTGCCTACAGTCACACTGACAATATGTGACAGATGTGGGACCTAAACACACGTCTTTTGTACTCCCAGGCCAGTCCTCTGACTGATCCATCAAGCTGTTTTTTATTAGATACGTAGTAAGTGTTTAATACTTGCTGAATTGAATTGAGTTGAAACTTAATAAAATCTCACTTCTTTTATACATGCCTTTTGACTGAATTCCATACAAATGTCGAAAGTGAAAGTGTGAAGTCATTTCATTGTTGGGAGTCCTTTACTCTATGAAAAACTGTTAGAAAATCACAGATCTGGAAAGGACCTCATCACCCACCTTCTTCAATCAAGTTATTTACTCTGCCACCATCACTTGAATAAGGAATAAATATCTTCACGATTCTAAAGTAGCTAATTTGATAAAAAGTCCAAATTAATGAATTATATGAATAAATTACAAATAAGCCATAGGATTAAGCCTTGAAAGACTTTAGAGATTACACTGAGCATTTTGTAAGTAAAGAAATCCCCTGTTAGGATGAGGGTTCCTCAAGAACAAGGATTATCTTTTGCCTTTCTTTGCATCCCTACACGGCACATAGTAGACATAATGTTATTGACTGACTAACTGAAACCAAAGCCAAAAGAAGTTAAATGACTTCCCCAAGATTACAAGGTTGGGTAATAAATATCATTTTAACACAGATCTTCTGACTGTAAATCCAGTACCCTTCCCATGATATCATCAATCTCAGTGTTTTTGTATGAAATACCTAATATTTCCTTCATCAGACTCCTCAAATAATCTATTTTGAGAAGGGCAAGATTTGTCACTTCATCGCCCAACAGATGTTGCTCTTTGCTTTTCAGGTAACCAGCCAGCTTATGAATCATCTTCTTGGATTGCCAATGCTATCTCCATAATTGTTCATTATGAATGGAAAAGAAAGATGACTTCCTCGCATTCCTCTGCTCTGGAAGGTGATCAAGCATTTGACATCAAAATGCCTAAATAGAGCTATTAATGAAACACTTAAGCATCAGCAGTTCCCTTAATCGGAAGCACTGAAGACAAACTCAAGTGTGAGCAGTGTTGGCACAAATATTTGTGCTGATATGCCAAAGGAAAAGACATTATGGTGCATAAATGAATGCATAAAAAAGCATTTATTAAGCTCTAACTATGTGCCAAGTATCAGAGGCTCAAGTACAAAAGCATGGTCATCTCTGCCCTCAAGGATCTACATTCCAACAGGGAAAAATAATACGTGAGGAGAGTGGTGACCAAGGAGTGATGTTTTGATCTGAGAAGCCACAGGGTTAGCAAATGGAACCACAAGAGAATTAAATAACATGCTCTTTTCCATAGAAATGGCAGCATGAATTTAATGTAATCACTTAATCAGAGCTGGAAAGCTGGAGTACAGGAAGCAGGGCGCATTGGTAGGTGTATGGAAACAGGGCAAATATTGACAAGATGGCCAAGAAGAATGTGAAGCATAGCTTGGACTGGTTTTACATGATGAGTCATGTGACTTACATCCTAACCAAGACAGAGTTAAGAGGGTACAGTAGCCCAGGGCGCAGTCTCAAATCCAAAGGATGATTTAGCAATGTTGATGGCAAGGTCCAGTGGTCTCAAGGGTCCAGTAGCTAGAAGGGCAGATGGTAGGATTCAATATCCAGAGGGTGAACCAGCAGAAAGGGAAGATAGCAAATTGATGATTGAAGTGGAAAAGGATAGATTTGGGTTTAAATTTCATCCCAGCTAAATGAGCCTGGCCAGGTTATTTCAGGCAGTTTATAGTGGTCTGCAAACTATTTGATCATATATCCTAATTATTTAGGAATTTTTAAGTATGCATACACTGTACTGATGGTAAGCTCTTCAATTTGAAAAGGCTACAAGCCAAGACCAAAGTGGAGAGAGTGTAGTGCATGATTTCCTCTTTGCAGATGACTGTGCACTCAGTGCAGCCTCTGAGGCTGAGACGCAACAAAGTATGGATCAATTCTCTGCTACTTGTGCTCATTTTGGCCTAATAATTAACACCAAGAAACACACAGGTGCTTCATAGCCACCACCACACCATCCATATGTGGAACCATTAGTTACAACAAATGGAGACGTTTTGAATGCTGTGGATAAGTTCACTTACCTTGGTAGTGTACTTTCCAGGGATGTACATATTGACAATGAGGTTGATGCACACATTGCCAGAGCTAGCTCAGTGTGTGGAAGATTTCAAAGAAAAGTTTGGGAGAGAAGAGGTATTAGACTGACTACCAGACTGAAGGTCTACAGAGCCATTGTGCTGACCTCATTGTTGTATGCCTGTGAAACATGAACTGTCTAGAAGCGCCATGCCAGGAAACTGAATCGCTTCCATTTGAACTGTCTTAGGAAGATGCTTCAGAGAGCACAAGTCTGATGGGCTGGTCATATTGTTCGAATGCAAAATGTACGCTTGCCAAAAAGACTGGAGAACTCGGTGGTCAGAAGAAGTGATACAAGGACACTCTCAAGGTCTTGCTCAAGAACTTTGGATTTGACTGTGCAATGTGGGAGACACTGGCACAGGACTGCTCAGCATGGCATGCCCACATCAGAAACTGTGCTGTGCTCATAGAGCACAGCATAAAGTCAACATAGAATGTACAAATTTGGAGTATCCATCCCAAATATTCACATGGACTATCTGTGCCCAACCTGTGGTAGAGCATTCTGAGCTCGTACTTGGACACACTGAAATTTCACTTTACAATGGTGATGTCATTTTGGTCCTCTGAGAATGAAGGATGACAACCAACCAATACACCCAATATTTGTACAGTTATTTATTTATTTACGCATGTAATACTATGCTAAAATTATGCACATTTTCAATTTTCACAAAAATCAAAATTAAAAAGGATGAGATAAAGATGAAATAGCATTTGATCCTAGAGCCAGTAAGGAGCCTCTGCAGTTGACTGAACAAAGGAGAGGCATGCTCAGACCTGTACCTTTACAAAAATCCCTCTGACGGTGCTGTGAAGAAAGGACTGAAGAAGGAGACACTTAAGTCAGAGGAATCAGTTAAGGGGCCGGGTGGGAGGTGGTAAAGGCATGAACTGGGCTGGTATTAGCATGAAATTAAAGAATGCTACAGATATGAAAGACATTGCAGAGACAAAAACAAGTTCAGAGACTGATGGGTTATGTAGGGTGAGGGAGAGGAAGGAGTTGAAGGAGTTGAAGATGATATTGTCATGGAAAACCTCGCTCACTGAAAGGATGATGGCCCTTAACAGAAATGGGGAAATTCAGAAGAGCGGTGGGTGTGAGAAAAGCTATGTCATACCTATGTCTACTTAACTATGCTTGCTCATCCTGTTCCACTCACTCTGTCCGATGTTAAAGGAAAAGGGGAGAGAACAAGCCCTTATTCACTGGTCACTTCCCCAAAGGGAGAATCCGCACTTGGTCACTCCTACTACAGCCAAAAAGCGATCTGAGGGTAATGGGATAAGTACACTAGCGGGAAGTTTTCCCAATGGCAGACTGCTGATTCATGGCTGTGTTTCTGGGTAGTGATTAGGTAATTACTTCCCTGAGGGGTGATACCTGATGTAGACTTTGGGAGGCTGAGAACTTGTACAATGGAGGGAGGGAACAGAGTAGAGGGAACTTGGTGGGGATAAGAATCAATATGAATCTAAGGAGACAAATCCCACAGTTGGTTATCATAGGACCCATCTTCCTATCCTCTGATTAATCATGCATCCCTAGCAGCCAAATTCTCATCCCCACAGCTCCCTTGGGCAGCTGGGTGGTGCAGTGGATAGAGCAGCAGTGCAGGAGTCAGGAGGACCTGAGTTCAAATATCACCTCAGACACTTGACACTCATTAGGTGTGACCTTGGGTAAGTCACTTAACCTGAATTGCCTCATCCTGAGTCATCTCCAGTCATCCTGATGAATATCTGGTCACTGGATTCAGATGCCTCTGAAGGAGAGGTGAGGCTGGTGATCTGCGCAGCCTTCCCTCACTCAAAACAAAGTCAAGCATAAGTCATGCCATTATTTCTCTGATGGCATGGTCTTCTTTGGCAATGAAGGACAAACGCATACGTACTTTACTAAATCATGGAAGAATTGAGACCTGTATTGAGGAAGGAAGCATCCCATCCTACTTCTCACGTTCACATATACCAGGGGTAGAAATGTAACTCAGTATATAAAGGGCCAAATTTGAATTCTGAGTTAGAGCTCCACCTCTGACTTATTAGATCGGTAAGCCTGAGAAGGTTCCTTAACGTCTCCAAGTTTCTTCCGTCTGTATTAGTGCGGGCAGTTCCCACAGTGACAAAGTCAGAGATGTTTAAAACATGCCAAATGAAATTTAACAAGTATTCACCCTAATCCCATGTGCACAGTGCATTCTTATTTCCTATTCAGTAAAAATGAACCTAGTTTATCTGCTACTAATACTACTTCACCAATATGCCAGACAGAAACCATGCTGCTGGGTTCTTTTATCACTTGCTGTTTTGAAGATTTATCTCACATCGATTTTGAAATCCAGTGCTGAAGTTTAAGGTGACTCAATTGCACTACCCTCATTTCCACATTGTACAGCAGGTTGACTCAGGATGGAAAGCAAATTTCCATAATTGCATTATCGTGATGAACTGACAAAGGACTTGCATTCTGACATTAAAAACACATCCTTCCTCTCTCTCTGGGCCCTCGTGCTAGCTTCACTAATGGGCCACAGAGCATTTCTTCATTCTGAGCATACATTATGTGTGGAATTAACTTACCAGTTGAACTGTATAAAAATTACAATGTTTCTCATTATTCCTTGTGAGAGGAAAAAAATCACAATAGCTCAAATTTTTACTACGACATTTGAAGTGATGATGGTAGCAGGAATGTAGTGTTCTTTAATGAATCACCATGATGTTTCTTTACTGAAAATAACTTGCAGTAGCATCATCAATCCATGGTTATCTCCAGAACAGCCAAGAAAATACACATTGGTTTATTTGTCCAGAACCAAAGGAATAAGGTCGGATGTTAAAGAAATTCATTTCCTCATATATTTAGAGCTGGAAGGGGTTTTACACCTAGTTCAATTCCTTCATTTTACAGTTGAGAAAACTGAAATCCAGAGAAGGAAATTGACCTACCAAAAATCACAGTGACAAAGCAAAGATTGCCTACTCCTATTCCATTCTCTGACTCTTAATCCATTGTTATTTTCTCTGAACTATGCCGTCTCTTTTGATTCCTAATTCTTCATGAGAATATAGATATGTGGGGAATTTTAAATCTATTTGCTGTTAAAAAGAAACTTATAGCTTATCAAAAGTCCAAACTTAAATCCTGTCATAAACATTATTGAGCATCCAGAAAAGGCTTACTTCCCAAATCTGTTTATTCTTTAAGAATTATATTGCCCAGGAGACAGCCAACCATTAAAAAAGGACCCAGCTCTTGGTTCAGGACTTCCCTTCATTTTTATCCAGATGCCTTAGGTGTTTGTGTAGTGAGATTTCTCTCTCTTCCTACTGCCATAGCAAAGGTGTCTCAAAGTAGGGTGGTTTGCCCAGTAGGAGATACCATACGCAACAGACAGTGGGTCCAGCTGTCCAACTGTCAAATCAAAAGGAAGTATTAAGAAGAGCAGTCCTAAGCAACCACCCAGCAGATACAGTGCACCAAGGGAGAACCCTGTGAGAAGAGCACAAGAAAAGAAAAGATGGAGGGCCCCCAAGAGTCACAAGTGACTTGTCTTACTCATGTATTTCCCCTATGTGTATAAAAACTTTCCAACCTGGAAAGATTTATATAAACTGATGCTGAGTGAAGTGAGCAGAACCAGGGGAACATTGTACACAGTAGCAGTCACATTGTACAATAACTGTAGCTCTTCTCACCAGTGCAAAGACCCAAAACACTCATGATGAAAAATGACATCCACATCCACAGAAAGAAATATTAAGTCTGAAATCAGAGTGAAACATACTATTTGCTCTCTTTTCTTGATTTGTTTTCTCTTTTTTCTTTCCCATAGCTCCTCCCATTCATTCTAACTCTTCAATACAATATTACTAATGTGAAAATATGTTTAATAAGAATGTATACATAGAGCCTATGTCAGATTGCATGCTATTTTAGGGAAGGAGGAGGGAAGGGAGGCAAACAACATTTAAAACTTATGGAAGTGAACGTTGAAAACTAAAAATAAATAAATTTTGAAAAAAATCTTTCCATATAATTTTAATACTTACCCTGCTACTAGAGATGCAACAAATTAGATGGTGTCAATCTAGAGATTTTATAGGGGAAAAAATACCCTGTAGTCCTTTCCTTGTGAATATATGTTATTTCCTTCAATTTTATTAAAGGTATGAGAGATCAGGTTCTCTGTGCCTTTTGTTTCTTTGTCTTCTCTCCCTGAGTCCATCATCCACCCTACCCCCAGTCCAGTGCATCAGCATACAACATATGTTCAGTAATGTTGACTAGCCACCTTTGTGGAAAGATAAAATAGAAATACAACATTATTCCCCTAAGGAGAAATGAACAAGGCCCTGATCTCTGGCTAGTTCCTCCCCTTGGCTGTCATCTGATATGTGGCCCTGCCTACACTGATTGCACACATAGCTTTGAGTTGAGAAAAGGTTTAAGGGATGAGAAGAGTCAAGTATGTGTCATAGCACTCAACAACTATTAATTGTTTGAATGAGACAGAGCCCTAGTGTACTGGGTTCTAATGAGGGAAGATAGGATGGATAGAGGAAGGGAGAAAAGCTTCTTATTTCCTTAGAAAGGGAAAGAGAAACAGGAAATCTAGAAGACAGACTTCATGATACATTACCACAGGGCCTTTAGCTGGGGAAGTAGAGATCCTTTATTTATTAACTAAAGAGGGGAATTGTGAAGAGGGCTCAGGAAAGACATGGTGAGAACACATGAAACTCACCTACATAGAAGGAAATGACCAAGAATGATATAGATTATATAGATATCCTGAGTACCAGGTGCAGGTCCATCATCCCCTACATATATAGAATTCCTTCTGTCGAATATGTTAGACCCTCCAGAGGGAAGGGAAGCAGAATGAACGGTATGTGTAAGTAGCCTAGTACCCATCTCGGAAATTATGTTCTCTAAACAGAGCACTGAACAAAGTTAGGGAAGTTACAAAACATCAATAGGATAATAATAATTATAAACTAGCATTTATATAGACCTTTATGGATAGCAAAGCTAACTTTACAGACATTAGCTCATACGCTACTCACAATAATTCTATGTGGCATTAGGTGCTAATATTACCTAAATGTCACAGATAACAAAACAGAGACTGAAAGAAGTAACTATCCCCATTTTACAGATAAGAAACTAAGTGATTTTATCTTGGAAATATCTGAGGCAGGATTCAAATCCAGATCTTCCTGACTCCAAGTCTACTGCTCCATCCACTGAGTCCCCTAGTTGTTTCACTTAATAAAATTTAGTATTACCTATATTTCCAGGCTAAATACCTTAAGACTCTTTTAATTCTTCTCCCCAAAAATTATGCAAACCTTTATTTTATAAAAGGTAAATATGCTAAAGAGTGATTCATTCTCTGAAAATGAAAAGGCAGGAGATTAAAAACTGAGCTATGGTGTCAAAGACTGAAGAAATAGTAAGAGATGACTAAGTACAAGTTCTTTATGTAGAAGCCTCAGGATTCAGCCGAACAGACACCAAGTGGAGAGCAGAGGGGAAAATCAGAAGCAGAATCTGCCAGCAGAGGGACAGGTCTGGTGCAGATGAGAAGCAAGACCCTACATTCATTTGCAGTGAAGCAACTTGGAAACAAATTGGGTAAGAGCCAAGTAATTAATTAAGGAAAAAAATGAGTTTTACTAAGTTATATTCATTACCTACATAAGTTCAATGTGTTTCATGAAATGAAAGAAATAGACAAGACTTGGGGCTGAGTGAAGAAACCAAAAACTTATTGGGCCAGAAATGAGCTTTAGTACTTCCTCCCCTTCCCCACATCTCATAAACTTTTGTTGAAGTTAAATTGAATTGCTAACTCTTTGAGAGAGGAAAAAATCCAACTTTCAGTATTGAAAGTTACGTATTAGAAAATAATTAAATAAAATAATTAATGGAGAATTGGGTTTCCTATAGATAGGGAAAGAATAAAATGTGCTCCAACTAGGATCTATTTGTTTTCGTAGCTGCCCAATGGAATTTCAGTTTTTAGAGAGAAAAGATTTTAATTATCATATACTTCAACTTCTTTTTTTTCTAATGAGGAAACTGATACCCAAAGGTATAAGAAGATAAATCATGGTTCCACAAATAGTAAGTAGAACAATCGGGAGGAGCAAACTCAAATCCTTTGAATAAGTGAATCGATGAGAAAGTTTTACTAAGCTCTTATACTTAGTACATGTTTGTACCCACCCTGGGGATACAATTGGCAAAAAACAAGATCATCCCTCCCTTCAAGGAAGTTATATTCTATTTGGGCAGTGATAGCCAGAAAGGGATTTTTGAGGCCCAATGGGAAATCCAAAGTCCTCCATGTGAGTGGAGTCATAGAGTAATTGACTAATGCACTCTTTCCACAAACTATAGTAATTGATTAGAGTAATTGACCAATACACTCTTTCCACAAACTATAGTGTTCCTATGCTCCCATGGGTGAGAGGCAGGTATAAGGCAGAATAGAGAGTAAGAGTGAGGTGGCACAGAATAAAGACAACATGAGCATAGCACCAACATAGGTTTCAGGAGGGCTAGAAATGATGAAATCTGACCAGTAAAAAGCCCAGTGGTCTAGGTGGGAGCTGAAGCATTGCAGCATAGCAGGAAAATGTCTGGGGGATAGCCAGATCCCATTCCCTCTCTACTACCCTACACAATCTAAAAATATGACAAATTCCATACACTGTCCGTGATGGCCTTAATTGTCCAATTCCATATTTTTAAAGTTCAAACGTAAGGACTTCAGAATGGTAGATATTTATTCATACACAAAGATGCACATATACATCA
Organism: Bettongia penicillata ogilbyi; assembly: GCA_023548195.1. Lineage (NCBI taxonomy): Eukaryota > Metazoa > Chordata > Mammalia > Diprotodontia > Potoroidae > Bettongia > Bettongia penicillata. Next base: position 21,965,280 of record JAJHZJ010000453.1, read on the forward strand.
GTGAAAAAGTCCATAATTCTCTTTCCCTGTGGGTGACAATTTCTTCTCACCCAAGTCTAATCTCTAACTTGAACAGATCAGACACAGCTCTTTGGGATGGATTTCAAATTCTTGGTAAAAGCAGAGAAAGAGCTTGTAAATGCTGGTTTATACTAAGCAGCATTTTTTCATTCTTTGTTAAGAAAATTTCCCCAAATATTCATAAACTCTAAAATAAGAGTGGATTTGACTAGACTAATATGCTTGCATGACTGTATGATATATAAATTTCTATCATAAAACCTGAATGCAGTTCACTGCAATTCCCTCCTATAGCAGGACACAAAATACTTTTAGAATTAGAGAAGATATCTGAAACTACATTGCCCTGAATATATGGTATTTTGTTATCCCATTTTGTTTTATTTTTTAAAGGAAAAAAAAACCATGTTTCCCTAAGCATAAGCTATTTTTTTCACCATTTGTCTACATGTGGTATAAATTAGTTGTTTTTCATAGTAAAAAAAAAAGTCCACATTTTTTTCTTTAAAACACAAGGCGCTTAAACCAATATTTTCTAATTTTTTGAATTGACTCATTTTAGATCTTGGAGTGGGGGGTACAGAGCAGAGAGGAGTACTGGCTTCATTACACTAGTATTGTTGGTTTTTGATGCAGAAGGAGACCTCAAGAAAATGATGAGTAGGTCCTAATTGAAATGAAGAGCAGAAGAGGGGTGCAGCGGATAGAGCTCTGGAGCTGGAGTCAGGAAGATTCATTTACATAACACCCTCCCCTCCCATTCCCATATCATAGACTGAGGAGAAAAATGAAAATGAAAACTCTCTCTTCCTTGACAAAGAACATTTTTTTTAAAAAATCCTATGTGGCTGGACTTGGCCATAACATAACATTTTAAGCATTTTTAATTTGGAGGGTGGGAGGGGGAGGAAACTGAAATAATGATGTCCTGGCAGTAAGGGGCTTGGTCAGCATTCACCTCTGGTCAAATGTTATCAATAATGAAATATTTCGAGACCTGATCTGTAAAATGATTAGGATAAGGCATGTCCTTTAAGGAGAGGATCAAATGAATGCCTAGAAATGGACTCCTGCCAAAGCTATTAGAACACCACACATTTTGACCTGATGCCATCATTCGTACTCAATCAGCATAAAATGCTCAGTGTCCCTTGAATGGCACTGAAGCAAAAAACATTCTGAAATATTTGTATCCTGCAGAGATGACAATTTGGGGCAGAGTTTGCTAGAATTTTGTGATGAAGAAAGCACAAAAAACTGCATAAAAAATGAATAAAAGAAAGTAGATGAGTGAAGGATTTTGTGAAGACCTGCTGAGTGAGGATTAGTAGCATAGATCATACCTAATTAGTAGCATTCTGGTACCATAGAAATACCCTAGGAAAAGGAGCAATCATCCCTGGCAGATGGCATCCCACTGGCCAATCATCTTTGGATGTTGTCAAGGGATTATCTAAGGCTGCCTTCCAGACCCTAAAGACTCAATATCTACAGTGAGTTTGGAATTTCTAGTCACAGGTGTTAAGATCATTACTTTCCAAGCCTTTGTCCCAGTCTACCTCCAACAAAAGACGCAGAAAAAACATCTCTGTGCAGGCAATCAGATGGCAAAGAACCAAAGTCTAACGATAATGCAGAAGGGTCTAGAGAAAACATCTATTATATGAGTTATAAAAGGAGCTTCTGATGAAAAGAAAGCAATCCCGTCAAAAGTCTGTTAATTAGACATTCAGAATACCACTAAAATCTTTCTGTCCTACTTTAATTTGACAGAATTTTTTTTCCAATTTCACTCACTCACAAGAAGAGATTTAACCTACTCACATCTTTCCCAGGTGCCTTTGTGGTACAACTTAATGGTCTTCCACATTCAATACAGTGGTTTCCTGTACTAATGAAAAGATGTTCAATTCACGTTTGATAGAAAGAAAAAAAATTGCTAAAAATAAGGAGAGACAAGTAGAGACCTATTTGAGACAGAAATGTAATTCATTTGATCCCATAGGCCATTGCAGAACACTTTTACAAACCTGTTAGCATAGCAAGTCACTAAGAGAAACTCATTATACATTCGAGTCAGTCATGAGTTTTAATATAAAGTTATAAAAGCTAAAGTTTAATTTGCTACATTCAGTAAAGGCCTTTCTTTAAAGCTCCTGCTGCCATTTCTGTACTTGGAACAAAGTACAGAAAACATGCCCCCAAACCCTCTTTTCAGCTAGGAGGAAAGATGAAGATGTGAAAATTACATGAAGCTTTAGGAGAGAAACAGAAGAAAGAGGAAAGGGCCAAATCAAACAGGAACTTCTCTGGGGCACGGGAAGTTAAGTCCTGTTTTAAGGACTTAAACTAGGACTTAAACTTAAACTTAACTAGGCATTAAGCTCAGTTATTCCAAACTAGTATCAGTTCTTTGAATTCTGGTAATCAGGGACAAAGCCATGATCATTCTGCATTACAACTCTGCATTTCTTCCTCCATTAGAGATATTCAAACTATCCCTTCCAGATCTACAGAAGACATAAATTTTCAGATACAGTCAATGTGCTGATTTGTTTTCGTGACTTTGTTATATATCTTTGTTATAGAAGGGGATTTTCTATGGAGGGATAGTGAATTAGTGGTTACCGATAGGGATGTGAAAAGACCATCAATAAAATGTTTAAGTACACACACACACACACACACACACACACACACACACAGAAAAATTAGAAGGGAACATACACAGGATAATGTTTAACTTGTTATTAACTTATTTAATTAAATTAACACTTTAAAAACTATACAATTTGTTCTTCCATTGTCTAAAAACTTGCATTCATTGACTATTATATTCTAATAAAATAATTTTAAAATTTTTCCTTTCCTTTCCATTCCAACTTCTACCAAGCCCTTATCACTTCTTGTCTATTAATCTTGTAATTATTCTCCCTGTTTCCAAACTATCACACAACTTCAATCCATCTGGCATATAGCTTCCTAAGTAATCTTCCTTAAGCACCATTTCAATCAGGTTATAGTCCTGTTTAGGGCAGGTAGGTGGATAGAGCACCCAGCCTGGAGTCAGGAAGATTCCTCTCCCTGAGTTCAAATCTGACTTCAGATACTTACTAGCTGTGTGACCTTGGACAAGTTACTTAATCCTGCTTGCCTCAGTTTCCTCATCTGTAAAATGAACTGGAAAAGTAAATGGCAACCCATTCCAGTATCTTTACCCCCCAAATAGGGACATGAAGAGTCAGAAACTACTAAATGACTGAACATCAACAATCTGAGAGAACAGATCCAGTCAATACTTTTCTCTAGTAGAGTAATCAGACAACTGACTTTCCAGTTGAGTTTCTAGTCTCAGAGGCAGAGAAAGGAAGGAGGGAAGGATGGAGGAAGGAGAAGCAAAATAAGAGAAAGAAAGGAAAGGGAGGTGAAGGAAAGGACAAAAGAAGGAAAAAAGAAAGAAGAATAGCAAAGAAAGAAAAGGAGAGGGAAAGAGAAGGGAGCAGGGAAGAAAGAGGAAAATAAAAAAGAGAAAGGAAAAGAAGAGGGAGAAGGTATGAACAAGTAATCCTTCTGTCAAACCACATTTTTCAGTCAAGAGAATGGGCAGAACAACTCTTAAAGTTGCTATCTAGTCAGCCTATCTTATGATACTTCTAAATTAATGGTTATGTAATAATATAAAGTTATCCCCCCAGATGATGTGTTCATAAGGTAGCACAGCATTAATGTAATGGGCCTTGACCTGGATGTTATGATATCCAAGACTGGGCGCTTAATTTGTCATTATCTACATGACATTGGTCATTTCACAAATAGTTCTTGTCTATATATAGGGCACTGATGGAGGAACAAAGATCAACCTTTTAATATTTCTAATGGCTGTACCCACAGCTTCACAAGGTAATGGAAGGAGAACTGGACTTGGAGCCAGGAGACCTGGAGAGCAACTCCCAGATCTGCCACTAATCAGGTGACCTTGTCTTATTTCCCTGGTCAGTGAAAAGGAGAGATTGCATTGGATTCTCCTTCAGGCCCTTTCCCAGTCCAACATTCTATGATCCCAACTCTTTATAGACCCCAAAATATTGATTTCTTAGGGGAAAGGGATGAGAAGGGATCTAAAACTGGTCAGGTCACCAGAAATGTCTTTCAGCTTAGTTCATTTCATTAGTACAGGATACGTAATTTCTGCTGAGCTCTATAATGTATTGTAAAGTCTATTTACATGCAAAGCTTGGGGTTTGAGGTATGTGGGGTTTTTTTTTCCTGTAAAATGTTAGAAAATGCCTGGCATATCAGTGGAATTCATTTCCTTTGAGATATAATTCAGTTCGTAAAAACAGGATGCAAAACAAAATCAAAGTACTGCTGGAGGTGAAATATGTTAGTCCTTGATGTTTGGGGACAAAGATAGGAGGGGGCACCTTGGAGACTTAAATGAAGCCCTGAAATGTAGCCCTGCAACTGTCTTCTGATAAATCTCCCCCATCAATTTAGTCCTTCAGTATTCAGAGCTCAGTTGCCTAAGGACAATGTATAGAGGCAAGTTGTCCACAAATTTCAGGTGCCCTGTTGAACTATAAGGGACAAGGAATGCGAGTGATTATTTAAAAAGAGTAGAGGAAAATTTCCAGGTTTTCCATTGCTTCTTTTGAGGTGCTTTCACCTCTACCTATTAATAAAATTAGGGGGATGGGGCAGAGAGACACCTCCTTCCCATGGCTTGGATATTACTGGGAATTGCTAGAGTTAGGTCAACTCTTTCAAAAGAAGGAACCATTTAGTGAAGGCTGAAGTTTTCTCACTTTCAAAGTAAAATTGAAATGAAACCTTACAAATGCTATAGGAGAGAAGGCACTTAAAAGAAAGTTAGATAATGAAAGATTGTTTGGGAATGTTTAACTCAGGGATGCAGATTTACTCTAAATTAACTTATTTCTATGCAAACATGGCAATGACCTAAGCTTCCTGGCTCTATTCTGCTATTTAAGGACTTAAAAAAATAATGTGGCTACTTATTTAAATGGCCATTAAGAAAGCCAGTTAAATTTTGCAATCAAGTGTAACAGAAATAAAACAATTTGCATAGCTCTATTTTTCTATTTAGTGGCAAATTATTAGCATCAAAAGTACTTGCTAAGCATTTATTTGGGAACAGTGCAGTAGACACCACTTAGAGCACATATTTCACCGTCTTTGGAGTTAGATCACAACACTAAATCACTATTTGCATGTGTGTGTGTGTGTGTGTCTATGTCTGTGTCTGTGCATGCACATAAATGTGAAAATCATACTTTTAAGGTGAGAAGATACCTTCAAGGTCACACAGCCCAGCCCTTGCATTTTGTCTCTGTACCTCAACAACACACTTTTGCTGCAGTCTCACCCTACTATCACCCTCTCCGCAACCAGGCCCTCCTGTCCCTGGGACATCCATCTACCATAGCAGCTCTCTTCTTCCATTGGTGAGTTCTTCCCATGGTCTTCACTTTGGAAAAGGGCCCGAATCATTCCCTCCCAGCAGTGTAAGTGATATTTGGAAAGGCTTCTGACAAAAGATGGGATTTAAATTGAGATTTGAAGAAAGAGCAGACCATCCTTGTTTATTTCTTTCCCTGATCTGTTCCCAATTCCCCAGACTTTTCCACTTTGCCCCTTTCTCCTCCTTCCACCCTTCTTTTTTCTAGTTCCCTGTTACATGTTGTCTTCTCCCAAGTAGAATGTGAACTCATTGAGGGACTTGGTTTTTGCATACATTTTTATTCCTAGCATAGTATCTGGCTTAAGTATACTTACTATCAAGTGAAGCATTACAGCTAAGATTGAAAATCTTCTGGGGATTATACTAAAGGTATTCTTGCATTGGGTACTGGATTGGACTAGATGATGGTCTTATGTAACACTAATATGGAAAGATTCTTTATTTGTCACTAAAAGTGTTATTTGCAATATTTGGCAACCACATTAGACTATGTCACTAAGATTCACATAACTCTGTTTATAAAGAATCATTCCATTTTAAGGATGCCATACACTAAGTTGATGTAATGAACCAGTCTGCAATCTTGCCCAAGCCCATCTAGATGGGGACGCTGACCAATCTATCTCCACACCTGATATTGGGATCAGTACCACTCTCAGGGAGCTCAACCCCCTGTCACCCTTACTGCTAATTCTATTTTAATCTTCTACATGAGTTTTAGTAACCAAGCTTTTACCATGTCCATTGTCTCAAAGCTTTGTGCCTTATGCCCCTATTGTAATACTAGGGCTTTATTGTGTTCATGCTCTCCATCCAAGTCCATTTCTTGCTACACTACCACATTTACTAAGGAACTGGGGCCCTGACTTGCTTAAGGCAGTGCTCTCAAGACACCTGTCCCTGTGACTGCTGCAGGACCTTCCTAACACTGGCCTACTTGCCTGCACACCTGACAATTTGCCACATTCCCTTGATCCTCTCAGCTTCCCAGAATTACACCCACCCATTCACTGCTGGAAAGTCACCTTCTTTGAGAGGATCATCTAACCTACATACCCAGACTTTCCCCACACCTTAAGCTGTCAACCTGATTTCTGCCATTCTTGACCTAAGTCACAGTCTTTGAAACTATGCTTTAGTGTATTTCGAAGTCTTTCTGCTGATCAGGCTTTTGGATTTGTTCCAGATTAATTCGTTGTTCAGGACCTATCTTGATAATCCCCTACCTGAATGAGGTCACTGCTCTATAGATGTTCATACAGAAGCCACAAAGATTAAAAATGGTCATCTTGTCAAAATGTTGTGGGCAGGGATTGTCTTTGCACCTACAGCACCTTGCACAGAATTGGCTCTTCATAAATATTTGTCAGTTTAATGGATTCAGTCTACTACACATACATCCTGGATAAGGTAAATTCTATGTGGCAGTCACATGGATTCAAATTTGCACTACTTTGTGACCATATTTAGTCACAAAGGAGGAAATTGAAGCAAACATGGTTAAGTGACCTGCCTGGGGTCATGAAGTTAGTGTCTGAGGCTGGGTTTGAAATCAGTTCCTCCTGACTACAGGGCCGACACTACATCCACTGCTCCACCTAGCAGCCCCCCAAACACCAAAAAACAAAATTTCTATCAACTTAACTAGTTCAGTCTTCTATAGGTAGGTCCTGGATAAGGCAAATCCTATGAAGTGGTCACATGTATTCAAATTTGCACTATTCAGAGTTACAATTATATAAAATATAGTCATTGTTTCCAACCTAATGGAAATACACAGTACTAATTTTAAAAATGCAACCACTGAGGATCACAGTAATCTCTAAACTGGACCTAGCTACAATTGGTCAGTTACAGGTTTACATGTACTTCCTATGAGAAGGAAATATTGTCACTGAGTAGCTCACAATCCAACACAGACAGTAATGATATTAACTAATATTAAAGACACAAGCAAAATTCAATAATTATATAAGCTTTTACTGAGGACCTAATATATGCCAAGGCCTTTGGTAGGGGCTATGGATACAAAGAGGAAAAATGGCACAGTTCCTGCTTTCATGGAGCTTATAATCTAATAGTGAGAGGGAAGGGAGTTTTATTCATAATAAAGAGTGGCTTAATGTTAAATACACTAAGGGACAAGAAATGACCAGGATGAGATAATGTAATAAAATGTGAAGAAGCAAAGATGCAAATTACAGGAGTCTACAATATATGTATAGGAGAGCTAAGTGGTGCAATGGATAGAGCACAGGGTCAAGGGTCAGGAAGACCTGAATTTCAATCCCATCAGGAGAAAAATGGCAAACCACTCCACTCTCCTTGCTAAGAAAACACCAAATGGGATCATGAAGAGTCAGACACTGCTCAACCACAACAATATATGTAAGTGAATGTGTAAGTATAGTAGTAAAAAAAAAAATGGAGTTTGTCAGTGAAAAAAAAAAATCACACATTTTTAACAAAACCATTTAAGTCCCATCTGCCTAGAAGTAGAGGTTTACTTTCCACATAGCAACAAAGCATATTACAGTAGAAAGGGAATCATAGAGCCTGGGTTCAAATTCTAGCTTTGCCACTAACTACTTTTTTGACCTGGGACAAATCTTTTTGCCTCTTCTAGGTCTCAGTTCCCTTACCTGAACAGTAGAAGGATTTGTGTAATGACCTCTCTAAGGTCCCTTCCAACTCTACTTCTGTAACTGTAACCTTAAGAGAATTATCACAGTCCTAAAACTATTTTGTGGTCCTACAGAATGATAAGAAATATCTTTGCATATTTTTTGCAAATTATGCCATGTTATGCATCATGCATTAGCCAGTTTTATCCATTCTACAGAGTTGTCAGATTGGCCTTGTTTTCCCTTGCACACCATACTCTACCTCACATTTTCATGCCTTTTGCATGGGTTGTATCCCTTGCTCATAATGCATCCCTTTTCAACTCTGCCTCTACAATCCCAAGTTCCTTTCAAATCTCAAATCAATTACCATCTCATAAACCAGACCTTTCCTATATTTATGTCTCCACCCAAATCCTACTCATACTTTCTGTGTTTTATATGAGCTTATATGTACAATGTCTTCATCTAAATCATATAAACTCCTAATGGGTAGAGACTGTTTCCCTTTTCTCCTTGTGACCTCCATACCTAACCCTGTGCTTGTCATGTAGCAAGTCTTTAAACAGATGCTCCTTGAGTGATTAAATCTCTCTCATCAAAAAAGTTAATATACCATCTAATACTACCATGAATCCTTATTCTAAATGGAGAAGTGGTTGCAAAGATCTTAAGAGATTCACCACTAAATCAAATGGTTATTCAGCAGAACAGCGAAGAACGAAATGGCGGCCTCCAGAGTCAAAGTTTGATGGAAGTGGCAGTAGCACAAACCTCTATTTGAATGAAGTGTATTTTTAATACATTGGTTTTCAATGGGTATGGCTGGCTATAACTGCCATTCTTTAAAAATTAACTTCGTTGTTAAGCAGGGTAAAAAGGAGACCGACTGTAATATGATCTGGAAGCCAAATGCATGTCCCAGACTTAAACATTTATTTTAAGATCAAAGCTCCTTCCTTAAAGCTTCACATAGTATTTATTAACAATCTAGAAACAAGTCAAACATCCAAACAGCTGGGTAGCACAGAAAACTGCCATACTAAGGATGCCAAGAAAAGATTTAAGCAAAACTCCTAGGAATAACAAAAACCACCCTTTCCAAAAGCTGAAAATATTTCAGGGCAAGTAAATTAATGCATCCAATAATGTTTCTAGACTGAAAATCAACTCAGCCACTCTTAAGAGTAAACTCCAGAGAGAAAGAGAGAAAGAATTGACAATCCAGAAAAATTATACTTGATATATCAGTTCGTCATTGACTTCATGGGCAAGGGTCCTATTTCAACTGGCACATTACACAATCCTGGCAGGTTATTGACACCCAAAAAATGTCTAACAGCAACATCAAAAAGGAGGGCTTCTTGTTCAGGCAGGCTGGTGGGGCCTGACAAAGCAAGGTACAATGATGGCCAGAACAGGAATCTTCTTAGAATATTCCTTTATGAAAATCTGAGCTCAGTCTGAAACCCTAGCTACCATTTCCCACCTACACATCCCCCTCACTCCCATGAGCATTTCACCAATCAAGTTGGTGCCTTAAGGAACCACTACTAGTCATCCAAGTAATGAGATAACTATTTTCCTCTCCCATGACAAATTTTTAATTGAGACTCTTCAAATTCCTGCACCTACGGATATGAATCTGGTTGTTAACTTAAGCTTACTATCTGTTTAGAGACAGACACTCTCAGCAGCAAAGGGAGAAAACAGTCACTCTCTTTGCAGCAGATTACTTTTTTAAAATTACATGAATTATAGAAAGAAACATCCTTGATTTTCCTTCTTTGGCTCACCAACCTTAACAGAACAGTGTGCCTGTTTCTAATTCAAAGAATGCCTTGGAGTACTGCCTCTCCTATCATTGAGTTCTCGTTGGTCCTGCATGGTAGAAGGGAGGAAGGGAAATACCTGACATTTTATATCTATGTTTATAATATGCCTCCACAATAGAATGTAAGCTCTTTAAGGACAGGGACAGTTTTCTTTCTACCTTTGTAGCTTTAGTTCAAAATATTCCCTTTAAGCAGCCATTGCTGTCAGCACTAGCCAATTTAACTGACAATCAATGTTTCTTCTCCAGAAGAAATAAATAGTTCCCAACTATGCTATTTTGATCTATTTGCAGACAAGAAAGGAATTATGCCTTTCTCCTGTTACTTATGAAAGCAGTCAAACCAGATCTAAAGGAAGAAAGGACAGGTGCTTTGAAAGTGGGAAAGACTCACATTTCTACCTTGTGTTCAGTGTTCTTTTAATGGGGCTAAATACAATCCAAGAGGCAAAGAATAGAACCTCACATTATCTTTTGGGTTTTGTGCTAGTGTAGCCTAGGTAAGCATCAGTGCCCAGATGGGTTCTGACATATTAATTACCAGAAGGGGCCAGGTCAAGAGAATGAGTCAAGGTTCCAACCAACTTCTCCCTGACTTTGCAAACCATTTCCTCTAGTGTGCTGGATATTTGCATATGACCTAACAAATCTAATAAAATTAAATTCATTGAGCACAAAAGTGAAGTTTTGTACTTTGCAAGTTCAAGATAGGGAGGGGACTTGGCTAGAGAGCAACTCATTTAAAAAGTGTCTGGAAGTCTTAGGAAACTTCAAACTCAATATACAAAGAAACTACTCCTAATATAGATAGCATTAAGAGGAGAATAATGTCCATTACAGAGGAAGTGATAATCCCACTACATGGACCAGACAATGTATGGAATATTAAATTTAGTTTGTGGTATGACATTTTAGAAAAAAATCAATAAGCTGTAGAACACTAAGAGAACAAGTAAGACAATGAAGGGCATGAGCTTATGGCAGATGAATATTGATTGAAGGTACTGGAGATTACTAGCTTGGAGAAGAGAAAACTTGACTTATAAAGTGTTCTATAACCTGCCCACTTCTTCCTTTTCTAGTTCACTTACACCTTACAACCCCAGCCCCACATACGTAGTGACACTAACCTCTTTACTATTCCTCAAACAATATACTACCTCCCAACACAGAAGGTTTTCCCAGGCTGTCCTGTATGCCTGGAACTCTACATACCCTGGCTTCCTTCAAGGCTCAGCTAAAATCTCATCTCCTGCAGGAAACTCTTCCCAGTTCCCCTTAATCTATTGCTTATCTTCAATATATTGCTTATAGCTTGTTTATATCTCGCTGTGTCCCCGCTTCAATGTTTCTTGAGAACAGGGGTTGTTTTTGGCCTTCTTTGTGTCTCCAGAACTTTTCACAGAGTCTGAAAGATTTCTGTTGTTCGGTTATTTTAGTCACGTCCAATTCTTTGTGACCTCTTTTGGGGTTTTTCTGGCAAACATATAGAGTGATTTGCCATTTCCTGCTTTAGCTCATTTTACAAATGAGAAAAATGAGGCAAATAGAGTTACATGACTTGCTTAGAGTCATATAGTCAGTGACTATCTAAGCCCAGATTTGTACTCAGGCCATCTTGACTCTAGGACCAGCACTCTATCCTCTTTTGCCACATGGTTGCCCCACATTGACAGAGAGTAGGTGCTTAATAAATGCTAGTGGACTGACTTGATGGGGAAGGGGACATTATAGACATCTTCAAGTATTTGTAGCACTATCCAATGAAACAGGAATTGGACTTGTTCTGCCTGGCCCCAGGGGGAAGAACTAGGAGCAATAGGGGGAGTTGAAAAGGGGGAAAATTTAGGACTGATATATGGAAATACTTCCTAACAATTATATACCAAATAAAGGTGGAATGCATTGCTTCCAGAGTTCATGGGCTCCCCTCGCCTTAGGATATGTTGAAGAGGGGATTCTTGTACAGGTAGAGGTTAGACAAGATGGTCTCTGAGATCTCTACATTTATAATTATTCCAAAACTGTCATACCAATTTTGTGATTTCATGGTACTTGATAAGTTTATTGAACCTTCAGAGAACAAAATATTGGTAAGGACAGTTAACAGAATAAGATTTTTTTAAAAACTCTTACTTCTGGTAAAGTGAAACTGAAGTTAATAATTCTTTCACACAGTATAAAAAACCTTGAGTAATAAACAGAACTAGCCAAAGACAACATTTTTTTTCAAAAAAAAAGGATATTTATTTAGCTAGTTCAGCCATATAAAAGTATAATGATATTGTAAGGGAAGAAATTTACAAGATCACATCTAAAGTAAAAGCACAGTACCGTTTCCCCAGGCATCTATCTGCAATGTTACTTTGTTAAACCTTTTGTCCCAATTCCTACAGCACCTTCAAAATTCTTAGGGAACATAACTGAAATTAGAAGTCAAATAACTTCCTGAAAGGTCATCCAACATTTGAATGATTATTCAAAGTGTTACACTGTGGGATCAGACAACGTGGGCCCCAAGCAAATTCATAAGATCCTCTGTGGGGAAACCACAGTGTTGATAGGGAAAAACACCATGGTACACAAAACTGTTAATGGGTATAGCTAGAAAATAAGGCTTCTCCAAAAAACTCTTGTCTCATATACAGAGGAATGTGAGCTTTCTGTTCACCAATGAAAATATGACTAAAATTGGGGAAAATTTTCAGGCCAATGAGGTCCAAGCTGCTGCCCATGATGGCAACATTGACCTATGTGGTATCACTGTTTCAGGCCAGCATTCTTATCCAGATGCTAAGACCTTCTTCTCCCAGACTCTGGATACTACTTCAACAAAGATGCTGCCAATAAAAAGATTTTTTTTTAATAAATTTATTTACTTTTAGTTTCCACAAAATTTTGAGTTGTAAATTTCCTCCCCACCTCAAGACATCATGCATTCTGATTATCCCTTCCCCCCAATCTGTCCTCCCTTCCATCACACCCCTACCTTGAATTATCCCCATCCCCTTTACTTTCTTGTAGGGCAAGATAGATTTCTATACCCCATTAAATGTATTTCTTATTTCTCAGTTTCATGTAAAAGCAATTTTTAACATGTGCTTTTAAAACTTTGAGTTCCAATTTCTCTCCATTCCTTCTTCCCCACCCATCCTCACTGAGAAGGCAAGTAATTCAATATAGGTTATACATGTATAGTTATGCAAAAGGCTTCCATAAAAGTCCTATTGTGAAAGACTAACTATATTTCCCTACATTTTATCCTGCCCCTCCATTTATTCTATTCCCTCTTCTGAGCTTGTCACTCCACAAAAGTGTTTACTTCTAATTACTCCCTCCTCCCATTTGCCCTCCCTTCTATCATTCCCCTCACACCCCACTTATCCCCTTACCCCCTACTTTTCTGTTGTGTAAGACAGATTTTCATACTATATTGAGTGTGCATATTATTCCCTCCTTAAGCCAAAAGTGATGAAAGTAAGCTTCACTTTTTCCCTCACCTCCTCGCTTTTCCCCTCCATTGAAAAAGCTTTTCTTGCCTCTTTTATGAGAGATAATTTGCCCCATTCCATTTCTCCCTTTCTCTTCCCAATATATTCCTCTCTCATCCCTTAATTTTATTTTTTTAGATATTATCTCTTCCTATTCAACTCATCCTGTACTCTCTTTATATATATATATATATATATATATATATATATATGTATATATATATATATATATATATGTGTGTGTGTGTGTGTGTATGTATGTATATAATCCCTTCAACTACCCAAATACTGAGAAAAGTCTCAAGAGTTAACATGTAGGAATGTAAACAGTTCAACTTTAGTGAGTCCCATATGATTTCTCTTTTCTGTTTACCTTTTCATGTTTCTCTTGATTCTTGTGTTTGAAGGTCAAATTTTCTATTTAGTTCTGATCTTTTCATCAAGAATGCTTGAAAGTTCTCTATTTCAGTGAATGATCATTTTTTCCCCTGAAGTATTATGCTCAGTTTTGCTAGGTAAGTGATTCTTGGTTTTAATTCTAGCTCCTTTGACTTCTGGAATATCATATTCCAAACCCTTCAATCCCTTAATGTAGAATCTGCTAGATCTTCTTTTATTCTGATCGTGTTTCCACAAGAGGTAGCTAGGTGGTACAGAGGATAGAGTACCAATACAGGAGTCAGGATGATCTGAGTTCAAACCTCCGCTCAGACACTTGACACTCACTAGCTGTGTGACCTTAGGCTAGTCACTTAACCCCAATTGCCTCATCCTGGGTCATCTCCAGTCACCCTGATGAATATCTGGTCACTAGATTCATATGGCTCTGGAGGAAAAGTGAGGTTGGTGACTTGCACAGCCCTCCCTCACTCAGAATAAAGTCAAGTACAAGTCATGTCATTATTTCTCTGATGGCAAATGTCTTCTTTTACAACAAAGGATGAACACACACACATTTCCACAATACTCAAATTGTTTCTTTCTGGCAGCTTATAGTATTTTCTCCTTCACTTAGGAATTCTGGAATTTGGCTACAATATTCCTAGAAGTTTTTCTTTTTGGATCTCTTTTAGGAGGTGATTAGTGAATTGTTTCAATATTTATTTTACCCTCTGGTTCTAGAATATCAGGATAATTTTCCTTGATAATTTCATGAAACATAATGCCTAGGCTCTTTTTTTTTGATTATGGCTTTCAGGCAGTCCCATAATTTTTAAATTGTCTCTCCTCGATCTATTTTCTAGGTCAGTTGTTTTTCAAATGAGATATTTCACACTGTCTGCTATTTTTTCATTCCTTGGCTTTGTTTTATAATTTCTTGATTTTTAATAAAGTCATTAGTTTTCATCTGCTCCGTTCTAATCTTTAAGGAATTATTTTCATCAGTGAGCTTTTGGATCTCCTTTTCCATTTGGCCAATTCTGCTTTTTTAGGGCATTCTTCTCCTCATTGGCTTTTTGGATCTCTTTTGCCATTTGGATTAGTCTATTTTTTAAAGTGTTACTTTCTTCAGCATTTTTTGGGCCTCCTGTAGCAAGCTGTTGACTCATTTTTCATGGTTTTCCTACATCCCTCTCATTTCTCTTCCCAATTTTTGCTCTGCTTCTCTTACTTGATTTTCAAAATCCTTTTTGAGCTCTTCAATGGCCTAAGACTAATTTATATTTTTCTTGGAGGCTTTTGATGGAGGTGCTTTAACTTTGTTTTCTTCCATTTGCATGCTTTGGTCCTTGTCACCAAAGTAAGATTCTATAGTCTGATTCTTTTTCTGGTTTTTGCTCATTTTGCCAGTCATTTACTTGACTTTTGAGCTGTTTGTGAAGGAAGTCCTCTGCTTCCAGTGGGGCTGGGGAGTGTACTGTCAGCTGCTCAATTCCCCCACAAGCTGTGGGCCTAGAGCTCCAGAAACAGTCTCTGTCTCTGCCCTTGCTGCTGCTGTGATGGGTTCCTCTGGCTCCTCCCTCCTTTGTTGCCTTCAACTGGGGCCAGACCACTCCACTTTCCTGCACTCATCCACAGTCTTTTTCCCCTGACCTTCCAGTTTGTTCTTAGCATTTTGGGGTCCTGAAATCTGGCAACTGCCACAGATGTGAGAGATTTGGTCTCTCCAAGTCCTGCTCAGGTCCCATCTGTGCCAGAGTAGCCCATACTGAAGTATGCTCTGCCCCCTGCATGGTGCAATAGACACTTCCTAGTGACCTTCTAGGCTGTCTTGGGCTGGAGATTTGCTTCACTCCATCACTGTGGGTTCTACAGCTCCAGAATTTGTTTAGAGTCATTTTTTTACAGGTATTTGGCTGGACTTTGGAGTAGCTCTCTAGAAAATGAATGCTGTTGCTTGGTCATCTTGGCTCTTCCCCCCCTCAATAAAGAGATTTCAAAGACTGTCAAAGGAATGCCAACATGGAAATAATCATGATAAGCACAATGGGAATGGTCTCTAGTAATAAGATTCCAATAGCATTCACACAGTGAGTCAATTGACTTGTTGAATATAACAATGAAAATAGCCCACTAGTATACCCTGTCAGTCCAACAAAGCATTAACAGGTATGTAAACTGCATTGGATAAATCATTTCCTTGACTTCTTAGATTACAATGTTAGCTTGACTTGGCATTTGGGAGAATTGAAACTTAATGAACTCTAGGTGAACTGGGACATGGATGGTTGCCTCTAATGAATCATCATGACAGAGGCAACTTCCCTTGTACTTTTTTTTTAACTGGGAAAATGAATTCCTTCCAAGTTCCAGGGTGGCATTAATTTCCATAAAAAACTTACAATTTACAAGGTAAATGGGATTGTAAGACTTGATTTTGATGAATATCCCAAAGGACTAGTTTGTTGAACACTGAGTATGGAGTGAGTTGCTATGCCTTTAGAAAACATAGCCTTCCTAGTCCTTAAAAAAATAAATTCAGATGTATTTTAGCATCCATGTATGTTCAGAAGACTTTTTTTCAGTCAAAAATAGCTTAACTTACCTCCCCACCACAGATACAGATTACATCCAATGAACTACATCTGGAGAAAATAAATATTGTTTACATTTCCATGAAAAGGATTCTCAAACCAGAATAAACTTTGGATAATTACAAAATGCTGGACCCGTGATCAACAGTATACACTACATTTAACATCACTATGCCACCCCAGCCTCCTAAGCAAGAGAAAGGGCTCTTTCTCCATGTGTCCTCTGGAACTAAAATTGATCATTGCATTTAACCTGCATTCAGCTACCACCTGAAACCTGTAAGAATCATTATTTTTAACATGAGAATTTCTCTTAAGTGTAAGGCAAAATGCAAAAAGTGTTAGAATTGGAGTCAGAGGTCCTAGTTCCAAAATCCTGATTCTATCACTGATTACATGTGATATCTGAGGAAAGTATTTTACCCTTATTGGGCTTCGGCTTTCTCAACAATAAAAAGAGGGGGTTGGACTGAATGACTTTGAAGATCTCTTCAGGTTCTCATTCTGTGATTCAAGGACATAGGTAGCCTGGTAGAAAGAAAAGCTTTGATACTAGAATCATAGCCTCATGTCTCTTAAATAACTTCCATATTTTTTATTCACTCCCTTATCACTTCTTCTTTATTATTTTTTACTGCTACCTGCATGCCCTATCCCTTTTGTGTTCAGACGCATGATTTCAGTTGCTGGGGAAATCTGACTGGAAATTCCCTCTACCAAAGGACATCAGCAATTCCTCAGTAATGTCTAGGACACTGATTAGTTAGGTAACTTGCTTATGAGATGGTTACTCATCTAGTAAGTGTCCAAGGCAGGATTTGATCCCAGGTCTTTCTGACTCCAAGTTTAACCCTATTAAGCCACACTGCCTCTCTTATATTCCATGGTGATAGTCTTTCCTCTAAATAGTAGTGCAGTAAAACCAACTTTCTGGTCCTCAGAACTAGAACAAAAGTTATCACTAATTATACAAGCAATTAATCTAAAAATAGATCATATAAGACTTTCATGAAGGACTAGAATCATAAATGAAGATGAAAATTGTCTACTTGATTTACACATCCCCATTTAGAGCTCCATAGGGACAGAAAGTTATTTCCCTTCTCTATGTCTTTAGAAAGAACAATTCTTAGTAGTAACTGAACTATGATTTCATTTAAGTAACATAATGACCCAATAAAGTCCTGTAGATAAAGCCTGGTTTGTTGAAATTCAGCACTCCTAAAATTTTATCTAGCTAGCAGTTAGAAAATGGTTAGTTTCATTCCCCCAAAACCCCTTCAGAGACTGACACTTTCAACCTAAATACCATATTCAATCATGCATCTCCCTCTGCCAGCAGCCACCCAGAGAGGAGTTCCTCAAGTCAGAGTCATTCATTAGCTTCAGATTTGGGACAGAAAAAAAAATACTCCTCCAACTTTGTTTAAACCAACACTGGTTATCAGAAAGACAGGCTGGTGCAGAGATGTCAAGATTTCAATGATGCATGAGTATACACCCATATGGACTTCAGTTATTTGCTTCCATTTTGGTGAAAAGGAAGAGATGTACATTAGCAGTTAGGACAACCCAACTGGGAACGGGCCATGGACAAGTCTTAAACACCATGGACAATACGTGTTACAGCATTTCATTTTATTTTCAGTGCTAAAATGATGCCTTTATGTTATTCACACCACAATCATTTTCCAATATATCACTCCCCTCCCATACAGTCTCCCCTAGGATCTCTCTCTTGTGACAAAGCAAAAGAGTTCAGTGGATCCAACCATCTGTCAATATCAATATGCTGTCCCATCACGCTAACAAGAGCAGAGCATCCTTCATCATGTGTCCTCAGGAACCAAAAATTGGTCACTGCTTTTAACCTGAATTCAGCTACCTGTGAGTGCTGCTTTTATCTACATTAATCCATAGACCATTTTTCTGATATTAAGGTTCACAAATTATTTTGAAACCTTCATATAAAAGCTATGTGAAAGATTTTTTCTAGTATATTGATTAAATTTTTTCCCCAACTACAGGATCATTTCTAAAGTAAGTCTCCCAATATATATTTCTCCATTTTTAAGGTGTGATCCTAAGTAACACTTTTCTTTCCTTTTTCTTTCTTTCCTTTTGCTCTTCCTTCCTTTCCCTTTTCCTTTCTTTCCTTTTTCCTTTCTTTCTTTCCCTCTTCCTTTCTATCTCCCTTCCATCCTTCCATTCTTTCTCCCCTTCTTTTCTTCTTCCTATCTTTTCTTTCTTTCTTTCTTCCTTCCTTCTTTTATTTCTTATATATGTGTGTTTAGGCAGTTAAGCAGTACATCAGACAGCATGCTAAGCTTAGAATCAAGAAGACCTGAATTCAAATTCAGCCTCAGACACTTACTAGGCTGTGTAATCCTGGGAAAGTCATTTACTCTCTATATGTTTCAACTTCTTCTACTGTTAAAAGGAAATAAAGAACAGCACCTACTCCCAGAGTTGCTGTGAGGATCAAATGAGATATAATATTCATAAAAGCTTAGCACAATGCCCGACACAAAGCAGGAATTAATAAATGCTTATTTCTTTATCAGTTTGCCATGTGTTCATATTAATTCAGATTTCCATAGGATAAAGATAATAATAACACCTAATGATAGCCTTCCTATGAAGATCACACAAGATAACCCATGTAAAACATCTTGTAAGCTTTAAAGCACTACATAAATTTTTCTACTGCTATTATTATTATCTTGAAGTTAAATTAATTGAAGTGAACCTAAAGTCCTTACTCAATGACAAAGACTTTATTGATGACATTAATCTGCTATAATCCCAAACAGAATTTAGCATCAATATCATTTTATTTCTAACCATCTATGTGAAAAACTGTTCACTAAAATAAGTGCCAATGTATCCATTAATTGAGCATATTGGAAGTATGGCATTTTAAGTCCCAGGAGCAATACAGTAATAAATTAATAGGTTCATTTGTGATCTGCCTATGCTTGGGGTCAGGGAAATAGGAGAGATAATTTCTAGTTAACACAGAGAATTATAAGAAATTGATATTCACTGAGGACATAATCAATATTTACATAAGAGGCTAGAATCAATCAACCCAACAAAAAATAATTTTAAAAACTCAAGGCAAGCCCTGGGAATATAATGACAAAAATAGTTCCTTCCCTCAAGGAGCTTACTTTCTAATAGAGAAACAAGATGTACCATAAAAAAAGTACTTACACATACAGAGAATGTCATCTCAGAGGGGTAGGCACCTGCAATATGTACAATATTAAATATATGTCTTGTAGAAAACATTAGCTAAATCATATACCAGTAAAATTTTGTACTTTTATAAACATCAGTGAAACTCAAATGAGTCACTGCCGAAAGAGAAAGAAGAAAAACCTAAGGGGGGTAATATGACTACACCATAATGGTTTCCAGGCTCTTGGTATTACAAAACACGTCATTCTACAAAGGCAAAATAAGCAACATTGGCACTGGGGGAGAAGCACTTCTCTTCCAAGACAGAAGATTTAGTAATTTTCATTCCCAACCAAATGATCGTGGTGACAGATGGTGTGTGGAGACTATCATGGGGAAACTTTGCCTAGTAAATCTAGTGAGGCAACGAAACTTCAATTATTTTTAAGTTTTCTTCCCTTTGTGAACCAAAAAACATCTGAGTTGGGCAATTCAATGAGTCATTGGCAGCAAAATGAGCTTCTCACCTACTAAACTAGCCAAGCAACTGGCACAATGTGAAACAGAAGATTCCAGGTGCCTGGAAGTCGATTATTTCTAGTGACAATAATACATTTACATTTTTTGTTTCAGAAATGTATTTGGAAATGTTTTTGTTCAATGCATGAGAAAGTTATGCATGAAATGATGCTTTCCTTTTACTCTTTAAATGGATTTGCCCCCATCTTATTTATCAGTATTTAACAGTAGTGGGGTCAAGAGAACAGGACCCAGACCTGTTGACCTGGAGTTCCTCCCCTGATGCTGAATGAGCATATTCTCTTTCTGTGATAAGATAGAGAGCACATTTCTAGCCTCACAAAGACACAGAGCTTATGACCATAGGAGAGACCTCAATCCAGCAGATCAGAATTTCTTCCACTCACACTATTATAGGTAGCTTTCACCATATATTTTCCAACATTTTATTACTGCATTCATAGGACCTTAGTGTTATTAAGGCTCCCATATTCCAAAACTAATTACTTTCAGAATTTTCTAGGCAGTGCCTAGTAGAGTACCCAGTGAGCTGAACCTCTCAGTATAAGGATATAATTTTGCTTAAGAGAGAAGGAGATATTTAATGAGGGAGGCACATTCCTTCATGCTAAGATACAGGCCTACTCCCCAGGGAATAAAAGTGACTGTGTCATCTGTTTTCCAAGTTCTGCCAGCTCTGAAGGTCAAATGAATCTTCCTCCCACACTCCCCCTTTTTTCATGAGGCAAATCAGTTTTGAATGTAAGAGATTCTCGCCTACTGATATTAGAAAGCTACTTCCTCAGTCTGGTCAACATGACCCAATAGAGCCCAGTTTTTTGACAGGACCCATGTAATAAAAGAATAAGTTATTTTATTCATATCATGAGAAACTACTAGAAAATAACAGGATGTCAAATGATAACTCACAAAATTACCAAGTATATTTGAGAAAGTAGACTCCTTACATCTGATACCAAATTCTTTTCATAGCTCCTTTGACACTGGTGAAGCCTAAGTACCTCTTCTCAGAATAATGTTTTTACATGCATAAAATAAAAATATACTAATCTATAAAGGAAACTAATTATACCAAAAAAGTTATTAAAAATGTTTAATTTCATAGACCTCAGTTTGAAAATCTCTGCTCTAGACCACTGGACTTAGGTGAGGAGAGTCCTAGATTCAAATCCCAATTGATATTTAGTAGTTCCCTTTCATTGAGGAAGACATTTGACCTTTTCTGGCCCAATTTCTTCATCTGTAAAGCAGATATAATAATGCGTAGTCTGATCACTTCACAACAGTAGAAAAGTTCTTTGTAAACCTTAAAGAGCCAAAGACACATGCCATTTTATTCCGCAATACCTCACTTGCCCATCACAACAACCTTCAGGTACAGAAAGGCCAAGTACTATTATACCATCCCCACTTTACAAATGGACAAATGGGATCAGAAAATATTAAGTGACTTGCCTAAGTCAGGCAGCTAGTAAGTATTAGCTAACATTTGAATTGGGATGTTGAAAATTCAAATCAAATTGATGCATTTTTCATTTTCACATTTTACATAGTAAAATTGCCTTTCTGTACTCTTCACAGTCCCCTGGGAGCCATCTGATGTTCAGGAAGCTCCTTGAGCAACCTTGTCTAAGCAGGTACAGTATCCGATAACACAATATGGACGTAAGTTACTACTTCAATTCAACAAGTATCTGTTATGCATCTGCTTCTGGTAGGCACCAAAGAATCAAATTCAAAGCCAGAAAAATAATCTCTAACCTCAAGGATCTTTCATTCTGGTAGAGAGAATATAATGATGATACTGGCAGTTTAAAAGATTGGCAATGAAATTTT
The DNA here is from genome assembly GCA_023548195.1 of Bettongia penicillata ogilbyi. NCBI lineage: Eukaryota > Metazoa > Chordata > Mammalia > Diprotodontia > Potoroidae > Bettongia > Bettongia penicillata. Next base: position 21,987,266 of record JAJHZJ010000453.1, read on the forward strand.
GAGCTAGAATAGTAATTTTAGAAATTAAAAATAATTAGAAGAGATTTAATTAACTATCCATTATATATGAATTAAAAAAAGGACTATGAAGTCCTTTAAAGAGGAGTTGGTGTTCTAAGGTGCCAAACCAAGAAAAGAAAAGAAAACTTCCAGAACCCAATTCTGTAGGCAAATTCTTCCAAAATATGCTTCCTGTGCTGTTCTCAGGAAGTCCATAAAATGAAGCTATGACAGGTTGGAAGAAGGAGTATATAAAGATGTGGGTTAAATGCCTCATCTCTGCTTCCCAGAAGTTTAATCATGGAAATAGCAGTAGGGGCACAGAGATTGATCTCTTCCATTTTGAGAGTACATGAGAAAAAGGCAATTTCTAAGGTTAACCAACAGCCCAAATCAAAACATTTTTCATTTAAACCTAACACCTTGAATTGCATCCTGGAGGAGAATCACAAAAAAGCTATAATGCATAATATGGTAGTGTGCAATCTAAGCAGAGAGACCCAAATGTCCATCTCAGAGCAACAGTGTAAATTTCCAAGTCTTATGTGGCTCTACCCTATAAAGTTATTGAGGTATCCATATGTAAAAAAAACTTTGTAATGTGTGTATAGGATAAGAAAGTTGGGATACTTGCTAGAAAGTAAAGAGAATTTTAAAATAGTCATGATAGCAAAATTCACAGACAAAATAAAAAAGTCAAGGAGTGAGATTGTACAGATGATACATGGGTATTGTCCTCATCTCTCAGTTAAATTCTACCTGTACTACTAAAAAGAGATAGTAGACTTCATCTACTCATAAATGATTATTTGCTAAAATATTTTTAAAGATGTAGATGACCTAATGCAATGAGGGGAAAAAACTTTTTTGGATAATGAAAACTTAATTTCTGATGCAGGCTCTGTAGAAAAAACACATCTTTATTTTAACATGATTGGTTTCCTTTACAATCCTATATATTATTCATTTAAAATATTATTCTGAAAAGATGGTTGGAAGCTTTACCAGAATGTCCATGGTACCAAAAGGTTAGGACCCTATGCACTAGAAGTTTCTAAATTTCCTTCCTGCCCTATAATCTGTGATTCACAAGAATGAAGAAAAGAAAGGTGAAGTCTATAACATTCATATTTGCTTCTTATTATTTATCAGACTCATGATTTCATTGTTATGAGAAAACCCCAGTGAAGAAACTCCTTTTACCAATGAAGATTATTGACTATGCCACTTACTCATAGTTACCATACCAAGATTTGTGGAGGTGGTATTTACGTCTCTTCATTGACTAAGTGAAATTAATCTTTTTTCCCCAGGACAGGGAGGAAACCATATAGCCACATCTGGATCCTTGTAGTCTCCTAAGTATATTATATAGCCATATATCAAAGCCAAATTCACAAATTTTTGTAGAGATAAGTAACATCTAACAGATGAAAGTAGGGAAATGGAAAGGGAACATGCATTTATTAAGCACCTAATATGGCAGGCATTGCATTGATTACTTTACAAATATTAACTCATTTAATGCTATCAATTTAAAGCCAATATACAAGCTTTAAACCATGGGTCTATTTAGGGACTTCCTCTTCCCTGCCATCCTTTAACATCATTTTAGCCATCCAGGCTTCCTGATACTTATGAAGTTTATTAGGATAATTTCATCTTTTCTTTCCAATTCTTTTCATTCTCCATTTTATACTTTTTCCCCAGGAAACCAGCTACAGTTTAGGATTTCATTAGCATCATGTTTACTGTTCTGACAAAATGGTTAGACAATAAAATAGGGCTTTATCCAGTGGTTTGTTTCTGTGGGAATATATAAATATATAGCCTTAGAATCCCTATTAGCAAAATGGAACATCAGCAGTTCCAAGCACCTGGGCTTCCTATTCCTCTGACATGAACGTCTCAAATCTTTGGCTGTGTCTATGCAGTCATTTTCTCAAAAAAAAACTTTGCTGGCACTTACAGGCAAGTAGGCAAGCTTTACATTAGCAGTAGTGAGAATATTTTCAAAGGAACAAATGGTTTCATAGGTAGACTCATCTGTGGGTTTTTAAAGGGGGTCATAGAAAATGCAGACAAGGAGATTACTAGACAGGCATAACTCAACATAACTCCTGAACCTGAAATTAGCAAGTTATGTTCCAGAAAAATGGTGATTAACTTTGCAGCAAGAGAGCATGGAAAACACCTCTGTGTGATGTGAAAACTTCTGAAATAACAGTGGAAGGATGACTGCAATGGACAGCACAATAGATTTGGTATCAGACAATGTTGATGTAAAACCTAGCTCTTATACTAATGAACTGTGTCACTTCAGAGAAGGTATCTGACCTCTCTGACCTTCAGTGTAGTCATCTTCAAGTTGCTAAGACAACTAGACTAGATGATCTGATGATCTCTCTAAGGTCCCTTCTCATTCTAAATCTATAATTTATGAGTGCTCTCTCCATCTTCCCTCCTTTTCTCCCTCCCTCTCAATTATTAAGCTATTTCTACTATGTGTCAGGCACTGTACTAAGAGCATTATGAACATTATCTCATATGATCTCCACAGTAAACCTGTGAGAGAGATTCCCATTTTATAGTTGAGGAAACTGAGGCAAACAGGGTTAAGTGACTTGTCCAGGGTGACACAGTTAATTAGTGTCTGAGGTGGGATTTGAACTCAGGTCTTTGTGATTCAAGATCTAGTGTTCTCCATCTTCTGTATCAACTAGTTACTCTGTGTGTGTTGGAATGAGGAGGATGCATATTAATTAAAAATAAAATTTTAATTTTTAAAAAAATTTGATACCTAAAATTCATCCTCTACCATTGTCTTAATCCTCCCCACACTTTCATTACATAAGGATTGCATTAGAAATGATTAGGAAATGTAGAAAGGATCATAACATAAAGAAGAAACATGTTGCAATGTAAGATAAGGCCAAAAGCACTGTTGAAAGATAAATGAAGAATACCAAGAAATTTTCAAATGATCCAAAAGATACTCAAATGAATTCCAACAATGTATAACACAAACTACGTCTCCCTACCGTGGGGACCTCCTGCCTATTTTCTCCAAAAAGTTTACAACAAGGGATCCAAACAACATGCTTAAAGTATTTTTACTTTTTTTCCATAATATAATTTATGTACTAATTGAACACTGGGATGTCCATTTGTCACTGCTCACTTCTGTCATGTGACTAACCAATCTTCTTTTCCTATCATACAATGCATGGATAATGTTCTTTCTTCCTGTTCTACTTTGGACTTCTTTATATATTACAGCCTGCTAGGTCTCAACACACATCTCCCGATTATCATGGGTATTATATTTATCTTGAGTTCTTTGTAGACAGTGGTATTCTATTTCTCACTGCCCAAAGGACTAACAGTAAAATGGTAGAATTGAAAAGACAGCCTTTTCATTGCATGGGAAGCTTGGAGTTGGGAAAAAGCATTTTGCAATTTCCCAAAAGCAAACGAATGCATTCCTCCTCCTGTTCAACTCTGAACTTGTCCCAGAGTAATGTTCCTCTGCAATGTCTGTGCCAGATATACCTATTAAACACTGTAAAGACAGTTAAGGTAGTACAGTGGAGAAAGGGTTGGATGTGAAGTCAGAGAGTTTTTGATTTCAAGTCTGGCCTCAGACACAAACATCAGTCTAAGTTTCTTTATGTATAAAATGAAGATAATAATCACACCTATTTCTCAGAGTAATTGTGATTAAAAAAATGTGAATATTTGTAAAGCCCTTAAAACACTATATAAAATATTATTATTTTATCACCATGTCCATCCACATGAATACAGAAAACTGGGCAATACACAGTCTTCATACATTTGGTCTTTCCTGAGTGAACTGACAAGGTAAACTTTTTTTTAACTGATTCAAGGTCTCTTCCAGGAAGCTCTACAAGGTTCTAGGTGTTGATGCAATCAGTATGATGTCATCTATAGTCAAGAACCCCTAAAGGAACACACCATCCTCAGGGAATCATTCTTTGACTTTGACTCCATGCTGGGTTTCCACCATAGTGAGGAAAACCTTTGGCTAGAGTTTCTCTTCCTTTGAATGCATCACCTGATGTTCAGTTTCAGAGGGTCATTCAACAGGGAGATTTCTGTCATTCTATATTCCAAGGAATCTTGATAAATAGATGGGAGGAACCTTGTTGGAAAAGAATCTATAAGTCAGGGTTTAGCTGCTCTGCTGAAACAAATACTTACTCATAATCATCAGATAATAAGATACAGATTTTCTGCATCTTTCAGTTAATTATGAAATGGTAAAGATGTGGTCCACTGTTAAATATCATTTATGAAAACCTGTTTGTGTCCTGCTCATAAACTGATCAAAGATGAATGTTTATTAGAATCATGAAAAAAAGGATTCTAATATTTTGTATAAATGAGTAAACATAAAAGGTCAGCAGTTAGTGATGTTTGCTGTTACTTTTTTCACATAAATAAGGTTTGAGAATTTTACTAAACCTTTGACGTCTTTTCCTCCTTCAAACATCTTGTATATTGGTCCTTCAACACACTCACAATTACATCACTTCCAGCACAGATCTCCAGTATATAGACTTGGTAAGATCCGGCGGCTTTCTCCATTGCTGTCCTCTTTAATTCCTTTTTTTTTAAGCATATCTGTGACTGTGGTATTAGGATCCAAGTGTTATGTGTTCACTGTCTTTGGTGGGAAAATAATAATTTGATAAAAATGGTTTCTGTAAATACTTTCCATTTCTCTTCTGTATGTACACCAGCATTCATTCTTATCCTCACATGATTCTGGGATGAATTTGCTTGGTTGAGTATCTTCCAAGCTTTCTTAAACCTAGTTTTACTCACAGCCTCCCCGCAACCCCAAGTTATCTGTTTTCTGAGGCAATACTGCTCTTAATCAACCATCATCTTTTTTCATGAGATTTTACAAATAAGTTCACTTTCTAACCAACTGTTGTCTTTGGTAATTATTTCCCTACAATTGCTAATTAAGTCCAATATTTGCTGATCAGGACACTTTCTAAGTTTTTGGGTCTCCATGTCATGCCAAAGAGTTTGCACTGGATAAACTTCTGGATGAAATTATTATGGTAAAGTGCCAATCTCATTTCTTTTGTGTATCTCATTCATGATTTTCAATGTTTTGCTTTAATAATACCAAGTTACATCTTTTCAATTGTCTGCTCTAATTTTTTTTCATTTTTTTCTTCATGACAGCAATATGATTAATTGGCACGGTAAAGAGAAAACTGGCAATGGAGCTGTGGTGTCCTTCCTCCGTCACACAGGAGCTGTGTGATCCTGGTGAAGTTACTTAATCTCTCAGTGTTCTAGGCAACTCTCTAAAACTATAAATTCCAGAGAAGGTACTGACCTGCATTGGTGGAGGAAACTTCCTCAGCTATGGATTCCTTATTTTTGTAAAATCACAGGTTCAAATGTATTCCCAAACCCTATCTTGTAGGCTTCTTGTTCTGTTAGCTCTTTTGTTAGCTCTAACCTTGACTCTAAAAAGTTGATGGTCTGATCATCCACAGACAGCTGACTCACAGATAAGGCACGGCAATTACAAGTCTGTTAATATCTATTAAAGAATAATATAATTCCATTCTTTGTTGTATTATTTAGTGCTATATCCAATGGTTAACAAGTACTTTTTTGAAAAATAAGTGTTCACGACATACAGGGGTAGAGCTTCTGTGTCACCTCCAAAATTATGACTTCTCTTGTTCCTTTTTCCTGGATAATGTTTGCCATATATTTCCCCCCTTTTGTTGAAGTTACCAAGCATCAGAATATATATTGATTGATTTGGTGTTTTATCAAGTTTCTTTATCACTTCATCCCCAGCAACTAGTGTTGGTGATATAAACTATACTTATTTTCATGCTAGTCTTTTTGGAAATATTTGTTAGTAGTACTGCACTACTCAATGGTTAAATATCTAATGAAATTATGTTTCCTGTTTTCTCTGAGCATGCAATGAAACTTATTCCAAGAATGGGCATATTAATGCATTTTAGTGGGAGTCATAAGTTGACCCAACCAATCTGGGAAGCAATTTAAAATTATGGGAAGAGAGTGATTAAAATATCCATGACCTTTGACGAAGAGATTCCACTTCTAGGCATATATACAAGGAGGGTAATGTCAAGAACTGAGGTCTCATATACACTAAAATATTAATAGAATAACTTTTTGTAGTAGCAAAGATCCAGAAACAAAGTAGATGTCTACTGATCAAGAAATGGCTAAATTGTGTTCATGAATGCAATACAATATTACTGTGTTACCAGAAATATGAATGGGAAGACATGAATTGATGCAAACAATGAGAAAAGAACCAGGAAAATAATACACAGCAGACATAGAGAAAGAAATAAAGAAGCAAACTGACACTTCTTGGGAAATGGTATCAAATAGATACTTCTTAAATTAAGATCATGAATGTGTAAGGACAGACTGAGAAACATTTTGACTGGGAGAAGGGAAAGTAAAAATGGTGGGGGAGGGAACAAAATACACAAACAGAAAGAAGAAAAATTGAGTGGCAGGTAAACTCTGAAGGTTGAGACAGAGCAAGGAATATGAATGGTAGCAAGAGTCTGTGATCTGTGATTACATTTGTGTCACCAAATATAACTGGAAGTTCCAGTGTTAACTGTAAAAGGAAGAGTGAAAATGATACCCAAAAAAATGGCAAAAAGAAAACTAAAATAAAAATTATAACCTTAAATCTGAATGGATTAAACTAATAAAATGAAAGAACATGAGAGAATGGATAAGAACACTAAACTCAACAATGTGTTTCATACAAGGAATGTAAATCATACACACAAATGCATATATACATATATATATGAAGAGAGAATATGGGAGAATGAAAGAAAATCTCTACGTGTCAGGCAATTCCAAAAGATCTAGAATTGCAATTACAATTTCAGAAAGCACATTTATTAAAGTGCACAACATCAAGAAAGATAAACAAGGAAACTACAGTAAGCTTGAAGTCATCATTAACAACAAAATATCAACATTTCATTATTAAATATAGCTCCATGAAACTTGACAGCACTCAAATTTATAAAAGAGCAAATCAAATTGCAGAAAGACATTGAGAGTAACAATTGTTGAAATATTAAACACTAGAGGAGAAATAGAGAAATTAGAAAATAAAATCATTGAAATTAAGAGCAGACATTTGGGAAAGTAATAAAATTCAATAAATCATTGGCCAAATTGATTTAAAAAGGAAAAAAGAAGAAACTGAAATAACAGAATTTTAAGATATATGAAAATAGGAAATAAAATTAAGAACAATGAGAAAATAATTCTCAGATTTCATATATGCATGTATAAACCCATATACAGAGTAAATCTGAAAAATTAAAGGAAACTAATGATTAACTCAAAAGATATAAGCTTCCTAGGTTAATAAGAAATAAAGATAGTAAGGAATCTGTTCCCAGAAAGAGAAATTTATCAAACCAGAAATGAACTACTGAATAGAAGAAAAGAGTTGGTGCAGCTAAGCTTATAATTTAATTTTATCAAATATTTAAATAGTAATTCATATTGTAAAATTGTTCTCAATACTTGAGAAAAAATTCTTCACCAAACACTTTTCATAAAATAGATATGACCCTGGTAGCCAAAACAAGGGGAGATAGAACAGATCTATAGCTAATATCAGTAATGAAATTGACACAAAATGTTGAAAGAAAATCTTCGAAAAGTGACCATAGAAATGGATCCAAAAAGATTCATTATGGTGAATTTGGATTTATGCCAGGGATTGAAAACTAGTTGAAAATTAGAAGGTGTCTAATATAATTAATAATGTAAAAATAGTATTACATCTCTGAATTCATAAAGAAAATTTCTTTTTTTATTATGAAGTTATTTCTTTTATTTTTTTTATTTTATTTATTTAATTTTTTACATTCATTTTCACAAATTTTGGGGTTCCAAATTTTCTCCCCTTTTATCCCCTCCCCCCACCCCAATACCCCAAGCAATCTAATTTTCCCTATCTGCAATCTGCCCTCTCTTTTGTCATCCCTCCCTTCTCTTATCTCCATCTTATCTTTTCTCCTGTAGGGCCAGATATCAGGGAGGTCATTTGCAAAACTACACAGATATGGCCTATATTGAATTGCCTGCCATCCCAAAGGGAATGGGTGGGGAGGGAGGGATGGGGAGAATTTGGAACTCAAAGTTTTAGGAACAACTGTTTAGTATTGTTGTTGCAACTAGGAAAGAAGACATACAGTTAATGAGGAATAGAAAGAAAATTTCTTAAAAATATGTTTCATTTATAGTAATAACCCTTAAAAGCAGAGTTACGGGAGGTCCATCTTTACTATGACAGAACCCATACATCTAAAGTGAAGTGTTAATATCACACAATATCAAAACATTGAAAGTTTTTTTCTTAAGTCCCTGAATTCCACTACTTTTAATATAATTTTAGAAATACTTGATATAAAAATAAAAATCTTAAAGCTATGAATATCAGTGAAGACTCTAAATTATCTTCTTTTTTGCAGAAGACATGATGATTTACTTAGAAAACTCCAGAGAATATGTGAAGAAAGTAATTCAGATGGTTAACAGCCTTAGTAAATTTACAGAATTCAAACTAAATCTACAAAAATAGTTAGAATTTCTATACAGCAATAACAAAAAATAAATTGGGTAAGAACCTCCATTCAAAATAACTACAAAATGCTTAAAATTTGAGTAAGTGAACCTACAAAGATACACACAGAATTTAAACAAATGCAACTATAAAATACCATTTGCAGAAAAAAAGAAATAATTGGAGAGCAATTTATTACTCATGATTAGGTTTGCCATCATAATAAAAATAACTATACTACCTGACTTAATTTACATATTTAGTGCTGTAACAATCAAACTGTCAAGGAATACTTTATAGACCAAGATGAAAAATAACAAAATTCATTTGGAAGAACAAAGTTCTACCATCTCAAGGGAAATAATGACTATGAAAGCATTATTAAGGGGAAATATAATTAAGAATTATCAAATCTCAAAGTATAGTATAAAGCAATGATTGTAAAAACCATTTTACTAGTTCAAAAGTATAAAAGTGTATGAATAGAAGAGACAAAATAAGCAAGACCTAAAAGTCATAAAATATAACAGTCTATAATATAACTAAAGCACAAAGTAGAGGAGAAGTCTTCTCTATTTAATGAGAACTGCTCATAAAACTGGAAAGCAGTTTAGGAGACATTAAGTTTAAATTAGCACCTTATATCATATACCATAATAAGATCCAAATGTTTGTATTGACAAATATAAAATGCCACACCATTTATTAAAACTAAGAGGAGAAGGGGAAAATTTTCCCAAATAGGCTGGAGTGTATGAAGGCGAGGGGAGTAAAAGTTCTTATCTAAACAAGGCAGAGAAGGAATAGTATAGAAATAAACAGGAAAATCTGTTCATATAAAATTTCTAATTTTTATACAAATTAGAATAATGCAGCTGGATTAAGAAGAGAAACTGTTGAGTTGTAGAGGGGGGCAGTTTTTGCATCAAATACCTTTGACAAGGGTCTGATATACAAAATTTATAGGGAACTGACACAAACATACACACATATATATATGTACATACATATATGTATGTGAAATTTCAAAAGAAAAATTGCAAACTCTGAAAAGCCATATGAATGTCAATAAAAAGAAAAATGCAAATTAAAACAACTTTGAAGTTTCACTTCATATCTCCTAAAGAGTCAAATATAATGAAGCGTTAATATAGTCAATGATGTCAAACAGGCCACAGGAAAGCAGGCACAAAAATTAGCTATTGGTGGAGATGTGAATTGGCCAAACCATTTTGTGAAACAACTGGGAGTTATGGGAGAAAAATCACTAAACTTTTAGTACTCTTTGACCTAGTGACTCAAAGAAAGTACAAGATTCAAGAAAGGCAGCGACAGAAAGGCTCCTTATATGTATCAAATATTCACAGTAACAATTTTGTGGTAGGAGAACAGGAGAAACAAAGTGGTTGCCCACTCATGGGGAGAGATGACAAATTACAGTATATGAAAGAAATACAATACTCTTCATTGCACCACAAGAAACTGAAAACATGAACAATATGGGAAGACATAGAAAGTGATGCAAAGTGAAGTAAGCAGATTCAAGGCACCCAGGAGAACAAGACATAGCTACTACAATAGTAAAAAAGCAGCTAACCTATAATTACTATAACCAATTTCAATGCCAGACAACCGATGATGGAACGTCTCCCTCCCTTCTCTCTCCTCTCAAAAGTAAGATGGGAGACTTTAGATACAGAAAGTTAAACCCACACACCCACTGATCCGGTGACATTTGACTTCTTATGTTCCTAGTACAAGACACTACAACCCCTATTTCAGGCATTTTCACCAGCTGTCCTTCAGTCTTAGAATATTCTTCAACTTCATCTCTCCCTCCTGGCTTCGCTGGCTTCTTTCACATCCCAGTTAAAATATTCAATGTTTTTCAGAGTCTTTCGTGCCTTCACCCAGGAAAAAAATTTCACTTTGTCTCTAGTCGTCCTAATGGAGCATCTAAGTGTCGCAATGGATAGAATACCTGTATGAAGTCAAAAAGACTCATCTTTGTGAATTCAAATCTAGCCTTGAACTTATGAGTTGTGTGACTGAGCAAGTTACTTAACTCTGTTTGCCTTTATTTCCTCATCTTTAAAATGAGCAACAGAAGGAATGGCAAATCATTCTAGCATCTTTGCCAAAACTAACAGACTCACAAAGAGTTGGACAGAATTGAAAATAACTGGATAACAACACTATCCTAATGGCAGGCAAACATGCAGCGCCATGCTTCTGATCCTCACCCATAACCTAGTCAAGGCAATAAGCATTTATTAAGCATCTGCTATGTTCAGTTCTAGGGATACAAAGAAAGACAAAAATTCAGCCCATGCATTCGTTCTCTCTCTCTCTCTCTCTCTCTCTCTCTCTCTCTCTCTCTGCCTTTCTCTGTCTGTCTCTCTCTGTCTGCCTCTCCCCCTCTCCATCTCTCTTTCCCCCCTCTCCCTATCTTCATGTTTCCCTTTCTCTCTCTCTCCTCCTCCTCCTCCCTCTCTCTCTCCTGGCCCTGAGACCTCACAATATAAAGAGGAAGACAACATGCAAACAATTATGTACAACAAATACATATAAAGCAAAAATTGGAGATCATAAGTTCAGCTGGAGACATGATGAGTCTGATGTCTAGGCAGCTAGGAGACCCAGTGGACTGAACATGGAACCTGGAGTCAGGAAGATTCTAGTTCAAATTGTGCTTCAGACACTTGCTAGCTGTGTGATTGTGGGCAAGTCATTTAACCTATGCTTGCCTTGGTTTCTTCATCTGTAAAATAAGGATAATTATAGTACCTATCTCCCAGAATTGTCGTGAGGATCAAATGAAACAATATTCATAAAGCTCTTTGCAAACACTAAAGCACTACGTAAATTCTAATTGTCATTATTAGTGTTACAAAGTATCCAGTTCAAAATGTCCTACAGGCATATAAACATTCATTTGTGTGTGTGTGTGTGTGTGTGTGTGTGTGTGTGTACATCACAACTAAGGAAAAATAGTTTAGTTTTGGACTTATTGAGTTTAAAATGTCTATGATCTATCCAGTTTGAGATGTTCAATATGCACGTGAATTGAATTATCAAAACATTGCTCAATCTAGTTTATCCAATTTCATTGTGATACATGATGATTCTATAGAGAAGCAATAGAGCTACCATATTGATAAGTTGTGCTGGAACTTTATAGGACACTGTGAGCTTGGTGGGTAGCAGTAACGCCTTAAAGTCCATGTCACAGAAGTATAGAAAACCAAAAAGCAGAAACCACTTCAGGGTCCACATGGTCCAACCCACGGCATAAAGGAAACATGACTGGATTTGGAGAAAGAGGACCTGAGTTCATATCCCTGCTCTGTTACTCATTACCTGTGAAACCTGGGGAAAACCACAACTTTTACAAGACTTGGCTTCTTTCTCTCTAAAATGAAGGTGTTGGTATAGATGATATCTAATATCCCTTTCAGCTCTAAATCTATGACACTGTGATATCTGATTACCCCTAGTGACAGAGAAGCCTACCACCTTCCAAATCAGGCTTCCAAGTTGACATAGAATTAGTATGAACTATAAGTAATGAATTCATAGTAATGCATAATAATAACCGTTTTCTCAAACTACTCCAAATTCACCCATCTTAACTATTGTCTAGTTCTTATCTTGCCATCTTTTCTACAAGAATCACATGACAGTCTTTCTAATGTTTTGCTCAATTCTAGAAACTTCATTTAAAATATTTTTTCTAATCTACTAATTTGATAACATTGGTCAAAAAAAGAATAATGTTAGGCTGCTGCGACCTATCTGTCACAGATGAACTCATGCTAGCTTCTTGTACTCGCCTCTTCCTTTTCTAGACGTTTACTAACCATCCTTTTTTCATGGTCAAGCTCATTGACCTATAACTCAGTAGCAACGGTCACTCAGTGAGCCCCTGATTGATTGATCTACCCGATAAAAAGACAAGGTATGAGTGTTAGACTGGAGCACCTCCTGTGGAGCTAGATAAGTGAACTTGGCTCCTTGCCGAGGGCTACGCACCTTGCTGAGAGGACAAGAAGAGTTCCTTTAATTAGTTCCCAAGGACTATGGTGGCACCAAGAACAATAGCTACTGAGGAACAAAGGGGCTACACTCTTGACCAAGATTCAGGAGACTGAGGTTCAACCCTTAGACTTTTCTCTTTCAGAATTCTTTTCTAAAGTTTTCTGTCTCTTGTCCTTCCAGGGGAATCAGGGGAAGGATTTTCCCCTACTGCTCTGATCAGCAAGAGCTTAGCAATATCTGCCAGTTCTTTGAATGCCCTGGAATATATTTCATCTGGGACCAGGGACTTGAAGCAGAGAGGCAGTATAGTATGTACATAGAGTAGAAAGAATGCTTCTTGGTAATCGGGAGTTAGGATTTAAATCCCAGTTCTGAATCTTATTGCCTCTATGATATCAGGCAAATCATTTAACTTTTGTGGGCCTCAGTTTCCTGTTCTATAAAATGAGAAAGTTGGTCTAGATGACTTGTGAGACCTCTTCTAGCTTTAGATATAAAACCAAAGGAACTGAGGATAAACTATGTGTTTCCATATTATCTCCCTATTGACTTTTTTTACATTACATCCTTTGCATTCCAGTCTTCCCTGGAAATAAAAGAAAATAAGAATTGAGTAGCCCTGCTTCTTTCCCCTTATCATCATCCCATCTAACATAATCAATGGTTCTATGCTTTCTTTGATCCTCTACTTTTTTTCAAATGTAGCTTTAAAAAAACCACTTTGTAATCCATAGTGCTTTTTGTCAGCCTCAGTTCACCCTGGGATTTAGCACTACTCTCATTCTTACATGACTTTGTAGGGGATTCGGACTCATACTCATTGCTTTCCATCTTTTGTACATGTCTTTTTTAAATCTAAGTTAGATAATGAGTTCCCTGGGCATTCACATTAGTCTCTTTAAACAACTCACTCTTTTCCTTCTCAGAGCCTAGTACAATGCCTGGTACATAGTAGATAGTTAATAAATGCTCATTAAAGGAATCAGGCTTCTCTTTGTGTCCTTGAAATTTCATTCTGGGGATTTTTCCTTCCCTCATTAGATGACTTCTCCTGGAGAATTTTAGGCAAAAGACCTACCTTTCTGTTTTGAAATTTCCTCTCGTAGATCTTTTTAGTCATATCTAAATGTAATAAGTATAAACATTGGTTATCCGCAAAAATTCTATTCAGATGCCTCATTCTGGCATTCAGGTGATTCTAGGTTTCCTACAATCTTGCCAGGAAAACATGAGTAGGAAAGGCTTCAGTATAATTTCATCAGTCATTTAAACTTAACCAGTGTCATGCAGACCAAGCCTTAGTCAATTCTATAGGTTTTTAAATCTTTTTTTCCATATTCAGTATAATTCAACAAGCATTTATTAGGAGATATGATGTCAGATATTATGGTAGGCACTGAGGATACAAAGACAAAAGTAAATAAAAAGGAAACCCTTCCTTCCCACAAGGAGCTTATACTCTATTGAGAAGAAACAGTATAAATAAAATATGTACAGAATAAATCCAAAGTTGTTAGGAAGTGAGGAGAAAGCACTAACAAGTGAGGAGATCAAGTCAGGCTTCCTTTAGAAGGTGGCCCTTGAACTGAGCTTAGAAGGAAACTCAAGATTCTATCAAGTAGAGGTGAGGATGGAGAACATTCCAGATATGGAGGAAAGCCTTTGCAAAGATGTGAAGGCAGAAGATGAAATGTTGGGAGAGACACACAATGAGCAACCCACTTTGACTGGCAGGAAAAAAAGATTGGTTGTTTGAGGAGGAATAATATGCCCAAATAATACCCTGTATGTATCTGTATTACCTATTTAGGTGAATGAATCTCCCATTTAAACATGGCTCCTTGAGAGCAGGAAATTTTTGCACACCTCTTTGGTAGTCCCAATGCTTAGTATGTTTTCCAGCACGTAATAAGTCTTAGTGTTTGTTGCATGTATTGTTTATGTACTGTTTGTGATGAGTTTTAAATGAGAGATGAGTTTCTATTTTGTCCTGTAAATAAAAGGGAGTCATTGAGAATTCTTGAGCAGAAACAGGAGATGGGGAATAAAGGTAGAGATAAAGAGCAAGCATTTATTCAGCTCCCACTATATGCAGGACTTTGGATACAAAGACAAAATCCAATAAATACTCCAATAAATATTTATTAAGCTCCTACTACATGCTATGTAACATGCCAAACACTGGGGAGGTAATGAATAAAATGAAAACAGAATCTGCTCTCAAGGAGCTTACATCTTACTGGGACTTAACAGCATGCACTCAGATAAGAAAATCCAAGTAACTGAGAGAGATTGATGACTAAGGAAATCAAATACAGAAGATGGAAATAGACTCAAAGGTGCACATCATCTTTCTGGAACAATTTTACTCTATTAACCTGAAAACAAAGCGCCATAGTTTCCAGTTTTGATCACAGAGAACCAGTATGGTGATAAAACCCTATATCTTGCTACATTAACATACTGCAACAAGACAACCTTTCCTAAGCTACCTGAAATTATTTCAGTTATCCTTAGTACCATCTCTCATGGGGAAATTTCTCACATTGTGTGAAGAAAACCTAAAAACAAGAAAGGAAATATTAACTCAAGGCCAATTCTGTTCTTTCTGTTTTCCTAGCATTTCCCCTTGCTCACAAGTGTGGAGGTTTTTTTCCTACCTTTTACAAACACTTCATTGAAATTCCTAATCACGGTCGTAGCCTGACAGCTTTCCTATTCTAATACCACTGAATTCAGAGTCGCATCCATCAAGCACATTTGGAATGAAACCTATATCGATTACCTCCAGATGATAGTTTATAGGGCAGTTGAACAAGTTAGAGAACCCTTCAAATAAAAAGTGACTGATCAAAGATGCCACACACATACACAGCTGTTTTAAAATTATAAACATCTTGAAATGTAAAACTTTCCTTGCATCTTTGTAGTGCAAGTTTCTATTTATAACTTGGTTACTTCAAAGATGGCCTGACCCCAGCCTATCTTTCTGGGCTTTCCTCAAACTGTTCTTCTTACCCCTCTGAGCTCTAGCCAAATTGCACTGTTTGTCTTTCCCCCAAATAAATCCCTCACTTCCCTGTTTCCTCATCTATCTTTAGAATAGTTGCATACCATCCCTAAACCCTATCAAAATTTTGCCCTTAAACCTAGTAGAATAGAAACTCCAAGAGGGCAGCGAGACTGCTTCTGCTTTATAAAACTAGGATGATAACTTGAACATAGTAGAGACTTAATAAATATTTCATATAGGGAAAGGGGATTTTGACCTTCCTTTCAAAGCCCAGCTCAAATGCTATATCCCTTCATGGGACATCCCTGATCCGCTCTCCTCTGGATAAAAATATTCTATTCCTTTCTTCTGAACTCTGCTTAGAGTACTTTGAACCTCTGAATATGCATCATTTCCCATTTTGTTTTATAGTGATATATGAGTAAGCATGACTCACTTCAACTCCCTCTCAAGTATAAGCTTGTTCTTAAGGGCAAAGACCTGTGCCTTATTTACATTTCAGCCAGTCAATAAATATTTTTGAACACCTACTATGTGCCTCACTGGGAATACAAAAAGAAGCAGTCCCTGCCCTCAGAGAGCTCAATGTAATGGCAGAGGAAAACATGGAAACAATTATGTACAAGTGAGCTACACATAGAATAAACAAGAAATAACCAACAAATACTCAGCTCTAATGGTGGCAACAAGTACCACCACATGAGGACAGAGACCAAAATATTGGTATTTGTTGTGAAAAAAACTTTTCCATTCCAATGTCCGCTCCAAATCCTACTTCAATCACTACAAATCCTTGAGGGCCAACAAGTTTCAGTGCGATCCTGTCTGCTAATGGTTCAGCATGAACAAACACTGGGGTCCCCTCTAGTGTCTGCATGACATTGAGCTTGACTGCATCCTTCATCAGCACTGTGAAAGCACCACTCACTCCCAAATCTGTGGTACTGATTGGTTCTCCTTTCTTACTACTTGCCACCATCATCATACCCAATCTCTCTCTCATATATTCTAGACTTCTGGTAAGCACCAAAACTGCTATAATTTCACTAGCCACAGAGATGTCAAATTGAGTCATTCATATGTGTCCTTTCTCAGTTGATGATTGACCAGTTGTGATTTTCCTCAAGAATTTGTCATTGGTATCTAACACTCTTTGTCAAGTAATGGTTTCTGGATCGATATCCAATCTCACAAATCTATTTATTTCTTCATCTGTTAAGGTGGCAGGGTCATCTTTCTCAATTCCTAGACTCTTCAGCCTATGGACTTGAATATCTGAGAACTTCATCACTCCATTGACTGAAGGCACCAAACGATTAAGAGCTTTGTCTGTCTGCATAAACAGGAAATAATCAACATGTTTTTTGTTGTCATGTTTTTCTTTCTCAAATAAGTACTAACATTAAGGATTGGGAAAGTCTTCCTGTAGAAGGTGGAATTTTAGCTGGGATGTGAAGAAAGTCAGAGAAGCCAGGAGGGGGAGATGAGGAGAGAAAGCATTCCAGGCGTAGTGGAAAGCCCATGAAAATGTCTAGAGTCATGAGATGCAGTGTCTCTCCCCCTCAACTCCTATCACAATGTCTTCTGCATAATAGGAATTGAATAAATACTATTGAATTTAAATGGCTAAATAAATTTGGCCTTGAACATTGATCTCAGAAATTAATACTGGTCATGGATGGGAAGTAAAGGAAACTTTCTATACTTTTGTGCCTTGGCAAGTATATTTCTAGTATCTTCAGATAAAGAGTCAATTGACATTTTTTCAAAGACTGAAAGAAATTCCTATTTGTCTAGGATGATATCCTGGCTACCTGACAGCTGTAACATATATGAAATACTATTGTTCAAAGAACTGCATTGATACAACGGAAATTGCGCTGGCTTTGAAGTCAGAAGAATTTAGCTGAAATCCTGCTTCTGCAACTTCTATTTCTTTGACCTTGAATAAGTCATGTGAGCTACCTGGCTCTCAATTTCTTCATCTATAAAAAGGAAGGAGTTGAACTAGATGAACTCTTCCAACTCTAAATTTAAGGTTCTATAATCTTATGAGTGTCTTTAAAATACCACTATTTAAGTATAATAAACATAATCTATCTTTTTTAAAATTCAAAAGGTACTTGGGGATCATACAGGCTTATTGTTATGCCTAATTTCATCATTCATGAGAGTATATTAAAATAGATATAAAAACATGCAGTAAATTAGATTGACTCTCTGATTCTGTGACATAACTTGGAATTTTCAAGAGCATAAATCTATGATCCATAAAAGTGGTGGCCTATTATTAAATTATGAGTCTAGGATAATAGATAGAGAACTCAAAATCTGCACTAAGACTCATGAAACAGCATATAACAAATAGAGGAATGCCTCCAACATGTTTACATGGAAAACTGGTAGAAAGAAAGAAACAAGAATCCATTGGATAGGAAAGTATGAATGGATTGAGATGCACAATGGTAGATGGAGTGCCCATGTCAATGAACTCACAGATTCACTGAAATATTAAAAAAGTCCCTGTTTTTGTTGCCATGTTTTTCTTTCTCATTTAAGGAGTGTATAGAAGAGGAGGAATATCTAGGTTATTTGCTCATTTGTTTGTTTAAGATTTCTGGCAATTTAGATTCCAGAAAAGTAACAGTTTATGGGGGCTGGGAGGATTTCTTGTTGAGTCATTTCCATTATGTTTAACTCTTTGTGACCTCATTTGGGGTTTTCTTGGCAAAAATACTGAAGTGGTTTGCCATTTCCTTCCCAGCTCATATTATATATGAGGAAACTTAATCAAACAGGATTAAGTGACTTGCCCAGGGTCATACAGCTAGTATGTGTCTGATGCCAAATTTGAACTCAGGTCCTCCTGATGCCAGGCCTAGCAATCTACCTAGCTGCCTCTATATATAAACAGATGTTTAAGCTTTGCAAATTGCACACCCATGCAAGAAATGTTTCCCATTGTTGACTTCCCTGCCCCTGTTGTGATCTCACAACTCTGTCTCCTAGAATCTCAGAAGTGATAGAGGCCAAAGAACCAAGGAACTGGAGCTTACAAAGCCAAAAAGGTTTCCAATCATTGTCCAAGGACATCTGTGAACAGGCTGCTGGGACCATTCTCTTGGTACATACCTATCAGGTTTTATGGTCTGTGCTTTTTACAAAGATTGGATTCATTAAATGTCTACATGTGGTTATATTACATGGTAATCTGGCCAATATTAAAAATGTAAAATATGGTTTTGGCATAATTTTTGCTGAATTATTTATATTCCTTTACCAGAAATTCTAATGATACTTTGACAAGTTTCTGAAATATAAATGACCTGGTTTTTGGGGGGTAGGTTGCTTTTTTTCCTGTATTTCCACACTTCTTCAGTTTTAGGTGTAACTATTAAACTAAATTTCTTGATTTCTGATATTTTCTAACAAACTGCCATCCATACATATAATGAAATAATTACAAGCAAATGCCATTGCTAACTGGTATTTTAACAGAAATCACCTCCTTTCTTTTCCTGTTTGAAATATATTTCACTTAACATCAATAATTATTTTTTCCTTTAATATTTTATTTTTGAAACTCATACTACTTTGAGTATTTTATCATTATTCCACTTAAATGTCACTGTAACTATATAAAAAAAAAGAAATATGATCTTTTTTCTCCTAGATAAGTAATGCAACCTGTATTTTCAAAAAGTCCAGCCCTCATTTTATTCAGGTTATGTCATAGCAATAACAATAATAGCTAGGCTTTATATAGCTCTTTAAGTCTTTCAAATATATCATAAATATTATCTCATTTGATCCCAGTAAAAAACCCTGAGAGATGTGATATAAGAAAGGGATGGAAAAAAAAAACAATTCATCTGACAGGCAATATACTGTATCAAAGTTACTTTTGGAAAGTAAGTATAATGGTTGACCCCTCTTGTCTAATAATTCTCTTTGTTAGAATATAGAATCAATTCTAAAGGAAAGCACTATTAAAGTATTTACTTACAAATAACTTTGAAATCCCTCATTCCACTGACTTTGAGGTCTAGAAAATCACCGTTTTGCTCTGTTTCCGCCTCCTCTTAAGGTGCTGGCCATTGCCCTTGTTGAATCACTTGTTCTGGTGCTTCTCATTCTGAAAGCTTGCTCGAGGGCATTTAGAGGACATATCATCAAATTAAGCATTTGGATGATGCAGAGGGATAGGGCATCAATCCTGAAGTCAAGACAACTCATCTTCCTGAGTTCAAATCTGGCATCAGACACTTACTACCTGTGTGACTCTGGGCAAGTAATTTTTTTAATTAATTTTGTTTATTTTCAATGTTCTACAATAATTACCATATCACTTAGATATTTTCCCCTCCCTCTCTCCTCCCTCCTCCTTCCTTCTCTGAGACGGCATAAAATTTTATATAGGTTCTACACATACAATCCTATTAAATACATTTGCACTATAGTCATACTGTGTAGAAGAATTAAAATGAATGAGAGAAATCATATAACAAACCAAAACATAATACAAAAGAAAATGATCTGCTACATTCTGCGATTGAATTTGGACCATCATTTTACTCTGTCTCAGTTTCCTCTTCTGGAAAATGAGCTGGAAAAGGAAATGGCAAACCATTCCAGTATCATTGCCATGAGAACCCCAAATGGGGTCACAGAGAGTCAAACTCAGCTGAACAACCATGACATTATCCAATTACTTTCATATGGAGAAAGGTCAGTATCCTTTTTCTCTAGGACAGGTGGTGAATGCTCCCCAACAATTCTAAATATATGTTTCCTCTTTCGGAAGTCTGAGTTACATCTAGAAAAGACAGAGCCAAACAATAAATATATTTTGTTTGAAACTCAAAATGCCATTTCTATTAAAAGCAAATGTTTCCTGCTTCATAAGTTACATCAACCAAAACTCAAAATCCAAGATCCTTTTCAAGAGAGTGGGTGAATGAAGAGGAGGGAGACAAGGACTGAAAGATGGAGGGGAGTGAGAAGGAAGGGAGAGAATGGGGAGAGGAGAAGAAACAGAAAGGCAAAGAACCAGAGCCAAGCCAGTTAAAGAAAGTCACATGTCAGCTTATCACCCGAAGATTTTATTATTAGACGAAACTGAGATTTCTAAGTTCTTTCCAATTCTAACCATGAGTTAGAAACTTAATTACTAATTTAACAGAAAAAATCATTGATCATAGATTTAGACCTTCAAGGGACCTTGGGGGTCATCTATTGCACTTCCATTTGGTTTCTGAGGAAACTGAGAGTCAGAGAAATGACTTACCCAGTTATCCAAGTAATGCATGACATACCTAAGATTTGAACTCACATCATCTGGTTCTTATCTAGCATTATTCACATTGATGAACACAAGTCATGAAGTCTTTAGATACCTGTAAATCCCTGGAGGGCTCTGCAGGTCTGAGCATCCATTTTTGCTCCCAAGAAACCTTTATCCTTGCCTTTTCTTCTCACCTATCCCTCATGATATCCAACCATTTTATCTTCTACACATGGAGTGGCAAACTGTCAATTGTGCCTTCCTAAATGGGACAACACATTATCCAGCCCACTATCCATGCCCCCTACCCCCCTACCACAGAATTTTGGAGCACATAGAGTAATGAAGGACCCCATTGTTTCATCCTATTTAACAGGAAATACCGATAGGAAAGACCACGAGGGAAATTCTTTCCCATATCTCATTTGCTTTTTAACAACAAAATGTCTTTATACTTCTATAAGTAGAAACAGCACATAAAATCTATATATACCAGTTCCTTTGTGAAGATTTAGGGAAAAGATCTGGCATCATAAAAGTGGATTTGCTTTTTAATGGAAATAGGATTTACATGAGAGCTACCTGTTAATTAATTCCACCCAAGAAACTCCAAAGTATAAACTAATGATTAGAGTATGCGGTTGTTCGCTCTACTTCAGGAAAAGATGTCAGGATTTCCATTATTTATAAGTTGCAGTTTTTCAGTGTTTGTCATTTCAGTTGCCTCAAATTGCTTCTGAAAAGATACATGAAAGCCTCCATCTCCACCTTTTAAGAACAGAACTGTGTTGAGCTTTCCAGTACATTTTCAGGGTCAAAAACATTCTTGCCAATTTAGAAAAATTCACCGATCCTAAACAGACTGGAAAGCAGAAGAGTGTCCAGGACTCTGAGTAAGATGCCTTCCTTCAGGCCCTTGCTCCAGAGGAGATGCCAAACCAGCAAAGGGCATTTGTACCATCAATCCTCAGGAGATCTGGGGATTGGCCAGGGCAAGTTATAAAGAGGCCAGAATTCAGACAAGTCAAGAACATCCCTCTGCTCACTGTCTAGTTCTTAACCCATACCCAGAACTCAGGCTTATACTTCTGTCTGTGTTATTTTACACTGACCTTCATCATCTCCAGCATGAGCTAACAAAATTACTTGAATGTCATTTGGGAGTCTAGAGTTAAGCAAAAGATATGACCCCATCTTAAGGAGATCTACAATCTATAGAACATCTAAATAAGGAAATTCAACCATGTGATAGTAAAAGCAATACTGGCTAAAGAAACTGTAGCAAAAATAGACAGTGATCCAACTCTTAGACCAGGAAGTCCTGGGTTTGGATTCAAGTCCCATTGCTCTGTCTGAAGTCAAAAATTAATACTTGATTCATGGAATCTTGACTTTGACTGAAGAAGATGATTTTCAGGGTTAAAATTAAACATGATTTGCTGAAAGATGGCTTGGGGGCTACTAGGGAGAGCCTTAAATGTCAGACTGAGGGTTTTGAATTTAATTCACCAGACAGGAAAAGAATCACATTTATACTCTCCAGGCAATCGCAAGTTTGTGTTTTTCTTCATGGGTCAAATATTCAAAATTACTGGCTTTCTCTAACCATATGGGACTGAGCTTGTGAAAATAAATAGTATGTATTCTCAGAAACAGTTCACAAGAGACTGTTTTGTGATCTCTCAACAAGAACCCTCTGGTGATGGAGAATTGTCTCCTCCAAAATTTTCTCATCTACAGTGTGGTCCCACTGGAGTCTTTGCTCATCAGCTAATTTTCCACATATTCAGCTAACAGTTACTGAATTTTTAACAGTGTTCATCGAAATGCTTATGGATTTAGCATTTAGTAGATTGATCAAAGAGTCTTGAGGAACAGCTGATGGAGCAGTGGATAAAGCACTGGACCTCGAATCAGGAGGACTGACTTCAAATCTGGTCTCAAACGCTTACTGACTGTGTGATCCTGGGCAATTCACCAAACCTATCTTTGCTTCAGTTTCCTCAACTGTAAAATGGTCATACTAATGGCACTTACCTTCCAGGGTGGTTGTAAGGATCAAAACAAAAGATAATATTTGTAAAGTGCTTAGCATATGCTTGGCATATTGTAGATGCCATATAAATGTTTATTCCATTTCCTTCCCTCTTGAAAAAGTAAATGGTTCCCATTGGTAAGACTACAAATGAATGAACTGGGAGCCACAGAAGGAGAGCAGACTGAATGACCTTTGGGGAAGCTAGGCTGTTTTTAAGGATCTCAAATTATCTTGGGAGTAATATTCTTCTCTGGATGTTATACAAATACAGTGGTGAAATAACAAAAACAAAAATTTTAGATAGCTATCACTTATATAACACTTGCTGAAAGATGGTTTGGGAAGGGGGGGATACCAGGGAGGACCTTGAATACCAAACTGAGGATTTTGGATTTAATTCACCAGACAGGAAAAAGAGCTACATTTATACTTTCCAGGCAATCACAAATTTGTGTTTTACTTCATAGGTCAAATATTCAAAATTACTGGCATACAAAGCATTTTCCATATTTTATTTCATTTCATCTTCACAACAACCCTATGAAGTAGGGGTTTATTTTTATTTTATTATTTTTATTAGTTTATTTTGGGAATATTATTTTTATAATATTTTATATATAAATTTATATTATATATGTGTATATAATATATAAATATGTTTACATAGAAAATATAATTTTCCTGAATAATAAAATTTATTATTACCTCCATTTTCCAGATGAGAAAACTGAGACTTAAAGTGTAAACAAGATCATGTAATAAATGTGTGAGGCAGGATTCAAACCCAAGTCTTCCTGATACCAGTTCTAAGACATTACCTACTGAGCCCACCTCACTGGCCAAAGGAACAGTCTTCAAATATTTGAAGGTGAGGGCAAGTAAGCAAGGGACAATAGAGGTGGGCATGGATGGAGCGAGTAGGCCAAAATATATTACAAAAAACTACGCAAAGGAAATAGCATAAAGGATGTATCAGAGAGACTTGGGACCAGAAAAGGCTGATTAGTGAGGGTATGGTGAAAATGATGAATAACCGAAAGGCAGACAAACAGACCAAGAAACCCTTGACACTGGTAACCACCATTATCAAGAAAACTAAAGGAAATCCACCCTAACCACAGCATATATGGGGAGCTGGATTTCTGGAAGAGTACATATAAGATATCAGACATGGAGAGGATATCATCTGCATTGCCGAACCTACATCAAAGAGATCAGAGATCCATCAAAGTACCAAGTACAGAAAGTGAAACCACCACCTCTCTGAAATCTGACTTTCCTGAGAACAGACTTGATATGTCCATTCAAGACAAGAAGCATGACCCTAGACAAGTCACAGCCTCTCCACACTCCAGGCTACTCCCTGAGAATGCTGAGAGAGTGCCCATTTTTACAGGTAATGACAGTTGCTCAGTGCAAGCTCCCAATACTGATGAAATCACAGATACAAATCATACCTAATTTAAAAAAAAAAACCTAATTTTTGAGCACATATGACAAGCCACTCCCCAGGATATAGGCTGTGTGTGCAGAGAAGGAACAAAAAGATTTAAAAGTGAGACAGTCAACAAGCATTTATAACACACTTACTAAGGGCCAAGCACTGTGCTAAGCTCTGAGTATATAAAGAAAAGTGGGGGAGGAGTCTATAATTCCTGCTCTCAAGAAGTTCTTGATCTAATGGGAGAGAGAACATGTAAATTAACTAGTTACAAGATACATAGAGAAAGGAAAGCTTTTGAAGCTGAGGTCAAAAGACTTTCAGCAGAAAGTAGGGATTTGACTGAGTCTTGAAGGAATTCAAGCTAACTGTGAGGTGGAGGCAAGGAAAACATTCTTGCCTTAGGAGAGAGCATGGACAAAAATATGGAGACAGCAGATGGCGTGTTACTACTGGGCTCAAGGAACTGTGTGAACAGCAGTACTGGAATGTAGAGCATCTAAAGATGTTATAATAAGGTGGGAAAGGTAGGAAGGAGCCAGGTTATGAGGAGCTTTAAATGCCAAATAAAGAAGCTTTACCTCAAAGTAATAGGGGGTTGCTGAAGCTCTATAAGCAGGAGAGGGGGATTGACATGTTTGGATCTCTTTTTAGATTTAGAAAAATCATTTTGGCAACTGAATGGAGGATAGGTTGGAGTGAGAAGACACTGGAGGCAGGGAGATCAGTTGGAATTCTGTTGCAATAGTCTGAGTAAAATGTGATGACAGTCTTCTCCCAGGGTGCCATTTGTGTGAGTGGAAAGAGGGGGATACAGGGGAAAGAATGTGAAGGTGAAATTAAAAGATGTGCAGACAAAATGGATATGTAGAGTAAGTGCGAGAGAGGAGTCAGCAATGACACAGATTATGAGACTGGGTGACTGTGAGGATGGTTATACATTTGGTATAATAGTAGTGAAGTAATAGGGAAGAAAGAGAGAGAGAACAGTTTTGAGAAAAAGAGATAATAAACTCCATTTTGGGGACTTTGAATTTGGGATGCCCTCATAGTAACCAATTATAACAAGGTCTGGTCTCTACCATCACAGCTTACAACTGAGATGAGAAGACAAGACTAACTTACAAAAATCAATTAGGAAACTATAATAAATTGGTAAATCCTAAGTGAAAAATCTAAATTTAGAGAGATCAAGGTGGAGTGGAATAAGTACATCAAAAATTCCCAGAAGAATTAGGGGGCTGAGCTGGATTTGAAAGGTTTGGGTTAGAGATGGATTTCCTGATAGAAAGCACAGTTTGAGCAAAGGCAAGGAAGACTTTTTTTATTTTTTTTTAACACTGCTTAGATCTACATCTTTACTTTCCTCTCTGGGTAAGATCAAGCTTAGGAAATCAATTTGAACCCTTGATATAAAATACTTTCCACCAGTCCTTAATTGGTCTTAACACTATCATACCACAGAATCTAAGGCATATACAAAAGGTAACTGATAGCCCTCAAGCTGGAAAGAACTCATTCTATACCAGTAGTCAGGGTCGGCAATATGTTTTAATAAGGCCATTCAGCAGTGGGAGAGAGGCAATGAGATCTACTTAATATTGACCAGCTGGAAAATCAGGATGCATTCTCTAGCTGATGTCATTATTCCCCTGACTTAGGCTGGCCAGTATGACAATAGTATCAATCATAAATGTAATGGAACATATCTGGGCCCATCAGATACTAGAGACAGGGAGTCTGGAATTCTTTGTACTGTCACAAATGATGAATTCTTCCTCAAAAGTAAGAGCTCCCCTTCCAGCTCCCAACCTCTCACTATGAACTTTCTCCAAGGCTTTCCTCAGTATCTCTTCTTGGCACATGATTCACCCTTCTCTACTCTCTCAAAAGATCTAAAAGCAATCTCCACATCTTTTTTGCTTTTCTGACCTTTCCAGATGGATTTATGGTAAGCCTATCCACTCATGCATCAAAACTCAAAATCTCCTAAGGTTCATATACTACCGATAATAATTGATAATTATGTATCAATTTAAGGTTTGCAAAACACTTCATATAATCTCATTCAAGCCTCAGGAAAACACTGTGAGGTAACTGCTATAGGTATTATTAGCCTCCACTTATTGATGAGGATGCTACGGTTGAGAGATTAAGTGATTTGACCATGGTCACACAGGGAGTAAATGTCAGAAATGGAATATGAAACCAGGTCTTTTTTATGCCAGTTCAAGTCTTAGTCATCTTGGATTATCTGTAAAATGTTCCATGTACATTTTTTTCCATTTTTCATATCTTTCCCCATGCCTGACATGCCCTTTCCTCTCTACCCACATTCTTTCTATCCTTTAAGACCAAGCTTAAGTCCTACTTTACTCCACGGAGCCCCTCCTGATCATACCAATCTACAAATCTTCCTTTCCCCTAAACAGATCATGTGATTTAGAAGTGAGCCCTTTAACATTAATGCAAGGCTAATGGTGGGTGGGAGGAAGAGTTAAAGGTCTTCCTCACTCATTAATAGACCTCAATAGCTTTTATTAATTTCTAATGAGGGATTGGTTCTAAAGGATTATGATGCCTTCCAGTTCTAAAAAGTGTATAAATACCTTGAGGGCTTACTCATTGGAAGTGTTTGTTTGGCCACATGAGACTCTGAGCAGCTGCTAAGGAGTCCCCAGGCTTTGAAAAGCCAGATGTTGGTGCTTGTCTCTCTGCTAACTATATATATATATATATATATATACATATATATATATATATATATATATATATATGTAATGGTCAGACAGTTGGATCTATCTGTTGATCTGTCATCTATATATTACTTATGGTCATATAGTGGGAAGCCCTCTCTGTTGGTCTTTATGTCTCTGTTTGCATATTCTCTGAAATTCAGGGTGCTGACTTTTTCCCCTGAACTAAGTGAATAATATATGTGCTTGATTGAAGTAGATTATTGAACCCTCAAAAGCTGCTTACCTTTTAGAAAAGCAGATCTAAGAACCTATATAGCAGGCCCTCCTGTAATATACCAGGATCTTTGCTGTTACAAATCCTTCCCTGCACTGGAGAACATAGGAATAAATGGAACTTTCCATAAAATAAGAAGCAGTATCTACCTAAAACCTTCAGCAAGCATTATATGCAATGAAGATAAGCTAAATGCATTTCCAATAAGATCAGGGGTGAAACAATGATGTCCATTATCACCACTATTACTCAGCATGGTACTAGAAATGTTAGCTGTAGCAATAAGAGAAGAAAAGGAAATTGAAGGTAAAGAAGGTAAAGAAGAAACTACGGTATCACTCTTTGCAGATGATATGATGATATACTTAAAGAATCCCAGAGAATCAAGTAAAAAACTACTTGAAATAATGAACAACTTTGGCAAAGTTGCAGGTTACAAAATAAACCCACACAAATCTTCTGCATTTCTATATATTATTAACAAAGTCCAACAACAAGAGATAGAAAGAAAAATCTCATTTAAAACTACTATAGACACTATAAAATATTTGGGAGTCTACCCGCCAAAACAAACCCAGGGATTATATGAACATAATTACAAAACACTTTTTGCACAAATAAAGTCAGATCTAAGTAAGTGGAAAAATATCAGTTGCTCATGGGTAGACTAAGCCAATATAATAAAAATGACAATTCTACCTAAATTAGTTTCCTTCTTAGTGCCATACCAATCAAACTACAAGATAATTATTTTCTAGAGCTAGAAAAAATAATATCAAAATTTATCGGGAAGAACCAAAGATTCAGAATACTAAATGAACTAATGAAAAGAAATACTAGGGTCTAACTCTACCAGATCTCAAATTGCATTATAAAGCTGAAATTATCAAAACCGCTTGGTAGTAACCAAGAAACAGAGGGGTAGACCAGTGGAATAGGTTAGGTACTCAAGACACAGTAGTCAATGAATATAGCAATCTACTGTTTGATAAACCCAAGGACCCCAGCTTCTGAGATAAAACTCACTATTTAACAAAAATGCTGAGAAAACTGGATAATAGTGTGGCAGAAATTGGCATAGACCAGCACCTGACACCATACAAAAGAATAAAGCCCAAATGGGTACAAGATCTAGGTATAAAGATTAATACTATAAACAAATCAGTGGAACAAGGAATAGTGTATTTATCAGATTTATGGAGAATGGAGAATTTGACTAAGCAAAAGATTGAAAACATTATGAAGTGCAAAATGGATAATTTTGATTACATTAAATTGAAAAGTTTTGCACAACCAAACTCAATGCAACCAAGATTAGGAAGGAAAGAATTTTTGCAACTTGTGTCTGTGATAAAGGCCTCATTTCTAAAATATATAGAGAACTGAGTCAAATGTACAAGAACACAAGTCATTCCCCAACTAATAAATGATCAAAGAATATGAATAGGCAGTTTTCAGATGAAGAAATTAAAGCTATCTATAGTTATATGAAAAAATGCTCTAAATCACTATTGATTAGACAGATGCAAATCAAAACAACTCTGAGATACCACATAACACCTATCAGACTGGCTAACATGACAAAACAGGAAGATGATAAACATTGAAGAAGATGCAGGAGAGTTGGAACATTAATTCGTTGTTGGTGGAGCTGTGAGCTAATCCAACCATTCTAGAGAGCAACTTGGAACTATGCCCAAAGGGCTACAAAAATATGCATACCCCTTTGACTTAGCAATACCATTTCTAGGACTGTATCCTCAAGAGATCTTAAAAATGGGAAAGGGTCCCACATGTGCAAAAATATTTATTCAGGAAGATGAGTATTCCTGACTCTAGGCCTGGCACTCCATTCACTGCCACCTAGCTTCTCAGAAGACCTACATTCGAATCTAGCCTCAGACACCATCTGTGGGCAAGTTACTTACCACTGCCTTAGCTTTCTCATCTGTGAAATGGATAATAGTACCTACCTCCACAGTGATTGTGAGATCAAATGAGATAATATTCTTACAGTGGCTGGCACATAGTGGTATATAAACGTTAGCTATTATATCCTCTTTTTTTTGCCCATTATAATATTGGAGGAAAACCCACCTCTTTTTTTTCTTTCTGGCATCCATTTGGAGTTTCCTTGGCAAAGATACTAGAGTGGTTTGTGAATTTATTCTCTAGCTTAGTTTCATAGACAAGGAAACTGAAGCAAGTGCACTTAAGGGGATTGCACAAGTAGAAAGTGTGTGAGGCCAGACAGATTTGAACTCTGACTCCAGGGCCAGCATTATTTACTGCATTACCTAGCTTTCATCTGTGTGTTAGACAGTTATAGAAAATATTGGGGGGGAAAAGAGACTCCCTCAAATATATAGGCCATCATTATGTATAATCCAGAGAGAGAATTATGGAATTTGATTGCAGAATGAAGGGGACCATTTTCTTTTGTATTATGTTTTGTTTTGTTTTGTTTTATGATTTCTCCCATTCATTTTAATTCTTCTATGTAACATGACTAAGGTGAAAATGTATTTACTAGGAATATGTGTGTAGAACCTACATAATAATGTATGCTGTCTCAGGGAGGGGAAAAACATCTAAGATAGATAGAAGTGACTGTAGAACACTGAAAACAAATAAAATAATTTAATTTTTAAAAATTTTAAAAAATAAACAAATCCTTCCCTGCCTCTTTAAGTCTATTCATTTAGTATTTTTCAATTCTTATTACTTTGTCACTGAATTTGTAAGGAACTGAGTCATAAATTAATGAATTAATACTTAGGATTATTGCTTGCTACATTATCTATCTGTGTGTGTGTGTGTGTGTGTGTGTGTGTGTGTGTGTGTGTGTGTGTGTGTGTAGAGAGAGAGATCCAGAGCTAAGGCCAGTGACCCCTTATTAGGTTTATATATGAGAAATTGATTCCCTCTCCCCATGGAGTTTTTACTGAATTAGCATTTTACATAAAGTATTCCTAAAGGAGGAAAAGCATAAGTACATTTGAAGAGCCCTTAATTTCTCTCTTAAGAAAGCAATCCAAGGCCATTCTTAATACTGGCCAGACAGCTGACACAGATCCTTTAAGTGTTCACTGTCTCTTGGTTTTTGAGTTTTGTTTCCTTCCACTCTTAATACCAGTTCATGTTTGTCCCTCTTTGCCTAATAATAACCCCTAAATAATGAGTTCCTCTGGTACCAGCACCTAGCATCACAGATAAGACCCTCCATATCCATTTACATATTCTCATCTCCTTCAATCAATTATTTGACTTAAAGATCCCAAAATGTAAATCTAGAAATTGAAGAAGCAGAGAGATAATGGCTTATTTCACCATTCACCCCAGAACTGAGGATCTCCAACACACACACACACACACACACACACACATACACACACACGCACACACACATGCACACACACGCATGCATGCAAATGGATTTTTCCTAAACAAAAGAGGAAGCTAGGAAACCATTTCTGGAGTTTCTATACCACTGAAATCTGGGGAACTGACTCTCTAATCTAAGTGTGGAGGCCTACTCTCTCTAGCTGATCATAAAGGTTATCCTTTAATACATATGCCTTTTGCATAAATTTTCTTTTCCCTTTGCTAATATGGACTCATTGCTACTTAATCCCTCATTTGGAACTTCATTTGCCACCAAGTGAAGAAAATGGAATGGGTAAAAGAAGCCAATCAAATCTTCTCCCTTTTAAATTCCTAGAACTCAAAGATCTCTAATTCCACTTGTTAGCCATGAATTATCCTAATTTAAAGACTCACAAGGCAGGGAAGCTCTCTGATCCATGATAATGGCTCATCCTGGGGTATGCAGTAAGGGTACAGACAAGATTTCAAAGACTGGTGGTTGGTTTAAGTAGCAAAGGACTTTGGATATAGGTTAGCAATGAGTCATAATAAAATCATATAAATAATACGCAATAAAGTGGTAGAGGGGAGTTTTAAGGTGTTGCAGTAGTCCAAGAATCAAGTGAGTATGATATCATAAAGCTGATCTAGAAAACTTATCTGGAAGACATAGCAACAAAGCAATAAAGCAATTTAACAAGTCATGTCCTATATGGGAAGTAAAGAAAGGAGTCTAGGATGGAAACAATGGTAACACATTCAAAATGTTGGGAAGAATCAATTACTCTTCCAGCTAATCTAATAAACAGGCCTCTAGTAAGCTATCCTTTGAACAGTGATAAAGAGATAGTTCCATTCCCTCTAATATAACAGAACTGAGCCCTTCAACAGGTAGCATGGAAAATAGCATCCCAGCCATCTGTGATGGAATGGCTAGATAACTGTTACCATTTCAGAGCAGGTGGATAAGCTTGACTTGTTGCTTAGAGTTGCTTAGAGCTCTGACCATGAGTCACTCAGATACATGTATGCATGAACCAACCAGGGAATATTCATAATGACTCAAACAATTTAATGGAAACAACAAAACAAAACTGAATGACTTATAATTATAATGACTAAGTTTGACACTGAAGAAAAAATGAGAAAATTCACCTTTTTCTCTTCTTTCAGCAGTAGGAGAGTATGGGTATACAACATGACATACTATCAGACTAGGTAGATGTATAGGTTAGTTTGTTGAACCGCTATTACTTCTCTTCCTGCCCCTCTCCTTTTTAAAAGAAATGACTCTCTGGATAGGGAAGGGGAAATGATATATGTGGAAATCAAAATGGCATTCAAGCAAAAGATAGCAATCATTTTTAAAGAAATCTAGGTACACAATGTGTTTCTAAATTGAATCTTTTACCAATTTCCTATCTCCCTGAAAACAAAAGCATGGAGATGAAAATGTGATCCTCCATTCAAGCTAACCAAATACATGGCAAGTAGGGCACTGGCATTCAATTCTGGAAGACTTGAATTCAAATCCTGCCTCAAAAATCTGCTGTATTACCTTAGACAAGGCACTTAACCTCTATGCCTCCATTTCTTCATCAGCAAAAATGACAGGGCTTTTCTCAATGGCTCTAAGGCCCTTTTCCATTCTAAATCTATAATTTTACGATCATGTTTCAAAGAAAGTAGGATAGAGACTCAAGCTGGGAACCATTTCTAGAGAAGAAAGGAAATGTAACAGGGATACAGCAATGAAGGCCTAGAACTTCAAGGCTGCACAAAGTGCTTTGGCCCCGATCAAATCATAAGGAGGCTTGGGCAGCTAGTTTCTTGCTCTGTACTAAAGAAGTCTTAATTAGCATGTTGAGTGTGCTTTCAAAAGGCACAAACAGGCAAAATTTCTTTCTTTCCTAGTGGCAGGTAAGTAAGATACACAATATAACTTTCCAGTTAGGGAAGGAAACTCTACTACAACTGTCTTATCTCCCTTCCAGGGTCACAATGCAGTCATGAATGCATCAAGCTATGGCTTAATCTGGCCTAAAGGGAAGTGTGTGTGTGCGTGTGTGTGTGTGTGTGTGTGTGCGTGTGTGTGTGTGTGTATGTGTGTGTATTCCTTTGGTTTATACCTAGAAGGAGTATTTTTTTAACACCCCTTTTAACAATTTATCAAAGAGCTACCCTTATTCTCTGGGCCAAAGGGAACTACTTGACTGCTAGACAAACTCTCCCAGGAAATATGTACCTGCTTACAGGTAACAAACTAGAAGTGATCTATTTCCAAAATGACTAGTATTTTGTATCTAACCAGAGGTACCTGGGGACCTATTGACCAGAGCCTCCAACTATCAAAATTCCTGTTGTTATTCAAATTTCTGTGTATGTTGTGTCTCTTTTGCTAGAATTTAAGTTGCTCGGAGTCTTTGATCATGTGTTGTTTTACAAAATAAGAATATCTCAAAATTTAAAAAGACCTCAGGGGTAATCTATTTCAACTCATAACTGAACATATCTCCTATTCAACATTACCACTGAGTGGCCATCCAACCACCCCCTCCAGGGACAGAGAGCTCGCTCTCTCCTGAGGCAAGCCATTCCACCTGTGGACAGCTATGATGGATAGGAAGTTCAGCTGGAAAGGATGTTAGAGGTCATCT
The DNA here is from genome assembly GCA_023548195.1 of Bettongia penicillata ogilbyi. Lineage (NCBI taxonomy): Eukaryota > Metazoa > Chordata > Mammalia > Diprotodontia > Potoroidae > Bettongia > Bettongia penicillata. Next base: position 22,020,723 of record JAJHZJ010000453.1, read on the forward strand.
AGCACAAGGCCCCTCATTTTTACACACTAGAAAACTCCCCGCACAGAGGGGTTACATGGCTTATTCAATGTTACACAGGTAATATATATTCTAGAATTTTTCCAGGAGTATAATTCAAGTTCACTGGCCTGTTCTTAAAGACACTACTTTTTTTGGAAGTTAGTATGACATTTGCAGTCCTGTGGCACCTCCCTTGTTCTCCATTATTTTTCAAAGATCATTACAGTTGCCTAGCCATCCATTCTCTCAGTTCTTCGAGTATATTGGCATGGCATCTGTCTGGGTCTAAACTGAGCACAGCTCGAGTTTAATACGAAGATATTTAAATATTCGTTTAGTAATTACTGATAATCACACAAGAGTTACTTTTACTGAGTTTTATCTACCAGGAATCTTAGAATATGGTTCATCTTTGGTCTCCATTGCAAAAATCAAAACAAAATCAACAGTGTGAATAAACAGGGCGTTCTAAGCATTCTTTTCAACAGCCCATTGCTCCAGCAGTGACCTGGTCAAAGGCTGAACTGGTATGAGAACCTAGAGATAACTGATTCCACTTGTCTTCATGAAGGAAGTTTCTAATCTTGAGTCTCAGGCAGACAATCGTTCTGTTTTTAATGAAATGAGCACAGCTTGAAGTAGCATTTTTAAAAGCCTTCTTTTTTCTGGCCTTTATCATTATGTCAAATTCCAAACTGTTCTGTTTTTAATTATTTAAACAAAATTTCTGCATATAGCATCAGATCCTAATGCTTCATAATCAAGGAAAAATAATTACTCTTTCCCCATGAATGTTCCTTAATGATTGGAAATGGAAATGCACTATCTATGCTTGTAAAACCACTCCCATACTGTGCCACATATATCACATTCTGGAATCTAGATCTATTAGGAAATGCTTTGTATTTATATGGTGTTTTACCTTCATTTCACTTTTATGTTTAATATTGCCCTTGAGAGATGAGGTTAGAAAGGTTATTACCATTTGTAGGTTAAGTCCATGAAGCATAATTCAATTCCATTGAACAAATATTTTTAAGCATCTACTATGTGCAAAGCATGAAACAAGGTCCCACAGAGATACAAAGATAAATGGCTGGAGCCCCTGTTGCCAAGAAGTTTAACATCTAGGAAGAGAGATAAAATAACTCCACAAGTAATTTTCATGAGGCAAATACACACAAGATTAAAAGGGCAATGAGAGCTGGGAGGAGTCACTTCCTTTGTACTTAAAATTTATGACCATTCTCCACACACACCCTATAATTACCTATAGGAGAGTGTTCCCCAGACTGTTTTTTTCCTTGTTGCTGTTGTTTGGAGGGGGGGGGTGGAGATGTTTTTGAAATCATTATTTTTACTATCCTTTCTCAGTAAATATCCTTTCTAACATCTAACATCAACAACTAGTTGAATGATAACGGGAAATAGTGACACTGATGTGAGCTCATGAGAAGCAGTACTAAAAACCCCAACTCCTCAAAGTTACTGCTGCAACCTTGAGGAGAATCTTGGGAGGGCCCAACATGCAAATGAGAATGAGTCCAAAGAGTAACCCATTTGGGCTTTTCTTGGCAAAGATACTGGGGTGGTTTATCATCTCCTTCTCCAGCTCACTTTACAAATGAGGAAACTGAGGGAAACAGAGTTAAATGACTTGTCTAGGGTCTCACACCTAATAAGTGTCTGAGGCGAAATTTGAACTCAGAAAGTTAAGTCTTCCTGACTTCAGGCCTGTCACTGTATCCACTGCACCATCAGCTGCCACTTTCTAGGATTACCTATCCATAAATTTATAACAGTCAGTATTTTATACATTAACATCATTGGAAATTTATTCCCTTTCTTATCAAGAATATTTTTAGTTATGGAATGATTTTCAAATTCCTCCACAATGGGTAAGTCACAACTTCTCAGTTCCTTGGCCAATTTTTAAGAATATAACATTCCACCAGCTCTAAATCTATGATTTTGTAATTTCAAGTCTAAGATGACTTGGCAGTCTTCTGTATCAATGGAGAAAGATCCCACACCAGAGGATACAAAAGTCATCACAGGTCTAGTCCAAAAATAAATAAGTTTTAAAATCTCCTTCATTGCCAACTGTGATTTGGAAGTCTCCTGAAGTACTCAATATTACACAGTGAATTAAATTGATGAAAAATTAATCTTTGAGTTAAACTTTCTTGACAAATTTTACCAGAAGAAAATGTTAATAGCTTGTAGCATTGAGTAAAACAAAGTCCACTTATCAAATTGAGACAAAAATGTACAACCTTATCTATTTTGTTTGGTCTGTATTTGTCCTCTGGGCAACAGAGGCCTTCCAACATGGGTAGCAGCCATCACTAGAATATGTATCACAAGAGAGCAGAGGCAGAGAATGTAGCCAATGTGATGGAAAGCCACCTTAGAGAGGTAAAGGTGAACCTTCCAGTGAGCAAAATAAAAAAGAAATTGTGGGGTAAGAACATTTGACATGTCTATTTTTGAAAAGCCATGTAGCAATGGTTTATCAAAGAGAAATGGTTCTAATCCACCACTGACACTGATGTATTATTCACTATTTGAAAAAATAGAAGTTTATTTATTTTAAAACTAGATCATTGATTTTGAAGTCAATGTCTGAAGCTTTCCAAAAAGAAAGGAACATAAATTTATTAAAATAAGGGCAAGCATTTCCTGTGGACTTGTAAGAGTCAGAACTGATAGAAGTGCCCACCAATGCTTTTATTTACAGTTCCCAAGATTAACTTCTAAGCAATCAATCTAGCCACTGATTACCTCCTCTGCTCTTCAGGGGGGAAAAAGTTTTAATTCCCCTACATAGAAATCAGCATTCTGGGACATGAAAGGGGTAATATAAATCTCCTTGTCAATTGCTGCTTGCCTCCTTTCCTATTCTTTGAACAAAATTTGGTCCCACTGTTAAGGAGATCACAGAGTAAGATTACAGCAGTAGAGGGGACAGTACAAGTCAATTATCTCTGATGATTTTAAACTATCTGCTTCTAGCAATTTACATGGACCATTCACTTCCCTTTAAATTAGATATTCAAACTCTAGATTCTCTTATTTTTTTAAAAATGACCACCAACAATGGGCTTGATTGGGAAATCAGTGGGCAGTGGATGTCTTCTCTCCCTCCCCCTGCACTCATTTCCTACTCAAACTATGTAGGAATGCTATAACTAGCAACTCAGCTGGGCAAAGGTAGAATTTGGAAGTGGGAAAGTTTGTACTTTGGGGGCTCAGTGTGATCAATTTCTACAGTAATTGTATTAACAGGGAGTCTGTCTACTCTTGAGTAAATAGGCCTCTCATAACAGGAGTCCACAAGAGCCTGATCATTTGCATGGAGAGGCACAAATGATTCCTTAACTATTTTAAGGAAAATGTGAAACACAAAGACACTTGAAAGTGCTAGTGAGAGAAGCACAGGAGACTGTATGAGCAAATAAGATAAAAAAGTAATTTAATGGAACCTTATGCAAAATGAAGAATGATTGGTAAAATGAGATATGAATGAAGCTGGGTAAGTTTAAAGTTCTTAACTTATAAGATTTTTCTTTCCCCTTAATTGCATCAAAATTAACAACTTGAGTTTTCCTTCCTTTCTAACTTCATAGAGAATGACTATTTCCACTCATTTGGAGGACATCTATTGGAATAGAGTATTTCAGATGTAAAGTTACATATCAGAAAGAGAAAGAGACAGAGAGACAGAGAGAGATAGAGAGAGACAGAGAGAGAGAGAAAGGAAGAAATTTCCTACAGAAAATCAAATTTTTTGAGACAAAACCAAACCTAAACTTTTACTGTTGAAAGTCAAATAATGTCTTACAAGATTTTTTTTATGTTAGCAAGCCTCCTTCCTCTTACAACAGTGTGATATGACAGCCACAAAATTTATTTGGATCCTGGGATGCACTGAGAGGCACAGCTTCAAAGAATAAGGAAGTCATGCTCTACCAATTTCTGACCTGGTCAGATCACACCTAGAGTAGTAGGTTCAATTAAGCAGACCTTCAAAATCTATATAAATGCCAGTATATTATAGTTGCTATTGTTGTTTTTCCCAATGCCTAAAGTATCCTCCCTGAACTTTTTTTTTTTACCTGTCAGAATTCCCATTCATCCTTTAAAGTACAGGTCAGGTAGAAGGACAAACCTGTTCTAGCTCTACCCTGAAGCCCGTAAAAATACCTGCAAAAAATGACTCTAAATAGATTCTAGAGCATCAGAAGCTTCAAAAGGACAGAGTGAAAGAAATTTCCAGCCCAAGACAGCCTGGAAGGCTGACAACAAATGTTTATCACACCAGGCTCAGAGCAGAGCACAGCCTAGCCTTGGCCGAGGCAGGGACAGGACTGGAGCAGGCTTCAGGGAATGGAATCACAAGCAGCAGCTGCAATTCCCAGATTCCTCACCCTACAAATGCCAAAGACAGCTTCAAAGGTCAGTGAGAAAGCTCTTTCACCTGAGTGAGAAGGGAGCAAGTACATACCTAGACCTGGGCCCAGGGTACCAGCAGCCACTGTGGGACAGCATCCATTTTTGGAGACCTCAGCCTAAAGACCCTGGGGGATTTGAGTGGCTGATCTGGATTTCAGATCTAAGTGGCAGCCCTGGGTTGTGGAAGAGTGCTGATTTGGTGGAGCTGGTGGAGGCTCTGGAGAGGGAATCCTACTCATAGACCCTGGGAAGAAAAGCTTGTGGTTGCTTCCAGACCAGAGTACAGGCCAGGAGAGGAGTAAACTCCTCTCCCTTGATTGTGCCATCTTGGAGGAACAGAGAACTTACAGGTCCCCAGAGTATACTCTACACTTGACAAAGAACTCAAAAGTCAAGTAACTGGCTAGGAAAATGCCCCCAAAAAGGAAAAATAATAAGACTATATAAGGTTACTTCCTTGGGAATCAGATACTTTCTTCCATCCTTTCGGGTGAGGAAGAACAAGGCATACCATTAGAGAAAGACATAAAAGTCAAGGCTTCTGCATCTAAAACTTCCAAATTAAATATGCTATGGTCTCAGGCCATGGAAGAGCTCAAAAAGGATTGTGGAAATCAAGTAAGAGACATGGAGGAAAAATTGGGGAGAGAAATGAGAGAGATGCAAGAAAATCATGAAAAGTGAGTCAACAGCTTGCTTAAGGAGATCCAAAAAAATGCTGAAGAAAATAACACCCTTAAAAATAGACTGACCCAAATGGAAAATGAGGTCTAAAAAGCCAATGAGGAGAAGAATGCTTTAAAAAGCAGAATTAACCAAATGGAAAAGGAGATTCAAAAACTCACTGAAGAAAATAGCCTTTTTTAAAAAAAAATTAGAATGGAGCAGTTGAAAGCTTATGACTTTATGAGAAACCAAGAAATTACAAAACAAAACCAAAGTAATGAAAAAATAAAATACAATGTGAAATATCTCATTGGAAAAACAACTGATCTGGAAAATAGATCCAGAAGAGAGAATTTAAAATTATAGGACTACTTGAAAGCCATGATCAAAAAAAGAGCCTGGACATCATCTTTAATGGAATTATCAAGGAAAACTGCCCTGATACTCTAGAACCAGAGGGTAAAATAAATATTGAAAGAATCCACCAATTACCTCCTTAAAGAGATTCAAAAAGAAAAACTCCTAGGAATATTGTAGCCAAAGTTCAGAGTTCCCAGATCAAGGAGAAAATATTGCAAGAAGCTAGAAATAAAAAATTCAAGTATTGTGGAAATACAATACAAGATCTAGCAGCTTCTACATTAAAGGATCAAAAGACTTGTAATATGATATTCCAGAAATCAAAGGAACTCGGATTAAAACCAAGAATCACCTACCCAGCAAAACTGAGTATAATTGTTTAAGGGAAAAAAAATGATCATTCAATGAAAGAGAAGATTTTCAGGCATTCTTGATCAAAATACCAGAGCTGAATAGAAAATTTGACTTTCAAACACAAGAATCAAGAGAAGCACAGAAAGGTAAACAGGAAATAGAAATTATAATGGACTTACTAAAGTTGAACTGTTTACATTCCTGTATGGAAAGATAATATTTGTAACTCTTGAGACTTTTATCAGTATTTGGGTAGTTGGAGAGATTATTTACATATTGACAGAGAGCATGGGGTGAGTTGAATAGGAAGGGATGATATCTAAAAAAATGAAATTAAGGGGTAAGAGAGGAATATGTTGGGAGGAGAAAGGGAGAAATGGAATGGGGCAAATTATCTCTCATAAAAGAGGCAAGAAAAGCTTTTTCAATGGAGGGGAAAAGTGGGGAGATGAGAGGGAAAATGTGAAGCTTACTCTCATCACATTAGGCTTAAGGGGGGAATAACATGCACACTCAATTTGGTATGAAAATCTATCTTACACTATAGGAAAGTAGGAGAGAAGGGGATAAGAAGGTTGGGGGGGATGATAGAAGGGAGGACAAATGGGAGGAGGGAGTAATTATAAGCAAACACTTTTGGAGAGGGACAAGGTCAAAAGAGAGAACAGAATAAATGGTGGTCAGGATAGGAGGGAGGGAAATGTTAGTCTTTTACAGCATGACTATAGGGAAGTCTTATGCATAACTTTTGGTATAGCTTATATTGAATTGCTTGCTTTCTCAGTGGGGATGGGGAGGGAGGGAGGAAGGGAGAGAATTTGGAACTCAAAGTTTTAGGAACAAATGTTGAGAATTGTTTTTGCATGCAACTGGAAAATAAGAAGTACAGGTAATGGGGTATAGAAATCGATCTTGCTTTACAAGAAAAGAGAGAAGATGGGGATAAGGGAAGGGAAGGATCTGATAGAAGGAAGGGCAGATTGGAGGAAGGGGCAATTAGAATGTACAGTGTCTTGTGGTAGGGGGAGGGGAGAGATGGGGAGAAAATTTGGAACTCAAAATCTTGTGGAAATGAATGTTGAAAACTAAAAATAAATAAATAAAATTTTAAAAATAAAGCACAGGTCAAATGTCACCTGCTTTATGAAGTTCTCTTTTATTTTCACATCAACAATAGTCATCATTCCCAAATTTTAGCCTTTGACTAATTCTCTTAATGTCTATTCTTATATGCATTAGGTTTATCTTTTATGTCCTTTCTTCTACTGGAACATAAGTTCATTTAATATCCACAGTGTCTCATCCTTTGAACTAGTATCCACAGTGCCTGGCATGTAGTAAGTATTTAATTAAAATATTGTTAACTGATTAGGAGTCAGAATGGTCAGTCTTGATCATAAATATATATTTAATTTTTCTCTTCAAGCTGTGACATGAAGTTTTCAAGACAATATGCTTCTTACAACAACATATAGAGATAATTTATCCCACACCTGATCATCTTTATTGTCTCTTCAAAACATGTGTATACAGTTAAAATGAAAAACAGATGATTGTTTCACCAAGATAATCATACATGTTTGTCGTTGGAGGAAAGATCTAGAAGCTATATTTGTTATTTTATTAAATAAAGCCTTTTAAGCAGAAGTATATTTTTTATAAATACCTATTCTCCTAGTACAGAGCAAAAATAGACCCCAAATACCCACTATCAATCTGTTGATTTGCCATGCCTCAGATCCTAAGGACTCTCAAATAATTTGTTTCAGGTAGCTTTTAGAATTCAAATAATCTTTTAAGTTTCTGAGGTATGTTGTGGGGAGTGGAGGCAATGATTGATGTACTAATAATGCCTGTCCTACCCCACACCTATTTTATACATATACCCTGATGGACTTGGATATAACAGGACTCTAACAGCATGCCCTTACGAAAGAATTCTCATTGAAGAATTCTCCAATACTGACCTATTTTGCTTAAGAACAGAACTGTAACTAGGAGAAGATGACTAATTTTTCCTACGATGCTGATTTTGAAGACATCAATAGTATCTTCTGAATAAGGAACTTCATCTAATTATGAAAACATAACCATGCTGGAATACAATAAGACAGTCCTTTCTGCAGAATACATGATTAGCTACAAATGAATCATCTTAATCAGATATTTTAGTTAACTTAGATTTAGACCGGTATTTTATGCCACACAATACAAGGTTTAAAAGTCTGTCTCCTAGCAAAAGGGACCATGATGATGCCCCTTCATTTTAAACTATCTAAGCATTTGATGGCAGGAATAAGGATAGAAGTGGTGAACCATTTTCTTTGGAGAAAATTTTCCAGTTTTATTTTGATATTTTCCAAATTTAATCTTTAAGCAAAGAAAGAGCATTCAGCCACATTGCTTTTCAACGCAGCTAGTCACAATTTGCCAATGGATAAAGGAGATGGAGGAGGGGAAGGGGAAGGAAAAGGAAGAGGAGAAAAAGGAGAAAGGAGAGGAAAAGGGAAAGGAGGAGGAGAAGGAGGAGAAGAGAGAGGGGAAGGATCAGAATAGGGAGAAGGAGGAGGAGGAGGAGAATAAGAGAGGGAGGAAGGAGAAGACGAGGAGCAGAAGACATAGCAGCAGCAGCAACATCAACAGTTCAGAGGAGGGCATTGTCCCTGCCCTGGACTGTTGCTCCCTTCATTTCCTCAACTAAAGTTGCAGGAAATGGAAGGACTTAAGAGGAAATTAGCCAACAAGTGCCAAAAAAATGAATAAAGCTTTGTTAAAGAGAAAGACTTCAAGGAGACTTCTTTTCTCAGAAATGGGATTCCATTGCCAAACTGTCCCAAGCTTCCCACTTTCAGAGGCTTTGATATCTTCTCCCATTATTCTCTCTCTGGGTCTGAGTACTTAAAATCATGACATCAAAAATGATTTATTAAGCACTGGGGATAAAAAGATGAAGAATGAAATAATCTTTACTCGTAAGGAGTTTGGATTTGAATGGAGGAGAAAACAAATATGTATATAAACATAAGTGTAACAGAGGACTGAACATTTGGAGGTCCAGTCCTTCCATCATGTATAGTGTTCTATGGGTGTAAAGCTACATAAAACCTTGGGAAGTCTCCTTCTGGAGGTGTATAATAACATGGCATAGAGATGTCATGTCATAATTCAGATCATGTCCAGGTAATATATAACTGCCTCCTGTCCTTTTAACTTAGCTGCTAAACTTGAACTAAAAGGCACTGAAACCTGACAAATCACTAACTTTCTTTCATGGCGGTAACAGTGGCAAACACTGCTGCAAGCTTCCAATGGAGGAAGCAAATATATTGTTGTTGCATTCATCCTTCGTTGCCGAAGAAGATCGTGCCATCATAGAAATGATGACAGGACTTGCACTTGACTTTGTTTTGAGTGAGGGAGGGCTGGGCAGGTCAGCAGCCTTACTTCTCCTCCAGAGCCATCTGGATCCAGTGATCAGATATTCGTCAACATGGCTGGAGATAGCCCAGGATGAAAATATATAGAGAGTGGTAAAAAACAAGATAATTTGGGAGAACGAACCCTAGAAGTTGGGAAAGGGTGGAAGAGTCAAGAAGTTTTCTGCAGAACATGGTGCTTGAACTACATCCTAACAGAAGGGAGGGCTTGGAAGGGGCATATTCCTGAAATGTAGAATAGCCAGAGATAGCAGTTGGAGTGTTTCATGAGAGCAACAGAGGAAAAAGTCAGTTTGGTTGAATCACAAAGTATGGGCAGAAAGTAATGTCAAATCAGTCTGGAAAGGATTTAAGGCTTGATTGTGAACCACTTTAAAAGCTAAACAAAGCTATTTATATTTTATCCTGGAGGAGATAGAAGCTATATGGTTAGAGCAACACTAAGGAAAATAACTTTGGCAGCAATGTACAGGGTGGACAAGAATGGGAAGAGACTGGGGGGGTATTCAGATTAATCAGGAGGTGGTTGCAGGAATCTAGGTGAGATGGGGTGAGATCTTGAACAAAGATGGCAGCTGTGTGAGCAGAGGTTAGGGGTCGAATGCAAGAGCTGTTGTCAAGATAAAATCAGCAAGATTTAGCAGTCAACTAGATGTGTGGGGTTAGGTGGAAAGTAAGGAACTGAGGATGATGCCAAGGTTATAAATCTGGGAGACTGAAGGGATGGTGGTATCTTCAATCAAAACAGGAAACTTGGAAAGAAGGAAGGATTTAGAGAAAAAGATGAGTTCAGTTTTGGACATGGTGGGTTTTATACCACATGGGATGAACAAAGGTATTCTCAAGGTACAAGCTTGCTAGTCTGTTCTCTACTCCTGCAGTTCTGATGATGGGAAACAGACAAATATTAAGCCTGAGGTTCTCAAAATTCTGGGATATCATTTACAGGGAATGAGTAGACTCTGAACTCCAAGTTCCACTGAGGTAACTTGAAGTTGGGCTGCTAATGGTATTGAGTCATGGGTTCAAGCCAAAGGAAACATAGGAAAAACCAGCTTACACTAATATAGGTTGTGATATCCTGGGTTAAACAAAGTAAGAAGATGCTTTGGGCACAACACACAGCAGCATACAAAAAACACTTTTTAATATTACCTTTTATAAATACATGTATTTCTAGTGCTATAAAAATCCCACTTTCCACAGCACACGGGTAGGGCATTTTTGTTTGTTGTTTGTAGCGCTACATCCTGGAAGGAAAAGAACAGTGTTTATGTAGTGCCAATTATGTGCCAGCCTGAGTCAACGAAGTTACAGTTACAGCTCTCATTTGTGTGTTTGTCCTTCGTTGCCGAAGAAGACCATGCCATCAGAGAAATGATGGCATGACTTGCACTTGACTTTTGTTTTGAATGAAGGAGGGTTGACATAGGGACAGCTAGATGGTGCAATGGATAGATCACCAGTGCAGGAGTCAGGAGGACCTCAGTTCAAATCTCACCTCAGACATTTGACGCTCACTAGCTGTGTGACCTTGGGCAAGTTACTTAACCCCAATTGCCTCATCCTGGGTCATCTCTAGTCATCCTGATGAAAATCTGGTCACTGGATTCAGATGGCCCTGGAGGAGAAGTGAGGCTGGTGACCTGCACAGCCCTACCTCACTCAAAACAAAGTCAGGTGCAAGTCATATCATCATTTCTCTGATGGCATGGTCTTCTTCAGCAATGAAGGATGAACACATACATTATGTGCCAGGCACTGTGCCAAGTTCTTTACAATTACCTCATTTAATCCTCACCACAACCCTGAGAGGTAGGCACTATTATGATCTCAGTTTTTATAGTTGAGGAGACTGAGGCAGACATAAACCTAGTGAGTTGCCCTATATTACACAGCTGGTAACTGTCTGAGGCTGGAATTTGAACTCAGGTCTTCCTGACTCTAGGCTAGGCACTTTATCCACTGTATTACCAGCTGCTTCTTAGTAAATTAATCCTATCAGAGAACCTGGGTTTGAATTTCTGCTGTAGGTTTGGGTTTGAATCCTTACTCCTGGACAAAGCTCTTCACATCTTGTTCCTTCATCTATAAAACGAAGAACTTTGACTAAATGGCCCCTAAGAAATCTTTCAACTTTTAATCCATTATCATTTTATTTGTGATACCAGGAATATTTTTGATAAAATCCTTCTGTCTCATGAGGCTATATACACTCCCTATACAGTCATGGTACTTTCCCAGTCTAGAAATGCTTGGTTCTTACATTTGCACCACTCCTCCCTACTTGACTTTACAACATTGGCTTTTTACCTCGATTGGCTTGTGTGCAGCAGGACTCCAAAGGCATGGATTTATCTAAGAACCTCATTGAAGAATTCCTTAATACTTACACAATTTGTGCTGCAAAAGAGCTGTAACTAGGGTAAGGCAAGTGGAATTTTTTTCCTAGGGTATATAAAAACAACAGTTGTTAGCATCTTGCTAACAAGAATACACTTAAAATAAGAAGTTACAGCAGTTGAGTAATCTTCCCAATACCATCTTATTCCCTTCCCACACCTAGGACAGGCTTTGTGCCCTTTGCCTGAGTATTTTGTGGCATTTTCACCAGGTTCAAAAACTCCAATTATAACTCTGCTTCGGAATAGGACTATAATGAGAAAGTTTAATTGGTTGAAGACTGGCTTGTGCTGATTCACAGTATTAAAAACACATTAATATCCACAATGTGACATGGTACACAAGAAAGACTGCCTCAAAGCTAGGATGACCTAGGTTAAAGTATTACCCTGATATGTACTGGTTGGTAACACTGAGAAGATCATTTAATGTTTTGGCACTGTAGGCAACTTTGTAAGATTATAAGACTATTAAAGAATTTGCAAAACTACATTGGAAGGAGGAGTGTCCTCACCTGGTAGTTACCTACAACAATGAAATAGCAAATCTAGTCCCTATCCACTCCAACTCCATCCTTGGACAATGGAGTTCCTCAGCTACATTAAGGTTAGCAATGTATCGTCAATGACAACAGACTCCAGAATGAGTGCCACACCTAAATCTAGGACATGACTTGGGTCTGCCTATAGCTATTAACACTAGGTCTGCCAATCATCTGAATGACCTAGGCAGCCAAATGTCATGCTAAAATTAGAATTAGGAAGAACCAAATTCAAATTAAGTTTCAGATATTTACTAGTTATTTGATCCTGGGAAAGTCACTTAATCTCTGACTCAGTTTCCTTAACTATAAAATGGAGATAATAATATTACCCACCTTCCAATAGCACCCACCTTTGAAGATCAAATGAGATAGATAAAGATAGACTGATGGACAAATAAGCAGACTTGGCCAACCTTAAAGCATTATATGATGCTATCGTTTAGTTGTGTCAGTCATGATCAACTCTTCATGACTCTATTTGAGATTTTCTTGGCAAGTATACTGGAATGGTTTGTCATTTCTCTCTCCAGCTCATTTTACAGATGAGGAAATTAAGGCAAGCAGTGTTAGGTGATGTGCCCAGGGTCACACAGCTAGTAAGCATCTGAAGCAAGATTTGAATTCAGGAAGATGAGTCTTCCTGACTCCAGGTCCAGTGCTCTATTCACTGGGCCACCTAGATGCTTATATAAATATTAGGTAATATTTTTATTACAAGTTAAATATCTAGTCTCTTTACTATAAGGCAACTTCATCAACCAAGTGCCATGTATGGACTTCTTCCATGGCTTAAACCCATCCACCTTGAATAGAAGTCCTAATAGATCAATGTAACTACTCCAGGTACTTTCAGACAGTCACACGTCTCACCTCTTCTAGATTATAAGCTTTTTGAGGTCAGAGATCATCGTTCATCTTTTAATCTACTTTTCGCAGTCATCACACAGTCAATTCAAAGGTTGTGATGTTTCAAGAGGAGGGAGAGTGGAACAAGAGGGGAAGTGGGGAGAGAAATATGTCTCTGTATGCCTACCACCCCCATCCCCAGCTGAATGGAATCTCCTTGAGGGCAGAGATTGATTTCTGTCTTTGTATCTTCAGCATTTGCATGACATAAAATAGGTGCTTAATAAACAGTCATTGAATTTAATACTCATATTAGTCTCCATGGACACTAGAAATTTTTTCAAAATCTAACTTGTATAAAAGTTGATGATATCCTGTCATTTTATAATGCATAACATTTTGTTTATCTCAATGACATTTCATTTTAGGAATTGATCCCAGATTTGGAAACCGCTTATGTTCAAACTAAAATGATAAATGTTGGTTGAACTATATGGAAATTTAAGGTTTTAGAAGCAGGAAATGTATCTAAATTGCTTCATGTAGTTCCTATGACCATCAGATTCTTAGTAAAGGAACTGCCAGGAATTTGACTAAACAATTTGATGACGATGATGATAATAATCCTAATAATAGCTAGTATTTATATAATGCTTTCTAGTTTGCAGAGTACTTTACAAATATTAGCTCATTTTCTCCTTGCAACAACCCTTGGAGGTAGATTATGTCATTATCTTGATTTTACAGATGAGAAAAGCAAGTTAGGCAGAATCTAAGGTGACTTGTCCAGGGTCACACAGCTAGCAAGTGCCTGAGGCCAATTCAGGTCTTCCTGAGCTTTACACCCTGTGCCACTTAGCTGTTTAATGTTATGGTTACACCACTGCTGACAATGATGATGGTGGAAGTTTATCTTGTCTATGCCATTACTGATAATAGCTTGAACATCAGATTCAGTTTTTTGATGAAGATATTATGTTACTCTTTACTGCATGATATTCTGAGGCCAACTGTCAGGAATTCAAACCGAATGCTACAAATAGAAGACAGAATCTAGGACAGATTCCAGAAGGGTCATAATTAGATATCAACTTGAGGAAGGTATCTTAAGAGCAGAGGTTTAAAACTGGGAGGAACTGTAGATGTTTCTTAGTCCAACCCTTAATTTTTCAGATGAGGAAATCAAATGCCAGAAATCAAGTGACTTGTCCAAGGTGGTGCAGATAGCAAATTACAGGACAAGTTTCCAATCACATTGAAACCATCATCCTTTTCCCTGTAGTAGAAGGATGATCTGAAGTCATATAGACACAAAGACCAGAACCAGCCTAGGGAATGTAATGAGTTAGAATTAGGAAAGACAATTACTAAATCAGATTCCTAATTCCAAAACTGGGACATTTGTCATAGTGGATAGAGAGCCAACCTCAGATGGCCAAGGTTTAACTCCCTTCTCTGCAAAATATTGGTTGTGTGACCCTTGTGTTACACACATTGGTTGTGTGTGTGTGTGTGTGGGAGAGAGAGAAAGAGAGAGAGAGAGAGAAAAGAAGAAGAAGAAGAAGAAGAAGAAGAAGAAGAAGAAGAAGAAGAAGAAGAAGAAGAAGAAGAAGAAGAAAGAAAAAGTAGCAAAGGTTGTCAAGTCAAGCAAGACAAGTCTTAATGGGAGGGGTAAAACCCATTTATCAGAACAACAACATCAAAAGGTTAATTTAAGAAGAATTTTAGGAAAGATCACCAATAGTCTAATGGGTACCAGAGAACCTAGGATTGAAATGTGGTTATTGTGCTGATGGTATAGAAAGAATGAAGCCAAAAAGATCTCAGTAGTACAGTCAAGTAGTCAAGAGACCAAACTGTTACTGACACTGAAAGGTATCCTTTGATCTAATTCAAGGAGAAGCAGCCTTTTGTATCATATAAGTCTAACCTCTAAAAATAAATCAAAATTTATGGACTCCTTCATTTGAGAAACAGTTGAGCTTCACTTATGCCTTCCAATTTTGGAATCATAGCTTTTACTTTTAATAGATGATATGCCATCATAGGCAGGAGCTTTGTGGTGTGAAATAGGAATATAAAAATAAATAAAATTTAAATATCATTACATGCTTGTGATTGCAAGATGTTGGGGTTTTTTTCTAAGCCAACTGACATTCTAACATAGCAAGAGGGGAAAATACTTAGATCTAAAGACATTTGTTGTTTTTTCATATTCACAAATCTGAATATTTTGTTCTTTGACTCTATGCCTTACCAGTTTCTGTCAAAAGACAAAGAGAAAATCCCTTCTTCTAAAAAATAATGCTTTTGCCATTTCAGTCTTTAAACAGGGGCCTTGCTCCATTCAGGATTACTGCTATAATAAAAAAAAAAAGAGGAACTGCTTATTCAGTAGCATGGTGTGGTAGAAAGAACAGTGGATTTTGAGTCAGGAAACCTGAATGCGAATTCTACCTCTGCTATATACTGCTATGGCTGTGCACACTCAGGAAAGGTAGGAAAGGTGCTTTTTAAATCACTGGGCCACTACTTCCTCATCTATAAAATGAGAGTATCATATTAATTAATCTCTAAGATTTCTTCTAGCTTTAAAAATTCTATAATCAATTTGCATGTAAAATATAATTTACTTGAAGCTCTTCTGAATCCAACTGATCCTAGACTAGAATTCAAGACACAATATAGAAATCAACATGATGTGTGTGTATTTTCCCTCTCCTCTCTCCATCTCCTTCTCTCTCTCTTTCTCCTTCCTCTCTCCTGTTTCGTCTCCCCTTCTTCTCTGTCCCTCCCTCTTTTTTCCCCTCTCTCCATCCCTCCATACCCTAATTTATGGAATAAATTAAATCTACTGATCAGGCTTTTTTTTCACCCTTAACATAACTCCAGCTGGCTACACCACTCAGTTTAGTCCAAACAAAAGATGTTAGTTTAATTTCCCTATATTTATATGATTTGGGTAAATTAATTGCAAAACCATCTTCAAAAGAAACCAAAAATGTAGGGTCAAATTAATCCCTGTCTATAGCTAATTGAATGGGCAGCTAAATGGTACAGTGGATTAAGTGCCAGGTCTTGAATCAAGAAGATTAATCTTCCTGAGTTCAAATCTAGCCTCAAATACTTATTAGATGTATGACTCTGAGCAAGTCACTTAACTATTTACCTCAGTTCCTTCATTTGTAAAAATGAGCTGGAGAAGGAAATAGAAAATCCCAAATGAGGTCAAGAAGAGTTGCACATGATTGGAAAATGACTCAAAAACAACAACGAAGTCAATTGGATATTTACTCAGTGACCTGTAAGGTAAAATACATTTTTTATATTTGATAGAGTAGGAGAAAAGGTAATACAAAAAATATATTTAGGATTTAACATACCCATTAACTGTACTGGTCCTAGAATTTGTCTTGCCATGTGTAATCACAATATTATAAATTTAGAGCTATAAAGAATCTTAGAAACCATCTAATCTAATTCTTTCATGATGAGGAAACTGAGGGCCGTGGAGATTAAGCAATGTGATCAATGTCATACGAGTGGTAAGCATGAGAGCTGGAAAGTGGATCTTGGTCTTCTGATCTCAGAGCTAGTGTTTCTTCCACTTTATCAGACTGCCTCCAATTATGCTTCCTTGGTTAACATTGTCTAATGAAGAGCCTATTGCAAAAGCCCAGACAAGTGATGTGTGAATCAATGACATGTGTCACACATTTCTAAGGTCCATGGTTTGGGAGTGGAGAGAATAGTGACTATTCCTGGAGACCATCCCTTGGTAAAGAGAGGAATGAATTTAGTTTGAGCATTGAAACTAGTGGAAGATGTAACAGCAGGGGTGTGATTATTTGCTGTCTGCATTTCAGACATTGCGAAGATCTGTATATAATCCAGGATTCTATCCAGGTTACACCTATGTGGAAGAAAAATACTTAAGAGATCAACTGTCCTTTCCATGTAGGAAGATGATGGGATGGTAACACAGTGGAACTGGCTACTCAAGCTCATTCATTGCCATATCTCATCCTGCCCTCTCAAAACTGTCAGATGAGCAAAACATAAGTGTCTACGCAGAGAATGTGAAGGATTGTGAGGGATATTTGGGGTTGACTTTTAGATTCTTTCATTTTGGGCAATGCATGGAATTAAAATGTCTGCTCTCACCAAATAATCATCAAGAACCAAAAGGAAATATAGCCTCCTTTGCCTCTAATCCAAACCATACTTATACCAAATAGTCAACAGTGACTATTTCACAGATTTGGGTCCAATTACTTCTGTGTTGACTGGGTATGATGGTAATATATGAAAATGAACAATTACTAGACTTTGGGAAATATGTTAAAAGAGCAAGGAGATTTTCCTCCCAATGACTCTGTCTTATATCTGAAAAGGTTCCAGGAGTGTATCTGTAATCTCACCAATGTGAGTATTTCCTACGATAATAGTTTACAATTAGATGATACTTTGAGATTTGCATCCCTCACCAAAAGACTATGAAGTAAGTGCTGTTATGCTTCCCATTTTACAAGTGACTCAACTGAAACTCCAAGTCAACAAGCAAGTCAAGAAACAGACATTATACGAAATGATGCGAATACAAATTCAGGCTGAAAGAGAGACAATCCCTGACCTGAGGAAGCTGAAAAGTAAGATGGGGATGAGGGAAGAAAAGATACCCGCTGGGTGGGGGAGATAGTAGAGGAAGTTCAGAGAGTCATGGTGGCATCCTGGAGTGTTAACAAATATGCCCCAAAGTCATATACTTCATGAATATTTAAGACGAGATTTGAATCCAAGTCTTCTTGATTCCAAACCCAACACCCTATTTACCATGTCAACATATTTCCCCAACAAAGCAGATCCCAACCCATCTGTACCTGTCCATCTTGTCCTGCGCAACTCTTATATATGAACTCCCACAAGTTCACTACAATGTCCAACCAACATGCTAAGATCTTCCTCAAGGTTTCTTTAAGACTCGTGTTTACCAGTGAACTTGCAAGCATATCATGAATCCACCCCTGGCAGCAAGATGGCAAAGTGAATATAACATTGGACTTGGAGTAAGAAAGACCTGAGTTCAAATGATTCCTCAGACATTTATGAGCTATGTGACCCTGGGAAAATCACTTAAGTTTTCTCTCAGCCATAGTTGTCTCATCCGTAAAATGGATATAGTAATAACATCTAATATCTAGAGTTATTGTTAGGCTCAAATGACATAATAAATATGAAGCACTTTGCAATTTTTAAAGTGCTATATAAGTGTTAATATTAATATTAGTTGAGTAACCAGATGATCTTTTTTTCTAACTATACTTTCTTTTTTCTTTTATTTTTTAAATTAATTTATCTAGCTTTCGTTTTGAAAATTCACTTCCATAAGCTTTTGAGATTTAAATTTTCTCCCCCTCCATCCTTCACTAACCCCCTCCCCCAGTCAGCATGCAATCTGATATAGGCTCTACATTTACATTCATATTAAACATATTTTCACATTAGTCATGTGGTAAAGAAGAATTAGAACCAAGGGGAGGAATCACGAGAAAGAAGAAACAAAACTACAAGAAAAAAAGAGAGAGCAAATACTCTGCTTCAATCTGCCTTCAGACTCCATAATTCTTTCTCTGAATGTGGACAGCATCTTCCATTCTGAGTTTTTGGAGTTGTCTTAGATCTTTGCATTGCGGAGAAGAGCCATGTCTCAGAGCATTGGTCATTGCATAATGTGGCTGTTATTGGATACAATGCTCTCCTGGTTCTGCTCACTTCACTCAGCATTGGTTCATGTAAGTCATCCCAGGTTTTTCTGAAATCTGCCTGCTCATCATTTCTAATAATACAATAGGATTCCATTACATTTATATGCTACAACTTGCTCAACCATTTCGCAGTTGATGGGCATCTCCTCAATTTCCAATTCTTGGCCACCACAAAAAGAGCTGCTATAAATATATTTGTACATGTGGATCCTTTCTCCATTTTTATGATCTCTTTGGGAAACAGACCTAGGAGGGGTGTTGCTGGGTGGAAGAGTATGCAGTTTAATAGCTCTTTGGGCATAGCTCCAAATTGCTCTCCAGAGTAGTTGGATCAGTTCACAACTCCACCAACAATGCCAATAGTGTTCCAACTTCCCACATATCCAGCATTTATCATTTTTCTGTTTTGCCATTTTAGCCAATCTGATATGTATAATGTGGTACCTCAGAGTTATTTTGATTTGCATTTCTCTAATCAATAGTAATTTAGAGCATTTTATATGACTATAGATAGCTTTATTTCTTCATCTGAAAATTGCCTGTTCATATCCTCTGACCATTTATCAATTGATTAATGACTTGTATTCTTATAAACTTGATTCAGTTCTCTATATATTTGAGAAATGAGGGCTTTATCAGAAATATTGGTTGTAAAAACTGTTTCCCAGATTTTCCCTTGTTTCCTTCTAACTTTGGCTGTATTGGCTTTGTTTCTAACCATACATTTCTATATTGATATCATTTGCACCAGTTCTCTATGAGATTCCTTATAAAGTGTATATCAACCTGCTTATGTCTCCAATGCTCTTGAAAAGGGTTAACTAATATAAAGTATGTAAACTATAGTTCATTCCCTCTGCTTGATAAAGTTTCTTGGTACAGGAAGTCAGGATTATGAAACTGAAGGGGGGGGGTGCAATTAAGGAGGAAAGGGGGAAAGATTGCTTTATCCTTAATGCCCAACTCAAAGAAACTAGAACACATTAAATAACTCATCAAAAAACATAAAATTGCAAAGGTTCTAGTAGAGGGCTAGACAGTAACAAAAGGTTGCTAATGAGGACAGTAAAGTTTTAATATAACTTCCTGATATACTTTCAAAATTATAAAGTCATTTAAAACATTCTGACATGAGAATAATATAGTATAAAATTCAGTCTTATTAACTTCACAGTATCTACAGTAGCCTCTGGGGGCTAATTCAAAAGCACAGTGTTTAATTTGAAGGAGAAAGAGAGAGTGTATCATCCAAAACCATCATTTTTCTTTGTATTATCACCATTTTAGCCAGCTCTTCAGTAGTTTTAGTAGAAAGAAATAGAAATAGCATTATTTGATTCCCAGGAGAGAAAATGCCTAAGGGAGCAAAGCCCTCCTAGAATTTTTTCTCTTATTACTGACAGCCCATCTCAAGCGAACATTGAGTGATTCTAGAGAGCCCACATGGAGTTTAAAGGAGGAAAAAGCAGGGGAATTCTGTTTCCAACAGGGCCGACATTGCAGAAGGATCAGGATTCAAAATCTTGGCAAGACATTTAATTCCTAGAAAGAAAAATGGGGATTATACTCTTTGGAGTTAGTACCTCTGACTACCGCTAAGTCGAGTCCATTTAATTTTTGTCAGAACAAATATATTGAGTTGAATTAGTAGCAGGACCAAGACAAATGGCTTGAGTTGGCAAGATTAGCATGGAAATGAATACTGGAGAATCTATCCACTTAGTCAAAGTGTTCCAGAAAAGTTATGTGTAAATTAAGTTTCTGTACATTGCATAATTCTTTAAATGCACTGAGGAAATTTCACAATTTACTCCTTTGATGAATCTTTCCATAAAGTGCAAGATCCTCTTGTAGTAGAAGTAACCACCAATTTCAACACTTTAGCAAATTGATGAAAACCCTCCTGTGTGCAAGGAACCAAGAACACAAAAGCAAAAATGAAATAATCCTTACCTTCAAAAAGCACAGAGTCACCTTTTGGGGGAAAGAGGCAAGGAATAAACCATGTAGACAGGACAGAAGAAAAACTTTGGATTTGTAGCCAGATAGGCTAGGTTCAAATCCTGGTTGTGGCACATGCTCCCAATGTGACCTTGGTCAAATTGTTTAACTTCTCTAGGCCTCAGTTTCCTCATCTAGAAAACAAGGAGGTAAATCTAAATGATCTCAAAAGCCATTCTGGCCATAAATATATAATTTTATTATCCCAAGTAAATATAAAGTAATAACAAAATAATTTTACATACGTGATCATACTAAGAATTGGGGGGATGAAGAACACTGGTATAGGAGGTTGCACCTGAGACAGGTTGAGAAGGAAGCTAGAGAATCAAAGAGGCAGAGATGAGGTAGGAATGTATTCCTGATGTAAGGGACCATCTAAATAAAAACATGGAAATGAGAAAATGGCAAGCCACGGACAGGGGAACAGCTAGCAGGCTCCTCCAACTAAAATGAAGATTTGTGAAAGAAAATAATAGAAAACACGACTAGAAGCTATATTGTATAAGATTTTAAAAGTCATGCTTTGGATTTCTGCAGTTTTCCTAGAAGCAGCAGGCATTCACTGAAGATTTTTGAGCATAAGGGTGACATGATTAGATTTGTGCTTAAGAAATATGAATTTTGCAACTGTGGGGAAGATGGATTAGAGAAGGGAGAAGCTAACTCCTAGGCTATCACAATAGTCCAAATAGAGATACTACAACCCCAAACAAGGATAGAAGTTACATGGATTGAAAGAGATGAGAAGGAAATATTTTATAGAGGTAACATCGATAATACTTTGCTATAGAATATAGAATATGCGTATAAGCAAGATGGAAAAGTTCAGAATTTTTTTTTAGCATGAAAACCTGGATGAATGGAAAGACAGCAGTACCCTTAATAAAAAGAGGGAAATAAAATTTGTGGGAATGCAGCCAAAGCAGTACTGAGGGGGGAATTTATATCTCTAAATGCATTTATCAATAAAAGGGAGAAAGAGTAAATCAATGAGTTGGACATGCAACTTAAAAAAATAAAAAAGAACAAACTTTAAATTCTCAATTAAACATCAAAATGAAAATCCTGGAAATCAAAGAAGACATTAATAGAATTGAAAGTGAAAAAAAACATTGAGCTCAGTAAGTAAAATTAGGAGCTGTTTTTATGATAAAACCTATATATTAGACAAACCATTGGCTGATTTGATTGTTAAAAAGAAAGAAGACTAAATTACTAGTATCAAAAATGAAAAGTGAATGTATCACCAGTTAAGATGAAAGTAAAGCAATAATTAACAGTTATTTTGTCCAATTATATGCCAATAAATCTGACAATCTAACTGAAATGGATGAATATTTATAAAAATATAAAATGCTCAGATAAACAAAAGAGGAAACAGAATATTGAAACATGTCTTAGAAAAAGAAGTTGAACAAGCCATCAATGAGTTTCCTAAGTAAAAATTCCTAGGACCAAGTGGATTTACAAATGAATGCTACCAAACATTTAAAGAACAATTAATTACACCAAGGAAAGTGTGGGAGAGAAGAGTATTAGACTGACTACCAAACTGAAGGTCTACAGGACCATTGTGCTGACCTCATTGTTGCATGCCTGTGAAACATAGATAGTCCATCAGCACCATGAACTCTCTTAGGAAGATCCTGAAGATCACCTGGCAGGATAAGGTGCCACACACTGAGGTTCTTACCTGAACTAAACTGTCAAGCATTCAAACTCTGCTTCAGAGAGTGGCACTCCAAAGGGCTGGTCATTGTTCGAATGCAAAACATATGCTTGCCAAAAAGACTATTTTCATGGAGAAATCGCATGAGGCAGGCAATTACATGGTGGTCAGAAAAGGCAATAGAAGGACACTCTCAAGGTCTTTCTCAAGAACTTTGGAATTGATTGTGCGACATGGGAGACACTGGCACAGAACCATTCAGCATGGTGTGCCCACGTCAGACAAGGTGCTGTGCTCTGTGAGCAAAGCAGAATTGAAGCAGTTCAAAGAAAATGCAGGATGGGCAAATTTAGAGTATCCACCCCAAATGTTCACATGAACTATTTGTGCCAGACCTGGGGTAGAGTATTCTGAGTTCATATTGGTCTGATCAGTCACAGTCAGACACACTGAAACTTGACTCTAGCACAGTCATGTCATTTTGGCCCTCTTTGAGAATCAAAGACAACAACCAATTACTCCAACACTATATAAATGATTTGAAAAAAATAGGAAAAGGAGTTCTAACAAATTCTTTTTATAATACAGATATGGTTTTGATGCCTTAACCAGGGAGAACAAGAATAGAGAAAGAAAAAAAACAAAACAATTTCTTAATGAATATCTGCAAAAATTTTAAATAAAACACTAGCAAGGAGATCACAGCAATATACCACAAATATATCACAATAACCGGGTGGGATTTCTACCAGGAACTTAAGACTGGTTCAATATTAGTAAAACTAGCAGCATAATTGACCATATCAAAAACAGCAAAAAGTATATATGATAATGTCAATGGATGCAGAAAAAGCCTTTGGCAAAATGTAACACTCATTCCTACTAAAAACTCTAGAAAGCACAGGAATAAAATGAGCCTTTCTTAAAATGACAAGTAGTATCTGTCTAAAACCAAAAGCAAGCATTATTTGTGAGGGGGATAAGCTTGAAGATTTCCCAGTAAGACCAGCAAGGACATGTACTATCACCACTGTTATTCAATATTGCATTAGAAATGTTAGATATAAAAATAAGATAAGAAAAAGAAATTGAATGAATAAGAGTAGGCAATGATGAAACAAAACTATCACTCTTTGCAAATAATAAGATGGTATGCTAAGACAACACTAAAGAACTAAAAACAAAAAAACTAGTTGAAACAATTAACAACTTTAGCAAAATCACAGGATGTAAAATAAACCCACATAAATCATCAGCATTTCTATATACTATCAATAAACCCTAGCAGCAAGAGAAAGAAAGAAAAATTCCATTTAAAATAACTTCAGACAACATAAAATAGTTGGGGGTCTACTTACAAGGACAAACCCAGGATCTGTATGAACATAATTATGAAACACTTTCACATTATTAAAGATAAATTAGAACATATGGAGAAATATTAATTGCTCATGGCTAGACCAAGTCAATATAATAAGAATACTAATTTTAATGAAGTTAATTTACTTATTCAGTGCCACACCAATCAAAATACCAAAAAAAACTATAAAGTTAGAAAAATAACAAAATTCATCTGGAAGAACACAATGTCAATAACATCAAGGAAATTTGTTTTAATGTGAAAGAAGGCATCCTGGTAGTACCAGATTTTAAACTATATTGCAAAGCAGCAATCATCAAAACAATCTGGTACTAAGAAATAGAGTGATGGATCAGTGGAATAGATTAAGTATACCATGCACAGAAGAAGAAATCAAAGCTATCAATAATCACATGGAAAAAATGCTCTAAATGACTATCAATTAAAGAAATACAAACTAAAATAACTTTGAGATACCATTTGACATCTCTCAGAATAGCTAACATAACCAAAAAGTAAAATGATAAGTGCTGGAGGGGATGGACAAGCTGACGAACTCTGAGTTCAGATTGAAGCAAACTTTTCTTGGAGTTTTTTGTATCCTAAAAAATTAGGATTTTGTATCCTAAAAAATTATAAACTGGTCCAGCTATTCTGGAAACAATTTAGAGCTACACCCAAAAGGCTTTAAAATTGTGCATACTCTTTAACCCAGCAATTTTGTTTGTATCCTGAAGAGATCAGAGTGAAGGCAAAAGGAACTAATTGTACCCTAAAAAATACATATAGCAGCTCTTCTTGTGGTAGCAAAGAATTAGAAATTGAAGGGATGCCCATTAAATAGGAAATGGCTGAACAAGTTATATAGTTATATATATTTATATTTTATATATAATATTATTCATCTATAATTATATTATATATTATATTATATATGACATAATAATTATATATAATTATATATTTTATATTATTATATATAATATAAAATATATAATATATAAATATAAATCTATATATAAATAAAGTTATAGGTATATGAATGAGACAGAATACCATTGTGTTATAAGAAACAATGAACAAGATGGTTTCAGAAAAATATGGGAAGATTTATACGAACTCATGCAAAGTGAAGTGAACAGAACAAGGTAAACATTATACACAGTAACGGCCACATTATAAGAATAATTAACTCTGAAAGATTTAGCTACTACCAAGACAATTCCAAGGACCTATGATGAAAAATGTTACTCACCCACAGAGAGAAAACTGACAAACTCTGAGTTCAGATTGAAGCAAACTTTTCTTGGAGTTTTTTGTATTTTATTTTATCACACAATAATATGGAAATATATTTTACATGACTTCTCCTGTATAATCGATACTAAATCACTTGCCTTCTCAAGGATCTGGAAAGAGGGAGAGAATTTGGAACTCAATTTTTTTTAATTAAGTTTTAAAATGTGCATACAATTGGGAAATACTTAACAAAATAAGGGTGTGTTATGAGTTCAAGAGTGTTTGAAAGAGGAATATGTATGAGGGAAAATAAAATTATTTCCATTCTGAATGTGTTAAATTTGAGACACCTACAAGATATCAAGGTGGAGCTGTCCAGGAATCAGTTGGTAACGTAGGATTAGAGTTCAGGATAAAGATTAGGGCTCTTTTATCAAGATGACTATTCATGTATGGGCTTTGTCTAAACAAAGCCCAACCAAAACACAAACATACTGTGGGTCCGGCAAACTGAGGCTAAGCAACTAAGCTACAACAATGATAAGTAAAACATTCCAGACTTGATCACCATCACCATCCTCATCTGATACTAAAAGAGCCTTTAATGAGATTATATGTTGCCAGACCCATACTCAAAAGTCTTCCCAAATATTGTAGAATTTTCCAGAATGTACCAGTTGCCTTATAGAATCCAAGATCACCCCCATGATATAATTAGAAGAGTAACTTTCTACCATATAAATTCTACCATATAAAATTCTACAATATTAAAAAGGTGTGAACACATGGAGATTGTACCACTGGAGGGAGTATCCCCCTAATGGTCAGGGATGCATGCTTTGAAGTAGGCAAAGGGAGGGCATAAGTATTTATTATAGCATGCCCTTTGTGCCAGGCATTGTGCTAAGCATTTCTTACAAATATTATTTCATTTGTTCCTTACAACAACTCTGCGAAGTAGGTGCTAATATAATTTCTTTTTTGCACTTGATGAAGTGGAAGCAAACAGCCTCTTGATACAGCTAATAAATGTCTGAGTTCACATTTGAAGTCTTTCTGACTTTAGACCCAATTCACTATTAACTTCACCACTAGCTACTTTGTATATTCTTTTTTTTTATTTATTTAGCTTTTTACATTCATTTTCACAAATTTTTGGGTTCCAAATTTTCTCCCCTTTTCTCCCCTCCCCCCACCCCAATACCCCAAGCACTCTAATTTTCCCTATCTCCAATCTGTCCTCTCTTCTGTCATCCCTCTCTTCCCTTGTCTCTATCTTCTCTTTTCTCCTGTAGGGCCAGATGACTTTCTATTCCTCATTAACTGTATGTCTTCTTTCCTAGTTGCAACAACAATACTAAACAATTGTTCCTAAAACTTTGAGTTCCAAATTCTCCCCATCCCTCCCTCCCCACCCATTCCCTTTGGTACGGCAGGCAATTCAATATAGGCCATATCTGTGTAGCTTTGCAAATGACCTTCCTGATAGTCGTGTTGTGTAAGACTAACTGAATTGCCCTCCATCCTATCCTGCCCCTCATTGTTTCTCTTCTGTCCTTTGATCCTGTCCCTCCCCAAGTGTTGACTTTCAATTACTTCCTCCTCCCTTTGCCCTCCCTTCCATCATCCCCCCCCCAATATCTCCTTCTCCCCCACTTTCTTATACTGTAGGATAGGTTTTCATACCAAAATGAGTGTGCATTTCACTCCTTCGTTTAGTCAAATGTGATGAGGGTAAACTTTTGTTTGTTTGTTTGTTGTTTTCCCCTCAGCTCTCCTCTTTTTCCCTCCACTAAAAACATCTCCTACTTGCCTCTTAAATGACATATAGTTACCCCCTTCCATTTCCCCCTCTTTCCTCTCACTACATTTCTCTCTCACCATTTACCTTAATTTCTTTTAAGGTATGGTCCCATCCTATTCAGTTCAATCTGTGCTCTCTGTCTCTGCATGTGAATGCATGTGTGTATGTGTGTGCATGTGTGTACATGTGTATGTGTGGTCTCACCAACCACCCAGATACTGAAAAGTTTTAAGAGTTAGAAATATTGTCCTTCCCTGTATGAATGCAAACAGTTCATTTCTGGTAAGTCCCTTAATACTTCTCCTTGCTGTTTACTTTTGCATGCTTCCTCTCATTCTTGTGTTTGAAAGTCAAATTTTCTTTTCAGCTCTGGTCTTTTCATCAAGAATGATTGAAAGTCCTCTGTTTCATTGAAAGACCATATTTTCCCTTGAAGTATTATACTCAGTTTAGCTGGGTAGGTGATTCTTGGTTTCAGTCCTAGTTCCTTTGCCTTCTGGAATATCCTATTCCACGCCCTTTGATCCCTTAATGTAGAAGCTGCTAGATCTTGGGTTATCCTGATTGTATTTCCACAGTACTGGAATTGTTTCTTTCTAGCTGCTTGTAAGATTTTTTCCTTGAGCTGGGAGTTCTGGAATTTGGCCACAATGTTCCTAGGAGTTTCTCTTTTTGGATCTCTTTCAGGTGGTGATCGATGGATTCTTTCAATACTTATTTTGCCCTCTGGTCCTAGAATGTCAGGGCAGTTTTCCTTGATAATTTCATGCAAGACGATGTCTAGGCTCTTTTTTTGATCATGGCTTTCAGGTAGTCCCATAATTTTTAAGTTGTCTCTCCTTGATCTATTTTCCAGGTCAGTTGTTTTTCCCATGAGATATTTCACATTCTCTTCCATTTTATCGTTCTTTTGGTTTTGTTTGGTGATTTCTTGGTTTCTCATAAAGTCATTAGACTCCATCTGTTCCATTCTAATTTTGAGAGAACTATTAAATTCAGTGAGCTTTTGAGCCTCTTTTTCCATTTGGCTCATTCTGCTTTTGAATGCATTCTTCTCCTCATTGGCTTTTTGAACCTCTTTTGCCAATTGAGTGAGCCTATTTTTCAAGGTGTTAATTTCCTCAGCATTTTTTTGGGTCTCCTTTACCAAGATATTGACCTTTTTTTCATACTCTTCTTGCATCTTTGTCATTTCTCTTCCCAGTCTTTCCTCCACCTGTCTAACTTGCTTTTCAAAATCCTTTTTAAGCTCTTCCAAGGCCTGAGCCCACCCAACACCCCCCTGGGGTGTCTGGGGTACTGAGGCCCCGCCCTCCACATCTTTCCCTGATGGGAAAAATACGTTCTCGTCCTCCCCATCAGATCCGAAGGTCGGGATCATTTGCATTTGTTGGAAAAAACTCTCTAAAGTCTTATTTTTCTTCCCCTTTCTAGGCATTTTCCCAGCCAGTTACTTGACTTCTGAGATTCCTTTCCACCCCCGCCTGGATCCGCCCAGCTAGTGCTTGGCCTCTGAGATTCAAATGCGCTTTCCCGCGGCAAGCTTTAGTTCTGGTGCAGGGGTGGGGGCAGGGCCGCCTCTTAAGTTGGGCCCTCAGGGGCTTTCTGCAGAGACTTTCAGGAACGGAGCGGGTGGGGGGCCCCGCCTGCTGTGCTCAGCTCCCTTGGGGGTTTTATTCAGAGGCGTTCAGCAGTAGAGCAGGGTGGGGGCAGGGCCGTCTCTCCTGCTCGGCTCCCTCAGGTTGGAAAGACCTTCAGTATTGAAGATCCTACCTGCTGCTGGGGGATTCCTGAGTCCCGGGCCGTTGCCGCCTCAGCCGCCCGCCCACGCCTCTGCCTCCGCCGCTTCCTGCCCCCGTCTCTGCCGCTGCCGCTTCCTCCCGAGGGGGCCCGAGTCACGGGGAGGCTCCGCTCCCCTCCCCTATCGCAGCCTTCTTTCTTACTGACCTGTAGCTTCTGTGGGCGGAGGGACTTTCCCGGCTGCCGGAGCTTCCCCCGGAGCTTTCCTCTCTGAAGTCTGCTCGGGTCAGCTTCTCTGGGGCCGCGGCCAGGGGTAGGGGTGGGGTCCGCTTTCCGGAGTGCGATGGACCCCGGGGACGGCTCTCCAGGGTTCAGTGGAACGGAAATCTCTTCCCCTATGTTTATGCACCCCCTGCAGAGATTCAGAATTTATGGGGATCTCCTTTTACCTCAATTCCCTGGGTTGTGGGCTCGGAGCTCGTAAATGTGCGTCCTTCTACTCCGCCATCTTGGCTCCGCCCCCCTACTTTGTATATTCTTTCTAGCTATCAACACTACGTGATTGTTTCAGATTAAATTTTAGTTATCAAGATCCTTTTGTCCATCTCCCATTAAGTTTCTAACCTAGCTCACACAACTAGTTATAATCTAGCCTATGGTCAAATGTAAGGTAAAACCATACCTATAGACACAACCTTTGGTTTTCTTGGCATAGGGAACACCCAGCAAGTAAACTCCTTCTACCAATAAAGAGCAGCCCTTGTTCTGTCATTTATAATCTTAGAATTTCCTGGAGCACTGACAGGTTATGAGACTTGTCCAGGATAAAACAGCCAATGTGGGATAGAGTTGTCCCTGATTCTGAGACCAGCTCTCTATTTCACTATGACAAACTGTCTTTCAAATACAAGCATGCAGACTTCATCCAAATTGCCTGGATTTGGCCGTACTAAATTTTGTTGCCAATGTGCCTGATTTCTTATGTTAGAAATAAGAAAATAGATAGAAAGTTGGTCTTAAGATCAGGAAAGTCTAGGTTTAATTACTACTTCTAATAGAAGTTATTTGGTCCTGGGGAGGTTACTAAATCCCTCAGTGAGTACCTCCAAGAAATTCTCTAAGACTACAGAGAACTGAGCTACGCTGGTGAAGGAATTTCTATAACAGGAGTTCCTTAAACCAATAAAATCACAAGCATAGAGAGTATTCACACCATGGGAGGTGAAAGCCAGTCTGAGCTCCAGTAAAGAGAAACTACCATTTGGAGTTGATCTAAACTGTATGAACAGGTAGACTGACAACTAGCTAGCTAAAAAGAAAAATAAAAATTCATGAATAGTTTTGAGAGTATGTATTTATAAATTATTGTATATACATTTATACATATATGTGTATATGCATATACATACCCAGATATATGTGCACATGCATATGTGTACACTGTGTATATATATATATCTATACATACATGCACATGCATGTGAATAATAACTATATTCTTCATTAATATGTACCCATTGTATATATGCTATTGCAGTACATATATATACCCATAGTACATATGAATATACATATATACTTGTGTACATAGTGGTATGCACAGCCTGGATATACATGTGTCATATGAGTATATGCAAGGTATATACATATACATGCATGCATTGTGTAATTATTTTTCTGTAACATATACATGCATGTCTACATTTGTAGGTATATGTGTCTACATTATATGCACATATACATATATACACATGACTGTACATGCATAAATGCCTCTATACACACATATATGTTATATATATTACTTTTAAAAACTTCTAAAGGTAGTTGTCACATCCGTCCAACTTGAGTTCTTATTGAACTTAAAAGAGGACACATTTTCCTCCAAATAATTAATAGAAATACCAAGAAATGAGCTGAAGCCGTGTAACTTTCCAAGGCTCCTTCCTCACAGATTTCATATGCACCCACTTTCAGTGTTGCACTATTTATAGCTATTTTTCATTTCTGATCTTTTAGCTCAAATCAGGTCTTATAATATCAATATATATGAGATTTGCCTCATACAAAGAGATTGATTTTTTCACAAAAACCATAATTTTAGAGTTAGAACTAGGATATTCTAGGTTGTGCAAAATTCATTTTAATAACGTGATCTAGTTTTTTTCCAGTTCTTGGAATTTAGGTAAAATTTTGTAGTTGCTCTCTGACCAGTCCTTCTGAAAAAAATAGTTATGCTGAACTAAACTTTATATTTTTTTAAAGCTGATCATATTTAACACTAATAAGAATAAATACATTAAAATAATAATAGCTAGCATTCACATAGTACTTTAAGGTTTACAAAGCACTTTACAGTATTATCTCCTTTGACCATCACAACTACCCTGAGAAGCAGGTGCTATTATTGGCCCACTTTTTAGAGAGGAAACTGATGGAAAAGACAGGGTAAATCCCAGAGCATGTCTGAGGCCAAATCTGGATTCAGGTCTTCTTGATTTCCAGGTATAGTTCTGTTCACCATACCATCCTACTGCTGCTGCAACTTATCAACACTTCCTACCTCCTTGATGGTCTACTTTTATTTCTCTTTTTAGAAAGTCTAATACTGACCCTTTTCAAGTCTTTGAAAACAGTTCCCCATGAATTCTCAGAAATAATTGCTACTAGATTTACAGCAACTTCACCCAAAGACTTATGTGCCCTAGGATATAGTGGCTATAAATTTGAAAAGATTTCATTTACTTCTGAAAGCATGAATGGATGTTTCCCTCTTGTAACATAAGTCCTAACCACTCACACCAAGTATTGCCATCTACAAATTTTATATCATGGTCCCTCTTTTTGTTTTTGAGAAGAGAAAAATGTCAGAATACATACTAAGAGCTTTTCTTTTTAGCATCATTTATTACAAATACCCTCACTTAACAAATGAGCATTATTTTTCTATTGAGTTTATGACATATACATTAAGAACACTAAGCACTAATAAGAGATATGTAAATTAAAACAACTTTGAGGCTTTCCTTTGAGCCCATTAAATTTGCAAAGATGATAAAATAGTGTGAATGTTGGAGAGGCAAACAGAAGATACTAATGCAAGGTTGTTGAGGAACGGGGGATTGATCCAACCAGTCTGGAAAATTACCTTGGATTTGATCCCCAAAAAGTGGCAAACTTTTACAAACTACCATACATGGACTTTGATCCAGAGATGCCACTACTATATATCATACATTCCCAAAGAAGTGCAAGACAATAGAAAGAATCAATATGTACAATATATTTAGAAGAGCATTATTTATCTAAATATCAAAGAGGAAACTATTTAATTACTTGGACTAAATGTAATGAAATTTTTTGTCCTCTAAGAAAGGACAAATGCAAAGAATTTGGAAAAATTTTAGAAACTTTATATAAACTGATATCAAATTAAATAAGTAGAACCCAGAGAACAAATTTCAAAACATTGGTAATGAAATATACTTTTTGTTCTCAACAGAGAGATGATGCAATAGAGTTGCAGAATGAGACATAATAGCCAATGTGTTCATTTGTTTCTCATGACTGCATTTATTTTGTAAGATTGAGAAGATAAAAAAACAAAAATAAGACTAAATGAAAGAATAAAAACAAGAACAATAAACATTTAAAGTGCACGGAGGAAAGCAAAATTGCTACAGAAAGATACAGAGAAACAGTCTGGCAATTTTGTTGCTACCTACTGAAATTCATATACTTTCTTAGATAAACTATAGCTGAAATTTACAATTTCCTATTAAAAAAGAACATAAGGAAGATTGAAAATTTTTTATATGAAAAATCAAATAAATTAGAGGAAAATATCCTTTTCTGGGGTTTTTTAATTGTATCTTTTGTCACTTCCATTTTAAGTTGATAAAGGGGCATGAGCCAAGTCAAAACTCTTACCAGCATGCTTCTTTAATAAAGCAGATTTAACTCATGGGTTAGTCACACCGTTTAATAGTGACATGGTGAGCAAGAGTAACTTAAGGTATAATCCAGTCTTCCTTTTTTTCTTTGCTTTGTATGTACATAATGGATAATGCTAGACTTGGAGTCAAGACAACCTGAATTCAAATCCTGCCTTTGACAAGGCAAAACATTTACGCTCTCTATGCCTTAGCACCCTTACTAACTATAATTATAGTTCCAGCCTCACAAGAGTGTTGTGAAGTACAAATGAGTCAATATATAGAAGCACTATGCAAACTTTAAAGCATCATAAAAGTAACAATGTTATTTATTTCATAATAATTATTTATTACTAATTAATAAGTTAGAGAATTGCTTAAGCTTTCACCAGTGTAGGAAACTTCTAATGTATAATCTCCATCTGCTGCCACCGATTGTCAAAAATCTCTTAGAATCTAATGAGTTGCATGAGACCTTGAGAGATTAAGTGATGTAGTCAGATTCATGTAGTCTGTATATGTCAGAGATAAGATTTGAACCCAGGACGTCCTGATTCCAAAGCTTGGCCCTCTATCCATTAGACCCTACTAATTCTCACCATTATCATCATTGTGTGATGTGACTGCACATAATGGGCATTTAATCAATGACATTATTATTGTTGTCATTATTAGAAATTAGAAGTCCCTTTCTGCATTTTGACAGTAAGCAAGATAACCCATGAACATCAGAACACGGTAAAAGAGGGGATTTCATTATTTTAAATAACTTCTATCTCATTTCCTAACCACTCACATTCATTCTTGATCAAAGAGCACTGCAAAGATCTATCACTGATGACAGGATTAACCTCAGCATCCAAGAGAGATGCTATTACTTTAATCCTACACCTTTTGCATTCTACAGCTTTGCTTTGTTCAAATGACTGGGTCACTGGTGAGAAGAGGGGAGTGTGAGAAATCCTGAGACTCTGGAAATCTAGTATGAAGACTCCACCTGGTGGTGGATACTTACCTTCTTTATCCTCAAAGAAATCTGAATTAGATTTTTCTTCCATGGGCATAGTTAACATGATATGGAAAAGGGATTTCAAATTAATTTACCTCTTTCCATTTCCACTTTTACTCCTCCCTCGTATTGTCCCTAAAAAGAGAAATGTTTACATGTGCTGTGAAAGAATAAGAATAAATCTAAGGTTCAAAAATTCCAAGCTTGGTCTGGCAAGTATTGTTGGATACCTGTTCTGGGCACAATGGTCTTTCTTGCTATATGCAATGACCATTTTTCAGCCCTCATCCATTGTGACCTCTTCCAGTCCACAACATAGTGACCTGTCTGTTCCTTGGAATTCCCCCTCATTTGTCTCACATTCCTAATTTTCTTCCTTTTCTGTTTCTTTTGCTGACTCCTTCCTCTCACCCCCTAAATGTTGATCACAAGAGGGTTCTGCCCTAGACCTTCTTTTTTTCTTTCTATTCTTCCTCCACTTCCATAGATCCCTCCCATAGCTACATTACTAGCCTCATGCATCTCACCTGAATTTTAGTCCCATAGTACAAACGACATATTTCTTCCCTTATAAGTCCCTAAAACTCAGCATGTCCAAAACCTGAATTTATCTTTCCTATCAAAATGACTACATTTTGCCAACATCCCAATTCCACCAGATAGGATGAATTAAATAAGCATTTGTGAAGTTTATTGCATATAAAGTCCTATGCTAAATTAAATCACCCTTCTTTCAACTTTCTAGTCTAGAAATCTTAGAGTCATCTTTAACGTCCCCCCTCCTATTCATTGTCAACCTGCCACCTTGTGCTATCATTTCTTTCTTTTTAAGTGTACACTGTTTGCTTATTTCTGCCCATTTCTATTTTTTAAAATATCTCAAATCAGACCATTACTTCACTACTAGATTACTACAATAACTCACTTGCTGTTCTTTCTACCTCTGGGTTTTCCCCTTTCCAATTCATCCTGAAAACCACTGTCACAACTAATGTTTCTAAAATACTGCTTTTATCATGTCACTTCACTGATCAAAAATCCACAAATGGCTCCCTATTGCTCATTCCCTTACCTGGTACCAATCCCCATCCTGCTTAAACAAAACTATATGCTGCTTGCTGAGACTGCTCTCTTCTTCAGATATCATACTTAGACTTACTTCCATGGTTTCACTTATGCTGAACCCCTTACCTAAAATGTCTTTCCATCTACTCAAGGACCTCCTATGTCTTTTATGAGGACTCTTTGTCACACATTATTCTCTTAACCCTCACACATTGTTCTCTTAACCCCTAATGCACATACAGGCCCCCCAGTAGCACCAAAATTAAAAATAAGAGACACATAAGTCTCAGAAGTTCCCATCTTGTTCAGAAAATATAAAATACATTATAAAATTTGCTTCAAACCTGACTCAGATTTCATAAAACCTTTAAGTTGGAAAGAATCTTAGTATTCAGTTAATATGACCCCCACCCAAATTTTAAATCTCATCTACAATAGCTCTGATAAATAGTCATCCTGGTTCTGTTTTAAGAAATCCAGTAAGATGGAACTCCCTCCCAAAGTGATTTTTTTTCCCTTGTGCTGGTCCAAAACTGATTTTCTTTGCCCATTGCATGTTCTTTCCCCTAGTTTTATTCTCTGGAACCACACACAACAAGCCTAATTCTTCTCGGTACAGTGGACAGAGTGCCAAGTCTGGAGTCTGAAAGACCTGAGTTCAAATCTAGACTCAGACATTTATTAGCTGTGTGATGCTGGAGAAGACACTTAACAGCTCTGTTTGCCTCATTTAGCTCATCTGTTTAAAAAATGGGGGGAGGGGATAATAATAACACATAAAGCACCTATCTCCCAGAGTTGTTGTAAAGATGAAATGAGATAATAATTTTAAAGTGCCTCATACAGTGGCAGATGCATGGTGAGTGCTATATAAATATTAGCTATTATTGTTATTGCATATGATAATCCTCTCATATATTTGAAGAAAAGGATCATATCCCTCCATGCATCTTCATTCTACAAGCTAAATAGTGACTAAATAATGATAAATAATGGTTCTTTCCATCAGAAAGCATGGCTTCAAACACCTCCTCCTCTTAATGACTCTTCTCTAGATATGGGCCAGTTTGTCAATATCCCTTCTGAATAGGCAATAAAGACTTCTGAACTCTGCTTTGATCCATCATGACTTTGGAAGACTCATGGTAAAGGATGCGTCTCAACCTGGATAAAAGGCCTTGGTCTAGAACTATGGAATAAACATGCACCTGTCAATCTGTCCAATTGTTTTGTTTTACTTAGTCTATTTGCTACAAGACATGGTATCAATTTTGGGGGATTGGGAGTAGAACTGGTGGTAGAACTGATAATGCAAGAAGAAAAGAAAGAAAGAGTAGTAATAAAACATCTCAAAAATACAAAACAGACCATTTTTAGAAGGAGACACCTATAAACAGGGTAGTTTTGTTACTATCAGGTTAAATTTAATATGCATGTAAAAATATACTGCTCATAACAGAATTCAACCAACCAACCAGCATTTATCAAGAACTTTGCACATGCCAGATATCAGGTTAGGTGCTGGAGACACAAAAGAAGACAAAAACAGCCCCTGCCCTCAAGGAATTTGTATTCTAATGGGGAGACAATCTATATGTACCTATTTATATGTGGTGCAGTGGCCTGGCACTCTATCTACTATGCCACCTACCTGTTCTCTACTATGTTCTCTATGAAATGCTCAATACTGAGGATAGAAGGAAGGGAAAGGAGAAGGGGAAGGGGAAGTATTTATAAGAAGCCTCAAGTCATAGTGGCCCTCACATTTTTGTATCATCTACAAATTTGATGATGAGGGCACTTAAAAGTTGGGTACATGTTGTCCCCCCCCTCAGAAGAATGTCAAAGGAGAGCTTGTTAAAGGCCATGGGAACGTTTAGCCAAAGTAGATGAGATTTAGTGGAGAAGTGGGAACTGAGGATATAAGGGATAATATGACACCTGCCTCCACATTTTCAAAGGGCTGCCATTTGAAAGAAGCTATGGAGTCCAGAGGACAGAACTAAAACCAGTTCCATCCACAAACTGATTGTAATTTCTTAACAATTAGAGTTGTCTGAAAATGAAAATCAGTTCCTTGAAAGATGGCAGGTTGCCTATTACTAGAGCCAGGATAACTGTTTGTTATGGGTATAATAATGGAGATTCCTACTCAGGCATGATTCTCAAAGACTCTACATGACCTCCAAGGTCCCTCCCAAGTCTATTTGTGATTTCACAGGTCACTCCACTAGATGCTCCCTCTAGATTGGCATCAATCCATCACTTCATATTAGTCTTTACATTAGGTCAGTTACAAACCAGTTAAAAATAACCTAATTATATTGTAACCTAATTCAGAGCTCTCCATCGTATCCACAAGGACATTGTAAAAAAAAAAAGTGACTAAGACTTCTTGAATTCAAATATTCTGAAATAGTGTTTAGAGTGCAAGATTTGGAATTGGGAAGATCCTAGACTCAAATTCTTTTCAAAATATTTACTACTTGTGAGACTTAGACCATTCACTTCTCCTAAAATACAGTTTCCTAATTTGCAAAATGTGGAAAATTCTACTTGTATCAACTAGCTTGGAGAGGTTCCTTGGTGCAGATGGGTAGGTAGGAAGAGCGGCAAGAGGGGGAGAGAGAGAGACAGAGACAGAGAGACAGAGAGAGAGAGAGAAGGAGAGAGAGAGAGACAGAGAGAGAGAGAGAGACAGAGACAGAGAGAGAGAGAAGGAGAGAGAGAGAGAGAGAGAGAGAGAAAGAGAGAGAGAGAGAGAGGGAAGGAGAGAGAGACTGAGAGAGAGAGAAGGCATTTAATAAGCACTTGCAATATGGAAGACAGAGTTGATAGAGAGTCTTGGATTCAGAACAACCCAGATTCACGTCCTCTTTCTGAACAGGGGAATGTTACTTGCCCTCTCATGTCTCAGGTAAATTCTCTAAAACTCCAGTTTGTAGAATGAGTCCCAAGTCCTACAATCCAGATAAAATCACAGGTCTTTTTTTGTTGTTATGTTTGCGTTGCCCCCGCTCCCAACCCACCCTTTACTGTATTGTAAGTTCTGGGAAAGCAGGGGCCATATCTTATGTAAATTTCACATCTCTTTCAGTGCTTAGCACTCTCTATATAATACTTAATAAATGTTGCCTAAATGAAAAAGCAGGACCAGTTCCACTAACCCAAATATAACCCAATCCTCTCCATCTTCTGTGGAAAGGGTATTTTTCCTTTCCCAAGCAATATTTATTTACAATTATGTTACCCATGACTCTTCACAGAGAGCCACAGATCAACTGCAAAAGAAAACAAATACCTTCAAAGCAAACATCTACAAGTAAACCACAGTTATTTGCCTGGTGCATTTTTAGATGCTATTACTTTCATCAGAGCAATAGCCTTGCTCTTATGGATCGATTAAAGAAATACTAAAAGCCTAGTAATGGCAGAGCCAGGGAAAAATAGGAAAAAAATACCCCAACAATGTATTTCTTGATGATAACCATTTGCAAACAAATCTCTTGCATCTATATTAGATTGAATTCTTCATGTAATTTCTTTTATAGAAGATGATAATTTTAAGGAATGGTGATTTTTATCAAATTTCAAGCTAAAAAATGATGCAAATAAGCCAACTTTCATATAGGTATGACTGTTTGTTATTATAAAACCTACAGAAAAGTATTAAACTACATAACTACAACTGTTGTACTTCCTTGCATGTAGTTTGCATTTATTCACCTGTTCACATGCTGTTTTTCCTCCACAGAATGCAATCTCCTTGAGAGCAGAGACTATTACATTTTTGTCTTTGTAGCCCCAATAACTAGCACATTGCCTGGCATATAAAAAATCATTTGCATTATTAAATTAAACTAATAACTCCCCCAGATCTTTTCTTTCTTAGACCCAACAAGTGTTTCCAAAGTGTCTATTAAACACCAGGCACTGTGCTAGGTACAGTAGGACACAAAGACAAAAATGTTGACAAATATTCCCTTCCCTCAAAGAGCTTACTTTGTACTGGAAAAAAAAATATGCATGAAAATTAAGTCAAAACAAAACATATACAAAATAAATCTAAATTACCTCCAAAAATGCAGATAGCTTTATAAAATTATATTCCCTTTCCCTTGGGCAGCTAGATGGTGCAGTGGATAGATCACCAGTGCAGGAGTCAGGAGGATCTGAGTTCAAATCTTACCTCAGACACTTGACACTCACTAGCTGTGTGACCTTGGGCAAGCCGCTTAACCCCAATTGCCTCATCCTGGGTCATCTCCAGTCATCCTGATGCATATTGGGTCACTGGATTCAGATGGCTCTAGAGGAGAAGTAAGACTAGTGACCTGTGCAGCCCTCACTCAAGTCATGTCATCATTTCTCTGATGGCATGGTCTTCTTCAGTACCAAAAGATGAGCACACATTCCCTTTCCCCAACCAAACTTTAATCTGGAGTTAATTTTCCTCCAATTCCATGAAATATTTCAGATGTAGTAGGATTTCTTAAATTTTACCTGCATTTTAGGAAAGATTTGTCTTCAGATAATGCCAGTCAGGGAAAAATATTTATATATCTCATAACATAGTAATGGTACATTAAATTCTGTCCTCAACCATAAATATACTGACTTTCTGGGGTTTGTTAAACATCTCTGGATAAGATGAATGTAAGATATTTCTCAGCTAGTAACTGTTATTTAGGATTATAAAATTATAAATATTCTGAAGAGTCTATTTAGGGAGGGAAGAAGAGGAAGTAACCATAGAGAAGTTGATGTATACACATTTACTGAGAGTTGGAAGGGTTTCTCTCATTTTCATGCCTTAAAACCTATCCCTGCTTCCCAAGGTCTATCATTCCATATTCTGAATTCCACTAGCATCCCACTGCAGTATGGTTTGAATGGGACCTGACTCATCATTATTCCCTAGCATCACCAAGAGACTTCCTACTATAAGGCAGTACAGGTAGAAAGAGACAGAGACTGAACATACTAGAAAAGAAATTTTAAAAATATAGAAATATGTATGGGAAACTGAGAAGGGAGCCTTACATAAGCAGCAAATTCCTGGGTCTGCCAAAACTCTGGAAATAGATAATGGCTCCATTTCTCAAGAACTTTTTTTCTAAAGCCAAAAGCATTTTAATCTTGTTATACTAGATGTTAATGAATATACTGAGCCTCAATCATCTATGGAATGCTTTAGGTATATTCTAATTTAGATAATTTTAGTTCCAACCTCAGCCCTCCACAAAAGTAAGGAGTGGGAAGGTACATTAACAATCTGGATTGATTACATATCAAGATATGATTTAGGTCAGATTATCTGTAAGGCCTGAATTAATCCAGTTTTGTATCTCAAGGATTGAAAACACAGCTCCTGATAGATTCTATTGCCATCTACCAAGTTTATTGACAATATGCAAACTACTGGTAACGTAAATTCCAGAAAGATACATGTGATAATCAGCTTTGCTGACCAGTCAAAGTCTTGGCCATCTATCAGTTCTAATCTGTAATAGATAAAGCAGTATACGTGGTTGTTCCAGAATTCTGGGCTGATTTCCGCAGTAGTTGAGATTAGAACTGTATTATATGTATGTGCTAGAAATAGAAAGAGAGATGCTGCTGCTTAGGAAAATGCGATATTGTTAAGTTCCCACAAAGTGGTACATATTTCGATTGCAATATATGGAGGAATTGGAGAAAGAGGTAGAAAATTTAAATTGTGCCACTGATACTAAGTAATATGACTATAGTTGTGCCTCTAATGCTTACTTCACAAGGTTGTTAAGGTTCAAATGAGACAATGTACATAAAGAACTTTGTAAACTTGGAAACACTTTTAATGGCAGTAATCAACTTCACCATTATCATACTGGTATTATCTTCAGTACCATATGACTGCACTATATCAATTCATAAATCCCATTTGGATGCTTTCTATGCTAGTCACTCACCTGGCCCCTTCTTCCATGGAGTGGTCAAGATAAGGGACTCACCTCCAGTTATTGCCAGCTCCCATGCCTTCCCCATTCTTATTCTTTCCCCTTTTAGTGACAACTCTTCCCCATTCTCTCTCAGATATCAGTGTCTTAGCTTTCTTCCCACTCTCCTCTATTTTAAAAACATCATTCTCACAAAATGACCTGAAATTATTCACATTGGGATATAAATGATTTGTAACAGTTATGGTTTTGCCTCCTCCAGGGAGATAAAGAGACTAAAGACTTAAGCTAAGCAAATGCCCCCCAACTGAGCCTACAATTATAAGCTAAACAAATGAAAGCATTTATAATGCTAGAATTTCAGGCATCAACCAGCAGGTAAGGGAGATATTTTATGAAACAGTGAGCCTTCCAGCCTTGGAATCAACCAAGAATTATCATGAGATCTCAGCTGGAGCTACAGTTAAAATGAATCATAATCTCCTCTGGAAAAAAAAAATGATGAAACCAGACAATCTCTAAGACTCAAAGAAGTTAGGAGATTTGCCCAACTGGGTGTCTCTGGATAAATCATTTAACCTTGCAGTGCCCTCAGGCAACTCTATAAGATTCTAAGTTGCAGGGCATTTATTGAGCTTTGTTGATAGAATAACCTGATGGAAACACAAGTCCATGAATGGCATTAGGGAAACTGTGAAGCAGTTGGTATAATCCAAGGTGGTTTCATAGCCAGATAGTTTGCATTTTTTAACAGTCTTCTCAATTTGATTTAGTTCTCCTAAGTATTTATTAAGTACCTATTACATTCCAGGAACAATATTAAGTGCTGAGGATACAAAAACAAAAAGGCCCTTGCCTTCAAGAAATTACCTTAACTGAGGAAAAACATGTTAGTTGATAAGGAAATAAAACATCTGATGCAACATCTGAAGCACCTCTATACGAGGTTTTGCACACATGAGACTCCTAGAAGAGCTACCTCAGGTTCAAGGTCCTCTATGAGCCATAGCCCACAATATCCCATCAATGGTTTTATTAATTCTATAACCAATAAGAGAATACAATTAGTTCAGAGCAAAGACATTTAATGAAATAGTACAGTAATAACATCCCTCCATGAATGTAGGGCATATTCTTCGAAAAAACAGATGATTTCAGTGGAGAGAACAGGAAAGTTTAGAAGTCATACATGACGGGCAAATGCACTAGAAATAATCTTCAGGAATGTTGAACTGCACTGTTTTATTATAAAGGTATAGACAGAACAATCCACATATCCAAAATGGTAGAACAAGGAAGGTCACTGCACTGTTGTCATTGATTGTAGCCTCTACTGGGTACAGTATCTCTGCTGGGAGCACTGCTTCCTTGGTCATCATTGACCTCATGGTGACTTCCATCTCTCATACACATCTGTCCTTCCTTCTTGTTCTATTCTACTGGACTGCAATGATTGGGACCTCTGCTCATGAAGGGAAAGTTGTTAGCTTTTTACTGCTAGCCCTCATACCCAACTTAACAGAAGTCAGAAAGAATGTCCCTTGGCTGAAATTATTTTTTATTTTTATTTTCAACCCCTACTTCTAGGAATAGAGGAAAGCCCTGTTACAGACTGTTATCTTATTCAGAATTAAATATTCCCATCATTCCCATCATCATCCTCCCCTTAGATAAACATGCAAAACAATCTGAGCCAGGGACTAAAATTACCTAAGAAGAAAGGATATTATTCTTCACCCACCTAGCCCATAGTCCTGCCTTTATTATCTTTAGTTATATTTGTGTGCGCATGTCAGTAGCAAATATGAATTAGGAACATCATTATGGTGCTATATTGGTGCTAGAAAAAAATGTGCTGTCCTGTAAAAGATGGATACACAAAATAAATACAAAGTAATGGGGAGGAGTAGAAGGATAATAATGAAGCAAGCAGGAAAGGCGTCTTATAGAAGGTGACACTGGGACAATGAGTAAAGGGAGCTAAAGAATCTAAGAGGCAAAGGTAAAGAGGAAAAGTATTCCAGGGCATGGGAAACTTTTTGCAAATGTAGACATTGTAGATGTAAGCCAATTTCACTAAAGCATGATACGTGAAAGGGAGAAATGTGAACTCAATCCAGAAAGTTAGACAGGAGCAAGACTATGAAGGTCTTTACAAGTCTGAGGGAAAAGCTTGTATTTTATCTTAAAGGGAATAGGGGCTCAATGAATATAATCTTGAGTGAATGAAAAAGGTTTTCATTAAGCCCTTACCATGTGCCAAGCAGTGGGGATACAAAGGGAAAAAGTGAGGCAGCCTCTACTCTCAAGGAATGCACACTCTAGTTGGAGGGAGGTAGAAAAAAAGGAGCTGAAGCTGCAGGAGAGATGGACATCCCCTAGAAGTGCTAATGGTGCATCAGTGGAGTGGATGGCAAGGCTAAGTCTCTTCAGGTGCATCGGTAAGCTCAATGACCGTGCCTGGGCAGATGACAAAGCCTGGTGGCTCTCTACTGACCAGAAAGAATATGGAAACATCCTAGATGGGTTCTGGGTATCCTAGGACCTTGGGGGTGGTGAAGAGAACACAAAGAATGCCCCTTATTGGTGACAACTAAGAGTGTTTTCTGATAAAGATTCCTCAAAATTGTGTTTTAGTATACTGACTTGGCAACTATGTACAAAGAGGAGATATACGGCAGCCCCAGAGAGCAAACAGTCACGTAGTATAACAGTCCAAGCAAGA
This sequence comes from Bettongia penicillata ogilbyi, assembly GCA_023548195.1. Classification (NCBI taxonomy): domain Eukaryota; kingdom Metazoa; phylum Chordata; class Mammalia; order Diprotodontia; family Potoroidae; genus Bettongia; species Bettongia penicillata. The sequence goes on from JAJHZJ010000453.1 coordinate 22,064,042, forward strand.
GGTAGTCAGAACTCAAGTATGGCGGCTGTAGTTTAAGTGGCAAGGAGGGAACGGATGCAAGAGATGTTGGAGTTAGAGTCAACCATACTTGGCAAACAGTTGGATATGGAGGTGGGGTGCATGCAGAGCAGAGGACAGCTAAAAGCCTGCAGACCAATGATGTTTTATAGGAAATACCATGAAATCACAAAAAAAAGAGAGAGAATCAAAAACACAGGAGACCCAAAAGGCCATGGGAAGAAGCAGGTTGAAAGTAGCGGCAGCAAAGACTTGGAGCATCAAATACATCACCAAGAAAACCAAGATCAAATAAGGAAAATGAGTTGGTCAAAACGTGTTTAATTCTACGTTGTGACAATTTCCAACAATATAGTATAGATTCAGACACTTGACAAATTTTTAATTCTACGTTGTGACAATTTCCAACAATATAGGTATAGATTCAGACACTTGACCAATTTTTAATTCTACGTTGTGACAATTTCCAACAATATAGTATAGATTCAGATACTTGACCAATTTTTAATTCTACGTTGTGACAATTTCCAACAATATAGGTATAGATTCAGACACTTGACCAATTTGGGTGGAGGAGGAGTAGAAAATCAGCCATGCTGGATCCCTGTGAAATTGTTAGGACAGGACAGTTGTTTTCAACAAGACCAAGCAACCTCAATTCTCAGATTCTGCCCTTCAGATACTGCAGCCACCTCAGGACTTAATCTAGGGATCTAATATACTCTCCTTTCCCTCCCAAGAACCAACAGGTAGCTTCTCCCTTGGCCAAGGATAAGGGTTAGAAATAGACTAGGAAATCTGCAGACAAACCCAGATTTACTCAAAGACCAATCAATAAATCTTGGCCAAAAGTGATGAGAAGTCAGAGTCACTGCTTGTGCTCATTTGTACACAAAGGAAAGAATTAATCTCCACACCAGTGGCCTAGCAACCTCTATTAACATAATTGTTATAATTGTCATATGCTAATGGCCTCTTTCAATAAGTTAGCAGTAGATGATCTAAAAATGCTGAGTGGTAGAGGGGAAACAGAAATAACATCTGAAGGTATGATTAGTAATGATTTTTGAAATCCAGCATCATTCTTACTGTGTTCTGATTTTTTAAATAATTTCTCCACCAACCTTCTCTGCTACACATGCTACATAACACACAGATCATTTGATGGGTCTGGAAAGTGAGCTCTCCCATCAAAGGTAAAGATTATAACCATCTACACCTTGTCAACCAGTACAATTTTTGACCCTGACCTTAGGTAAATCTTCCACAGAGCGGCTGACACATCTTTCTAGGGCATTTTTTTAGATCTATTGATATTAAAGAAGGCACCAACGCAGCATACAGACTGCTATCTCCCACCATGGCTACAGGGCAGGACCTTTTCATTTTCTAGTTAGACTTCTCTTTGATTAGATACTTTACGTCCAATGTTTATTTTATAACATGCCCAGCTACTCCTGCTTGTTACTGTTGTTCTTGTTCCGGCATGTCCAATTCTTTGTGACCCCATTTGGGGTTTCCTACACTGATTTGCCATTGTCTTCTCCAGTTCATTTAACAGATGAGGAAACTGAGGCAAACAGGTCCAGTGACTTTCCCAAGATCATACAGCTAGTAAGTGTCTGAAGCCACATTTGAACTCAGGTCTTCCTGACTCCAGGTCTGGTGCTGTATCCATTACATCACTTAGCTGCTCTTTCTATTGTCCTTTAAATGATCTTCAACATTTATTTTTCAGAGTTAGTGGCATTACATAGCTTACAGTCAGACAAGATTTCTAGACGAATGTTGTTGTTAAACTGGGTTTTCATTTCAGGGGAAAGCATGAGGTCATAAAACTGTTGCATGGTTCCTTAAAAGCAATTCTGTCAGATCATTTTCTCTTTTTTTAATTCTAAGCCCAGCTCGTTGTCAGTATGTAGTATCATATATAAAGTAATGGACCAACCCAATGGATTGTCATCTTTTATAGCCTGGGCAATAGGCATTCCTCGTCAACTTAGTTGTTTTTTCTTTCCTATGAGCATACTTAGGCTCTTTTCGGTGACTTTCGGTCTTACTGGAAAGACTCTGCAATATTCCAGGACATGATATGATCAGCCCAATGTTAATTATAAGCAACAACATCTGGAGAAACTTAACTTCCATTTAAATTCTGTATTGGACATCTTCCATGTTAACAATGAATACCTTCAATGAGTGTATCTCTCTCTGTTTTATGTCTCCTTTGATAGTTTTATTTTTTTAATTAGCAAACATTTATTTTCTTTCCTTCCAATTTCCCTCCCCTAGTAAAGAAAAAAGAAAAGAAAACATGTAAAGTCAAAATAAAGCCCACACTAGCCATGCCCAAATGTATGTCTCCTTCTGCCTACTGAGTCAATCCCCTCTTCATCAGGAGGCGAGTAGTATTCTTTATCATCAGTCCTTTAAAACAATGGTGTCAAAATCAAATAGAAATGGGGCCATTAAAAGGTACAGAAAGATACCTTCAGGCTACCTACTGATATAAAATCATGTATCAACTTTAGTTTGTATTGTAATTTCATTTCATTAAATATTTCCCAATTACAGCTTAGTTTGGTTTATGCCACATTTAGGAGTGTTGTGGGCTTCATGGAGCCACTGCATGATGGATACCTCTGGTCTAGGCAATGATTGAATGGATCAGAGTTCTTAAGTCTTTCAAAGTCATGTGTTGCTATACTACTGTTGATGTTAACATAAATTTGCCTGATTTCACACACTTGGATATTAATCAGTGTCACCTAACAAAATTACTTCTGTTGATGCAATTTTTAAATCTTGTATACTGTTGTATGCAGCAATATGCTTCTTCCATTTTTCAAAATGCTGCATTTATTTTAACATGCATGGGTGACAGTGTCATAGAAAAGTTGTGGAGGTGGCCCCAGGTTCTGGAAGGCTATAACAGTCAAGCACATACTTGGGCAGTTTCTACCTATGCCTTTCAGCAATGGGCTGTGTTAGCTGTCTGAGAACCAAGCCAGGAATGTACAAAAAGATCAATAACTAGTAGGTTGAACACTAGACACATTCTTAGGTAATAGTAATGCAACCTAGGAAATATATACACATTTCATAGACAGACAGGGAGAAATAGAGACTGAGCATTTATTAAAAATTTATTATGTGCTACATACTTGGGATACAAAATGTAAGTAAGCAAAAGAGTCCCTCAACAGGCATATATTCTAACGGGAAAAGACAATATATTCTAATGGTAAAAGAGATATGAAAGTGGGAATAGGGAGGGGGTATAGCATGATATGCAGCAGGAAACACTATGGAGACCTGGCTCTAGGTAAAAAACAGAGAAGGTTTACCTATCAGAGTCCAGTGAACTAGGGACTAAATCCAAGCTTCTGGTCATAGGACCATAGCATTAGAGCTGGAACAGCCCTCAGAGGCTAATACAATCCCTTCATTTTACAGAAAAAGAAACAGAGGTCCAAGAAAGTTGACTGACTTGCCCAAGATCACAGAGGTTATAAGTATTAGATGGAATGTGAACCTAGGTCTTTTGACTCCAGATCAAGTGCTCTTTCTACAATCTGTCTCCTTTGGCTAGATATGAATCAAATTCATTCATTCAACAATTGTTTACTAAATGGCTAGTATGTGCAAAACATCATGCTTGTCACTGTATAGAAAAATAGAAAATCCAATGGTCCTTGCCTTTTATCTAGAAAATGAGTATATATATATATATATATGTATGTATGTATATATATATATACACTTATTTTCTATATATACACACATGTATGTGTGTTATGTGTGTATAATTTATATTATATAAATAAAAATATCATATATACTTTAGAAGGTAAACAGTTTATAAAATTTGTCTTCCTAAGAAGAGTGTAATGGCTTTTTTCCAAGAGGAAGAAATCTTACCAAATGTCTTTAAACCATACTCTAAGATTTTTATGAAGATCTTATGCATACCTTAGAGATAATCCATCTAGAAAAAGTGTAGCCTCTAGGTAATTGTAGCCATTTCTTACTTGAATACCTTTCTTCTTTTTTTCTACTATGAGACTATCAAGTATTTCATCCCTAAGGGAAAAAAAACTTCAGAGTGCATACATTTTAAATAATTGAAATTTACCTTATGAAAAAGAGAACTAGAGAAAAATAACCCCATGCAAGGAGCAGTAAGATAGGGACAAGGCAAGTCAAGAACATTTATTAAGCACTTCTGTTTCCAGCACAATGCTAAAGGTTGGGGATACAAAGAAAGGTCAAAAAACAATTCCTTTCTCCAAGGAGCTCACAATCTCAGGAAGAGTCCATAAACTCACAACTCTGCAGAGATGGGCAAAGTGGAGGTGATCTCACAGAAAGTAATTATTAGCACAGAAGGGTCTTGAATGATCTAGAAGAAAGTGAGATTTGAACTGAGACTTGGAAGGAGTCAGGAAATAGGAGGAGGGAGAGCATTCCAGGCACTGTGACAAACTAAGCCTGGGAATTAGTAGATAAAACAGAAGATGTGGAAGAAGAGCACTTGATTGATCCATGGAGTTCAAGGAGGGAAAGAAAGTTTAAGAAGACAGGAAAGATGGTGAAGGGCTGTAAAAGTCAGAGGTCTTTATATTTGGTCATGGAAATAACAGAGAGCCACTGGAATTTATTGAATTAGAGGAGTGATACAGTCTGATGTGAACTTTAGCAAAAATTACTTTGGCAGCTGAGTAAAAGACAGACTGGAGTTGGGAGAGATTTTTGGCAGGTAGACCAAAGAGCTGTGCAACAGTCCAGTCGTGAAGTAATCATGGCTTGGGACCTGTAACTTCAGTGACATAGGAAACTCCTTCTTGTGTCAACTATTTGTAAAGTAGAATGGCATCTTCTCAGCAACTTCTAGCCTTAGGGAGATGCTTAGAAATCTAAGAGGTTAAGTGACTTGCTCAGGATAAAAGGACAAGAAACATAGCCACCATGTGTCAGAGGCAGGCTCTGAACTTGGGTCTTCCTGGCTTCAAAACCAACTCTCTCTTTACTATGCCATGTTGGCTCTCTATATCCCAGAAGTAGAGCATTTCATTAACCTTCCCAAATCCTTTTTGGAAATTGACAGTATATGAAATTTTAAATATTTGGATACTTGAAAAATCTGTTACTTTATCACTATGGTAACCCTTCCATGATATAGATTATAATGCACCCTTGACTTAGTAGATGATCTTCAACAGTTGTGGCCAAGAAAATTATCATTGTAGCTAAACAATGACTCCCTAGATTTAGCTTAGCTGGTCCTTTGGATGGATATTTTTCTCCTTCCCCCTCAAAGACTGAGGTAGTGTAAGAGGAGATTATGTATTCTCACAATCACAATGGTGGGAAGTAAGATTTATATGTTTGCTTTTGTCATACCTTTAAGTACAAGGTCACCCGTCTCACTCCTCCTCCAGGGCCATCTGAATCCAGTGACCTGATATGACTGGAGATGACCCAGGATGCACTGGGAGACCTTGACTCCTTTGGAGGAGAAGTGAGGCTGGTGACCTTGCACAGCCCTCCCTCACTCAAAGTCAAGTTCAAGTCATGTCATCATTTCTCTGATGGAAGGATCTTCTTCGGCAACTAAGGATGAACACAACCCTGTGAATAGACTCAGCTCCTCCTCTCCTGTCTGCCTCCCCCTCCCCTTCCTTCTCCTCTCCAAAGGAAGGTAAATTTAGATGGCCAAAACATGCCCAGCTGACTTTGGTTTTACTGGCTAGTTTCCCTTCCCTACTGATTAGTTTCCCTTCCTTTCCCTTCTGTTCCCTGAACCATAAACCTACTGCACTGTGAAACTCAGACACCATGGTGCCCTGCCCCCTGCCTAAAAGCTCTCTTCTGTACCCTCCTGGTTTCAGAGTGATTATCAATAGTAACTGGTGCTGTTTCCCTCCCAGCCTGATGTCTTTCTTTTCTTTGCCTTATTAAAGGGGCCATGCCCTGGCTACTCCTTAAACAGGCCTATTCACTGAATGGATGTTTCCTCACCCTGAGTGAGTACCTGCACAGACCTGCAAAGACCCCTTTAGGCCAAGGTCTCCCAGTGCATCCTGGGTCATCCTCAGTCATCCTGATGAATATCTGGTCACTGGATTCAGACGGCTCTGGAGAAGTGAGGCTGGTGACCTGCACAGCCCTCCCTCACTCAAAACAAAGTCAAGTGCGAGTCATGTCATCATTTCTCTGATGGCATGGTCTTCTTCAGCAATGAAGGACGAACAAAACAACAACCTTTAGGTAAACATTCCTTTGTAAAATCTAACTTGTAAGTAGTTAAGTGGTAATAGAGTGCAGGGACAATCAAAAATTCAGGAAACATAAATGTCGGGGACCTGAGCCAATAGTAGAGACTAGATACCAACCAACCCTCTTAAGGTTACAAGAGAACTCTCAAGGAGGAGTGAAATGTAATAGAACTGGCTGTCAGGCAGCAGGAGGTAGGGTAGTCACTGTTACTACATATTACAATGAAAGCTTCCAACAACAAAAATTTTGTTTCCTACTAAATGAATTTACATATTAAATATAAAACAAAAAGTTCCACAAAAGACCTACTCCATTGCCTCATCATGTTATGGAGGTGACCATGAATCTTAAAAGTTTACTTCAGCAGGGCTCAAGCTATGACAGGCCCTATCAAAATGAAAATATTTGATTAAAAGCCCAGTCCAAGGACCAACCTAAATACTCATCATTAGAGCATTATCCATGGTGGCAAAGACTTAAAACTGAGGGGATGCCCATCAGTTAGAGAATGAGTGAACAAGTTATATGAATGTAATGGCATACTATTGTGCTATAAGAAAGGATGAGCAGGATGATTTCAGAAAAACCTGGGTAAGACCTACATGACTTGATGCAAATTGAAGTGAGCAGAACCAGAAGGACACTGTATACAGTAATAGCAATATTGTACAATCACCAACTATGAATGACAACTATTTTCAGCAATGAAATGCTCCAAGGCAATAAGAATGGACTTATGATAAAAAATACTATCCACATCCAGAGAAAGAACTGAAGGAGTCTGGATGCAGACCAGAGCATACTGTTTTTCACTTTATTTTTTGATTTTTCTTCTTTTTGTCTGTTTCTTCTTTCACAACATGATCAATATGGAAATATGTTTTACATAATTGCACATATATAACTATATCAAATTGATTGCTATCTTATAGAGGGGATAGGCGAAGAGGGGAAGGAGAAAATTTGAAACTCAAAAAGTTTTAAAAAATGTTTAAAATCTTTACATGTAACTGGTGGAAAAATAGAATACTATATTAAATTCTTTTAAAAGAAAGTTATCCATGGGATACTTGCCTTAAGCCACAGCAGCTCACAAAACCATCTATCTACTAAAGTATGAAAGAGCTATGATCTACATAACTGAAAGGAGTATTCATTGCTGATACAATCACAGATATGCAAATAGAGTTAACTTTAACTCACTGGTCTAGAAAATAAGAGAGATCCCTTTAGCATCATAACTTTCTCTTGACATTTCACTAACCTATCACACTCTCCCTTATGTAACAATTTTTTCTAAGCATCTTTTCTTCCCTCCTATTAAATTGTAAGCTCTTTGCGAATAGTGACTGGTCAGTGCCTTGCATTGAGACAACACTGAATAAATGTGTTTAATGAAAATTTATTAAATGAAGATGCTTACATATCTGTATGCTTAGCTGACTAAAAACTACAATTGTACATCAGTTTTTCCAGCTTTAAATCTTCTGCTTATTGTTCTGTGACTCTAGGAAATTGACCATGAAGCTCCAGTACATTAGCTGTGACAGTAAACCATTCACACTGGGATTCTTTATGTATATTTTCTAGAAATTCATTGTCATAAGCAATGCAGTAATATTTCACCCTGCTTTGAATTAACAAGAATAATAATTAGCACTTACATAGCACTAAATGTTATGTATTAATAGTTCAAAATTTTTATATCCTTATTTGGATTCCTTTTTTTTTTAATTTTAAGAGAAATACAATATTTTACCAAGCTTCTAATTTTACTGTCATTGCTGTGTTATTGTATGATTATTATACAAGTATTAACATTTGTTGTGTTACCATGTGAAATAATCTAAAATTAGCAAAATGACTGCGAAATCTTTGAAACAATGTTGTGAAACTTTAAATTTGAATCCTCTGAGAGGACTCCTTACATAAAAGTGCCTGTTGAACTAGAGGATATAATATTGAAAGTTCCTGATGGGATGCTGCAATTTGGAGAAAGATAAACCATTTCCTAACAAGTGCCAAGAGATCTGGAGGTGTTCTGCAAAGGAGATGAACCAGTGATACATTCCAACATCCTTAAAGAGACAGTGGGGAAATGTCTAGAAATTGGTTACCAAACTTCCCACTGAAGATAATGACATAGGAAGAATGCTCAAAGCCTTCCTTGAAAGAGGGAGATTATCTGAAGCTATTGTAAGATATGGGGAAAGGATGTCATCAGAGAAAACAGCTTTTACAACTGCCAGCGTCTAGTTAAGGATTTATTACTCCAAGTTATGAACCTTATCAGGAAGTCATTCACACTCGTCTGGAGAACAGTTCAAAGCCTGGAAAAGAATATTTCAAATCTGCCACTGATATACCACACTAGGGTCAAGGGAGTTGAGACAAAGAAGCAGAGGAGGTTAATGAAAAACCGTAAATGGCATACTTTTGATAATAGGCAACCTAAAGTCAGAGGATCTTGAGGTCACAGTGTGAGAAAGCTCGCAAAAACCAGAAGGACAATTTGAGGAACGCAAAAGAAGTCTGCATCCATTTCCTTAAACTTGCTGACTAGAGAGAAGACCCTATAATTTCAGCAGCATATGCAAAGGCTTCTTCAAAGGCTGGTATTAAGGGAACAATGATGGGAAACTGGCCTCAATTGAGAAAGTGAGGACCCGAGAGGATCAGTGACTTATCCAGTTACCTATTTAAATAGGGAGTGGGGACTCAAAGCCACATAAAGCTATTAGTGCTTTATGTACGACAGCTTAAGCAGATCATAGCACACCAGGTGCTATGCCAAAATAACCTTCCCATGCCAAGAGGCATCTTGGACAACAAAAAGAAAGCTCTCCTTTTTTGACCTTTGTGTCTTCTAGAAATATTGAGTTACATAACCAATTAGCATGTAGCCTCTGCTTTTTTCACATTCTGCAACCCTATTCAACCTTTCGCCTAAAAATGACAAAAGTCTCTAAAAGTGGTTCATTACATCACCTATCCCTGACATGAAAGAAAGAGGAAAGCAATAACCATTCTATTTTATAGGTTAAGAAACAGACACAAAAGAATAAAGGATGTCCCAAATACACACAGCAAAGAATTCACTAACCTTGAAAGAGAAGGCTTCCAACTAGTAGGTATACATTTGAACTATGCCTTTGTCTTCCTTGATAGATTATTAACAGGGTCAGTTATAATGTGAAGCAAACCTTTGACCTAGAATTGTTGCTTCCTTGGGAAAATCCAATATTCATGAAAGTCCCCATCTCAGAAATGGAAAAATCCAGTATTCCTTTGAAAATAAAAAGATACACACTTTGTGTGTGTTTGGCTGCACACTGAGAAAGCATCAGTTTCCTCTTCTTTTCTAAGAAAAATTAGATAATCTGCTTGTGTAATCTACTTGGAAAAACCTGCTCTGGAAAATGTCACACTTGAAACATAGCTAAAAGAATATTTTAGTGCATTCACTTTCAGATCTTTCAGTTTTCAGCTTCATTTCAATAGCCTCAGGCAAGTAGTACCTTCAAACATAACATTAATTAAAATGCTTAAAACCTCTATCAGTAACAAGTAATCAAATATTAAGATAAAATAACTTAGAAGCCAGACTCGTCTTTATTCATGACTCTATATAACCTGAGTTATTACCCTTTATGTGCTTTATTACCCTTTATGATTCACCATCTAAACAATTTCATGCCATACACTCTATCTGTTCTTTAAATGATATGATTTGGCTGTCACTCTTTGGTTATTTTGGCCATCAAGTATAATAGACCCACACAACCTACTGTCTGCCAAAGGATTTTGGTTGGCCCCAAAGATGTTGACGATATCTTCCTCTACATTTTTTGTGGACTGCCCAAAACCCTTTGGCATGCCCACAGCTGCAAGTTGTGCAGGCCTGAAGTATAAGAATAGATCATTTATCCACCCAGGTGAAAACCAGCAATTTATTGGCTAATCAGCAAACTGCTAAAAAAGTGTTTTTGTCCAATAGCTAAAATGTGAAGACATAAAGTAATTCCATCTTTGTAAAGCCAAGTACAATTATTTTCTATGAAATTTACAAACAACTAATCTGCCACATAAAGGGAGAGATTTGAATTCTAGGTCTAATATGAATCAGCCCGTTATATTTATACTTCCAAATAGCCTGTCAAGCCAAAACTTCAAGCTATAAAGTACGTTCATGGAAAATATAAATGTCTATTATTTTAACATCTAATCACATAAATAAGTATTATTTCTTCCTCTATTCAATTGCAAAAATATAATTTCCATCCATAACTCAAATGCAAATAGACTCAGTGGCATAAAAATGAAAGCTACTCGCAAGGCATTTTTTGTGCACTTTCTAAAAAGTACCTTTCCTACATAGAGCTGGAGGGCCCTGACTAAGTTGTTATGTTTCTAACAAAGAGATGTGGAAACATAGGAGTAAACATAGCTAAACAGTAGAACTAGGAGACAAGGTGTCAGTATGGTCCAGTGGAAAGATTATAGGACTAGGACCTGGGTAGGTGACACTCTTCCACAAAATCGAGACAATAATATAACCTTGCTCTCACAATTTTGTGATAAGATGTAAAAGAGATTCGGTTAACAACTCAAATGCTCTTTCCTTCTTTCTATAAATAACATTTTAAAAAATGTAGTATCTTATGTTTTTTTTTCATTATCTTTCTCCTTGTCTCTTTTCTCCCTTCTTCCACAACCCCCAAATGCTATTATCCTATACCGCCAAGTTTATTTTCTGTTCATTGTCCTCAATACATATGGCAGCCAGGTGGCACAGTGAATAGAGAACCCACCCTTGAGTCAGGAAGACTGAGGACAAATTTTTACTAGCTGTGTGACCCAAAGCAAGTTACTTCAACCTGTTTGCTTCAGTTTACTCCTCTATAAAATGAGCTGGAGAAGGAAATGGCAACCTTTCCACAGAGAAACCATTATCTAAATGATTATTGGGTATAGTATAAATAATACCATGTTTTAGGTATATTGGAGACACATCATGACATAATAGATAGAAATCTATCCTTGAAGGCAAGGGGAGCTGGGGCCAAATCCTGCCTCTAAATCCTATGGGTGCTATGACCCTGAACAACTCACTCCACCTCTCGGGAACCCCTCACATAATAAGTGCCAACTTACACCAATCTATCTCTCTAGGGAGTTCACTAACTCAATGAAATCACAAGCCAGGTCCAAAAGAATTCAAGTATATTGTGGGTTAGATAAGCATTTGTGGGATGACCTAGAAACTAGTCATTATGTGACTTCTAAGGTGAAACAAGTTCTCAGATCCAAAATAACTGACATACAAATAACCTTTTGGAACACAACCTGCTTTGAAATCAAAGCCTACCTGTACTACTAACCTATCAACATGACTCCTGCAACCTCTTTTTTGACTTACCTGCTGTCATACAATCATCAAGTCAGAATGAAGCTTAGATAGAGTTCATTAAGTCCAGTGATGTCAAACTCAAATAGGAAAAGGACCAGTAAGCCACACATTGGAATTCTGGCAGGCTGGATATTCATAAAGTTACATATGAATATTATCTATGTTCTACTGTGTTTTTACTTATTTTGTAAATATTTCCCAATTACATTTTAATCAGACTCAGTAATGTTATGTTCCACATGGTTCTGTCTCCTCTGATCTAGTTCAGTTTCCTCCCACAGGTAGAAATCTCCTTCCAGAACATCCATGACATCTGTACAGCTCTAAGTATTAAGATATTCTTTCACCAACAAAGATTAGGAGGAAAGTAGAAAACTGGGAAAGAATTTTTGCAAATAGTGTCTGTGATAAAGGCTTCATTTCTAAAATATATAGAGAACTGAGTCAAATGTATAAATCATTTTCCGATTGATAAATGGTCAAAGGATATGAATAGGCAGTTCTAAGAGGAAGAAATTAAAGCTATCTATAGTCATATGAAAAATGCTCTAAATTACTATTGATTAGAGAAACACAAATCAAAACAACTCTGAGATACCACATCACACCTATCGGATTGGCTAACAGGACAAAACAGAATGATGATAAATGTTGCAGAAGATGTGGGAGGTGGAACATTAATTCATTGTTGGTGTGAGCTGATCCAACCATTCTGGAGAGCAATTTGGAACTATGCCCAAAGGGCTATAAAAATATGCACACCCTTTGACCCAGCAACATCGCTTCTAGGACTGTATCCCAAAGAGATCATAGAAATGGGAAAGGGTCCCACTTTACAAAAATATTTATAGCAGTACTCTTTGTGGTAGCCAGAAACTGGAAATCAAGGGGATACCCATCAATTGGGGAATGGCTGAGCAAGTTGTGGTATATGAATGTAATGGAATACTACTGTGCTATAAGAAATGATGAACAGGAACACTTCAGAGAAGCCTTGAAAGATTTATATGATCTGATGCTGAGTGAAAGGAGCAGAACCAGGAGAACTTTATACACACCACAGTGTGTGAGGAATTTTTCTGGTAGACTTAGCACTTCATTGAAATGCATGGACTTAAAAAATTTCCAATGGACTCTTTAAGCAAAACACCTCCCACATCCAGAGAAAGAACTACGGAACTAGATCACAGACACAAATAGACCATTTTCTTTTGTATTATGTTATGTTTTGCTTTGTTTTATGACTTCCCGCATTCGTTTTAATTTTTCTATGCAACATGAATTTGATATGAATGTACACGTAAGACCTATATAAGATTGTATGCTGTCTCAGGGAGGGATGGGAGAAGGAGGGAAGGAGCGGGGAGTAAGGGGAAAGGAGTGGAAAAAAAAATCTAAGATATATGGAAGTGATTGTCAAACACTGAAAACAAATAATTCGATTTAAAAACTGCCCTATGTTCAGGGTTAACCATTGATCTCTATGTTTCTTTGTCTTGCATAGAGGAGGCACTTAATCAATGCTTGTTGGATTAGACTGAAATAAAATAAAATATAATAAAATAAAATGAATCTTGAATAGTAAATATATAATATGTATATATATATATATATATATATATATATATTCTTTCATATATTGAATCAAATCTACCTCCCTTATAACTTCTAGCCACTGATGGAAATGTTTGCCCTTGGGAACTGAATAGCATAAGTGTAATTAATCCCTTTTCTGGATAACAACCTTTAAATGTTTCTCCTTTCTGTCCCCAAACTGGCTCTAAGCTCCTCTATAGCCACTCCTTATATGACATATCTTCATCATCTTTATAATCTTTCCTTGCAAGCATTTAAGTTGATCAATATCCCTCTTTAAGTGAGACAATCAGAACTTACTACAGAAAGCAGCTCAGTCTTATGTTGAATGATGGGGGTTTTATCTTCCTTGTTCTGGACATTATACTTCTATTAACAAAGGCTAAGATCACATCGGCCTTTTTGGCAGCTACATGACACTATTGGGTCTTAATGAACTTCCAATCAACTAAAACTTCAGTCATTTCAGTATTAAAGGAAAAAAAGAACATTTGTTATGACTCGATCCTTGTAGGATCTGGGGAAGACACAAAGTTTACAACTTGGTACTAGGGTAGATATAAAGTTTAAAATATAGTTCTCACCTTTACAAGGCTTACAGTTTAGTAGAAAAACAATACACATAGATAAATATAATATTCCACAAATGCACTAAAAAATTACAATCCAAGGTAGTATGTGAGATCCAAGGAGAATGACCATTATTGATCAAGAAGATCTGCAGCTTTCATGAAGGAGGTTCATCCTTCATTGCTAAAGAAGACTATGTCATCAGAGAAATAATGGTAAACTAAAACGTATTGAGCATAATCTAATCTGATGATTTAGAACAAATTCTGTGTGTGTGGCGCCTTAAGGTTATCATATAAATATTATTTCTTGTGTGTTTGTCCTTCATTCCCAAAGATCATGCCATGAGAGAATTGATGACATGACTTGCACTTGACTTTTGTTTTGAGTGAGAGAGGGCTGTGCAAGGTTACCAGCCTCACTTCTCCTCTAGAGCCATCTGAATCCAGGGACCAGATATTCATAAGGGTGACTGGAGATGACCCAGGATGAGGCAATTGAGGTTAAGTGACTTGTCCAAGGTCACACAGCTAGTGAGTGTCAAGTGTCTGAGGTGAGATTTGAACTCAGTTCCTCCTGACTCCTGTACTGGTGCTCTAACCACTGCTCCACCTAGCTGTCCAAAGTGATAGATCAAGGCGCTGATCTCTACCCAGGCAGAGGCCATGCCTGCCGCCCCTAAAGCCAAACAGCAGTTGCAGCTGTTTTATAGCTCAGGGAATAAGTCAGTTACCTGTGATTGTCAGGCTTATTATAAACTTCAAGCCTCCAACCCAGTTCTTCTCCCCCCACCCACCCTTATTCTCTCCTGTTCTTCAGTTTTCTCTCCCTCAGAGGCTTATCAACCCTTTATTTGCTCGACTTACTCCATATTTCTTTCATTATTGCCAACCTTTTTGTCTGAAGCTGTCCCCTTTTTTATTTGACCACTACAAATCTTTGCAAAGTTACTATTTCCTCCTCCCTATCTTAACCATAATTAAGGAATAAATATCCCTACCTTTGATATTTCCCATTTAGTGTATTTCAGACTGAAATTGACTTTGCTGCTTAGGTTTGAACCCCTTGGGAAGCAACAGTAACTCTGTTTTCTGCTGTGCTGGAAACATTATCACCATAGCAATAATAGCAAGGCCACCTAGAAGTCTAGAGAAAAGAAGTTAGTTTAAACTTCACTTAAAGAACTGATATTAAGAACAAGAATAATTGCAATCTTTAAGGGAAAAATTTGGAACAACCTCAAATGAGGGAGAGAAAGAGAATTCAATCATATCTCTGAAGTTTAGCTGTTCTGATAGTCAGCAATAGCAAAGGGGGAAAGTTATTTTACCTTTCTCAAAGGGGAAATTCAAATAGAATACACCAATGAAATATCAAAAATTTTAAGAGTCTCTAATTTTACAGTGACCAAAGCAAAAATTTCTTCTCAACAACTAAGGGCTTTTAACCCTTCATCTAAATTTTTAATTCTCTCTAAGATGATGTATTTTAGAAACAATGATGTGGACCATTTCTCTTGCATCTGCCTTGACTAAAGCTCTCCTCAAAAAATGCTAAACCTTCTTGGATTAAGTAGAAAGAAGGATGGACCTGGTGAGAATAATATTTGAATCTCACTTCTGATAGTGTGTGACCCAAGGTAAGTCACTGCAATTCTTTGAACCTCTGTTTCCTCATCTGTAAGATGTGGATAATAATAATATTGTTTAGAGGTCCAATGAGATAATTTATGGAAAGAATTTTGTTAAACTTAAAGGAGCTTTTATAAAGCAAACTACTATGCCATCCCTTGCAAAGGAGGGGGGGTTACATTATATGTTCTTTATCCTCACATATGTCTTTTTTTCTTTTCTTTTTACATTAACGAAGAATTAGAGGCTCAGTAACTTTCTGAATATTATACAGGGAATTAATGCAATGTTTTATTTGTATATGTTTTTGTATATGTTTTATTTGTATATCCCATCATAATTTCCAAGTGTGCTATACCTACTGTCTCACTTAATACTCATAACAACCCCATGAGTTGGCAGGAAATTGTCCTGAAATTGCATATGAGGAAACTGCTCATAATCACACAGCTAGAATGGGGAATAGAACCCAGCTCCACTTGTCACCTGTTCTTTCTATTCTGCCATTCTGCTTCTCTATACAAATGTGGCTCATCTTTCATTTAGCCACCTTTGTTTCAATTAGCTGTGATTAACATCAATTCTAATAGTTCGCATTCCTAACAACCCTGTGGCATTTTCCAGGTACAGGGATTGAAGTTTTAGAAAATTATGTGATTTGCCAAAGGTCACATAGGTAGAAAAAGTCAGAGACTGGTTTCAAACTTGCATCTTCTGACTCTAAGTCCCTCCTTTAACCTGAGCTGCCCCTCCAGACTGAAAAAAAAATGGGAATACCAATGGATTCCTACTGAACTCTAAGGAAGAAAAAGGACCAAAAGTGCCACACCAGCCAGGAAAGTTAATGCAATGGGGAGACTTCGTTTTCAGTAATAAGGAGATGAGTGTCTCTCTGTTCCCTTTGCTGGTGAGACTACATGTGGAGTACATATTATGTTTGGTTCTTGGCTCTACATTTTATGAAGGACATAGACGAGCTGGAGAGTATCCAAAGGAGAACAACCAGGATGCCAGATGAAGACTTGTTGAAAACGCTAAAGATATTTAACCTGAAGAAAAGTCACAGGGAAAACCTGCAAATCCTTGAAGAGCAGGCATGTAGAATTGGAACTAAATGTGTTTTTCTTGACTACAGAGAGCAGAACTAGGGACAAGATGTGATATTTCAAAAGAGGTAAATTTTGGCTTAATGTAAGGAAAAAACTTCCTATTAGAACTGTTCATATATCTGCCAAGATAAGCCCAGGAACTACATGAACAAAATTATAAAACATTTTTTATGCAAATAAAGTCAGATTTAAATAATTGGAAAAATGTGAATTGTTCATTGGTGGGCTGAGTCAATGTAATAAAAATTACAATACTACCTAAACTAATCTATTTAGTCAGTGCCATCCCAATTAAACTACCAAAAAACTATATTACTGAGCTAGAAAAAATAATAACAAAATTCATTTGGAAGAAGGAAAACTCAAGAATATCAAAGAATTAATTAAAAAATATATAAAGGAAAGAGGTCTAGCAGTACCAGATCTTTAACTGTATTATAAGGTGGCAATTATCAAAACTATCTATTACTGGCTAAGAAAAAGAACAATGGATTAGTGGAATAGAGTAGGTATACAGCGCACAGCAATAAATTATTATAGTAACCTTGTATTTGATAAGCATAGAGATCTAAGCTTTTGAGATAAGAACTCACTATTTGGTTTTTAAAATGCTGAGAAAACTGAAAAGTAGTCTGGCAGAAACTAGATATAGACCAGTGATTGCACCATTTACCAAGATAAGGTCAAAATGGACACATGACCTAGACCTAGACGATAAGTAAATTAAAAGAACATGGAATACAGTACTAATCAGATTTATGAATAGTAGAACTCATGAATAAACAATAGAGAGTATTGCAGAATGTAAAATGGATCATTTTGATTACATTAATGTTTTTTAATATTGTACAAATAAAACCAATGAAGCCAAGATTAGAAGTAAAGTAGAAAATTGGGAGGAGGAAATTTTTATAGACAATTTCTTGGATAAAGGCTTCATATCTCAAATATATAGAGAACGGAGTCAAATTTATAAGAATGAGTCACTCTCCAATTGATAAATGATCAAAATATATATATATATAAAAACAGGAAGTTTTTGGGAGAAGAAATTGAAGCTCTGTTATAGTCACATAAAAAGTACAAATTAAAACAACTTTGAAGTATCATCTCACATCTATCAGAATGGGAAAATGATAAAGAGGAGAAATGATGAATGTTTGAGGGCATATGGGAAAATTGGGACATGAATGCACTGTTGGTAGAACTGTGAACTAATTCAACTATATTGGAGAGCAATCTAGAATTATGCCCAAAGAGTTATAAAACTATGTATACCCTTTGACCCAGCAATAGGTCAATAGGTGTATTTCCCAAGGTGACCAGGGAAAAAGAAAAAGAATCTGTATGTTCTAAAATATCTACAGCAATTTTCTTTGTGGTAGCAAAGAACTGGAAATAGAGGGGATTATATTAATTGAGGAATGGCTAAATAATTTGTGGTATATGATTGTGATGGGATTTTACTGTGTGATAAGAAATAAAGAGCAGGCTGATTTAGAAAAATATGGAAAGATCTGCATGAAATAATGCAGAGTGAAGTGAGTAAAATCAATAAAACGTTGCATATACTAACTGAAAGGCTCAGCTATTCTGGGTAATATGAACTTTCAAATCAACTACAAAGGACCGATGAAAGAAAATGCCATCCACCTCCAGAGAAAGAACTGATATATGGAAGAACGTATTGTATGGTTTTCACATATAGATTTGTGTTAAATATTGACCTTCTCTAGAGCAAGGTTAAAAGGGAGGGAGGGAGACTACTTGGAACTCAAAATGTAAAAAAGTAAAATAAAATAAAATAAAGAGGGGAAAAAAACTGACCAAAAGTTGAATGGTTGCCTTGGGAATGAGTGGGATCCCCCATACTGAAGGATTTTGAGCTAAGGCTAGATGACTGGTTGCCAGATTTGTTATGAAGGAAATTCATTTTTTGGATACAGCTAGGTGACACAGGAGATAGAGCTCTGGATTTGGAGTTAGGAAGACCTGAGATCAAATCCAGCCTCAGATTCCAAGCAAGTCACTTGAACTCTATCTGCCTCAGGTTTCTCTCAGTAAAATAGGGATGCAAGTAGAAATCAAGGCAATCCTCACTCTCAGTGAGTTCACATTCTAATTAGGGTAGACAATTCATATACAAAGGCTCTGCTGCAAGATACATGGAAAAAACTAATGGTCTTTATAGTGCTGTACCAGCCAAGACCTATGAATCCTAGCAAACAGTAGTAAATCATATAACAACACCTGGGAGTTGCAGGACAGAGAGTAAGAATTGCAAACACAAGGCAGATGGCAAGACTCAATGGTCTACCTTTACCATCTTACTAAAATTATAGTTGTGGCCTCCCTGATCAGCCAACTACTATAAGTAGTAATGTTCCTAACCAATAACTATTAAGAAGTAGGTAGTGAAAAAAGGTCCGACAGAGAGCAGGTCACTGGGAATTATCTGTGAGGAAAGTTGAAAGATCCAATTCTGATAAGAACGGGACAATGGGGTTTGACTCAGAAGAGGGGAAGAGTTCCAGAAAACTTGTTTCTACTGAGCTTCTGAACCACTTCTTGATGTCTGGTCAGTGAAAAAAGCTGAGGTAGAGGAAAGAAAGGTCCCTGCTCCCCTCATGGTACATGTTCCTTCTAAAACATTCAGGATGCCTGTTATGGGTAATAATAATATAAAATAATGGAAGACGAAAATGTATTGAGCATAATCTAATCTGAAGATTTAGAACAAATTCTGTGTGTTGTAGTGCCTTAGGGTTATCATATGAATATTATTTAGTATCTTACTAGAGATAGAAATATAGTTATAAAGTTTCTTTAGGAAAAAAGGTCATAGATAAATCAACTTTTACATCTATGTAAAAGGAAGACCTACCTATCTGCAAAAGAGGAGCATACTGACCTCTTGAAAAATAAGCAGAGATTGAAGTTAGAAAAGAAATGACACCTATATTTTGATGGATATGTGATCTTCTCAGAGTCAGTACTCCTCCTATGGTAGAGATTTCAAGACCTCCAAGCTCTCACAATTTGTGAAACTTATGCATGTCTCTAAAGTCTCCATGGAAATCTACTCAACATCCTCATTCTTTCTCTGGTTCTTTTAATATTCCATATCCATTCATCCAATGGTCAGATTCTCCATCTGTTACCCCTTGCTTTCATTAAAATACTAGCCCATCTCCTTTTCTAATTCCCAAAGATATTCTTGATGTTAACTCAATGCCATTTCCTCTAAAGTCATAATTGGTAAAATTCTGGGATTTTACAAATGACAAAACTGAGGCACAGAAAGGTTAAGTGAGCTTCCCAGAGTCACATAGCTAGCAAGTGTTTGAGGCAGGATTCAAATGCCAGTATGTTGCCTCTAAATCTAGTACTTGGCTCACCATGCCACCTCCTGCCTACCAATCAATAAAAAGCAAATCCCTAGTTACAGTACTGAATTTCTTAATTTAGAGGAAAACTAAAAGAGAGGTGAAGGAATGATGAATGGCCATGTGACAAATTTCTCCCATGTGCTCCCCTGAAATGCAGGGAATCTGTCTTGTTAGAAAAGAGTATACCTTATTAGACAATTGTAGTAATAAGACTTAAGTCATGGACTTCTCCTTTGGAACTAGTTTTTCCACTTTCTAGACCAAAGTTGGCACACTTAATCCCGTCCAACCATCTCATTAATCATGGTAGTAAATGGAGGGGAAAGAGAAGGGAGAGTGGAATAGACAAGAGAGTAAGGGCTATGCAAGAGAAAGTAAAGGGCTTGGTCCATCCATCATTACTCTAAAAATAACTCAAACCATATGCTCTGCAGACAAGATAGCAAGCGGACCATCTTTAAGCAATAAAGCACCTCCATTGTTTTGTATTGAGCTCCACATTACGCACATAGATGGATCCCTAATTTCAATTATTCTTGATTATTCTTTTCACTGATGTATTAATTTCTTTCCCTTAGCTTTTCATTCTATGCTATTCTTGTCATGTCTTTCTATAAAACTACCAAAGAAAACATATCCAAGGCTCTGAAGGCTTTCCATTGATTCTTTTTCCATCCTGAGGACTTGAGCTGGCCTTTCTTGTTGTCTCATATTCTTAGTATATGATAAATCCATTACAGGCATATTCCCAGGGAACCTCACTATTCCTCATCTGTAAAATAAAAGGTCATTTTAGATACCTGCTGAAGTCTCTTGTGGCTCTAAATCTATGATCTCACAGTATTATAAAATGTCAGACAATTTCTCAAATGTGATACAGCCTTTCCTCCTTTTCAGTTCTGGTCCTTGTTCATTGCAGCATCTCCTCAGGACGTAAGCAGCATTGATAGACTAGTTCTATGGGCTGTCTATCCAGCTGTATATAACTATGGAATTCCAATTCAGCCCACTACAGTTTTAAAGCAGTGAAAATCAGTATTTTATCCATTAATCCTTGGATAACATGTAAACCTTGGTCTATAATTCTGTGTCATCTCCCTTGAGACAACAATCTCATAATTTCTTGTATCCAAGTTTAAACTTTCTAAGTAAACAAAAATATATTCACTTCTTAGAATTATAAAGATAATGTTGATAGCAGTAACTAATATTTCTTATTAGTTTTTCTTGCTTTATATACATATCTATGCATATTTATATATATATATATATACACACACACATACGTTTATATATCCTGATGAGTAGTTATACTATAATCAAAGTAACCTCTATGTTCTTTTCTCTAAGAAAAATGTCCCTATTTGGATCTTATATTTTCTTTATCAATATTTCCTTCTAAAAGTTCGTAAGTGCTATGTCAAATTTGTTTAGTTATTAAAGTTCCTTAAGAAGTTGGTGTGACGTTTCTTTTTTATTATGCTTCAGAATTGAAAATTAAAATCCTCACCCAGAATCTATTTGTAGAATCTCCATTTCCATCAAGGAAAAGACTCAGTACAGAACTTGACACAGTCACTGAAAACATAGGTCAAGGGAGATTTGGAAGTTGCAATTGGGTAAAAAAAGTGAACTATCTCTCCAAGTTTAGACAACATTTTAGGATAAATCTTGGTCTTCAATAGGTTCAGTAAGACTTTGAGACTGAAAAGTTGTTTTGTTATATTGTCATCTTTCTAAAACTTGCCAAAAAACCGTGGTTCTAAGGCTTTTGGCCCCCTGAAGGTAATCTTAATAGAGTTCCAGGAATTCGTGATTAGTGGAGCTCTAGGGGATCTTAGAGGAAGATAGAATACCTAGCATCTCACTGCTTTGGTCCTTGGGGAGTTCAGCCACAGAATCTCCCCTATCTTCCTCTGCCCTCTTAAATGGACTCTTAACAGAAACTCCCAATGGGCTTGTGAAAGAGTAAAGTAGTCAGCTAACCTCCAGCACCACTTTAGAGGGAATAGGCATGCAATACCCACCCCTCACATCCCCACAAGACAGGAGCTGCTCCTGACATTTTGTACCAAAGAGAAAGTGACTAAGGTTAAGTGTGTGATTTCAGGTAAATCACTTAAATTCTCTGGACTTGTAGAAAATGAAAAGATCAAACCAGAAAACCAAACTCTATGGTCACATCCAGATGTAAAACTCAATGACTCTGTGATCATCAATATCCTAAAGAAATTCTACACTCACACTGTAAGGCAAAGACTTCACTGGACCTATTAAAATACCTCAAAGTTAAAATAAAATGTCAGTCAGAGTCTTACCTTCATCACTAGTAATGCAAGATTTTAGAGGATGTTTTGATAAACATCTCTCCAGGGAACACTTTGACAGAAATGAAATTAAATCCACCATTACAAATGAACTCTAGAGACAGAGAAATTACAGATAAATTTTCATATGTAGTAGAGATATGTCTTTTTCATATAGCTAATGTCAGAGTCATCTTGAAGTAAATATCAAACCATTTTTTAAAATCATGGCATTTGAGATGAGTTATTTTTAATAAGAGAGATGCCATTAAAAACCAAAGACAGAAATTGAGTATTACATCAGACAGATTATTAAATTTCCAAAGTATGCTTTATAAGTTGTAATATTAGTATTAATTACCATGTCATCTCTTAATAAATGTTTTGCAAAAATTAACAAAGCATTCACTGTGTGGTAGATAAAAGGATATTGGAGTCTTCATGCAGTACATCATAGAGAAATCAGGGCAACTAAGTATAGAAGAAAAATAAAATGGTATGTGGCAATTTTAACTTTGAAGGAAGCTAGTCTATGTTTACCCAAGGAGACCTAGGATAAGAATGAATGCTGAGAATCCATTCCTACAGGGGAAAATTCATTTCTTCAGTATTTTAGTGGATCTATGATTTCATCTTTATGATTTACTCCTTCCATTAATCTAAATCACTACCCAACCATGCCTTTACATTTGTGTGAAATTCTCATCCCTTTCTGCCCATGAATTCTCCATTGTGTTAGCTGAATTCCTCAGATTCTTGACATTATAGAAGCTCCAGTACTGTGCAGGGGCTATCCATCTGGTATTCCTGAAACTCAATAGGTGACCAGCCTACCTTCTTTCCTGGCCAAACATCTCTTTGATGATAACTTTAACAGGGATACTCAGGCACAATTCTCTGTTGGTAACATAATAAGCTCTATTTACACCCACAATTTATCTTTCCATTTTACTTTGAGTGATCTATTTCATTTCTTTAGAGATTGTGGCATTCCAGGATTCATAGCAACCCTAGCATCGAGGGTCTAGTGATGAGAAACATCTTGGAATGGTGAGAAGATTGTAAATCCCTCTTCCATTTAAACTCTACACTGGACATAGCAGTGACTAATATCTTTGGTCCTTAATTTATGGCTACCAAGAGAGGCTCTGTCTTATATCTCACAGAAAATCATCAAAGCAAGGTATCCTGGTCTTTTATGAATTTAATAAAATCATATGATCTTTGTGATCTTAATGATAAATGTGCCATGGCATATTTGAACAAAACAACTAATTTTTCTTTCTTATTATTGCAGAGTTGACTATGTGTGTGTGTGTGTGTGTGTGTGTGTGTGTGTGTGTGTGTGTGTACAAGTATATTCATATGTACACATGGGTTGGAAAGGATAGATCTATGTAGTCTGACCGGTAGGGAATCTGTCCTAACCCATCCCAAACATTTCCCCCACAATGCCTCCATCAATAATACCTAGAACGCCCTCATTAAATCTGTTAGTGGGTCAATAAGCAATTATGTAATCATTAGCTGTTAAGTAAATTAGCTATTATATTAGCTAAATTAGTTCTATTTCATTTGCTACCAGCTGGTCTGCTTGATTTCAAAACTATCATGACTTCCATCAATGACATCAAACTCAAAGAGAAACCACAAGGTCCAAATTGACTTAGAAAATTACACGTTAACATTTTTTATATGTTGTGTGTATTTTTTAATTATTTTGTTAAAAATTTACCAATTACATTTGAATCTGACTCAGCACTGAGAATTTTGCAGCAAGTTCAAAACCTCTGATCCTTAAAAATACAAGTCATTCCCCAGTTGATAAATGATCAAAGGATATGAACAGGCAGTTTTCAAGTGAAAAAAAAAATTAAAGCTATCTATAGTCATATGAAAAAATGCTCTAAATCACTATTGATTAGAGAAATGCAAATCAAAACAACTCTAAGGTATCATATCACATCTATCAGATGGCTAACATGAAACAGAAAAATTATAAATGCTGGAGAATATGTGAAAAAATTAAGCACTGCAGCTATGAACTGATCCAATCATTCTGGAGAACAATTTAGAACTATGCTCAAAGGGACATCAAAAGTGCATATCCTTTGACCCAGCAATGTCACTTCTAGGGCTGTATCCCAAAGAGATCATACAAATGGGAAAAGGATCCATATGTACAAAAATACTTCTAGCAGCTCTTTTTATCATGGCAAAGAATTCAAAATTGAGGGGATGCCCATCAGTTGAGGAATGACTGAACAAGCTGTAGCATATGGATGTAATGGAATACTATTGTGTTATATGAAATGATGAGCAGGCAGACTTCAGAAAAACCTGGAAAGACTTGAATGAACTGATGCTGAGGGAAGTCAGCATACACATCCTATGTATAACAGTACATAATCCTCAAAAATCCATTCCTTCCATCCTCAAAAACTACATACTAAAAAACCTACTAACTACTAAAAACTCAAATTTCACTAAATACATAAAATCCATGACAACCACATAAAATCAATTCACCTAGACAATTATGTATATAGTACATAAAAACCTTTACCCCAAGCATATAAGCAAGCACAATCAAACCAAATATACTAAAAACATTAAACCTCAAAAGTACATACAACACTTAACCCATAGCATATCTCCAAGAATTACCCACTCAACTTTACATAAACAGACTACCTTAAACATAACATCCAAATTAAACCCTTAAATTACATAGACGTTAAATCAATGATTCACGAATTCAAATCCATAACCCTCTAGCATATCTCTTCTATTAGGAATACCTTAATCCCCAACTCACGAGAAACCACCATCCCGCCCATCTAGGCATCCGATCCTTCAGAGAAGCCCATTAATTGCAGTCGTACCTACCAATCCTGTAACTGGCTACTGGTTGCTACTTCAGGTCCATAAAACCCTAATTCAGCTAAACCATGCTTTTCGTCGAGGCGTATGTGATGACTTGTGTGCTATTTACCTCATAACCCCGGCATTTTAATGACGTTAACTGGCATGTGGTAATTTTTATTTTTGGGGGAGGTTTAGGTTTAGTACATACATCACACACAGTAAAAGTCACAATGCGCAATGACTAACTTTGATAAACTTACCTCTTCTTGGATGCAAGGATCCAAGACAACTCCAAAGGACACATGATAGAAAATGCTCTCCATATCTAATGCAGATTGAAGTATATTATTTGTTCTCCCTTTTTTTCTTCTTCTTTCATTTGTTTCTTCTTTCTCCTGGTTCCTCCCATTGGTTCTAACTCTTCTTCACAACATAACTAATGTGAATATTAAAACTAAAAATAAATAAATTTTTAAAATATATACAGACAAAACATCTGATCTTCATCATGCCCCATTCAGGAGAAACTCATCACTATTTTTCTACATTCACTTTCATAAGGTTTTGAGTTCCGAATTTTCTCCTCATCTCTATTCTCTCCTCACCCCAAGATGGTGTGTAATTATCTATTTTCACATTAGTCATTTATCATCATAAAGATTGCTTCAGCTTTGCTACTCACATACCTTATCAGAACCCTCAATTGCTTCTGCCTCTCTGATTAGAACACTGGAGTCCACCCCAAAAAGCTTCTCCCATGGTCTCCCTTCATAGAGATCTTCAAATGCCAGTCCTCTCTTTATTTGTTATCATCTGCTTTTCTTGGTTTCAATTCCAACATTATCTTCATTATGCTTCTGCTCTGAGTACCCTCTGGTACTCCTTCCCCTTATCAGCTTGCTTTTGTGTATTATTCCCTCATTAGATCACAAGCAACTTGAAGGGAAGGACTGTCTTTCTTTTTCTAATTTGTATCCCCAGCACTTAGCACAGTACCTGCCTCTAAAATAAATCAAAAAGAGACAGACAGGGAGGCATAACCATTCTGAGTACAAGTCCTAGCTGGAAAAAATCCTACCTGCCTATATGACTCTGGGTAAGTCATTTAAACTCCCAGGGCTCTTGGTAACTCTCTAAGAGTGAAACTTGCTGAACAGTTGCAAATCTGTATAGCTAGAATAAATTTCTCCATGCCCAGTTCTCTCTTTTATTATGCGTCTTCTGACATGGGAGCATCCAATAATAAATTCATCAAATCCTATCAATCAAAAGAAACAGAGAAAACAAAGACCCTCTCTTTGTCCCTGAGTAGAAGGAAGGCTGGAGAAACAAAACATTTTACAATGTGAGACAGACTACAAAATCAAGCAGTTGGCTCCTCCAGGCAGCCAGCACAACACATTATGTGGATCGTTACAAGAACAATACAAAAAATCAGTATTACCTAAGTCAATTGAACAGCTACAATTTTCTTTTTCTTTTCTTGTTTTTTGTTTTGTTTTGTTTCATTTTGCAAAAGCAGACACAAAAGTCTATCAGTTCTGCTACTTATTATTGGAACATGAGGGAGATAGCAATATCTAGGAAGACTTTGTAAATTCATCTGCCTTTGGGACATACAACCTAAACCAATAATTTGAGCCACAATGAGAAGAAAAGGCCATCTGAAGTTTAAGGAACAACACAAGGAACACTTAGAATATAATTTCTCATTAACCAAAGACCTTACAAGTTAAAAGCTGATGTATTGCTCACTAAATAGGTTACTGTCATTTACAGAAAGAGTGGCACAGGTGTTTAAGTAATTGTCCTAGAGCAAGGGAAGCAATTGTCTCCTGGGAAATATTACATGAATAAATATGACAATAACACTTTTTTTGCTCAAAGTTCAGCCAAAAGATGCCTTAGTTTGCTCTCCCGTGACAAATACAATCACTGTGTTCTCTAGCACTACTACTGAGTCAGTTTATTGTTTTCAGTACAGATCAGCAAACAGTAAGCTAATTATACTATTTCCCAAGGTGTACACCAATTACTGGGTAATCTTTAAGATGTGTTCTGATATTCTTCTGACAGAGGAAATATGAGTCCTCCTGAAGCAAATATTTCAATGAATATTCATTCTGTTTACAACTAAATGTATATTTACATCTATGTCTGTGTTCACATTTAAATAAAATTATTTAAAATAATATAAAATATAAATATAAAATAAAATTATAAAACAAAGAAAAGGTCATTATTCTTAGGCTCACCCCTATGCATGGTAAATTTATCATCTCAGGCAATAAGAACATGATTACGACCATCCCCCAGGCTGGAAACCTCCATATAATCTTTGAATTGTCCTTTTCTCTTACTCCCATATCTCATCACTTGCTAAGTCATAATGCTATGACTTTCACAACATCTCTTATATCTTTCCCTTTTCCCTATTCCCACTGTCAGAATTCTGGTTCATGTGATCATTGACTTTTTCCCAGTCATTGCAGGAGCCTTCATTCAATAACTTTTAAGAAGCAGTTAAATGAATGACTTTAGCAAAGTTGCAGGATATAAAATAAATTTTTAAAAGATCAGCATTTCAATACATCATCAACAAAGCAAGCAATAGAAAGAAAAACTCCATTTAAAATAGCTGTAAACAATATAAAATGTGTGGGAGTCTATGTGCCAAGACAAACCCAGGAACTATGCGAACACAAGTACAAATAAAGTCAGATCTAAACAATCGGAAAAAATATTAATTGCTCATGGGTAGACTGAACCAATATAGTAAAGATGATAATTCTACCTAAATTAATTTACTTATTCAGCGCTGTACCAATCAAACTACCTAAAATTATTTTATAGAGTGTAATGGCAAGCAAAGTAGGATCTTTTGCTGTTTCTGTTTTATATAATCAAGTGTCTCTGATTGAATCTTGCCTTTATCAACCAAGAGTCTTTACTAGGAGTAAAAGTAAAGAAACAAGAGTCTCTTTAACTAGAAACAGTATATGTATTTGTATTGTCAATTATTTTAATGTGATTAAAGATCTTCCCCACCATTAATGGGCCTGCCCATTAAGGGGAGTTTGATTAGGGAATATTTGTATGAAGGCCCACACATTTTGTTAATGAGGCACTGGTTCTCAAGGTTTGGGATGCCCTCTGTCTCTAAAAAAGATATAAATACTCTGAGGTCAAGTTTTACTTTGGGGCTTGCTAACTGGAAGTGCTTGTTTGACCAGATGAGACTCTGGGAAGCCACCAAGGAGACCCCACCCCTTTCTGGTTTTGAAGACCCAGATGTTGGTGCTTCCTTTTCTGGTAACTATGATCAGACAATCGGACCTCTCTGTTGATTTGTCATACATATATATTGATTATGGTCAGACAGTTTGAAGCCATGTCTGTTGACCTTTGATTTCTCTGTATTTTCTCTGAAGTTCAGGATGCTTACTTTTTCCCCTGAACTAGGTGAATGATATATGTGCTTGATGGAAGAGCTGCTAACCCCTCAAAAGTTGCCTTTCCTTTTACAAAAGAATATCAAACAACCTGTGATAGCAGCCCCCGCCCCGTGTATGTTGGGGTGCTTACTATTACATAGAGCCAAAAAAAATAATAACAAAATTCATCAGGAAGAATAAAACATCAAGAATATCAAGGGAATTAATGGGAAAAAAAAGCAAAGGAAAGTAGCCAGCCATACCAGATCTAAAACTATGTTACAAAGTAGCAATCATCAAAACTATTTGGTACAGGCTAAGAAACAGAGTGGTGGATCAGTGGAATAAGTTATGTACATAAGACATAATAAATGACCATAGTAATCTATTATTTGATAAATCCAAAGACTCCAGCTTCTATGAAAAGATCTCACTATTTGACAAAACCTGCTGGGAAAACTGTATGGAAGAAATTAGGCACAGATCAACATTTTACACCATATACCAAGAAAATGTCAAAATGATTTAGATACAAAAGGGGATGCCATAAGTATATCTGGAGAGCAAGGAATAGTTTACCTATCAGATCTAAAGGGAAGAATTTATGACCAAAGAAGAGATAAAGAACATTATGAAATGCAAAATGGATAATTTTGATTACATTAAATTGAAAAGTTGTTGAACAACAAAACCAATGTAACCATGATTAGAAGGAAAGCAGAAATGTGGAAAACAATTTTTACAGCCATTGTTTCTGATATAGGTCTCATTTCTCAAATATATAGAGAACTAAGTCAAATTTATAAGAACACAAGTCATTCCCCAATTGATAAAATGGTCAAATGAAATGAATAAGCAGTTTTCAAATGAAGAAATCAAAGCAAATGAAAAACTGATCTAAATCATTATTGATTAGAGAAATGCAAATGAAAACAACTCTGGAGAACCACCTCATACCTATAAGATTGGCTAATATGGCAGAAAAGAAAAATGATAAATGTTGGAGAAAGTGTGGAAAAATTGGAACACTAATATATTGTTGGTGGAGTTATGAACCAATCTAACCATTCTGGAGAGCAATTTGGAACTATAAAGCTATAAAACTGTGTATACCCTTTGATCCAGCAATATCAGTAATGACTCTGTATCTCAAAGAAATCATGCAAAAGGGAAAAGGAGTCACACATACAAAAATATTTATAGCACATTTCTGTGGTGGTAAAAGATTGGAAATTGAGGGGATGCCCATCAATTGGGGAATGGCTGAACAATTCATAAAGTATGTGGTTGCAGATTAGTTCACATCCCACAGTGCTCTGCAGCTCTGAAGTCTTGAATACCATGATCCATCACTGGTCCCTTGAAACTTTAAATTCATTCTCTAGTTGTTGTTTTTTTTCTTAATAAAGATATCTTTCTTTGCTTGCAGCATAAATCTTTTCCCATGAAAGTGAGATATCGTTCTATCTTATTAATAAAGAGATTTGTCTTTTTATTTTTATACCATAGATAATTTTCTTTGCAATTCTGTCTAAATCTCATCCAAAAGGTTTTTTTAGACATACTTTATCAGCATATATTGAAACAAAGGCTGTTGAATGTAATGGAATATTATTGTGCTATAAGAAATGATGAGCAGGCAGATTTCAGAAAAACCTAGAAAGACTTACACAAACCGATGCTGAGTAAAGTGAGCAAAACTAGAACATTGTGCACAGCAACACAGTACAATGATTAACTATGATAGACTTAGCCCTTCTCAGCAACACAACTTTCCAAGACAATTCCAAAAGACTCATGATAGAAAATATTATCAATATGCAGAGAAAAGAGTATGTAGTCTGAATGTAGATTTAAGCATACTATTTTCACTTTCACTTTTTGATTTTTTATTTCTCATGGTTTTTCCTTTTTGTTCTGTTTCTTCTTTCACAACATGACTAATATGGAAATATACTTAATATGATTGTACATGTGTAATCTATATCAGATTGCTTGCTGTCTTGGGGAAAGGGAAGAAAACGAACAAGAAAAATTTGAAACTCAAAATCTTATAAAAGTGAATGTTGAAAACTACATTTGCATGTAGTTAGAAAAAAAAATAAAATCCTCTTAAGTGGGAAAAAAAAGAGCTAAATGGGGAACTGGAATGAGCGCCTGTCCTGAAGTCAGAAAGATCTGAGTTCTAATCCAGTCTCAGACATTTAGTAGCTGTGGGCTCTGAGCAAGTCACTTAAACTCTGACTCAGTTTCCCTGATCCTAAAATGGGAATAAAAATAGCACACACACACACACATGCATGCATGCAGGCAGGCACGCGCACGCGCGCACACACACACACACACAGGATTGTTTCAAGGATCAAATGAGATATTTGTAAAGCACAGCACATAGTAGGTACTTAGTAAATGCTTCTTCCCTTTCCCCCTTCTTAGCTGCATTGTCCCCAAACTTTCCTCCCCTGCTGCATTCCCAGTCCAGCCTACAAACAGCTGCCTAATTAATTTCCACAAAGCACAAGTCTTGCATTAATGACATGAATTAAAGTGCTTATCCTGGGCAATAATAGCCAAGGGAGAAATCTTGTCCATTAAGATCTCTTGTCTTTACCTGAAGAGCAATACCATCCATATATTTTACAAGTTTCATTCATTAAAATAATAAGTATCTGTTTATTTTATTTGTAAAATTCAACAAACATTTTTCTAACACCTACAGAGTATTGAAAGGCATTTGGACTGGACTCAAAGATGAATAAACTCCCTGCCCTCAGGGAGTTTAGAGTGTGGTAGATCAGATCAAGAGGAGGCAACTGTAGTGCTTTAGATGGTGTCCAAGCCACTGAGAATAGTGGGCAAGATGTAGATCTTTCTGTTCCCAGGATGGAATGTTATTTTCTTTTCACTCTCTGTTCTGCCTACAAGATACAACTGATACACTGATTATGACATTCATTTGACATAAAGAAAATTGCCTCTCACATGAAGTTTCAAATGAGTTATAATGGGTAAAATTTATATCTGCCAACTCCATCTAGCAATACAGTCTTTGACTCAGCTCACCCTCCATGGGGCTCCCCTGTAGCACCTACATTCTTCTCCAGTCACACAATCCACCTCCTTGCTGCTATTAATAGTGAAAATTTTGATACATAATAGTAGTAAAAAATATTGTTTCAAAATACACTGATAAAGTATAACTAAAAAAACTTCCAATTTTGCAGAGAAAATTATCTGTGGCGTAAAACATAAAGACAAATCTCTCTGTCAATAAGATAAAATGATACTTCTATTATGTGGGAAAAGTTTTATGCTACAAGCAAAAAAAGATATTTTATAAAGAAAAAAACTAGAAAATGAAAGCAAAGTTTCAAGGGCACCAGAGATGGACCGTGCTGTTAAAGATTTCAGACCTGCAGAGCATTGTGGGATGTGAACCAATTCACATCTACATACTTTAAGACTAGAGGATAAACTATAAAAAATAAAGCATCACATAAACATTTTATAAGACAAATATTAGAGAGTTGTGACTTTTTAAGTTAAAAGGAAATTATAGCGTTAGGAAGTGCCCATTTAAATTATTAAAGATATTAGTAACCAGAATAGGAATTAGGGACAGAAACTTTTATACGAACCTGAGAAGAAAACAGGATCAAAAAAAGCTGCTCTATGGAAGCCCTGGTATTTAAAAGCAATCAGCTGGAGCTAAGGGACTCCTGATTGGTCAGAAAAAAGTTTACTTCATTAGTCGATCAGGCTGGGACACTCAGCCCTTCAGCACCAGCTGTAGTTAAAGAAAGGTGAAGGTTCTTATAGGGTCTGTGTGGCTCTCTGTTGCCCCCTCTGGCTTCAGCAGTAAAAGCACAGGGAGCTTAACCATGGTAACCTAAGAATCAATCAGCTGCTTTGAGTTCTCTTCTGATTTGAGGGTGGGGCATCTGAGTAAATGATTAACCAGATGGAGCTGCATGCCCCAGAGATAGCCCAGCTTGATGAGTTTTCCAGGAGAACTATTATTCACATAAAGAGCTAACATTTTCTAAACATCCTATTAAGGGTGATGATAAACTGAAAGGACTTGTAAGTGCTCTGTTTGGGGAAAGAAGAAAAAAATCATTTCCCCAGATTAAGAGTGCTGAGAATAAAGAGTCAAACAAAGGGCAGAGAATCTGATTTGTTTGGTTCAGATGTACCTGAAGGTTCACCAATGACCACTGAAGGCTGCATTGAAGTTGTGAGTTAGTCCAAACACTTGGATTTTTCTCCCTCCTCACTCCTGTAAGTGTATGCCCACTCTTCACCATAGACATATGTTCACCATAGTGACAGTGTCATCTGAGTTTATATACGTACTGTGATATATTTTAGTATTTATGCATTTGCTTTAATAAATTAAGTAAATAGTTGCAGTATGAAATTAATAGTATAATCATTCGGTGGCACAATGTATACAGGGAAGGACATGGAATCACATTTGGTGTCCAGTGCTTACCTGTATACCTAGATGGGTCATTTAATTTCTCTCAGCCTCAATTTCCTTATGTAAAATGGGGATAATAACAGCAACCACATCACAGAATTGTTGTGAGACTCAAATGAGATAATATTGGTAAAGCACTTGCACAGTACCTAATGCAGAGTAGGTGCTTAACAAATGCTTCTTCCCTTGTTCATGCCAGATGAAAGAAATTAGATAGACAGACAGATAGATAGACAGATAGACGAATGAATAGATGGATTTGATGTGGGTGGCTATCACCATATCAAATCACAGATCTCTTTGCTCCATCACATTTTTACCATAAGGCACTCTTGGGTAGACCTTGAAATGGACGGACTTAATAAGTCACCGGCAAATGTCAATTAGGAATTTCGAGAGTCATTTATTAGCCAGGCTGGCGGCTGCCTCATGTCGAGACCCAGAGGAGACAGCCCCAAACTAGGGTGGGTGACTGCATTTTAAGCATTTCAGCACTACTAGGTACAGCCTTGAGGTTTCCACAACAAACAGGGTTTTGACAGAGTAAGAGGGGGCTTGCCACTAGGCAAGAACCTGAAAAACAGAGGGGGTTGTCAGGGGTGTTATTAGGCCAATGGAAAACATGTGCCAGTAGAGGTAGCCAATCACAGACTGGTTGTCATAGTTGTCAGGAGGGGGGGTGCTCAGCAGAAGGTGGTTACCTGGTAATGGGGGTCTAACATTAGGTGGGGCACAGGTGGTTACCATGCAAATGGACTAAACAAGAAATGACAATTAACAATTTATCATAAATTAAACCAAAGGGGGATAACTTTTTGACAGGGGCTTAACAACAGAAAGAAACTGTTACTAGGCAAGTTATTCAACCCGGTGCAGTAGCCTAACAGATATCTCTTGGCCTAGGAGCCCAGGGAGAAATAATGTCCATTTCAACCTCACTTTAACACTTTATTGTGTTATAGATAATTCCATCCAATAGTGATCAAAGTTAGGTTTGGGGGTAAAGAAAAAAGCAGTATCCAAACAAGGGATAAAGCCATTTTGATATATATTTTGAATGTATCTATGTGCAGGTCATGTTGCTTCAATAAAATATAAATTCCTTGAGTGTAGGGACGATATCTTTTTTTTCTTTATTTGCTTTTTGCCTTTTTCTTCCCAGAGCTGAGAATCATGCCCTGAACATAGGAAGCCTGGAGAGTCTTGTGCAATGACAAAGTGAAAACAGCTGTGAAGGGCTCCCAAGAAACTCTCCACCTTGTAGAACATGGTTGACAAGGAGAAGCTGAATCAGGGTTAGAGAAAGAAAATCAGGTGATTAAAAGTCTATGCTCCAGCTAAAGGAAGATCCTACCAAAGAAGCACAAGGGATGAGAAGGATATAAGAATATTGTTCTTTAAGTTCCTTAATATATGACTGATGAGAATATTTCAAGCCAACTGTAGTTGAGAACAAACACCCACTGAAATGAAATATTCAACAGGGCCCAGAATCCAGCCAAGTATTTTGCATCAAGTTTTACTGGTCAGGAAAAAATATGCCCACAAAGTGCTTACTCAGTAGAATTATAGTAGAAAGAGAAACCGCTGAATTTGCTCTCCACTGAGAAAAGCTACATTCATAATACTATGGAGGTTAGAGGATTTACAAATCTACGGTTTCTTAGAGCATTTACTGCTATACTAATAGAAATATGAGAAAAAATATTGGCAAGAAACATGAATGAAATTATTAGCAAAAAAATCTCATCTCACTTCAAAAAAAAAGGATGTACAAGAATGACATGGCCACTGGGAATAACCCCAGTTTCTCATAGAGTCTAGAAAAATGAATATATGATGTATGACTGTAATACATAGAGAAGAGTGTGGTATCCTTTGATCCTGGATCCTGCTCTGTTGTTCTTTGCCTTGCCTTATACTCAGTTGCTGACAAATTTTCCCATTTTTTTTCATACATACACACACCTATTTACAAAATGAGCATGGCCCAAATCCTAGAACTAATACAGAAAACAGAGAAAAGTAGGGTGAGGTAACAGACTTGTTAAATACAGATCACGAAAAACAACTTCTTTTGACATAGGTCTGCTTAGATTTAGAAGGCTACATTTTGAATACCAACAATTACAGTTCACTGAGAAGTCAGAAAACAATCCTATTACAAGTACAATCTGCATATAACCCAAAGCTTTTATAATCAGTCAATAAACACTTACGAAGCACACACAAATAATGGATGAAGAACATGGCTCCTTTCTTGAATCTTTAAATAAAAACTGGATGACTACTTACTGGTATGTTGTGAAAGAGTCTCCCATTAGTATTCTGCATCTGGTATAATGAGTCACTGAGAACATGAGAGTTTAAACAGTTCTTATACTCAAATCATACTCTAATCTCTTTAGGCAAAAGTACTTCTTATGAACATTAAAAAGCCGTTCAAGAAAGTAAAAACTACTAGCAAGAAGCTCTTTGACAAAGAGCTCTTTGACAAAGTCCTAATAACTGCTTTTATACTCAGGAGCTCTTTGACAAAGTCCTAATAACTGCTTTTATACTCTTGTTGCCTAAAGGATCCATATCTGGTTCTCAGATCAATCCATCTGGCAGCAAAGTTAACCAGTTCTGTATTTTATATATCCACCAATATGTTGACCCACAATGGAATTGAATTTGATGGTCTCTTAGATCCCTTTCAACCCTTCATTCTGTGATTACAATGTTTCTTGGTCAATTTGGTCAGTTAATAACAATCTGTTCAACATGTCTACATTTTCTACATTGATGTGTAAGTTACACAACATACCTTAAGATGTGTTCAGTTGTCAAAGTATTCTGTGATGGTGGAAAATAGGTGTATGCATTAAAGCTCCCATGCATATTTGTTAAAGTTCTAACTTACCTGACTTTTGTCACATTCAACAAATATTTATAAGGCATCTACTATGGATAAGACATTATATGAGGGACTATTGCTACAATGACCAAATTAATAAAGTCTCTACCCTCAAGAAGATTCATACAGTGCAGAAATTCAACATGTGAATACACACACACACACACACACACACACACACACATAACCAAAGTAATTTCAAGAAGATAACACTAATAAGTAGGTAACACCAAAGACTTCATATAGGAGTTTGCACCTGAAGTAAAATTTGAAGGGAGCCAGAAATTTTAAGAAGTAGAGAAGTGAGGAGAGAGCAATGTGAGAATAAGGGAAAACTAATGAAAGGGCATGAAGATGAGATGTCAAGAACTTTCTACTCTGGATCTTGTTTATCCTTCTGTTGCCTTTTTCTAAGTCTGATAATAACTACATTTGTTCTAAGTTACAATAACCTATTTATGTCTTACTCTCTAGAACTTTTAAAAAATCAGTTAGCATTTCCTTTATGTACTAATATGCTATGCTATTTGATGCATATATGTTTAATAATGATATAGATTCATTATCTAATGTGCTAGTAAGTACAGTGTAGTTTCCCTGTTTATGTAGCTTAGCCATGTGTATTTTTACTCTTGCTTTACCTGAGATTGATATTTTTTATTTTTTATTTAACTGAAATATTAAAAAATTCAACTCCAAATCTTTATTTTAACTGTATATGTATCTTGATGGTTTTCAGTGTACTTCTTGCATGCAACAAAATTAATCTGTCACTTAAATTTCTTTTTAAATACCTTTAAGTACATCTAAGAGGCCAGAGTGAAAATGCTATTAGGTGTCAGAACTACAAAATATTAATTCATCTTCTCTACAGTGAGATCTTTAAAATATTAAGAAGTATGTACTAACAAAGATGAAAAATTTCATTTTAAATGTTTGCTCTAGTGAAAACTTCCTTTCTCAGTCCAAGAGAAATTAATTGGACTTGTTATTTCTTTTATCTCCTTAACTATCAACAGCTCTTCTTTGCACAATATTCTTTATAAAGTATTTCAAAGCACAAGCAAAATCTTTCATGTGACATGTTCAATCATTGGGTATTTCTACACCTATATCTCTAGTTCTAATTTATTAAATGACTTGAGTTCCAATGAAAGCTCATTGCCTCTTATTGACAATTTGAAATGAGTTTCAGAAAAAAGATAGTCAGTATTTTTCATAGATCCTTCATTGCATTCAAGGAAAAGCCATATAGAGGATATCTAGGACTTACTAATATAATTTCATTTTAGACATCTCTCTAATCAACACAACAACAGCCTAAGTCCTCTCTAATTTGAAAGTTATATATAAGATGATAGTTGATAAGGAATAGGATTCTAAAAAAGGATACCTTGATTCAGTAATGCAATAAATATTTATTAACACCTACTAGGAACTAGGTACTGCACTAAGAGCTGGGGATACCCAAATAGGCAAAAGATAATCAGGGACTGTCTGTCTAATCTAATTACAGACCAATGGGGAAGGCAACATGCAAACAAATAAATACAAAGCAGGCTATATACAGTATAAAGAGGAGATAATTAAAAGAGGAAAAGCCCTCGAGTTAAGGGGTGTTGGAGGAGAATTCCTGTAGAAAGTGGACTTTTAGCTGGGACTTAAAAGGAAGCTAGGGAAGTCAATAGACAGAACAGAGGAAGGAGGGAGTTCTAGGCATGGGGTGTCCGATATGTATTTTCACAAAGGAAACATATTGTGGTTTTGGAGTCATCTGAGCAAGGGATCACTCTACTAACTTGACCCATAGCTCATGAGAGAACCATTGGCATGATGGTGTTTTCTCTTTGATTGACATTCTCAAGGTCCACCAAAGGATAGAGTCTGGTTTTCATGTAGGCTGATCCAAGGAAGGGACACATTTTTTGATGTCCCAGATGCCACTCCTGATACCTTTGAATCCAATTCAGTTTGATGCAATTCAACATTAAGTACCTGGCAATATGTAAAATTCTTTTTTATAGATAGCAAAAGGAAAAATTAATCATTCCCTATTCTCAAGGCTCTTCCTATCCAACAGAGTAGTCACTATATGTATGCAAATAAATATAACAGACAAAGGCTACTATGAGGTGGGGTTCACATTGATACAACCAACATCAGGAACTCTCCTAATCCATGTCAGATGAAAATTCCCTGTACAACTAACCCCTCATCCTTTCTCACCCTGAACTTCATCAATTGCTTTCCTACCTTCCCTGAGTTCCTATGCTGCTCTCTTCCCCATTTCCATTTGTAATTCCCTATTTTCTACCTCTCATTCATCTTAGACTTTCCCTTCTCATACTCCTTCAATCTTTTTACACTCAAAGAAGTCTTGATTCTCCCACAAGACACTACATCCCTTGACCACTTCCTTTTTATGTTGTAACTTTCTTCCTCCCCTGACAAACTACACCAGGAGGAAAAGGAGGTAGCATTTGTTGTTGTTGTCACAAATCAAAAACTTTATTTCCATGTAGACTCTTCATGTCACTAAGGCTGGGGAGAGGCAATGAGAATTGAGGACAGGCACATTTATCAATAAATACTTGAAGGGGGGCTAGATAAAACAAACCTACAGATAAACAAGAGATGACAGGACTCCCCACAGCTCCTCAAGTTTTATATCACTTGATAGTTTACAGAGGACTTTTTCATTATACTACTGTGAAGTAAGGACTGCAAGAATTATTATCTTCCTTTTACACTTTAAAAATATAAGTGCTAGAAATATTAAGTGACTTGCTCTGGATCACAGGATTCAAACCCAGGTCCAGGTCCTTACTGTAGGTCCTCCTTCCACTACACATTGATGCCTCTCCTATCAAATGCAATCACATAAATGTCTGTATGACTGTGTAATAGGCAACTGGGCAACGGGAAACCTGTCTTCAGGGCATACACTGCACAGTCTGTCTTTTGCCAATACATTCGCAAGGGGGCAGGGGAAGTGAGGAGCATTGCTGAGCCTGTTTCTGGAAGCACATGTTGTGTTGACATATAATATGAGTCTTGCTTTCCAGCTCAGAGCAAGCACTGTTACCTGTATACTTAGTGTGTGGTGATAGAAAATAATTTTCATTTATGAGGAAGAAGTAGTTTATCAACTGAAGATTCCAGCTGAAGCCCAGAAGCTTGTAGAGAAAAGACTTTGTTAAAAAAAAAACTGAAGACTTTGTTAAAAGACTTTGTTAAAAAAAACTGAATTTAATAGAAGATTTGACATACAAGAGCAAAGAGAAACATAAGGTATATATTAAAGACTGATGACCAGGAATTCAATAAGGACAGACTGTTTTTACTTTTTATATTTGTAAAACACAAAATGTATATCTAAGAGTCTTGCTAATAATTGGGTAGTTGATAAGAAAGATTGGGATAAATCTGAGTATGATACAAATTCAAAAAGTAAAACCATTTAGGAACTACTAAAAAGAATAATTATTTTATACAAATGAAATTCAAGAGGAAGAATTGATACAGAGGAATTAGATGGGGGAGGAAGACTGATAGTTCTAGTGACCCACTTACATAGGGAATGGGTTTAAGAGGGAACAATACATAAATATTTAGAAGAGAATAAAAGTATTTTAAATTCTATATATGTATGTATATATCTATAACTATAGAGAAATATATGCACATCTAATTGTAGCCTTCTGGGGGAAGAAGAGGGGAGGGGAAGAACAAAGTAAAAAAGTGCACAGCAGAGTAAAAAAGAAGACTTAAAAGGAAGCAAAGAAAAGATGTTCTCCACCCAATGTGTAGCATTTATCAAACAGGCTTTCTTGAAATGAAAATTTATTCTTAGATATTTGGAATCTTTTCTTATGTTCTGCTATGCACATGATATGCTTTTTTCCTTTCCTACTTTGCATTTTAAGTTCCAATATTTAAATTTATAATATGTTTTTGTTTCTTTTCTCTATTTGATATTTGTGTTCTGGTGTTTGAGCCTAAAACAAAACTCTTGAAAATAAATAAATAAATAAAATGTCCCCCAGCATGGGAATCAACCCTGATTGGTTAATAATTAATGACAGAATTAATATTTAATAATCGATATTATAAATATTATTATATTATATAAAATAATATATTATAAAATAAATATAAATAAATAAAATTAGTACAATCAGGGGCTGGACCTGACCTTTGATTAAATGTAATGAAAAGGAAAGAGAATTAAGAAAAACAATGCTGGTATACTTTCGAGTCAGAATTGATCAGATTACCTCTAAATTTTTCTTTGGAATCTCAAAAAAATTCTTATGAAGAAATGATTACTTTCAAATTGTTCAATTGGGAAACTTACTAGCATCTTCCCAACATTTCAAAATTTGGCACAGGCAAGCTTTCACATTAACTGTCTTCTTTGGTGTCCACATTTTGCTGCACATCATCTATCTCTTCAGAGAATAAAATTTATCTCATTTCAGTGACCTGCCCATTCTCTCAAAGCACTCTAATGAAGAAGGAAAAGAGCTATGTCAGTTACATGAATATGCACAGCAGCAGGTATCTGTTAAACAAAGTAGTTGAAGAGATTAAAGTCATTGGCACAAAACAATTTCAACTGTGACCTACACACTAAAGGCCAAGTCTATTATGAGTATAGCCACTAAAAGTAACCCAAGGAAATATATTCCTAAATGATATTGACTAAGGAGTACTCAAATAGTATATGCATTTGACAGCAAAGAAGGCTAAGATTAAAGTCAGAAAACCTGGATTCAAGTTCTTATTCAGATTCATACTAGTTGTATAACCCTGGTCAAGTCACAAAGACTTCAGTGGCCCCAGACAACTCCCTATCAATTACCAGTCTACATTGAGAAAGGGAGTTTCCACACTGGGACTGTCCCAGACTGCTGAAATCTCAGGTCGAGATCCCTTCTCAATTTAAAAAAAAAAAGTGGATTTTTAAATATTAGGCCAGTTGTTCTTGTTGTATAATTACAAAGTTAATTACCATGAACTACAATATTATATTAATATTAAAAACAACACATAGAGGAGCCAAGATGGCATGATAGAAAGAACCAGTATAATGATCTCCCTCCACTCCCCTTACCCTCCAATCCTCCATAAAAAGCTTTCTCCAGACAGATCTAGAAAATCCTGATGGAGATTTTATCACAGTGAGTCATTTGTTCAGCCTAGTTTGGCATAGGGAGACAGGCAGAGAGGTCTGTTGAAACTGAGGTTTGTTCAGGGATGCTCCCTCCCACCCTTATTCCAGCACCCAGGGAGAAGCTGAGAATCAGAACAAGAGGATCCAGACCCATGCCAGGGCACCTATACAGGGCACCTAGGTTTCCAGTTGATAAGCTTTGTTGCCTACTACCGGGTTCAAGGTCACTGATTGAGGGCAAACTAAGGAGATATAAAAGGTAAAGGGGAGAAGGGGGGAGGAGGTATTAAGGCTAGGACAGACTAAGGGAGGGATTAGTCCTAAACAAAACAAAGATCATGCAAAAATATTTATAGTTCTTTTTGAAGTGGCAAAGAATGGAAATCTGAGGGTATACCCATAAACTGGGGA
Organism: Bettongia penicillata ogilbyi; assembly: GCA_023548195.1. Lineage (NCBI taxonomy): Eukaryota > Metazoa > Chordata > Mammalia > Diprotodontia > Potoroidae > Bettongia > Bettongia penicillata. Next base: position 22,105,621 of record JAJHZJ010000453.1, read on the forward strand.
ATGGATGACGAAATCATGGTATAGAAATGTGATGGAGTACTATTATGCTGTAAAAAATGGGAAGACTTGTATGAACTGATGTAAAGTGAACCAAACCAAAAGTCCATTGACAGGATGACTACAATATGGTAAAGATTTTTTTTTATTTTAAAGAAATAGAATCTCTTATCACAGTAATGACCAACCACAATCCCTTCTAATAAAGACGTGAAGGACTCCTAGTGCAGAATGAGATTTAAAAAATTGTCCAATTTTCAAGACCCATGTATAGTTTTGCTTGACTATATACATTTGTTTTGAATTTTGTTCTCAATTAAATTGGGGAAAATACTGACATAGGTAAGAAGGTAGATTTTTGCTGATTAAAATTTTTTTTAATATAAATGTTTTTCACAGAAATGAAAAATTATAGATGCCCAGGTATTAACCTAAGTCCAAATCCACTTGCAATCACTGAAATATTTGAACACTTTAAAATTTTTGCATTTATTTTTCATTTCCTTCTCTTGAGCTTTCACACTTTTATTTTCTAGGTCTTATTTTTAGAAACCTTAACCTAGCTGATGAAAATAATTCCAGTTATCCCAAGACCTTGACCACTTAACCACAAAGCTAAAATTGCTCGTTAGCATTCAGCAAAAAAGCTGAGGGCCCATATCTGTATTTCCTTCCTCTCTTTAATGATAGAAAAGTTTCCAGAAAAATGTCTCCCACATCTCCTTCAGTATTCTTCCTTCTTCCCCCAAGAGAAGGGGTGAAAATTAAAAGATGACAGTGTTCTCCATCTTTCTTTTTACACTTGGCATATCCCTGTCCCCTGTTTCTAGTCACCTCTTTTAATTCATCTTGTCTAATTGAAAATTTAATTGAACTTATTAAAAGTGTAATGGTCAGGTCATGGGCAATGAATTACATTTTGTCATGTTGAAAACATTACTGTTCTCAAGGGCCCACGAGGAGGAGAAAAGGTTAACACACTGGTTTGTCTATTTTAGAAAATCAGCCAGCAGACTTGATGATTTGCGTTATGTATGTATACCAAGGGGCCTTAGGTTCCTTGTAGCATTTTATTCTCTCTGAATTCCTGTTAATATTGTATACATTTTTGCCCATAGTTGCATGTGTCAGAAATTTCTAGAGCAATTTTTGCCTCCATCAAGTTTAGTCATGAACAAAATATCCACTTATCCATCTTCTTGTTTCTACCAAGAAACACGGCAATATGGCAACACCTGATTTATAGATAAAGAAAAGATTTATAGATAAAGAAAAGTCGAGGGGATGGAGCCAAGATGGCAGAGTAGAAAGACTCACATATGCTAGCTCCGAACCCACAGCCCATATATTTCCTGCAAGAAGAACTCCCCACGAATTCTGGAGCACTGCAAGGTGCACAGAAACACAGTGGAAAAGATTTCCGTTCCAGAGAGCCCTGGAAAGCCAACCCCAAAGGTCCATCATGCCCCGGAAAGCAGAGCCCACCCCTGTGCTGCCCTGACCACAGCCCCAGAGGAGCAGATCCGAGGAGGCTTCAGGGACAGAATCTCCGGTGGCCAGGAAGGTCCCTCCACCCACAGGCGCTACAGGTCAGTGAGAGAGACGTCTAGGCTGGCCGAGAGGGGAGCTGGGTATCTCCGTGGCTCGGGCCCCCTCGGGAGGCAGCAGCAGAGGCAGTGGCAGAGGCAGCAGCAGAGGCAGTGGCGGCGGTCCGGGACTCCCCGAGCAGGCAGAAGCTCCATTACTGAAGGTCTCTGCATAAACCACCTGAGGGAACTGAGCCTGGGAGACGGCCCTGCCCCCACCTGCCCCATTACTGAAGGTCTCTGCATAAAGCCCCTGAGGGAACTGAGCCTGGGAGGTGGCCCTGCCCCCACCCAAGCACCAGAACCTAAGCTCACATTGAATAGCAGCTGCGCCTGCCACGGAAAGCTCATTTGAATCTCAGACCCCAAGCACTAGCTGGGCGGATCTAGGCAGGGGTGAACAGGAATCTCAGAACTCAAGTAACTGGCTGGGAAAATGCCCAGAAAAGGGAAGAAAAATAAGACTATAGAGAGCTACTTTGAGGGGGTACAGATGTTCCCGCCTTTCAATTCTGATGATGAGGAAGGATTCTTACCATCAGGGAAAGATGTGGAGGTCGGGGCCTCTCTATCCCAGACATCTCAGGTGGATGTCCAGTGGACTCAGACCATGGAAGAGCTCAAAAAGGATTTTGAAAAGCAAGTTAGACAGGTGGAGGAACAACTGGGAAGAGAAATGAGAGAGATGCAAGGAAAGCATGAAAAACGAGTCAATACCTTGCTAAAGGAGACCCCAAAAAATGCTGAAGAAAATAACACCTTGAAAAATAGGCTCACTCAATTGGCAAAAGAGGTTCAAAAAGCCAATGAGGAGAAGAATGCTTTCAAAAGCAGAATTAGCCAAATGGAAAAAGAGGTTCAAAAGCTCACTGAAGAGAATAGTTCTCTCAAAATTAGAATGGAACAGATGGAGGCTAATGACTTTATGAGAAACCAAGAAATCACAAAACAAAACCAAAAGAATGAAAAAATGGAAGAGAATGTGAAATATCTCATGGGAAAAACAACTGACCTGGAAAATAGATCCAGGAGAGACAATTTAAAAATTATGGGACTACCTGAAAGTCATGATCAAAAAAAGAGCTTAGACACCATCTTCCATGAAATTATCGAGGAAAACTGCCCTGATATTCTACAACCAGAGGGCAAAATAAGTATTGAAAGAATCCATCAATCACTGTCTGAAAGAGATCCAAATAGAGAAACTCCTAGGAACATTGTGGCCAAATTCCAGAATTCCCAGGTCAAGGAGAAAATATTGCAAGCAGCTAGAAAGAAACAATTCCAGTATTGTGGAAATAAAATCAGAATAACTCAAGATCTAGCAGCTTCTACATTAAGGGATCGAAGGGCATGGAATAGGATATTCCAGAAGGCAAAGGAACTAGGACTCAAACCAAGAATCACCTACCCAGCTAAACTGAGTATAATACTTCAGGGGAAAATATGGTCTTTCAATGAAATAGAGGACTTTCAAGCATTCTTGATGAAAAGACCAGAGCTGAAAAGAAAATTTGACTTTCAAACACAAGAATGAGAAGAAGCATGAAAAAGTAAACAGCAAAGAGAAGTCATAAAGGACTTACCAGAAGTGAACTGTTTACATTCCTACATGGAAAGACAATATTTGTAACTCTTAAAATTTTTCAGTGTCTGGGTAGTTGGTGGGATTAAGAAAAGTCCTTTACCATTCATAGAAAAAATTATAAGATTAAAATAATTATATACAATATGTATATTGTACATAATTATATATAATCATACATAATTAATCATTATAAAATTAAGATTGGTATAGATAATTCATTATAAATTTAATTGGGTAGAACTTTTTGCTTCACTTGGAAATTTCAGATCAAAACAAAAAGCATATGGATATTTGAATGGTTGAATGACCTTGTGCCAATTATATCACCTCTCTCAACCTCAATTTGCTCAATTGTACAATGGGGACATTAACAGCACTTTCATCACAGGGTTGTTGTAAAACTCAATTAATACAGTGTGGCCTCATCTACACAATTCCAGGGACAAATTAAATGGGTTGATGGGGAGGAGGATTATTTATTCAGGGGTGAAATCAAGACCTGAATGAAGTCAGGGGCACTGAAAGACAGTTGGAGCAGAGTAAGAAGAGACCCTTCTGTTGAGAGGATGTGTGCACTGCAAATCAATTGGCACCAGCTACCAGAGACAGCAGCCCTGAAGCAAAACTTGAGCTAGACCTGAAAGCAGAAGACCTGACTTCAAATTTGGCCTCGGACATTTATAAATTGTGTGACCCTGGGCGAGTCAGCAAACTTTTCTGTATTTCAATTTCCTCAACTGTAAAACTGTGATAATAATAGCACCTACTTCCCAAGGTTGTTGAGAGGATCCAATAAAATAATATTTGAAAAGTTCTTGGCACAGCTCCTGGCATGTGGAAGGTGACATATGTAGATATAGATATATGTATGCATGTATATGTGCATGTATGCATGTGTATATATATGTATGTGTGTTTATAAATATACGCTTATAAGCACAAATATGTAGGTTTATTTCTTTCTCTTCCCTTCCCCTCTCCTCATCTATAAAATGAGGGGATTGGATTAGATGGTGTCTGTCGTCCTTTCTAGCTCTATAATACAATTTTAAGTCTCACCAATTTCCATTCTCACATAGTCACTCTCTAAGCTTGGAAGCCACATTTGAAAATACCTTGAGATTATTATGAATGATGTCTACAAGGAGTGAACAGAAAATTCATTTTACCTTAGGACCTAAGTCTTTTTTTTGAACGCAGAATATATCGTGTGTATATATATATGTATATATATATATACATATATATATATAAGCACTGTGGCTACTAATAGCTCATAAAATTTAAACTCATGTTTATTCAAGAGCAAAACTGATTTTGTTACTTCGTCTTTGTCTTCTGTCATGGGTGAAATGTAACAGAAATGTAAACTGAGGCATGTTTCCCAAGCAAGATAACATTTACTAATAGGGACATGCAGTCTTTGAATAAATAGATCAATGCATTGCCTCCATTTATACCAAAGGAAAACTCCCTTATTATAGGTTTTGGGAAGTTTAGAACAAAGAACAGACTGGAATTGATGACATCAGGGCTTTGAGGATATCATGATTGGTTACAGAGCTGAGATACAGGGAGCAGTATGATTGGTTGGCAGTTTGGTAATGAAGGTTGGAAACAACCATATTCTCCCCTGAGAGTCCAGGTACAAGACAGTGAGCCAGACTTTTGGACAGCAAAACAGATACCCTTGATAACTTGGTGGTGTAAAGATATTACACGTAACTCCCTTGTGTTCTTATGCATCCCCTACAGAGAGCTAAATTTCTTGAGGTAATAGTAGAACAGGGATTGAGGAGAGCTGGATTTTTAAAGAACCCATTACATACTGGCTGAGTCTTTGAACTAAATTCAGACACAAAGAACCTTGATGACATAAGCAGCTACAGCACAAAATCGATTAGCTGGAACAAGGAAAAACTGCTACAAGATCAGTCCAATCTTCTTACTTTCAGGCCCAAGAATATAATAGTTCCAAATACTTCCTCCATGAAATGAAGCTTTTTTTCCCCAAATGTGGAAGCTTTTTGTTATTGTGTTCTCCTAATACAACCTTGGCCTTTTTCTCTTTTACTATTATTTGTATTAAACTTGAGATTGGTTTACTTTAAACATTTCTTAACTTCCTGGCCTAGCAGTCAACTGCCCTAAAATACTCAACATTGTCATTCTATTATAATTCTCTGTTCATGTTATCCAACAACACAGTGAGAGTGACTCTTAATCCTGTATATCCTAGTTTTGCTAGCAGATAATATACTAAGAAGGGGAGAAGAAGAAAAGTAACATTTCTCAAAATTGTCAGATTTCCTTTTTTTTATTCTTGTTTTCATCATATCATAAATCTTCCCTTGAAGCTCCTAGAATAATAGCCCAAGAGTGGCCATCATTCCATCAGTAACATTCACTACAGTATCTGAAACATCATTCTCTAGCTTTTACTTATATCACATATATGTACTGACATATATATAATTTACATATTAAATCATATTACTTATGCACTTTTACTTATATATATGAATAGTTTGGCAGCTTGAGTTTGACCAAGGGTTGAAAATGAAATCCTCTATACCTTGAGGGAACAAGATCACTCATGAACAGGAAAAGGAATGAAAAATGTCTTGAAGGTTAAAATTGTGAATGATCCCAAATATGAACTGAGATTCCTTGGAAGTACAAGTTCTGTGATAATGTATGACTTCAATATACCTTTCCTTCTCTTTCTGCTGCCTCAGTGACTTTCCACTCTTTCTGCACAAGTACCTCATTTGTGAAATTATTCACATGAGTTAAGAGTGAGAGGAAAGGACATGAGGAAGCTGATTGTAGACAGCCTTCTCATTTAGTACAACCACCATAAGGAGGTGAGATATAGGATGATAGATAGAGGGGAACAAAAGATCAAACGAGGATGTTTTGAAGGAAGAAACATGGGCATGTTTGTAGGCACTGAGGGAGCAGCTGGTAAAAAGGGAGAAATTGAAGAAAAATGAGAAAGAATAGGAATGATAGAAAGGGCAATCTGCTGTTGAAGACAGATGAATGGTTTCATTTATATGTGTAGAGGCATTTACCCTAGTAAGGAAAAAGAGCTGTCTCTTCATATGAAACAGGAGTAAAGAGAGAGTGGCAGAAAACAACTGAGATATGTGAGATAAGAAGGGAAAAAGGAGTTCACTTCATACAGCCTTAATATTTTCCTTGAAATATTAGATAAGATTCTAAGCCAACGTGGTAGAAGGATAGGGAACCATGGGAGGTTCGAGGAAAGATAAACATTCAAAACAATAGAAAACCTAACATCACCTACCCCTTCCTCATCCTTTACACCCCCTTTTCAATCCCTTAGTCAAAATAAATTTTAGTACTGCTGTTGAGAGGCAGTCTGGCATGGTGGAAAGATGGCACTGCAGTGGCCTTGGTTGAGTCTCATTTCTGTCACATGCCGCCTGGGCAAGCCCCTTCGCTTCTTAGTGTCTCACACAACTCACCAAGACTCAAAATAGCAGAGCAATTGCCAATCTATATTGGAAGAGAGTTTCTTTGGCCAATGAAATCACCTCCCCGCCTTTCCCATCCCCTAAAAAAAAGTGATATGCCAACTTTAAAGAATTAAAGAAAGGTCAGCTTCTCTTATTACCTCATAGATCTTAAAAAAGAAGTGTTAAAAAGCACATATCATCAAAAAGATATTGCCTTGTGGCCAGTTTCAAAGTTTTTCTCATTTGTAAAACATTTCAAATACTTACATTTGGCACTTTTTGTTGACTTAACAATAGGGAACATTAACAATCTGCTACAATTACATTTTGGAGCTCAGAAGCTGGAAACCAAAAGATAGACCCAGAATGCAGAGCACAGGATGATATCACAATAATCCTCCCTATCCTCTCCCCACTTGGAGCCGGTACAGTATCAACAATGGCTATTTACAGAAAGTGATCAGAGAACACTAAGGCTTGATAGATATAACCTTAATGTTTGATGAACCATTCTATTTACCATCAATATCTGCTTTAGTGAAATCTTATAAAAATTACTTATTCCTCAAAATATATGACTTATTTTTTTCCTATTATAGGTTAATTCTAATTCCCATGTGGCTCTGATCTGCAAAGGCAATACAGAACAACCTAGAATCAGAGTAAAATAGTTCTCACTCTCTCTCCCTCCCCTCCACCTCTTTCTTCTCAATTTTACCCCCTTCTTCCCATCCTTTTTCCCCTTCCCTTTCTCCCTTCTACTCTTTGCCCTCCCTCTTTCCCTCTCTCCTTCTCCCTCTTCACTTTCTCTCTCTCCCTTTCTCCCTCACCCAGTCTAAACATAAGAGGCAACATGGCAGAATCAATAGAGATCTACTCTGGGGCAAGAATGGCCTGCTCTCACAGCCAGTTAGCTGTATGACTTTGGAGGAGCCTTTTATCTTCTCAGTATTCTAAGTCAATGGTATCAAACTCAAGTAGAAACAAGGGCCACTAAGTCATACATAAGGATCCCTGCTGGCTGTATATTGACTTAGAAAACCACACATTAACATTATCTATGTTTTCTTTTATTTTTATTTTGTTATATTTCTTGATTAAATTTTAATCTGATCCAGGTGCACTGGAATTGCGCATCTGTGTTCTAGGCCATTCTCCAACACTGTAAGCTGAAGAGAATGTGCCAGCCTGAATTGTAGAGGTAGTTTCATTTCCTGGGAATTTGTTGCATCAGTTAAATTATTGATCCAGGCCCTATCCCTCCATTTGGACATAAATTCTATTCAGGCAACTCTGGCTTTGTTTTAGGAAAGGAGAAACAAAATCAAAAAGGAACTTGTGCTCTGGAGAGCTGTTAAAAACTTGTCCAGTCCTCTTCCAGTTTACATAAACCTTAAACCACCCCCACTAATTGACATAGTGCTCTGTGTAATAGTAGGTGCTTAATAAATGTTGAATTTAGCCCAAGTTAATGGGATGCTTTCTGAAATGCCCATTTGGGAGATAAACATACAAATAAATGTATGCCTCTGCTAAATAATGTTTAAATATTAAACTGAAATATAATTCATACATTTTATGTGGCCATCTCATTTCCTGGTACTTCAGAAGAGATCAGAATAAAACAGGGACTGGTTTAAATGCAGTGGTTGCCATGGCTATCAATTGTCCACACACAAAGAATAATATCCATAGTCTATTTTACATAAATATCTTTTTAATGTGCATATTAAATTAGGGGAATCATAACATCTTTCAAAAAGATAGCAATTGTCAATTTCACAATATTACAACTATAAGAATATGTGTAAACATTAGTTGCATTATATCCTTCTAACCCCTTCTGCTTACTAAGGCAGAATCTTGGAGAGAAGAAATCCTGCCACTACTACCTCTCCTTGATTTTCTGTTAGAAGCAGGACAATACATCCAGATATGGCAAGAAAACTGACTAACTTTGAACAAATAGGACTCACATTTCCTTCCTGCTTTATACTTACAAAGCTCTTTAGATACACCATCTTACTGATTTTTACAACAACCCTTTGATGTGGGTGGTAGAAGAGATACTGTCTCATTTTTCACATAGGGAAATGGAGACATAGAGAAAGTGATTATCCCAGTCAGACAGCTAGCTAATGTCAGATCCAGACTTAAACCATTGTTTCCTTCCCAATGACAGACCCAGCATACTTTCAACACATCAAAAGGTGCCTTTCCATCAGCCAGAATACTTTAAATTTATGCATCCAAAGGCTGGGGTGGGGGATGCCATTTGGGAAAGCTGAAGTGATGACTCCATCCCTGTAGATATTCATGATAGATGACAGGAAAATAGGCAAACAGAAAGCCAATTATGGAATCTGATTTAGAGCTGGAAAGGCCATCTAGTCTAATATCTTTGTTTTACAATCAAGGAAACTGAGGCTCAAAGAGCTTAAGAGACTTTCCTAGCATCTAGTACCTTAGATGGGATTTGAAATTAGGTTTTCCCAATTTCATGTCAAGAAGTATATCTATGACTTTACCCTGCCTTTATCTCATCCATAGCTTTTAGACTTCCTTGCCCTGATAAATATCTAGAGAAATCTCCATTTACCAATTTGTCATTGATGTTACGTAACTTCTTCAACATAGCATTGATTTACCATTAGGCAACATAATTATGATAAAAAGTTAGAAATGCCTGAAGCATTCTAAGCCTCACCCTTAAATACAAAGTCTAAGCCATTAGGTTCCCAAGGTGGGTGATACAGGCCCCTGGGGGGCACTGGAACAATCCAAGGCAAGGGACAGTAGTAACTCAAGCACAATTGTGGCCGGGGGGGGGGGTGGGGGGGCGGGAAGGATTGAATGAAAATAAGAGAGCAGTGAAAGCATAAGGAAAGAAGAGAAGAAAATTTTGAAAAACCATTTTACATATTTCATCTGTTGTGTAAGAGTTAAAGTCATAGTGATTACATTATTTTCCAAATAAACACACAAAATGCAAGTTTTGACCACCCATCAGTGGTCAAGTCTGCCAGCAGATCTGAATTAGCAAGTGTTGTCAGACAAGGGTGGATTGGCACAAATACGTAAGTATAATTACATTTACAATATGATATTATATGATTGTATCACATAATATTGTATCATCAAAATTTCAATGCAGGAAAAACCCACAAATTTTCAATAAATTATTAAATTTATGATACATTTTTAAATTTTTTTTTGAAATTATGCACATTTCAAAAAAAACTTTTAAAGAATGTAGATTTCCATTGTGACAGTATTTTTTTTTAAAAGAGGGTAGTAAGCTAAATAAGTTTGGGAATCTCTGGTCTAATCACAACCCATCTTGGAAAACAATGTGATATAGTGGGAGAAGATTTCATTTTCAGTCCAAAGCCTGGAGCTCAGGTCCTGACTACTGCTCACTAGTTCTGAGTATGTCTATGAGAAGTTACTCAAAATTTACAAGCCTCAGTTTCTTCAGTCTGTCAAGGGGACAAATACTTACACTGGCTATCTCACTAAACTGGTCTAAAGAAAGTGTCCATGGCAGTTACCATTATATGACTACGAGCTTCTCCTTCCCATGGGGAATATGAAGCACAGGTCACATGCCACCTTCTATTAGATGTCTTTTCTGGTCCTTCTACCAGTTGGTGTTCTCCCTGTCTTGGAATATTTTATATTTTTATTTGTTTTTTATATTTTATTTATTTTATTATAATGTTTTATATTATCTCATATGCATTCTGTGTTTCCTTATCTGAGTACCTGTTATAACTCCTCAGTACAATGTAATCTCCTAGAGAGCAGAGTTTACTTTGTATTTTGTATTCATAGAACATAGCTCAGTTCCTGGCACAAAGTAGATATACAATAAAAGATTACTGAATTGGATGAATATACTGAAAAGAATGCTCTATGAGTCAAGCTTCAGTTTTCAAAACTGAATGTGCTCCTTTAAATTTAGCCAGATGATAATAGAAATGTGATTATGTAAATCAATACTTAACACAGTGTGTGGCACATAGTAGGTACTTAATAAATGGCAGTTGATTGATTAATTCACTGTTTTTTCATCTTAATACATGAGGATTTACTTATTTCTCACAAGAAACTATGTATAAACCTCAATTTACATTGAGATGAGAAATAAAAATAAAATTTGAAAGCGTAATCAAAAGTTTCAGAAAGCCATTAAATCTACTCAACGGTCCTCCGTGCTTCTTTACTGACCACCTCCCATGGCTGGAATGCTCTCCATCCTCACCCCTACTTCCTGATTTTCTTACTGTCTCAGCTCAGGTCCCACCTCCTACAAGAAGCCTATCCTGGTCCTCCTCAAAATGAGTGTTTTTCCTCTGAAATTACCTTCTATTACTCATGATGAAAAATACTATCCACTTCTAGAGAGAGAACTAATGAACTCAGTGTAAATTGAAGGAGAATTTTTTCATTTTCTTTATTTTTCTTGCTTTTTTGGCAATATGGCTAATATGTTTGGCATATTTTCACATGGATAACTGATATTACTCTAAATGGGTAGGGAAGGGGGTAAAGGGAGAGAATTAGGAACTCAAAATGTAAAAATAAAAAATGTTAAAAATAATTTTTTTAAATAGAAAAAAATTGCCTCTCCTTTACCCTAAAAACATCATGTATTTACATAGTTGTTTACATGCTGCCATTCCTATTGGAATATGAGCTCCCTGAAGGCAAGGACTGTTCTTTGGCATTCCTTTATATCCCCAATACTTAGCCCAGCATCTAGCACAAAAAAGCACTTAATGAATGCTTGTTGACTTCTGCATTGTGGCTAATATATGAATGTATTGGTCCCTCATATTCATTATGATTACATAGGTGAATATGGGAAAGGCCTGCTATTCTACCTGTTCAGGAAACTTCTGGCTATGAAAAGATCAAATTAATATTACCTCTGACTGCTACTGTAATGATTTCATTCTGTGCAGATTTTTCTAATTGAGTTAGTATCTGCCTGAACTCACTTTGCTCAGGAATGCAGTTTTCCCTCTGTGTTGATTTGAAGGTATGGTTGAAAGAGAATGTTGTTATGACTCTGAGTTAGCCCCTGGGACCCCTGCTTATTATCTACAAGCTTCAATCAGCTTCACCTGGTGCCATCCCCCAAAAGACATAGCATCTGTTCTTCCATGTCCTTGTGCCATTAGATGAGACATTGTGTCATTAGGACAGCAAACCCAGTGGTACTGATCTCCCACTCAAAATTATAAAAGCCATATGAGTCCCACAAAACAATGAACATTCCTTAATTGTCAGAGGGCTCATCTGAATGCCAACCCACTTTTCTTATTATAAGGAATGGTTCCAGAAATATCCAGATTTCCCCCTCCTTTCCTGCATGTCAATAAAGAAGATCTCCCCCTTCTCAATGAGGTCACTAGCCTTACCAAGGTAGCCAGTCTGACCCACTTCGTTAACAGTTATATATATCACTGTTAATAAACTGATTTTGCTTCGAGTATGTATCTCAGTTATGCATTTACTTACCACCATGGCATAAAAAGTCCCTCCATCTATGCAGATCACAACCCACTCATGCCTTAGTGTTTCAGTTATAGAACAGGAGAGAGTTTGTATCACAGACCCTTTGCAATATGTTAAGGCCTAGGAATCTCTTTTTAGGGTATTAAGATAAAAAGCATACATTACAATATAGTGTGTGTATATGTACGTATACATATACACACACATACACATATAATATATACGCATGCACATTTTTTAAAATCAAGTTCATAGATACCACATTAAGAACATCTGATAGCACAGTGGCCCAAACACCAGGCCTAGAATCAGGAAGCTTGAGTTCAAATTTAGCTTCAGACATTTACCAGTTTTGTGAACCCTAGGCAAGTCATTTGACTTCCACCTCAGTTTCTTTATCTGTAAAATGGGGAAAACAATAGCACCTACCTCCCAGGGTTGTTGTGAGGTTCAAATAAGATCACTGTAAAACACTTAGCACAACCTCTGGCACATAGGTTCTGTATAAATGCTTGTTCTCCTCTACCCCCATCTAAAGAGTTGCCTGAGGCACACAGAAGGTAAATGTAATTATACAGAGTTACGGGGTAATTGTCAAAGGGTAGCATTTGAACCCAAATCTTCCTAATTTTACATCTACCACTTAGTCTACCATCCCCCATCACCTCTTGCGAGTCTGTGGTTCAATGTAAAGTAATCAATCATTCTATAAACATGAAGGTTATAGGAATGGGGTTTATGGCACCCTATTTTGATTAACCTAAAAATGTTCATTTTAAAAAATGCTTAATTCAATTGTTTTCTAATACCATTATTATGTGGCATTACCTCTTACATGAAAAACTCTTCAGGTCTCATAAGGGGAGCTCTCCAAGGTGGTGCCTATTTCTGAATGAACAGAAGTAAATGAATCCTTACCTCACTTTTGCACAAAACTAGAAAGTAAATGAGGAGTCCCACAGTATAGTGGCAAGAGCATTGGTATCAAGTCCCAGGACCCAGCTTCTAATCCTTGCTCTGCTACTTAGGCTTGTCTACCCTGGAGTAAGCTGGTTTTCTTCCTCGGACCTCAGTTTCCTCATTTTTAAAATAAGTAGATCAAAGTACACTATCACAACGATTCCTATTCAGTCTATATCCTGTGATCCCCAGGCCAACGGGAATTTTTCCAAAATCTAAGACAAAACTTTCACTCGGATATTAGATCACCAGACCAGAGATTTAGGAAGAGTCCTTAAAGATCATCTAGTCCAACCCCGTCACTTTTCAGATAAGAAAACCTGGACCCAGAAAAATCATGTGAATTGTCCAAAGTCATGAAGAACTAGGATTTGACCTAAGTCTCTCTGAATACAAATCCAGGACTCCCTCCGCTATAGTTTTTGCAAAAAGGCAGAAAGGATTAAAAAATTTGCAACATTTCATCAATAAACATTTATTCAGTGCCTAATATGTACCACATGTTGTTGTAAGGACCAAGGATACTAAAGCAGGGAAAAGACAATCTCTGCCCTCAAGGAGCTTACAACCTAACAGGAGAGACAACATGGAAAGAAATGTATACAAAGCAAGCTACATGCAGGATAAATAGGAGACAATTAATAGAGGGAAGGCTCTGGAATTAAGAGGGGTTGGAGAAGGCTTCTTATAGAACATGGGATTTTAGCTGGGACTTGAAGGAAGTTGGGGAGGTCAGAAGTCAGAGCTGAGGAAGGAGAGCATTCCAGGTATGAGGGACAGAGAGAATTCCCAGAGTAGAGAAATGGAGTATCTGAAATGAATTTAGAGAAACTAAGTTCTTTGGGGCAGAATTATTTAATGGAAAAATCTGAACAGAGTTTTATATTCTGGGCTGCTCTCTGGGCATTGTGATGGATAAGCTGTTAATGAAACCCAGAACAGAATGGCCATGTGGTTGCTTTAGGAGATTTAAGAAGTCTAGAAAGCTGAAAATCAGAGAAAGTCAAGTGATACCTGAATTGAAGAGCAGGAAGGTGCCGGAAAGTAGAGTTCCCTATCAAGGAAACAGAAATAAACGTTGTCTTTAGGCAATGTCAGGAAGGTCAGCAGGAGAGAGATTTTAAGAGATGAACAGCCTTAAGACTTTCTGGGTTGCAGGATTTTGAATGATGGCTACTTGTATCTTATCTTCTTTTAGACAGATAATAAAATATAGTGAATAATCTAAGAAGTCTCCAAAGAGAATGCAGGCAAAGACTGTACATTTTGAGGGGGTTTCCAGGGAGTTAGGCCTTCATAATGGAAAAAGTTACCCAAGAAAATGAGAAAAGAAAGAAGCTCTGAAGAAATAAAATCAGTGCTGTTGAGAATTTTTAGCCTTTTCTCGCTCAATGTCACAATGTATTTTCTTTCAACTTCTTTCTTGATTTTTTTATAGATCATTCCATTGATTTATATATTGTGAATGCTCTCAGTAAAATGGGGGAAATTCTAGAAACATCTTAATTGATTCTAAGGTTATGAAACTGTAAAAAAATATCAATAGGGCCATTTTTCTTGGCATTGAACACTGAATTATATTTCTTCCACCTTACATTTCAGAGGAGGTAAAAAGGCTATTATAAAGGCTTTTTTTGTCTAGTACTATGATTTCATTGTCATGAAGAACTCCCAATAAGGAAATTTATTCCAATCTTCTGGATGAGTTGCCTGAGAAACTGAGAGAAGTAAATTGTCTGTGGTCAACCAAACAACCTGTGTAAAAGGCAGGATTTGAACTCAGATCATTCTGATCCTGAAGGTGACCCTCTAATCATACCATATTCTCTCTCATCTATTATCAATACTTAAAAATTACAGAACTCATAAACCTTCAGAAGTCATTCAAGTGATCCGTAGTTGAACAGGAATCCTTTCTATGTCGTTCCTGATGAGTGGTAACTTTTATTACATGAAACTTAAAAAGATTTTCCACAAATGAAAACCCAATGAGGCCAAGATTATAAGGAAAGCAGGAAACTGGAAGGGGAGTGGGGATTTACAGCAAGTTTCTCTGATAAAGGTCTCATTTCTCAAATACACAGAGAACTGAGTCAAATTAATAAGATGAATTCCCTAATTGATAAATGGTCAAAGGATATAAAGAGGAAGCTTTCTGATGAAGAGTTCAAAGGTATCTATAGTCATAAGACAAAAAAAGTTTGAAAGCCCTATTGATTAGAAAAATTCAAATTAAAACAATTCTGAGTTACCACCTAATATGTATCAATTGTCTAATATAACAAAAAAGGAAAATGATAACTGCTGGAGGGGATGTGGGGAAATTGGGACATTGATACGTGGCTGGTGGAGTTGTGAGATGATCCAATCATTCTGGAGAACAATTTGAAACTATGCCCAAAGGAGTATAAAACTGTGCATACCCTTTGACCCAGAAATACCACTACTAGGTTGGTATCCCAAAGAGATTAAAAAGGGGAGATGGGAAGGGGGAAGGATGAAAGGATTTATTGCAGATCTTTTTGTGGTGACAAAGAATTGGAAACTGGGAGGAAGCTCATCAATTGGGGAATGGTTGAACAAGTTGTGTTATGTGACTGTGATAGCACTATTGTACTATAAGAAATGATGAGTGGTTTTGAGACCATCAAAGACAGAGAATTCATGACCTTCTAAAACTACCTATTGTATTTGGAGACTTCTCTAACAGCTGTGAAAATCTATTTCCTCTTTCTTCTTCATTAAGCAACAATCTGCATCCCTATAGTTTTCCCCTAGTTCTTCCTTCTGTGGAAAATAACAAGTCGAATGCTTCTTTCACCTTAAAGCCCTTCAAAATTGAAAATAACTATAATATTTCCCACAAAATCTTCTCCTTCCCAGGCCCAATAGTACCAATTCTTTTGACCAATCCTTAGATGGAGTGGCTTCAAGTTAACTCACTGTCTTTATTACACTGATCTTGAATGCTGCTCAGGGATGTCCTCCCTCACTTCTGTTACCCAGAACTAAAGAAAAAAGTCAGCAGAGAAACCATCACCTACCTTAATATGGACATTGTTTCCAATGATGCAAACTATAATTACATCAGAAAATCTGCCATCATATCATACTTAGCTTGAAGCCATCTCCTGAACCATGGTCTCTCATTCCCTAAACTGCTCTCTGGAAATAAGCTAGTTATTTGAGGAAGTGGAATGAGTACTTTTAGCCCACAGGGCACATCTTTAAATGGCAGCCTAGCTGCTTTAAAGAATTTATCAGCAACCAGGAATATCAAAACTCACTCTTAGGGAACAGCCAAGGTATTAGAACAATCTATCTTCTCAGTTCTTTTTGAAAAAGGGAAACCCACTAACATCCCAAGGCAATCCATTCCATTTTTGGACAGTTCTAATTGGTAGAATGAGTTGTCTTATATTAAGCCAAAATTTGTTTTTCTACGATTCCTATCCATTGCTCCTATCTTTATAGGATCAATCAGGACAAGTCTGATCCCTCTTCCACATATCAAAAATTCAGTACTTGAAGAGAACAATTACCCCTCCCACCTTGCCCCAGGCTTTCTCTTTTCCAGGCTAAACTTCCCAAGTTGCTTCAAAAATGTTCAGCTGGAGTGGTCTCCAGTCACCTTCTCTGGGATATACTCCAGCTTGTCTCTTTCCTCAAAAATGCCTTTGAACTGAAAATGTCCTTTCACTTCTAATTCTGAACTAGCTCAGTGAATAAGAACAGTTTTTAAAAAAGAATTTCCTAATAAACAATTTTGGTTTAGACTTTTTTTCCCTCCATGCTCCCTTTGGTGAAATAAAAAGTATTGATAAATACTAACCATCACACCAAATAAATATCATAGTTAAGTGTAACAAGCCTTAGGGAACCATTGGTGACTTGCTAAAGGCTGCCAGCCATAAAGTATTATGCTTTATAATCATGTTCCATTCACTAATGCGCGCACACACACACACACACACACACACACACAGGTATGTGTATATGTATTATATATGTGTGTATGTGTATTTATATATATATGTATATATATAAAGGTGTGTCTGTATACATGAATGTGTGTGTGCATGTATGGGGGGTGTTTGTATGTGGGGGTGTGTATGTGTATATATACATATATAAATATGTAAATCCTCTAAAAGGATCACAGATCTAGAAGGGACCTAAGTGACAAAGAATCCAACTTTATTTTTTTAAAGATGAGAAAACTGAACTACAGTGGGATTAAGCAACTTGTCCAGAGTTACATAGCTATTTAAGTGTCTAATGATTTGAACTCATCTTCCTTCTTTCAAATCCAGTACTCTATCTTAAGATGCCACCTAGCTGTCTCAGAAATTATAGAATCATTGTGATGTTTAAAAAGTTAGAGAGACGGGGGTGGAGCCAAAATAGCAGAGTACAAAGACGTACATACTTTAGCTCTTCCCCCAAAGCCCATAAAATACCTGTGAAGAAAGACTCTTAACAAATTCTAGAGCAGCAGAAGCCACAGAAAGATGGAATGGAGGAGACTTCCAACCCAGGGTGACCTAGAAGGCCAACAAGAAAGATCTGTCACACCAGACATGGAGCAGAGCACAGCACAGCCTCAGTCCCATGACTCTGGGAGGAGCAGGACCAGAGCAGGCTTCGTGGATGAAATCCCCAGAAGCAGCTGCTGTTCACATATCCCTCAACCCACAGGTGCCAAAGGTCAGTGAGAGGGCTTTTTCAACCTGAAAGAGAAGGGAGCAGAGTTCATCCCTCACCCTGGCTCAAGGCAGAGGTGCAGGTTGGGATTCTCAGGCTTCTGGAGGCTGCTGCAGACAGGCAACAACCAGGGTCCATTGATCCATTGTTGCAGCACTGAGCATAAAGCCTCTGGGGGAACTGAGCAGCTGATCTGAATCTCAGCCCTGAGCATGGTTCGGGGGACAGCAGGAGTACTAGGACCCTTTTCTTCACAAAAGATTCAGAAGTCAAGTAACTGGCTGGAAAAATGCCAAAAAAAAGGGGGGGGGGGAATAAGACCATAGAAGGTTACTTTCTTGGTGAACAGATATTTTCTTCCATCCTTTAGGATGAGGAAGAACAAAGCATACTGTCAGAGGAAGTCAAGGCTTCTGCATCTAGAACCTCCAAAATGAATATACAATGGGCTCAGACCAGGGAAGAGCTTGAAAGGCAAGTCAGCAGCTTGCTAAAAGAGACCCAAAAAAATGCTGAGGAAAATAACACCTTTAAAAATAAGCTAACTCATTTGGAAAAAGAGGTCCAAAAAACCAATGAGGAGAACAAGGCTTTAGAAAGCAGAATTAGCCAAATGGAAAAGGAGTTTCAAAAACTCACTGAACATTTCTAGACTATATAGAGAACTGAGTACAAAAATACAAGTCATTCTCCAATTGATAAATAGTCAAAGGATATGAACAGGCAATTTTCAGAGAAAGAAATTAAAGATATCTATAATCATATGGAAAAATGCTCTAAATCACTTTGGATTAGAGAGATGCAAATCAAAACAACTCTGAGGTACCACATCACACCTATCAGATTGGCAAACATGACAGAACAGGAAGATGAAAAATATTGGAGAGGATGTAGGAAAGTTGGAACACTAACACACTGTTGGTGGAGCTATGAGCTCATCCAACCATTCTGGAGAGCAATTTAGAACTATGTCCAAAGGACTACAAAAACATGCATACCCTTTGACCCAGCAATACCACTTCCTGGACTATATTCTCATGAGACCATAAAAATGGGAAAGGGTCCCACATGTACAAAAATATTTATAGCAGCACTCTTTGTGGTGGTCAAAAACTGGAAATCAAGGGGATGCCTATCAACTAGGGAATGGCTGAATGAATTATGACATATGAAAGTAATGGAATACTATTGTGCTATAAGAAATGATGAACAGGGAGACTTCAGAGAGGCCTGGCAAGACTTATATGATCTGATGCTGAGTGAAAGGAGAAGAACCAGGAGAACTTTGTGCACAGCAATGACCACAGTGTGTGAGAGTTTTTTTCTGGTAGATCTGGAACTTCATTGCAATGCAAGAACTTAAAAAAAAATCCCCAATGGTCTTCTAAAGCAAAATGCCCTCCACATTCAGAAAAAGAACTATAGAATTCAGTCACAGAATGTAGCAGATCATTGTGTGTGTATGTGTGTGTGTGTGTGTGTGTGTATTGTGTTTTGGTTTGTTAGATGATTTCTCCCAATTCTTCAACAGAGCATGACTATAGTGAAAATGTATTTAATAGGAATGTATGTGTAGAACTTATACAAAACTGTATGCTGTCTTGGGGAGGAGGGGGAGAGGTAGGGGGAAAGGAGATGAAAATAATAATCTAAATTATATGGTAGCTACTGTAGAACACTGAAAATAAATAAAATTAATTAATAAAAAAGAAGTAAAAAAGTTAAAAAGCTTACTGAAGAAAACGGTTTTTTAAAAATGAGAGGGGAGTTCAGGAAAGCTAATGACTATACAATAAACCAAGAAGTTGCGAAACAAAACCAAAGGAATGAAAAAATACAAGATAATGTGAAATACCTCATTAGAAAAACAACTGACCTGGAAAATAGATCTAGGTCTATTGAAAAATTATGGGACTACCTGAAAGCCATGATCAAAAAAAGAGCCTAGACATTATCTTTCATTAAATATCGTTTAAAAATTTGAATTTAAAAATTATGGGACAACCTGAAAGCCATGATCGAAAAAGAGCCTAGAAATCATCTTTCATGTAATTATCAGGATAAACTGCCCTGATATTCTAGAACCATAGGGCAAAATAAATTTGAAAGAATCCACTGATCACCTCCTGAAAAAGATACAAAAGGAGAAACTCCTAGGAATATTGTGGCCAAATTTCAGAGTTCCCAGGTCAAGGAGAAAATATTGCAAGCAGCTAGAAAGAAACAATACAAGAATTATGGAAATGCAATCAGGATAACACAGGATCTGGCAGCTTCTACATTAAGGGATCAAAGTGCTTGGAATAGGCTATCCCAGAAGTCAAAGGAACTGGTATTAAAACCAAGAATCACCTACCCAACAAAACTGAGTATAATACTTCAGAGGAAAAAATGGTCATGCAATGACCATTAGAGGACTTTCAAGCATTCTTTATGAAAAAACCAGAACTGAAGAGAAAATTTGACTTTCAAACGTGAGAATCAAGAGAAGTATGAAGAGGTAAACAGGAAAGAGAAATCATAAAGGACTTTCTAAAGCCAAACTGTTTACATTTCTCCATGAAAAGATAATATGTGTAACTCTTGAGACTTTTCTCAGTATTTGGGTATGTGGAGGGATTACACACAGACACACACACACACACACACACACGTAGACAGAGAGCATAGGTTGAGTTGAATCAGAAGGAATGATATCTATAAAAAATAAAAATAAGAGGTGAGAGAGGAATATATTGGGAGGAGAAAGGGAGAAATGGAATAGGGCAAACTATCACTCATAAAAGAGATGAGAAAAATCTTTCCAGTGGAGGAGAAAAGGGAGGAGAAAAGAGAGGGGAAAAGTGAAGCTTACTCACAGATGGATTAAGGAGGGAATAATATGTTCACTCAATTTGGTATGAAAATCTATCTTACACTACAGGAAAGTAGGAGAGCAGGGGCAAGTGGAGTGAGGGGGATGAAAGAAGGAAGGAAAAATGGAAGATGGGAGTAATTAGAAGTAAACACTTTGGAGAAAGGACAAGGTCAAATGAGAGAATAGAATAAATGGAGGATAGGATAGGATGGAGGGAAATATAATTAGTCTTATACAACATGGCTACTATGGAAGTCTTGTGCAAAAGGACACATATATAGCCTGTATTGAATTGCTTGCCTTCTCAATGGGGAAGGGTGGGAAGGGAGGAAAGGAGAGAAGTTGGAATTCAAAGTATCAGAAACAAATGTTAAGAATTGTTATTGCATATAATTGGGAAATAAGAAATACAAGTAATGTGATATAGAAATCTATCTTGCCCTTCAAGAAAAGAGAGAAGATGGGGATAAGGGAAGGGTGGGGTGTGATAGAAGGGAGGGCACATTGAGGGAAGGGGCAATCAGAATGCAAGGTGTTATGGGGGGGGAGAGAGATGGAGAGAAAAATTGGAACTCAAAATTTTGTGGAAATGAATGTTGAAATCTAAAAATAAATTTTAAAAATTTAGACAATTTCTGGGTAATTAATTATTTCATTAATTATGCTACCATTTTATTAATACAAGGAATTGTCATTTGGTCATCATCTTGGATCAAAGACAAACCATGTCTGTGGGCTTCCAGTTTATATGCCCTTGGAAGGGTGGCTGAGAGTGGCAATCAACTCTGATTGGTTAATACTTAATGAGAGAGAATGAATATTACAATGGAGGTAGACCTATTTTAATGAGGGGCTAAGGGATATAACTCTGATCATGTCATTTACTTTCAAATCACCCAATCCTCTGAGGGAAATCTAGACATAGGACCTATATTCCCCACTGAAGCCTGAGTAGAACACAATGGGCAGGTGATAGTTTAACCTTAGATTAAATTCCTTATAGGGCTGGGTGGGGCAGCAACACCTAAATTGGGGAGAATGTTAAATCTATCTACTACCAATGGTCCTGTCCTTCAGAGGCTGAGCCTTGAAATAAGGACTTTAGGAAAAGGGAGAGAACTCTGGATCTCCCCAAATCATTAGTTATTAATAATCATTTCTCTTATATAGATCTCTGGCCAGAAGAAATCTCAGAATCAACTAGTTCAACCACTTTCTTTGACAGATTAGGAAAATGATGTGATAAGTGAGTCAATCTGATATTTTTAAAAGAATTAACTATTATTTTCAAAAGCTGACTGCAACTGTTAAAAACAAAAAAGAAATTCTTTTCAGTGTTCCCATTATACATAAACTTATCTCCAAAGTAATGTTCTAATGAAGAATATCTTCTGGCAAGCAGAGAAAATTCTATTTCTTTCTGTTGCATAAATAATTCTATCTCAATTTCAATCAGAAAATCAAACTGGTTCTCCAGAGAAGCATATCTGGTTCTTTTGTGGCCCTCTTTAAAGTATGTCAATGTTCTATTTATTAGAAGGAGTCCATGAAACCCAAACTAAATGCTATGCATTTTCTCTTTCAAAATTTATTGAGAATTGGGGTAGAGCCAAGATGGTAGAGTAGAAGGACAGATCTTCTCTAGCTCTACCCCCATAGCCCATAAAATAACTGTAAAAAATGACTCTAAACAAATTTTAGAGCAGCAGAGGCCACAAAACAACAGAGTGAAAGAGATTTCCAGCCCAAGACAGCCTAGAAGACTGACAAGAAAGGTCTATCACAATGGGCTCAGAGCTGAGCACAGCACAGCATGGGCAGGACTGGAGCAGGCTTCAGGGCACAGAATCATGGGTAGTAGCTGTGGTTCCCAGATTCTAAACCTACAAATGCCAAAGACATCTTCAAAGGTCAGTGAGAAAGTACTTTCACCTGGGAGAGAAGGGAGCAGGGACCAGCCCTAGCCCCTGCCCCAGGGAGGTGGCAGTCACTGCAGCAGCAGAATCTATTTTTGGAGTCCTTTGCCTAAAGACCCTGGGGGAATTGAGCAACTGATCTGGGTCTCAGCCTTGAGTGGTGGTCCTGGGGTGAGGACGAGTGCTGGTGTGCTGGAACTGGAGGAGGCTCTGGAGAGGGACCCCTACTCGCAGATCTTGGGCAGAAAAGCTTGTGGTTGCTCCCAGACCAGGGGACAAGTCAAGAGAGGAGTAAACTTCTCTCCTGTGACTGTACCACCTTGGAGGAACTGAGAATGTACAGATCCCTAGCATATACCTTCCACTTGACAAAGGACTCAAAAGTCAAGTAACTGGCTGGGGAAATGCCCAAAAAGGGGAGAAAATAAGACTATAGAAGGTAACTTTCTTGGTGAAAAAGTATTTTCTTCCATCCTCTCAAATGAGAAGAACAAAGCATACCATCAAAGGAAGAAATCAAAGTCAAGGCTTCTATATCCAAAATCACCAAAAAAAATATGCAATGGTCTCAGGCCATGGAAGATCTCAAAAGGGTTTTGAAAATCAAGTAAGAGAGATGGAGGAAAAGTTGGAAAGAGAAATGAGAGCAATGCAAGAAAAGCAAGTCAGCAGCTTGCCAAAGGAGACCCC
This sequence comes from Bettongia penicillata ogilbyi, assembly GCA_023548195.1. Classification (NCBI taxonomy): domain Eukaryota; kingdom Metazoa; phylum Chordata; class Mammalia; order Diprotodontia; family Potoroidae; genus Bettongia; species Bettongia penicillata. Next base: position 22,128,927 of record JAJHZJ010000453.1, read on the forward strand.
AAAAAATGTTGAATAAAATAACACCTTTAAAAATAGACTAACCCAAATGGCAAAAGAAGTCCAAAAAGTCAATGAGGAGAAGAATGCTTTAAAAAGCCGAATTAGCCAAATGGAAAAGAAGGTTCAAAAGCTCACTGAATAAAATAGTTTTTTAAAAATTAGAATGGAACAGATAGAAGCTAATGACTTTATGAGAAACCAAAAAATTACAAAACAAAACCAAAAGAATGAAAAACATAGAAGACAATGTGAAATATCTCATTGGAAAAACAATTGACCTGGAAAATAGAGACAATTCAAAAATTATGGGACTACCTGAAAGCCATGATCAAAAAAAAAAGCCTAGACATCATCTTTCATGAAATTATAGGGAAAAAATGCCCTGATACCCTAGAACCAGAAGGCAAAATAAATATTGAAAGAATCCATTGATCACCTCCTGAAAGAGATACAAAAAGAGAAACTCAAAGGAATATTGTAGCCATTCCAGAGTTCTCAGGCCAAGGAAAAAATATTACAAGCAGCCAGAAAGAAGCAATTCAAGTATAGTGGATAACACAGGATCTGGAAGTTTCTACATTAAGGGATCAAAGGACTTGGAATAGGATATTCCAGATTTCAAAGGAACTAGGACTAAAACCAAGAATCACCTACCCAGAAAAACTGAGTATAATACTTAACGGGGAAAATGGTCATTCAATGAAATAGAGGATTTCCAAGCATTCTTGATGAAAAGACCAGAGCTGAATAGAAAATTTGACTTTCAAACACAAGAATCAAGAAAAGCATGAAAAAAAGGTAAACAGAAAAGGGAAATCAGAAGAGACTTACTGAAGTTGAACTGTTTACATTCCTACATGAAAGATAATATTTGTAACTCTTGAAACTTTTTTCAGTATTTGGTTAGCTGGAGGGATTACATACATATAGACAAAGGGCACAGGGTGAGTTGAATAGGAAGCTATGATATCTAAAAAAAACATTAAGGGGTGAGAGAGGAATATATTGGGAGGAGAAAGGGAGAAATGGAATGGGGCAAATTATCTCTCATAAAAGAGGCAAGAAAAAGTTTTTTCAATGAAGGGGGAAAAGGGGTAGGTGAGAGTGGAAAAGGGAAGCTTACTGTCATCACATTTGACTTAAGGAGGAAATAACATGCACACTCAATGTGGTATGAAAATCTGTCTTACACTACAGGAAAGTAGGAGAGAAGGGGATAAGTGGGATGTGGGGGGATGATAGAAGTGAGGGCAAATGGGAGGAGGGAGTATATAGAAGTAAACACTTTTGTGCAGTGACAAGGTCAAAAGAGAGAATAGAATAAATGGAGGGGTAGGGTAGGATGTAGGAAAATATAGTTAGTCTTTTACAACATGGCTACTATGGAAGTCTTTTGCATAACTACACTTGTATAACCTATATTGAATTCCTTGCCTTCTCAGTGGAGATGGATGGGGAGGGAGGAAGGGAGAGAAGTTGGAACTCAAAGTTTTAAAAATGAATGTTAAAAATTGTTTTTACATGCAACAGGGAAATAAGACATACAGCTAATGGGATAGAGAAATCTATCTTGCCCTACAAGAGAAGAGAGAAGATGGGGATAAGGGAAGGGGGGGTGACAGAAGGGAGGGCAGATTCGGAGAAGGGGTAATCAAAATGCATGTTGTCTTGAAGTGGGGGAAGGGGAGGGATAGGGAGAAAATTTGGAACTCAAAATCTTGTGGAAATGAATATTGAAAACTAAAATTAAATAATTTTTTTTAATTTATTGAAAATTGTAGTCATTATTAATGTATTAGGACCCCATTTCTTGATCATTTATCAATTTTACCAAGATAAGTTATGGATGCCTAAATTATAAAACAAGGTCTATCTTCCCTCTTAGAGATGTCTCCATTAAAAACATCAACAATAGCATCCTTAGGGTACACTGAATTAGAGCCGTGTTCCGTTACTTTAGAATTTTTAAAAGAGGTAGAAGGGCCTCAATTCAAGGACAAAGAGATCGCTCCACCAGTGTTTAAAACCCTTCATATGGTTCATATTTATAGTCTCAGTTCATAAACTGCTACCCCACATATCACTACACAAAACATCTGGGACTACTCATTATGCCTCATGCCATACATAAACACTCCAAGGACCCTTTTGTGATTTCTTTTTTTAATTCAGGCTGCCCCTGATGTTTTATATTCTTTTATAATCTTTCTCTTTTTAAAAATAAATCTTGAAAAATTAACCCCTGAAGGCCATCAAAATGTGTCACTTCTACCATGGACTGTTTCTATATAGAGGGTATGTGAAAAACCTTAGAATACCTTTAAGCTTTAATATAAAAATTACCTAAGACTTTTGAGACACCTTTACTACAGTAAGCACCCCAACATACCCAGGAGGGACTGCTATCACAAGTTTTTAGGTCTGTTTTTTTAAAAAGAAAGGCAACTTTTGAGGGGTCAATAATCACTTTAATCAAGCACATGTTTTGTTCACTTAGTTCAGGGGGAAAAGTCAGCACCCTGAACTTCAGAGAAAATACAGAGCAATCAAAATCAACAGACATGACTTCCAACTGTCCAACATAAACAATACATGCACCATAGATCAACAGACAGATCCAACTATCTGTTACACGAAAACATAGTTACCAGAGAGAGAAGCACCAACATCTGAGTTTTCAAAGCCAGGGGCCTCCTTAACGGTTTCCCAGAGTCTCATTTGGTACACAAAACTTCTTCCAAAATTTAAACTGCAAAGTAAAACCTGACCTCAGAGTATTTATACATTTTCTTTAGAGCCAGAGGGCCTCACAACCCTTGAGAACCAGTGCCTCATTAACAAAAGGTATTTGCCTTCCTACAAATCTTCTCAGACCCATTAATAGGTGGGGAAGATCTTCCTTAATCATATTACTCAATCAGAGGCACTTGATTACACTAAAATAAAAAATGCATTATCAATACAACCCTACATTTAGGTAATCCATCTGCAAACTTTAATATCATCTTCTTAAGTGCTGTTTCTAATTCCTCACATCATATACAAACCATGTGTCCCTCTTGACATGAGGAACCTGTGTATAACTTAGGGATATTGTCCTTTTCCAGGTAGACCCTAAAAGTTGTACATTTAGTACTATTCCAAGGATAGCCATAAGCTGTGCCTCTCAAACACTCCGATTCACAATGCTTCTAAACATATAACCCTTATTTGGAGAAAGGCCTTTTAACTCAAATTCATAAAGGGTCAAAAGGTACCCTCTTCCAATAATTTTCTTCCCAGGAATCTTTACAATTCCAGTAACTTACTTTACCACTCTGTCTGTGAACTCCAAGCAGTGAAAGATCAGGATTTGTTGTGGGGTTTTTTTTATACATATTATGAGTGCAATTTATCACCCATTCACTCTTTCCCTGGAATCTCTCCTCTGTTGCTGTTCCACAACAATGTTCTACCATTTTCCTTAATGGCCAACAATGTCTTGAGTTCACGCCGCTATTGGTCACATCAACTCTTACTCCTCACTATGTGACTCCTTTATAAAATAAAATGTTGTTAAAGTTCTTAAAAGTTTTACTAAAGCCTCTTATTCTTACACAGTCATTTCTTCATATACCTACCTAGCCTCCATCAAACACACAATGAACTTTCCTTTGTAATGGAAAAAAGGCAAACAAAACCAACAGACTCAAAGACCACTCTGACAGTTTAAGCAGCCTTACATGTTTCTAGTCTCCTCCCCCCAACTTTAACGACAAAAGGTGAGAGGTATATTTCCTCAATTCTTCTCCATGACCAAGATTAATCATCATATTATTTGTTTACAGGTCTTATGTGTTGTGCTTTTTCTTTTAAAAATATATTTTTATTTCATCAAATATTTCCCAATTACATGAAAGACAATTGTTAATAATTTTTTTTTAATTTTGAGTTCCAAAAACCTCTCTCTTCTCCCACCATTTGATATCAATTATACATGTGATGTGACAGATTTCTATATTAGCTATGTTACAAAAGAAAACAATAGGATTATGTTTTTCATTTATAAAAGTCATTGGTATTAGTTTTCTCTACTCTAAAATGGAGCTGATACTAGATCACCTATCAAATCAAATGAGCACTTAGCAAAAATGCCTGACATATATTAGGTGCTATGGAAATGCTCATTCCCTATCATGTTTCTTGGCTCTGCTTATTTCCCTCTATATCAGTTCACACAAGTCTTTCTATATTCCTCTTAATTCCTCATATTCATATTTCTTCTAACTAAAGTTAGCATAGCTGGTTCTCTCTAGGTACTAGTTCTCAGACAACTGACCCATGAAGCAATCTGACTGGAGCCCGAGCTCACAGTGCCACTCTGTTTTCACATTTCTGAGGGTCAGGGTGTTTCTGGTCTATTTCAATCTTCTACTATTTCACAATCACTTTCTACAACTCCACACAAAGTCTCTCTTCAAGCTCTAAAAGCAGGCTAAAGCTGTTTACCTCTTCATTCCCCCAGGGACTGGGAAACATGCCTCCCATTCATGCCAACAGCCCCACTGAGTCTTTTGTAGGTTCACCATGGCATCTTCTCTTTTCATCCTTCCTTCCCTTGTGTTCCTAGGAGATAGCTGGGCACAGTTTCATAAATCCTCCTAGGATACTGCTCCAAAAGGGAAAATGAAGGAGCAGAGCTGATCCTTCCCACCCGCAGGAGCTGCTCTTAGCCATGACTCTGGGGGAAAAGAACATGGCATGGGATAGGACACCAAACAGGATAATTTCATTATCATCACTTGGGAAACTAGACAACTTTAGAAACAGGAGATCTGTTTATTACACTTCACTTTCAGGATGACGTGGTTTAGCTGGATCTCAAAGCCCATCTCCAGGATCATTTTCCCCTCAAATACTTTTTGCTCTTTTGTGTAGCATTTCTGCTCCAAACTTCTCATTCTCATCTTCCATAACATTGCAGATGTACTGAACTCCCAACCAATGTTTATCATTGGTTGCAGGGTCACCCTACTTGACAAGATCAAGCATCTGCTAGCTAAGGTGGTTTCTGGGCTCTTTCAGCCTTTTTTTAATGAGCAGACTGATTAGTATCACTTAAAGTTTTCTAAGAAATGATGATAGATTCAGTGGGGGGTTTTTTGTGCCCATTTCCAGTTTTTCAGAGGCAACAGTTTGTTTAAACTTGAAGTTGCTGTAATCTCAGTGTCATCTTATCATCTAGATCCTTCCTTCTAATTTGTTATTTTACTTTGATCTTAAGCAGCCAACAGCTGACTACAGACAGCTGGTTAGGAAGTAACTGCTATGTTAGTAACCAGTTATTTCCTGTTTGTTAAGGCAAAGTTGATATCTACGGGACTATATGACCACTGAAGCAAATGACAAGAACGCTTTGATGCTACTCGACTTTCCTTCTGCCCACATCTTCCTTTCACCTCCAGTCCCAGGTTAAATTAACTGCTTTGGAGGAGATTCTGGTTTTTCCAGTTTGACTTCTGATCTTTCTGGTCAAAAAACATAGTCGTTGCCACCTTAACCTGTCATGTGTTGCCCTGACTGGCAAAAAGGAATCTTGAGTCACCTCTAGCTCCCCTCTGGCCAGTGGGATAGACTCCTTTAGTCACTAACTGACTCTTATAGTGTGGGTTAAAATATCCTAGACAATTCTATAAAATTCTGGACTTGAAATCTGCCATCCTAGTTCATTTTTTTCCCTTTCCATTCCAAGAAGCAGCAAGGTTTTTCTTGTTTTACTTTTGCTCACTAACCAAATACAATGCCAAAGCTTACTGGGCCTTGCTGGCCACAAAATGTATGCTAAAGGCAGAAATGAGGACTAGGCAGAGGGAGAATAATTAACCTGCTTCTCCGCTTATCTTTTGTTTTGGCTGAAACTCTTTTGCATGCTGAGCCAGAAATGGTGATGGAAATGTCTTAACCCCATATTAGATAGTGATCCATAACAGAGCGCTTCCATCTCTCAGACAGGGGAAGAAGACTTAATCTTTGTCTGAGAGCGCTCAAAAGTGTTTTTAACTGAACGTGGTGGCTATAACTAAAATAATCAGTCTATCCTTACTGAGGAGAGCCAAAAGTGGGAAACCTGTAGCCTAGAGGTCACAAGTGGCTCTCTAGGTCCTCAAATACAGCCATTCGACTGAATCCAAATTTCACCGAAAAAAATCCTCTCCATAAAAGGAGACACCTCCCTCCCTTAATAAAAGGATTTGTTTGGTAAAACTTGGACTAAATCTAAAGGCTGCACCCAAGTTACTTGCCACTATTCCCTGGCAGACTGGAGCCAAGATGAATAGCAAGTAAACCAGAAGAAAGAACTAAACCCAGGAGTTGGTAGCAGAAAACAATGCCCAAAAGTGACGACACACCCAACAAAGACCTGTATGCCCAGTAGCAGTCACCAGACCAGCCAAGCAGTACCCAGCTGAGACTACATGATCAGTACTTATCATAATGTCAGCAGAGATAGGCAGAAAATCAGGCTCAAAGAGATCACACCCAAGGAGGAGTAGACCCAGGAAAAGCAGTGAAAATGACATCACCATGAGATGGATGTTAAAGCAGCCTAAGTGTGAGTCACCCAACCACTCATGTGCCCTGGCCATGTTCCCTACATATGTGCCTCTAAAGAATGATTTCTTTGCATACCAGATGGTGTACATTCTGTGCAAGATTATACCATATTTTGACAGGGGAAGAATGTTCCATTGCAACTTTTTTTACTATGGTAGGGTTGTTTTTTCCATTGTATGTCTTTTCTTTGAACTAATTGTTGCCTCTGGCTGACAAGAAAAGGAAACCATCAGTGGAAGCTCTTGAACTCTGGTTTTAAATGGATGGGGATGTATAATTGATATCATATTTGAAGAGCTGGAGGGAGGGAAAGAATTTGGAACTCAAAAAAAATTTTAGAGAATGTTAAAAAAAATAGTAAAATTAAATTTAAAATATGCATTATTTATTTAAAAAGTAAATGGATGTGGAATCCAGAGAGTGCTTTGATCTAGCATAACTATTCTGGACACTCCACTTCAGAAAGGGGTGCCATAAATACACTTTTTTTCCCTTAATGCATATTTCTTTCCCCAGCCAATGTGCACACATAAAACTTCTAGGTATCATACTGTCTGGATATAATTCATCTCCATGAAACATGAATGCAGATCCCACATTGCAATATCAGACTCTCAAAATTCATGTCCATGCTAAAGGTCACCTAACCTAACTGAGAAGCCATCAGGACTTCTCCATCGGCCACACCCCAAATTCACAACCACTTGAAGGAAGGAGACTTTTACCGCTGCTAGTTGAGGACTATAATTTGTCTTCTACAGTAATAAATGCTAAAAAATAAGTTCAATAAATCAAAGTCCAACTCCCTAGTATCTGCCATCTACTGCCTGCAGACAGAACTAAATTCAATCATCCTAGAAAGATGGATCTTGAACTAAATTTAAGGACCTCTCCAAGAGATTGCATTATTTTAATAACTCCTGGATTTTCAAGAAATCCTCTTTCTTACTTAACCTAAATTCTTAGTATATACTTAATAAATATTTTTAAAATGAATGAATTTTATTCTGGCATTTGTAGAGATACAAGACAGTTTACAACTATATTTCAATGTACACACACAATAAAAGATCTCATAGAATTTCTAAAATGTAACTTACTGTGTGTACTCATCACTCATTCTGAGTATTACGGCCCATTTTTATATGGAGTGTCAATCTGGCAGAGTTTGATCTAAGAAAGACAAAAGAAACTGGGTTGTCTGAATCTGTGTTTTTATTCCTCTTAAGCTAGTGATATGCATGTGAAGCTACAGTCAAAGTCTGCCCCCCAAGGGAGCCAGTATGGGCTCCATTTGGGGATTGGGATGCCAAGCTCATATACCTTTTCAACAGGGGCTGATTAATTAATAAAAGCTTTCCTGATTTCACAAATATTGTTCTTTAAGGTGAACATGTTTCTCACACCTTTCTCATAATGAAATCGTAAAGCATAAGTTCAAAATCATGCCACCTGCCTCCTGGGGGATGATAGATTGAAAATCAAGGAGACATGAATTTTTTTGACATGGGCAATATATGAATTTATTTTGCTAAAAGTTTTTTTTCTTAATTGCTGAAGGAGGATTGCAACAGAAGAAAGATATTAAATATTTGTAAATATATACTTTTAACTAAAAAGAAAAGAAAACTGGTTAAGTAATTGGCTCAGGGTGGCTCCATATGTGGTTTATCAATGAGACAACCAAGGAGAGAACTGAGAAATGAGAAAATATTGTAACCCTAAGTGTCACAGATAAAAAGGTATAAGGGGTTTCCAGTATTAGAAATAGAGATTTTTTACAATAAGCCTTCATTAGGGATGGCAATTTCCCTACCCTGCCCTCACCCAAAAGAAATACTGCCAAATCATGATCTTATAGACATTTAAATTCAAGTTATTAGCATCTTATGAGAGTACTTTGGAATTCAAGTCAAAATACAGGACACTTGTGGGTGACCTTGTCAGCTGAATGTATTCCTTGTTGCTTCTTGGAACATTTAACTTTTTGATTCAGTCAATTAGCTCCAACTAATGGCTTCTTCAAGGGAATTATTGCTTGATTCCTTTGGAGCAAAATATACATATTATATTAATTTGGTAGTGTTTTGACTAAAGTGTCAAAGTTTTTAAATATCAGTAGGCAGCTTAAAAGGTTTCAGTTTAATTGTATTTTAACAATTCCCTGATTTTTATTCAGAGCAATGATCTATGTGGGGGGGAAATAGTTCTATTGATATAGCTACACTTTGGTCATATTAATTACATCTTCAAATCGAGGAAAGAGCAGGCAGGACACAGCAAAAAAAAAACTATGCTGAACTGCTATGAAGATTGTTTCTCATTAATCACATAATTGTCTCTGTCTTCCAAATATGTATATATTATGGCAAAAAATCAAACTCTAGAGAATATGCAGACACAGCTGGTAGATCCATGAGTCAGAGCTCTATTCACTCCTCCATAGTGAATAAAAAGTATTTGTTAGCCTAAGTTGAGGTATCTGTACAGGAAAATGTGGACTGCTCTTGATTCTCTGCTTTAACATAAGGAGAATAAAATGCAAACGGTTTTATTAACTTTATTGAGAGCAGAATATCTTCCCCAAAGAATCATTAGCCATGATTCAAATGAAGAAAAGGCAACCTTCATATATGAATTAGATAATTGATCTTCTTTATTATCAACTTTTTTTTTTTACTTTAAAAAAATTTTTTGAGACTAGGTCTCCCTCCTACCTGACTGAAAGTACAGTGGCCATTAGATGGGTTGGATCCCAAAGCAGACAGTATAGAAGATATTAAAGCAATTTAATTGCTTAATTTTTCCAACCTATCCTACTTCAATATTTCCCAGGCACCCTGGTTTTGCCTCTTTTACTATCCTTAACGTGTGTGTGTTCATCCTTTGTTGCCGAAGAAGACCATGCCATCAGACAAATGATGACATGACTTGCACTTGACTTTGTTTTGAGTGAGGGAGGGCTGTGCATCTCACCAGCCTGACTTCTCCTCCAGAGCCATCTGAATCCAGTGACCAGATATTCATCAGGATGACTGGAGATGGGACAGGATGAGACAACTGGGATTAAGTGACTTGCCCAAGGTCACACAGCTAGTGAGTGTCAAGTGTCTGAGGTGAGCTTTGAACTCAGGTCCTCCTGACTCCTGCACTGGTGTTCTATCTACTGAGCCACCTAGCTGCCCTTTTGCTATCCCTGACTCTTGGAACAATGCCTTGCACATTGGAGGCACTTAATATATATTAGCAGATTGATTGATCCCTTCAGGCTTACCATATTGTTTCAGGAGCTAGTGTAGACATGGGATTCCCCATGCAGCTCAGAACTCCTGAGCTCAAAATACCCACTAGCCTCAGCCTCCCTAGGTATAGGAATTAAAGGCATGTGCTATCATATCTTGTATGTTCAGACTTTAGTCATATATCTATTAAAATACTAATTTTGTTTTTCAATAAATTGCACCAAGAAAAATCCCTAAATAGCATCTCTTATATTTAAATATTTAAAAATTCTATCCCTTCCAGCTGGCCAGATCAGATGGTGAATAAAGTATTAAACTATTTAATCTTTAGATCCAGGAACTCTAGTCAATAAATTATTTTTTTATTAGAACACTAAATAGCATTCAAGAGCCAAAAGCTCACTAGGCCCAAATCTCACAAGGTCTTCAATCTAGCACAATTTATTGGCAGAGGGAGGTTAGATATAAAGAGGAGAAACTAAAATATGTTCCTAATACTGGCCTGGGATAAGAGAATTTTAGTTTCTTATTTTTGTGAAAATCATTAAAATCCTTGCCAGATGAAAATAATTCCTAGGTTACTAGATACCCTTTAAAAGGGTCCATTCCTCTCCAACTCTTTCTTTTGTCTTTCCACTAGCCTTTATCCTTTCCTGTACTGTAGGATTAGGCATTGAGCCATTACTACAGTGGTTCATAATTTCTCGATTAAAAACAAGGTATATTTATAGAAACAAAAATGTTTTTTTCTCCAGGGCAATTAGGGTTAAGTGACTTGCCTAGGGTCACACACCTAGTTACAGTTCTGAAACCCTATTTGAACTCAGATACTCCAGACTTCAGGGCTGGTGTTCTACCTACTGCACCAACTACCTGCCCTCTTTTTTCTTTTACTTTTTTAAACAAACATTCTTTATGTAGCATTTCAAAATCAGTGTATTTAATTCATATAAAATTGAAACAACTTGAGTTTATTGGCAAAAGAAGGCAGAGGTCACTAGAGAGTCTGCTTCTCCAAAGTCCCCCTTAAAAAAAGCAGAAATATCAAAAAGAAACAAGAACACTATAAATCTTCAAAATAATTTTCTTACACTCAAAGGCAATCACCAAAAAAATCAAATATAATGGGAAAAATAGTGTACTGAAACCAGCACAAAGCAAAAAAGCCAAAGGATAAATATTGAAAGAAATTATTATTATTATTAATAGAATTTACATAATTTTTTGGTTCTTAAAGTATTTTACTTATTTCACTTGATCTTCATAATAAATATTTATATATTTATTTAAATGAATAGTAGGTATCATTGGGGGAGTAGGTATCATTATTACCTCCATTTTATAGATGAGAAAACCAAGGTTGAGAGAGATTAAAATGACTTGTCCGTGATTATTAAGGGTCAGAGGCAACATTTGAACTTAGATCTTCCTAACTCCAAGTCTGGCATTCCCTCTGCTGTACCACCTAGATACATCATCAGAAAATAGCTAGTAGTAACAGAAAGAAAACGGCAACTCTGTCAATACAACACAAAATGAGTACCAAATTCAGTGAAAGTATTTTGAAAAGAAAAGAAATCAGGAAAATTGCTATTAACTAGAGAAGAAACTGGGGCAAGTAGGTGGCACAGTAGAAAACTCATATTCCCAAGTTCAAGTCTGGCCTCGGATATTTACTAGCTGTGTGACCCTTGGCAAGTCATTTAACCCATTTGCTTCAGTTTCCTATAAAATGAGCTAGAGGAGGAATTGGTAAACCACTCTAGCATCTTTGCAAAAAAATTCCCAAATGAGGTCACGAAGAGATGGACACAACTGAACAATGATGAGAGAAGAAATTCAGGTTTTTCTATTAGGACAAAAAGAGGGTGAAATTCAATAATTTAAAATACCCACATAAATAATAGTTTTAATTAAAGATGATTGTTTTATTAGAGGACAAAATGATAGAAGGAACAGAGGAAGCAGAAAAAAAAACAAAATAATTATTCATCTAAAAAGAGATTTCAAAGGAAAATAGACCAAAATAAACCAGATTTGAAAGTCTTTATTAATCTCACTGGTTCAACTTGTAATGTCCTTCACTCAAAATACATGTCTCCATTGACCATTACATGACACATTTTTAATTCTTTGGAGATTACAAAGTTCCATGACACACAACCAAACAAAACCACTGATATGATCATGAGTAATAAAAAGGCGAGCCTGAATTTCAGGGGGAAGTTTGAGGTCATACATGTAACTTTGCAAATTTTACCAAATCCAATTCAACCCACTGTCCCCTTTCTTTTTCTCCACTTCCTCCTCCTCCTGTTTAATTCTGAGACCCATTTGTGGCCATTTGCAGTATCTAAACAAGATAAACCTACTGATCATAGAGCTTATAGGATTCTCATCTGGAAAGCTCTGTAGTGTTTCAGGGCTTTACAAAACTAGGGAATGTCATTCACAAACTGAAACACTTGAATAACCTCACTTTCTCTAGGTAATCCTACTTCAGCGTGTATTGAGTGCTAGATCTCTGTCATGGTAGTGATCAATACACAGCTCATTATATGCTTCCCATGATTTTAATATCACTGGGTCATCAAGCAACATTACCTCTATTTTTCTACCTTTTAAGAAATCCTGCCTAATTTTGGTATTTGCAGGGGAGACGGTGTTATAAAAAATGCCTTTTTCAGAGTCCTGCCAAATCAAATCCTTTTTTAATCAAGAACAGTGAGATCTTATATTTTCACATCTCTTAGTAAATTTGTGATGATAAAGTTTGTGAAATACAGCTAGAATATTTCCTGCCTTTTTCTCACAAATAACACTTTCAGCAGTGATGCCCTGAATATATGAGTATGTCATTCTCATAAAAATTTTAAATAGGTAGGTAAGTGGGATAGGGACATTAATGAGGCTTAAGGTTTTGTGTTGTTTTTTTCCCTACACCTCTGATGGTTGCCTCTCTTTCAGATATCCTGTGTATCTTTGTTCTTACCTCCAGCACAAATCTCTAATTTTGTACATTTGATTTAATCTGTCTGCATTTCTTGTCTTGCTTCTCTCTGGTGCTATTTCTACCTCCTCTATAAACACATTGAGAGATGAGATATTGGCATTCAAGGGTGACGTTTCCACTTAATTTGATGGTGAAGTATTTTGTATAAAAAAAATCATTTTAGATCTCCATTTTCCATCTGTTTTGTTGTTTTTACAGTTTCATTCTTGGATGTTCCTCAGCATGGTTTTTGCTCAGTTGTCCCTCACTACACTTGTTTTATCTCACATTTCTTCTGTTATATCATTTTCTACCATCTTTCTTCATAAAATTTTATAAATGAGATTTTTGCTGCTCTTGGTTGTCCTATGTTTCTGCCTGGAAAATTGTCAAGTTCTTGCTAAGGCCCTTTTTTGACTCTTTAGGTCTCCGTAAAGTGGCAATTGGCTTATATTGACCAAACTTCTTTATGAAATCAATATAATCAGTGTCTATGTTCTTTCTCCTCTCCATACTTCATTTTTTATTTCCAATAACTTGTTTAAATAGGTTAGATTTGAGTTGTTTTATTTATTATTTATAATATAGATAATTTATATATAATACATTTATATATACTATATTATATATTAGAATATATACTATATATTCATATATTATATATAATTTATATATGTAATAATAAATTATTTATATAATAAATAGATCATTTATTATGAGGACCCGATGAGGTAATGTATGTTTTCCAATTTTAAATCATGCTATATAAGGGGCCAATTATCAATGTTAAATATTGTCAAAGTAATCAGTATTGTCAATAAGAACAGCTGTGAAAATATTATGTCAACAGGTACAGAAAAGGCTTTTATTACAAAGATTGTTCATTTATATTGGGTTTTTTTAATGTCAACATGTACAGGAATAGAAGAATTTTTCCTTAATGTGATAAAAAAATACTTAAAAAGCAAGCATTGTATGTAAAATAGAGAAACATCATGAGCTTCCCTAGTAAGAGCCCACTGAAACATTGCCTGCCACATAGCATAATTTTAGAAGTGCTAGCTTGCTAAAGTAATAAGGGGGGAGGGAATCACAGAATCTCAATATTAGAAGGGACCTGAAAGGCCCTATAGTCCAACCCCCCACTTCAACCAAACTACTACAAAATAATTTAAGTGTCATCCAAGCTTTGCTTGAAGACCACTAATGAAGGTGGAACCCGTTACCTACCTTCCAAGGTAATCTATTCAGCTTTTAATGACTTTAACTGAAGGGGGGGAGGAGTAGGATATATTAAAGACCTACTATGTGCCCTAGTAAGGGCCTACTACTACCAATATTATCTCATTTGATCACAATAAATCTGGGTGTTACCATCATCCTCATCTTATAGTTGAGGAAAATGAGGCAGAGGTTGTGACTTGCCCAGGGTTATTATGGCTGTTAAGTATCTGGGGCCATATTTGAACTCAGGTCTTCTACAAGAAGGTACCACCTAGCTGCCTCTACATATCAAATCTAATTCTGCCTCTGCACCTCCTACCCATCCCTTCTAGCTCTGTCCTCTGGGATCAAACAAAACCAGTCCAGTCCATCTCACACAGGGTAATACTGAGTATCTGGATTTAACTACCACTAAGCATAAAAAAATTAAAGATGATAATTATCGGCACAAAAGACTTTAACCACTTTCTTTTTCAGATGATGGAAGGTTAGATTTAGAAAGACCAAAGGACTTAATATCCACAAAAAAAAATTATGAAATGATAAATTCAGAAAAATAAGAGGACAAAAATCATCAGCGTTTCTATATGTGAAAGGCAGTATGGTACTAGAAAAATGCAGAACTTTAAATTGATTTAAAAAAACTATCTTCTTATATTTATTAGCCGTGTGAACATGAGTAAGTCATTTTCCTGAACCTCAGTTTCCTCATCTGTAAAATATAAATAACACCTACAGTATTTCTCTTAAAGGGTTGTAGTCAGGACCAAATGATACAATTAAAGCTAAAGTGCTTATAAACTATAATGTGCTATTTAAATTTTAAATAATATTGTTATTGCTATTATATTACTCATAAAAAACCAAAAAGTTAAAAAGAAATACCATTTATATCAACAAATCTATATTATATATGAGCATTAACCTTTCATGTTACTTACTGTAAAAAAAAAAGCTATAAAACAATTCTAAAAGAAATGAAGAATTAAATTAGGGAAGAAATATTCAAAATCTATAGATAAATGAAATCAATATAGTAAATATGTTGATGTTACCCAAAGGATTTTTTTAGACTTTTAATACTATGTCAATAAAAATACCAACGAATGGTTGCATATATTCAATGCTAGAATACTCAAATCAATCTTTGATCTAATAGGCTGCATGTTCCTTCCAAAAATGTATCAGCACATCCAGGTTCCAACCATTCCTGCCCATCTTGAGCATCTCTAATCCACATCCTTCCCTTCCCAGAGAGGTTTATTCAATACCCTCATTTTTTCCTAATATTGCAAGAATGTTAATAAAGCACATTGGCTATCCAACTGTTAGCCCTCACCCTCTTTTTGTCATAAGCCCAACTTTTTCTATGATACATTTACTTCATGAGATCCTCTTTTTCTGTAACTTTTTAAAGTTCCTTTTTTAGTTACCTGTGGTAGCCTATGCATAAAACCATGGGGCTCTCCATTACTCTGTCTGTGATAATCATTTTCAATTCTTTAGGGACTTGTATGCCATCTCTCACAGGTATATGATAGTGCTAGTAGAATTGTGGTATTTTTAAAAGCTGAGATTTTGTTTTGGGGGAAAATTTAAGGTCATTAAAGAACTTCACAACTTCTCAAAGGCAATCTGGTCCACTTTTCTCTTCCTCCTTAATTCTGGGCCGATTTAATTGTCCATTTGTATAATATGTGCTGGAAATACAGCATGTTCCAAAAGTTGAAATGCAGTTTTAAACTTCAAAAGATTAAAATTCAATTGTTTTAGACATCTCCAAGAGCTGAAAATTACACATGGAAATTTGGGTCACCCCATGTATCCTTATGGATGTTTTTATGTAAGTTGTCCATCCAACCATTTGTCATAATCTGGGCAAGTCACTCTTCATCAACTTGATTTTTCCTTTGTAGATGACCAAGCCAAACTCTCAGTGCCTATGGATCTCTTCTACGAGGCTTTATAATGTTCTGGGACTTGATGCAACCAACACAATGGCACGCATAAAAAGAAAGATCTCAACCTCCATAGGGAACTCCTCTTCAACTTGTCTTTTGTTTGGAATTGCTCTCATTGCTACTGCTAATATATTTGTCAAACATCTATTTCCCCAAGTCTGCTTCATTTATTATTTATCACTAAAGAGCCACTGAATAATGTCATTCCTATCCTCCTCTCTTTCAAAGAGCCTCTAAAGAATCTGACAAGTGAATGCAACACCTTGTTGTTAACAAGCCTTTATAATAGAATTTTGCTCTACCAAATGAAAAGCATTTTGTAGAAAAAAATAATCAAATAATGAGCACAAGGGGTCTTGTATTCTCTCCATCTTCAGTAAGTTATGCAACGGTAAAGATATGGTCCACCATGAAATACCGCTTGCAAAACTTGCAAAAAGGTTCCTTACAGATATAATATTCCACTATGGAACATTTCTTGCAAAATTATTTTCTTCTACTCTCATCACATGAATGAGATGCATGAAGAGATGATTTTCATAAGAAATTCATAGAACTGGAAGTATAGAAATTAGTATTTTCTAAATTTCCCTCAGTTGCCTATGTTCAAGTTCCCAGATCTTTTTCTACTTCTCTGGTATCTTTCCCCTTCCCACCCAGATAACCTTGTGAATCAATTTCCCAATGCCTTAATGTTGTGCCATCATCTTGGAAATAATGCAGGCTTGGTTCCAGACCACCACAATAAAACCAGTATTGTAATAGAGTCAGACAAATTTTGTAGTATCCCCAATGCATATAAAAGTTAGGTTTACACTATAGGACAAAGTGTCTAATAGTATTTTTAAAACAATGTACATACCTTAGTTAAAAATACTTTATTGCTAAAAAGTGCTATCATCAGAGCCTTCAGCACGTCTTAATCTTTTTGCTGGTAGACGGTCTTGGTCTTGCCTTGATGTTGACGGCTGCTAACTGATCGTGTTGGTGGCTGCAGGTTGGAGTGGCTGTAGCAATTTCTTAAAATAAGATAAGAATGAAGTTTGCTGCTTTGATTCTTCCTTCCCTTGAATACTTAGAGATCAATGTAGGGTTATTTATTGGCCTAATTCCAATATTGTTGTGCCTCAGGGAATAGGAGGGCCCAAGGAGAGGGAGAGAAATGGAGGAACTGGTGGTTGGTGGAACAGTCAGAACACACACAATATCTATTCATTAATTTTGCTGTATTGTATGGATGTTGTTCGTGGCACCCAAAGCAATTAAAATAGTAACACCAAAGATCACTGAGCATGGATCACCATAACAGATAGAATAATGAAAAAGTTTGAAATATTGTTAGAATTACCAAAATGTGACAGAGACATGATGTGAACACATGCTTTTTGAAAAATGATATCAATGGACTTGCTTGATGCAGGGTTGCCACAAATCTCCTATTAGTAAAAAAAAAAAAAAAGGCAATATCTGGAAAGCACAATAAAGCTAAGTGCTACAAAACAAGGTACACCTGTACAACACTTGGTTTAAGCTGTGGCTTTTCCCTATTTAGATCTCTTTAGTATCATTTTTACCTCCTCTCTGAGCACAACCAGGATTGTGATATTACTGCTGATGGTGAAACCTAATTTGTTATAAAAACATTTTTCATACAATTTCATTTTTCTTCCATTTTCTCTGTTTTCACCCTTATATGCCTAATGTCCCATAGGAAAAATGATAATAGAAGACACACATTAGAATTGACCAAAATATCAAGGAAAACAAACAGAGGAAGATAAACCACCATGGAGATTTTTTTAAAACAAACCATAATTAAAGGTGTTTATGATTTCCTGTATTGTTTTATTTGTGAATTTGTATGTTTTGTTGATGGTAACATGAAGTTGAATTTTTTATCAAAATACCTTTTTAATATGTATTTTACAGTTCTAAAAAAATTATTATTCTGTCCATGTTCTTCAAGTAGTTTTTAATTCAAGTAGCAACTTCAATGAGCTCTCTTGTTTCCCTGTTAAATCTACCGAGGGAGATTGGAAGTGGGAATAAGGACCAGTCATATCGAAAACCAGTGTTCCAATCACTTCTTTGAGGTTCTGAAATTTCGTTAGTTTTAGTATTTCTTTTACCTACAAAATTCACAGTTCCATTAAGAATATTATTATAATAATAGTATTATTACATATTATCATAATAAGAGCATTATTACAATTATTATAATTCTCCAAGTATGTCAATCTGTGAGGAAGAAAATGGAACAAGTATTTATTAAGCACCTACTAAGTGCTAAAAGGCTAAACATTTTAAAGGTATTATCCCATTTAATTTTCTAGGCATGCTTTCCAATAACACAAAGAGAAATTCATTCATAGGAGAGAAAAATGGAGAAAAGACAGAAATGCCCTTTCACAAAACATTTTAAAAATACACAGAAGACAGCAGAAGGAAGTTAGGAAAAGGCATGGTCAAGCAGGAAAGTTTAGTTGTTATCATGTTAAATTTCACATATACTTTTTTAAAAGTACAAAATAGATACTCAGAGTTTTACATGCAATTCTATTTGTTCTGTTTCTTACAAACTGAAATACTTATATGTTTCAGGTTCATAATAAAAAAAGAATTTTTTAAAAATCTATTCATGGTTGACCATCCTTTGCAAGTATTGTCTAGGTCTACAAGGGGTACATCAAATGTGTTGGCACTTTCCTTTAGTTCTATTGTCAACACATTGATAGCAATATAGCATGTAGACTGTCCATCAGTTATCCATCCCCATACATCACCAAACCATTTTCCCTCCAACTTATATTTGTCTGACAACATCCCTTTTTGAACAATTTCTCCTCCATAATTACTTGTTTATAATATGTTCATATAACCTGTTCATACTAGAGAGTTAGCTAGACTCACAAGTGAATGGAAAGAGTATAACATCAAATTTAAAATAGACATGAGGGCTAATAAGTCCAAATAGAAATAGGGGTCAGTAAGTCATATATATTTTTATTATTATGCTAAATATTTCCCAATTGCATTTTAATCTGCTTCCAAAAGCATGCAGGGGTGTTGCAGGCTATATGTTTGACCTCTGATATACAAAATCGTTTGGAAAATGAACAATTATTTTGGTGAACCCAAGCTCCTCCATGAAACAAAAGCCCATCTTTTAAACACCAGTATTCTTTTGGTTATGACACATGACTGCGAGTCATGGAAAAGCAGTCTCCAAAGAAATGAACCCAACAACCACACAGACATATGACACTCTAAGATTTACATCAGATGTCACAAAAACTTTGCAAAGTAAAATATTGTTGTTCTCATATTGAACAGAAGGAAATTAGAGCTTAGAGAATTGAAGTAACTAGCCCACGGTCACATAGCTATTAACTTTTGAATGTAAGACTTGAACTCAGCTATTCTAACTCTAGACCTTAGTAGATGGTTCTTGTAAATTATTATGACTGAAAAAACATTAATCACTGCTTATCCTACCTTCTGGTGATGTCCTCCAGCTTAGTCATTATTATATATAACATAAATTAAATCATCTATCTTAGCAGAGTTCTAGAATATTAACCTTGCTGTTTCTAGAGGAAATATTAATACCCAAAAGTGACAATCAAAATATTTTTTGAATAATTAGAATTATATACAAAAGAAAGCAGTAACTTCAATACTAATCAATACAGATTGGTTCTTAAGGTCTTTTGTGAAGGAATGAATGGAAGGATCAATTTCAATCAGCAGTTGCAATGAGTGGAAAGGACAAAGGTATTTGTAATCCTGATGTATTTCTCAGTTCAACTTGTGGTAGTATTTCCAAGCAACTCAGAGTAGGAGGGAAATAAGTAGAAATCAAAAAAGAATTGATTTTGAAAAATGATCAGTGACCCTTCTCATTCATGAACCATAAATAGATAGAATGGTTCACCAGACCACCCTCAGGATTATTTAATCCCCTTTAACAAGGCTATGTAAAAGAAATCCCTTCTACGCCTTATACTTGCTCTATAGCTATTTCTTTGGTTAGGTCTATTCTAAGGGCCATACAATTTGATTCTAGGCTCAATCACAGCCTCATTTTCCTCCCAGATACAAAATTAGGCTTCTTGGTGAAAAGAAAATTGATATTGTTAAATAGCTGATACGTTGCCACAGTGCAATCATTTCATTTCCTGGGAAAGCTGAGGAAAGAAACAATCACAATCTTTATGGGCAAAGGAGGCTCATTCATTTTGATGTTCCTAGTAATACTCAGTCCTTAAACTAATCCAGCACTAAAACAACAATGCTAAAACTCACAAAAGTTTGCAATTTCTACAAGAACTATTGGAAAACAGTGAAAATGAGTTTTCCCTGAAAGAGAATTTTCTTATGCTGGTATTTTTCTTTCTGTTACACTGCCAACTATTTTTAATCATTTGTGCCAGAAACATTTTGCACTGGTAGGGATTGTCAAGAACTCGCTATTCATATATTTATTCAGCCCAACAAATATTAACTGAGCACTTATTCTGTTTGGGGCATTACTCCTCAATACTTCAGGGGATAGAAAGAAAATATGACTTAAGCAGAACTGAAAAACAATCTATACAACAATGACAACGTAAAGAGAAAGAACACTAAAAGGTGGATAGCCTCCAATCATTTATACCAATTGTTTAAAAAATTGTGATTGTAAAACATCAAATAATCTTGGTCCCCTCTCATCTAAAAAAAAAACAGAAAATGAATAGCAATCTTTTGCATATATGGGTATGGAATGTTGTATACACTATCAAGGTCAAAGTTGGTGGTTTTTTGCTTCGTTGTTTTTCTTGTTACAAAAGAAACTTCAGCTGTAGATAAGTACAGTGGGAAGGGCTATAACTAGAAATGACTGCAATTAAAACAAAAGGCATCAATAAATTTTATTTACAAATATATGAATAAAAATAAATATAGAGGGGGACTGGACAATGAGGATCAAGAAATAGGAGAGTGTTCTGGAGACTCCATGGGTGTTTGGTGAGCCTGTATAATGGAGGTCCAAGCTCTCCACTTCACAGAATGTGTAAGCATTCCATGTCTGTTTCTGGTCCACTTACTGTGGACCTTTTTGACTTGCTATTAGGACAGAAACAGGTGTGCATACAAGACTCCACCCAGGTCAACTTAATCTATTTCCTGCCTAGCTACGTCTGAGTGATAACAACCAACCACTGTGGATTTTTCAGATGTAGGGAGAGCTCCTAGCCTCTTCTCACCTGGGTCACTCAATCTCGGTGCTCTGCCACTGTTGGATCAGAAATGGAACATGAACCTTGCTCATCCTGACCCCAAGATCATTATGCCATGATGCCTAAAACTAACCTACCAACTCTATCATAAAACTTAAAGCTGGAGAAGATGAAAGAGGTCATATTTTCTCATTTAGAGATGAGGCAAATGAGGTCTTATTTCCTCTGAATCCAAAGTACAGTCCCCATGACAAATTGTATGTCTTTTATACAAGGACCGTCATTACTTTGTTCACAGGGGATCACTACCAAATTGCCCATAAGTTCATTGTTTGGTCACAATCCATTAACAACCACCTTAAGTACACAAAGTACTCCCCTTCACTCTGAACTCTAGCCAATTGGCTGCTTTTTGTTTCCTGTACATGATGTTCCATTTCCAACATCTGTAATGTCCTCCCCTCCTCATCTCTGAATCTTAGACTCATTAATGTCCTTCAAGGCTCAGCTCTAGCACTACGTCTTTTACAAAACCTTTCTTATTCCCTCCATTTGTTTATTACCCCCCCTCCATTGCATATTGCTTTGCATTATTTTATATTTATTTACCTGTACACTTCTCTCTCTGGTGCAATATAAGTTCCTTGAGGACAGGAACTACTTGGTGTTTGTCTCTGGGTCCCCAAAGCCTAGCATAGTTCCAGACACATAGCAGGTATTGAATAAATTTCCTTCCCTGGGTGTTAAAAAGATACCACTGAACCTAGCATCATTTCCATCTTTAATGAATTTTCTGTAGATCCCACTTTTCAGGATTCCAAATAAGGATATGCCAAATGTCTCTAGACACAAAGTCAGGACTGTAAATCTTCAAACTAACTTGTTATTTCCATTCTTTAGTTCTGACAACCCCAAACCAGAAAGTTCAATTGCTGTCTATAAGGATGTATATTAGTGAAACTACTCATACTCTTGTCTATTAAGTGCTTACTAAACATATCATAAAAAGAATAGGATTTACTTTTTCCTAGAAATCAGTAGGCACACCAGCCTTCTTTATAGTTACCTTCTTTATCAGCACAACATTAAAAAAAATAGCCTTTGCCAGTGTCATCTCTGGCTTCCTAACCTCTTCTAGTCAATGACAATTTTTTTCAATCATTTAGCAATTACATAGAATCTGTGCTGCAATTCATCAACTTTCTGCACATAAGTTATTTGCTGACATGATGATCTATTAAGCAAAGCAAGAAATAAACCACTGTCTTAAGAGAATCAATTATTTAAAAAAAAAAAAACTTGACAAACTGCAGCAAAATGAGATGATGTCAAGAAAGTAGGTAATTGGTTGTAAACACTGACTGTTTTGTTTGTTTTTCCCCAAGCAAAGCTGTTTCAGTGTGAATGTGTTTACTAATTTACTGGGATTTCTTTTGAGAAAGAAACCTAATGACTTCCTTAAGAACAAATTTAAACACTTTTCCCTATGCTCTTCATCTTCCTTTGTGATATAAAGGGGGAAAATAAGAAGAATCACTAGCACGTAATAACATGAGCCTCTTCTCCAAGAACTGGACCCTCCGAAGGGCAGCTTCTTATCCTCCAGGAACATATGTGGCTCTATGGAGCCTGTCCAGGCAGCTAGGTGGCACAGCGCTGGTCCTGGAGTCAAGAAACTCATCTTTCTAAGTTCAAATCTAGCCTCAGACACTTACTAGCTGTATGTGACCCTGGCAAAGTCACTTAATCCCATTTGCCTCAGTTTCCTCAAATGAGCTGGAGAAGGAAATGGCAAACTACTCCAATATTTTTGTCCCCCCAAAAAAACTCAAAAAAATGAAATCACAAAGTCAGACATAACTGAAACAACAAGGGCTCCTGTCCTGCAGAGGATAATCCATTAAATCTCATAAGAAGATGAGACCAATACTGACAGTTAATAATTCCATGCAACAGGGAACTTTTTTTGTCAGTCTTATAGAAACAATAAAGAGTTCTACCAACTTCAATGGGCATGTTTTTCAAATGCAAATATCAAACTATAAGAATGACAGACCAGGGACTTGTATACTTGACAAGGACCCAAAAGAGGAAATTTGCATGAAGCTAAGAAAGTCTTATCAAAAGGGTTTTAAACCAAAGAATAAATACGGAGCCAAAATCTATGTTTGTTCAATGAATGTTTTTAAGTAACTAAAGTGTACATTGCTGGATTGCTGAAAAACGAAAAGCAGTCCCTGACTCATGGAACTTAATATCTGCAGGAATCCACTTTGTTAGATACTGTAAGAGAGCAACTATAATGAGGAAGGCTAAAAGGAGAAATAGATACAAGAAGACCTAATGCCCTTACCTAATAGTTATGAATAAGATTTGGTGAGACCTGTGAAAGCAATTTGGATCAGGAAGGTTATAACTTATGCAAAAGAAACAGAAGAGGTAAAAAGAAAAGGTGGAGTTGTCTAAGGCGTCAAAGGTAGGTGCAAAATGAACTAACCAAGAGAGATATTTTTAAATTTATTTATTACTTTATTTTTAATTTATGAAATAAATAGTAAATAAAATAAGCATTTCTATATAAGAAAAATTTCTATATTTAATAAATAATCAAATATGTAAAAAAATAAAAAATTTCTATGTGATAAAAAGATGACTGCACATGAAACTACTAATTTATCACGTACAGATTTACGTGCATATATATGTACATTTTTTTAAAAGATGTGCAAAAGATGAAGGATAATGGGGGACATTCACTACAAAAGGAAGGCATGGACTTACAGAAATAACAGAACTATTAAAGCTTTGAATGATATTAATCTGGTGAGTAAATCCATGAACAACCTAAAAAGGGAACATTTTAGCTCTGTTAGAAAAAGAGCAAGTTCAATCAGTGAACTAGCATTTATGGAGCATAACCTTATGCTAACTGCCCACAGTTCAGGGGATAGGGAGACAAAAGTAAAGCAATCACTGCCCTCAGGGAGCTTACATATCAGGGAAAATGACATGTACAAATAATACACACATATATATGTGTGTGTATATTATATTAGGATATGTATATGTATATATGTTATTGTGTGTGCATACATAGAGAACTCGCAGTTGATAGAGGTGGTCAGGAAAGGCTCCATGTCGGAGGTGGTCTTCAAGCTGTCTTTTTTTTTTATTTTCAGTTTTCAACATTCATTTCCACAAAATTTTGAGTTCCAAATTTTCTCCCCATCTCTCCTCTCCCCTACTCTGTAACAGCCTGCATTCTGATTACCCCTTCCCTCAATATGCCTTCCCTTCTATCTAGCTGTCTTAAAGGAAAGTAGAGATTCTTTTAAATGAAGTAGAGGAGTGCATTTCAGGTATGGGAAGTGGTCAGTTCAAAGGTAGGGAGGTGGAAGACTGAGTGTCATGGAATAGCAGGAAAGTCAGATTGATTGCAATGTGTTAAAAGGGTGTAATGTGTAATACGACTAGAAATTTGGGTTGAGATTAGATTTTGAAGGGTCTGAAATGACCAACAGAAGAGGTTATGCTTGCTCTGGGACATATTAAGAAGCCACTGGGGTTTCAGTTGAGAATCTGGTCAGAACTTCAGTTTAGGAAAATCATTTCAACATCTATTAAGAGAATGGATTGGATTCAAAGACTGCTAAACTAGTGAATTAGGGTGAAGGTAATAATGGTAAGAGATCTTGTGAGAACAGAAATGCCAAGATTTGGTGACTGATTGATTTTGTGGGCTGAGGTAGATGGAAGATCTTAAAATCAGACTGAGGTTGTGAACCTGGGTACATAGAAGGCTGGCAGTGCCACAGTAGTAATCTAGATATCTATAAGAGGAGTGGGCTTGGGGAAATGGTAATGAGTTTTCCTTTGGACATCTTAAATTTGTGATGTGATATAGTTTATACATACATACAGCTTAAAATGTCCAATAGGCAGTTAGTGATGTGAGATAGAAACTCAGGAGATAGATATTAGGGCTACATATATTGATCTAAGATGGATGATAGATGTTAAAATGGAAGACAGAATGGAGAGGATAATGATGATGAATGACAAAGAGAAATCAGAGCTGCTCAACAATTATTTCTCTTTGTCAAAGAAAGTAATCTTTAGATTGGGAGGACAGAATAAACATGGATAACAGGGAGTGGATATCCACAACAAACCGGAAGACCATAAGAGAACAGATAAGTACTACTCTTACTGTGATCAAGCCTCTAAGAGCTACATCATAGAATACTGAAAGAACTGATAGATAACTGTCCAAACTACCATTAGTAATTTTTGAAAGATCATGGAGAGATATACTACAGGCCTCAAGAAGGGGACATATCTCAATTTTTAAAAATATAGAGGAAGTAAATTGAATCTTTATACTGTGGACCAGTGAAACTGACTTTAATTCCTAAGGAATTTGTAAAATGTGTTTGTAATACTCTTTCTGGGCTACTTCCCTACCTTGGGCTGACAGGTTGATTACCCAGAGGGCAACTGCTATATTGGGTTCCAGAGATAACCCAGAATCCACACTCCTATTCTGAAACTCCCTCCAAGGATTAGCTACATAAAATTCCTCAAAGTTATTTCCAATTCTATGCCTAAAGGACTACAAAAATGTGCATACCCTTTGACCAGCAATATTGCTTCTGGGACTATATTCCCAAGAGATCATAAAAATGGGAAAGGATCCCACATGTACAAAAATATTTATAGCAGCTCTCTTGTGGTGGCCAAGAACTGGAAATCAAGGGGATGCCCATCAATTGGGGAATGGCTGAAAAAGTTGTGGCATATGAATGCAATGGAATACTATTGTGCTGTAAGAAATGATGAACAGGAAGACTTCAGAGAGGCCTGGAAGGACTTATATGAATTGATGCTAAGTGAAAGGAGCAGAACCAGGAGAACTTTGTACACAGCAACAACCATGGTGTTCACAGCAACCCAAAGACCTAAAAAATTCCCAATGAACTTTTGGGGAGAATACCTTCCACATATAGAGAAAGAACTATGGAATTGGATCCCAGGCCATTTTCTCTTGTGTTATGTTTTGTTTTGTTTTTATGGTTTCTCCCATTTATTTTAATTCTTCTACATAACATGACTAAGGTGAAAATGTATTTAATAAGAATGTATGTGTAGAACCTATATAAGAATGCACACCATCTCAGGGAGTGAGGGAGGAAGGAGGGGGAGGGGAGGGAAAAATCTAAGATATATGGAAGTGATTATAGAAAACTGAAAATAAATTAATTTTTTAAAAAAATTAAAATGACTGAATTTTTTTTGAGAAAGCCATTTCCAATTTCAATGAAACGGTGATATTTAATTCTCTCAGAAAAAAAGTGTTCACACTTCATAATGGAATCATTGTTTTGACTACAATATGATACTCAATTTAACATCCTATTCCATATTTAAAACTCATCACCTATGCATAAATTCTGTGTTTACATCAACCGAATTTGGGACAGGGGAGGAAGCACAACCCACATTATTACAGAGATCTTAGTGACCATCTATCTAGAAAAGGAAATAGCAGCTAACATAAAGAATCATCATGGCTTCATCAGTAATAAATCATACTAGATCAGGAGTTACCAGATTGATGACAAATCAGAGGTATATTGTAGATATAACTGTACTCTTATTTAGACAAAACATTTGCTAAGTAACACATGCTATACACAACACAGTAATACAATAAGATAACTGGAACTACCTAAATGACCAGCCCCAAAGAGAAGTCATCATTACATGGATGGCAATTTAAGAAGAACATAGTAGGGAACCCCGGGGAACCTGAGCTTAGCTCAGTGTTGGTTATCTAAACTGCTAATAACAAAAAAAAATTTTAAAAGTCAGTGGTATACCTAATAGATTTGCAGATGAATCAGAGCTGCAAGAGAAAGTGAACATATTAGATGAATCAGGATCCAAACATTTCTCTAACAAGCTAGAAAATTGGACTAAATCTTTTACAATAAAATTGAATGAGTATAAACATAAAATCTCATGTGTAGGTTCAAGAATCTGACCTCAAAGGTACATGATGGAGGAGATACAATTAGGCAAAATTTTATCCTAAAAAAAGTCTGAAGATTTTAGAGGACAACAAACCCAATATGAGTCAACAGTTAATATGGCAGCCCAAAAAAATGCTAATCTGATCTTGAGCTGCACTAAGGGAGGTCTCACTTCGGGGAATCAGGAGATGATGGTGCCTCTGTATTTTACCCTAGTCAGACAGCATGTGGAGCAGTGTGTTTATTTCTGGGCATCTATTAGTAGGAAAAACAATAATAAGAAAAAAGATAAATAAACCAGTGTACAACAACCAGAATAGTGAAAGGTCCATGGTGAAAGGCCTCAGCTTCATTCAACAATCATATCAACTGAAGGAAACAGAAATGTTTACCCAAGAGAAGAGAAGACTTAAAGAGACAGTATAGGTGTTTTTAAGCATTTAAAAAGCTGATTGCTATGTGGGGAGGAACTAGACTTATCCTATTTGGCATAACTAGGAACAATGAGAGGAAGTTACAGAAAAAGAAATTTAAATTTCATGCAAATAAAAATTTTCTAATGATCAAAACTATACATAACTAGAAGAAGCTCTTTTTTATAGGAAATATTTCTTAAACCTCCTACTTGAGATTGCTCTCTCTCTCCCCTCAAATGATCAAAATATCTGTTTGTGTGATGTATTCCCTAAGTAAAATGTAAACTCTTTGGGGCTAGGAACTGATTTACGTTTTGTCTTTGTATCCCCAGTACCTAGGACAGTGCACCTGGCACTAGTTAGGTACTTAATAAATGCTTGTTAGTTTGGACTGATTAGAGAATAGAATCCTATTGTAAGGTCTCAAATATTTATGACTTTGGAGGCTGCAGTAATATATCAAAGGAATCACAACTGATGGAATTCCACAGTAAACTTTCATCTGTAGATTTCTGGATGAGAATAAACTAAGGATCATCTTTCTTCAAATTGAGATAAGACTAAACCTTCCAACTTAGTGGTCATAATTTAATAGTTATGACACATGTCTAAGGCTTACAAAATATGTTCCTCAAAGAAATCTTTGAGGCATGTGTATATTTTACAAATAAATAAACTGGGGTGCAAAGACTATGTGACATTACCTAGGTAGTTTGACTCTAAAGGGATACAAACCTAGTTTTTTCCTGATTTCAAGTCTACACTTTTTCTATCACATGAGGTCTAGGTATTATTTGATGAATATGCTTATTTATATTTTTTTTATTTGTTTCTCTACTACACTGCTCATTCTTGGAATATCTTAAAATATCTTGCTTAAAAAAAAGGTTACAATTAGGACCTAAAAGCACATCATGGGACTCAAATGGATGCAAACATCAACCCCTGAAAGAAGTATCAGATTTTTATTTTCTGCAAATTTGAAACTGAGTTTAGAGCATCACAAAATGTAAAATCTCTCCAAATGCAAAATACTTCCAAATTTCATATGGCTATATAAGACTTGACAGAACCTCAGAAATAATCTCATCTGAGATAAATTCAGTGGGTTCCTTGCCCACTAATCCAGCTGTCACTGGTGCTTCTTTATAGCACAAAAACTCAACAATTTTGTGTACTATTTAGAAGAGCTTATCAGAATTTTGAAGTTATTGATAACCATGGGACTATGAAAGAATTAGCTCCCTTCTCCTCCATCCTAAATTCTCTTTACTAGGTATTAAAATAATCACTGCCATTTGAGATGCAACAATATTCTTTCAAATTTTAATTTTCATTTCAAATTTTGATTTTAAAACTTTAATCTTAAAAGTTTCAGACTTTCTGAAAACCTTAAAAAGTCTTCAGAACTTGGAGTAAATCACATAGAGACTATGTGAAAGTCCACATAGAAAGGTGGTATTGTGGGTTGTTTTTGTTTTTTATTTCAAAGCAGTATTTATTTTTAGAGGGAGAGGGGACAGAGAAAGAAGCCATTTTCATAAATATCTCTATAATTTCCAACCCAACTAAATTCCCTTGGGAACCAAAGTAACCCTCCAAAATGTCATAAATAAAAACATAGCAATGCTCTGCTGCAGAAAGTATTTTAGCACAAAGAAAATGAAACTTCATATTACCTAAACGGGAAAAAAATCCCTCTTTTAAGAAATTGAGTGCACAGCAAAGATGTACTTCTATTCTGGGATTCTCTGTGAGTCTAGAATTGAAATCTGGCAAGCCTTGCTCTAGATCATAATATAATCATACTTGAGAAAACTACCTCAAATTTTTTTGATATATAAAAACAGTTTGGTGCAAATTTCTTAAGTTCTTAGCTACATAACATACATATGTATATATACATATATATCATATATATGTCATATATATATGATATATAGGAGAAAAATCACTATTTAACAAAAGTACAAATTTTAAAAAGGGAAAGGCAAATCAACATGACATTCCTGAATTGCTGCGAAAAAACAGTAATAGTTAACAATGACATAGCACTTTAAAGTCTGTAAAGTGCTTCACATATATTATTTTACGTGATTGTCACAATAACCCAGGGAGACAAATGCTGTTATTTTACAGATGAGAAAACTGAGGCTAAAATGAATTAATTGACTTGCCCAGGGTCACACAGCTAGTAATATTCTGAGGATTTGAATTCAGGTCCTTCTGCCTCCAAGTCCAATGTTCTATGTTGTGCACCACCCAGCTGCCAGTCACTTAAACGGGCTATCACCCTAAAATTACTGCAAGACAGAGTTAGTATAAAGAGGCAAAAAGAATTTTAAAAATTCACAACATCTACCTTGCAAAACAAAATAAAAGTCCAAATGTGGGTGCAAAGTCTCTGGACACTATAGATTAAAGAAACAAACATAGTTTAATCGCTAAAGTGCAACAAAAATCACCCAGTTTCTACCGGATCGTCCTTTTCCTCTGTCACACTTTGCAGGAAAGAATCTTTTGGTTGCTCATTCCCTGTTTCTCAGGTTCTTTGCAGAAGCTTCTGCCTTTTAGTAACAGATTTCTAAAGCTGAACCAAAGTAGAGGAGAGTTGGGGTGGGGAAAAGAAAGGGGAGGGATTTAAAGGTAAAATCACACAGAGTGATTTAAAATAAAGCCAGGCACCAGAATAAATAGAAGAGTTAGTGGAATAATGAGAATAACACAGTCTTTGGAACACAAAGCTAAAACCAAGACAATTTTATAAAACAAAAACTCAAAACGTCTATTGCCATTCAATCCTAAGGAATTTCTGGCAGTTTGAGTTTTCTATATAATAAGGAAAATAGGGGTGCAGCCATTCAGATCATAATTACTCAGATTTGTGGAGTTTGGAGTGTGTTGTTGCCACTAAAAATGAACTCATCTTTCCTGAGGCTTTTAACAGTTTCCATTGGAATAGGAAGTTCTCATCCGAGAAAGCAGAGTATATGAGAAGCCTGTGGCAGGATTAACAAAAAATCAGCTCAAGAGCATTGCTGAGTGTTTCTTTCCTTCTCAGACCAAAGCTAAAAAAATAAAATAGAAGTCCTCTCATTATCTCCTCTTACAAATTCACATCTTGAGGACCACATCTTTTAAGAACAAAATGAGGGAGGGTATTGTGGGAAGATGGTGGAATAAGGCCAGAAACACTCCAGAAATCACCTACAAATAAATTAAGATCTCAAATTAAATATCAGAGAGGCAGAAATAATTACAAGCCAGGATAAAGCAGTCGTCTAGCCTTTGGGAGGAGGTTAGGAAAGATCTGACTTCCCCAGTGAACTACAAGCCTTGGGAGCAGCCTGCATCAGTGGGGATTGGGCAGCTAATGTAGGGAAGATTGTCGGGGCCCATGGGCTCTGAGGAGACATGGTCCCAGACTGTGCACCCAGGTAAGGACCACATGCTAATGAAGGTGGTCCCAGATGGCAGGGGTGACTCTTATGTGAGCAGACTCTCTGGTTTGGGTTCCCCAGCAGAGGGGCAAGCTGATGTTCATATCCCTGCCTTAGGCACCACAAGGAGCAAGAAGATGTGGGGTGGCAGTGGGGTTGGGGGCCCTGGTTATAGCTCAGGGGCTGAGAGCAGTACTTGAGGTCATATATAGCCCAAGGGAGGAACACTGTCCACACCTGGCCTCAGATTATAGAATACTGGAAGACCCAAGAGGTCAAAGGCCTCCAGCTAGATCTCAGAAAAGGACACCACAAAAAACATGAAGTCTGAGACATTATCCCCCACATCCAGGGAGCAAAGCTAGATTCTAATATAAAGTTAACAGCCAAAGTAGTAAATTATTATAGGAACTTTGTGTTTGATAAATGTAAAGATTTTAGCTTTCCAGATAAGAATTCACTGGTAAAAACTGTTGGGAAAATTTGTTCTAATTCTTCTATATGACATGACTAATGTGAAAATATGTTTAATAGGAATGTATATGTAGAGTCAATATCAGATTGCATGTATCTTGGGGAAGGGAAGGGAAAGGAAGGGGAGAAAATTTAAAACTTATGAAAGTGAATGTTGAAAACTAAAAATAAATTAACATAAAAAATTGTTGGGAAAACTGGAAAACAGTCTGGCAGAAACTAAGTATAAATGAACCAATATCTTACGCCACTTACCAAGACAAGGTCAAAATGGATACATGACCTAGAGAGACTAGAGAGAGATATCATAAGAAAATTAGAACATACTGCCTATCAGATTTACAAATGGGAGAAGAATTTATAAATAAACAAGAGGTAGAGAGCATTGTGGGATATAAAAATGGATAATTTTGACTACATTAAATTAAAAAGACTTTGTACAAATAAAACCAATGCAGTCAAGATTAGAAGGAAAGAAGAAAATTCGGTGGAGATTTTTATAAGCAGTTGCTCAGATAAAGGTCTCATATCTCAAATATATAGAGAACCTTGTGAACTTTAAAAGAATATAAGTCATTACCTAATTGATAAATGTTTAAAGGATATGAACAGGCAGTTTTTGAATAAAGAAATCAAAGCTATGTATAGTCCTATAAAAAATGCTCTAAATTACTGATTAGAGAAATACAAAGTAAAACAACTTTGAGATATATCACATCTACCAGATTGGCTAAAATGATAGAAAGGAAAAATGATAAATGCTAGGGGGTATGTGGAAAAATTGAGACATTAATACACCATTGGTGGAACTATCTGGGATTATGCCAAAAGAGTTATAAAACTATGTATACTTTTTGACCAGCAATACCATTATTGGTGATCAGGGGAAAAGGAAAAGAACCTATATATTCTAAAATATTTATAGCAGTTCTCTTTGCAGTGGCAAAGAAATTGAGAGGATGCCTATCAGTTGGGGAATGGTTGAATAAGTTGTGGTATATAATTGTGATAGAATACTACTGTGCTGTAAGAAACAATGAGCAGGTTGATTTTAGAAAAATAAGGAAAGACTTGAATGAAATAATGAAGAGTGAATGTTCTATACACTAAGAGTGATATATTGTTTAAACAGTAAATGTGAATGACTAAGCTATTCTGATTTGTATAAATATTCAAATCAACTACAAAGGACCTATAAAGGAAGATGCTTATCCACCTCCAGAGAAAGAACTGATACACAGAATTATGTACTGTACAGTTTCACATATATATGTGTCAAATGTTGGCCTTCTCTAGTGTGGGTTTGGGAGGGAGGGAGGGAAACAGCTTGGAACTTAAATAAAACAAAGAATAAAATAAATATAACTGTAAAATAAATTTTAAAATGTTTTTAAAAGAATGAATGAAAGGATATTAAAATGCAGCCTTCTATCTAGATTGGGAATCATGAAAATTTACTTATTTGTAATATTGGTGATTAAAGAAATGTAGAATGAGCTCAGATTGGCTCAATGAAACCACATTTTTTATTCACTGTGCAATAGCTCTAATCTAGAATACAATTTCTTTTCATATATATCTGTCTAAATAATGCATGTAAACTGCAGATTTGTATTGAAAATGTACATATGTGTATATGTATGTATTTGTGTGTAGGTTACACATGATTCCAAAATAAGGTTCATTTTAAAGTTAACACAACCTACTTAAACCTCCACCAACTTGTATATATTAACAGTGTTTGCCACAAGGCAAATTTGATTTGAATTGGACTTACCCTTAGCTAAGTGTTGGAAAAACCCCATGACTTTGTAAATAAGATTCTAAAGGTCAATTCATTTTGAATCCACACTGTGTATAGATCACAAGAGTTCAATTAAGATAGACTTGGAAAATAACTCTAATGAGGACATTCACTACTCAGTTAGTGGGTCTAACCACAAACAAGCTATATATTAGCTGCTCTAGTTTTTTTTTTTTTCCTACTACTGAATTTTCAGGCAGACTGGAGTTGACCTCATGCATTTAATGGCTGAAGAAGTAGTTGTCTAATCATTGGGGAAATTAAAAGGAATAACCAGATCAAAGAAAAGGTGATAGAAAAGGAAACAAGAATTTAAACTACTCAAGGGCAGGGTCAGTTTCACATCTGTGTAGAGGTTAAGCATCATGACTGGAAGTGATAGGTGCTTAATAAACCCCTGACTGATTCATAAAAAAAAAAAAAGTTAGGCAAGTGAAGTTTTGTTTTGTTTGTGTTCATCCTTCGTTGCCGAAGAAGACCCTGCCATCAGAGACTGATGACATGACTTGCACTTGACTTTGTTTTGATTGAGGGAGGGCTGTGCAGGTCACCAGCCTCACTTCTCCTCCAGAGAAGGTCACTGAATCCAGTGACCAGATATTCCTCAGGATGACTGGAGATGACCCAACAATATACACAATATATATACAATATATATAATAAA
Source organism: Bettongia penicillata ogilbyi (assembly GCA_023548195.1). Taxonomy (NCBI): domain Eukaryota; kingdom Metazoa; phylum Chordata; class Mammalia; order Diprotodontia; family Potoroidae; genus Bettongia; species Bettongia penicillata. The sequence goes on from JAJHZJ010000453.1 coordinate 22,162,992, forward strand.
TATAGCTATATAAATGGGAAAAAATGTTTAAAATGAAACTGAATTCTGTGTAATTAACCAGTTAATTAATGACCAGTTGGCCTCAGAAAAGAGATGAGACTATAGATGTGGAATGATGTATCAGCTCTATGAATGATCTATCAGATGTAGACAGTTTACGAGTTGGTTTTCCTGAACTCCATTTCTTTGTTAATCTTTGTTATAAGAGAAGGCTCACTGTATAGAAATACATGAAGTATTTATTAAAGGGAAAGGAAAGGGAACTGTAATCAGCATTTGTAGGGTGTCTATTATATGCCACACATGGTACTAAGTGCTTTTTTACAAATACTATATTATTTAAAACTCACAATCACCTTGCAAGGTAGATATTATTAATATCTCCACTTTACAGCTAAGAGAACTTAACTTCTTAAAAGGTTATTACCTTCTAGACACTATACTAAAAGCTAAAGATACAAAGAAAATCAAAACCAGTCCCTACTCTCAAATAGCTTACAGTCTATTGGGGAAGACAGCAAGCTAAGACCCATAATTTGGAGCTTTAAAAAAAAAAAGAAGAGTGAAATTAAAAGAAAGATACATAGTAGTGAAACACAACAGGATGACCTGAGACTCAGGTGACTTACGTCAGAGGGAATTAAACTCAGAGACAATGAATAAAGTATGTTTTTCAACACATTTTCAGAGTTCCATGCTGCACATATTCTTAAGTTTCCTTCCAGCTATAAAGTTATGACTTGGCATAGTTTTTGTGAAGATAAAATGATACTCCAAAAGAACAGTATTTATACTCTGCAACATTTACACCCCCTTCCTCCATGTGCTTTGTAATTTTTAGTTCATAAACTCCCATGACAGCCACCTGGGTATTAGCAATAGAACCAAAGATTTTAGCCATAATTCAGAAAACGTAAGCATTTCATCAAAGCATGCCATGCACCACAAGTGTCCCCCAGGGCCTTCTAGCCAAAGAAACAGACTCAAGGCTTGCTTTCTTTGATCATTGGGCCCTAAAGTTGTCTTTCCTTTTTACTTCTTCATAATCATTCAAATCAGGCTGTCTGTGAATGTACTAAAATGATTTTTTAAAACCTATCAGAAGTGAGGGAAATCATAAAAGCTCTTTCCATCCCCATAGGTTCCTTGGATTTCAAGCCAGAAGGAACTTTTGTACATCACCCTATCTTGTCAATCCTCAATAGAATATTAATAAGCCCACTGAAGCTAGATGTTTGCTCACTTTTTCATCATTAAATTGAATTGAGTCACATTGACCTTAAAAGATATATAGCAAATATTCCCCAAGGTCATAAAATGGGCAGTTGTTTATATGGCTTTGGGCAACAAAATTTTTGGAGTCAATTAGGTTCTAAGCAATGTTCCAAAATTCCCCAGTGCAACAGTAACTGACTTTTCAAGTAGAGCATGAAGGTGTTTGGGGCCTAAGTATTTATAAAACATGTATATAAAAATATGCGTATGTATATTTAACACATGTATGTATATATATATGTGTGTGAATGTATATATAATGTACATATACATATTATATATATATACATATATATATATGTTCAAATCTTGACTGTTTATTACCTCTGGGTCTTTGCCTCTTGGTTTGCTCTCCTGTGAAAATGAAATCATTTGGTGGAGGGGCAGGGAGTGAGAGAAGTGGAAGATTTCCAGATCTTTTCCAACTGTAAAAACTCATTTTTCCTCATTTAAAAAGAATAGTGATTCTTTTATTTAGGTCATTGTCATTTCTTGACATAACACCACCACCACTACACCAAGTGAGCATTCCTTTATGACAAAGAAAAACAAGTAAAACTAATGCACATAGAAATCATGACTGACAAGACATGCCAAATTCCATAACCATCATAACTCACTCTCCAAGGAAAAGTGGGAGGTATATTTCCTCAGCTCCCAAGGTAGAAGATTGTGGTCCTTCATTTTTGTCGTGTGTTCTTTTTGCTTACATTATAGTAGTAATTTTACATGTTATTTTTCCTGATTCTGCTGATTGTGCTTTTTATCAGTTCATATTTTTCTTCCAATATTTCTCTGAATTCTTCATACTCAGAGATGCACTAGAGCTAGCTCAAAAGATCTAATTGTTAAGCTTTCAGTGTAAGCATTTACACCTCACAAGTCAGCAAATGCTATGACAGGCCTTGCTTTATTGTTTTGTTGATTGTGTAGATTAAGAAAGTGATGGAGAAAATGTCAATAGTGTAGATTAAACTTTTTTAAAAAATATGTCACACGTAAAGGATGATACCTCAATGAATGAGGAATGCAAGGAATAGTTTATCTTTCAGATCTATGGAAAAGGGAAGAATGTGTGACCAAAGAAGAAAGAGCATTATGAGATATAAACTGGATAATTTTGATTACATTAAATTCAAAGTTTTGTACAAACAAAATCAATGCAGCCAAGGTTGGAAGGAAAATAGAAAATTGGGGGAAAATTTTTTATAGCATGTGTCTCTGATAAAGGCCTCATTTCTAAAATATATAGAGAACTAAGTCAAATTTATAAGAATACAAGTTATTCCCCAATTGATAAATGATCAAACAATATGAACGGGGCAGAGGGAGGGGCAGAGCCAAGATGGCGGAGTAGAAAGATGCTCATATTCTAGCTCTTCCTCCATAGCCCATAAAATACCTGTAAAAAAAATGACTAAAAAAATTCTAGAGCAGCAGAAGCCACAAGACAATAGAGTGAAGAAGATTTCCAGCCCAGGGTAACCTGGAGAGCTGACAGGAAGGGTCTATCACATGGGGTACAGAGCAGAGAGCAGCCCACGGAGCACAGCACAGCCTTGGCCGCTTGGCACCAGCAGGAACATGACCAGAACAGGCCTCAGGAGTGGAATCCCCAGCAGCAGTGGTGGTTCTCAGAGCCCTAAACCCACGAGCACCAAAGAAAGCTTCAAAGGTCAGTGAGAAAGCTTTTTCATCTGGGAAAGGGAACACAATCTGGTTCTGCTGGCAGCAGCCACTGCAGCAGCAGTATCCATTGTTGGATCCCTCTCCCTAAAAAGTCCCTGGGGGAACAAACAGCTGATCTGAATCTCAGCCCTGAGCATGGTCCTGGGGTAAGCTGAGCTGGACTCAGTTGTGGAGAGGGAATTTTACTAATCACAGATTCTGGACAGAAAAGTTTTTAGTTGCTCCCAGACCAGTGTGCAGGATAGGAGAGGAGTAAATTCCTCTCCCTTGATTGTGCCACCTTGGAGGAACTGAGAACTTTCAGGTCCCCAGAGTATACCCTCCTCTTGATAAAGGATTCAAAAGTCAAGTAATTGGCTGGAAAAATGCCCCCAAAAAGTGGAAAAAAATAAGACTATAGTGAGTGAGAACTTTCTTGGTGAACAAGTATTTTCTTCCATATTTTCAGATGAGGAAGAACAATGCATATTGTTAGAGGAAGTCAAGGCTTCTACATCCAGTACCTCCAAAAAAAATAAGGAATCATCTCAGGCCATGGAAGGGCTTGAAAAGGGAGTCAACAGCTTGCTAAAGGAGACCCAAAAAAATGCTGAAGAAAATAACACCTTGAAAAATAGGTTAACTCAATTGACAAAAGAGGTCCAAAAAGTCAATGAGAAGAATACTTTAAAAAGCAGAATTAGCCAAATGGAAAAGGAGGTTCAAAAGCTCACTGAAGAAACTAGTTCTTTAAAAATTAGAATGGAGCAGATGGAAGCTAATGACTTTATGAGAAACCAAGAAATTATGCAACAAAACCAAAAGAATGAAAAAATAGAAGATAAGGTGAAATATCTCCCTGGATAAACAACTGACCTGGAAAATAGATCCAGGAGAGATAATTTTAAAATTATGGGACTACCTGAAAACCATGATCAAAAAAAGAGCCTAGACATCATCTTTCATGAAATTATCAAGGAAAACTGCCCTGATATTCTAGAAACAGAGGACAAAATAAATATTGAAATCCACCGATCAGCTCCTAAAAGAGATCCAAAAAGAGAAACTCCTAGGAATAGCCAAATTCCAGAGTTCCTGGGTCAAGGAGAAAATATTGTAAGCAGCTAGAAAGAAGCAATTTGAGTATTGTGGAAATACAATCAGGATAACACAAAATCTAGTAGCTTCTACATTAAGGGATTGAAGGATTTGGAATATGATATTCTAGAAGTCAAAGGAACTAGGTTTAAAACCAAGAATCACCTACCTAGCAAAACTGAGTATAATACTTCAGGGGGAAAAATGGCCATTCAATGACATACAGGACTTTCAAGCATTCTTGATGAAAAGACCAGAGCTGAATAGAAAATTTGACTTTCAAACACAAGAATCAAGAGAAGCATGAAAAGGTAAACAGCAAAGAGAAATCATAAGGAACTTTCTAAAGTTAAACTTTACATTCCTGCATGGAAAGATAATATGTGTAACTCTTGAAACTTTTCTCAATTTTTAAGTAGTTGTACATATACATACATACAGAGAGAGAGAGCGTAGGGAGAACTGAATAAGAAGGGATGATATCTAAAAAAATAAAATTAAGGGGTGAGAGAGGAATATAGTGAGAGGAGAAAGAAAGAAATGGAATGGGGCAAACTGTCTCTCATAAAAGAGACAAGAAAAAGCTTTTTCAGTGGAGGAGAAAAGGGGGGAGGTGAGAGGGGAAAAAGGGAAGCTTACTCTCATCACATTTGGCTTAAGGAGGGAATAACACGCTCACTCAGTTTGGCATGAAAATCTATCTTATACTACAGGAAAGTAGGGGAGAAGGGGACAAGTGGGTTGGGGGGTATGATAGAAGGGAGGGCAAATGGGAGGAGAGAGTAATTAGAAGTAAACACTTTTGAGGAGGGACAAGGTCAAAAGAGAGAATAGAATAAATGGGGGGCAGAATGAGATGGGGGAAAATATAGTTAGTCTTATACAACATGACTATCATGGAAGTCTTTTGCAAAACTACACATATATAGCCTATATTGAGTTGCTTGCCTTCTCAGTGGGGATGGGTGGGGAGGGAGAACGGAAAAGAAGTTTGAACTCTAAGTTTTGAAAACGAATGCTAAAAATTGTTTTTACATACAACTGGGAAATAAGACACACAACTAATAGGGTATAGAAATCTATCTTGCCCTACAAGAAAAGAGAGAAGATGGGGATAAGGGAAGGGAGGGGTGTGATAGAAGGGAGGGCAGACTGGGGGAAGAGGTAATCAGAATGCAAGGTGTATGGGGGGGGGAGAGATGTGGAGAAAATTTGGAACTCAAAATTTTGTGGAAATGAATGTTAAAAACTAAAAATAAATAAACAGTTAAAAAAAACCAATATGAACAAGTAGTTTTCAAATGAAGAAATCAAAGCCATCTATAGCCGTGTGAAAAAATGCAACAATGCTGAGTTATCACCTCACACCTATCAGATTGGCTAATATGAAAGAAAAGAAAAATGATAAATATTACAGGGGATAAAAGAAAATTTGGATATGAATGGATTGTTGGTGGAATTCTGAGCCGATCTAACCATTTTGGAAAGCAATTGGAACTATGCCTAAAGGGCTAAAAAACTGCATACCCTTTGACCCAGCAATTCCACTACTAGGTTAGTATCCCAAAAAGATTTTTAAAAAGTGGGGGAGGACCTATTTGTACAAAAATATTTATAGCAACTCTTTTTTGTGTAGCAAATAACTGGAAATTGAGGGAATTTCCATCAACTGGGAAATGGCTGAACAAGTCAGAGTATATGATTGTAATGGAATAATAAATATACTGCTATAAAAATTGCTGAATAAGATGTTTTCAGAAAAGCCTAGAAAGACTTACATGAACTGATGCAAAGTAAAATAAGCAGAACCAGGAGAACTTTGTACATAATAACAGCAATATAGTTCATTAAAGAACTATGAATGACTAAGCTATTCTCAGCAATACAATGATCCAGACAATTCCAAAGGACTCATGATGAAGACTGTTATCTGCCTCCTGAGAAAGAATTGATGGAGTCTGAATGCAGATCAAAGCATACTATTTTTCACTTTATTTTCTATGGTCTGTTGTTTTTTTTTTTACTAATATATAAATGTTTTACATGATTGTACACATGAAACCTCTGTTAAACTGTTTACCATCTCAGGGATGGGAAGGGGAAAGAGGGAGGAAAAAAATTTGGAACTCAAATTTTCTTTAAAAATGAATGTTGAAAATTGTTTTTACAAGTAATTGGGAAAAATATTATTCAAAAAATAAAAGTGTATCATGTATATATTTGTTTATTCTTTGGAAAACCAATTGTCAAAGATTTACCAGGACACCCCTACTTACATCTACTGTTTCTTATAGGATAATAATATTCCATTACATTGATAGACCATAATTTGTTCAGTCACTCCCCATTCTACAGACATTTACTTTATTTCCAAGTTGTTTTGTTTTGTTTTTGCTAACAGAAAGAGCCTGTTATGAATGCTTTAAAACCAATGTTCATTAACAAAATAAAAATGGGGCACAGTTTGTTTCCGGAAATCTTACGTATGCTCTTTGTCTCCTTTAGAAACCTCTTTGCACTCTCTCATAGCTTTCATTCATACCAATGTATAAGCAGCTGATAATAGCTTAATGTGTCCCTCTGATGGCCCTCTTTCAGTTAGCTTGAAAGGATGCCACTGCAAGACATTATTGACAAGAACTGTATTGCTTCCTAATAAATAAGCAGGATGTAGAGCCACCAGAACAGGATGTTTAGAGGAACTCAGAAAAGGAAGGCAAATTTACAATTTTCACTGGGAATGTAGATTCTAATTAATGATAACTGGGAGTCTCTTTCCCAGGGAGTCATATTTTCCAGTCCATGATAGGTACCAAGCCACAGAACTATCTAACTATATTTTAATTTCCTGAGCATCTTTTATTCTTCTACAATAACAAGCTGTTTCATTTCAGACTAATGGTTTGTGCAAAAATCAGCAGAAGACAGAGTAATGATAATACTATCACACACAACTAAGGGGTGTCCATCAATGGGGGGAATGACTGAACAAATTATGACATATGAAAGTAATACAATATTATTGTGACATAAGAAATTATGAAAGGAATGAAGTTAGATAAACTGGGGAAGATTTGTATGAACAGACACAAAGTGAAATGAGCAAAACCAAGTGAAAAAATTATATAGATATCTCAAAAGTCTTAAAAGTAGTATTAAGTTTTACTAGTAAAAAATTGCACTAAGACTTTTGAGATATGCTTTATGATAACCACACTTTGAAGATAAGCAATTAAGACTTAAGAATTATGATGAATCAATGCAACGACCAATCATGATCCCAGACAACTGATGCTGAAGTATTTCTCACCTCCTGACAGAGAGATGATGGATTCAAGATACAGCAAAAGACATACTTTTGTAGTCATGGGCAATATGTGAATTTGTTTGGTTTGATTACGGATGTTTGTTTTTCTTTTTCCCTTCTTAAATTGGGAAAGGGTGCCTAGTAGAAAAAATACTTGTTAATTGAAAAATAAAAGAAAGTGAAAATAGATTAGACAATGACGTAGCACTTTAAAATTTGCCAAGAACTAGACATAGTTTTTTTATCCCAGTAACAGAGGAATATACCCAGTACTTAATTTCAGAGTGGAAAAAATAGTCTGGGGAGTAAATATCACCTGGACCCAAGCTAACCTTGAGCACTTTGCTTATGAGACTTTGCCTAGAGACCTTATTTGCTCTACAACTCACCTCCCTCTTCCTAAAGGAAGTTCTTTAGTTACATTAGCAGTCTTGAGCTGTCGTTAAGTGCAAAATTTTGGCCTCAACTGTCACATTCCTAGGTTTCAGGATCTATTTGCCTGTGGAGGGGAGGAAGGGAAAGGAGGAACTAGTGGGTAGGGGAAAGACTGTATGAAAGTAGCTATGACTATTTAGGACCACTTAGAGACTAAAGAGTTATTATGCATATTGGATAGAGTGGGAATCAGAAGCAAGAAAATCTCCTTTCAAGTCCAATTTCCAAACCACACTGCTATGTGTATTTTAGACCCACGTGACTTAGGCAGGTCATTTGACCTCAAAGTTTTCAAAGTCATTCTCTAAAACTATTGTTGCAGAAAGGTGCTGACTTTCCTTGACAGAGGAAGGTTTCTCATCTGGGAGTTCCTTATATCACTGAAATCACAGGTATTATCCCTCTCTCGACATATTACTGACTTCTCTCCAACTCTGCACACTTCACTAAATCCTATCAATTAAGCCAAGAATATGCTCCATTATGCCAGACTATGAGAATTATTTTAACCTGCAAACAAAAATACACAATACCAGGAGTCAATAAACTCAGTGATAATGTTGATTCAAAGTTGGTCTCTTCACATAACTTTACCTTTCCTTCAAAGATCATCGCTAAAGAAACTCTTCAATGAATTGAACTCTTCAAATATTCATTCTCTTCCACCTTTATAGACTTAGATTTTCATCATAATGCCAGTACTGACCTTCTTTTCTACCTGGTCTATAGAAACACCATCCAAAAACATCTTTGAATGCTGATGTTCCACAGAGGCAGGTTTTACAGAAGTTAGAGTTGACTCATGGTACCCAGTGGGGAGAATATTTTGGCCTCAAGTTGTCCCAAACCTGACACTCATCTCAAAGAGACAGTTTTTGTCTTTGGTGCCTAGATGTCCTCTTTGAGTCAATCCACCTAAGGTAAGGAAAGCACTGCTCTTCCAGTCTCTGAAACCTATCGTATTTTTTATTATGCAGATATTGAAATATTAAAAACTTAATGAATGATATAAACATAACAAAGAAGTGAATTAAGTTAGATCTTGTTTAAAATCTGGGGACTTTACACATAGTAAGCACATATAAGAAAATAAATGAAGCTGCTTTAAATGAGGATACTTTTTTCCTTCTTCTGAAACTTTTGCATCAGAGTTACAGCTGCTGTTTATTTCCCTTAAGAGAGTTTTATGGACTTAGAAGAGAACATCCAAAAACTAAGTTTAAGAGAGTCCAAAGCCAGAAGGTTTCTTTTGTTATTAAGGAGAAATATCATTTTTCCTTCAGGTTCCTTCACTTGTATGATTTATTGTTCCCCCAATGGTAAGGTCATAAAAACACCAAGCTGCACTCCAGAAGTTCACATTATAAAATTCTACACTGGACAGAAGTCCTAAGTTTAAAAAAAAAGTAGAGAAATAAAATGTATAGGGATTGGAAATCAGAAACGTCTTAAAGAATTCAGTTGCTCTGTTTTGTGAGCAGGATCTCCTTAATTAAGCAGCCTTGACTTTTCATTGTAGTATGAAGGCAACTGCAGGTTCTTCACCAGATGTGCAGGTTCAATACAGCCTGAGAAACTTATAACGTGGATATTATCATTTGGTAAATTGTGTGTCTACCACATGAGGACTAGCCAGCTAAATTCAAAGATTACCAAATTGGGCTCAGGATGATCCATTTTTTAGCTATCTCCACTCCCCCCAAACCATTGAGTAAGATGCAAAGGTATTGGCAACCTACTCAGTGAATGGAAGACCAATGTCACTGAAATCACAGATCTTTGAAGCATTAAGAGTTCATGGTATACTGAAACTAGGTTGAACCAGCTTGCAAGAGACATTATTAAATTTAAATGTATCGACACCTCAGAAATCTGTAAATGCTACAAATCAGATCTTGATTTATTGTTTGGTTGATTGTCTAGACTTAAGAATGTGATGAAGAAAATATCAATAATGCAGAACTTAAAAAATGTGTCTTGGCAATTCTACTAAATTAATTTACTTATTTAATGCCATACCAATTAAACCATCAGATAATTATTTTCTAGAACTGGATAAAATAATATCAAAATTCATCTGGAAGAACAAAAGGTCCAGAATATCAAAGGGACTAATGAAAAGAAATGCTAGGGAAGGTGGCCTAGTGCTACCAGATCTCAAATTGTATTATAAAGCAGCAACTATCAAAACCACTTGGTATTGGCTAAGAAACAGAAGGGAGGACAAGTGGAATAGACTTGGCACTCAAGACACAGTAGGCAAGGAATATAGCAACCTCCTGTTTGATAAACCCAAGGACCCCAGCTTCTGGGATAAAAACTCAGTTTGACAAAAATTGCTAGGAAAACTGGATAACAGTGTGGCGGAAACTAGGCATAGACCCATGCCTGACACCGTACACAAGAATAAAGTCCAAATGGATACACGATCTAGGTATAAAGGTTGATACCATGGACAAACTGGAGGAGCAAGTTATAGTGTATTTATCAGATTTATGGAGAAGGGAAGAATTTTTTACTAATGAAGAGATAGAATGCATTATGAAATACAAGATGGATAACTTTGATTACATTAAACTGAAAAGTTTTTGCACAACCCAACCCAATGCAACCAAAATTCAGAGGGATATAGTAAATTGGGAAAGAATTTTTACAGCTAATCTTGGGGATAAAGGCCTCATTTCTAGAATATATAGAGAACTCAATCAAATTATAACAATACAAGTCATTCCCCAATTGATAAATGGTCAAAGGATATGAATAGGCAATTTTCAGAGGAAGAAATTAAAGATATCTATAATCATATGAAAAAATGCTCTAAATCACTTTGGATTAGAGAGATGCAAATCAAAATAACTCTGAGGTACCACATCATACCTATAAGATTGGCAAACATGACAGAACAGGAAAATGATAAATGCTGGAGAGGATGTGGGAGAGTTGGAACACTAATTCATTGTTGGTGGAGCTGTGAGCTCATCCAACCATTCTAGAGAACGGTTTGGAACTATGCCCAAAGGGCTACAAAAATGTACATACACCCTTTAACCCAGCAATATCACTACTAGGACTGTATCCCCAAGAGATTATGAAAGTGGGAAAGGGTCCCACATGTACAAAAATATTTATAGCAGCACTCTTTGCAGTTGCCAAAAACTGGAAATCAAGGGGATGCCCATCAGTTGGGGAATGGCTGAATAAGTTGTGGTATATGAATGTAACGGAGTACTATTGTGCCAAAGAAATGATGAACAAGACTTCAGAGAGGCCTGGAAGGACTTATATGATCTGATGCTGAGCGAAAGGAGCAGAACCAGGAGAACTTTGTGCACTGCAACGACCACAGTGTGTGAGTTTTTTCTGGTAGACTTGGAACTTCGTAATAAGAACTTAAAATAATAATAATAATAACTTCCAATGGTTTTCTAAGGCAAAACGCCTTTCACACTCAGAGAAAGAACAATGGAATTCATTTGCAGAATGTAGCAGATCATGTTTGTGTGTGTGTGTTATGTTTTGATTTGTTATATGATTTCTTCCATTTATTTTAGTTCGTCTATACAGCATTACTATAGTGAAAACGTATTCAATAGGAAAGTATATGTAGATCATATATAGAATTGTATGGCATCTTGCAGAAGGAGGGGTGTGCTGGGGGGTAGGCAGGGGGGTAAAAATATAAGCTTTTTGGTAGTGATTGTAGAATATTAAAATTAATAAATTTTAAAAAATAAAAAATCTAAAAAAAAAAGTCTTGGCAACATTTTTTTTAATGGAAGGCTAACTGTTGAACATTTACCACCACACCCTGAATAATAAGACACTGAGTCTATATGGATGCATACCAAATGTAGAGAATACACTGGATACATACATACATTCACTGTGGAATTAACTTCATTTGACTTTCCCCCCAAATTACCTTCATTATTTTGGGTACATATATACATAATAAACTATCTATGATAGACATAATACATGTTATAAAGATATTAACTTACATTGGAGATATATATATGTATAACATTTCCCCATGGCATAAGCACATGTATATGTATACACGTGGATTGTACACGTGTGTTTAACATGTGTATGTGTGTTTGTTACAAGTGTTTGCCTTCTAATGATGAGGAAAGTGGGAGAGAAAATGTTTGTTACTTGAAAAAAATTAAATTTTAAATGAAATTTAAATTAAATTTTTTAAAATGACCTTTACCTATCCATTAAAGTAAACCCAGAAAAATCTCCCCCTAGTAAGATGCTTAGTAAGTCTTCATTTAAGTTCCTCTATGTATTTGGAAAGTAATAAAAAGGGTGTTTCTTTTTGAAACTCTAGAAATCAGACTTTCCACTAACTCAGATTGACTATTCTCTCAATTAGTCTGAGTCATTGAGGTCTATTGTGCTATATACACTTGTGAAAAACCATAAACTCTTTCTTTGCTACAAGTGACCCAAAGCTTTTGCCAATGGAGATACTTTGGTTCAATATCCCAGAAAACTTCGAAATTGTAAAACAAAATCCTTTTCTGCCATCTAGAGGACATATGCTAAATAAGTTACCAACAATTTGCCTCTAGATGGCCCCTGAAACTCAGAATGCCAGAAATGGAAATGCAAAAAATTTTGAAGACTATAAATTGCTGTGGAGGTCCATGAAATTTAACCATCCTTCACCCCAGACACTGAAATATCAGACAAATTCTCTCTTCTTTCCACTGTAAATGGAGAAACTGTTTCTATATTGATAAGTCATGCATGCAGCAAGGATTTATTAAGCATCTGTTATGTGGTAGGCTTTTGGCTAGGCCTTATGGATACAAAAACAAAAAAGAAAGAAAAAGACACTTTTTACCTTCAAGAAATGTGCATAAAAAAGATTAATGTTAGCAGTCAATCTATCTGTATTTATGACTCATCCATCACTGAGATCAGCTTGACACGTAAGCAGAGCTATCACTTGAAGATTTTAGGGAGGAATCCATCCAACACTAACTCTCTTAGTGATGCCTTGGAAAGACACTTTTCCTGAGTGATCAGTGGGTTGTTTTGACATCTTTCCATATACCCACTTTCAAAATGCAAATCTATGACCCAGACAAGGAATTACAAGTTAAATCATAAGCTAACAGATCTAGAGCTGAAAGAAACCCCAAAGGCCATCTAGTCTAACCTTTTACCCTCTCTCCCATTCTGCAGATAAGGAAACTGAGACCCAAGGACATTAAAGTGACTTGCCCAAAGTCAGATAGTTTAGTAAGCATCAGAGGAGAGTTTTGAACTCAGGTTCTGATAATGTGTTGCTATCAGTAAGTCTCCCCTCATTTTTCTTCCTTACTAAGGCATAAAGAAAAGATTGTTCACCTCACGGGGAAAAGGGTGTGGGAATCACAGGAATGACTCAGAAAGTTCCACAGGGAAGCCAGTGTTCTGCCAACAAAGCCAAAGGCAAAAGTCACCTACTACAAAGCCATTTAGTCAAAGTGGCTTTAACCAAAGGAAACCCGAAGGGGTAGACCTCTCCTTGTCTTCAACTTTTACTTCCTCTGAGATCAGATCTTCAAAGAGAACTCTCTCCCTCCCCAAGGCTCTACTGTCCCTTACCATATAAATCACTGGCATAAAGGAACCAGAAATTTCCTGTTTTTCCTCAGAGATTTAAGTAAAATTAGTTGTATAAACTAGACTTTGTTCTATAGCATTCAAAATATTCAAGAGACATTATTTCTGGGTGATTAGTCATCTTATTAATAATGCTTGCATTTTCCATGAAGACAGGTTTACTATATATCCTTAGAAGAGAGGTATTCCTGAGGATAGCAATCAACTCTGATTGGTTAAAAATTAATGAGGTGTATTTTATGAAGAGAAGCGAGGGGTTGAGTGATATCATGTTATTCTTGGACAGACACAATCCCTATAAACAGATTATTCCCACCTTTGGGCAATCTAAACAAAAGCATCCATAACCACCGCAGCTTGATTGAGTGAACTTCATCTGAGATAAGAGATTCTTTTTAAGGTTTGGTGGGGTCTGACCAAGATTGAGGAGTTAATTCACTGTCCTTCAAGAGGCTTAACTTTGAAATGAGGACTGTAGAAAAAGGGGGAATTCTGGATGTCCCCAAATCACTGGTTAATAATCATTTATCTCAGTTCATGCATTTTACTCACTGGGAAATGACAATTTTCTAGATAGGAAAAGATAGGACCATATGTAAGCTAAAAGAAAAAATATTGAGGTGATATCCCATAAAAAACGGTATTTTAGTGCATCTGCTTAGTGTCAAAATGTTGCCTGCTCTATCTCCATCTTCTTAGTAAAGAGGTGGTGGAGTAGGAAGGCAGATGGTCTACGTTGTCAAATATCATCTTTTCTTTGTTATAAGGGAGAATGTGATTTGGGGTGGAGATAAGGGAAGAGGTATATACAGAAATGATGTCAATATAAAAGCAAAAGGCATAAGTAAGGCTTATTTTTAAGCTTCATCAATGCTGCCTGTTCAAAAGAGCAATTCCCAAATAACATCTCCGTATTCACTTCCCCCTTCTCTCTCTCCATCTCCCTCTCCTTGTTCTCTCACACACATACATATACACACACGCCATCAATACATAATGATGGCCTATATATTTGAGGGAGTCTCTTTTTCCCCCCAATATTTTCTATAACTGTCTAACACAGAGATGTAAGCTAGGTAATGCAGTAAATAATGCTGGCCCTGGAGTCAGAGTTCAAATCTGTCTGGCCTCACACACTTTCTACTTGTGCAATCCCCTTAAGTGCATTTGCTTCAGTTTCCTTGTCTACGAAACTAAGCTAGAGAATAAATTCACAAACCACTCCAGTATCTTTGCCAAGGAAACTCCAAATGGATGCCAGAAAGGAAAGAAAAAAAAAAAGAGGTGGGTTTTCCTCCAATATTATAATGGGCAAAGAAAGAGGATATAATAGCTAACGTTTATACACCACTATGTGCCAGCCACTGTAAGAATATTATCTCATTTGATCTCACAATCACTGTGGAGGTAGGTACTATTATCCATTTCACAGATGAGAAAGCTAAGGCAGTGGTAAGTAACTTGCCCACAGATAGTGTCTGAGGCTAGATTCGAATGTAGGTCTTCTGAGAAGCTAGGTGGCAGTGAATGGAGTGCCAGGCCTAGAGTCAGAATACTCATCTTCCTGAATTCAAATCTGGCCTCAGACACTTACTAGCTATGTGACGCTGGGTAAGTAAAGCCCGTTTTTCTCGGTTCCTCATCTGTAAAATAAGTTAGAGAAAGAAATGACAAACTACTCCAGTATCTTTGCCAAGAAAGGCCTCAAAAATGGTCACAAAGTCACGTTTGCCTGAAAAACAAGTAAACAACTTCCTAACCCCAGGCCCGGTGCTCAGTACTAAAATTAGTGATAATTGAAAGATTATAAAAGGCAAATATCTCAATGTTTGAAAGAGAGAATAATCTCTAAACTATAGGTCCATGAGTTTGACTTAGAATACTAAGGAAATCTGGGATAATTACAAAGATGATTGGTGAAATCTAGGGATGGGAGAGATGATTATGAAAAGCCATGAGGGCATCACTGGAAACAAATCAGTCTTAACTTATTTTCTATTTTACAAGGTTACCAAGGTGAGGGGAATGCTGTAAGTTTTAGCAAAGTTTTTGATAAAGCACATCTTCTATGGATAATAATCATTGCCTGAGCCCCAACCTCTGAGAACTCCCACCATCACTGCACCTACTTACCTTATAGAGCTTCCTGGGGCCAGATGCTGGCGTACCAGTTGATACATGCTGCCGGCCCTGAACAATTTAGAGCTTCTTTACCCTCACCCACTTTGGCCATAAATTAACTACATATGTTTATTCAATAATTTCTAGTTTGAAGATAATTTTAATTGGAAGATGAAGGCAAACACAAGTACAGATAAACAAATACAAAGCATCTCACAGGAAAGGCTTAGTATAGGAGGGGGTACCTGAACAGCACCATGAAAGGATTTGGGCTTCTAAAGAGGCAGAAGGGATGAGGGAGGGCATTTCAAGTATAGGGAATCTTCATGTATGGGGAAAAGTAAACAGGAGTTTGGCTAGAAAAGCAGCGATGTAAGATGAGGTGGTAAAGAGTTAGGAGCCAGATACTGAAAGGCTTCAAAATGTCAAACATTAGAATTTTTGTTTTATCCTAAAGGGTACCCATAGCTACCAAAGTTGATGTCATTTCATTGGGAGTAAGGGACTTGGTCAGACTTCCACTGTAGGAATATCAAATTGGCAAATGTGTGGAGAATAAATTGGAGAGATTAAAAGCAGACCTGACCTAGAGTACCTGGTGGCTGGTTGAGTAGAAAAGAGGACTGATACAAGAAATGTTGCAGGAAAAAAAACAAGATTTGGCAACTGACTCAAAGTAAGAGGTGGCAAAGTGAAGATACTGCTGATCTATATTATGTAAATCTAGGGATCTGACTCTTATAGCCCAGTGGAAGATTCCCAAAGAAAAAATACCTGGAAGACCATTTCTTATCAAGGATTCTTTAGATTTGAAGTTCAGGTTCAAAGTTGAAAAGAACTTAATTGATCCTATTTGTGAAAAGTTGGGGACTTAACAAAAGGAGCAAGATAGGTACAGTGCCAAAACCTTATAGAAAGTTACAACTTGGACAACTAGGAAGAAGCAACTGCAGAGGACTGGGTATCTTATTTGAGATCTTAGCAAGCTCAAGCACTACTGGGGAGCTTCAGAATACAGATACTCCATGAGGACTTTTCCTCTAAAGCCAGTCTAGATTTCAGAGGAACTCTAAGGATAAGTTGGTATTTATATATTACTTTAAGGTTTGCAAAGTATTCTGCATTGGTTCTCTCATTTGATACATTTCACTCTTTAAAAGATCTGTTAAGTCACTTGAGGGATGAGTATACTCCCGTACTATGGATAGGGAGGGTCAGATCAATGAACTAGCCTGGAAATAGAGAACTGTTACAATCAAATTCTGAGATTTTGGGGTAATTGTCAACAATCCACTTTATAGGGGGAATAAAAGGGGACTTTATTTTTTGCCCTCTATGAATGAGTAGCAATAAATACCATTTTTCCCCCTCTCCTAAATCCTTTCAGATAATCCTGAAAATAATCTATTTGTGGAAGAATGGAGTGGAAGGAGAAAATTCAGATGGAAACAAATAGCTGAACATGGACTGCATAGCAAAGGTTACACCAAGTCAGTGTTTCCCAAAATACACCTGTTACACTGCTCCTGATGTGGTGATAAAAACTTTTCCCCAGCCACCATGACATTAAGAATGCAGATACAAATGGAAGTTAGAAGTTCTAGAGAATTTGAAAAAACAGAACTCTTTCTCATGGAAACTAATTAATATGATTCCCTGCACTATTAGACTATCAAGTTTAAGAAACATGTTTCACTTTTGAAGAGCTATATGCAGATGAATTTAAAATATTTCTCAGTTTTACAAAGGAAAGAAGTCAACACGACACTTCATATTGAAAAAGTAATTATTTATTATGACAAAAATAAACCGTTGACTGAAAACACATGAATAGTACACAATATTGCACTGTGATTGCAAAGAAGCTAAAACCTGTTTGAAAAAAAGATGGGACATTCCAAAGCAAACAGCATCCTTTTAGTTGGGTAAGTAGTCATGCAAACAATCCACTAAAACACAACAGCAGAAAGGAAAACCATTCTCTTTCATTAGACAGAACCCTGCCATGCCTCCCCAACCTAAGCTTGTCCCATAAGGGAATATAGTTGTTGAATTTTTCCTTGACATTTTGCTATCTTTTAAATATGCTCCTTAAACCAGAATATGCTTTAAATTTGTTATTCCAGTAGTGGCGACAGGTTTGCATTGAATCATTCTCATATTCTTAATTCCTATTATGAATAATGGCACATAGCTTTTAGTCAACTGGTTGGGGTTAAGGGCAGAGTCTGTTGCTGTGGAACATTTTTTTTTTTTTTTGTGCAAAATTAAGTGGCCCACTGAGGGATCCAAACCTTGACTTTGGCCTCATTAGCACCATTTTCTAACCAAGTGAGCTGATCAGAAGAAACAATGTAGTTTTTAGAGAAATCCGATGCGTGGTAGATGACAACAGTTCACTTTTAAATCTTAAGAAATGTACACAAATATAAAACATAAATATTTGAAATGGTTTTACATTCTAAGGCAAATAGCAAGCTGGTACATAGAGCCTGCTGCTCTCACTTTAACTCTAAAAGCACCCATTTATGTCAAGATGGCAATGTGCAAATGTAATCATTACATTAAACCTGATTGGAATAAATGCTGGGGCTAGGTTATCTTTGCTTTATGGATAGTTCTGAAAAAAAAAAATGCTCCATGAAATGGTTACAAATAGGAAATTCTATCTTAGCTACTACAGAAGCTTAAAAAATCATAACCATAACTGTTTATTCTTTGAATGAAATAGCAGCAGTTAAATATTTTTATCAAATAAAAAACTCAGTCACTACACCTGAAGTGAGCAGTTTACTCCAAGAGAACATATCAGGGCGATTCATATTTCCTGCATTTAAGAGTAGCTATAGATAAATTAACTTTTTTAAAGAACTCAAACAATGGGAATGGAGATAAACTGATGATACTCACTTGACACCTCATCACAAACATGGGGGAAATACATTATAATATGAAACGAACTAAGCTTTAGAATTTGTCCTGTCCTTGAAATTTGTTCATTCAATTCACTAAATATCATTGAGCACTTCCTGTCTTAATTTATCTAAAACTGACCTATATATGTAAACTCTGCTATTTGCACACACAATTTTTTAAAAAATGATACACTCTCCTTTAACTTAAAAGTTGTACTGTTTCGAATAGTTTCAAAAACAAATATCACAAAATTCACATAATGATATGCCACAACTTGATCAAAGCACCACTTGGTGATTAATGAGGTAAATTTACGATTCAAAATCCTACAAGATCATACATTAAAAATTCTTGCGACTTCCATTTGCCCCCCGAATACATTTTCTATTTTACGAGACGAGCAGAGAACACTGTTTCAGTCTACTTTTACGAGACAAGCATGTGGTTTTCTGGCAGAAATGCACAGGATGCCCCTTGGTGTGACTATGCTGCTAAATTCTTAAACACTTTCTTTTTACTATCATCTTGTGATGCAGAGATGTGCAGAAAGAGACATTTTATTTAGGATTACTGTCCTGAACTAAGAGATTGTGCTTCTCAGTAATTTTAAGTGCCTCAAAAGGGAAGAATTCATTACTTCCAAGAACAAAATTTTCTGACACACCCTTTGATCCTTCCACGATGAAGTATCCACTTTACCTCTGAATTGCTTAAAAGTGCCCTCATTAACATGATTTAATCTGAGCTTCCAGATACTTTAAATCTTCAAATACCTACTCAGCATTTTACACCTTGCCATATGCTTGGACAGCTGCTTCTATTTTTGTTTAACGTTATTTCTACTTTGAATACTTCATCAGTTTTTATTAAGCTCTTCAGTCTGGTCCTGTGTAAGTAATCACGGTCCTGAATGCTCTAAGAGAACACTACATTTGGAATGTTAAAACTAGCATGCAAGCATAATATGGGGCAAGTCTTCATAACAATAAGTGGATGAAGACAAGAGGGACATCATTAGGAAAACTTCCACATATGAAATACCATCAGTCTAAGAATCACAATCTCAAATTTAAAATACTGGTTTTACACCCATGCCGAAGTTCTTACAAGCTGACAAAAGTCAAACAGGATGGCACTGAGGACTCACACCCATACTTTTCAAAGCTCATTTATACCACTTGCATTCCAACAAGGAAACACTCAAGAAAAGTTAAATTTCTGCATAGTACTCGCAAACAACATGGCTGCTTTACAAACAGTTTTAAAATCTCTGAAATACTTTTTGAACAATATTTTGTTCAGCTGGGATGAAAATCACACATATGTACATTTCACAGTGGATATCAACTGATTATTTCATATTTGCTTCATCTACTACAGGCAAATCCCAAATGAGATAAAGCGCAAGGGGCTTTGAATAAATTAGCAGAGAGGCGGTTGCATTTCATGTAACATCTTCCCCCCCACTGCATCAGTATCTGGTCTTAAAAAACATCTGCATCTTAAAGTAAACTTGTAAATATTCTTGTATCTGAGAATATTTTGAAGGGCACTTTAAAAGTGGATAAAAATTAAGGCTAAAATTTGAACATTTCTAGATGTACTGTGCAACTCAGTCTTGTAGTCACACTTCACAAGATAAATGCCAATGAATGTAATACTCACAGGCATGAGCTCAGCTTTTCCTACTACACACACACTTCACATACAGTCAAGAGTTAGAGGAGGACATAACTGTACTTCTAAAAACATTCAAAAACTGCCTAGAAATCGCCATTAGTGACTTTTGTGTACTTGTCATTAGTGTTCTCATTTCAAAAGAACAGAACTCACTGAAATTTCTGTGTATGATCCAAAAGGGTTTTATTGTTCTCACCAATAGTCTAAAAGCCTAAAGCTACTTCATACAAGGCTCTGTTTCCACAGGAAACAAACCAATTTCTCTTTTGTATTACAGATTCAAAAACATGTATTATGTTCAACCAAAGAGGCTATGAGCCAAGGTCACTGTTTTCAAGATACTTTCAGTAACGTATGGAATCACAGGGGACCAGAAGATTTTGATTCTCACAAGAACATTCAATGCATAGGAAGATCATTCTCACTAATCTTACCTTCCCACAAATGAACATTAAAAAAAAAAAAAGTATTATTAAGCTAGTCACAATCAATTCAAGAGGTCAAAATTATAATGTAGATATTACTAAAGAATGCTTTAATTTTGGATATAAAAGGAGTTGTTACATTTTGGAATGTAAACTATGCCCTATGACTACAAAGGTATCAAATATACTTTTCCAGCAGTCAGAAAAGTAGTTAATTGACTCCTCTTATGACCTTCCCTTGTTAGGAACTGTGGATTTTAGGATAGAAAATACGACTTACCAAAAAAAATCCCTAACGCAGTCTTCAAATGTACAAGAAAGGAAGTTTAATTATCATTTATAACAGCATATATGAACCTGTGGTCAAGTTTTATTTCTTTATCCTCTACTTGAAAACAAAATATAAATAAACTAAATACACTGATTTTATGAGACTCTCAATTTCCTTTTCCACTGCTTGTAAGAAATGTCATTAGAGCAATACAGGAAGAGAACTAAAGGGATGTAAAAATCAAATCAATTCATTTATTAGATAAGCTAACTGAAAATAATTTTTTTCTCTATACAATCTCTAAAAAGCATAATGTTGATTATCTGTCTTTAAATTTGTTTTTCTTTGAAAATATAATTTCACTAAAATATGAGCCAAGGCACTAAGCAATTATGAAGACACATCTTTCTTATTATACTGGTTCATAATAAAATGCTAAATACTAATGATGAATTACAATGAATGGTATGCTTACTATACTTTTGTGCCAAAATATTCTCTTGGAGTAAAGGATAACTAATTTTACATTACTGTGAAATAAAAATATCTAATTAAAATTTTAAAATACTTTGTAAAGTTTTGAATGAATTTCACAGTTGAACTTTTGCCAAAGGTTGACACAAAATCTTAACAGAACTGTCATTTTCAATACCCTACCAACATAAAACAATTCTTAGTCGCAAACATGACATTTTAGAATAGAATCTAGAAAATAAAAGCCGTATTGTATTTTTAAAGAAATTATAACTTTGTATGGGCAGATGTTTATCAAAATAAACTACTATAAACATTTTAATGTAATGTTGATAAATTTTTAAAACCTTACAGTTTGACAGAAAATTAAGCCAGCCAATCATCTCTTAGGCAGTAAGTATACCAACTTTTCATTTAAGAATAGATAGAGGTGTACTGAATATGCTGAAAAAGTGTTTTTTAAAAAAAACTTTTTTTCTCCCACTGTTTACTTAAAGATAAATAGTGTAACCAAAGTAGAAAATAACCGCAAGCATGGTGTGCTTTTGCTTAAATGGTATTTACAATTTTACCCTATAAGCATGCATATCAATTTGTTTGCTTTTCCTTCCCTCTTATGGTTTTGATTATGCTAAAAATCATTTTTCCCACTACTAAGTATAAAACTCTAAGAAAAGGGTTCAAAACACACAAATTAGTAAACTAGTTATTAGATGAAAATAAAAATTGATTCCTAAAAGGTGAAAACCTTCACAATGAACATTTTCAGTTCTGGTGTATGCTGTTACCAAATGGAAATCAATGAAGCATTACTAAATACAGCTTAAGTACAAGAAAAGTCATGACAACTAAAAACAATAATAAAGGATCACTGGTTTACATGTTCTAATGAGGATTTTAAATTTAAGAGATCAGTTCTGAATATCCATTCTAATGTTCTTACGAATACTGAATTTTTTACCCAAATAAATTAAATACTGATGAATTAAAGTGGTGTTGTTTAAGAATAAAAGTATGTATTTTGGCCTTTTCAGCTGAGCAAAAATAACATGAAAAAAGTAACACTGAAATTCTATATTTCTCCTCATCAACTTAGTGTTTGGTGTCATTTTCAAAATAGCTACCTACTTCTTGAAAAAGTTTCCTTTTGATCATTCTTTAATAAAGCAGACAACTGATGGGGTGTTACCTTTTTTCTCTTTTTTTAAAACATTACATGATTAATGTATGTTATCATATTAACTGAATTTAAAAGCAATCCGATGGACATTTGCATTAATTTCAGCAGCTGCCTGAAATTTCGATAGTAGAAAGTAAGGCTTGAGCATGAATATGAAGATCAACTACCTACATGGCAATTGTTTCAAACCTATTTTAATAAAAACCTCAAAACAGGTTTTTTAAAAGCCACATACTTTCCATGTAATGTACTGCTGGTGGTAGACATATTACTACAGATATACATACTTTATATACGATCAATTATGAAATGGCCTTTTTATTCACTTAGGCTTTAATGTTGCCCAGATTATACAACTTAGAGCCATGTTGTTGTTCTTTATACAATGAACATTTGAAAATGTTGCTGTTTATATGGCTGTCTCTGACAGTAAAAGATATTTTAAGTGATATGTTTTAATTTAGTGCTGGTATGATTTCATGACTTCCTATATAAATGTGTACTAATTAATGTGGCATTTATACATAAAATGTCAGAAAGAGCTGCCAAACTTCATATCAAACCTTCACCCTCAATTAATCTTTCATCCTGATTTGATTTTTGGCCAACTGTAAGATCATATATATATATATCCTTTCCCCAAGTCATACAGATAGAAAATTAATCATAATTCTATAGGCCAAGAACAAGGAACATGAAACCTTAAAAAGCCATACTAAGAATTTAACAAATTCTTCTATGACATGCATTGTGAGGTGAGGACATTTACCCATTGGTGGGTAAAACTGTTATAACTCTTAGGATTCCAGATACCAGTCATACATATTTTTCATTGGGTTAAAATTCTGTGCACAAAGGAGGGATAATATAGAAAAGGAGATAATCTTTATACCCACCCCCAAATCTGCAAACATTAGTCTGTGATTTCTAGTGCTATTCCAGATCAACATTTGCCTAAAAATTAATAAATGAAAAGAACTGGGCATATTAGGTTCAGATAAATAGTATGTTTTCAATATTACAGAAAGTATAAAACATTATGACAAACGTTTCTGGCAAGGCCATCCTTTGAATGCATTAGGATAAGTAGTCAGGAGAACTTTGTTGCTGAAACACAGACACGTTATGTTCATCCAAATGAGGATTAGTGCATTTTTAAAATGTTAAGAAAAATTTTATGTTCCAGTTCGGCTGCACTTGATTCAAGTGTTGCTCATAGAGGTTTGTGTTGTTATAAATTAAACATGCCGCTGCCTAAGCAGCCAAAAGTACCAGGAAATATGTCCATGTCCACAGAATAAATAGAAGCAGTCCTTCTTGAACAAAAAGTTAGCTCACACCAATTCGGGAAGTCATCCACTCTAGACCTTGGCATAACCTGAAAACAACCAGAAATAATAATGCAACTACTTTGAAAAATAAAGTTTTATACTTAAAAATTGAGCTCTGATTTTGCTTTACAATTTTTATCCAACACTGATACTACAGCCATATTAGAACATTTTGACATTCATATATAAGAAATGTTAGAAAAAAATATCAAAGCAAAAGATTCATTTCAACAAAATCTTGAGATTTTATTAGTTCAACTTGGTGAGAAATTTCCTTCAGTTTCATCTTCAAAAATAGAGGATAGAAACAGCCTACTGAATTTTTCTCAACAAGTTCAAACTTATTAACTACAGCATACAGGAAAGTATGCAGTGCTAGCTTTGAGACTGGTTTAACACTTAGCTGTTCAGTCATAACTTCTGAATCCATTTTATACCACTAATATTATTTTTGTCTTGTTATCTACAGTAATGGTAACAGTAATTGCTGGCATTTATATAGCACTTTAAGGTCTGTAAAGAATGTTACACATTATGTCATCTGATCCTCCTAACAACTCTGTGAGACAGATGCTACCGTTACACTCATTTTACAAATACGAAAACTGAGGCTAGGGGAGATATAAGTGGTATGTCCAAAGTCGGACAGCTATTACCTGATGTAATATTTGAACTCAGGTCCCCTGGACTCCATGTCTAGTGCTTTTTACCCACAATGACAACAGCTGCCTTTAATATTTAGGATAACATGAGGGACTTGGGCAACTCTGAAACCATAATGTGAAGAGCTGGTATAGAGGTGGAATAAATCAAAGGCCCCACTCCACCAAAAAAAGAGAGATGTTTAAATTTAATAATGATTATGGCATAATCTAAAAGTTATAGTTCTAGCTAAGCTCAGAAGGGTCTCAGTTCATTACTAATTACAGTTTGGAAGAAATAAGGTTACTCTGTGGGACTAGCATAGCTCGCTGACCCTCTGGGTTGGAAAGGACTTGAAACTGACTGCTCTTTGCCATCCCAGCACTATCAGACTCAGGGCAACCTTCAGTTTATCAAGAGCAGGCCCCTATGGAAGGAGGATAAACAGTTTTTTCATGCTGTCAAGTATTTTGTCAGCTAATAATATAGTTACTAATGTAATTATGAAGTCTGCTAATTTCATTATTATTATTTCTCTATTCCAAAGTCAGTTTTAATGATGATCATAAGCCAGAGGACTTTAAAACTAGAAGGTACTTTAGAGACCATCTAATACAATCCTTTCGTCCTGCTGATGAGGAAATAAAAAGCCAGAGAGGTACCACGTTATACTGATGGCAGGAGAACCACAACTGGGAGCTAGGTTTGTCTCCTCTCCTCCTTCTACAGCATTCTTTTCACAACATCAGACTGACTCTATGAAAAGTTCATCCCAAATAAATAAAGTTCATCCCACACAATAACTCATATTGCCCCTCCTACCTAAGGAACTAACTTAAGAGTACAGTACAAAGTAGATCTGAAGGAATGATAAGGAATGCTCAATCTTAGGCTATATCTCGCCTGAAGAACTCAGAGGAAACCACATTTACATGACATTCTCTCCCTCATTTTCCTTCAGAGTAAAAATGATACAAATTAAATAACAGAAGCAAAAACTAACACATAACTTACATGTTGAGAGGTTAGCAAGTCAGTTAACCTTTCTAAGCCCTGGCTTCTTGACGTGAAAAATGGGATCCATAACACCTATGGCATCTACTTCATAGAGTAACCTAGGATGCTCAAATGGAATAATCTATATAACATTCTTTGTAAACTTTAAAGATATATATATATATATATATATATATATATATACATATATATATATACACACATATATGCATATATGTATGTATGTATTTGTCAATTACCAATAAAATACTGTCCTAGCATGGTATTATTATTATTATTTTGAGAATGATTTGGACAGCAGACAAGGCCTTTATAAAATCAAGTGTCAACTACAGATGACAACTATCTCAAACCTGCCTCATTGATAAACCTAAAACAAGTATTTTTTTTAAAGATGGGAATATTTATGGCAAAAGTTACAAAAAAACACCCTCATTAAATTGTGTATAAAAATATTTGAGAATATAAAAATAATCTGTATACAAAGAGAAAGAGAAGGAAAAAGATCAATAGAGAAAAGAATGATCTCAAAATTTAAGGAGAAATGAGAAACTAAAATAGTATCATTTAATCAGGTCTCTCTACAAGGCAGTAATGCTTACCCTTCTCCTGTTAAAGCACAGCAAGACTGAATATGCCATGGATGATCCTTAATAGAACTAAGGGTGAGGTATTTAGAGATTTCAGCTGCGGTCATACACCCCTTCATATCTTGTTTATTTGCAAAGATGAGAACAGCAGCCTTCCGTAAATCCTATAATAAAAAAATTTCTGGTACTTGAAATATAACAATTAAGAAAATCTAAGAACTGAAACAGGATATGGTAAACGTTTATAAATAAGCCCCTATGTGTTCAGAGTACTATGCAAGGAATTTGGAGAAAGACCAAGTAATATAGAATATCTTTTCAGTTATAACGAATTCATTCTATTTTAAAATTGTCAGGTAGTAACATTTAATTTTTTAAAACGTATTATAGCCAAAATAAGTCTTACCAAATAGCCAACCCTCACTTTAAAGATGTTCTGAGTTGATGATGGGTAGAAAATGCATTCAATTCATTTGGCATAAGTTGAATCTTTCAATGTGTCAAAGTTAAATGACAACACTAAAATATAAGAGTAATTACACTAGAATTAATATTCTAATCTTAATGTATGGTCACACATTTGGCCAATTTTCTTGAAGCTTAATCAGTTCAAAAGATACTTCTTTCAAAATACCACACATTTCTGGTTTTAATCATTTATCTTAGAATACTGCCTTACTTAGGAAGAAATACATAATCTAATTCACTGTGTACAAATACTGATAAGGAAGAAAAACTAACCTGTAGAGACACAATAAAAATCTCACCTGTAAAGCAGCAGACTATTTGGGGGCATTTAATATGTTTGTAATATTATTCCTAACAGAAGAAAACTTTTAAGATATATCAGCTTCATCAGAGGGAGTAACTACTCTCACCAAAGCAGATTATAACTCCTCTATTACCTTAGGCAGACTGTATTGACATAGCCAAAAACATTCATTATCCACTGGTTAACCTTCTGGAATGAGACTCTTCAGACTTAGCTTAGTTTGGTCCTCAGACAAAAACACAAGAATCTACTACTGGGTCCTTACTTGAAGTAGGACCTGTTGGTACTTTCAATAGAATGGTATTATTAATAGCTTTTGAGAACTCAGGATGCTATTCAGGCCAGCATGTAGCATGAGAGAAGGACAACATTAAAAGAGGAGAATAAGAAAAGTCAATTAAAATAATAAAAATCAAATATACTGGATATCTATAAACTAAACTGTTTTTATACATTTTAACCAATTATTTATGTTTCTCTAACTAATCATACTGATTAATCTGTTACTTTTAAGGGCACAATTACTAAGCAATATCATATCATGCTAACCATAAAATAATTATCAAGCAAAATCAATTTAAAAAGACAATGCACTAGTAACTGAGATCATTTAAAAACAAGCAAAAAAATCTAACTATTTACCTCATGAGCCAGCATTCTATACAGCTCTTCTCTAGTAATAGCCAGTCGTTCTCTGTCAATGCTATCAACGACTAGAATGATGAACTAGAAAGAAATTATAAGTTTATCACTTACGTAACACATGACAAATATGTTTGAAAATAACAGACACACATCCCACCACTAGCATTTTTCCTTGTATTTAAATAAAATGTTGGCAAGATTTACCGTTGGTTTAACACAGTAAGTGAGATTTTTAATCCACTTTAAAAAATTACACTATGACTTTAGGAACTTGTTAGTGAATTCATGCATTCACAGACAAATACATCTGATCCCTACATTATTATTTATAAAACTCAAGGTTAGAACCGGACATACAAAAAATTTCTCCAAATCCATTATCAAGTAATAGAAGCATTATTTTCATACAGTATAACACCTTTACTACTACAAAAGATTACTTAAAATTTTTAAAATATAGTTAAATATTTAGATCTTTTTTTAATGATGAGAAAACTTATTTGTATGACTTTCACTCAGATTCATCAATTCCATAAATACTGAGCTTTTATTGTTTGATCCTATGTCATAGTACCTTTCTATGAGATGGTAACAGATAAATCTTAACAATTTTCTTCTTTCTAAAACACACAGATAATTATACAGTATATTATCACTAGATTTCAATTTTGAGATAAATATAATACCATTTCTAAGTGAGCCACAGCAGGCAATGAAGGTTTAAAGGCAAGGTAGGTCTTGAATTAAGATATTTAAGAATGGGAAGTTTTAGAAAAGGAGGAATAAATACCATTCTTTGAAACTGGAGGTATATGATGAAAAATTTAGTTAGATAATTTAACACTGAAAGTGAGGCAAAGGAATTTAAACCTAATATGGTAAGTAATAGAGAACCACCGCAGGTTCTTTAAAAATAGGGGTAATGAGGAAAATGATGCTGTAGAAAGATGACAATTACATCCAGAATCATCTCAAGTAAGATAGAAAACAGGAAAGAGAATGGTATGACAGTGGGGAAAAAAGCAGTCAAGAAATCTTGATTTCCAGTTTTGCCACTAGAAAATTTTGTAAATTCAGGCAAGTCAAAATTACCCTTCTCTCAGCCTCACTTTCCTCATTTATGAAATGAGAGAGCTGGAATAAATGATGTCTAAGATACTTCCAATTCTAACATTCCATAGGTCTATGAGCTAGAACAACTCTAGTGTGATGTGATCAAAGATTGGAATAAGGTGTTAACAATGAGAAAAAATGAGATCTGAATCTGAGAAGGAATAATAATAATAATAATAATGATAGTGTCTGAATGGATATGAGAGACAAAGCAGAAGACAGATAATTCATTAAGTCATACCAAAAAAATCTCTCCAATAATAAAATTAGAAGTTGTTATTGTTACTATTCAAGGTAAATATTATTTTAACAACAGACAAAGTGAGGCACTTTTACATGTCAATGTAAAAGGAGGAATGGCAGACACAAGTCTGAAGAAAGCATTTGGTGACTACTAAGTCAAACTCTGGGTCATAAGGTCAAGATACTGTGTTGGAGTGAATTAACTTTAATATTCTTGACATCTGTAGACACATATTACCCACTTAAAAAGTCCTCTATGACAGGAGGTGACAGTAACAAACAATCTCTATTATCTGAGAGCTGAATACACACTATATTCAAAAATCTTCCAAGGCTTCAGCAATTTCAAAAATTACCCTCTCAAATGCTTTGTTTGCTTTCTTAACACAACACTGATCAGTTGTAGTCAGCTCTGACCTATTCATCAAAGGCACCTTTATTACTACACTGTGCTCTCTTCCCAGCTGGAGATACTTTTGTGCTCTGGATAAAAGCACCAGCTGGTGTGCTTTTTAAATAGCAATATATTCCAAAAACTTCTGTTGTTCTCCTATTCCCTTCCCAACAACTGCCAATGTGTCAAAATTTCACTTGACAGAAGAAATAGAAATTAAGTCATCCTGTAGTTAAAGTTTTTGCTTAGTTCCCTCTCAGTCTGAATATACATACATTTTGTAATAAATACATATATTGTTAGGAAAAAGTCTTGACATAAAAAAGGAACTTTAATATAAATACTCTTGACTTCACTTTGAAAGAAGATCTCTAGTTACTCTGGGTGACAATGGTGTACACTTTGAAAGAAGATCTCTAGTTACTCTGGGTGACAATGGTGTACTTAAGTCTTAAAGAGCTAACCCACTACCTCACCTATTAAAATTCTAAGCCCAATTATAAATGAATAGCCTGAAAATGAAAATATTTATTTCCCACACTACAATGAGGCACTGAAGCAGACTTTCAGTATTATTTTGTTTTTATTAATAATATCCTCTCTGTCTCTGTCTTAGAGCTGATCTCAAATGTATTTATTTAAAAGGGCCTTAAACATTAGATAACTTCCAATCCTAATATTCCATGAGTCTATGGGCTAGAAGGCAACAGCAGTAAGTAAACTGTGATGTGAAGAAAGTTTGGTAAGGTGTCAACAATTAAGAATGGAAAGAAAGGCTTGAATCTGAGAGGCAATGAAAGAGAAAAATAATATTTGGCGCCTGCTTGGATATGCGGATCCTCTGAACCTACATCAATGTCCAGCCTGCCTGGTATTTGGGTTTGCTATTTGTTTTCCAATGATTTTTTCATATACCTCAGTGTTGGAGTAGTAAGTATTCCATGACGACCGCAGTGACTCCTGACCACCAATATCCCACATAAGAAAATGAGTGTTCTTCACAACTATTTCTTCAACATTGCTTCCTATGGTTGGAGAGGTATGGACCACTTCATTCATTAAGCTGTGGGAAGAGAAAGATCATACAAGCTATTCAGTAAAGCTTACAACAGGTTTGCTATTTGGAAAATTAATTTGGATCAAAGAGTCACTCCTCAAGATTTAGGGTAAAGTCCTTGATCAATCTTTTAAAATGCTAGTTATAATTAATTAATAATGTTACATTCCTTTCAGGTTATTTGATTTTCCTTATGTCACAAACTACATGATCATTGACAAGTAAGCATTAGATAGGGCTAGCAGAACTCCTGAATTTTCTACATTTCTTCAAACATTTCAAAGTTTCAACAACAGAAAGACTTTTGAAAAGTTTAGATTATTACATTAAAATACCTGCAGACTAAGAAATCATTTACTTCAGAATAACTATTCCCTATTAAGTGCTACCCATAAGTTACTTTCAGCAAAAATGTAGCACAAAAAGCATGTTACAGGAAGGGGGCAGTCAGATGCAGGCCCTGACTTTAGCTCTTGCCTTGCTACTGTTAACTGTATCCTCTTGGGAAAACCACTTCAAAACGCTGAGCTTCACCGTGGACCATTATAAATGAGGAGGCTGGATCAGGTGATCCCTAAAGTTTCTTATAGCACTGACATTCTGGGACTCTAAAAACTGTTTCAATAGACAAGCGAGGCAGATTTAAATGGTCAGGCTGACAGTGAACTAACGATGATGGAGGAGCTAAAAAGGTCAAGTTGGCAGATCCACACTAATACATGACATCTATTGGTTAAACGCCTACAACACAAAATACCATACTTAATTTCACAAGGATTACCATTTCACTGACAGTGAAAGGAAAATGGAGGTGATTCTGAGAAATGGATCTGATGGAGTGTTTGAATTCCTTCAAGATTAAGTCTAACTATTCATCTACTGAAACATTTTCAACCTCTATAAGCAAGAATGATCTCAATCTTATTCTCTCTTCAGGAAATATTCCTATATCAGAAGGGCCATAATTAGTTAGAAAGCTTTAAATGCTTTCTTCAGAGATAATGCTTTTCATGGGGAGAGCTGGGGGGAAGGGTGTCAGCCAGGCACCTATGAACCTTAAGATTTCTAGGAGGATCACAAAACACTGTAGAAATGTGAGTTATTATCTACTTTTTACTTTCAGCCATTACTTTTACACAGATACATGCTTCAGTTTTACACTATTTTCACAAACCCCAAAAAGGAACATGGATCCTCAAGGGCAAAAAGGTTTGAGTTATTTTAAGCTTTTGAGATATTTCAGATCTGACAAAATAAAGTCTATATGCAATGACATCTTTTCAAATATTTTAGATCATTAGTGTCAAAATCAGAAATACAGGGATGCATACTGACTTAGATGAGCACAAATTAATCTTGTCTATTTATTTTTACTTATTGTTAAACATGTCCCAATTACATTTTAATCTAGTTTGATACTTCATTCAGATTGTATAACAGATACCTCACTTTTTATTGTTTATACAAAAAATACAATTAAAACAACTTGAATAGTCATACTTACAATTGATAGAGAATGGTGGTTTTCCCTGCATTATCCAATCCCACTATTATTACTTTGTGTTCTAAAATTTAAAAAAAGCAAACCACAAGCATTAAAACTTCTGCAGTTTACAATCACAAATATTATCAAAAATTATTATTTTAATTAACTAATAGGAATTAACCACTGGTGATTTATTTTTATAAAGTTAAAAGAGATGTAAAAGGAAGGAAAGGAGGATCTCAATCTACTATGCTTTTTTTTGAGGTACTCTAAAACTCAAGGTAAGAGTCTACTCAGAGTTGTTTCTTGCAAAAGTACCTGGAGAATAAGGAAAAGGGAAGCATAGAGTTTTTATCCTTGATTTGAATTCTGAAAAAACGAAGACTAAAACCCTAAAAAATGATAAAAATTACACAGCAGTAAATGATTATAGTAACCTTGTGTTTGACAAATGTAAAGTTTTAAGCTTCTGGGATAAAAATACACTATTTGGTAAAAATTGTTGAGAAGACAAGAAAGCAGTCTGGCAGAAATTAGGTATTATATCCATATCTTACTCCATTTACCAAGTTAAGGTCAAAATGGATACACGACCTTGATATAAATGAAGACATCATAAGAAACTAAGAACGAAGAACCCATTATCTATCGGACTTATGGACAGAAAAAGGATTTATGAATAAACAAGAGGTAGAGAGCGTTGTGAGATTGTAACATGGATAATTTTGATTACATTAAAATAAAAAGATTTTGTATGAATAAAACCAATATATAGCCAAGATCAGAAGGAAAACAGAGAACTGGGGAAAAATTTTTTACACAGTTTCTTGGATAAAAGTCTCATTTCTCAAGTATATAGAGAATTTTGTCAACTTGAAAAGAATAATTCCCCAACTGATAAATGGTCAAAGGATATGAAGAGTAAGTTATGTGATGAAAAAAATCAAAACTATATATAGTCATGAAAATCGTTACTGATAAGAAAAATACAAACTAAAACAATTTTAAGGTACTCTCTCACAAGCATTGGAGTGGCTAAAATGATAGGAGAAAATTATAAATATTGGAAGGGATGTGGAAAATTGGATATATGAATACATTGTTGGTAGAACTGTGAACTGATCTAACCATTTTGGAGAGCAATCTGGAGTTATAAAAAGAGTTATAAAACTGAGTATACCCTTTGACCCAGGAATATCACTATTATGTCTGTTTCCAAGATCAAGGAAAAACAAAAAGAACCTGTATGTTCTAAAATATGTACAGCCGCTGTGTGGAAGCAAAGAACTGAACTTTGAAGGGATGCCCATCAGTTGGGAAATGGCCAAACAAGTTATGGCATATGGTTGTGATGGAATACTACCTACTACTGTGCGATAAGAAATGATGACCTGGTTGATTTTAGAAAAACATGGAAAAATTTGCATGAATTAATGAAAAGTGGAGCAAACTCCAGAGAACGGTGTATATACAGTAACAGCAATATTCTTCAAATAATCATTGTTAACCAAGTTATCCTAAGTACTATACATGATCAAATAAACTATAAAGGGAGAGTTTATAAACCTTATAAACCATATGCGTAGTATGGCTTTATATATTGTGTGTAAGGTGGATTTTGCTATTCTTTCTTAGGAGAATTTAATTTCCCAGGATTCATAGTCATAACAATCTCTATTTCCCAGACTCATGATTTGTAAACATCTCCCCGACCCTTGCACAGTGTTATATAACGATACATAATATAAACATTTGTGCTTAAAATTGTAAATATCCACTTCAACTGCACAGTGAGACATAATGGTGAGATAATGTAAACTTGTGAGGCTATAGCTGGCAAAATGCCTTCTTTGCTGCCCTATAAAAAGCAAGAGGGCACTGTCACTGAGTAAAGAACTCACATGGGATTTGGGTATTGTAAAACCTGCCATGATCTGCCCCTATTTATCAAGGCTTGGGGGGAATCTGTGTTTGCCTCAACCGGCCCCCCCTGAGGCTTAAGGGAATTTAGGAGAGGGCACAAGCTGGAATGCTGTACCTTCTCAACTGATCACATGGAGACACCGGGATAGTGGCCTTCCCTTCTTGTTGGCTCCTTACAAGAAGGATGATTACGGAATGCTGCAAGAGCTGGTGCGTAACAGCAATCCCTTTGAGAAAACTAGACTAAAGTAAGATTATGAACTCCTTCAAAGCTGTCCTCCTGTCCTTCCTGAATGCCCTGGTCAAGAGTGAACCTGCTAGAGGCTGGAGTCTAAGAACTCCAGTTTCTTCTTGTGATTTTTGTGAAACACAGGTACTTATAAATCTGTATCAAATAATGGCCTTCTCTAGGGCAAGAGAGGGAGGAACTGAGAAAGAGAGACAGTTATATAACCCCAATAAAAGAGGGAAATGACAAAAATAAACTATTTAAAATCTAAGTTGATGTCCCCACCCATACACCATGCCCTAATCAAGTTAACTTTCTATTAACTTGTCTTTGGCATCTTCAATTTTCTCACCAACATCTGTTAGATTCTTTCCTTTCTAACCTTTAAAATGCAATTTAAAACCAAATTACCAAAGGAAGCTTTTACTGAGTAGTAAGAAGAAACCCATCCCCAACCTCACTGTTGATATTTGTGGTACAGCAGTGTATTGTGATTCGGTCATTTCAGTTGTGTTTGACTCTTCAGGAGGTTTTCTGTAAGGGTTTTCTTGGTAAAGATACTGGAGTGATTTACCATTTACCATTTCTTTCTCCAGCTCACTTTATAGATGAGAAAGCTAAGGCAAATAGGGTTAAATGTCTTGCCCGGGGTTACACAGATACATTTGAACTCGGAGATTAGTCTAGTCTTCCAGGCCTGGCACTCAAATGCACCACCTCGAAGCCCTCAGCTGTATATAAACCTCCAGGCTTCATTTATGTTTATCCCTATTAATTTTTTTTTAACTTCAATTCAATCCATTGTCCTAGCCTGTGAAATCTTTTTGAACCCAGATTCGGATGAGCATGCCCTGCCTTATTAAAATCAATGATAAACAAGACAAAAGACAGGCCAGATTAATGCAAACACTCTGCTACGGACCTGACAGCATGCATTAATCACCACTCTTTGGGTTTGGTCACTCAACTAAATCTACTTAACAATACCACAACACTAGCCCATATCTCTCCATTTTTGTGGACAAGGATATTGTGGAACTCTTGTCAAATGACTTGTTGAAATGCTGATGTTATGTATCAATGACACTCCCCTAATCTACCAATTGAGTTACTCTGTCAAAAAAGGAAATGAGACTTAGATCTGGTACTTTCAATTGAAAGGCAATCTGGTATGGCGAATAGAGCTAGTCTCAAAACCAGGTCGACCAGGGGTTCAGTCTCCCACCTCTTCTCAGACCTAGTGGCTATGTGAGCCTGGCTAGTTCCTTAACCTCTTAGTGTTCTATGCAACTCTCTAGGGCTGTAAGTTACAGAGACTGCTGCCCTGCATTGATTGAGGGAGTTCACTAAACTAATGAAACCACTATTGCATTTCCTATCCCTAGATTTTTTTCCCCCAATATATATTATAAAACAATTCCTCAAGAGCAGGTATGCAGTACCATTTCTTCTCTTTGAACTGCAAACTCCCCACTATATCTCATTTAATATTCTGCACCTAAATGTTCATCAGCCAGTCATTCAACAAGTATTTATCAAAGCTCACTTATGTTGCTTATAAAGCTTACTTTAACTACAAATATCTGATCCCTTGAGCAAAGACTCCTTTTCTCCCTTCCTCTCTGAGATTTCCCCCTTATGCTATGTCAATGTTCTTTGCTGGTCAGGTCCCACCTCTTACCTAATACTTGCTATATACTTACACAGCCATCAGCCAAAGCACTTTCTTCACTTCTACGTAAGTTAGGCTATTTTTCTTTAAAAGGTATTTAAAACATCCTTGACTCTTAAGTGCTCCAGGGACTAAAAACTCAGGCTACTGACATTATTTCCAAGTCACTAATGTACAAAAAAGCAATGAGAAATAGTAAGTGCTCACTTATGCTTGGCTGGCAGACCACCACGGACAACTTAAGAGGCCAAGGGGCTTGTTTCACTCAGTTTAACCAACCTGAAATTAAAGGTAAGTCAGTCTCCTTTTGTTAAAGAACTAATTTGAGTGCCTCTGTGGCACTGAGAAACAGCCCAAGGAATATGCGCAATCAAAATTTGATGTTATCAATCATTATACATCTTTATTTTACAGATGAGAAAACTGAGGCAAAGAGGTTAAATGACACTGTCACAATCACAGATCTAGAAAGTTTTTAAGGTAGGATGTGAACTGGCCTTTCTGACTGCAACTCCAGAACTCTATCCACTGCTCCTGGTGCTTCCTATACATTTGAGCAAGCTCCAGTGCCCCATCAATCAGTAGATACAAGTAACAGTAAGCAATCAGAGGAACAGACCCTGTTATCCTCCACTGAGTCCTAAATGTGTGTGTGTTTTAAATAGGATCTTAATCTTTGGTCTGAGAAGTATTTATACTCTGCCTAATGATCTAATTTACTAACTTTCAACTTTCTATGATCTCCCTTGTCTTACTGCATTTTCTCTGATTCACAATGAAGCCTGGCTTTGAAGTGCTCCCTAATTCTTCAGAGACTTAAGTTTCTTTCATCACTGCCCACTATCATAGTAATGAACATCAGGGATAATATACCATTTCATATACACTAAAGATATATAGACAGATATATAGGCATATATAGTGTGTATATATAAATACAACATGTATATATACACAAATGTGTGTACATATATATGTATAGTGTGTGAATAAAATATTATTTGACTTTCATTACTCTAATAATGGGAAGTGGGGGAGGGGGCCCTTTCGGAGTAAAAAACAACCAAAAAACCTAGAGTATTGAGAAAGCATAACAAACATTTGCATACCACATAACACTAAAAACCTCAATGATTCTGCTACAATCAAGGGTTCTTAAACTTTTGACTGATTTATTTTATGGTCTTCTCAATGAGCAAAAGTTTTGAAGGGAAGGAACAATGGTCACCAATTTCAGCTTTGTCAAAGTGGATTTTACCCAGGGAAGGGAAGAAAAATCTTTGGATAAGTAAGATCCCATGGTATGTTTAAAAAAGTATTTACCATTAACCTTATAAAAAACCAAAACTGTATCCTCAAAATGTAATTAATGACAAACAAGAAAGCAATGTTTCTTTAGAAATCTGTGAGATTATCTAAAGAGAACTAAGTGTAATTCCAAAGGTCATGTTCTTTTTCTTTACTAGCATTTAGACTAGAGAAAACAGATACAAAATCCAGCCATCTGTACTCTGATTCACACCTGTAACTTTTCTCTCACCCTCTACATCTGATTGCCTTTACACTCACATCTGTTATGCTGGTTCTCAGCTGGGAGTGAAGTCCAGTCATTTGACAGAGAAGTCAATAACCAAAGGTTTTTTGGAAGTAGCTCCAGGGAATTACAGGCCATCTATATGAATGTACTACTCAAACACTTACCTATGTGTCCTTTTCTCCCCTCACTACTTCAGACTCAGCACCATGCCACAAGTGCCTTCACTCTGGTAGTGCCCGTGGTCTGTTCTCATCTGTTCACTCAACTTCCTCCATCCCTGAAGCCCTCTTTTCCAACTGATGAATTTCTCTCAGAACCTCTTTTCAGAAGAAAGCCCTAGGCCTAAACCAGTCATC
This sequence comes from Bettongia penicillata ogilbyi, assembly GCA_023548195.1. NCBI lineage: Eukaryota > Metazoa > Chordata > Mammalia > Diprotodontia > Potoroidae > Bettongia > Bettongia penicillata. The sequence goes on from JAJHZJ010000453.1 coordinate 22,200,471, forward strand.
CTTCATTTCCTTTGCCAGCTCTACTTCTGACTCTCCAGATTGCACTGCATTCCAATGTGGGTATATAACATATCCCACCCTCACCTCTTTTCAACTCCTTTTTGTCCTTTCCCCTTAGAATGTAAGCCTTTTGAGAGCAGGGACTGTCTTTTTGTTTGTAGGTGCATCTCTAGCAATCACTAGGATGCCAGGCGTGTATGTATATGTATGTATGTATATACTAAGTACTTACTAAATGTTTATTGACTTGTCATTGTTTAAGCTTTACAAAAAACCTTTCATGAAAACAACCTTGTGAAGTAGGTATTGCACCATTATTGCAGTTACTACCATTCCTATTTTAGGAAGGAGATAACAGGTTCAAGGAGGTTAAGGCCCAGCCCAAGGTCAAACAGCAAACAACAGAAACCAGTATTCAAATTCAGTTTTCTGCTAACACCAATTTCAATGCTCTTTCAATGTTGACTTGTTAGGGTTCACAATAAAGTCACGGTTGACACAGTTGTGGACACCAGGGGGCCAGTTGTGGGAAGGCAGGCAGCAGGAGTACTTTGTTGAACACTGCAGAGCAAAGAGAAGCTATGCACGAAGGCAAGATGAAATCCCAGACTCCTAACAGTACAGAAACATGTGCCAAATGGAAAACTTATTCTCTATTACCCAGTTCTGGGTCACAAATCCAAGATGGACCAAGGAAGGGACCCATGCCCAGGGGCTGGAGAGGAGAGAATAGAGAAGGAAAAGACTGAAGTGCTAAATGAGATACTTATCTTTCAGACATGTTATGCTTGACTATATGTGTTTGTAACACGGTTTTGTTTTTTATCTCATTCTCAGTCAACTAGGGGAAGGAAAATAAGAGAAAGCAAATGTTCACATATCAAAAAAAATATTTTTTAAATATGTAATCCCAAGCCAAGAAATCAATATACAATGTGACTATAACAATGTAAATGGACAGGAAAATTATAAACCAAAAAATTAAAAAAAATGTAAAAAAATTGTAAAGATCAAAAAGGACTTAAATGAAGAAATATGAGAAGACACCTTCAACCTACCCCTTCTTGGAGGAGGGAGGTCCACAGGTGTTATACATTACACATGTTTTCAGAAAGGAAGTTAATGTGGGATAACTATGGTGAAGAAACAGAAAATATCAATAAAAATTTGTTTTACAGAAGCTAGGTGGCACACTTGACCTGGAGTCAGCAAAATCCCACCTCAAACACTAGCTGTGTGACCCTAGGCAAGTCACTTAACCTGTTTCCTAACCTATAAAATGATAGCCCCTACCTTCCAAGGTTGTTGTGAGGATCAAATGAAATAAAAATATGCACATTTTTTAAAAATTCTGAAAGACAAAATCTGTCAACTAGAAAAATGTATTCAAGTTGGAAAACTAAGTATTCAGTTATATATATGTCAAGTCTTTACCTGGGGCAGAGGGGAAATTAGTGCATAAATAATTCAAAAGCCCTTTATTTTTGGAACAGGACTTTGGAAAACGCTATATGATTATATTTACAATAGATTCACTTCCCTAATTGCATGGCCTAGTCTTAAAACTAGTTTATATAAACTGTAGTGGATAAAGACAGACCATAACCTACAGATACACCAAGAGAGCTACACCTAAAGTACATTTTAAAATTACTTTCAGTATAACTTTATACACTAGAAGCTTAGTTTCACCATATGATCATCATTTTTTGTTCTTTACATATTGAAATTTCCATGTTTGAAGTTTGCAAAATTTATAGTAAAAAACCGTTTTTGTAAAGCTTCCACTGTATACCCCATTATTTCTGGCCATTGACATATTATGAATAGTAACGAAGAATGAAACGCATGTATTGATATCATAGTTTAAAAATCTATTTGGTCCCAAACACGAAAATGATCTTTCTGTGCCCTATACTCTTGCTGAACTCCTGGATGGCACTGTACACACTATGGCTTTTCTGCAATGCTGGCATCTGAATGAGCAATTTGTGGTGTCAGTACTCTTACATAAGAGGTATTCATCAACTCAAGAACTGGCCTGACTTTTCCTGCCAACAGAGCATAGGAAGTGCTGCTACACAGGACAAAAAGTCAAACAAATGAACAAATTCTGAGACTATCAAAAGTAAAAGAAAGGAGGCAAAAAACCCCACAAAAAACAAAATCTGCAGAAGAGTAAAAAGATCTTTAAGAGAGAAAAATAAGGTCAGAGAGAATAACAGAAGTCCCAAAGACCTTTAACGTCTTTAAAATAAACCTTTAAAAAAATTCCTAAGTTTTGATTATTTGTACTTGTTTGCTTTACCTTTACTATGTTACCTCAAAATAATGCAAAAGGACTAGAAGAGATGTGTCTAGGTATCTGCACAGATCCATCTAGACTGAGAGAATCTGTTAGATGGACAGCCCATAGAGTTGGTGTATCCAGACATAGATCTTGTATCATGTATGATTATAAATCTTTATTTATCAGGGGGCTTTGTAGGGTTCTAAGACACCACACAATCAACACACCATCATCTGCCAACAAGAGCATCTAGCATCCCACAGAAAATCCTTTCCACACTGGACAGCCTTCCTGATAAGTTGGTAAGTGAATCAATCAATCCACAAGGACACATGGGGGCACACTGTGCTAAGTGCTAGGGATGCAAATACAATGAAAACAGTCCCTACTCAGAGCTTACCCCTTCTCTCAAAAGAGGAGCATATTGCAGTATGTTCCAGTAATCTCTCCAAAATTAATAGTTAATGGGCTTTGAACAAAGTTATGACTGTTGATACCTTTCAGTGTCACATTTTGCTCTACAGAATCAAGTATCTTGATAGTGCCTAAACAATAAAAACAACAGGATCTTAAATTCTTTCAACCTTACTGTCAGAAAGTTGTCTAAAAGATGTGAACTACTCTAGAATAAAATGTGGGGTGACTGGCCTTAGAATCAGAGGAAAAAATTGTTTCAAATTCTGCCTCATCCACTTACCAGCAGTTTGATCCTCAAGCAAGTAAACTTGCTATTTCTCATTTTCCTCATCTGAAATATGAGGGGGTTTGATTTAGTTGACCTCTAACACCTCTTACAGCTCTGAAACTGGTCCTAAGATTCTTTTCATACCTTCATTCAGAATGTAACTGATAAGTGTGAAGATTATTTTCACAATGATTTCCAGGGTTCAGAAAATAAGAACATGGGATCAAGACAAAAATAATAATTCTCTGTGCCCTTTTTTGTAAGTTTTTCAAACACTTGGTATCCTCCCCTTCTTCCAATATCTTGAGAATCCCTGAAAAACCTAACAATTATGCCACCTCCAGCACAGACATGTTTGTATATACCTAATGTAGTCACAACTGTTGTTTCATCTTTGTTTACTTTAATGTCATTTCTATTTCCTCTTGCTGCACAACTGAGAGAGTGATGATAAAATCCAAATGTGATAGCTCAAGACAAAAAGAAAAACTACAGCCAGAAATTTTTGCTAATCCTCCCAATTTCTGTTTCCTTTCATTTCAACTTCATCCTTAAATGCCTTTGGTATGGCTGGGGCTTACTGGGGTCTCTTGTATTTTTCATATTTTCATGGTTTGTCATGAATTCATCACATAATGGCCAGCCTACTGAAGCCTCTATGCATCACTAGGCTGGTCCCTGGAAAAGTCTTGTTGAGAGTGTATAGGAAGCTTTTCTACCACTGTAGATATTGATGGAGGCTGCCACTGGCATAACCTACAAAAACTCATGTACAAAGAAAGCACTGGACTAGCACTTCCTGAAGTTCTATTTTATGTAAGATTTCCAAAAAGACATTCATGTAACTAGGGCTGGTCCTTAGTGTCTATAGAATAGGTCAGTACTTGGGTGTTGACTGCAGAATGCCCTTGGTTAAAAAAAAACAAAACTATTCTTGTCTTCATCTGGTTACGGTAACATCTTAAGCTATTATTTCTTTATTAAAACTTCAAGTGAACATCTCTGAGATACTTGCACATAAGTGAATTCTAATTGTTTTTAAGGGTGGAGGTTTGTTTTTAAATAACTGACATTCATATGGCATTTTAAGGTTTACAAAACCCTTACATTATTTCACCTGAGCAGCACAACTTCTGCTATCTAGTTAACCTGAGAGCATGCTTTACCTCCATCTACTCAGGACATTTTGGGACATCTTGCCTTTCACTGATTGGCCCTTTTCCCCAGTAGGAAACAGGGCCCTCTTCTGAACCAGAGATCAGGAGTTCCTCCCTGGGACTGAGTGTGACTGGGAGGCAAGTGTAAAATTCACCTAACCCACTACACTTAGCTGGCCTCAGACATTGGCTCACATTGCAAACACCTGAAACATCTTGGGACATTTTTGCCATCCACTCTGCCAAAGGCAAAGTCACCTGACACAGAACACTGAGTGAGGAGGAATATGGAAATATATAGAAGAAGAGAGCAAAAAAGAAACTAAATAATTATTGGAGAATGTTTCTAGAATGTAGCTTACATAAATCACTTCCAGGCAACTATGGTGTGTCCCTTCTAAAAACAAAACTATTACTAAATTTAATATATTGAGTTGATAGGAAAGAAACTATATGTGCTGTTTATAAAATAAGTTTTATAAAACCTAAGTCAAGAGCATACCTTTTTTATCAACTACTATATGTTTCATAGTTTAAATATACTCATCAGAAAAAAGAAAGACACAGAAAGAGTAAGTAGCTAACTAAATAAGTGTAACTTGGCCTACTTCACAATTCTTATTGGGCTGACCCTGCACTAAATACAAATTGCTTAGGGGATTTTTCTCCCCAAATATAACAAGTCTAAATGCTAATTTAAAATTTATTTTCATTTTGGATTAAATAACATCACAAATATGAAACAATGCAAAAATGAAACTTCTGGCTGACTTTTCTAGGGTTTATTTAAAAACCATCACAAAAGCATACCCTTTACTATGTTTATAATTCATATTACCCAGCAAATATGTTCCTGGAAAGTTTTAAAATGAATTTCTGTAAATTCTATTAAAGTCTTAAATTCAGCAAGACTCAAAGGGCAAATTGCAAATCCTCTGGCAAAGTGAACAATTATCATATCTGAATGTTTGTACTGTGTTTTCTAAAGGCAAGAATATCTATGGAAACTCATTATAGAACCAAATTGAACTAATAGGGGGCTTTAACTGTTCTTTTAAAGCTTTTCATTATAAAGATGGACAAACTGAGACCCAGAGAGGTTACAAGGCTTGCCTAGAATTTTAAAATCAAGGAATGGGAGAGCTGGAAGTAGAGTCAAGATGTCCTGGTGATACTCTTGGTCTTGTAAAATGAGAACTGTGATCAGATGAGGAAATTCACAACCTATGGTCATTTCACCTCTCTCTTCACTATAACCTCAATCTGTTCTTCACTGTCACCTTGACTACCAATCCCTCAACCTGTTTCTCCCCAGAAGACCACCCCATGCAGTAGCTACATTCTCCTCCCTTCTCCACCGTAACCCCTCAGTGAAACTTGTTCAACCCCACACTGTCCTCTTCTTTAATATCTTAACTTGGATCACTCCCACCATAAGCTGTCTTTGCTCCTGTACAAGTAAAAAAGAGTGGCTACTTTGCTATTGAACAATGTTGTAGAAAAATCACAAAACCGTGTTGAATGGGACCATTACAAATTTAAATTATATAAACCCAATTGGGTCATCATGAGGGCAAGGCATCATACCTCCTTAATTAGCTTATTATCCCACTCACCACAGTTGCTCTTCTGAAACCTTTTATTCTTCCTCAAAGCTCCTATAGTTCCCTTTGATAGAAATATCAGATGATAAACTTACCTCATATTTTACAGAAAAAACCTGAGGCCTAGCTGCCATTGAACCACTGAACTAAGTGACCATATGCATAGAGTGCTGGGCCTGGAATCAAGAAATGAGTTCCAATTCAGCCGCAGATACTTAATAGCTATGTGGCCCCAGCCAAGTCACTTAACCTCTGCTTCAATTTCCTCTCAACTCTAAAATGGGGATAATCATAGTACCTACTTCACAGAGTAGTGAGAACCACACTGGTAATGCACTTAGAATTGTGCCCAACATGAGTTGTTGTGTTTAGTCACTTCTGTCCACTCTGCCACTGTGCTGCCCCAGCACATAGTAGGTATTTAATAAATGCTTATTCCCCCTCTTCCATTTACTAGGGGTCAGCTTCTCCCTATTTTCTCATTTCACATCACCAGGATGACTTCTGCCACTCTCTCCTTCTTCATTCCTGTCTCATGTAATGGTATTATTTATATTCCTTACCAAAAGCTAACTCCTCTATAAGTAAATTTCATTTCATTCCATCCCATCTTCTCCAGAAGACTTTCCCCTCAATCACCCCCAGACTTCTCTATTAGTTGTTTCCCTACTGCCTGCAAACATGTTCTTGTCTCCTCCATCCTGAAAACTCTAACTCAAATTTCCCCAGGCCACCTCCACTAGTTGCAGTCCCCTAGCTCTCCTTCCTTTTCTGGTTAGGCTCCTTGAACATACCGTACCATCTATCAATGCCTCCACTTTCTTCTCCCTCTCTTTTCTAGTTCTGGTTCTCTCACTCTTGCTACAATGATATAATTAAAGATTTACAAAGTAACAATTCTTTGTAAGTGTCTTCTAAGAGAAATAACTGGATATAACAATGCTCTAGTATTTAATATGGTAGGAATTTAACACAATATCACAGGTGTCTGATTCATTTTATACTGTTGTATAATGGATAATTTTAAGAGCAGTAGATATCACATTTATGTCACTGGCTGACTGAAATTCAACAAAAATTATTTTTAAAAATTCAACGAACAAAAAAAATTACTAAGCTAGAGGGAGAAATGAGTCAGTAAAAGAAGAAATCTTAAAAACACAGCTACACTAAAAGTTAGAAATTAACAGATAAAGGAAAAAAACTGAACAAGAATGTCAAAATGAGACACTGCTATTTGTTCCTGAAAATGAACAGACAGATAGTTTGAAACAATTTATCTCTCTGTAATAAATATGTCCTCCCATTTTTTTTCATTTGGGGAAGTCATAAGGCAAAACAGTCTATAAAATACAGAGAAAAGCAAATTACCTAACAGATTTTTAAATCATCAACTTAAAAATTACCAAAGGAAAGTCAAAGTGGGTGGTCTTCAGCTTAAAATTATACACAGTAAAAGATTATTTTTTGTATTTTAAAGTGCTTTTCTTGGAGATAAAGCAGTTAAGGTGAGTGATCTCTAGGAATGTACAGTACTTGATGAATTACAGAGAACTCAAACTAATAAAAGAATATCAAGGAGAAAAGAAAAGGGGTAATGGAGGTTTTGAATAACATTTTTTGTAAAATTAGATAACAGTTGAAACCACTAGAAACAAACTAACTTGTGTCTAAGATACAGTTATATAGAATATGCATCTCTGAATCAAAATAAATGAAGCTGAAAAGAGGAAAGGTAAAGAGAACAAAGAAATTAATTCAATATTTCATAACATAAAGATAAGGAGCAATTCTGCTTTCAAAATCCGTTACATTCTTGTAAAGGCAAGATGTGGACTGTAGCAGGGATCCTCCCTTTACATTTTTGTTCAATCCTTCTCAGAGCTAAGCAATCTAAACAGTTTCAGATAGCATCAACAAGTTGAAATTATTCTTTCATAAAAAAGGCATGAAAAACAACCTCAAAATGTGTGATTACACAGATGTTTAAACACTAATTTTATGGAGATATGTAAAAAAAATTGTAAATGGTTTGGAATGGGGAATGAACAAAAGAGTGTTCAGCCCAGGAATAATAGTAAAATGTGAAACATTTTAAAATCACTGTCAAAGTTCAGTAAATGAACATGTATAAAAAATTCACAGCAAGGTTTGAAATCTTGGCATGACTCAAAAATTCATCCATCACTGTTTCTGTCATGATTCTGTGGGAGAGGATATGGCCTATTTTATATTCTCTTCCCAGTATAATGCCTTTGGCAAGAATGGCAGCAGATTGCTGAGATGTATATAACTAGTTTAGCCATAACAAACCACTGTACCAAGAGCTTTATCTACAAAGATTAAAAGTAATAAGGCATTCTGATTTTTTTCTTAAAAATACATACAAGACTGGTAAGATGTTAAGAAATAAAACCAGAACTAAATTACCATTACAAAAGTAAAAATCTCTTCACATTTCCAGAAAAATAATTGTAGGGGATGTGTAAATCTGAACCTCTCTGTAATGAAAAGGTGATTAGGGGCCCACAAGAATGGCGTAAGAGGAGAAAAATAATACATGAAATGAAGGAATTTAATTAAACTCTAATAGGGTATAAGTTACACAGAACCACACTCAGAGAATCACAAAATGTCAGATGTGAAAGGCCCAATGATCCAATCTATATAATCCCTCCCAAAAGAGGCAGCATACTGTTTTAATGGAAAGTATGCTGGCTCTGGATGCAAAGCACCTGCGTTTAAACCTTGCCTGATATTTACTAACAGTGTGACTTCAAGCAAATCACTTAATCTTTCTGTCCAACAGTATTATCATTTGTAAAATGGGAGGGATAGAGGGAAGAAAAAAGGGAAGTTCTGAAGAAGAAAGGACTTTTTAAGCACCTCATCTGTGCCAAGGCTAATTAGTATATGCTGAGCACTCTACAAATATTATGTCACTTGACGATCACAACAACCCTGGGAGGGAGATGAGATCATTCCCATTTTACAGATTTGGAAACTAAGGAAGGCAGCTGTTAAGCCATGTCCGCAGAATCACACAGCTAGTAAAATGTATGAGGCTGTATTTGTACTCAGATCTTCCTGACTCCAGGTCCAGTTTGTGTAATCACTGCCCTACTGAGCTTCCCAGGTTAAACCAGTCCCTTCCAGCACTAGCTCTACATACCCGAGGTTCTTACCAGTGTCACTAAGTACTTTTTTCCATGTTAGTATCAAAAAAAAAACCCAACATAAATTTCAATCAAGTCTATCTTTTATTGTTTATGATATTCTTACTTTGTACGTATAGATGTACACATACATCTATGTGTAATGTGTTTACATATAAAGTGTTTTAAGCAAGTAAGTAGGAAGTCATGGATAAAAACAACTATTGACACTCCCACACTTAAAGATGAAAACAACTTATGGGGGCCTGACAAATCTGACTGATGTAGGAGCTACGTGACCCCCAGAGTTAGAGACAGATAAATTTTTCAGCTTTCCAGAAAAGGAAAAAAAGGGGGATGTGGGGGGCAGTGGGGTGAAGATGAGCTTAGGGCTGGATGTTGTCATAAGGCATTGGCTCCCAACACTAGGTTGGGACAAAAATCAGCTTCTACTAAAGGTCTCCTCCATCCTTTGGAAAAACTCACAGAGAAAGTTAAGCAAATGTGACCAGAGCAACATAGGTGGTTAGGAAGCTGAGTAGCTCTATTTTTTAATGATCAATAAATAAGACAGAGTAAACACAGGAGGAGAGAAACCTATTCGCCTAGTGTGGATAAAGCCAAAGACTTTAGCTACTGGAGCAAGGACTCAAAATTCCACAAAAACTGATGGGAAAACTGGAAAGTAGTCTCACAGAAATTTCATAGGTTGAGACCAACACCTCATACTCAAAAATAAGGTAAGTTCCATATGGATATATGACAGATATAAATGGTCACATCATAAACAAGTAAGAGAAGGAAATTTCCTGCCATATCTATTGATGAAAAATTCATAATCAAAGATAGAGAAGAACACAAGATGGACAATTGTGACTGCATAAAACTAATTTTTATTCGAACAAAATGACAGGAAAAAGAGACTTACAGCAAGTTTCTCTGATAAAAATGCCATTTCCAAAACACTAAAGAACTGATTCAAATTTCTATGGAAAGGACCCATTCTCCAATTTATAAATGGTCAGCACAGAAGAATACATGGTTTTTAAAGGAAGAAGTCCATGACATGAAGAGCCATAGGAAAAGAAGGCTTTAAATCACTAATAATCAGGAAAAGGCAAATTAAAGCAATTCTGAAATTCCATGTCTGTTTTCATCAAGTTGGCAAAGATGTCAACAAAGCAGTATGACAGATGTTGGAAGGGCTATGGGAAGACATGAACAGTGATATACACTGTGGATAAAACTGTGGATTGGTCCAGCCATTGTGGAAACAATTTGGAACTATGCCAAAAAAAACTCTCTAAACTATGTGTGCCTTTTAATCCAATAAGACTTGGTCAATATCACAAAGAGATTAAAAAAGAGAGAGGAAAACCTATTTGTTCCAAAATATTTAGAGCAGCTCTTTTTGTGATAGGTTCTCATCATCTGAAGAATGATTGAACAAAATTACTAGAGGTGACAAAAAGCGATGGCTTCAGAGAAACCTAGGAAGACCTGTATGAACTGATAGCCAGTTCTTCAAGTTCTAAAATGAGCAGAACTAGAATAACATATCTAAAACAACAAAACTGCAAGGAGAACAACTTTAAGAGATTTAATAATTCTCATCAATAATTCTCATCAACACACGTAAAATATAACCAATCATGCATCCAGAGGACTTTAGTGGCAGTGGACTCAGTATAAAATACATATGGCCAATTCAAGATTTTGTTTTTACTAGGCATGTCCCAAGGATTTTTTGCTTTGCTTTCAATGGGGTTGGTGAGGTGGGAGGGAGAGAAAATGGATTTTTGTTAATTGAAAGAAATTAATTTTTTTTAAAAAAGAAAAACTCACTGATATCTAAACCAAGTAGCACTAACAACTGCTTTGGACAATTTTTTCCAAATCATCATAACAGGAAAAGTCAAAACACATAAACAGACAGAACAAAATGCACTCAATAGTTTTGGCTACAGTCGATACGAAAATATAATATTGTCCAACATAATGCAACTGTGCCATAATGACCCAGCACCTGGAATTTGTTGAATCTTACACTATTAGTTGAAGTACAAGATGCCAGTAGCTTTCTTTGACTAGTCAGCCAAGACTAACCTTCCACGTGGAAAAAAAAAAAGCACCTCATCAAAAACATTGAGACTACAATTATGAAACTTTTTTGGACCAAGATTTCATTGCTATAAGAAACACCAAGTGAGGCAACTCCTTGAGAAATGACTGTCAGGCTTGCTTAGATTTGTTTTAGCGCTTAGGGCGTAGTAAATCAAATAAAAACTTTTTCATTCATTTATACTTTCATGTGTTAGAGTGGAACTTGCATGCAGGTCTTCAAAGATAATATCCATTTTGCCATGCTGCCTCCAAAAATCAATGGCTAGATACCAATTAAAGGGAAATGACTTTAATCGTTAAATACATGATTTGAAAGGAAGATAACAATAGAACAAATTACAAGAACCTTCTCTGTTTTGTACATAATGTAAAATGTTTAAAATATTTAGTCATTTTCATACTGAATCAAATGTCAGAACACATTACTAAAAACGTGATGTAAATATTTCCAGGCTTCCATTGATACTTCACTTATTTTTAGCCACACTGAACATAACAATCACAATAAAATTTATCCCCACTTAAAAATCATCATGGCCTTACGTACAAAAATATTCATAGTAGCTTTTTTGCAGTAAAAAAGAGCTAGAAAACAAAAGGGTGTCCATCCACGAAAGCATGGATAAACAAATTATGACAGCTAAACCTAATATTCTTATGCCATTAAAAAAAATGAAAAAAAAATGGGGCTTCCATGAAAGCTGGGAAAATTTGAAGGCACTGATGCAAAGTGTAAAGAGCAAAGAAAATAATCTATACATTAACAACACTGCAAAAACAACCACCTTTGCAAGACTTAAGAACTGACAAGACTCAGTGACCAACCTTACAGTGCATATTGAGACTATGCATATTTGTTACATCTTTTTTTTTCTAATGATGGGATTTGAGAAAAATAGATGTTGATTTTTAAAAAGACTTTTTAAATAAAAAAAAGTATTGTAGTATGGATTTACACACGTAAAATATCATAGTATTATCAATAAATGTTATCTTTATTCTCTTTCCATGCAGTAACCTAAATTACAAATCTAAATAACTCTAAAATAAGAGATATGCCTAATTTTTTGTCTCAGCATATTGCCAATACTAGAACCAGCCTTACCAATAGTAAGCACTTAATAATTTGTTCACTTGACTCATCTACATTGTTGGTATGATAAATGAGTCAAAATATAACAGAACTCAATATAAATTAAGAAATAAACTTTCAAATCTCCCTTGGCCCATCCACTCTCCAATATCCCATTCCTCAAAATTAGAAGAAAAAAACCCTAAACTCTGAAAGCAGTAACAGATGCAAATATATAAGAGAAACACTGAGCCAGGAAGAGAAGGTGTAAGAACAGTATAAAGATACCAATATTAAGTTAAGAAAAATACTACTATTTTTTAAAAATAACAATAAACAAGATATTCAAGTAAAAAGAGATATCCTAAGGAATGAAACAGTCTACCATGGCTGATTATCAAGTATTATTGATTTTCTAGCTAAATGTTTCAGTTGCCAGTTTTCAAACATAATTTGCTATCTCCATAACTGAAATAGTAACTGTAAAGCTCACATTTTATATTAATTTACAATTTCCAAAGTATTTTCTTTGAAAGGCTGTAAGGTAGTTTATTTTTCTGATGAGGAAACTGAGGCTCAGTTAAGTAATTTGTTCAGGTTCACTCTGCTAGTAATGTTGGGAGTCAAAGGCCATAGTTAGTGGTAAAACTGGACTTGAACCCTGATTATTTGACACTACCTGCTACTAATATTTTGTCTTTCCACTCTAATGAATGAATAAAAAAAAAATACATAGTGATCTTTACCATGATTGCCAAGAGATATTCACCAAGTCAAAACCAACCATCTATAAAAAACAAAGAATACCAAAAGTTTTAAGGACTAGTTATCTCTAGGATTACCAAACAGTTATCTCTTGATGTCCTCTAAATGCAGCAACTGACTGCTGAGAAATAATGAAATAGTTTAAAAAGAAATTAAAATAAACAGGGACTAATGGGAAAAACCCATAGGTGGAAGCACTTAGTAAGACACAGAAGTCTGGATGAAAAGAGGCTCTCCATGTCATAATGGCACTCGTAACACCCTCTTAGAGATAATATGGGCAGGTAAGTGGTGCAATGGATAGTAGAGTGCAGGGCCTAAAGCAGTTCCCAAGCTTATGTGGCCTACAGCCCTCATTTCAAAAAAGGAAGGACGGAAGGACGGAAGGACGGAAGGAAGGAAGGAAGGAAGGAAGGAAGGAAGGAAGGAAGGAAGGAAGGAAGGAAGGAAGGAAGGAAGGAAGGAAGAAAATTACTCAGTACCCTACCTCCCCCTCCAGAAATTTACTTTCTTTAACTAATCCCTTAAAAAAAAAGTTTTTTAATTTGCATCATTTTGAAAAAAAAAATTTACACATCTTAAATTTAATAATTTGTTGTAAATTTGTGGGGGTTTTCCTGCATTTAAACTTTGATGACACAACATTACATCATGTAACCATATAGTATGGTACTATTAGTCATTGCACACACATATTCCTTTCAACACGACACATGCTGGCCTACCAACCCTTGCTTGTTAAGACCTGTTGGCTGACTTGACCACTGATCATTTATCTTACTTTTTGTGTTTACTTAGAAAATAAGGTAATCACTATGACTTTTAACTCTGCTACGTAACAGATGAAACACGTAGCTATAATTTTTCAAAATTTTATTATCTTTTGTTTCCTTATGCTTCCACTGCCCACTGATTTTTATTCAAGGCCCCCCAAATGCAGCTGAGGCTACTACCACTCAGATCATTCCAGCTCCCCCAAGGGGCTGTATCACCCACTTTGGGAGCCTATAGAGTCAGGAACACTCATCTTCCTGAGTTCAAATCTAGTCTCAGATATTTACTAGCTGCATGGTACCAGACAACTCACTCAGCCCTGTCTGCCTCAGTTTTCTCATCTGTAAAATTAACTCAAGAAGGAAATGGCAAACCACTCCAGTATCTTTGCCAAGAAAATCCTAGATGGGGTCACGAAGAAGCTGAAATGACTTAACAAAAAGAGAGATACTATCTTTACTGGGGGAGACAGAGTAGTAAAAGCTTTCATTCAAGAATCTCTTCAGTTTTTGCAAAGGCTGGATCTACTCTTCTAATAAAGCTTATTCCCATTTCACTGCGAAAACCATGGGAAACACAAAGTTGTAGTCCTTCAATACCTCAGGCAATTGGAACAATTTCAGAGATAACAGGAATCCTCTTCTAAATCTGTGCTGCAAATGATAGTAGCAGCAAGACAGAGAAGTGCAACTACAACTCTGACACACACTCTTTATCCGAGAGGGAGGAAGGGGGAGCATTCTTTTGAGTAAATAGAGATGGTAACTCTTAATGATGGGTACTTTTTCAAACAAGCTTAATAGTACAACTTATTACTACCAGCATGCAGTGTGCATGTCAGTATCTACACACACACACACACACAGAGCTTTTGGAATGAGGTAAAGCCTACAAAATCCTTCTTGAGGCTTTCAAAAAACAGAACAGACTTCCATTCTTCTGAAATGAGACCATGCACTGTTGTGCTGCCATTCTAAAATACAGGCTACGAAGACCTGAGTCTCACATTGGTCTCTCACTGTCCAGATATACTGTGTATCAGAGTTGACAAATTCCCTGCCTGCAGGCCACGACTCCTTCAAGCAGCCTGAACTAGGTTAAAATGTAATTGGGAAAAGTTTAGCAAAATAAACAAAGTACAATGCAACATAATGTTAATTTGTGGTTTAAGTCAACATGCAGACCACAGACTTCTATTTTAATTTGACATCACGGCTGAACACTAGCCCCACCTCTGAGCATTGCTCATGCTTAAAATGCCTTTCTCCAATCTATTTATCCAAATCCTGTCCAACCCAGAAAGCCAAGTTTAAATCCAACCCCCACCTTCATGAAGCTTTCCTATGTTACACTACTATTTCCCTCTTACTAAATATACAGTTAAGTCCAGATCTTGGCACTGTTTTTCTCTATTTCATGTCGTGTCTCCTCAAATAAAACTGTAAACTCCTTATATTTCTCTTTATACTTCATTTGTAGCCTTTAAAATGGTGAACACAAAGTCAATAATCAATAAATCCTCTGGAATTTCTATAGTTACCTTTATCTAGCCTTTTATTCCCTCAATTCAGAATCATTACAACTTCTTCACACTCTATCCCTCCCGGTTCTGCAACTCAAAATGGCATTTCTGTCATTTTTCATTATGCTACTGAGGACACAGATTTTCTAGCCACAAAAATAATAACAATTCACATTCATACAGAGATTTAATTTTTAGTACTTTCCTTAAAAGAAAGCTTGAGGAAGGAAGTACAATTACAATAAAATTTACAGGTAAGGAGACTAAGTCTCACTGAGATTAAATGATTTATTTATTAAGAGCCACAGATGAATGACTTAACATGTAGGGGCAAAGTATCCAAAAAAATTTAAAGAATGAATTCACACTAACATTTAGTTCCAGTACTTATCACTTGATTACTTAAGATATTATTCTAGTTCACTTGCAATTACAAAAGTAGTGGAAACCAAAAAAGACACAAGTCACAGATAGAGATCAGGAAAGGGCTTCGGAGGTGACTCCTAGGCCATCCCCTTCATTTCGGAGACAAGATAATTTTAATCCCCGTACAAAACCATGGTGGACATGAAAATGACCCAGAAATACTGTGTTCAAATTAACTAAAATTAGTCAGAGGAAGGTAGAATTGTTTCGTATAGCAACAAATGAGAGGTTAAGACCTAAGTCTGAAACGATGAAGACAATGAGAAAATGAGAATGTAAAGATTGGATAAGAAAGAACCGAGAGATCATTGACCAAAGTCTGAAATTCTAATTCCAAAGGAAATTCCTGGAAGCATGAAAGTAGCAAATAAAAAGAAATTATACTTTGTACAACTGTAAACTTATAAAACAAAAACTGAAAATATAACCACTATCACTCCCAAAAAAAGATTCAGCTAAAATCATTATTTAATCCACGAATATCTATTTATCCTCCAGAGTGTGACTGAACTCACTTTTCCAGTTCTGTTAAGACTTGAAAACAAAAAGCGTGCAAAATGGATTCAATATTTTAACTATGGAAATAAACTTTTCATCTTGACCCAGCATTCACAAAAATTCAAGCTAAACTATGTCTGTAGATGCCAAGCCCGTGGAAGGGTGATCAAATCAAGAGGCATCGCAGCAGTAGTTTGGGAAGAAGCCGAAGGCCTAAGCGCACGGTTTGTTGAGACCGTGCACAACTCGGGGCCCGGAGCCCGGCTCCTTTCAAGCCGCCCAGGTGGGAGCGGGCCGACACGTGTGCGGGGTCCCGGCTCTCCTGGGCCCCGCGCCCCGAGCGTTCCGGGAGTCGGCCGGACTCCCTTCGGGCAGTGACACGTAATCGAAGCAACCAAGCGGCAGGGGTGGGGGGAGAGGGGAATGCGGGTCTGGGACCCCGGGCGGGCCCGGGCAAGGGGCTGCTCCGCGGCCTCGGCACCGGCAGCGCGGGCTCCGGGATCCCGGCACGAGCGCGGGGTCTGGGGGAGCCCCCTCTCACCTTGGTTACAGAAGAGGCTCCACAGCTTGGCGAAGAGCAGCCCCATCACGGGAGCCCGGCCCGCCGCGGGCCCTCCGCAGGTGCCGGAGGACGAGGAGCCGCCGGGGCTCCCACCCCCGGGAGCGGCGCGGGTCGGGGCCGGCAGAGGCTCGCGGAGGGCGGCGGCAGGCGGGGCTCCTCGCACCGACCCCCGGGAAGGCTCCGGAGGCCGCCGGCCTGCGCCGTCGCGGAGAGTGGGGCGGAAAGGGGGCTGGACGCGCGTGCGGCGGCCAGCTGCTCTCAGCGGTCCCTTTGTTCGGCCGGCTGAGCCCGGCGGCGATCCGTAGGGCCCCGGGCCTCGACCCTCCTCCCCGCCGCAGCCCACCGCCGCTCGCCCTAGCTCCCTCTGTCGTCGGCCCCGCCTCCGCGCTGCTCAGCCCGACCTCCTCGGAGCCCGGCCCCGCCCCTGCTGACGGCGTGCGCGTCACGGCGCCGCCGGGCGCTGACGCCTCGGACGCGGCGCTGCTCCGACCCTCGTTCACATTGGTTTCCACAGAGCGGGGCACCCCTCGCGGGCGCGTGGGAGGACGCGTGGGCAGCCGCGAGGAGTTTCCCGGGACGGCGGTGGGAAGGAGGCCAAAACCATGAGATCACGAGCCGCTCCTAGGCGCGGCCCCTGACGTCGCAGGCCCTCCAGGACCCCGCTGGGGAGGGGCAGAGGCGGGGCCCAGGCGGGGCGGGGCGCCCCT
Organism: Bettongia penicillata ogilbyi; assembly: GCA_023548195.1. Classification (NCBI taxonomy): domain Eukaryota; kingdom Metazoa; phylum Chordata; class Mammalia; order Diprotodontia; family Potoroidae; genus Bettongia; species Bettongia penicillata. Next base: position 22,217,812 of record JAJHZJ010000453.1, read on the forward strand.
CCCTGTCCCGCAGCCGGTGGTCGGCCTGGGGGGATGTGTGGGGCCCCAGCTTCCTTCTCTTTGGACGTCCCAACCCTATTGTTCTGAGACCAAGGAAGGGAAAAGCGAGAAGGAGCAGAGGAAAAGGCCTCTTTTAACCGCTTCCAGTGCGCCCAGCCCTGTGCCGAGAGGCGGGATGCGGAGGGAAGACGGCCCCGAGTAACAGGAAGAGACCGCAAAAAGGAAAAAAATGTGGGTGCGTGACGGAATCAGCCGATAAACGCGAACCCTATCACGTTCCAGGACCCGTGCTGTGTGCCTTACAAATTTTAGCCTCACGACAGCTGTGAGATGGAGGGGCTGTTATGACATAGCCCCATATTAGAGGAGGAAACTGAGGCAGTCGAGTGAAGTGACACAGCTAGGATTTGAACTCAGGTCTTCCTGACTGCAAGCCCAGCTCTCTATTCACTGGGCTACCTAGCTGCAGCTGGTGGAAACCAAGAGATGATTGGTCTGGCCCCTTCCTTAAACTGAGGTTTTTTTGGAGTTTGGGCTCTGCCCTGCCGTTGTCATGAAATAGTATGTTACTGTAAGAAACGTTTGGGAAGGCAGACATGGAAAGACTTGTATGTGCTAAATGAAACCGAAAGAATACATAGAGCAGTACTAAGAGAAGATAAACGCTGCAACTGTAGCAATGTAAGTGGAAAAGAAGCTACAATGTGAAACTGTGGTTAATTGTTAGGACTCACTGGGCACAGAAAACTGAAAAAGAATCTTGCCTCCTTCCTCTAAGAGACTAGTTGAATGTGAAGTGCACATTTCCTATCAGCCACTGAAGTCATCCCCCCCAAAAATGCTTTTGAGTTCACACATAAGTCAGTGAGGATAATAAGAATGTTGGAGTTGTAATTCTAGAGTATAGGTTTCTCCGTTTGGCTTGTTGCCCTACCTTAGAATAAAAGTCCCTAAAAATCTCTTAAAACAGCTGAGGTATAACTCCTGTGTAGTTACTCTAGTGTAGTAGGGATTCCTTACTCATAGGGAATTAGGGATATTAGCCAGGTTTTATTTAACCCAGAAAATGCTTAAGATGCAAAGGACTCACAGGTGTCCACAAAGAAATATAAAAGACTAAGTGGCTCACTGTTTTTGTTGTTTAGTCATGTCTTAACTCTTCGGTGACCCCATTTGGAATTTTCTTAGCAAAGATAGTGGTGGTTTGCCAGTTCCTTCTACAGTTAATTTTATACATGAAGAAACTGAGTCAACAGGCTCAAGTGATTTGCCTGGGGTCACGCAGCTAGTAAGTGTCTGGGGCCAGATTTGAACTCTGGTCTTCCTGACTGTAGGCCAGGTGCTCTGTTGACCCCAGGATCAATCTTCTTTTTGGCTATGAAGCTCTTAATAACCCGTTCCCTTCCTATCTTTCCAGTCTTACACTTTACTTGTGTGCTGGCCAATGAGAACTAGAGTGATTTGGGTTTAAGGCAACACTGAGGGTAATCTTCTGGAGGAAGGAGATGGAGGATCTTCTCTGAAAGGTGAACAAGAAGGAAATGTCCCTCAGGTAGTACTTCACTCTCAAACAGGAACTCTCAAAATTGGGAACTTTCCAAATCAGCATTATCCCAAAGATGGAAACATGGAAACAGCTATTCTCAAGAATACTAGTGTCTGACCTTGCTCAAAAAAGGTAACAGAAAGGCAAAAAAGCTAGCCAGGATTTGGAAGCTCAATAATTCCTCTCTCAGGCTCTCCTGGGCAAACACAGGTCATGCGTTTTTCCTACAAGTTAACATTTTCTCTTTTTTTCTCTTGTGATACCCCTCCCCCCTCGACTTCCTGCCCTGGGGTCTGGTAATCCAGGGGAAAGCAAGAACAAGAAAAGAAAAAAAATGCAAAGATGCAAATTTTTTCTTAGTAGACCACAAAGGGGGTGATTCTTCCAACAAAAATCTATTTATAAAGTGATTGAAGATTTGCAAAGCACCTTACCCTTATTATCACATTTGATTCTCACAACAAATCTATGAGGTAGGTCCCATTATTATCGCCATTTTACAGATGAGAAAACTGAGTCTGAGAAAGATTAAGTAACTGGCCTAGGGTCACACCACTAAATGTCTCATGCAGAATCTGAACTCAGGTCTTCCTAAATCCTGTAGGGTTTGCTGTATTATCACAAAGTGCCAAACCCTTCTGCACGGAGCCAGTATATTGCCCAATAAAAAGGACAAGGACAAATGTGTCAAGAGAAGGGACCTCTCACTCCAAGTGTGGCAGAGGGAGGGGCTTAGCTCCAGGGGTGCTTCATGATGGGGGGAAGGGAAAAGTACCCTGATTATATCTGTTTGTTACATTTGAATCCCCCCACACAATATCACTGATAAGTGGTCATCTTGCCTATATTTGAATACCTCCAAGGATGGGAAGTGTGCTTAGCCTAGCGATTTTCAAATATGTTGGTGTCAAGATCTTTTTACACTCTTAAAAATTATTGAGAAGCCCAAAGAGCTTTTGTTTATCTTTGTTATATCTATCAATATTTGCTTTGTTAGAAATTATAACTGATACATTTTTAAGTGGCTATTCATTCATTTTAAAGAACATCAATAAAACCATTATATATTAACAACATAGTCTAATGAAAAATAACCGCGTTTTCCAAACCAAAAACAAAAAAAGGGAGAAAAGTGGCACTTTTTTACAAGTTTTTGCAAACCTCTGATTTCTAGCTTAATTGAAGACAGCTGATTTCTCCTGTCTGCATTTAGTGTGTTGTAGTATATTGGTTTGGTTGACATATATAAAGAAAATCTTGCCTCAGATACAGGTTTGGATAATGGAGTATTTTAATAGCCTTTTCAGATCATTGTGGATATTCTTGATCTTATACTGAGACTCAACAAATAATAGTTTCTTAAAGCTTGGTTTCAATGTAGAATCTGATACCACATTAGTAAAATTTTTTTGTACTATGTTACCTTAAAATCTATTGGTTGGTCTTACACTTTGAATGGATCTCTTACCTATGCATGATTTTAACATCATGTATTGGTCAAATGGAAAATGTTGGTTGACTCAATTATTCAGATCTTTCGAATGTCAACATATTTCATCATACAATATATTTTTTAAAAAATCACATTCCTTCATGTCACTATGGATCTCATTAGAAAAGTTCTTAAGTATCAGGAAGCTAACAGGTTCGTAGTGGCAGATACAAGTCGTCCAAAATTCTAATTTTAACTTGAAAGCTCAAATTTCATCACTGGCAATAGATACTGTCAGTTGTTTTTCTAGGAAGTGACAAGCTTACTTCATTCATTTTCAAGAAAATGTCTGCCAGCCATCTGTCTGAATAACCGTAGTTTGTCTGTCATTCTTTCAAGTGAAAATCCATGGAAAAAAAGGGTGGCAGAGGAGTCGTTCAGCTTGTAACTCAAATAATCACAAAAAAGATTTTCCTTAAGACAACCATCACACTTTGATATAAATCCAAAGTATTTTATTCATAGAGTGTCTAGGTGGCACAGTAGATAGAGCACTGGCCTTGGAATCAAGAAGACTGGTCTCCATGAATTCAAATCTGGCCTCCGACACTTACTAGCTGTAGGACCCTGGGCAAAACACTTAACCCCTTCTGCCTCAGTTCCTCATCTGTGAAATGAGCTGGAGAAGGAAACGGCAAATCACTCTGGTATCTGCCAAGAAAACCCCAAATAGGATCACGCAGTCAGACACAATTGAACAACCACAAACCTTTATGTATACTTCATATTTTGTAACACAGGGTATTAAAAAGACATGCACTTGAAAGTTAAGATGAATGAAATTAATAATTTTTATTATTTTGAATATTTTGGCATCACTTGTTTATTGTTGTCAAGCAATTACATAAAAGATCTTCAGTGATTAGTTGATGCCAATACTTGATGAATATAAGTAAAACAGAAAGTCCAAAAAAATCTGTAGATTCATACATTTGTAAATCAAAAGTCCAATTCTACAGACAAGAGAATAAATTAGTCTTCTTGTTTGCTACAGCTGCCATGTGTAAGTAGGTGACTTGGTGGATAAAGTGGCTGCCCTGGAGTCAGGAAGATTTGAGTTCAAATCCAGCTAGCCTCAGACACTATCTGTGTAACCCTTTTTGCCTCAGTTTCCTCATCTGTAAAATGAGCTGAAGAAGAAAATAGCAAACCACTCCAGTATCTTTGCAAAGAAAATCCCATGGACAGTATTGGTATGCTATTGTCCATGTAGTCACAAAGAGTTGAATGCTGTTGGGGTGTAAGCTCGGTTTTCACGTCAACAGTCTCGGGTTAGGTAAAGGTGAGGGCTTCTAAACCGCAGAGCTCTCACGAGGCCCCCCCCAGGGAACAGCTGGGAACTGAGGAGAGAATCACGAGCTATCTTGTTTTTCCACCTCTTCTCAGTGGAAACTTGCTGGGGAGAGCATCCCACCCTTGAGATTGGGCCGTGGTCTGAGCACACCTGTTGTTGATTGGCTAAGGGGCTGAGAGCATGCTGTCCACGAGCGAACCATGCAGCTGGGAGAGCTTAAATGGGGACAGGAAAGTCGGAGGGTTGGGTTCTTCTCTCCTCCGGAAGGAGGAGGGGGCTCTACGGAGAGAACTCGTCCTGCGTGCTGACGTGTAGCTGGTATCCTGAATAAAGCCTACACTTCTGTTGGACTCTGGAGGTCTCTTTCCTCATTACATTTATCCAGCTGATCACCAAAGACCTGAGTTAGGTAAAATGACACGGCAGTTAGGCCGGACAGAATGCGACTGAAGTAACAACCATTTGTCACTGTAATTATAGAGATCATTTAGTCCAATCCAAGATCCTTTTAGTTCAGAATTTCCATTATTTTAAGCATTTAGAAGAAACACAATAATGAGAGTAAGGAGATGTGAGTTCCAGTCCTGTCTGTCAATACCTTTGTAAACTTGGACAGGTTGCTTAACCTCTCTCAGCCTCAGTTTCCTCATTTGTAAAATGAGAAATTTGGTCTAGATTATCTCTAAGGTCTTTTCACCTTTGACATTCTATAAAAAGGAATCCAGATGGCCTAGTAATAATTCAGTGAGCTACTTTCTGCCTGACTTGTACCACCCCATAATAAGTTTTAACTGGTGGAGAAAAAAGGTACTAGACATTGCATAAAAATCAGGCTAACATGTACATAAGAATATACTAAGCATCACATACGAATTATTAGGACCTACTGAAAATTAATGTGTACTATTGTCTAAAAAGGCCCTAAGACTGCAGAGAATTTAAAGGAAATTTGGATTCTATTCTTGGTATTATATAAACTGTAACCTTGGTCAAATAGCTTCCATTTCATTTATATACTACAGATTTTCTAAAAAATGCACTAAGATTTATAATTTGCTGCATCTTTTAGAATAATATGTTCAACATTATTAAAAATACTATGAAATTAATTTGTTCAGTGATGATAACTATAAAGTACTTAAAGGTATTTTCATCCTCACTATTTTTGTGAGTGGACTTCCTTTGTAGATGTAAAATAGAATTACTCTCTTCAGTTAAACTTAAGTAAAATAAAGGCTCAAAGAGAAATGCCATTTTTTCTCTTTTGAATTCTCAATTCTGCAAAAATGATATTTGGTACCAACATCTTTTCCCAACTGTTGATTTGCATACCCAAAGCGCTGTTCTATATTAATAAAATGTTTTTAAAATGAAATTAGGTGTTTATTGTTAATCCAAGAAAATTCAATCAGGACAAGACTAATGAAATGTTTTTCTATGAATTACTATTTTAGAAATATAAAAGCACATTTGCAAAAGCAATATTTTAATAGTAAAGCATTTAAAATTAACTAATGTATATTCTGTCAATCTAGAAAAGCATCTAATTATTCAGAAAAGAGAAATGGAATGAGACTATAAATTGCAATTTTATATGTATGAAAACATGTTCACACAGCAATACTCTTCAAAAAGCAATGCTCTAAATTCATAAAAATATAAGGTATATTCATATGTACACTGTCAATCAGGAAACTTTATCTAGTTATTCAGACAAGATGAATGTAATACTGTTATATAAATGGTTATTTTGCAAACGTGAAAACATGATTACAAAAAGCAATACTTCAAATTCATAAAAAGCATACAATAAATTCAGGCTTGCACCACTTATCTAGGAAAGTTTATCTAGTTATTCAGGAAGGATGAATGTAATACTGTACTATAACTTGCTATTTTACAAATGTGAAAACATGTTTGCAATACAGAAAAATAAATGTGACTTTCAAAAGCAACCATTAGGGGGAAAATATGAGCTAAAACTGTTCTTTTTTACTGGTAATTACTAGGTTTATACCCAAGTTTGCATACTATAAATTCAAATTGCAATTGTTTTCTATGGTTAAAATTTGGGACAGGTCATTTCTCTTGAATTGATCCAAATAATTAAACAATTCAGTTTCATTCTTTAATTGTTGGTTTACCAAGGCACTGCGCTAAGTGCCGGGGGAATACAAAGACAAAATCAATACAATAGCTGAATTTAAAGAGTTTACGTTCCCTGGGTAGAACATATGGAGACAGGTAAATGGAAGGTAATTTGCACAGGGGGAATAAGTTCAGGGAAGGAAGACTTCATGGAGGAGAAACCTGCTTCACCTGAGCAGATTCTTGAGAAAAATAGGATTCTGAGAATTAAAGAAAGGGAAAGGGGTCCTTTTCAAGTATGGGTGGTTGATTTTGTAAATGCACATACATGGGAGGTAGAATGCCAAGTTCAGACAACAGTTCAGACATTTTACCTGGTACATACTTTAGGGTGTAATGTGAGATCAAATTCAGCCTTAGGGGGATGCCCCTAATTCTTTTCTTTTATTCATTTGACCCAGACTTTCCCTGAGAATATCAGACTGTAGTTTATGTCTAGATCTTTACAGATGTGAATAAAAGGGTGGTGGCAACCACGGAAGAAGGAAATGGCAAACCACTCCAGTGTCTCTGCCAGCAAAACCCCAAATGAGGTCACAAAGAATCAGATCCGACTGAAAACAAATGAACAACGAGTAAGGTGGAAGTCCTCAAGATAACACTATCAGAGAAGTGCCTGGGGGCCAGCCACTTCCTCGTGGCTACCAAAACTAACTTGGTGGTGGGTGGCAGCAACTATGACAGGTGACTCTTTCTCTTTTCTTATTCCCCTGACCCTGATCTCTATCTGTCCTTCTCTGGGGCAATAGTGAATTATTTCCCTGAATAGAGCATGCTTTGGCTCTCTGGGACCCTAACCCTACTGTACTTACATTCTGAAGGACTCTGTGCCCTGGAGGGAACTCCTGACCAGAAAATGCTGTGGAGTCCTAGCACCTGGTAACAGTTTCTAACAAGGAACAACAGGATGTTCTGCTGGGTAGCATACTTCTTTCCTGCTAATTTAGCCCACTTAGTAGTGCACATTCTCAAAGACCGTCATAGACCCACAAAACCATACCACGACCACTTTCACCTGAAACATCCACCATGCCTGGCTGATGGTGGTGGAGGTGGATGGTATTTACTGTGGGAATCTTGAAAACAGTGGCTGAACTGACAAGAGGTCTGGGTCTCCTCCAGTCTACTGGGGGTTCTCCAGAGCTGTCCAAGAATTGGGCCTAAGTCAGTTCAAAAGACCAAGACCATCCCTGTTAATATGTCTTAGCCATAAATCAAGGCGAAGCTCCTTGGTGAGACTGCCAAGGAAGTAACAAAGAAGGCAAAGTTAACTGCTCTGCTAGCAGCTCCAGAGGAGATCAAAGACTTGGCCAACAAAGGCAGTCATTAAGAAGCAGCAACAGAAACAGTATGCTTGAAGGATCTATTCTACAGCCTCCTCTGAACACAAGAGCCCTGTTACTACCAGCGGGCTGGTAAATATTTGACAATTCAAGTTAAAAAAAAAAAGTATGTAGGACAAATACCACACTTAAGTTCAATCTTCATTATTAACATTTTGTTTATCACTTTCTTAAGTCTAGACAATCAAAACAATGTCAAGCCCTGATGTGTAACAATTGCTGATTTCTAAAGTTAAATATCTAAAAATTGGCTCTCCAGAGACTGTTTGAACTGATACCAGCACACCCTGATACCCTCCCAGACTGCCAGTCTTCAGGGCTCAGAGTCTGCTGGCAAAACCTGGCATGGGGGACAGAGCTTTAGTCTCTGAGCAGATTATCAGTATGATGCAAATCAACAGACAATCAAGCTTCTGTCCCATTGCCCACCCTATCTTTATTTCACTCTAATGAAAAAATATGTGTTATCTGGTTTTGCTGAACTGTTTTCCCCCTTTGTATTTTAATAAAAGTTACATGGAATAGCTCAGTTGGAGAAACACATACAGAAATAAAAGTGCCATAAAAATTAAAGGCGTCAATTTTTAAAAATTTAATAAAGGTAACACCTAAGCCAAAATCGGGGGAAAAAAACCAGTCCCTGTCTTCAAGGAGCTTATTTTCTGTTGGGGTTTTAAATATTGTAACCTGATCTTGTATTTATAATTGTATCAGTGACTATAGATTTATTCTGAAAAGCCACATTCACACTAACATATCTGGTATTTCTTTAATGCCATTGGTTCAAGCCTCCCTTCTACTGTCTTGTCCTTACTGTCAATGCTTATTTACAGGATCTCCCTTATACGGTGACATCCCTTTCCCCAACCCCTTACCTGAGGCCCTGGATTCATATGTCACTGAAAAAAAGTGAAAACCATTCAGTAAGAACTCCCTCTTTTTTTTTCTCTATACTATCTTGTGTGATGATCCTAGATCTATTTAATCAGCCCATGTCTCTTTATTGACTTATCCCACATTACCAACTACTTTTTCAACATCTTAAACTAAAGATATCTCAAATTCAACATATCCAAAACTGAACTCAAACCTTCCCTATTACTGTCAAAACTACCACTATTCTCAATCCCTCAACCTGGGTTTTGTTATCGACTCCTCACTCTTACTCCACATACCCAATATGTTGCCAAGTCTTGCCATTTCTACCTTTACGTCATTTTTAATATGTCTCTTTTCAACTTGCACAGTCACCGCCCTGGTACAGGTTCTCCTTGCTTCATGCCTAGTTTATTGCCATTACTTTCTGGTTGGTTCCCAAGCCCCAAGTCTCTTTCCATTTCAATCCATCCTCCCTTCTGCTACCAAAGTGAGCTTTCTAAAACATAGGTCTGATCATGTCATACCTGTTGCTCAGTTATGTCCAGTAGCTCCATATTATCCCAAGGAACAAACCGAAAATACTCTGCCTTGCATTTACAGCCCTTCACAATCTAGCCCCTTCCTATATTTCCAGTCTTCTTAAACTTTACTCTCCTTCACACATTCTATGAAATGTCTATATTGCTCTTGCTGTTATTTATGTGTGATATTCTTGTTTCGATAGCTTTTCACTGGTTGTCCCCCATTCTTTGAAATCTTTTCCTCCTCACTGCCATCTCAACTTCACTGGCTTCCGCACAAGACAACTAAAATCCAACCTTACCAGGAGGTCTTTCTTAACCTCCCCTATCCTGCTATACACACACACACATACTCCTAGGGCCTTCCTTCTGAGGTACCAAATAGGCCATTGCATCCAGGGCCATCTCCAGTCATCATGATGAATATCTGGTCACTGGATCCAGATGGTTCCAGAGGCGAAGTGAGGCTGGTGACCTTGCACAGCCCTCCCTCACTCAAAACAAAGTCAAGTGCAGGTCATGTCATTATTTCTCTGATGGCATGGTCTTCTTCGGCAAGGAAGGATGAACACACCTTCCTACCCTTTAAACATCTCGTATACGTATAATTGTTTGCATGTTGTCTCCTCCAGTGGAAATGAATTCTTAAGAGCAGGGTCTATATTTTTTGCTTTTCTTTCTATCCCAAGTGTTTAGCATATTTCCTGGACATGGTAAGTCCTGAATAAATGCTTGTTGACTAAGAATTTCTAGTAATTAGTGCTCCAGTGTTGTTTAATATATTTATATATATTTATATTTATTATATTATATATTTATTTCTCTATCATTTATATTTCTAATTTATATAACTAACTTTTATTACAGGCAAGATTTTTATTTACAGGCAAGATCTCTATCTAAGAACAGAAGGCATCAAGCACTTCCCTGGAATAGGTGACATGTCTGCTTCCAGTGATCTGAGTGAAGTCAGGTCTGTTTAGGGCCTTGACTGCCTCCTCAGCTCATCCTACCTCTGGTACCAGTGACAGATCCCAACATGGACTTCTACTTCTGGCTTCTGGTGTTTGTTATTCTAACATATCAGAGCTCACAAGAGTAGAGCTATCTCCAACACACCTTCACCTAAGAGCAGGAGAGAATAAACACAGAGATAAAGACTACAAGCTCAAATCCAGAGACTTACATAGATTTAAGTAGGAAGACTAAGGCCCAGGGCCTCTGTCTCTCCCCACCTGGGAGGTTTGTCTTACTCATTTCAGCACAGTTGGGGGAGAAAGTGATAATGCCTTGGTACTGTAGACTGCATCCTCAGTTCATCTTTGGTAGCTTATCAGAAGCCTTCTCTTCTTCCTCACATTTATGGGAGAGGGACTGGAAAAAGAGTGTATGCTCTGAATTTTGGCATAGTGTCCTTCCATTACAGCTCATCTTACTTTTCCAGAGGTAAGCTCCCTAGCCTTCCTACATGGGTAGTCAGCAAGCAAATCACTATTTATGTTTCAAGGATGGGGGAGAGGGGAGTCCGTTAGGTAGGTAGGTTTCCATTAAATAAGATAATTTGAGGAGGGGAGTAACACTAGCAACTAATGGGGATCAGAGAAGGCTTCCTGGATATAACTCCTAAACTGAATCTTGAAGGAAGCTAAGGATTCTAAAAAGTTAAGAGGAGGAAAGAATTTATTCAAGGTATGAGCACAATTTAGTGTCCTGTTCTTTTTCAGTGGCAGCTAGGAGGTACAATGGGTAGAATGCCAGGCCTGGAGTCAGGAAAACTCATCTTCATGAGTTCAACAGCCTCAGATCCTTACTAGCTGTATGACCCTGAGCAAGTGACTTAACCATTCCTTCATCTGGAAACGGAAAAGGAAATGGCAAACTACCCTGGAATATTTGCCAAGAAAACCACAAATGGGATCATGAAGAGTTGGACATGACAGAACAACTTTTTCAGTGAATGAATTTGAGTTATTATTTTAGAGGAAATAACTAAAAGGCCAGTTGATCACATGATTTTGATTCAGACTTTTTTGGCCCCATGGCTTCCTGTATTTAGTAGCTATTGGCCTATAAATGAGTGACTAACCAGTCACTATATCCAAAGAAGAAAGAAACGGATCATATGCTCAGAATCTATATGTCCTAATGAAGTTTACTGAAAGACATTCATTGTAGCCCATAGAAGTCTCAAGTGGGCCCAATACAGGTTACTCAGGTCTTTGTTACTAGTTGGATCTCGACCACCTCTCTGGACAATACAGAGCTCTATTGGCCTTAGATCTCCTAGTGTGGGGAAGGTTGATCAACTTCCCAAAGGCTAGTTTTGAAATGTAGCACCAAAGTGATTCTTTATCAGCTATGCAGGGGGGCAGAGGCCTGGGTCACATATCAGCTAGTGTAATGCTAATGAGATTAAAGATTTTCCCTATCCATTTATGGGCCTACTCATTAAGGGGAGTTTGATTAGGGGAAATTTGTAGGAAGGTCCATAGCTTTTGTTAATGAGGCACTGGTTCTCAAGGGTTGTGATACTCTTTGCCTCTGAAAAAATGAATAAATATTCTGAGGTGAGGTTTTACTTTGGGGCTTACTATTTGTAAATGTTTGTTTGATCAGATGAAACTCCGGGCAGCCACTAAAGAGCTCCCCACCCCAAGCTTTGAAAATCCAGATCTTGGTGCTTCTTTCTCTGGTAATTATGTATGTATGGTCAGACAGTTATCTGTCTGTTGATCTGTCTGACAGTTGGAAGCCCTAACTATTGATTTTGATTTCTCTGTATTTTCTCTATAGTTCAGGTTGCTGACTTTTTTGATACATGTGCTTGATTAAAGTGATTGTTGACCCCTCAAAAGTTGCTTTCCTTTTAGAAAAGCAGATCTAATAACCTGAGCAGCAGACCCGCCTGTGTATGTCGAGGTCCTTACTGTTACAGTAGTGAGAGATGGCAACTCCTAGTTGCATAGTGGGGATTGCAACACCAAAAATGAAGCAATAACACTCAAATGGAGTGCCAGAACCATCGAGGGCTAGTGGAGGCAGTGGTGCCAGTACCAAAGTTTGCTCACTAGGCTAACATTTTTATGGAGGAAAAGTTCCAATTCTGAACTAGGTAGTAATGTTTTAGTTTTCTAATTTCCAGGGTTTCCTTTGTAGTCATTGTTTAGATGCGTTGACAAATAAATGTTTGCTTGACTGTGTTGGCCGAATTTTAAATAAGTTTTAATAATATGTTAGGTTAAGTTTCAGAATATGTAAGTAATATTTGAATGAAGGAATTAACCTCTTCAGATTGAAATGGTTTTGAGAGGATGCAGTAGAGTTGCTATATACTGTAACCCATCTAGCTAGCACTGGCTTTTAGGGTTGCCCTGAGTAAAATAGACCATTTAGGGTTAGAATCTCATTAAAAAACAAATGAGAAAAAAAATGAAGCTGTTTAGGATGCTATATAAAGACTCTAGAATGATCAAAAAAAGTAGACTTCATTTGGTTTGAGAGAAGTATTATTATAATTTTGGAAATGAAGAGATTCTTTTTAGCAGTTTAGGGATGAAACTTCAATAAAATCCATTGATAAGAAGATAAATAATTAAAGCATCCCAATGAATTTTCCTTATCTTTCTATATACTTTTTATGGAGCCAAAGAAAGAGACCTTCAGGCCCGTTTCTGAGTGAAAGACAATGGAGCTTTGTCTCAAAAGAGTTTACAACTTTCCCTTAGTATTCTGTATATAAATGCAATGCCTGGCATATAATAATCTCATTGATTGATTGATGGGGGGTAAGAGGGGAAGAAAAGGGAAAAGGGAAAAGCTGTAGGATCTTAATCTAAGGGGAAAAAATACCTTGATTTACCAATAGGACTACAAAGAAATCTATATACGTGTATACAATATGTAGCAAACACTTTTTTTACATTCACAAAAGGATATTTGTAGTCACAAACATTCCAAATGGCATCAAAGATTATTGAACAGAGGAATAACAGATATGATCAAACTGATGTTTTAGGAAGATAATTTTAGGAAAAGCAATTTAGTAGACTAGTTCAGGGAAAAGGGGGTAAGGACTTCCCTAGGACATTAATATTATTTAATATATTTTCAAGAGCTTTTTAAAACTAATCTCAGATAGTTTCAACTATTACCGTATTTATGTCTAAGGCTGATTTTGAACTTGTTTTTTAACAGTTAACATCAATTAATTTCTACAAAGAGATAATTTACTTGACAAATATGGCAATAACATAAGTATAAATATTTCTGCCCAGCACCTGGGGACACATTTCTTCCATACCACTTTGGTGCCAGGGAAAAATAGTTCAGTCTTAACAGTGTTTCTCCATAGCATTCGCTCCACCAAGTTCACGGCCAGCTGAATAGCTAAGTCTCTGTCTCTGCTACTGCTGGACGAGGCCTGGTAGGTCATTGCAGATTTCTGTCCTCACTGTGGCTTTCGGGTAATCCTGACACCAACTAGCTCCTAGACTTTTGATTGTTCCATCTCCTTATCTTCACAAGGTCAAAGCTTTCTCCAATCTCTTTCATCTACAAGCAAGGACTAAATGAATGCAAGGAGGCAGAGAACAGAAGCCTCCATTCATGGGGCACATGTAGGCCTCGGATGGAGAGTGCTCCAGGTCTCTTCCCTTATTGCACTGTCTCTCTCCCTGGAAGTCAGTTGGACAGGAAAGAACCCCAATACCATTTAAATGCGTACCAGTTCTAGCTGAGCAATCAGTCAATGGTCTAGTTCCTCATTATGTGGTTATCAAGCCATAACCAGTTCTAGAATGTCTGTACATGCTCCAAAATAGGAGGCAGGGCACTTCCATTCTACATCATTATCATGATGTCTTTCCAGAAGCAAGCCTGAATCCTCCTCCATTTGGGGTTTATATGAAGCTCTTGCTCACCAACCCACTTGCACCTGTATTGGTACAAGTTGTCTCTTCCATTAGAAAGTAAGTTCCTAAAAAAACCCAACCAACCAACCAATCAAACAAATAAAAAAATCTAGAAAGTAAGCTCCTTGAGTGCAGGAATTCTTTTAACTTTTTCTTGGTATCTCCAGCACTTATCACAAAGCCCAGAAGGTAGAGTATTCCTTTCTTTGTATTTGAATCCATAGTACAGTTCCTGGCACAGAGGAGGCCCTCAATAAATGCTTCTTGACCAAATTGATCCATTGGTGTGCATAATCTAAATCATTTGACAGGTTAAGATCATATAAGATTCTATGACATAGGCAATTGTAGAGAGAATTTTGGTAACTCCTGAGGAGCAACATTTAAGCAATAAGAGGGCAAAATCCCCCTCCTCCTCCCCCTTCCCCTCCTTCTCCCTTTCCCCCTCCCCCTGTCCCTCTCCCCCTGTCCCCCTCTCCCCCTGCCCCTCTCCCCCCCACATATATGCATAGTACCAAATACTCCTATTCACAGAAGACATTGTACTAATTTCATCATACTTTAGAATCCTAGAAAACTTCAGTGAAATTCACAATGTTCTAGAGATTAGGCGACAAGACATTGGAAAAACAAAATGAATGAAAAACATATTGCATATTGGGACACAAAAGTGGAGTTAATGCACTGAGTTAATGATAATCACTGAGTTAAAGCAATCCAATGTGAGTTCAGGTACACACACATTTCAATATAGAGATAGAGATCTTTAAAGTGGATCTGGAATTCCTAGGATTAAGGTGTATTAGTACTTTCTCTTCTAAGGATTAAGGCAGATTAGTGCTATCTTCACAACAAAGTCTTGGAGAACTGCCTAAAGGTCCTGAAAAGTTACTGACTAGCTCAGGATCACACAGCCTCTGTCTGGCATAGGTAGGATTTATATATATAAATATACCCAGCATAGATATAAAGTGAAGAACTACAAATATATACAAAATAAATATAAGCTACCTTGGGAAAGAGGGCATTATTATTTGCAGGGATTAAGAAAGACTTTATGCAGAAAATGATGTTTGAAGTTCATCTTTTAAATGTTTATTCATTTACTTTTAAGACTGATTTTTCCCAACTTCTCCAGGCTAGAAGAGCAGGACTGCTTACAGCTGATCTATTACCAATCAGCCTGGGACCTTTGACTCATTCTGTTTCCAGCTTGGACCACCAGTTTGCTTCTCTTTAGTCAGCTTGGTGGCTCACTGCTCCTGAGGCATCCTATATTAATGCTAAATTTGACACACTGTCAGCATGGCTAACTGTGGCCCACAACTCCCGAGCTCAGGAGATGAGCCAGATTCAACTGACCCAGTAGCTAGGATTATAGGTGTGGGCCACCATGCCTGACTTTGAGCTGTATCTTAAAGGAAGAGAGGGATGCTGCTGTGAGGTGGAGGTAAGGAGAGACTGCATTCCAGGCACAGAGATGGGAGATGGAGTGTCATGAATGAATAAAGACAGAAGGTCAATTTGGTTATATTGGAGAATTTGGGAGGGAAAGCACTGTCTAACAAGTACAGAATGAAAAGTTGGCTTGTTTTATAAAGAACTTTATAATCTAAACAGAGGGTTTTCTATTTTATGTCAGAGGCAAGAGGAAGACACTAGAGTTGAATGAGTAGGGCAATCACAAGGTTGTATCATTATTTAAGGAAATTACTTTGGCAACAACGTGGAAGATAGACTGGACTGGTCAAAGTCCGGAAGTAGGGAGATCAATTAGGAGGCTGTTGGTATAATTTAGGTGAAAGGTGAACCAGTGTCATAGTCTGGTTCTGTCCAGCTCTATCCCTTTGAGCCACTGAGACAGACAGGGATAACTGTTTTACACCCTGAGCCCGTAGCACAGTGCCTGGCCTGTAAAAGGCCCTTAATATCTTGATTGCTTAATTGCCAGCCTAATACCATAATGATATCCATGAAATATTAAAGAGCCAGGAGGAATGCTGCCAAGTGAATTTCTTATGGACCATTTTATGAAAAGACACAGACAAAACGTGCAGGATGAGATGGTATGGATTGTAATGTGTCTTAATGGAAAGAATAGACATTGATGAGGGGAGGGATCCATCAAAGATAGATTCAAAGAGCTGCAATTTCATCATTGTATGGTAAAAGTGAAATTTCTTGCCTTTGTTTTTCCATAATTTATTGTGAAACTGTACAATGTTCTACAGGGCTTCAGTATTTTGTGTTGTTTGGATCACCCATTGATTGATCCTCATTCTTACCACATGATTAGTTAACTTCCTTTTCTAATACACATCCTTGAGAAAATTAAAGTATAATTTATTAAACCTGGAAAAGAATAAATAGTTATTGAACAATTTGCTAATAAAACGTTGTTGAACAATGTGGTGCTAGAATTTAGTTATAATTCAGCTAGTTCATTTGGAAACATCAGGGATGGACAAGATGCCTGGTAACAAATGACCTAGACAGTGCCATTCCTACGAATGAGATGTAAAGTAGTTTCTTTTGCTAAACAGGAGCTTGAAGGGAAATTTTGCCAGTGTCTTTTCCCAGATAGGCCTAAATCAGGGGTTCTTAATTAAGACCCAGCAACCTGAAAAAAATATTGATAACTGCTTTTTCCATATAATTGTTTTCCCTTGTAATCTCATATATTTTATTTGAATGCATTTAAACCATTGTTTGGATATGAGGCCTATATACTTCACCAGATTGCCTAAGGATCTTAGCATAAAGGAACCTTTGACATCTTTTATGAAAGAAGCATTCTCAGATAACATATATGGAGCAGCCTTCAGATCTTGGATTTGGTTTCCATACAACAAAATATACAGTGGATTTGATTTCCAGGCAACAAAGTAAAAGAAAAGTTATGCCCATTTTTGACCATCTTACTCATTACAAGAAAGTCTATGCTACCATAGTCCAATAGAGTTGCCATTGGCCAGATGCAGCAAACTGGTGACTTAATTGTGGCAAAGTATTCCAGTAGAGGTACTAGCAAATAAATGTCAATGAGCTAAAGCTACTATATCCCTTTGTAGTATTATTACTTTTTGGTACTCTTTCCATAACACCGCCTATCCAATGAAAGCTCTTTCTTCTACCCCGCAAAAGAAATTGCCAGTGGGGCAAATATGCAATAATGCTCATTCCAAAGCTGAACAGCAAAATTCTATTAGGCAATAAAGTTTTAGTCATTTTTCACATCTTATATTCAAATATTTTTGTCATGAAATAATTCCATGACTATCTCTTAGCTTCTCATTAAATTTCTAACAGTCAAGCTAATAGAAACAAGAAAAAAAATGGTAGTGCAAATGATCATACAGATAGCTATGGAGAAAAAGGAACTGTTAAGTTCCTACTTATTTGTAAAATTTTAACAAGATACGATTGTATTTTAGTGTTTCCAAGTCATTATTTATTTATTTTTGTGCATGGGGTGATGGGTCAATGTGTTTCAGAAGTAGTTAGGGAAGTTCCTTCAATTTGATCAAGTAGTTTCAAGGTCCTGCAATTTCATCAGTATGTGGTAAAAAGAGAAATTTCTTGCCTCCGTTTTCCCATAAATCCTTCATAGTGAAACTGCACAGTGCTCTAAAGGGTTTCCCTTGGTTGCTTTTTCAGTATTTTGTACCGCAATAGATCACCAATTCATTGACTCATTCTTTCTATGTTAGTTGACTTCCTTTTCTTCTAATATACATCTTTGAGAACTTTAAATTATCATTTATTAAATCTGGCCAAGAATAAATAGTTGTTGAACAATTTCTTACTAGAGCTTAGTTATAATTCAGTTAGTTCATTTGGAAACACTGGGGAATGACAAGATGGCAGGTACCAGATAGCCTAGGCAAGGTCATTCCTAAGAATAAGATGTAGTGAAAATAGGATTAGAATTGAGTCCTGACTGGTATTTAACCAGTTGTCTGACCATGAAGACAAGTAATTTAAACTCTCTTTACTCCTCACTTTCCACATGGTCATAAGGAAAACCCCATGTTATCTATAATATGCAACATAAATGTGTTATTATTATAGGATTATAGGCTTTACAATTGAATTAATAATGCCAATAATGAATTATATTTTAATACATCAATAAACATTTAATAAGCACTTATGTGCCAGCCATGATGGTATGGGTTGGGGATACAAAGTCAAAAATGAGAGGGTCCTTGCCCTCAAGGAGTATACATCTTATAGGGAGAAGGGCACACAAAAAGAATACATGAGAAGTACAAAATGTACACAAAGTAAACACAAAGTAATTTGGGGAGTACTTGAAGCTAGGGGGATCATAAAAGTCTTCAAGTAGCAGGAACTTAAGTTGAGGTTTGAAAGGACTGAAGAATTTTAAGAGGCAGAAGTGAGGATGGAATACGTACTGGGCTGTGTGCACATCCTAAGTAAAGGGACTGGGGGAAAAACGGACTGTTGGGTGGATCCCTTGTGTTGAACTTCTGGAAAAACCACGGGTGAGAGTCTTATAGGAGAAGCAGGCATGGGTGAACTGTGCTCTGCCCTGTTGAACCAAACTTAAAACCATGTATAACTGATATATTGGTTGCCTTTTTAATAAGGAAGGCTGGCAGGAGGAAAAGAAATTGGAACTCAAAATGAAGGAAAAAAATGTTAAAAGTAAGTAATAAATTCAAACAACAACTCTGAGTTTATAGATCCATTAGAATATTCGAGTGTTATACTGGAATCAGACTGTGAAAGGCTTTGAACACTAGAATTTTGTCTTTTATCCTACAGAACTACTACAAAATTTTTTAGGAGTAACTTCATCAGACTTGTGCTTAAGAATATCACTTTAGCAAATGTGTGGAAGAAAGACTGGAGATTAAGGAATCAATTATGAGACTTTAGTCTAGGCCAGGTGTAATGAGTACTTAAACTAAAATGAGTGAGAGGATGGGAACGGACAGTGAAGGATAACTGAGGCTTTGAATTTAGGTGACTGGTAGAATAGTGATACCTTTAACAGAAACAGGAAATTAAAAAAAGGAAGGGTGAGTTCTGTTTTGGACCTGTTAAGTTTAAAATACTTTAGTACTTTATACATTATAGATATACTGAGAGATCATCTTGTTCAACTTTACTTTATAACTGAGTAAAAGAAAGCGAAGAAGGGATTATGTGACGTGTGTAAGGTCAGAGATGGTAGTAAGGCAGTCAGTCTAGGGTACTTTCCAGGACAACACGCTTTCTTCTTTTTAAATATAAAACTTTCTTCTTTATTATGAACTTAGTCATCAACAAATATTAACAGTTCAGTACACAGTAATAAAAAAAAAGATTGTACTCAATCCTATGAAGTTCCTTTGGGTATATTAAATAACAACCAAGAGGTTTGTCTTAAGCTCCTGAAGAGGACCATGACAACAGGAAGGTGGGGTCGGGACTTGCAAGTCAATTGGGTATGTGAGGCAAGGCTGTGCAAAGTCCCCAAAGCCATCAGATCTGGACAAGCAGAGATGGCCCCCAGGAGGCAGCATGGTACCATGGAAAACAAGATACCCAGCACTGGAAAGCCTACTGATCTGAGTCGTTGAAGCGATTTTCTAATCCCCTCCCTGGCACTAGTGTAGCCTCGGGCAAGTCACAACCTCGCTGGGCCTGTTTCTTCATGGTAACACACAAGGATGAGATCAGATTTGCTCCGTGTCCTGCCCACAGAAGGACTTCCCTAGCTCTGTCCTGGACCTCAGCTCACATCTATCTTATCAGTCATCAACTTCTCTGGGCGTCTTTATGAGTAATACTTGGAGCTTGGACTAGATGACCCCTCCTTCCCCAGGTCCTTTTTGATCCTGACGCCAACATGCTAGGTGGGAAACAAGAAGTTCTGCTTCCATCAGGACAGTCAGGTAAAGGTCAGGCAGGCTGGATGAGCTGTCTGGGAAGCCTCAGGGAGGGGCACTTAAAGTCACATGACCAAGGACGGTGTGCTGGCAGATCCAAATTCTTTCTGAACGTGTTGTAGTCGTCCTGTAACCTTACAGGGGAGGCTAACGGCCATGGAAAGGCCATAAAGACCAATCGAAGCTCTCCTGGTTTCACAGCAGATAGTGTTCTTTAAGGTTTGTTTCTCACAGTTGGGGGCTTGTTAGCCGGGCTCACTTCACACATCCTACAGTCCCCAGGCTTGGAGAGAAGAACACGGAGGTGATAGAAGAGTCGAGGATCCAGCAGCCATCGAGAGTATTTCAAATCAACAAGCATTTCACAAGTGCGGCCTCTCATTATACAGAAGAGGAAACTGAGGCCGGGGAGGTGGTGATCTGGGCTGGCCTTCGACAAAGCCCGCCTTCTTGCCTTTGCACCTTCCTGGACTCCAAGAAGACCACTAACTGGAAAGCCTGGCCACCAGCTATCAAGAACTCGTAAAAAGAAAAGTGGCCAGGGCCACTGGAGGACAAAGGGAAATTCGGGAGAAGCTGGCCGGCATTTTGGGAAGGAGCGGGTGTGAGGCCCTCCCCTCCGCCGCACAAGGCCAGCGCTCCCGGAACGTAACTACTACGCAACAGGATGCACGTGGCACTCGCGGCGTAAGGACGCGTGACGCACGACGGCGTGATGACGTAACCGACATCCGGGACCTCCTGGAGGAATGTGGTATCTGTGTAAGAGGCGGGATCCCGGTCCGCCCCAAGTCCTTCCGGCCGCAGCCCGAGCCCCGAGCGCCCCCGTTTGCTGGGGGTGGGGGGCTGAGCCGAGGTAGCCGCTCCCCGCCGCGGGAGCGGAAGCTGGAAAAAGTCCCGGCGCGCTCCTGGGCTCGAGGCGCGTCCCCGGGCGGCGTGGCGTGTGCCGCGCTGCCGTCGGCCCTGCGTCCGAGCCGAGGGGGCGCCACGTGTGTGTGTTTAAAAACAAACCCGAACTCACGATATCCTAAAGAAAAGAAAAACAAATTCTCTTGAGTGCTTTTTCCGCGAAAAGGGAGGAAAAATAAGAAAATGTTCCTTTTCCCCAAAATATCCATGAGACCTGAAGTCGAAGACTACCTCAGGGAGAGCTTTAAGAATAAGGAGGTAGGTCGGCCAGCGCAGTGGTTAGAGAGGCCCAGGCGGCCCGAGGTTAGAGGGAAGGGACCCCGGGACCTGGCGGTGACGGCGGCGCGGGGCCTCGGCGGGGGAGGCGGGGCGAGGTCGGGCCGGCGCTCGGGGCAGGCAGGCGAGCTGCGCTCATGCCCGCGCCGTGCCCTCGCCGTGCCCGCTCAGTCTGGGTTTGTGAGGTCGGACCTAGCCTGCCAGGGGCGCCCCTTGGCCACCGGGTGGCGACGGTAAGGCCGGCAGCGCCCTGGGCTCCCCCAAACGAGGAGGCAGAGAGGGGGTGCCCCCCAGTGACCCCAGCGCGGCTTCACGAATTTAAGGTTAGGGTGAGATATAGATAAAACGAGAAGGGGCCTTCGCAGGCGTGCCATGCTGCAGACCAGCGCAGGCGTGGCGGGACTCTGCGCGGGTTCGAACTCAGCGCTCTTGGCTACACATCCCCTTAGTGGCAGGAGGTGGAGGTTAAAGGTGAGGCCGGAGATGGCCTGCAGGGCTGCAAGGGCTCGAGCCTGGATAAAAGATAAAAGGAAGAAACCGATGCCGATGTTTGCCGAGGTGCTTTTCCCGCGTTAACATGCTGTTACAGAAGCCCCAGAGGAAGAGCCGCCTCTGCGGAAGCGGACTTTACCTGCTTTGGTAGCGCTTCAGTTTCCCTTCCTTGCGATTTGTACGAACGCATATCGGCGCTGGCCTGGGGTGTTCACTGAGGCACAGAAGTGAAGCTTGGGTGTTAGAGAGGGAACCTGAACTCAGGGCTTCCTCCCAGAGCCCCAGGCTGTCTATTCACGCCCCACACCGTCCCCAAAATGTACTTAGGGGCAAAGGGGATTGTGACCTTTTTCTGCATTTCATTTTAAGTGAAGCTACCCGAGTGTTAATTGTTTTTAATATTTTGCATTTTTATGGAAGCTTTGAATTAAGTTCAGAAAACAAATTCTTGAAAGGGCTATTTAATTCCACTGGCTTAAATAGCACATAGAAAAAACAGCTGTTCCCACTGTCTGTCCTCTTGGAGTTCATAATTAAGAAGCATATATATCCAAGTTCAAGTTTTGTAAGGTCATAGTATAGTATAACTGTGGCAATAGAATTGGAGATATAAGCCTTGGTTTAGCCTTGTGCTGCTCTAGTTATGTGACCTTGGGTAAGACACTTCCTTAGTTTTCTGTTTGTAAAACAAGAGGGTGGGCCTTAAGATATTTGAGGTTTCTTGCACTTGATTCTGATCTAATTCCAGAAAACCATCTTCTAGTATATTTTATACTAGTATATCTAGTAACCGTCTTCTAGTATATTTTTTCCTAAATAACATTGCTAATTCATGCCATAATGAATTATAATAGAAGCTTGAGTAATTATGAAAATTACATATAGAATATTAATGAATGATACTTTGAAGATTTCATATATAATTTCTCAGTGTTAATAACAAGTAGATACAACAAATTGCCCCAGAACTTGATCAGATGCTAAAACGTGCTTGGAATAGAGTGATAGTCATAAAAATAAATGGTTCTCTTTTTTAGGACATTGTTTTTAAATTTTCCATTTGACCAAAAAGAAGTCTATCTTGCATTCCTGTTTTTTTCTTTTTCTTTCAAGATTGTCAGTGCATTAGGTGTGCAGGAAGCAGAAAGGAAATTTGAAACCCTATTAAATCACTTGTCACACCCACCAGCATTCTCAACTGTTAGAGTGAATACACATTTAACAGCTGTAAAGCATGTGAAAGATTTGCTGCTTGAAGAAATAAATAAGGTTTGTTGAATTCTTTATACATGTTAGTAATCATAATCTAATATTTTTTGGACTCGTGAAGTTTTCTAGCCAGTTACAGGATCATGGGCAGGAAATCCTTATATTCTCTGGGTTTTAGAGTTTCCATGGCTATGAAAAAATGGGTGTTGGGGGAAAGTAGGTTGGAGGATGGATTCAGTGATTTCTAAGGTTCCTTTCACAAAACTGAGATTCTATGAAAATAATTAAGTGTCATGGCTATTTATGAGTTGATTCCTTTTTTTGTAACTTTGATTTTCCCTTATGCTTATCTGAAAGAGGAAAATATCTACGGCTGTCATGTTTCTAAATAATTGAGGAAATCAGCCTCTTGTCTTTTCCTCCCAGTAGTCTGTTTTTTGTTTTTTTTCCGTATAAAACTGGCAGAAATAGATAGATGTGTGTTCTGGTTAGTCATTTCTCTGAGCCTCCCACTTCTTTATCTATAAAATTTCTCCTTGAATGTCTTATACTATTTAACCTACAAGTCATTTTAACTGTCAAGTGAAAATGTACATTTGGTACTGTAAGACTTTGTAAAGTGAAAAAGTACATAAATAATGTATGCTATTATTTTTTTTATTGCCTTATTTTTTTCAATTATCAAACTTTTCCCTCCTTACCAAATTATTTCCACTGGGGTGAAAAATACAGAATCTTGTAACATATAAATGTATTCAGACACAACAATTTCCTACATTTGCTATGTCCAAAAATGAGTTTTTTCTTTTTCATGTTAGTCCATCACCTCTCTGTCATGAAGTGAAACATTCTTCGTTTTCAATTCTTTAGAATCATAGTTGATCATTGTATTGATAAAAGTTCTTAAATCTTTCAGAATTGCTCGTTATTCTTTATACTTTATTCTGTTTCAGATCATACAAGTCTTTCAGGTTTCTCTTCCCTCACCCTTAATATGGTAGCAAAAGTACTATGGAAGAAACTGAAAACCTGACACTCTAGTGTGGATCTGACACATTTCCTGACTTTATTTCATAGTGGCGTAACAGTCGCAAATATTATGCAAAGCTCAATGTATCTATCTATATATGTTTATAAGAGAGATTACTTTCTGACTAAATACTGTCTCTCTACATTTGTAAAGTATTTGGTAAACCATAAAGTGTTTTATAAATGCTAGCTATGGCTACAACTGTTGTTTAAATCATATAATCCTGTTCTTTTGAATGAGGACTTGTTCAGAAATTATTCTAAAACTGAGTTTACATATAACTGTATGCAAGGCCAGCTTTGCTAGAGTTGGCAAGACTCATCATTAGAAGGTTGGCCACTACTTAAAGACTGTTTATGTTTAGTAAGGCATGAAGGGTATTGTGATCTGCATCTATGAATGGAATCTAAACTGGTGAATTAAGTATCTTAATTGTATTTGTTTTTAGTAATTGTGTCTGTTTATTTTAACAGCAATTTAATGGATTAAGTGTTCCAATTCTTCAGCACCCAGATGTTCAGGATGTGTTACTGATTCCTGTAATTGGACCCAGGTTTGTAATAACTTGGTTCAAAAACCTTATGTTATTAAATAATAGGACTCTTCTCACTAGTGTGCTTTGATCAGTTTTATGTTTAATGATAACAACAAGTTACTCCACCTTGTGTTAAAAATTTAATCTGGTCTCATCACTGCTGGCTTGGGAAAATTCATATTAACCCTAATAAAGAACTTAGCTACCTAAGAAGGCCAGAATCATTGCAAAGGCAAAGTAGAATTGAGCCTAGGGTGCATTTCTTTTGAATTGAGTGAAATGAATTTTAGGTTGAACTATGCATAAGCAGTAAGCTTTGTCACCAGGGAAAATACTGGGCTAAAATCTTTTTCAACAACAAAAATGATACACTCACATGTTATAACTTAGATATTGTAAGATAAACACTAGGCAAATACTGTTATTTAGAATACTCTATCTTGATATTCTGGGATTTAAGCTATAGTATTAAGGATATGAGATCTGAACTTCCCTTTGTTATCAAATATTGTTGAGGTGCATGAGGAAATTGAGGAAGGAAAGAAAAAACATTTAAAAAACACTTATGTGTCAGGCAATATACTAAGTCTTTTACAAGTGATCTCATTCAAGCTTCACAGTTACCTTGGGAGATAGGTGCTATTATTCCCATCTTCCTCCTTAGTTGAGGAAACTGAGTCAGGCAGAGGTGAAGTGACTTGTCCAGGGTTACATGTCTTAGTGTCTGAGGCTGGATTTGTACTTGAGTTTTTCTGATTCTAGGCTCAGTACTCTTATTTGGTCTCCTAGTTGTCACCAAACTGATAATGTATTTATCTTTCTTTCTGTTAGTTTATGATTTCCTCATGGATCGTTGTAGTCTAATAGAGAGCGTGCCTTGTAGCCAGGGAGACTAGAGTCAAGCCTCCTCTAGCCTTCACTGCCTGTGCCCCTGGTTGCCTACTTTATCCTCCCAAAACTTGAGGTCCCCCTGAAGACTCGGTGCAGCCAGGTGTGCATCTGCAGTGAAATAGCGTCCTTTCTGAGAGCTCGCTTTGTCAAGGACATCTCAGGGCCAGCCTCCAACCTTTTCTGATTCCTGAAATTCTCACAGTGAGTGTGCAGCAGAGGCAATCCCCCATTAAGAAAACTCAGCCTTTCTTCTTGGGACACATCTGATATTTTCAGTAATCTTCATTAAATGTTTATTCAGTGTCATCAGTTTATTCAGTTTATCATGTGCCTAGCACTTTGCAAGGAGTGGGGTGCAAAAACAAAAGGGAGACAGTCCGTGCTTTCAAGGAGGGGGATGCAGCATAGATGTGATTACAAGAAGGGGTGCTCAAAGGATGGGACTTGGAAAGTCTGTCACCCCATATATATAACTATCCCCTTAGCCACTTAGCCGCACATGGAGTGTTCCTTGAGTAGATGTTACTGGTTTTGAGAATCACTTCTTCTCTACCATCTTTCCTTGTCTCTTGTACTCTTAGGGACTGGACTTGGGATGTGGTCTGGGGAGTTCCTCGTGGGGAGGTCAGCACCTTCACTGTACCCTGTAGTTTTAGTTACCTAGAGAGCTGCGAGGTTGGAGGCAAGGAATCTGTGAGAGACACAACTTGAGCCTGCCTTCATGTCCCCGGCTCCTTGGTTTTGTTGGATTCTTTCTGGCAAAGGCTTTAGTGGTTACTGCTTTAATTTTTATTCTTCCATTATTCTGCTGTGTACAGATATTCAGGAACTGACTCAGTGTTAGCTGAGCAGTTTCTATCACTACCTACCACATTTGTTTTTCCTTTCTAATATTCCCCACTCTTTTTTGCTACTTCCACTTTTTTTTCTTTTGTTCATTGCTTCCTCTTTCTCACCCACCATTTCTTAGGTGGGAGTATCTCATATTTTTGCTAAGCCCCAGTAATAATACTTCAAGCTGAAAAGTTGCTTTTAAAAAAAGTAGCCTGGAGTAAGGAAAATTCCTCTCCCTGAGTTTAAATCTGGTTTCAGATAGTAGTTGTGTGACCCTGGCCAAGTCATGTAACCCTGTTTGCCTCAGTTTCCTCATCTGTAAAATGACTTGGAGGAGGAAATGGCAAACTACTCCAGTATCTATGACAAGAAAACCCCAAATAGGGTCATGAAGAATTGTGCATTACTGAAAATGACTAAACAGAAAGAGGAAAACTGGAATTTGAAAAAGCTTGTAGACTTTAGGATATGTTATTCTGTTTAACTTTCATGTTCTTAGCAAAAATATAAACAGGCAACCCTATGAAGTCATAGTTGGAGCTCACTGCGGTAATGCTGTGCTGAGAGGAGCGCATGTCTATGTTCCAGGAATCATCTCTGCTTCAAAATGTAAGTGCACGTTTCTTTTTTGGAGAGAATTATCCAGATGTGTCGGTTGTGTGCCTTTTTTCTTCTAATTAGAAATTTTCCTTTGCCAAGCAAAACATTAGAGTTAAATGCACATAATTATGATTAATAAATGAATTCCATCCAACTTATCCTTTCTTCATTTCCTCTGCTTCCCTCCACACCTGCACTTCTTGGACCTTATGGCATTATTTGGTTCTACTAATTGAACTCAGTGCTTTCTTGGTATTTCTCTACTTTGTTAGAGGTTAGGATTTATTACTTTAGAATTGATGAGTGACATGTTTTTTTCAAAATAAATTTTTAAAAAATCTTTTTCCAAATGGAAATCCTACCGATTTATCGCTGAGTAGATGGGCTATACCTATTTGTTTGAGTGTATGTATGTGTATGTTTGTGTGAGTGACAGCAATATTTTGATTTTATGACTTCGTCTTTGTGTATGATTTTTCATTAAATCTAGGTACACACACATTCTCATAAACTTTTATGAGAGTCTGTAGATTAGTAACTAGATTGAAATCAATTGCAGTTTCCTGTCATTATTACTTTTCACATGATTCGAATGGCATGGTGCTCAACTCATTTAAGCTGAGTGATTTTTTGTTAGTTTACTGCCAGCTGTAGGATACTGCATGAAGTCTCAAATTAAAAAAAAAATAAAAATAACATCAGATGAAGGAGAGCAGCAGACCATGGGAACATCAGACTTGTTATTTCTAGACTTTAATTTTATGATCATTAGTACTTTAAATGTTGCCTGTTTTAAAAAGATTGTTGTGCGTTTGCAAATTAAAATGTGAGAAAATGTCTCATTTTTACATAGTTAATGTTCCTTAAAATGTTTAAAAAGGAAATAGTATAGCATATTTATCAAACAGCTCTAATAGTAATTTCTTGGGGGTGTGTTTTGATTTTTAGAAATTTAATTTTTATTTCATACAATTAACAGTTTTATTGCAATGTTTTGATAATGTACAATTATTATTTATCAGTTTATACTTGAGTTCCTTACAGGAAAGACCTCTTTTCAATGTAAGAAAACAATTAAATTTTTTTTAAATCATTGAACATAAAATTTGCATCACTCACAGTTTTGAGAGACAGCATTGTCATGATTACATGACCAACCTTAGAGTCAGAAAGGCCATGATTCAGATCTCGCCTCTTACACTGCTGTGTGAAGCTGGGCAATTCACTGAAACTTGCAATGCTCTTGACAACTCTTTAAGATTATAAGTTTTAGAGTACTTAGTTGCTGATCTTCATTGGTAGAAGACATTTCTTTGTGGGCGATTCCTACAGTATTGAAATCACAAGTCTAAACCAAATACAGTTGTCCCCATCTTTGCAGAAAAACAGCTAAGTTACTTTAACTGTGGGGTTCAGTGGCAGAATAGTGTGAAGATCACAGATAAAGCTGAATTACTTGCCTCAGGTTTCTAAGACCTCCCCAAGTGTAAAAGCAAGCACCCTGACATACATAGGAGAACTGCTGTCACAAGTTCTTTGATCTGCCTTTCTCAAAGAAAAGTAATTTTTGAGGGGTCAGCAGTCACTTTAATCAAGCACGTGTATCATCCCCTTAGCTTAGGGGAAAATGTCAGCACCCTGAACTTCAGAGAAAATACAGAGAAATCCAGAACAACAGACAGGGCTTCCAACTGTCTGACATAAGCAATATATACATCATAGATCAACAGAGAGATCCAACTGTCTGACCATCACGTACGTACATATATAGTTACCAGAAAGAGAAGCACCAACATATGAGTTTTCAAAGCTGGGGGGCCCCTTAGCGGCTGCCCAGAGGCTTGTCTGGTCAGACAAATACTTCCAGTCAGTAAGCCCCAAACTAAAACCTTGCTTCAGAGTCTTTATACACTTTTTAGAGCCAGAGGGCATCATAACCCTTGATAACCAGTGCCTCATTAACAAAAAGTATAGGCCTTCCTGTAAAACTTCCCAGGCCCATTAATGTGTAGGGGAAGATATTCTTTAATCCCATTATTCAATCAGAGGCACTTGATTATACAAAAACAAAAAAATGCATTATCAGTACACTTTTGTGAACCAGCAGTGAAGTTCGGCATAATTTAGAACGTAAGACTGTTCCATCTTGGAAGGAAGCACACAGAAGTTTTCTAAAAGGAACTTGATTGCAAATAGTTGTAACTCTCTCATGTGTCTGAAATTATAAGGTTAGGGGCAGCATGACACAAAGAAGATATTATTTATATCTAGCAGATAGTTTTTGCCAAATCTTCTAAAATTGTATTGTCTGTATAATTTATATGAACGCCAAACCAATCTTACTCATTTCAACTTGACTCATTTATTTTTACTGCTCCCCAGCTGATTGGACTTAGAGTAAAAGTATCCTCTCATGGCAAATATACTTTAATTTCTTCCACAACCATTGCCTCTTACATGAACCAAGAAATTTTTTTTTTAAGAGATCAGAAAAAAATTCTAAAAATACTACTAATTGGCATTTGTCCAGGTTTTTGAAAAATTGAGAATACATGTCTTTAAAAATTATTTTATTGTATTCAATCTTCCTCAAAAAGTGGACTGGGAAAATACTTCTGTTCAAGTGATATTTACTGAAATAGGATTTGACGTGCATTAAAATGTTACCTTCTTCATAAGAAGTAAGTAAGAAATTTGCCCTTCTGACATTTCTTTTTTGAAAGAATTGCAAAGTTCAGTTTGCCAGTAGTCCTGATCTAAAAAAGTAAAACCTGTTTATTTTGGTCAGGGACAGTATTAAGATGATGACATAAATTTGGTGTGATGCATGAGAGATCTCTGTAATGGTCCCTCCCTGGATGTTCATTCTTCTTTGAAAAAGCATAATTTAATGGGATATTTTAATTTTCTCCTTTTTCTAGTTATGAGAGCTGGAGATGTTGTCTCTGTTTATTCTGATATTGAGGGAAAATGTAAAAAAGGAGCCAAAGAGTTTGATGGAAAAAAAGCATTTCTTGGAAATGGGATTTCTGAATTCAGCCGCAATGAAATTTTCAGTTTGAGCAGCCCACTGAAGTATGTTATAAGGTGTTTTATTTAAAAAAAAAACTGTACTCTTTTATTTAAAGAAAATTTAAAATTTTTAAAATATACTTCAGGTTTCATTGTAAGAATGAATAGATTTCTTTAATATCAGTATGTCTAGAAAGCAGGGCAATAGTTTTTAAAGAAATGAAATTTCATAGGCATATGGGTGAATGCAGTTCAGTCAAAGAAGACAAGCAAACAGTTACCTTTTCATTTGCTATGTTTTTTTTAACTTGATGAAATAGATTTAATCTATACATTTTTTCCTTATTCAATTAAGATATTTACTAAATATTTTAGTTTCAAGGGAAAGAACCTATGGCTAATCATTGGAATTTTATGAAATGGTATATTTTTATGATTTAAAAGTCCTAAATAGAAGAAAAGAATTCATATAAATGGTTAAAGTAATTCCTACTTCAGTTGATCCATGATCTCATCAGTGTTCATACTCCTTCTGTTAGAACAGACTATAACTTACCCATGGGTCCTTATCTCATGTGACATTTTTACATGGGTACGTTGGTGAGCGACTAGGCCTGGAGTCAGGAAGATCTGAGTTCACATCCTGCCTCAGGTACTTACTAGCTGTATGACCTTGGATAAGTCACTAAACCTGTCTTTCTCAGTTTCCTCACCCGCAAAATGGGGTAATAAAAACATCCAACTCCCGGGTGTGAGGATCAAAGGAGATGGTATTTATAAAGCACTTTGCATAGTGCCTGGCACTATATAAGCTTCGTATAAATCTTAGCTATTACATTGTTCTTCATGATGTTCTATATACATCTTTTACTGGTGATCCACTCAGCATATTTACTAATGTGCCTCTTGTGGCATATAAGCTTTCCATCTTTTATCCTTCCCTCTCTCCATATGCCCAATTCATCCCCTTTTCTCATCATACATAATTTTTCTCAGATTTCCTATACGATTACTTAGACACAGTCACCTTTGAGTATACCCGCAATTTTGATTTTTTGGAGATTGTAGTATTTCATGATTCCCCATCCCAATGTGTTACCAGAAAAACGTTGACATTAAGATGATGGGCTTTAAAAAAAGTGTTAAAACCATTGAGAGTGCTATGCTACTCTAAATGCCCTTTGTCTTACTTTCTAATTCCTAATTCAGTTCCGAAGCCCAATTCTTTGTATATTTATACTGTCAGTCCAAATTAAACCTACTGATGACAAAGCTTGGAATCATAGTCTGGTTCAAATTATATCAAGATATCATCAGTTTTTGATCATTAATATAAAAAGAAGTAAGCAGTAGTTTATGTAAGTTAAATTCCTATATAATCCTTAAGCCTTATTTAAGCCTAATTTTAGCTTTCAGGCTTTTCTTCCAAAATTTTATCAATAACTTTGTGTTCATGATGTAAACCATTTAAAGTGTGTACATTTGAATAAATGGCTGTAGATAAACCACTCTTGTGGATAATGACTGTAGTTCTGTCTCTGTTGGCAAGTTTCCATGGTTCTAGCTGATAGAAATGAATCATTCTGGAGGAAATCAAGACTGTATTGGAATTTCTGTGCCTTCCAAAGTCATGTATGGCTTCATCTTCATGGCATATTTTTCTAAAACAAGGAATAGTTCCATAAATACAGTGTATGATTGTTATTGGTATGAGGATGTGTATGGTGTGTGTATAATAATATACATAAATAACCTTGAATTGAACATATTTTTAATACTTCTTTTAGAACACCATAGGTAGAGTACTCATTTTCTTTTCCTCGAAGCTCATTTGAAGCTCTAGCCACCATGTTGTTTGATTTTTCTGCCCTTCTTTTCTGTAGAAGTCTGTATGCTTTGCTGGGGGGAAAACAGTCATGCCTTTAGAATTACTTTTGTAATTGTCTTGTTCAAACAGGATGCTATAACTGCAATCTCAGTCTGTTGATATGTAGGGAAAAAAAGCTTCCACCAGCCAAGGATCTTTAGGTTCTGTCCTTTTCCCTTTTTGGGAAGTCAGGATGTTTGCTTGTCATCAGTCTTGTGATGCTGCTCCTATTTTCCAAACAAATGCAAGCTTTCCGAAAAAAGATAAAGATATGGTAAAACCATAAATGCTAAACTTAAACAGTTTCCCATTTATATTATCTTTAGTACTTAGAGATGAGTTATCTTACTATGCTGATGGATATAGTTTATTATCCAAGCAGCGATGTTAGGATGCTTTGGTTTCATATGTTCCAGCTGACTTAAATCTGCTACAGTCACAGAGATAGATAAACCTCCTTTCAGATAATTTTCTCTGCAATCTTATAAACAGGTCTCCTTTATATTGGGTTTATTCATTTGACATTTAAGAATATATTTGATTATATGGAAATACTGCTCACGTGTTAACATAATTTAAACAGATAGTATTCAAAACACTGAGCTACTCAAGTTGCAACCAATTTAATTAGCCTGCGATCATCTATTCAGGCTATTCCAAGGCAAAAAGGGTAGATGCTCAATGTTTTCCAGTGCAGAGTAATGGATTATATTTGACATACCAACCTCTTTGTAGCTGATAGAGCTAATGAAATCGGTTTCAGAACCAAGAGTACCGAGACATATAGTTGGTAAGCTTAGTGTTAAAGGTCCTTAAGTTACTAAGGATCTAGAAAATCAGGCATTTTGAAGTTTTAGTAATCAGAATCATCTCAAGAAGTCAGTCATGATGGAAATAAGCTGCCACCAAATCACAGAATTTTAGAGCTCAAAGGAAACTCCTCAACTAATCAGTCATACATAAAAGGAATCTCCAGTATAACATATCCAGCCTTTGCTGTGAGAGCTCCATAGAAGGAGTGTCTCAAGTGGCACTTCTATTTTTGGATTGTTCTGATTGTTAGAAAGGTTTTCCCAGCAATAAGCCTAAATTGCTACTTCCATCCATTTTTTCCTAGTTCTGCCTTTTGGGGCTAAACATCTATCTATCTTCCATGAGACATACTTCGAAATACTTGATGACAGCTATATAATACCTTCCCAGATCTTCTCTTCTCCAGGCTAAACATAATCCTTCAACAGATCCTCTTATGTCGTAGACTCTAGGCCCTTCGTCATCTTGGTTGCCTTCCTTTGAACACTCCCCAGCTTGTTAATGTTTTTCTTAAACCGTGACACCAAGAATGGAACACAGTTCTCTAGATGAGGTTTGAAGAAGGCAGAGTACAATAGGACTTCTATTTCCTTATTCCTAGAAATTATGTCTCTCAGTGCAACTGAAAATTGTATTAGCTTTTTTCAAAGTTAAGGTCATTAGCCTACAGCTTATAGACTTCTCTTCCCTTTTAGTAAAATTGAGACATTAGCCCTTCAGTCTTGTAGTACCGCTCCTATTTTCCACGATCTTTTCAATGTCCCTGACTAGCTCAGGATTTACGTCTGCCAATTTTTTCAGCATCTGAGGGCATTAACCATGTGTTTTTGTGAATCCTCTAAGCTAAGCCTCCATCACAGACAATAGGAAGCTTCTTAGGGTTCTCATTATTTCCACCCCAACGAACAGTTCATTCCTGTAGGAATTAGATCCAGAATAGGATTTTTCTTTATTGTTCTGCCTTTTGAAAAATGGAATTAACATTAAGGCCAGTCAGAAAGTTATTAGCTATTATGCTCCAGTAGGATAATTGAAGTCTCCCAACACTACTGTATCATCCCTCTATGCCAGGCTCATGATCTGTTTCCCTGACTTTTCATCTGTTTCCTTTTTCTGTGAGTCTATAATATACTCCAATGACAAAATCAGTTTCTCCTTCTTTTGACCTTTACTCAGATAGTCTTCTTCATACATTCCCTTGTTAGCAGATCACTTTACATGAATAACCTTTCTTATTATATAGTGGTACCCATTCTCCTTTTACCTACTTTTTTTAATGTCATATCCTTTTAAAAAATAAGTTATTTCAGTCCATTGTATCTCAGTAATTTCTGAGATCAATTTTGTCTCCTTATATTAGGACCTCTGGTTCCTCTTATTTGTTGCCTAAACTTTGTTTCCCTAAATATATACAGTATGTATAGATATTCAAAGCCATACATTTTAAAACTGTCTACTTTTTGGATTTTGTTGCCAATGAACATCTATGTCTCACAACTACTTTTCTTCCTTCTGTGGTGTTATTCTTTATTGTATCTAACTCAGGAGCTATACGTAGTCAGTTTTGTTTCATCTCCACTCTTTTTACTTTGCAGTCCTTATGCTTAGATTTACAAAACATCAGACAAAGTATATTTGTACTAACTTTTCCTCCCAAAACCAAATCTTGTACTCTTACGGGTTTCAGTTTCTTGGTCAAGACTTTATAATTGTTAATGACACTTTTCAGGTTCCTTATGACAGTGCCATTTGTATCTGTGTTAATCACCTGAAGGGGGTAGCTTCCATTCACTGGGGGAATCTCGGTTACCTCTTGGATGGCCTGATACAGTAGATCTTGCTTTTGTTACCAGATTTACAGATTGCTGCCTCAGCTAATACTCTTCTTCATCTGAGTCATATTGGATGACCTTACACCTAATAGCTTCTGATGCCCAATGCATCATTCTTTGGAGGACAAGCAACTTTTTCCACACAAGAACATAATAGCTCTCTCCTCTTCAGTAAGTCTCATCAGTTTTTAAGGTCTGATTATACAACTGTCCTTTTCCTTCCTTCTCTTCTTTTGTGTAACCCTCTTTTACCCTTTTGCATCTTGAGAAGGGTTTTTTCCTGGATTCTCAGATCCATTTTCCTCCCAATTGATGAAGCCTTTTTTCTGTTTTCTTCAGGAACGCTTCATGTTCCTTAATAGTGGAGAATGGAGAGGCATTCTTTGAGTACCTTTGAATTCTCCATGAGGGAGATCAATCTACATTTGGAAAACTGAAAACAGTCAGTTGGGTGTGGCAGAAATAAAAACATTGCAGACTAGAAGTTTACTGTACAATTTCCCAGTTCTCCAGGAAGGTTAAGATTCTCAGCCTCATTTCTTTGATCTAGTGATAGTTTACACTTCAAGCTAAGGGTCTGGTTAAAGTTTTTATAGTCAATTATCACCTCTTAACAACTTAACCACCTCACTCAGCTTCCTTTCCTTAGTCTAAATAAACTCCACCCCAAAATCTACCTCCTATTTTAGAGTTGTGTCAATTTTATCTGTTTTATCAGTTGCCCAATTTACCAAGTTAAATAAACAAGCCTATTCTGTGCCAGGCATTTATATTTATTCCTCCTACTTTTCTTTTTTTTAAAAAATGATAATTTTCTACCACTTCTCTCTAGTATTTTAAAAATGAGTTTTTAATTCTAAATAGTGATGTCTTCCCTTTCTGCTTGATACAGAGATCAAATGTTTGTAGACCATAGCAGTTTTTGGGTTCTCTTGGCCTTTCCCTTGTGACAGCCACTTTATATTGGTTAAACTTTTGTGGGAAATGATGACAGTCATGGTCAGTTATCTTTGGTTTTTTTGTTTTTTGTTTTTTTAAATTTTCCTCTCTTTGCCATTGAACGTCAGGTTCAAGTTATTGTCATATTTTGTTGTTGTCTTTTTACTTTTATTTATTTCCTAACTGTATGTTGACCTTTGGCCTAACTATATTGGGTTGTTGATCCTCGTATGATTCCTACATCAATAAATAACTGTCTTGCATCTGTCAAGGTAAAGTCCTTTTCACTTTTTTGGTGATGTTTGTTAGACTCCATGCTGAGAACCTTTCCTGTCTCTTGGAACAGAAGGTGTTCCTGATATATAGGCACATATATTCTGAGTTAGATTACAAGCCATTGACCTCGTTTCTTTGTTAATCTTCATTTTCTAACATTCTTAACCAACTTACCTTATGCCTCACTTTGCATTGAAGTTACCAAGTGTCAGAATATATGTTGTTGTAATTTGGAGAGCTTATTAAGTTCTTCCTAGAATTTTCTTTTTTCATTAGATGTTGATATATAAGCTGCAAGTATTTTCATAGTAACTTTTCTTTATTCATGAGTACTTCATACCAGGATAGCCTGATATTCTGTGAAATCATATTTTATGTTTCCTTTGGGTATTATGATGACGCCCACTGTATCGATTCTGTTTTCTTCTGTGAGGAGAGCCCATGAGCCATCCTTTTCATCCTTCTCATTAGCTGTAACTTCTCATTGTCTTTGGACTTTATATTTAGAATTTCATTGTTGATATAATTTAATTTTTCCAACTGATATGTCAAAATCTTACATTTGGAGCATGTATAGTTCAGTTAATATTTATTAGATGATCATAAGTTTCATTATTATTTAAGTCCTACATTAAATTTATATATAGATTCAGGTATTCAATTGCTTTCAAGTTCTTTAAAAGCTTGGGAAATTTTATCTTAGTGTCAATTATAATTAAATAAAAATTAAATAAAAAATTAAAATAAATAAATAAATATAAATATAATTAAAAATTAAATAAATAAAAAATAATTAAATAATTTAAATAAAATTAAAAAAAATTATAATTAAATAAATTATAAATAAATAAATTATAAAAAATAAAAAAAAATAAAATTAAATAAAATTCCCTTGAGGAATTTTCTTTAATAATCCCACAAAATTTCTAGCAGAAATGAAAAAGAATAAGAATAAAATTTTCTTAAAATTTTTGAGATGTATAAATGTAATTTCATGAAGGCTGAAAAAATGTCTTTGTTATACTATATTTACTGTTTCCTTAGCAATATAAACTGAGTATAATACATAATTTTAAGTCAGATTAATGTAAGAATTCTTACATTTCAGAGGCATAGGTATACGAATGACAGAACCAGTGTATCTGAGCCCTTCATTTGACAATGTACTGTCCAGTTCCTTGTTTTTGCAGGTAAGTATCTACATAAATTATTTTGTGATATTTAAATATAGAGTAAGACCTAGAATGCCCTCCTTTCTCATCTCAGTTCCTAGAATCAACTTCTGTAGAAAGCCATTTCTGCTATATTTTCCCTACTTCCCTGTAACTTAGATTAGATAGTTTTCTACTCTGTGTGTTTCTTTTTTGTAGATGACATCTTCCTCATTAAAATGTAAGTTCTTTGAGGGCAGGACTGTTTTCACATTTTTATTTGTATTTCCAGTACATAATACAGTGCTTGGCACATAATAAGCACTTAATGAATACTTACTTGATTAAGCTCCTGTTTGGTGTTGTAAGTCCTACATGATCTGTTTTCATATTTTCAAACTTACTTTTGGATTGACAGTAAATATTTGTAATTTTGCAACCTTTATCCTTTTTTACATTCTAGAAAGCATATTTTTAAAAAATTTAATAAATTTGTTTTCAGTTTTCAACATTCACTTCCATAAGTTTTAAATTTTCTCCTCTTCCCTCCCTGAGAAGGTGTGTAACCTTGTATGGGTTCTACACTTACATTCTTATTAAAAACATTTTCATATTAGTCATGTTGCATAGAAAAATTAAAATGAATGACTATCTTTTTTTTTAACTACCAAGCTGCACACAGAGATGCTCTAACATCTGATTTTGTCATGACCTATAATTGTTTTATTTGTTGTTCATGAACTCTACAGTCTCATTATTCGATCATAGTCTTTTATCATTCTCTTTTCCTGTGTCTTCTGATCTCTCATGCCCTTCTTCATCCTCTTTGTGAGCTCCCTCTCTTAGTTATTTCCTGGGCCATCGCCCTTTCCATTGGCTGCACTCTCCTTCCTTTCCTTTGTTGACATCTTGGTGAAGAAGTTCACCTGTACCCTAGATTATTCTCTCCAATCTTTTGCCCCATTGTCCTTTTTCTGATCCCATTTTTCCAGTTCCCATCCTTGGATTACTCCCAGCATTTGCTCACTCTTCTCCTATTCACATGCTGCAGAACAGAGCTGAAAAAAGTCACAGATGTGTTGATTTGGGTCTTCTACAAATTTATAATACATAATCTCAACTAGGCCCTCTTTTGTGACAAGGCATTCTTTTTATAGCTCCCTAATCATTTTGCTGTCCCACTCACCGCAGTGACTGGTCCATTCATTTTTTTTTCCTTCTCAAGTCTCTCTCTGACTGTTCCTCTCTCTGACTGTTCCTCTCTCTTAGCTCTTTTCCCCTTCTCAGTTAAACACCTTGAACAAGCCAAGCCCCCTTACACACTGTACTTTTAAAACCTCCTCTCCTCTCACTGACTTCATCTTTTGCCACCTACCTTCTGACCTTGTCATTCAACTCAAATTGCTTTCTACAAAATTATTGGTGATTTCACAATTGGCAAATGTAATAGTCTTTTCACAGTCA
The DNA here is from genome assembly GCA_023548195.1 of Bettongia penicillata ogilbyi. Lineage (NCBI taxonomy): Eukaryota > Metazoa > Chordata > Mammalia > Diprotodontia > Potoroidae > Bettongia > Bettongia penicillata. Next base: position 22,255,975 of record JAJHZJ010000453.1, read on the forward strand.
TAGTGTTTCTCTAATTCTTTGCACTATCGCACCATCTCCTCTCTAGACTTTCAGGAGACTTCTCTCTTCTGATAGTCCTTCCTTGTGTCTGACCGATCATCCTCAGCTTTCTTTTCAGGATCTTCATTTAGGACATGCCCACTCACTGCAGGTATTCCCTGGAGCTCTACTGTAGACCCTCTGCTTCTCTCTTTATATGAGGGTTCCTAATCTAAGGTTTGCGAATTTGCTTTAAATTTTTTTTGTAACAATATGTCAATATAGTTAGTTTCCTTTATGAACTTACTTATTTATGTGTTTAAAATGTTATTCCGAGAAGGGGTACTTTGACTTCAAAAGATTGCCAAAAGCATAAGAATGTCTGTTCCACACTATCTCATTTGGTGATCTCATCACTCTCAGGATTTCAGTTATCATTCCATGCACATGATTCCCAGTTCTAATTTCTGGTTCCGGTCTCTCTCCTGAGCTGTGGTCCTATGTCACCATCTGCTTTTTGGGCCTCTCAAACTGATGTCCCATAGGCATCTCAAGCATAACATGTCTAAAACAGCTCATTATCTTTCTACCCAAACCTTCCTTTCTTCCCAACTTTTTATTACTGTTGTGGTACCAGAGTTCTCCCAAACATTTCTCACACTTACTCCATATATTCAGTCTGTCGCTGAGTCTCATCCTTTACCTTTCACAATGTCCCTTGTATGTCTCTGCTTCTCAGGCCTTTATCACCTCACATTTGGACTGTTGCAGTGACCTTTTGGTCTCTCTTGTCTTAAGTATATTTCTCACTGAACTGCTACAGTGATTATCCTGAAGCTCAGGTCTAAAGGCATGCCTTCCCACCCCTCCTTTCACTCCTAAATTCCAGTCTTACCCTTCTGTTTGGCATATATTTCCTGGTGCCATCTTCCCTTACCAGTCTTGTTATATTTTATTCCCCATGATGCTTCTGCATTCTGGTTACACTGGCCTACTTGCTTTACCTCCTCCATGCCACTCCAGTTACTCACTCCTTGCTTTTGTATTGGCTATTTCTTTTGCTTGGACTTCTCTCTCTTCTTACCTCCATCTTGTAGCTTCTCTGACTTCCTTCAGGACTCAGCTCAGATCTCACCTCCTGCAGGAGGCCTTTCCTCTCCTCACTTTGGAGATCACCTTCCATCTGCTCTATTTATTTCATGTTGTTGAGTTGCTTTAGTCATGTCCCACTCTTTGTGACTTCATTTGGGTTTTCTCGGCAAAGATCCTGGAGTGGTTTGCCATTTCCTTCCCCACCTCTCCAGCTCATTTTACAGATGAGAAACTGAGGCAAACAGGGTTAAGTGACTTGTCCAGGGTTCACACAGCTAGTGTCTGAGGCTGGATTGGAATTCAAATCTTCCTGACTCCAGGTCTCACACTGTGCTTTATAACTGTCCTTCTGTATGTTTGGTTATTTGCATGTCTTCTGATGAAAATGTGAGCCCTTTGAGAGCAAGAACAGTGTTTTTTTCTTTCTTTGCATCCTCAGTACTTAGCTAAATTTCTGGTTTAGCTTGTTGATTGACAGCTTTAAATGTTTTTTTTTTTCTGACCTGTGATTTCAGTTGGAGATCTTCCTTGGTAAAGGTAATTTTTTCAAGGGCTCTACACAGATGAAATCATGTTAGAACCAAAAAAGGGTGTCAGCTACCTCAGATACGGTACGTAGGCTCATCTCTGTAGCAGCTTTGTGGTGTCACAGTCCTCAGAGCAAGGAAGAAAAGTTCAAATGCAGCCCCAGACTGGCTGTGTGAACCTGTGCAGATAACATGACCTGTCTCTGCCGCAGCTGTCTCAACTGTAAAATGGGTGTAACGACAGCATCTGCCTTCCAGGGTTGTGGTGAGGATCTAAATAGATAATATTTGTAAAGCACTTGGTACAGTGCCTGGCACAGGAGGCACTAAGTAAATGCTTGTTTCCATGTTCTTTTCCTTTGCATTAATGTGGTCTGACCGCACATAGGCGATTTCAGGAGTGACTTGCATCAGTAATCAGTCATTGGCTGTCTCAATGTGCTTTCTGGCTGGTGATGCTGCATCTCTGTGTGGGAGGAAGAGGTCTTGTTCTGGGCTGCTGGTGAATGAGGCACCTGAGGGACCAGCGCTGAAAAGTGGCTGGGCTGCTGTGCCTGAGTATCACTTAAGGCAGGGAGTGCATCCATGTCTGGACAGCAGCATCTTTTACCTCCCTTTTAGGCAGAAGTCTTACCCTTTTTTTCCCCTTACTTAATAATATTTTATTTTTTTCAATTACATGTAAAGATAGTTTTCATCATTATTTTTATAAGATTTTGATTTTTTTTCTCCCTCTCTCTCTTTTCCCCTTCCAAAGACCTCAAACAGCCTGATATAGTGTGCAGTCATACTAAACTTATTTTCTCATGAGTCATATTGTGAAAGAAAAATCAGAACAAAAAGAGAAAACCACGAGAAAGAAAAAGAGAAAATAGTATGCTTTGATCTGAGTTCAGATTCTGTAGTTCTTTATCTAGATGCGGATAGCATTTTCCATCATGAGTCTAGAAGTTTTATTCTTTCATTTTCTTTTGAGTTGATGTTCTGTGAGTATCCTGAGCCTGAATTTCAGTGGGTTAGGCCTGGCCTAGAATAAGGTACATCAAGGCTTCTGCATGATTAAGCAGTCTTAAAAGGTTTCTTTTTTACCTTTCTCCTGATCTGTATTTTCTAACTTATTTTAGATGTCTAAATTACTCACTAACTTAATTACCTTATATAGTTTTAAAAGAAAAATACTCCTTCCCCTACCTCTCAACCATGAATATTTTTATTATTAAAATAGTATTTTGGACTCCCTAGATATGCTGTAAACATGTCTGATTACAGGCAGTCCTTGATGAAATGTCTACATGACTCAGTATTTGAGTAAACTTGGTGAAGCTGAAGCATTAAATATAAGCAGTGTCATTGATATTCTTCTTCCATATGTCTTTGACAAATGGTAATTAAGGTTGGGGGAAAGAAAAGAAATGTGAGAATTGTTCTCTGGTCCTGTTCTGGGTGAGGCATAATTCATTTCCTCCACCCTTCTCCTTTCTGCATTGCTTGATCTGCATCTTATCTTGATTTTCATTGCTTTGAAAATCAGAATTTCAAAAAGAATTGAATAACCTTGTAGGTGCAAATTGCTTTAGTTAAGTGTATGTTTGGGAGGCTCAGCCCTCTACCTGACGGTGATGGATTTGGGAATCTGGAATTGACCTGTGTTTGTATTCTATTCCAGACACTAATTAGTTCTGTTATCTTGGAAAAGTCCTTTAACCTTCAGTGTCCTCAACTGTAAAATGGGAATAAAGGTAGTTGTGAGGACCAAAAGACGTGATGTGCTAAGCGTGCTCTGTGCTTGAGAGTCCTATATAAATGTCATACCGCTGGCATTAATAGTAGCTGTAGTAGTAATTACCTCGTCTTCTATAATAGATAGATTGGGATTTTAGATTTTGTTCTCATATTTAGGGTGAAAAAACTACATTCTTTCTAGGTAATATGAGAAGCGTGATGCAGAATTACAAATTTTAGAACTGACCCCAAAAAAGAGGTGTGTGAAGACATCCTGACCGCACCTCATTGCAGATGTAGGAAGTGTACAAATGTGGACCGTGACGTATATTTTCAGACTTTCAATTTGTTGTTGCTTTTACTGATATTTTTCTTTATTTCTTTATATGTGATGGCTTTCCAGGGAGAAATTCTGGTGTGGCAAAAAAAAATATATATCAGTAAAATTTATTTAGAAAAAGAAAAGTAGTCATGGGAGACAGACAGGTTTTAAATGTACCTATCTAAGGAATTCAGATGTAGAAAAAGACAAACTTGTGGTGCATATTCACATTTTATGGTAACACCCATTTTTAAAAGCTCTGGAATGTGCAACACTACACAACAGGAAACACTTAAATTCTAGAATATGCAAATTTATTTTCAAGTGTTAGTCACTAATTTTGCTTGGCACTCAGTAGTGGCCATTGGTGATGATAGTTTGGTAAGGGAAATTTTATGGGGAGAAAAAAATTGCTTGTATTTTTTCTCATTGTTAGGATTTATGTAGATGTAGATCCCTAATACTTCTGATAGAAGAAATATATTTGCATGCATTTTTAATATGTTGACATTCAAATTATGTAAGTGGTAATCATAGTTAATTCAGAATTATTTAGAAGGATTATTTTCTTATTTTGCTGTCTTCAGAATTTGCCTTCTGCAGTAGTAAGCCATGTTTTGAACCCTCAGAGGGGAGAGAAGATTCTGGATATGTGTGCAGCACCTGGAGGCAAAACAACCCATATCGCAGCATTGATGCACGATCAGGTGAGACCACTCTCAGAGAAATTGTATGTTTAAATGAGGAAAATTTTGGTCTTAAATCAACTAAGAAGCACCTTCTAAACTCATTGAGGATTAATTTATTTTCATAGTCAAAACGAACAATAGTTATAAAAGTGAGGATACATATGGTTTTGCAGAAACCTTAAGTAGGTCTTAAATATAGGAGTTCTGTGTCTTTTGTGAAAGTAAATTTGGAATAAATTAAATCATTGTGAATTATGTTTTTTCTTTATTTTCTTTTCCTCCCATCGTTAGGCTATATCAGGGCAATAGCATTGAGATCAGAGAATAGGAAACTGAGGCTGCAGAGGTGGAGTTGGCAAGTTCTGGACCTAATTAGTTACGAGAGGTGAAAGACAGAGAAGGATCAAAGCTGGCAATGTTAGCGTATGATACTGCCCCAGGCAGAAACAGTAAAATCAAAAGGAGTGGATTTAGGGGAAGGATAATCAAAGAAATAAAGAATAATAATTGGTGGGAAATCAATGTAGAGATGTCCTCTAAGAGCAGCTGCAGATGGAGGTCTGGCGTTCAAGAGACAGATCTTGCTTCTGGCCCCAACTTACTGCTAACACAGCCACCGCCTTAGTTCAGGCCCTCATCATATCTCAACTAGATTATTGGCAGCGTCAAGTAAATTGGTCTCTTTACCTCATTTCTCATCATTCCAGTTCATTCTATACCCTGCTGCCAATTTAATGTTCCTTAAGCATAAATCTGACCATGTGACTGATTCCTATAGTCATTCAGCCAACACCAGAGGCTTTCAGCTGCCTCTCGAATATAAACTTCCCTGTGTAGCTTTTGAAGCAATACAAAACCTCATCCCAGCCTAACATTATGGCCTCATTGGAGGTTATTCCCTCTCCCATGCTGCAATCCAGCCAGATTGCTCTTTACTGTTTTTCTTCACTCAAGATTTTCCATCCCCCTATCTCCTTGCTTTTGCACTGGCTATCCCCCATGCCTAGAATGAACTCATCTCTATCTCAGTTTCCTGGAGTGCTTCTTTTCCTTTAAGATGCAGCTCAGGTACCATCTTCTGTATAAAACCTTTCTTCATCCCATAAACTGCTAAAACCTTCCCTCCCAAATGCCTTGTATTTAACTTCTTGATGTGTATAAACGTAATATTGATGCTGTATAGGTTTGTATGTGTAGTTGTTTTTTCGTTAGACTATAAGCTCATTGTGAGGAAAGATTCTTTCATCTTTGTTCTTGTATCCCTTGGGGCTTGGAACAGAAGTCCTTGTTGATTGATTAGAGGTACGGACACTGTACTCTCACTGCACTCTAACTACTGCAGTCTTTATTATATTTCCCACAAGATTCCTACACCAACTCTTCCCTCTTCCTTTTAGGAGATGCTTAAGCCTTCAGCTTTACTAAGATAATTAAGGCCATCCCTTATCTCTCTGTTGCATATCTCTAAAACCCTCAAAACATCATTCTGTCAAATCATCTTTCTGGATAGCAGTTATACTCTCCCAAAAATGCAAGAGGAAAAAAGCCTCATTATCGGGGTCATACTCTATTTTGCATTATTAAGAAGTATCTTGATACTTCTAAATTTTTTTTCTGGTAATTTGTAGTGTTTATTAATTGACCAGGTGACATTATTCAGAAAAACAAAACATTACATTAGAGAGGTGAAATTCTAGAATGAGCATGGAACATAATCCACTGATTTACAGGCTCAGGCATTATTAGTATTTTCACAGTCCAGTTATCTAGAATTTTATTCAGATTTTTTTCTGAGCTCAAGATATGTCAAATCATCTATTACAGAGAATTGCAGTTGTAGCTAATCCCACCAAATCACCACAAGGAAGAAATCTTAGGAATGGAAAAGTGGCTGTCTGTAGTGTAATTCTTTGAGTAGTGAGCAGTCCTGTTTCAGCAACAGTTAATACCAAAGTGCCAGGACAACTGACTTTACATGTGCCTTGCTTTATGTTTTATGCACATTTGTGTTTAAATTAAGCCCTATTTTAGGCACATTCATAGCTTACTATTTAAGATAACCCTAAAGTGAACCATTTTGAAAAAAAGTGAATGATATTCTCTTGAATTTTATGGATTGGTGAATATCAGATTTATTTAAATAAAAGTATATCTTTTCATTGTTGATTTTGTCTTAGTAAAATGTCTTTGTGTTATAAATAGGATAATATAGTGAAGCTGTGTAGAGACAATTTAAAATAAATTAGTCAAAAATCTAATCCCAAATCTAGCTTTTTCTGTATCAGCAATTTTTGGTATTTTTGATTTTAAAGTATTTCAGTTAAGAATAAGTAGTTTTTTATTCATAGTTTTAAATAAAGCCCTTAGAGAAGGAGATTTAATCAAGTCCTTCCTCTAACCCATTGCAGTTGCTTAAATCTTTCTTTGTCAGGATATTATTCTTAATGACTAGTTTTATGTCTTTTGTACTGCATCTTTCTTATTTATCAAAGTCTATATCATTGTTCCTCACATATTTTAAGACTATTAATTCTTGTCACCAAATAAGATATTCTCAGCCTTTCTTAAAAGTATTTTTCTTTAACCCTCTGTCTTTTAAACCTGTCTGAATTTACATGTCCCTCCAAATTGTAGAATATGCTTCAGTAAGAATATGAAAAATGTTAAATAAAATAGAAATGTCTTTTAATAGTTCAAAAGATCTTTGATTTCATTGATGTAAATACACTTTGGGAGAGGCTGTTGAAGCTGTTACAATCAATTAGCAAGTTTTCTATTCCACTGTGTAGGTGGGTCATAAATGCAAGTACAGAAAGGATAAAAACAAGGTAATATATTTAAAAGGTCAGATCTACTTCATATTGTACATCACCCATCAAGTCCCACTTATTTAATACTTCTAAGTTTCATGGTTTCATTAGTGTGGGTACTTATCACCTCATATACAAACTTCTTGAAAGTGGCATCCATGGCATTAGAGAGTGCTGGACTTGGAAAGTGGGAAAACCGTGGCTTAAGTCTTATGGAAGACACTTGTGTGATCTTGGGCAAGTCATCTCTAAAATAAGTAGGTTGGACTTGACCTCTTAAGTACCTTTTAGCTATGTTTTATTAAGATTCTTGTGATAAGCCACAATCTCTGTAATGAGCAGGGTTGGGTTTTGTACAATACATAGTGATAGATAGAGCTCACTACTCTCTTTATGTAGTGTTGAACTTTTCACTTTTTTTTGTCAACACGTACCATTTTTATTGTGCAGTTAACAAACCACAGTATTTGTTCACACCATAATATTTGTAAAGTCCTTTGGTGTGTATTTTTTTTTCTGATTTCAACTGTAACAATATAGTTGTATCTTGGAGAATATGTGTATATATGTGTGTGTTCATATGTGTATATGTGTACATATAATGCATAGATTAAGGAAATTATTGAACCATGGTAAGGATTGATTTTAAAAGTAAAATGAATAAGCATCCAGTGCAAGTATATCTTAGGGTTAAGGACAGTAATGTTCAGTTTTGTTTTTCTAAAGTTGAGCGGGGTACAGGGTACGTTGTCATCCTGCCAAGGGAATGATGTTCTGTTTGCTTCTGGAAGATATGCTTTGTCCCAAAACTCCTTTTGGCATTTCGCAAATGCTCTTATTTTGCTTCTTTTTGAACTTTGATTAAAAGCAGTTTGGCATTGTGTTTACTTTTCCAGTTTTATTCAGATTAAGAGAATTTTCTCTTAAAATCAAGCTATCTTTCAAGTCAGCTAAAAAAGACAGTCGACCCTGTTGGCAAAAACATATTTTATAAAAGAAAAGCCACTAAAACTTTGGTTAGTTATATGTTTAGTACCTTTTCTTACTATAATAGTTTATGTGAAACTTACACATTTGTTTAATGAATTTGTTCTTAAAATTAGGAGTAGAGGAGAAAGATTATACTTTCTTAGGGACTTTCATGTACTGTTGTAAGTTTTAATGACTATTGGATTTATATTTCATTTTAAAAATTTCTGTAGGGTGAAGTAATAGCATTGGACAAAACACCTAACAAAGTAGAAAAAATAAAGCAAAATGCTGCATTATTACAGTTGAACTGCATCAGGGCCTTCTGCTACAATGGGACAAAGGCACTTGGGAAGGTAGAGAACAGACAAGGTAAGGTTTTTTACTTTAAAAGTTTTTGAAACTAGATTTTAGAGATAAGTACTAACCAGATTTTTTGCCAGTTGTGGTAAAACCATGTTAGCATCCGTAAGTCTTTGAAATCTTGATGAAAATGAGTTATTTTAGCATAGGGGGTATATTTTAATTTCTTTTCTCTTCATTACTTCATTATCCTTTGTTCAGTAGCATACTCTTGAACTTTATAAACCCTTTGCTTCAAAGAGGCATTCCTTTTAATTCCAGATGTCACTGAAACCTGTTATTCTTTAAGTTTTTTTTGTTTTAACACCTTACCTTTTTAGTTCATTTTCACTTACTTTTAAAATCCTTATATATTTTGCCTTAAGGTAACATTTTAATGTGATGGCCACTGTATGTGTTTTTGAAGATTATGGTAAATTAGTTCAATATTATACATGTCATTGATGGAAAAAAAATTTTGTTATAGAAATCTTTATAATAATTTTTTTTCATGTTTCATCCTTAAGTAGTCTGGGGATATTTTGGCTTAATTGGATTCTCACCAAACTTTATGTAATCCTGTTTTTATTTCTCTTTATTATATTATATATTATATATACTATATATAATTATATATTTGGCAGCCATGGCTGCCAAATCATGATTCTACTAGGTAATATATATATATATTATACATTATAAAGCTGATAATCTTCCACAATCCTATCTGTAAAATTTTTATGAATGACTTTACATTTTAAACTAGTAGTGTTCTTGGCTGTCCTCTTTCTAGGGAATTGATTACTTGCTAGTTAAGATAAAACAGTAATAAGATCATGTCTGAATCTAGGTCATCTAGCTCAGCTTGATCATGTTGCCTTGGAACGGATGAAATATTCTCTTCTCCTATAACCTCTCAAGGTGCATGTCCTCAAAGGTTCTTATTTTGGCTATTTTCTCTCTTTATTGAAAATATTCATTGGTCCTCTCATCTGATCCCTTACCTTCACTTGTCACTTCCGTGTAGACTGTTTTCAAGTCTGCACCTCCATATCAGCCTCTTCCTAGGCTTCCATTCCTGTGTTACTAATTGCCTGCTGAATTTTGCCACTAGACCATTTCATTGGCCCCTCACATTCAGTGTGCGCAGTACTGAAGTGCTTATGCCCCAGAGTCTACCCTTTCCCTTGCCCTTCCACAGTCCATCAGTTGTCAGACCTTTCCTTTCTACTTCCACTGTATTTCTTGCTTGTGCTTCCTCTCACCCATTCTCAGTGCAGCTGTCAGCTTGTGTCCAGCTCCCCAGCTGGTCTTTCTGCTGCCAGTCTAGCCATTTTCCAAACTCTTGGTAATACACTGTCTGAATCATCTCAGTGATCTCTAAAACCTGCTGCTTCTCACAGTCTACCAAATATAGTAGAGAATGCATGAGCTTGGCATTCCAGGGCCTCTGACCTCTGCACATAAACCACATTTTAGCCTTTTCTTACACTATAGCTTTCCACGCACACTAAAAACTTCACTTTTCTCCATCCCTAGTTTTCTTGTGCCTCATCTCCCTTCCCAAGCATCTTATACCCCTTTATAGGGAATCACCTTTCCCTTTTATTACATTTCTTTGCACGCATTCCTTTTTCTGGCCGATTGTTAAGTAAACTGCTTTTGAGAGGAGTCAAGGTTTGACTGTCTCTGTATCCCCAGTGATTCCTGCAGTGCTTTGCATGTGGTAGAGGCATATAAACATTAGTTAATTGAGAGAAACTGGAAAAAGTAGAGAATGGGTGAAGATGAAAAAGAACTTTTGAGTTTAAGAGTATAGAAGTATATAGAGCACAGGAATATCAGGTGATCCTGAGGCAGTGAGCATTGTGGATTTCAGCCTTGGGTCTGGAGTTGGAAAGACCTGTCTCAGTCCTTAAAGGTGTGCGACCCTGGGGGAATCACTTAACCTCTCTGGATCAGAAAAGTGAGAGGCTTGGACTTGATGACCCTCCTACCTCTAAATCTATAAACCTAAAGGTGGTGGGGAGGGTTGAGGAAAGGAAACGGGAATAAGCATTTAGATAGCACCTACTATGTGCCAGCCACTGTGCTAAATGTTTTACAATTATTATTTCATTTGGTCTTCACAAGAACCCTGCAAAGTTGGTAGGTGCTGTGATGATCCCTATTTTACAGATGAGGACACTGAGGCAGGCAGAGGTGAAATGACTTGCCCAGGGCCACACCACTAGTAAATGTCTCAGGATGGATTTAAGCTCAGGCCTTCCTGACTCCAGGCTCCGTGTTCTCTGTCCGGGCCATCTGGCTGCCAAGTCATGATTCTATTAGACAAGCAGGCAAGTCCTGCTGAGTGTGTGTGTTGGGTTGGCAGTGTGAGGAGTATGGAGGAGGTTTGTAACAGTCACAGTGAGAAATCTGTGAAGTAGAGACAAAGGCAGAAATTTCCAAGCAGTGCTGAAGGGGGCCAGGTGAAACCAGACAGCCTGGCGGTGCGGTGTTCTTTTAAAGGGGAGTGAGTATGAGCAAGGGGCATCTGACAGCACTTTGTGGTCTGCCAGCGCACCCTTGGAGGAGATGTGTGATCATCTCTGTTTAAACGATGAAGAAGCTGAGACCAAGGCAGAGGTTTGATGACTTGCCTGACTCCCTGAAAGTCAGAAAGGGTCGGAAGCAGGGGATTCTTTGGCCAGGATAGCGTTATGCTAAGAGGTGACCGTGTGGTCTGGATCATCTAGTGAGACAAGTTATCCTGAGGGAATTGATGCCCAAGAGTACATGGAGGTCTTTAGGGATTAGAGGTCAAAAGGAAAATGAGGGAACGGGAACTGGGGAGCCCAGTGGGTTATAGTCTAAACAGAGAAACGCTCTGCCGTGGCTCATTTAGTGTATGGTGAGATTAAAGGTCATCAGAGCTGAGGGGTAGAACCACACCCTCAGAAACTGTCTCTTTGCAGTCTTTTTCCTTGGTTTGTGCCATGACAGATCTAGAGTTACACTAGAGTTGATTCTGGCCTCTAGGACTCATTTATAGTTGCTTATTGGAATTGGGCTATGAGGGTTCATTTTCCTAGACCTTCCTATGACATTAAATCATAATCAGCGCACCTCCCAACTACTATTATAGTTTCAGTTTTTAAAGGTAAGTGTTCTACGTAAAAATCCATGCTAAAATTTAAACCAATGATAACATATAACTTTTTGGGTAAGATGAAAAGCTTTTATCATTTTTGCTCTTATTGGTCTGTTATTACTAAATATTTTTTCTTATACTTGTAATATTTCAACATTTATTGGTATCCATTCCAGATTGTTAGGGTAAGTTGGAAAATATATTCATAATTCCAATTACAGGGGGACCACCATTCTTACCTGAGTCCTTTGATCGAATTCTTCTTGATGCCCCCTGCAGTGGAATGGGACAGAGACCAAACATGGCTTACACTTGGACTCTAAAGGAAGTGACATCTTATCAGCCATTACAAAGGAAACTCTTCACTGTGGTAGGTATTAATCATTCACTTTCATTTCACTAGTTTTACATTTCAAAGAGGCATATTGTTAGGGACTCTCTAGTATACATTCATGTAGATAGTTCCTCCAGATGTTGAGTAAACCTTAAAATTATGCAGATAGATATTATTATATCAATGATACTTACAAAAACTTTTTTTTTATACATTCCGCTTCAGCCTATTGGGAAATAATTACATGATGCAAGTGGGGTCACAGAGCTAGTAAGAATTTGAACTTAGGAAGATTGTGAAGATCACCTGGCAGGATAAGATAACAGACACTGAGGTTCTTTCTTGAACTAAACTGCCAGTCATTCTGCTGCAGACAGTGCAACTGTGTTGAGCTGGCCATATTTAAATGCCAAATGTATGTTTGCCAAAAAGATTATTTTGTGGAGAACTAACACAGGGAAATTGCTCACATAGTAGTCAGAAGAAGTGATACAAGGATACTCTCAGGGTCTCTCAAGAACTTGGGAATTGATTGTGTAACATGGGAGCCACTGGCACAGGGCTGCCCAGTCTTGCATGTCCACATCAGAGAAGGTGCTGTGCTCTACGAGCAAGGCAGAATTGAAATAGCTCAAAAGAAACATGAGATGCGCAAATTTAGGGAATCCACCCCAAATGTTCACATGCATAGAGTATTCCAAGCTCACATTGGTCTGATGAGCCACAGTTGGATGTACTGAAACTGGACTCTAACATAGTGATATCGTTTTGGTCCTCTCAAGAGCGAAAGACAACCAACTATTGGGAAATGGGCTTTCACTGTAAAAATGAACACTGCATTGGTGTAGTGAAACATAACCCTTCACCAGGAATAATAAACAGATTTCAGGATATAATACTCAGGTTGAACTACCTGTTTTTTTTTAGCTACTTCTCAGTCCTTAGAATTGAATATGAGTAATAACTTTCTTGGTGGTCAATTCATTGGTTCCCATGTAATTTCTCTCATGAATATGTAAAGACCAGATTAGTAATAGAAGTAAGAAAATTTTCTGTCTTTTTCCCCAGAGAATTTTCTGTTACAGGCTTTCCTTCTTGTTCAAGGGTTATAGTGGGTGGATTTTTTGTCTAGTTTTCAATAGAAAATTGAATAGAGTACAGCTGAGAACCAGAAAGTTGAAAAAAGCTATGAGCAATGAAGAAAGTATTGCCCCATGGATTTACCTCCTTAGATAAGGTGTGGTGCTGTCTGTTGACATGGAATTGTGTCTAAAATAGGGACTGATTGAACAAGGTTGGTGATTTCTCAGTTATGTAAGAGTGTAGAGGAATTACACAGTGAAGGAGAAGGCAGAACAACTAGAAAAGCTTGACAGTCAGAAAGCCATTCATCATAAGGATAAATAGTTCTAAATCGGACTTAAATCAGCGTCCCTAAAGATGTCCATGCTGGGCTTGAGTCATCCAGAAAAAAATTAAATATGCTCACTGTACTTGTTTAAAGTTAATCCTTTAGAGGAGAAATTTCTTATTCATTCAGTTTGCAGCTCCTGTGCCCTGGAGGGGACTGTCCATTTTCTGTTTTGTTTGTGGCTTTGTTCTTGTTAATCCAGGTTACTCACAGGCATTTGTACCTACTTCTGTTATTTGTGTTTTCTCTCATTTCATCTTTTCTACTCTACGTTTTGAAGAGAAAATTCAGAAAAATATTTTTCTTGTATCCTCTTCTGTCCTGTCTCCACATCTTTCACATCGCTTTCTCCTCTTTGGCTTTGAAATAGAAGTTTCTAGAAACCTCTAGAAAGGTGTATTTAAATACATTTGTCCTTATGAAGATAAATGATTGCAATAAAGAGCACACAGATGGTTGCCTCTATGGTAGGGACAGAGTTGATTTCTTATTTATCATGTCTTCCCAGTTGCTTATCATTTGTCTTGTTTGGTTTCCCTATGCACCATAAACTCCGTGTATTGAGATGAGTTTATAGCATCCTCCCCAGTACCGAAGAGTCCTCAAACCTTAAATGAGAAAGGAAAGGACATCTTACAACATGAATACGTTTAGTACTTATTTGCAAATCATTGCTGGATTCCCATCTTTCCATCACCTCTCAAGCTGCTGAAAGCAGTCTTGAGTTAGAAGTGGCACTTTGTAGGTACTAGAGGAATTACTGAAGGAAGGAATGGTGGTTTGGGAAATCTGTATTCCAAATAATATTCCCACCAATCAGTTCAGTCTGTGTTACTTAGTAAATGGGGGTAAGATGCCATGAGTGCTGACAGATTGGAATCTATACATTCCGTATTAGAGAGCTTACGGTTTCTTCTGTTTTTCCCCTATCATTTGGTTTTGTCCTCCTAATCCTTGGTCTGTCATGAAATCATTGATTTTTGTTTGGTCTGTTACAATCTTTAGGGAGTTTGCTGCTTGGGTCAGATCTATTGATTTTTCTTCTAAACTTTTTGTCCTTCCAATTCTTTCTTCCAGAGCTTTTATTTCATTTTTGATATTTTACTTCATTTTTTTCTAGGCATTCATGCAGTCCCTGTGGAGAGGCAGTTTTTCCTTTGGGTCTGTGCTTGTAGTTATTACAGAATGACTATCTGCTTCTTTGGAGGATCTTTAGATTTGCAGTAATTTTTGGTGCTGGTCATTGTTTCCTTTGATTTATTCATCTCTAGCTTTAGTTACTGACTTGCAGCTTTATGTCAGGGTCAGGCCCTGTTCCATCTTGCACTTTTGGGGGAGGGTGGTTAACCCTGGATCACATGGGGTTCTTATGCTGACACCCGCCTCCCTCATCATATCTTTGAACGTCAGAGCACTGGATCTCTAGGGCTTTCTCTGGCAGATATCTCAGTGCTAGGGACTCAATAGTGTCTGGTTCTGAGGCATCCCAGACTAAAACTTCTGCTGCATGCTGACCTCTGCCTTGTCCTTCCGTGGTCTTCACCCTGGGGGCTGATTACTTAAGGAGGCTCTCGGCACTCCTGGCCCTGCAGGCTTCACATGTCGCTTGTGGTCTGTAGTTGTGCTGGGACTGCTGAGGGAGGGGGACACTCATATTGCCCTTGGGCTTGTCACTGATTTTTTGTGCAGTTCTGTGGTAGAAATGACTTAATGGAGTGTCTCACTGGATTTCTTGATCATCATTTGGATTGATGTGAACTTGAGGGTTTTGCTGGTGTTAGGTGGGCTGCCCCCTTCTTCAGTATCTCCTAAGAAACTTTGGGAACCTGGACATTTGCATGGAAATTTATCTCCCTCCAGCCTGGTTAGAGTGAAACTGCTTTGTAGAGAGTGGAGAAAATTTTTCTGGTAAATATGCTGATTATTTAAGAATATCTTCAGGTGGAAAATAATCTAATTTAAATGTGTGAGCTTTTGGGTGCAGGCAGGGTGGGGGTGAGGAGGGTGATTGAGAATGGGCTCTAATGCCAGTCAAGTCAAAAAAAGGCTGGCTGTGACCACGTGCCTTCATCCGCCCCTTCATGCTCTCAGCTCACAGCTCATCTTGTAATTCCTGTTCAACTCGATTTGGGTGTATTTTATTCAGCCTAAGTATTAAAAAGTATTGGTTCCTTCCTGTGACTCTGTCCTCCAGGCAGTGCAGCTGCTGAGGCCAGGGGGCGTGCTGGTGTACAGCACGTGCACAGTCACCCTGGCGGAGAACGAAGAGCAGGTCGCTTGGGCCCTCACGACTTTTCCTTGTCTCCAGCTTCTGCCCCAGGTAAGCGGAGTCTCGCTGCTTCTTGTGCATAAAACTTAATAGACCCTGCAGTGTACTGTGCAGTGGGTTTCCCTAATTGCAGCCAGGGAATCCAATCCTTACAGAATTGAGTTACAGGGATTGAGAATTATGTTTTCAGGTTTTTTTGGTTATTGTTTTTGTTAGCCTGGGCCATTCTAGTAAGAGCCACAGAGATAAACTGTATTTCTGTTATGGGCTTGCCTTGAATATTTTCTAAGAGGTTTTTTTTTGCCCTTCTCTAAAGTGCTTTCTTCCTCATGGGAGAACATGGTGCCCAGTCTTCCTCATGTCATTTCAAAGCAGATCAGACTTTATAGCATAGAAGAGTATATTAGCCAAGAGGGGAAAATGGTTGAGAAGTCTGATTTTTCTGTAGCTCATTATGTAAACTTTTACAAAATTTACACTTGATTGTACCTAGGACAGTGTGTGTTTTACAGTACAGTTTTAATCTGATAAACTTTCATGATTACATTTCTATCTGATGACATTTCAGATTAAGTTTGATCCTGGAAGAAGACATTATTCCAAACACATTAAAATATTACAAATTCATTTCTGTTTCTTATGTGGGACTGTATAGAATGAAGAAGGGAAAGGCAATAAGCATTTCTGTAGTAGCTGATACAGGCCAGGTGCTGTGCAGAGCACTTTACAAGTAGTGTCTCTTTTGATTCTCATGGTCACCCTTAGAAGTAGGTGCCGTTATCATCCCCATTTTACTCTGGAGAAAAATTAAAACAAACCAAGGGGCCAAGGTCATGTTTGAGCTTAGTTCTTCCTGCCTCTAAGCCCAGAGTTTTCTCCACTACCTCACCAGCAGCCTCTGATAATAAACAAGTTTAAGCAGAGTTGGCACCAAAACAGTGAAGTGCTAGCACATCTGTGGAGTAATTTCAAAGGCAATCTCCAAAATACTTTTTATATATAAATAGCATTTTTTGTAGTTAATTGTTGTACTAGATAGTGCATTGGACTTGGAACCAGAAGTCCCAGCTCCACTTCTTACTAATGGTTGCTTTCAATAAATTGCTTACCCTCTTTCAACTCCATATATTGTCCACAGGGACAATACCTCTTATATACTTCCTGCCTCATAGGAAGCAGTATTGTGAAGTGATAGATGCAGAATTTTAGAGACCTTAGAGCTCATCTGGTCTCAAATTGTCATTTTGCTGATGAGATAATCTGTTAAGTGCTTTGTAACTAAAAAGTGATAAATATATTCTTATTCTTCCAGTTAGCATCAAATAAACTACTTTTTCAGGAATGTTTTTTATGAACATTCCCATACTGGCATTGGAAGAATCAAGTCTTCTGTATATTGTTTTCATGTTGTGACATGAAGTGGTGATTTTAGGGCTGAGAATTTGCAGTAATAGCATCAAAGATAGCTCTCTCGGTATTAAGTAATCTTTTCCCCAGCTAGATGTTGTTTTAAATGATATTTTTTTCATAAGTTTTTTGTTTTACTGAGACATAAAAGCCCTTTTGATGTTTTCTTACCACTCAGATGCTGTAGATCAAAGAAAAGCACTTTTAAATTTGTCATAATATTACTTGAATATTATATCATTACTCTTTGAGATTCTGATAGTGTTTTATTTTATGGCAAATATGTCAGAGAGAGTAGGTCCTTTTATGTCTGACTACTGTTCTTTAGTTTGCTACCCTGAAAATCCAAAAACAGTGCCTCCAAAATAAGGGGATTTCAGTATGCTTGTTTAAGCACTTCGTAAACTGTAAAGCACTATGGAAATGACAATGTGAACCTATATTGTAATTAGAAGAAATGTTCTGGTTAATGTCTTCATCTGGTTGATGTAACTAAATGTATTTAAGTAATATAAGTTGACATATGCACATATCAGTTGCAAGGATATAAGAAACATGGCTACTGTAATAATTCTTGATGACTTCCTACAAACAGGAACCACATATTGGAGGAGAGGGAATGCTAGGAGCCGGCCTATCACTTGACCAACTGAAGCAGCTGCAGCGATTTGATCCATCCAGTATATCACTAAAGGACACTGATCTAACCTCTATTAAAAAGGCCAGAAGAGAAAACATGATTTGGTTAGCAAATAATGACTGTATAGGGTTTTTTATTGCAAAATTTATAAAACGTGAAAGTGTTTAGGAAAAGAATTTTCAGAAGTTAAAATTCCACCAAACAAACATATTGCTGCAGTTGTTGTCAGGCCAGCAAACTGATAATATGGTTGCTATGGAAGCAGGAAAACCTTACAGTTCTCTTAAGAATCAAGAGTCATGGGTTAGAGAAGTCAGAGGGGTAGAGTGAAATTATGTTTATAAAGAATTCTTTTGTACTTATAATGCTTTAGATTACAAAGAAGATGCCTTCAGATATATATATGAAAATACCTTTGTTGGTCTGTTTTTGTTCATAAGGAATGTGATAGAGTAAATATCAGATTATATTTTTTTACAGATTTCCTTTTTAAGTGCAGATTTAACTTTAATATGTAAGTTATTTGGTTTAAAAATATTTTCTGTTCTCCAATTTTTTATTACTATCAATGCATAAGGAATTCACATTTTTCTGTGTTCATTTTTTTCAGCTATTACTTGGTAAGTCTTTTCTAACTGAAGATTTCTAGATCACTTCTAAACTATTTGATTGTTACTTTTCACTTGTATTAAATATACTGTAATTTTTGTTGTTCAGTGTTTTTCACTTGTGTCCAACTCCTTGTGACACCGTTTGGGGTTTTCTTGGCAAAGATACTAGAGTAGTTTGCCATTTCCTTCTCCAGCTCATTTTAGAGATGGGGAAATCGAGGCAAACAACGTTAAGTGACTTGCCCAGAGTGACACAGCTGCTAAGTGTGAGACCAGATTTGAACTCAGGAAGATGACTCTTCCTGACTCCAGGCCGAGTACTCTGTCCACTGCATCGCCTAGCTGCAGTTAGTCATTTCTAAAGATTTTAACTACCACAGAACTAACAGTCTTTGTGCTCCTTTGTGGATTAATGTGGTTTCTCATTATGACACAGTTACTCTCCTGCCATATGATAGAATGTATCTTAAGTTAACATAAATATTTTTAGAGGCCTCATGACACAATACAGTCTTAATTTAAACTGCTTTAGGGAGATATATGCCTGCTAGAGGTGTTACCAGCTGTTAGTAGGTCCATGCAGCATCCAAGTTAAGAAGGGATTCCCTCTCGATGGTGAAGCCCTTCAGATGCTCCTGTTTGCAGAAGATATTCTGACCACATCAAGTCCTGGAACACTGCAGATTGGCCTACATGAAAGTAGTAGTTATTCTAAAGAGTTTGGTCTAACTAGCCACACAGGAAAGCACAAGCAAATGAAAAACGCTTCTTATCAGACTAAAATCAAGTGAATGAACAACATATAGAACTAAAGAGTGACACCAGATGGTGAGTTAAGCCCAAAATCGCATGAAGAGGACAGCCTGCTTGTTGAGGAGGATTGCAGAGTTCTTTCAGTGACCCTGAAGCTTTTCCCTGAATCAAGATGCATCTTTTTCATACCAGCATTCTTCTGATGATGTATGGCTGTGAGTTGAAAAACTCCAAAGAATCAAAGTTGATGATCACCTGAATGGCAGTAGAGGGGAACATGGTGGGCATGGACAGGCTGCAGTACATTACCAACAAGGCATTAAAAAAGGGTAAGCTGTATAATCAAAAGAGATGAGCCGGTTATGTAGGGGGAGTGAAGAGTAACCAAAGGTCAGACTGCTCTAGCAATAACGTGCTGCAATTGATAGCCTCATGATGCCAAGGAAATATAGGTAGATCTCCCCTTCTGCTAGCATTTTGGGTGGGTCCCCTTGGTGAAATCATAGGATTGAATGGAGAGGGCTGCCCTGCATGGCTTGGTTTGAGTGGGTTACATTCTGCCTGTTTGAAAGAAGGAAACAGGCCTTTATTAAGGACCTGCTGTGTGCCAGGTACTGTGCTATGGAAGCACTTTGCAGATAACTCATTTGATCCTCACAACTCTGGAGATTATTTTACAGTTACAGTTTTATAGCAGAGACTCAGTGTCACACAATAAGTGTCTGAGGTCAGATTTGAACTGAAGCCCAGGACTCTATCTGCTGCGTCACCTAGCAGCCTGTCTTTGGTGGGAATACATATAGTGACAAGAGTGTACATCCATTATAATTTTCCTTTTTCTGATCTTAAATGTAAGCAAGGAGAAATTCTTCATTAGAATGCATTTGAACTTAGGAAAATAGTCTACAGAGACTTTATTCATAATATTTGTGTTAGGAAATAGAAGGGCATTACGAATCTAACGCAACATCTGTAAGGCAGAAACTGCTTCGCACTACATAGGGCATAGCTGGGCATTTTGTCAGTTGTCACTGTCAGTGAGTTCTGTGTAAATGCTAGCATAGTGGACTTTGTGGTCTTCTACATTTGTTGAGGGAGATACTGAAGATGAGTTAAGTTGTAAACAGTCCTGACAGCAGTATGTTTTATATGTAGAGATAATCATCTATGTTAGTACATACAAACTTTTGCCAGATGGTCAAAAGTGTCCCTGTGGGTGTGGACTGTAATACACAATGTAAGGTTTAAGGTGGGGCAGTGATTTGGAAAAGGTTACTGAGTGTGGTCTTTAGTTCCCTTGTTTTCTTTGCAATACTGGGCACATAGATAAAACATTTCTCATATCTTTTAAAGTAATTTAATATAATAAATGACTAGTGCTCTTTTTAGAACTTATTTCCATTTTTAAGACTTAGCATGCTTATCCTAGATGTAGAACTGAGAGGGTTAATGCATTCATTTATACAACTGATAGTTCAATCCCTGTCCATATATTAAAATTTCCTTGGTAGTATGCCTATCTTTGGCAGGGCCTCAAGTAATTTATGTTGGAGGAAAAGTGAATATCCCAATAGCATATTTGCACTTTTGGAGGATGGTAGGAGTTGTGATTGATAATGATAAATACATGAACATTTTTGGCAAGAGATGAGAAAAAGGTCTTTGGAATGATACAGAAAATTCAAAGGATATTGTTAAAAGTAACTTCCTGGGGGCAGAAAAGGAAGTTTGTAGTGGATTTCACTCCTTTACTAAAACCAAAGAACAAATTGAAATACAAGTTTAAAAAATACTCAACAACCTCAAACTTAACAGAGGCAAAGTAGTAAATGTCTTGAGAAATGTGAAAATAGAACTTCAAAGAACAATTTGTAGGCTGATAGAGGAAATACAATTTGTATATAAATTCATTGGAATTTATATGCATAGTTGACTGGATATTCTGCAAAGCTGATAGTGCATTGAGATTAATAGCAAATCTTTTATATTTTTTCTCCCAAACCCTGAACCACTATTTAAATAGTGTTGAAATGAAAATAAATGGAAAATTATAGCTTAGCAGGGGGGAAAAAAATCTGCCTTTGATGCAGCATAACTTCATTCTGCTTGATCTGTACAACAATTCAATGGGAATAAAAGTGGTAATTCTCAATTAACTTGTATTATCAGATGAAGGGAGATAGTACTAGTGGGGATTACAGTTTATCAAGATGACTTGTTATTTAAACATTTTATAATAAAATTCAAATTTTTTTCTTCCTGATCTTGAATTTTAGTACACAGGCAGAATTAAAAAACAAAAAGAAACAAAGTATTGCTGAGAAGTCAATTCCCATCTGTCAGGATTGCTGGCTTTTTTTTTTTTTTTTTTTTTTTTAAGCAAGTCACTTACCTTGTTTAGGTGAAATCTGAAACATTCCTTGTGAAATCTGCCTCCTGAACAACCTCACACATTTCTGTCATTCCAAATGCTTTGGGTGCTTCCAAAGGAAGATAAAACACGGTAACAGAAGTAATGTACACAATGCATTTCCTACTAAAATAATTAGTTCTGAAGCCAATTAATACTGCTACTACTAATAAACAGTGCAGAAGCCAGCTCTTTATTTGTTTCATATGAATGATTTTAAACCAGGATTACTGAAGAACAGTTCTGGGTAGCTGCTGACGAGTGAATGTCTCAAAGTACAGTATGTCTAAGACTAGACCCTATGTTTGCAGCAGTAAATGAAATCAGCAGTGAAGGAGCACAGAAAGCAAGAGTGGAAATGAATAGGACAAGAACATAGTGAACCATTTCCAGCGTTTCTCAAGATTGACTGCCCAAACCATGGGGCTGCAGCTGAGTGTGCCAGTGACCAATGACTCATGAAAAAACTCCCGTCTTTAGATTCCACATCCTGGTAAGAAACCCAGTGTGCCAGAAATTACGCTCTTTGTAACTGTCACTTTGTTTACACTTATGCCCACTGGACAATTTTTCACGTATAACTGCTCAAAGATCTGCAACCCTGCAAAAAATCTGTAAGTAGGACTTGAAATTGGACTAAAATCTTATCTAAAGGTGTGAGAAATGTAAAAAAAAAAATAGCCTTAAGATAAATAACATGGAATCACATAGAGCTAAGGAAGGAGGGAGCAATGAACTGGTGGAGACAGTCTGGAATATTAGTCACATTTTAAGATATAAATGATTCAGAGCCAGCAAGCTGGCCAACATGATATGTTGGAAGAGTAGGGATAAATAGCATACAGCTTTCTATTTTAGCTAAAACATTTTTTAAAGCGAGGTTACTGGAATGAAGTTCTCACTGATGAAACGATTTCAGCATGTCCATTATAGCCACTGTTTGTACGGTACAATAAATAAATCTGTTTTAATAGTGTCAGAGATCTAATTATTGAGCATCATTTACCTACATTATATACAAAAGTGTCTCATCCTGAAGGGGAATAAAAGATTTAGGAAATAGGTTGATAAAGCACTCCACTTGCTTTGGTAAATTCATCTCAAAGTGTTATTCCCCCCACCCCCCCCACCCCTTTAGCGGGGGAGTGGGGTTATGGGAGAGAAGAAAGCCAAATTCATGATAAATTTTAATTTAAAGGGTTAAAACTACTGGCTGGAGACTGGAATAAACAAGGATACTTGAAAAACTGGAATCTTATTTTTTTTTTTGACAATGTACATTATTTGAAGTCAGGTGATTATAGCCATTATTTTTCCAGAATAAACTTCAAGTGCTAAAAACTCAGACACCTAATAACATTACCCATCCAATGATGTCTGGATAATGTGCCCTTATAGACATCTATATTTGTCTTAAAACTATTATCAACATTTTCAGTCATTTACAGCAGAATATAGGCAGAAGATAGTATCTTCTAGGCATTCTTCTTCAAAGCAGATGTCTAGTGAAGAAAATTATTCCCACATTTTACTAGTGGCTCAGGTCAATTCATTTTGACCTGGTTAATTCTAAATAGCAGAGACTTTGGTTACAAAAATTGCTTTCTAGGTTCCTGACACACCAAAATTGCTTGATTTGGAAAGGTACGAGAGGGAAGGTAGAGGGTAGGAGCAACAGATAACAAGAATTGATGGGAGTAATTGGCAAGTGTAGAAATGAAGTGGGAGAAAACTACAAAAATTTATTTTCCCACAAAATAATTCCACAAACTGTGTAAACTTTTCTTTCTAAAACAAATACCATAAAACACAAAGATTGTACCATTTCCAGTGAAACACTCACAGTAACAAGTGCCTGTGTTTACTCTCTGGGAGTCTCACAAAAAGAGCCAGCAGATTATGCTTTCCCATTTACCTTTGGCAGCAAACTTCCTCAAATTCCCTGACTGCACATTGGATTACTAAAGTAACATAGAGCACAACAAAACAGAAATCCAATTGGGCAGAATTTTAAGTATCAGTCTCTATTTTTTCTTCAACAGACTTATTTGTTTTGCATTCAGATTCATCACATCACCCTTTCACACACACACATCACCTTTTCACACACACACACACACACACACACACACACACACACACACCTGCATGCAAAGATTTCTGGCTCATATGCTACAGTGCTATGACTCTAACAGACACTAACTACTAAGAATGTGTTCATTACAATCAGTGTGAATTGTATGGACTACAATATTTTCTAGAGTTTGGTACCTTTACCATACCTTATGGTCAAAATGATAAGCTTGTAAGGATGGCATGGCGTTCTTGAATTAAACCTTTCTTTATCTCAAGCAATCACACATATTTACAATATATACAGGAGACTTTCTACTACAGAGGGAAAAGTATCAAGACTGAATGTTGTTACAAATTTCCTGAATTGAGGGTATTTCCAGTCCCTGTAATTCAAAAGCAAATCTGCTGACTTGGCATTAGGACTCTTAAAACAGTGTGATCAAACTGATATAATAAGAAGGTGTTTACAGAAATAACATTTACAAACTGTATATACAGTACACAGTACCAGTACATAGAAAATAGATTCTCACTTTATGATCCCCTTTGTGTAAGGCAAGACTTGAATCTGTCCCCCAAATTTAGTCAACCAGAGGTACAAGCAACAACAGATAGTGGTCCTTAAATGAATATGCAAATTGGGAGAAAATACAATTTTGTTTGTTGTGTAGGCTGACTCTGGCTTGCTGAATACACAGGAGATTATTACGTACCAACTCTAGCTTGTTTAAAACACTAACACCACCTGAAGATGGCAACAGATATTGTTCAAGGGGCAGCTACCAAAAACAGCTTTGTAAAAGTCAAGTACGACACCAGAAGCCTGCCACTGTACCAGAGAAGTCAATATAGCACTTCCAAAAATAATAATAAAAAAGTAGGTGAATATTCTATCTCATACTATTGCTCTGCAAGCAACAGCAATACAAACTGTACAAGATGGAGAGATACCATTTGATTTGTGATGGAGAACCAAAATATTTTGTGAGGTTTTTTTTTGGAGGGGCAGGGGGCGGGTAGTGTTTGGGGAGAGTGGCTGTTTTACAAGACTTCCAAGAAACAAACAAAAATGCCTCAAAGGCTCAAGTTACTGTCGGATATAAATATCCCTGTTCCACTCCCCAGCCTCATTCCGTTTTTTGGATATCACTTCTCCATCCTTGTCACAGTATCGATCTTTTGATTTATGTCGGCTGCGCTGCTTGTGGCACTCATTGCGGTCCTGCTCTCGGTCAGCTTCCCTAGACCGGTGCCGAGATTCCCTGTGTCTGTGGTCACTGTTCCCGTGCGTGTCATCCCTGTGGTTGTGGTCCCGGTGAAGGACGTAGTGGTCTCCGTGCTCATGGGAGTAATCTTCCTTGGGCTCAACATAGGCCGAGTCTCGACTGTCTTGGGTTTCCGAGTCAAACGTCTCTTGTCTGGAGAGACCTCGGCTCACACCACTGCGATGATTGTGGTGTGGGGCTGAAGACGACGAACGGTGTTGGGATTTCCTGACAGGCTCAAGACAGGGCTCCTCTTCAGCTTGGGAAGCAGAGCGGGTGGGAGCAGAATACTCATTCCTCTGGTCTTGAGAGCCCTGGGTAGGACCAGAAGGGGAAGTAGAGGTTGGTCAAGATAGAGCTAGAGTGTGGATTCTGGATTTCAAGCAGAAAGGGCCTGTAAAAGTCATCTACTCTACCCCTCCCCTCCCCATTGTAGATGAAGAAACAGACTCAGATGTTAAGTAACACGGAGAAGAAGAAAATCTCCCACCTGTGAATTGGAAGCTGGGGTGGAGCTGATAGGAAGAGATGCCGTGGCTAGAGTACGGCTAAGGAGAGGGTTGGGGGGATTGCTGCTAGGAGGATGCGTGGCCTTCCAGTAAGCCTCCATGTAGTCAGCAAGGTGTTCACAGGCATCTTCAAGCTGGTTTTCATCTAGGATCACATCAAACAATTCCTGTAGAGGGAAGAAACCATTTAAGATCCCACTTCAGCCAGACTTGCATTATCTTACAAGGGAAAATCAAACCAAACCTAAAACTTATGAGCCCTACAAGAAAAGATAAATTTTGTCTTCCTCTCATTTCATCTGCTTTATATCCTATGTTTTTTTCCTTTTCTCCCTGAACTCTTCTCCTAACAGTTCCCATGCTTTCAATACCTTTCACTCATAGGCTGTATTTTATCTACTCTATAGATAACTTGTATGTCCCGATTTGCTTACATAGTACCCTATAGAATATGAGTTCCTGAGAACAGAGACTATTTTAGCTTTCCTTTCTATCTTCAATGCTTAGCACAGTGCTTGGCATTTAATAAACTCTCAATCCATGCATGCTGTGTATTATACATACACACACACACATATATATATATATATATATGTATATGTATATGCCTTTGTAGGACCTGTGTATATATGTCCTTGATGTTGCGTATATATGCCTTTATAGGACTTGTAAGCAGCTGTTGGAGTAAATGGCTATGTTTCACCTCCATTCTAAGGAATCTATAATCTGTAATTTTGGAACCCTGATCGGATCTTTTCTTATACACAAAGTCTCTACACTAAAGAGATAACTCACTGGTGGGCACTGGGCCAGTTTATCAGCTGCCACCATCTGGACATTGAGGTGTTTTGCTTGAGATTTTCCTCGAGATTTTATTAGCCTTTGCAAAACCTGCAAGAAATACAATTACAAGATGATTCGAGGTAAGAGGTTGCAGGGAGAGCAAAATAAACCGTTAAAACTTCCCATAATACTTTTGGGGCAGGATGGAGTGGGAATCAAGGTGCTTCAGAAGCAAAGCATTTTGCTCATAATGGACTAAACCAGCATCTCAATGGAGCATTGGAACTCCCACTGTAAAAAAAATCTGCAATTTGCAGAAATCTCAATTAGGGGGTTTGGAACACATGCTGGACACCAGATTCACTGAGTTTCATCATTTTTCAAGACTTGAAAGTGATCATGATGTTTTGCTCATATTGATCTCAGGTCTGTTGCCAGAGATGATAGCTATTAACCTCTAGTCATTTTCTTGCTGGAGGTGTGGAATAAAAAGGGTACACAATTCATCAATGGTCACTGACATCTAATGAAAGCCTATTTTAATTCTTTTATAATCATGGCCCCAATTTCAAAGAAAATATCTTGTTGCATTAGGAGATAAGAACATAAAACATATTCTGGGGAAAACAAGTTAGAGAATTAAAAACAACAGCAATCCCATTTACCTTAGGAGAAGAAATCTTTACATAGACTATAATTGGAGCCAGAGAGGTTTTACTGAGCTGGGCTGGATGATTGATGGTATCTGCATCCAAGACTACCAACTGCAAAGTCCTTGCCAGTTCAAATATCCTTTCAATTTCACTCTGAACTTCAGCTGTAAAGGTAAACGGTTCAATTATTTCAGATGCAGCTTATTAGGCCAAATTAGAATAAGGAAAGAGACTCATGTGATGTTCCTACCACAGATGAGTACACTGAGGCTGACTGTGAAATGCTGGAATTATAAACATGACAGAGGATAAAGCTTCTTTTGAAAGGAGCCGTTTCCCCCAAAGGACATGCACAATTGCGAGAATGTTCTTTCAAGCCAAAGTCCTGATTGTGAAAGGAAAGCAGACTTCAAAGAGCCAATAGATTTCCATAGAAATGTAATTCCTGCCCCTCTCTGTACTCACTTGTCTTTTCACTAGAAAGCTCTCATCTGATGGTATAATTTCATAAAAAATATAGAAAAGTTATATTAGAAACACACTTTTTCCCTGGTTACTTCTTCTTAGCTCTAGCCATATCTAGAATACTTGCATTTTCCTATCTCCTTTGGCTATGCACCATCTAGAAGGTGGTGAGGATTATGATGAAAGTGCAGCCGTCATGACCCAGAAGAAATGAAAGGCTGATGACAGTGGTTTCTGCTCCCAGCACACCTACGGGAGCTCATGACCAGAAAAAGGAGCCCA
The DNA here is from genome assembly GCA_023548195.1 of Bettongia penicillata ogilbyi. NCBI lineage: Eukaryota > Metazoa > Chordata > Mammalia > Diprotodontia > Potoroidae > Bettongia > Bettongia penicillata. Next base: position 22,283,428 of record JAJHZJ010000453.1, read on the forward strand.
CAACTTTCACATTTCAAAAACATGTGTCCCTAGCAAAGATGGCACCACAGAAATGCCCAGGTCCCAGAAGTTGACAACCAAAGTTGGTCTGCAAGGAAAAAAATGGGGGCAATTTGTCTAGATTGCTTTCCATTCTCTCAAAATTGGTCAAAGTCTAGGATGTTGCAAACAGGTCTTAATGTCCGCATTTTTATCTTGTGTTTGATAAAAATATTTTTAGATAATTTTTTACTATTATTTTTTAAACATCCTCTGCCTTTCACAATATAGAGCCTTTTCCATATCCCTTTACAGAGAACCATTCTTCATAATAAAGAATGAGGAGGAAAGAAGACAGTTCAGCAAAACTCAGTAACATATGGCAAAAGTCTGAAAATTATCTTTGAATTGGCCCCACATGCTTAGCCCTGGGACAGAAGTTTCTTAAGGATAATCTTAGCTAGTATCCATTCTAGAACATCAGAAAAAGTAAATTAATTAATGCCTGAGGAAAAGGACATGTGGATAACTATTCAATGTGGTTATTTGCATAAGTCACTTCTAAAATAAGGATGAAAGCTTCTTAAGACCTACCATTAAAGTGACATAGTGATTATTCTTATAAAAATCATTCTGAGGCATTAGTATTTTGCTCAATAACTCTTGGTTAAGGTTTGGTGTTTGTGATTTAATATTAAAAGCTCCTACTCTGATCCTTCTCTTAAAATGGATTTGTGTTCCATGGAGCATTTCCTTTCACTCCAAGCTAAATTACAAGTTCAAAAAATTTTTTTAAACACTATCATGTAAGTGACCTGATCATTGAGAAGTCTATGTGATTCATTATAAACTTTAGCAGAATCTGCCCAGTTGGAACAAACTTCAAAGATGGGCTTAGGGAATGGGCATTGCGGTGGTTGTCCAAGGATCCAGACTCTGCTAATTGGATGAGTCACTCTCCCTCCGCCCCCCCATCACTTTCCTCTGTAAAATGAGGGGGTTGAACTGGATGGTCACTTGTCTATTCTACCTGTAGATCTAAAATTCAGTGACCATACAATATTATTTAAAGGCTCTTCACTAGAACCTTGGACAAAAGAAAAAGGGGTAATTAAAAAAATATCAACAACATATGAAAATATCTACTAAGGCAGGAGTTCTTAACTTTGTGTCATAGATCTCTTTTGCAGTGTGGTAAAACCTATGGACCCCTTCTCAGAATAATGTTTTAAAATGCATAAAATATTCAGGATTACAAAGAAAATTCATTATATTGAAATAGTTCATATTTGATTAATATATATTAAATAATATTACAATTATAAATTAATTATTAAATAATAAATGAAATAAAATTACTATATTAAATATTTTTTTAAATATTAAAAAAAACCCAAGTTCCCAGATACCTGGTTAGAACCCCTGTACTACTAAGACATGAGGGGTTTTACAATGTGCATTAGCAGAGCAAGCACTCATATTGATGCAATGATGTTGATAAAATCTTTTAAAGAAGTATAAAGGTTAATGTCATATATATATATATATATCTTGATATATCTAATATTATATCATTAAGGTGTCTATTTCTTTTCTCTGGAACTTACAGCAACATTTATCTGACCTGAATTAAAAGCCATATAAGTTCAATAAGTTGTGTATGTCAGTACCCACTATAATGAGTTCACACATGCGTGTGCACACACACACACACACGTGCACACTATTTTTAATGCAAAGAGGTGAGCTTATTTGAGGATGATCCCATAAGAGTTTTAACCCATCAAAAGTTAGTCTTAAAACGTGTTCTTCCTTCACACCTCTGCCTCTTAGAAATGGATTCCCCCTCCTCCCCATCCCCCACCTCAAGACTTAGCTCAAGGGACTCCTGCAGGAAGTCTTTCCTAGTCCTACCAGGTCCTAGTCACCTCTCAGGTTATCTCTTCTGCCCTCTGGATGTATCTTATATACTTATATGCTCCCATTCATGAGCTATGTGCCTGTCCCATTAGAATGTCAGATCCTTGAGGGCAAGGACTGCCTTTTCTTTGCATCTTCCATAGTACGTGCCTAATAGATGCTTGGTGATTTAAATGCCTGTTGATTTATCGTCTGGGCAAAGAAGAACCTGACCAACATTTTCTAGGGAGAAAGAATGCTATAAACACAGGTAGTTTGTAGTCGGAGAAACACGTTAACACCAGAAATCTTCCTTTGGCTCAATACACTATCTTCTTAAAAGATTAATCCAATAAAAGAGATGTCAAATATTTTTGACATCTATTTCTCAGTCTAAAAACTAAAAAGCCTCCAAGGCCAACTTCTGTCTCAGAGAAGAGCCCAACTAGCCTTGAAGGGTGAAGAAGACATCTCCTTGAGAAGAGGGATGATGTTTGTCTTTGCATCCACTCTGCTCTTACCACACAGTACTTTGCATATAACAAGTGTTTGAGTCAGAAATATTCTTCTATAAAATGACTTCAGCTCTGATTCTTCACTTTTCTACTCTTCTAGAAGGAAGAGGGGGGCAATTAGGCAGTGCAATGGATAGAGTGCTGGGCTTGGAGTCTGGAAGACTCATCTTCCTGAGTTCAAAACTGGCCTCAGACTTTTTACAAGATGTGTGACCTTCAGCAAGTCCCTTGATCCTATTTGCCTCCATTTCCTCATTTGTCAAATGAGCTGATGTGACCAACCATTCTAGTATCTTTGCCAAGAGAATTCCAAATGGGGACATGAAGAGTCAGACCCTAACCCTAAATGCACTCTGAGTCAGGCATGACAATAAAGAAAAGAGTACTCAACTCAGAAAAAAACCCCAATCTTGCCCTGACATAAAAATAAAGATAAGCCAACTAGGTTATGAAGAAATCTCCTGAAACACAAGTAGCTCAGAAACAGTGTAGAGAATCTAGTGAAAGTCACAGTGTCTAGGTATAATGGAACAAGATAAGAAGGGAATGAGTTCTGGGTTCTACCTGTGCTTACAGCATTGAGATGTAATACCTAAAGTATTAATAACCTTACCAACTGCCCTGAGTTTACTTATCATCTCTATAGATAACTCCAGCTCTATATATTTTACCCTTATCTCCTTCCTGAATTCTAATCTTAAATCTTCAACAGCCTACATTTAGAAATAGATGTCCCACATGGATCCCCAAATCAACATTTCTGGAAATTATCCTCCCCCATACCCAATCTTCTTCTAAATGTCCCTGTTTCTGTTGGGGCCACCTCTAATCCTTCCAGTCACCCAGGTTTGCAGCCTTGGTACTTTCCCTGACTTTCCAGCCTCATGCATCCCACTTGCACACTCAATTGCCATAGCAACCTATTTCTCATGTCTGTCTCCTCTTCACTGACATGAATGTCATCATAGTTCTGTCTCTATCACCTCTTACCTGGATTATCCCAATAGCCTACTAATTGGTTCTTCTGCCTTCAGTCTGTCTTCCCCAAACCGTCCTCCAAACAGCCACCAAAGTGATTTTCTTAACGTGTACGACTGACCATATCACCCTTTTACTCAACAAACTATAGAAGTTCCCTATTATCTCTAGGATCATACATAAACTCCTCTATTTGGCATTTAAAATTCTTCACAATCTGGCCCCATCCTGCCTTTCCTGCCTTATTATTTAGTTTTCCATAGACTCTACAGACTAGCCAAACTGGTCTATCTCTTGTTTCCATGGTTTAGCAATGGCCATCTCTTATTTCTGAAACATACTCCCTCCTCTCTCCCACAAGTCATGGAATCTCTTCTTTAAAAGTCAGCTCAAATGCTACCTTCAGCATGAAACTTTTCTTGGTTTACCATTGGTAGTTCTCATCCCTTCTTCCCCTCATGTTACCTTGTATCTGCTTTGTATGTATTTTGTATATGCCTGTATATGTACATATTATAACCTCTTTTGGATTGTCACCTCCCTCCTTCCACCTTCTGTGAATACATTGTATTTTTTCCAACTTATTTATTTTAGTTTTTAACATTCAATTCCATGAGATTTTGAGATTTTCTTGTACATGTATTTTAAAAATCTAAGTTGGTTGGTAAGCTCCATGGGCAATTCTCTGTGTGTGTTTTATTTAATTCCCACTCCCCTTTATTTCTCTTTTTGGAACTCATTTTTATGTGTGCTGTCAGAATTTCATTTTTTAGAGTTTTCCATCCCTATTATGCTTATTTCCCCATTAGAATTTTAAATCATGGGATCCTATCTCCCCTTCCCCTAAACTCTTAAAATATGCTCTCCAAAAAAGCTGGAGTTGCTGTCAGACTTACCTTTACCAACTCTAACTTAACTGCTCTAGGATGTAATGGTTACTTTCCTTTGACGCTCATTTCTAATCCAATAATCTCTGGTGGTGAGAATCTGCTCAAAAGGGAATTTTCCCTTATTTGTTCCATCATCATGTGAAAGATCTGTTATTAAGGCAAGTCAAAATTAGCTGGCTGTGGGATAGATGTCCAGATAATTGAAATCCCCCTTTATTTACTCATACCTCTGGTGCTTGGCTTGTGGCCTGTTCCCCAGCTGCTAAGTTCCTCTTTCTGTCTGGGTGGTCTGAAGTATACTCTCATAAAAAAATCACTTCTGTTTTGGGGCTGCAACGAGTTTCACTCAAATGCTCTCCATTGTGCTTCCCCTACCTGGTTCCTGACATCTGAGTATATCTTCTTACTGTATAGTATCATCCAACCCCCCCTTTACCTATTCCATTTTAAAAATAAGACATACTAATCCAGATGCTTATCGATCTCAGGCTGCCAGATCTCAGTGTTACCTATGAGGTCAAATTTGCTCCCTTGTTTTAGGACCCTTAGTTCATCTTTACTGATGATATTTTGCTGATACTTTGTGTGCATCTGTGAAAATACCTCTTTTTTTAAAAAAAAGAAAAAACCATGTGCTTGAATTTTTTTCTCCTATGAATTTCTGGGTATCTTAACTGCTATCCTTCCTAAATTGTAGCTTCTCTGCAGCAAAACGCCCTCCCAACTGAATCTCCAAAGACATGCCTGAAAGGGGTTAAGAACCAGAGTTCTGAACTCCCTGGGGGGGGGGGGGTCACACTTTACCCATAATCCTCAGTCTGCTCTCCCTGCCCCTATCTTTCCACATCCTCTTCAGAGGAGCGTAATCAGATCAACCTTGTCAGTAATCAGATCAACACTACCATTGCTTCTGGGAAAAGCACATCAATTGACTGTCCTGTTCCACTTACCATCCCTGAAACTGCTCAGACAAAAATAATCTTTCCTGGACCCCAGTGTCTTATATGTGTTGTCACCTTTTATTAGAAGGTAAACTCCTTGAAGACAGGGGCTTTTGTATCCCTGGCACTTAGCACAAAGGTTGGCATATGGTAAATGCTTAACAAATGCTTTTTCATTCATTCATTCATTCATTCATTCATTCATTCATTCACTCATTCATTCATTCATTCACTCATTCATCCATCCATCCAGATGGGTAGATATAAATAAGCAGCTTTCTTCCTCTGGTTTTCTTTTTAAAGTTCTTTTAATGAGATAGGCATGACTCCAGGTAAATACATTCTTAGCAGTGTTTATCAGATGCCCAACATCTCCGACTGGGCACTGATCATCTTTCTATCTTAATATGTTGTTCCTTAGCCCAAAAAATCAACCCTAAGGGACACAAATACTGTCTCAAGGGACAAAGTCCCATCTTCTTAGGATGGCATGCCCAATGTACCTCACCTATGTTACCATGTCTTAACTATTTTAACTGCTTAAAAAAGTAGTTTTAATCTGTGAAAGGCCCAGTACATACGATGTAAATTGACATTTTACTAAATTAATGCCAAGTTATTAAATGGCAAAAAAATTTTAAGTACTAAAGTACCAAGTACTAAATATATTCACTCAAAACAACCAAAAATAGATATTTAATAACAAATACAAACTAGTTATGCTTTATTGATTTATTAAATTTTTGTCATATATATATGAATTTTAAAAGTGTTAGTTACAACTAATTTTTTTAAGCTTAAATTCTAAACTGTATCAATTCAGGACTATGTTCTCTCACAAGGAAGTGATATAACTCAGGAAATAATTTACAAAGCCATATTTCTTGGGCTGCTGATGGATAATTTAAGTATAGTATTATACTATATTGTATGGAGAAATAGTGTGGAATCCTAGATAACTATTGTAGGAGTGAAGGACACCTGGATTTAAGACTCTTCTCTGACAAATTACCTCATTCTGGGTGTGTGACTCAAGACAAGTCATATAAAGTTTAGTGCTCCAAGTAACTTTCCAAATATATAAATTACTGATCAGGTGCCAGTTTGTCTTGGTAAAGAAAGCTCCTTTTGGGAACATTTTTAGACTGATGAAATCATAGGCACATTACAAACATATGTACGAGCCAAAGGAGTCTTGATTTTAGAGTTGGAAGGGACCTGAACTATCATTGTGTTCAACTCTATCACTTCACAAAGAAGGAAACAGAGATCAAGAGAGGTTAGATGACTTACCCAAGGTCATAAAGCTAGTTAACATCTGAGAGAGAATTTGAACTCAGGTCTTTTTGACTCTAATTCAAGCATTATCCCATCATGCTACTTCATTGTACTAGTTTATGAATTACTAAATACAAAATCTATTTGCTAACAATTCAAATATGGTTCACCTGTCAAATAAGTCCATAAATATGCAAAAGATCTACTGTACAGAGAGACTACTGAGACTACTGGGTTACAATGAAAACTTTGGTGGAATCTCTCCTTTTTGTGTCTTACCATTCATAGGTCCAACATGGAGAGAAATGGTGGGCTGAGAAGAGATTAAGGATATGTGACCCATTTATTCCCATTCAATTTGACTAATGGGGTCAACATGTTCATCTATGGCTCAGGTATGCAAAACCAATGTTTTCGAGAAGGTAGATGAGTGACAAATGCTCTTTTGTTCCATTATATATCTTCCCACTCCCTTTGTGGTATTTTTATCCAGTTTGGTTTCATTAAACTTCTCCCTGTTCCTGCTTCCCAAGACAAAATCCTCCTGGCTCTTGGGCTACAGGTTGGTGTAGTGGAAGGGATAATAATATTGGAAGAACAAGATATGGGTTCAAATCTTGACAGCTACTTATTATGTGTGTGCTCTTGGGAAGATCCTTTACCTTCTCTGGGATTTAGTTTCTTCAACAGAAAAATAAAGTATTTCAACTATAATTTATTAGATCCCTTCCAATTCTATCTTCTGTGATCCTTTGTGCTTATCTCTTCTTCTTGGTCTACCCTTTCTGTTTATATGACAGACAACATGCCAACAATTCATTAAAATGCTACTTTTAGTAATACTATTCCTAATTTGGTTCCAAGAATAGTTTAAAAATAATATTTGTGAAGCGAGTACAACTGTCAGCTGCGTTATCTTGCTATCATCACTTTAGTTGGGAGAATTTATTTGGGCAAACCACATCACTGGATAAAGCATCGTGTTGATGAAGTCAAAGTTAAGGATGCTGACTCAGTTCAATTATCGACTGAACACCTACTATGTGCAAAGTAGCACCTACTAAGTGCTGGAGCTAAAATGATTCAAAAATAGTTACAAGGATCCAGTCATCTAGAATCTAGAACTGAAAGGCTTTATTTAGAGATCATTAAGTCCAACATCCTCATTCGGTGGATGAAAAAGCTGGGACCCCGAGTGTAGGTGACTCTCCCAAAATCACACAAGTAGGAAGAGGTAGGATCAAAGCTCTATCTTTAATCTCCTAACTCTGAGTCCAGCATTTTTTCTCCAATGTACCCATTAATTAAGCTCTTGCCTCAGCATTGTTATAATTTTTTTTATTTAAACAAAACTGGAATTTAGTCAGAAAGTATGTCCAATATTAGGAAATGTAAGGGTAAGTGGGAGTTGGGATAGGGGCCTCATCTGGGATAAAAATAGGTCCTTTGCATTTGCAGGGACCCAGAGAGATTTTTTACCCAGCACTCCTATTGATTTCATTAGCTTTAGGATATATCAGAGAAAAATTAGTATTCTTCCTCTGTTTTGTTTTAAACTTCAATTGTTAAGAAGGGTTGGGTTTTTTTTTCTTTTGGTAGTTCCTTACAAGTCAGAACAGTTTCTTAAGAGTGACTTTTATTTGTAAAATATTTATATAATCAATATCTACAGTATTGCCCAGTACAAGTATTGTTGCTAATATGAGAATTATGGATTTTGTATCTATAAAACGCTGAGTCCTAGCCTATAAATGTTCATATTTTTCTTCTGATTTTAGGCAAAATTAGACTGCTTATGTTATGGTGAAATCCTAAAATACTGAAGATTTATTCAATAAGATTTGCCTGCTGGCCTATAAATCTCAAGTAATCAACCTTAAGTACTTAGTATTTTTCTGGGAGCTCCATACCTCTTTAAGTGCTATTCTGAGTATATCTCCTTTAAGTTAATCTACTTGTCCTAGTGAGGTGAAAGTCTGAAACTCCAGTTGGATTTCCCTTGAAATCATAGGTATCCATTGGAGAAATTTGGGGTGCCTTTTAGTATAGGGACCCAAGGGAAATTTTCTTGGACCTCCAAAACACATGACATATGGTCCCTTGGAGACATTTTGATGTGTCCTGTATAGAAAGAGACATCTATAAATTTTGTCCAGGCCTCTTCTGGATGTCTTAGGCATTGAGAAAATCATGGAAGAGTTTTCACTGAGTTTGTTTTTTTCTCTTATCAGGGAGGCGAGAACTTCCAGGTAAATCCAGGTTCCTATAAAGAGAGCTTCATATGCTCAGGAATATCTGTAGGCATTAGGCTTTTCCTTCTTAGGAAGGAAGCTTAATTTTCTTTGCTTTATAAGTTAATAAGTGATTAATCTCAGATAATGTTGATATTATTATAGTATTATTTAGTACGCAATGAGACCAGTGTAGAAGGGCCCCTCCATGGGAGACGGAGAGGACAAGAAACTCAGCTCCTCTAGAGCCAGTCTACTAGTGTTACTACCAAAGCATCCAACTAAATTGGTTTGGTTCCCCAGTTATAGGTGGCTAGGGTGAGGGGGTAACTTCCAGTCAACCCCAGTTTTGTAACTCTAGTGGGGAGATCCCTACATGCTCAAGGAACTCTCTAAAGGCCCATGCTTTCTCTTTGAGAAGGGAGACTTGCTTTTCTTTTCCTTTTTGGGTTGGGGAAGGCACCTTTTTTTTTGTAAGCAACAAGACAGGCATTAAAGTATGAGGCAAATTGCATCATTAAGTATTTGGAAGTACAGAAGAATGCTACTACCATATTTAATTAGAAACTGTACCTGAAAGACTTTTCCTGAGACTCTTTAGTACAAGGCACCAGGGAAGGCATTAAAAGAAAGATAATGTGGAACTTCCCCAGGTCACAAAGGAGCTATCTGAGATCTGGGATTATGGCATTTCCAAACACACTCTAGTAGATTTGCTAAGGATAGCAAACATTTAAATTGAGGGGAAGATGGGGTCATAACCATTCCATCCCATTTAGCACTGATGGACTTATTAAGTGAAGACCCAGTGTCATTGTTCAGTGCCTGGATATCTCCACATATGAAAGGAAGTCCTTTGATGGGTCTCAAGGACTTTGTCATGCTCTCTAAGAAACTGGGAGGTATAGTCTATTTCCAAATTGGATTGGTACTTATGAGACAGGACTCACCCCTCACAGACTTTCTAGTGTGAATTTCTGGGTAAGTCACTAATGTCTCAGAATCTTGGCCTCCTCATCTATAAATTAGGGATGATAATATTTGAACCACCACCTCGGAGTGTTTGTGGAATGAAAACACTGGCTAATTCAGATTGCTAAAGAAATCTAAATTCTTACATTAATTACAAAATGGAGGATTTTTATAAGGAGAAACTATCTCTATCACTTGGTGACAAGACAGCATAATTTAGGTAGATCTTTGCTATCATTAAACTAAAGTGTGTTTGAAATTCTTGTTTGAAGAGAAAGGGTTTATCAGTGTTGTACAAACTTACCCAAGCTTGACCTTGTGTTGGAGCGTTCTATTATCGCATGCTTGCTAGGATTGTTTAATACTGAACGTTTGGCGAGTGAGATGTCAGCTGTGACCCGTGTGATAGATATCCTGTGCAAAAAAAAGAAATCATTACACTCAGGCTTCTGGAAAGTGGGTGAGAAAAAAGGACAGTTAAAATTAATTCAGGTAACTGAGCATGTGACATGAAATACACAAATGGAGAATGCATCACAAGCTCAACTGGGAAACATCATCACAGTTTGGATGGTTTGGAACTTCAGATCTTTGGACACCGGGCCTAGGAAGTTTGTTACCACTTGCAGGGCATGTTGCATAACATACACTGACTTTTCAGAAATTCTAGGTAAAGAATCCCAATATTTATTGTAAAATTAAAGCAGGCAAATATGGCTATTCATTCTACAAATAAATCTTTAAGGATGCATAACTGCCTTATAATAGTACAACAGGTGGTCTGCAGTCAAGTAATAAACATTATTAAGCACATACTATTATCCAGACACTACATTAAGTGCTGGAGATACATAAAGAGGCAAAATACAGCCTCAAGGAACTCACAGTCTAATGGGGAAATGACAAGCAAATCAATACGGTCAATTAAACTATAAAAGATAAAGACTTAAGATAAACAGGATATGGAGAGGGAAGGCACTAGAATTACGAGGGGAAAGGCTTCCTGTAGAAGGCAGGATTCTATTTGGGACTTTGAGGAATCCAGGGGACAGAGATGAGGAGGGAAAGCATTCCAAAGGGGACAGCCAGAGAAAATGCCTTGAGCCAAGAGATGCAGTGACTTGTTTGTCACTGGATCAAGAGTAGGTGACAGTAAGGCATAAGAAGACCAGAAAGATAGGAGATCTCCAATATATGAAGGGCTGTGAATACCAAATAGAAGGTTTTGTATTTGATTTTAGAGGTAATAGCCTCCGGAGTTTACTGAGTAGGGTGTGACATGGTAGGACTTGTACTTTAGGAACATCATTTTAATGGCCAAATAGAGGATGGACTGGGGTGGAGAGAGACTTGAGGCAGATAGACCTACCAACACATTACTGCCGTAATCAATGCATGAGGTGCTGAGGGCCTGTACCAGAGTGGGGGACTTCATACTCAGCATTTGAGCGGATTCTGTTGAATGGGCAAAGACTACGAACAAAAACAATTCACAAGAACCACTGTTCTCAGGGCTTCAATTATTCTTTGCTATGTCATTGGATTTGTGCTCTGATCCATGTGGATAACTCCCTTCAAAGACACAGCTCACAACCCAGTCACTCTTTGTCATCCTGTGCAACCTGCATCATGCCCTCTCAGAAATGCTGAGGGAGATGACCTTCCTGATTTGATAAAAGCTTCCAGATAATCTTCTCTCCTCTCGGGGCCCTGAGCTCTGCTTTGGGGACAGCACACAGCCAAGGATTTTCTGGGCAGCAGACTTGGGACATGCTGCTTCATGTTGCCTCAGGAATGCCAACAGTTGTTCCTTTGGGGCATCGGTGACACCATTCCAACCAAGTACACACAAAGCTGCCTTGCATTAATGGAATATCGTGCATTTCCCTGGTTTGTTGACTTTCAAAATCACTTCCTCACACATGGCCCAGGAAGAATCTGGGTTACTGTCACATTCTTATACTTCAATGCACATTCCAAAGATTTCACTGTTGATGCTTGAAATCTTCAGAATCACTAGACTGGGGAATTTAATTAGTCACAGATGTTAGTTTTGCCTATTAGAGCAGGTTTGCCTGTTTTATTCTTCTATTACCTTCTTTCTGCAAGGTGATGGTTTTAAAAAGTTCCATTTACATATAACTGGGGTAGATTCATTGCCACCTGAGGCATGATGCCAAAGAGTAAAGAATTTTCATATCTTGATACACTTACCTCTAGCCTAAACATCCAGAGATTTAATAAGTGAAACATATGGTGAAGAAATTATATTAGGCTTAATAATAAGGGGTGCATTAAGATTGGGGACTCATGAGGAGGGATCATAAGGAGAACATCTTTCTCATTTCTTTTCATCAATGGAACTCTTTCCAATTCTTGTTACTCTGCCTGGATGCATTTCCCAATGATTAGCAAATTCTCACTTGTTCCTCATTCCTGTGACAATGAACTGTGGTCTTCTGAAGAGACAGACCCTCTTTTCTAACCCTTACTGCCAATCCTCTTTTCCTTACGGAACACATCAAAAATGACCCCAAACTCCCATGTCCCTTCCCAGAGCCAAATGACTCTTCTGTTGTGGTCTCTACTATCTCCTACTCTATAATTAAGAAATATCATCTCACTTCAGCATTTCTCCTCTCATTCTATTTTCTGGTCCTCCCTGATACACTCAGATGACACTGTATTCCAGATTTACCTTTTCTTATACCCTTAAAAGTCACTAGTCATAGTAGAGAAACTGGAATACTTCTTGACATTTACTACCATTTCCACATGCATTTTCTCACCATCCCTTAGAAATGACTTCTCCATACCTGGAATGCACTCCTTTCTCACCTTCATCTCTTGGAATATCTGATTTCCTTCAATCCTTGTGTCACTTTCTTTGTGAAACCTTTACTGGTGAAAAGATCTCTCCATCTCAAAATTATCTTGTATCCATTTTGTATATAATTCTGGTTATACTCATATATGTATGAGACTGTGTTTTTCAGTAAGTAAGCTCCTCCCAGGCAGGTCAGCAGAGCAGACTCACTCGAGTATAGTGCCTGACTCAAAGTAAATGCTTACCGACTGTCTGCTGATCAAGTCTTGCAGACCTCAGGCTTTAGAATAAGTGACCTGAGTAGCTAGCTCCAAAGATGGGAATAAGTCAAGACAGTCTCACTGATGAGAACTTAGGTTATTTCTTCCCAGCCAGCTCTTAATGGTTTGTTAGCTAATCTTCTGCCATCGGTATTTCATTTTTCTCTTAATGAAAACAATCAAGTTGGCTAACATCCTGGCATATAGAGCCAAGACACAATCTTTGATTTGGATTTCCCCTTCCAAATTCATGGTCTGCCCAGTCCTAAGTAAAGGTTGCATTTTTCTAAAGATGAGAGCTAAATCAGAACAATTCTGTTCTTTCTCTTTTTCCCCCTCTCCTTTTGAGATATCTTTACTTGTTGAAGAGGCAGCAATGAATTTACTCATGCATTAAAAAAAAAAAAATCAAAGCTTCTTCAGGAAGACATACTAACTGTACTGAGAGACAGGGAACGAACAAAATGCATGCTGATTTATTCTAACAGGGCAGATTAGAGAAACACCTCTTAGTCTTAGCCAGGTTTGCACAACGCCAGAGGCAATGGTTCTTGGCCTGGCATGTAATAAATCATTTCATGAAGTTATGGAAAATTAAAATTAGAAGAGTTATGGAAGGCAGGCCAAACTGAGAAACACCGATTTTTCTTTTTCCCTTGAAAAATACATTTACTCCTTCCTTGATCTGTTTTGAAAAACTTCATTCTCTGTTGTTCCTTAATTTTAGAACTACAGGGGTGAAAGAAACAGGAGACTAGAAGATATGTGTGTGTGTGTGTGTATGTGTGTGTGTATGTGTATGTGTGTGTATGTGTGTATGTGTGTGTATGTGTGTATGTGTGTGTGCATGTGTGTGTGTGTGAGTGTGTGTATGTGTGTGTGTATCTGTGTGTATGTGTGTATGTGTGTATGTGTGTGTATGTGTATGTGTGTGTGTGTATGTGTGTATGTGTGTGTGTATGTGTGTATGTGTGTGTGTATGTGTGTGTGTGTATGTGTGTGTGTGTGTGTGTGTGTGTGTGTGTGTGTGTGTGTGTGTGTGTGTGTGTGTGTACATACAGGGGTGGAGAACATGTGCCTTCAAGGTCACTTGTGGCCCTGAAATGGTCCTGATGTCTCTAGCCTCCCTTGTCTCATCCTCCTGTTTTAAATTCAAAGGGTACATTGGATGACTTTCCTCCTGCTCCAGGGACAAAAGAGAAATGGGAAGAGCAATGGGGACTTCTATAATAACTCATCTTGATGGAATTCTTTTAAGGTTGACAAAGCTCTTTTCCTCCTCACAATCCCTCACAGCGGGTACGACAAGTATTATTTTTTGCATTTTCCAGATGAAGAGAGAGCCCAGATCAAAGAGGTTAAAGGATTTACCCAGGCAGGGTCACACAATGAACAGGTCTATCAGCCAGCACTCAGACTTGGTTGTGAAGCTTCCTCTGTAGCTATCAAGAGTTGAGAATGGGCAGGTTCCTTCTTACTTGACTCTGCCTGGTGGAAATATAACCTTATCTAAATTATTTACCTTCTCTGGTGCCTAGCATAGTGCTCTACACAGAGGTTTGTTGATCGACTGGTGGAAATGCTGAGTCACTAAGTATTTATTAAGTGCCTAACATGCACCATAAGCTCTGAGAATACAAAGAAAGATACAAGATAGTACCTGCTCTCAAATAGCTTATGGTTTAGGTCTAGCTAGTATAAATAAGATATATATATATATATATATATATATATATATGGAATATATATATATTCCATATATATATATATGGAATAGGCTGAGGATAATCAATACAGTAAGGGTTTAACCATGGAGGGGCATCAGGAAAAGCTTCTTGCAGAACCCTGGGGTCAAACTCAATTAGAAACAGTAGCCATGAAACTGTACATAAGGACCTCTGCTGATGCACACTGGTGTAGAAAGCCCTATATTAACGTTACTGATTTTTTATTGTGATTTTTTTCTTTTTTCTAGATTTTGAATATTTTATTTTTCCCTCAGTGACATGTAAAAACAATTGTTAACATTTGTTTTTAAAACTTTGAGTTCCACATTCGCTCCCTTTGCCCTCTCCACCCTCATCCCCCATTGAGAAGGCAAACAAATCAATTTAGGTTATACATGTGTAGTCATGCAAAACATATCCATACTAGTCATGTCGAGAAAGAGAACACATTTTATTGTGTTTTTATTGCTTCTGTTAAATATTTTCCAATTACATTTTAACCTGGCTCAGGATTGCACCAGGAAGTGGGCCATGGATTGGACACCTCTGGTGCAGAATGTAGAGATTTTAACTGAGACTCAGAGGAAACCAGGAGGTGGAGAAGGAGAGGGAGAGTATTCCAGGTATGAGCAACAGTTAGTGAAAATGCCCAGAATTGGGAGATAGTGTTTCTTACTGAAACCAACATCACTGGATGGCAGAGCCTTTTGGATAGGAGTAAGGTATGAGAAAACTGGACTGGTAGGAAGGGAGCAGGCTGTGAGGGGCCTTGAATGCCAACCAAAGGATTTTTCATTTGATCCTGCAGATAAAGGGAGCCACTGGAGTTCATTGAATAGGGAGGTGACATAGTCAGATCTGTAGTTCAGGAACATTAATTCGGCAGGTGGGTGGAGGACATTCTTTACTAAGGAAGGCTACATTCTGGAATTGACTAGGTATCAGAGAGCAGTTTTATGTACACCCTGAGCCTCATCATGGTAACATTTTTCTCCTCCCAGGATTCTACTTGACATCGCCAAAGATGAAACACATAAGAAAATAAAAAACATGCTGATATACTTACCGCCCTTCAAATCTGTGTTTTAAAAAATCAAACAGTGCTTTCTGCATCATATCTGTCACCTAAAAATAAGCAAAGCAACAAATTAAGCTATGACGAACATCACCGATTGTGCCAAAAATTTTGTTTTTATTAAGAATGATAGACATGGGATTCATATTTGGAAAAATGGCATAATTTGAAGGTTATTTTCCATTTCTGATTTTTTATTAAAAAAATAAAAAGTTTCTAGTCTCCCCTTTTTTACTCTTATTTACTATAAATGGTTCATTTACATTAGATTCTTAGAACCAGAGACTACCCAGAATAAGATGCAACTTCAGAAGCCAATGAGTCCAACCTATTCTAGAAGAACCCCCTCCTCCCTGCCTATACAACTAGAATCTAGAACATCCTGAGTGCTAATCCAGCCTTTGATTGAGGATTGCCAGAGACAAGAAATTCATTACCTCTGGAGGAAATCTTTTCTACTCTTTCATAATTATGGCTATAAGTTTTTCTTATAATAAACCAAAATCTGTCTCTCTGATATTTCCATCTCTTAGTCCTAATTCTTCTTTCTTGGGGGCAACTAAGCAAAAATTTTAACCCATCTTCCATCAGACTGCCTGGTGGATATTTAACAAGAAGAAGAGGATCATTCATGTTCTCCCCAAGTCTTCTCTATACTCAACATTTCTAACTCCTTTCAATGGTTCTCATATCAAAAACTGTTGTAATCACTTTCCATCTGATGACATCATCAATTTTATTTCTGGCTGAATACATAGCCAATAACCAAGTTGTTCCCAGAAGGAGCCCCCAAACGCCCACCCCCAAATACTTGTCAACATGCATCAACAGTTTAAAATAATTTGGTTAGTACGTCAGTTCAAAAATTGGGAGGAGGGACTGAGTAGAAGATTAATTTGACATGCTGCAAGAGAAGGTAGTGTCTAATGATAGCCATCTCTAGGTTGGGGGAAGGGGAAGAGAAGAAGGGAAAAAAACTGACATGATAACTTTATATATTTAAAAGAAATAGCAAGTTGTACATAATAGATTTGCAGTTTCATGCACAATCATCTATTATACTATCTTATACAGTATAACTATAGTATACTGTACTATGGATAGTATATATAAAACAAATGCTTATTTTATTCTATAAATTGAATTTATTCCAGAGAGAGAGAGAGAGAGAGAGAGAGAGAGAGAGAGAGAGAGAGAGAGAGAGAGAGAGAGAGAGAAGGGTTACGTACCTCATAGCCCTTCAGAGAAGGCCCCACTAACACTACTGGTCGCATAGAAGGCACCACATCATAAGGAGGAATGTGCTCTGTCTGCAGAGAGAGAAGAGGTTTTTAGAACCTTAACAGGAAAACAGGATGCTTATAATTCATCTACAAGTCACTAACTCACTTCCTAGGGGATTCAACCAAGAGGAATAATAAAAGGCGCTGGTTTTCCAGATTTTTTTTTTTTGCCTCTGCTATAAATAAACTCAGCCCAAGGTGTGAGTTTATTTTCTGAAGTTTTCCTATACTTGAAATGATTATGATTCCCTTGCCTCTCTCCAGACATGGTAATCTGACTTCTTCATAGGCAAGATCATCTAGAAGAAGGTGCTGCTTCTGACAGGACCAGGTGACATGGTAGAAAGACTGCAAGGAATCATGGGAGCATGCCTTGGGATGGGTGGGCTTGAGAAAATCTTTTTGGATTGTCTGTAAGGCAATGGCAGGTGAGTAGGAGTGCTTGCTTGTATTAAAAACAGAAATAGTCCAGACTGTTGGGACCAATACAGCTCAATAATGTCGGGATGAAAAAGATTTTAACATCTTTTGTCTTAAGTATTGGCTTCATCTACGAAGGGAGAAAATAAACTATTATTTCATTTTAAAACAAATATAAGTATCTATTTCACTGTCTGTTCCTACTTCTATAAGAACAGGGATAAGGAACTGGTCCTGTGGTATCACTATCAGGAACTCTCAAATAATCTAATAATACTAACGTAAGCTGATACTTTCTCTACAACTTATGGTCTCAGAGAATTGCCCAGAGAGCTAAGAGACTGGAGCTTGCTCAGGCTCACACTGCTAGAGTGTAGTAGAGGCAGGATTGCAATCCAACTCTATCAACTTCTGACACCAGCTCTAACCATAATACAGCACTGCCTTTTTTCTACTTTCATGCAGAAGCCAATCCACACAGAAGTCATTTCTAATAAATAAATACTAGTTGTATATTGTATTTTTTGTATATAATGTCTATAGGCTAAAAATTCAAAATCAAAGGATGGAACCACTGAGTTCATTTCTGCTTTCATACACTCAGTGATACTTTCATGAACCAGACAAAATTATAATCTCTTTATGTACCTAACATAGTACCTGAGAAGGAGTTATAATCAAAGATCACAGAAGTAGTGGAAGAAACTGAGGCCCAGGGAAATTAAGGGACTTATCCAGGGTCACACTGTTAAGCATCTGATTGCAGTGTATAAGCCTAGATCCACTGACTCTGGAGCCAATGAATGCTCTCTCCAAGGTACCATGCTGCCTTTCTAATCCATGTCTGTAGCTGAATTTAAGGCATGTCTATATTATGTGGCTGACTCAAACTCCCTCTGCAGTAAAAAAAAAAAAAAATTAGGGTGGTGGTGGAGAGTTACAGAAATAGTCAGTTACAAAATCAAGAGGATCATGGGCAATAGCTCAACCAATAGATTCAAGATGAAGAAAATAGCCAGAAGATAATGGGTAATGCTATTAACTTTATGTTAAAAAGATATCTTTATAACAGAAGACATAAAATTGATCAAGGATTGGGCAGTTTTATTTACAGCCAATAAATGCAGCCTCTGATGCCAAGAAGATCCTGTCAAGGTTTCTAAATTAAAGCATCTACGGATCTGTGAATTACTCTAAATAGAATAATAAGAGGAAATGAATGCTAACTCTAGCTTCCTTCGAGCTCATGTGCCATCTCCTACTGGAAGCTTTTCCTTATTCCTTTAGTTACTACTCACTCTTTCTCAAAATTTCATGTAAATACTTATCTGTTCTCATGTTATATTCCTTAAGTAGAATATAAGCTCCTTGAGGGCAGGGACAGTTTTTCATTTTGTCATTATATCCTTGCAATATTAGGATACTTGTTGGACTGGAATAATTAATTTAAAAAAGATATGAACAAAAATGAAATGTCTTTCAAAATACTCTGGGTATTTTATAAATTAACTCTCAAATATGGAATATTTATGAATTTATTTTCATATTACAGTTTCTTAAGGGTTTTTTGACTTATTAAAATAATTTATTTTGTCTTATTAAAAATTATTTTCATTTATATTTCTGGTTCCTGTAGTTTGTTTTAGAAATTTTTACAGCACCTTCAAAACAAATGTACCAATCTGGAAAAAGTCACCATAGCATACATAGTCCAGAGAAGGGGGAACACAATACTGTGTACTGTGCTGTCATTTTTCACGGTTTCAATGTTTAACGAGTTTCCAGGTAAATTTATAGACGTAACAAGGTAAAGAAGATTTTATACAGGCAGTAAAAAACCAAGACAAACATGAATACAGTGACAGCACAGAATGCCACACAAGCACCAACCTAAAGCCATCTAAGACATGGAAAACAACCTCGCGGCCAAATCTCTCTCTTTTTCTGCAATGCTACATAAAGGTTCACCACGTAATTGATAACATAAGAAGAATGAGTACCAGTGCCCAAGGCATCATAAGCATATAACGGAACTTATTTATATAATGCAGGAGCAGGCTCAAAATCTTTGGAAGCCATGTCCTTATAACTCTGCAGCATCAAGAGACTGTTTCTACCTTGGAGACCAGGAAAGTAAATAGTTTGATGCATGCATTTTAGTTACAGCCCAAAGAAATTCTAAGTCTGTAATTAAGAGAGGGTCAGTGTCTGATGCAATAAATCTTTGCTTCTTTTTTTGTTTTTGTTTTTGTGACTGTCAGTCGGCAAAGGGCTACCCAATGCTAGTCTTCAACCAGCTACTTAATAAATAATTAGGGTAGATACAGAAATTACCTTATTTGATGGAATAGTGGCACTTTGAGCTCTAACCTTAAAATAAACCAATGGATTTTCAGCTGCCTTTTCCTGTTATCTCTCTTTTGTTATACATTCTTCAGTGGCAAAAATAGCAATGAAATATTTTTAAAATGTTTTGGGATATATTTGGAGGTATAGAGAACTTCAGGGAAAGATTAAAGTAATATGACCAGAAGCTCTGGTTATCATGTGATCACTTGTTCTAATGTATTTGCTGCGAGTTTGGTAATGATCAGGTGAAGACTGAGGTTGTACCACTGGAATGGAAGAGACCTTAGAGGCTATTGAGTCCAATCTCCAACATTTTACAGATGAGGAAACTGACTCAGTGAGTTTAAGTGACTTAACCACTGTCATAAAGGGAGGTGTTGTCAGAAGTGGGATTTGAACCCAGCTCCTTTTACCCCAGGGATAGTGCTCCTTCCACTCCACTACAATGCCTTTGGTGGCATTCACTATACAACTATACAACAGATGAATTTGGGGAAAGCCTCAGAAGGGCTGCCAACATGAGACCACAAAGACTTGACCATTTTTCTGTTTGAATCTCTGTGATAAGGGGTGGGATCATTTTTATACTATAGTTTCTCTTTTTAGATTACTGATAGTTTTAATAAGAGATCCATGTGCTTTACTTAACTTAGGCACATATGGTTCTGTGGTCTTCAGTTATTTACTGGCAACTGTATACAAGAAAACAACCCAAAACCCCCTTGTGGTTCTGTAACTAGCACCATATAAATTACTTATGAGCTCCGGATGCATAAGGCAAAAGGCCCATTCCCAAAGAAGAAGAGTCCAACCTTCAGAAAAGGTCGGGGGAGGAGGGTGAACAGAGGAGAATTTATTTACTGCGCATTCCTGTGCTGGAATTCACCCACTGTTTTTGCCAGCCTTGGTAACACTGTCATATTTATCACAGTGAGGACAGATGGTGGTGTGTAAAAGAAGAGAAGGAATGGGAATTAGGGGATTCCTAAAAAAAGGGAGAAGTAGGCAGCTTCTTTCAGAAGCCACAAAACCTACTGACAGGAAGTGGACTCTTATCTGAAATAAAGGATATTGAGAAAATACCAGTCAGCAGAGACAATCGCATCGTTCTTTGACACCTTGGTTGGCCAGTGGCAAAGGCTCATAAGGAGACTGCTAGACCCAGTGTCCAATAGATGGGATGCTGCAATCTGACTGATGGAAGAGGCAAGAACATTGGGAGAGAATTTATATATGACAATAGGAGAAACTCACAGTAAACCGCCAAAACAAGCCTGCAGTTTTCCACTGGTCTTGTTCATCTGCAGATTTTGCACCTAGTGGATTAGAAGTTTAAATACTGACTAAATTAAAAATCGAAGGCTTATTTTTTTTTAGTACAAGCTATGTATCTGGATATCACAAATTAGATTCTAGTCATTGTTTCAATATGCTTGATTATGTTAAAAATCTGGAAAAAAAAAGAAAGAGACAAAGACAGACAGAATAAGCATGCACTATAGAGGTGCATTATGGGGAGTTGTCAGTGTTTGATGTCACTGGATGTTTCAATCATTTCCTTTGGGGGTCTTTTATTCCATCAAAAAGGATAAGTACTGTAATGGTGTTTCACTGAGTCACTCACTGAACTTAGTTGATTTTCAATGCATGGACTCAATTCACTGTTGATAGGTCCCTTTCTTAGTGCTAGAATGTACTTAATAAAATTGTGGGGATTGATGCTAATGATGCCAGTGGCAGGATAAACACAGCTTATGTCAATGTAAACTTACCGATTTCTGTTTCTGCTTAGCTACAGCGGCATGGAAAAGAAATAAAGAATAACAGAGCATGCATGTTATTGGCTTGGAAGAGGACACAGACAGTCAACAGGACTAGAAACGTGGCGTGGTGGCGGCTGAGCAGGTGGACAGAGAGGAGCTCAGAAGTTCAATGTTACCTTCTTAAAAAAGGGCATTCTTTTCTCTTTGGAGTGGGGTGATGTTACACTGTTTGCACTGGGCTTAGGGGAGCGATGGTTGGCTGGAATATCATTTTCTTCTGCTTCTAAGCCAGTAGCATCTATGTCTATAGCTATATACAGACAAACAAGTCAAAATCATCAGGTGGACAAGAGAGGAAAAACAGGTTATAAAGAAAATAAAATGGAATTAGACCTAAATGACTTGGAGTCAAAGGATTACCATGGTACACAAAGTTAAAGAAAAACTTAGAGACAAAAGCATATAAGGACTGCAAAAGTAGACACATCTAACAAACCTCAAACAGACTTTCAAAATATCTGTTTGCATAATTAAACAAGCCTTGTACTAAATTCACCAGCAAAGATGGGGGTATTTTTAGAATCAAACTGACATTTGCTAAGAGTGGTTTGGAACATGGTATTGTATCTTGGGTACTATACTCACAGAATAATGTGTCACTTGATTTCTTCAAGTGACACATTGTAGAAAGTAAGCAAGAGAACATTGGAAACCTTCAATCCCATCAACAGCATTCCCTGGGCTACTTTGCTCTCTGTCAGAGCAAGTTACTTCAATAGGTCTCCAGAAAATGCAACAAACATTTGAAGGCTGCAGAAGGGGGGGGAATTTATACTCCATTAGACCCAAAGATTTATAGAAGAGGTAGCTCAATAGCACAGAAAGTTTTACAGGATGGGAGTGGAGTGATACTAAAATGATCCATGGGAATAAAGACAGACCTGATAAAAAGCAAAGTAATGGGAAAGTACTCAATTTAATGAAGTTAAATGACATCAGCCAAGGGAAGAGAGAGAGCACGACATCATTTTACTTATATAGAAATGAGATAGAATGGTACAGAATGAGCATTGGATTGACAGTCAAGAAACCGGATCCAGTCCTGGTTCTGCCATTAATTAGCTGGATGACCTTAAGAAAGTCATGAAACTTTGAGTCTTATTTTCATCATCCGTTAAATAGAGGCTTTTTCCAGGTCTGCATCCTATGATTGTGTAATGTAACACTTCAAAATGTAGAACTTGTTTTTTAAAATGAGATAATAATAACTGACATTAAGTCCATTATCTTATTTGGTCATCATGACAATCTTGGGATAGAGATGCCATTACTACCCCTATTTTATAGAAAAAGAAAACAGGGAAGGAAGAAATTAAATGACTTGCCCAATTGTCACTCAGCTATTACACAGCTGAGGCTAGATTCAAACTCAGGTCTTCCTGACTCCTAGTTTGGGTTTTTATTCAAAACATCTTACTCTTCTATATACTGGAATCAGATAGTAGTGGGCACCTTTAAACTCAGAATCCAATTCCCTCATTGTACAATTGAGGAAATTGAGGTTCTTAAAGGTTAAATGACTTATTCAAAAGCATATAGTTAGTGAGAGACAGAGTCTGAGTTAGAACTCAGGGTTGTGGACTCCTAGGTTATTATTCACTCAATAGTTTTTTATACCAATATCTTATACCTGCAAAGCCCTTTCTGGTCTAGTCACATTACCATCATTTTAACCCCATGATGACCCTGTGAGGTAAGTAGGACAGGTATTATTACACTTGTTTTACAGATGAAAAAAGCTAATCAAAGAATCATTTGCCCATGATTATCTAAGCTATCACATGAAAGAACTGGGATTCAATCCAGTCCTTCTGGCTTGAAGACCAGTATTATTCTGGCCATCATACAATGTTTTTTTCTTTTCCTGATGTGTTCAACCATGGCTTCATATATTTTTGTAGAGATCCTCTACTGTTCACTGGGAAAAGACCTTTTAAGAATATCACATTAGAACAATGGAAGGATATCTGTTAGTTATAGGGAAATAGCACAATATTTTTACATATAACCTTTCCCACAAAATCAATATACGTAAGCAAGAGATCAAAGAACAGACCCTTGCTTCTGAATGAAGAGTAGTCCAACATTCATCAGTCCTCAGCTGTAGGATAGGTTCCATGCTAAATAGGATGAGTACTTTCCTACTCCTTTTGAGAAATAGGAAACAATCTGAGAGGCTTGCCTTCCTCTTTGGTTTAGTAATTATGATGGCTATCGAATGATTCTGTCCCATTTCAACCATAGGGAATCTCTTGAGTCCCTCACCATGTGGCTAAGTAGGAAGTGTATGGAGTAATGAAAATGAGAATCAACCCTAATCATAGGCAAAATGAACTGAGGATGTGCTGCTCAAGCAGAAGTGGGCGAGCACTTTAGATGATATGGATATGGGGAGAGAAACATATTTCCCCTGTTATAGAAAGTCTCTTCTTGAACACTGTTTAGCTGCGAAAGGACATGGCCATGATCTGATCAAAGATTCATCATCTTTGACAAACTTTACTGATATCTTGGTTTAACATTGTTTATGGTCTACCTTCCTCACCACTCCAGTCATCTGTTATAAAAACATGCTAAAAATGTTAAATAATGTTATATAACATGATAAAACTGTAATAGAGTATTACATAACTTTGTTATAAAAATAAAGAAGAAAAGAGAGGAAAGAAATACACCTCAGCAAAACTAACCAATCCATCAAAATGATCTGATACCATAGGCAACATTTCATACACATTGGCCCTCTGTCTCTGCTGGTCTCACATCTTTTCCTTGGGCTCAAGCTTGCTCATTATAATTTAACAGCACTCAGTATTTCTTTACATTTACCTTGCTGTAGCCATTGTGGATGTAGTTTTTTCACAATTCTGCTTACTGAATCAGACTCAGTATGTTATTATTCCCAGAATATGGAAGAGTATGAGAAAGATGGTGAGCCTGCCCTCAAATGGTAAATTTCCAAACAATTTCACTTCCTCATTTATGGTTGGGAAAATACCAAGTTGAGTAAATATTTATTAAGAATTTAGACTTTTTGAAACTAAGTTGTATAAACAACAGAAACAAGCCCAGGGAGAGAGTCCAATTCAATTCGTTTAACATGGTATCTATCATATACAAGGGTGCTGAAAAAACTAGCGAGTTTAGAGTCTGTCCACCATGATTAATCAATCAGATCAGTTGGGGAGTTATCTACATCAGTGGTGTCAAACTCAAAAATGGGCTGTGTACTGACTCCAAAACCTAGAAATTAATGTTATTTATGTTGTATGGTATTTTTATTTATTTTTTAGATATTTCCTTAGTTACACTTTAATCTAATTCAGTTTTGGGAGATTTGTGGTCCACTTGCAGGCACTGAGCTTGGCATGTCTAAATTTCTAGGCACTTGTGATTTTTTTTAATGCTGGGGAAACTAACAGTTCAGTTGTGACATGGTCTTGATGTCCGACCACAGATTAATATGTTCAAATTAAGAGTGATTATTTTCATCCCTTTACATGGAGCCTAGATCCTGAAAAAAGAAGTTGCCAATTTATTTGTTGGAGCTTAATTCTTTGTTAATATTGCTCATACAGCTCTTGTGAATGAGAACACTTGGGTTCATTTGGAAACCAGTAACAATGACTTCTAAAGACTTGGTACTGATGTGTTTTCCTCAGAATGTGACTAAGAGACTTAACCTTTCCTTTCCCATGGTGCCCTTTCTTGGAGCAGAGTAGAAAGAAAGAATGGCTAACTGTAACCGAACAAATCTAGAGACATAGTGAGAAGGATCAAGGATGTTTAGCAATTGGAATACTGGACTAAATGATGATAGCATAACCTATCATCTCTCCTGTGAGCCTTCTCATCTCATCGTCATCATTAATTCCTTAGACATAGTCTCATTTGACATGATCCTCACCATACCAGTTTCCCTTCTGCTTATCAGCATCTCTACTAGAAGGTGATACTCAGAACTGAATATGATACTTCTGATGTAGCATGAGTGAGGCAAAGAACAGTAGGACTAGTCTTAGACTCTTCAATGACCCTTGATATTGCTTCACCCTTTTTTTTGGCTGCTAAATTATAACTCAGAAATACTGAGCTTGCAGTCCCTTAAAGATCTTCAAATAAAAAACAAATAGCCTTTGCTAATTTTAGCTCAATCTTTGCTTGACTTACATATTTGTTACAAGGAGCTGTTTTCTTTCTTTTTTTTCCAAAGAGGAAAAAAGCAAAATATTTACTTTAAAAATATTAGTTTTAAAGAGAAAAGTTGAGATAAAATAGGACACACTGATACAGTTCTTAGAGCATCACGCCATACTTCTATATCCATACTTCATTAGCTGCCCTTGTTTTCATTTTCTATACGTCTTCCAAAAAAAAAAAAATCTATGTTGGTTGATGAATTTGTCTACTCCTGACAACTTAAGCAAAAGAACAACAAGTGTAATGGTAATGAGATTCAAGATCTTCCCCACCCATTAATGGGCCTGTCCATTAAGGGAAACTTGATTAGGGGAGGCCTACACCTTTTGTTAATTTTGAATGCACTGGTTCTCAAGGGCTGTGATGCCCTCTGGCCCTGAAAAATGTCTAAATACACTGAAATGAGGTTTTACTTTGGGGCTTACTCATTGGAAGTGTTTGTTTGGCCAGATGAGACTGCTAAGGAGCCCCCCAGCTTTGAAAACCCAAATGTTGGTGCTTCTCTCTCTGGTAACTATGTATGTATGTGATGGTCAGACAGGTGGATCTGTCTGTGTATATATATATATATACACACACACACATATATATACATATATACGTATATATATACGTATATATGTATATATTATATATATGTATATATGTGTATATATATATATACACACATATATGTGTATATATACATATATATGTGTGTGTGTGTGTGTGTGTGTGTATATATATATATATATATATATATATATATATATATATATATATTTTGCTGCTTATGGCCAGGCAGCTGGAAGCCCTATCTGTTGATTTTTATATCTTTGTAGTTTCTCTGAAGTTCAGGGTGCTGACTCTGCCCCCTGAACTAAGTGAATGATACATGTGCTTGATTAAAGTGATTGCTCACCCCTCAAAAGTTGCCTTCCTCTTAGAAAAGCAAATCAAAAAACCTGTGACAGCAGGCCCTCCTCTGTATGTTGGGGTGCTTGCTTTCACAGCGTGTGAGACAGGAGAGAGTATCATTTATGGGACACAAAATTTCAGGAAAGAGCTGGGGGTAAAATCTTGACTGTTTATGGAGGATGGAGATAAAGAAGATAAAATCATGTCATGGTGCTGTAAGAGTTATATCACTACGGTTCTATGACTAAAATATAAAGCCTCTTATTCAGAACCGACATGTTATCAATGGAGTTGTTTTGGGAAGACTATTCTTAGGACACAGTGGTCAGTACAACCTGTTACACAATTTTATAATTTCAAGGATCTGCATAATATCTCCACCTCATTGCTAGACTTCCTGTTCTCAACCTATTTTCACCTCCAATTCATCCTACATGTAACACTCAGAATCTGGCTTCTTAAGTGTTATTTTGTGCATCTTTTTTCATAATCTTACTGACTCTCTTAGATCAATAAGTCTTTAAAGTTTCACCAAGAAGCTGTTTTCCATTTATATTATGGCATGTTCCACCCCAGACTGTACTCACAGTATTAGCCAAGAAGCCTGCCCTTTCTTATACCTGTTAAGTGTCTTTTATTTCCTAGCCACCATGCCTACCTCTCTCTTCCTTCTTTCCTTCCAAGCTCAAGAGAAGAACAATATCCTCCATAAAACATTTTTTTTTACTAGGTGATCCTTTCAGAAATCTTTATCCTTCTCACTAGTCAATGTGTCTCTGAACTACCTGTGATTATGTTTTTGTGTCTGTCATTCTCCATGACTTTAATTAAGTTTTGTTTGTCCAATTTGTTCCATTAGATTATGAGCTCCTTAAGTGCTTCTTTTGCACCAATCTACAGCACCAAGCACAGTGGCTCAATATATGTGGACTTACTGTTACAGAAAAGCCAGGTCAGTGTCAAGAACAGTAGAAATTTCTCCATGCTCTCCTATTTCTGCTTCCAATTTTTAGATTTTTCAGTAAATATCCATCATATTTGATAAGTTGTTTTTATAGAAGTGATGATAGCTTAGGCTAAGCCACCCACACTACTCTGGGTTTCTTGTGAACAATCAAAAACATTTCTGACCAGGCAGGCTAATTTAAATGATGCAGTCTCTGGTTGTGTCTCTGTTTTATTTCTCTTTCAAGTAATGCTTAAAGTCTAACAATGACTTAATTTAAACCTTTGGACTCATTAGCTTTAACCCATTGTGCTAATGTCCCAGATAACTACAGTGAGTTAATTAAGCTTATCTACTGACTCCTCAGTCTTTGTTTTCTATTATATTTGTATATTAGCAGTTATTTTTCCCATCCCATGTACTTTCCCTTACATATTTCCATAAGAACAGTGCTGTTCCTCATCAGAAAATCAGTCAGTCAGCATTTATTAAACACTTACTAAATGCTAGAGATACAAGGAAATTCACAAATCAGTCTCTGTTTTCAAGGAGCTCACAGTCCAATGGGGAGAGAACACACAACTATACACAAAACAAGATAGAAAGAGTGCAAATTGGGGTCTCAGAGGAAAGGCCCTGAGCTTAAGGAGGACCGGGAAAAGCTTCTTGTAGAAGATTGGGCTTCAGGTCATACATGAAGGAAGCCAGGGCAGTGGAGATGAGTTGAAAAGTTCCTTTAAATCTACATCCCATGTTAAAAGTTACTGGTATTCCAACACAGAGATCCAATGCAAATTAAAGCAAAAAATAAGGTAAATCCTCAAAAAAAGTGTTCAATCTATTATAAAGTTGTTCAGCCCAGCACCTACTTACCAGATGATGGAGGCGTAGATTTTCTGGAACTAGGTACTATGTCACCCAAACTGGATGATGAATTTCCTCCTGATTTACTGAAGTAAATAAAAAAAAAATTACTATTAAAGCTGCCATTCATCACAGAATTGATATATTTCAATTGCTTATTAATGGCAATGTTTAAAATTAGGCCTACAAACAGGCAAATAGTGATTGCTCAGGGGAGGTTTTGTTTTAAAACCAGCTATTGAACAGAAGGTGTAAGAAGGAGAACTTGCCTTTGGGGAACTGTGCAGTGGTTTTAATGACCCAGGAATCTCCTTGAAACAAAAGGCCATCTTTTTGACAATCATATTCTCCCAGCGATGTACTGTGGCTATGAGTCACGGAACAATACAGCTGCTGAAGAATGCCCGTGGAGGGTCACCCAAAGGGCAAGAGAGAATTCTCATGGGTATGAGTAAGTTGCCACATGCTACTAATGAAGACTTGTTCAGGGAAGACATCATAAGGGTTATTTTCAAGAGAGATATTACCAGAAAAGGCTGACTGTCAAATAGAAAGAGTGAGAATTGACCAATGGAAACTGCATGCTCCATTTTGAACTATGAACTGTACTGCCATGCTAGATGGATTCCTGTAGAGGACATATGGAAAGATGTGGATAAGGCTTCTGCTGTGAGAGAGGAGGCATGGATAGGCTACAATTTGTATCCTTGGAGGATTAACACACATCAGTAGTATCACTAATTTGGCTATATAGCAGTCTCTCTTTTCACACTCAAATTTAATTTTTTTTAGAGGTCCTGAGAGAATAGAAGGGTACTATTTGGTCAAATGTTCAGGTTCATTTAAAAAAAAAAATCAGTTATAGACATAGTTGGAGAGTAAATATGGAATTTGTCACCAGGAGTCATCAAAGACAAAGGATATATGCGCATGAAATTAGCCCTTTCTTGCTTGGGCTTCTATCCCTGTATTTTATGATCCTTAACTTTATCATGTGGAGAATGTTGAATGTTAAAAAAGTTAAAAGGTGAATTTGTGAATGCTAAACTTTGCTATTTTTCAAAAATCTCATTAAGAAACATATATAACGTTTATTATTTATAAATAAATAATTATTTATTAAACCTATACATAATAAGTTTTTTCCATTATTTAGCTATGAGGTAATGGCTCAGATCTTTATCTAATCCTGTACAGAAAGTGTTGGATTTAATGAGAAGAACTGGATTAAAATCCTAGCTCTACCACTTACTGGTTTCATGACCTCTGGCAAATCATACCATTGCCTTGGGCTTTACATTCCCCATCTGTAAAATAAAGTAATTAACTGAGATAACCTCTAAGGTCCTGCCAACACTAATGATATGACCCTAAATTGACAGCATGGTGAAATGGAAAATATATAGTATCTGAAGGTCCAAGAACTTCCATTCAAATCTTGGCTCTGCTACTTAGTATATCTATGTCTGTGACCTTGGGCAAGTTACTTAACTACTCTGTTCCAGCTGCCTTATCTACAAAATGATACAGGTTGGAATGAATGATCTATAAGGTCCTTTGCTAGCTCTAAATCCTTTATTTAGACAATCCTATATTAAGGAAATATCCAACTATTAGGATTCTTATTAGAGGTAATCTGATGATTGTACAATCCATAATGCCTAGACTTATTATTTATGACTTGGAGAAAGATTTTGGGGCAAATGAACATAAAGAATAACAGGACATTTCATCTATTTAAAAAAAAACTTTAAATGGCCATTTCTTGGATAAAGAATGTTGGCAAAAGGCAGATATAATCCCTAAATCTTAATTGAGTACAGGAGATTTGGGCAAAGTGATTTCTATGACCTGGTACTTAGTATTACAGTTTTAAGCAGAAATAAAGAAGTTATGCCTGAGGTAAAAGCTACATTACTAAGTCTTCTTATTAAAAGATACTATTGACTTATTCCTAAATATACAGATAAAAAAGGCAACCTGCAGTGTAGAAATCTTAGTGGACTGAGTTATTGTGTAATGACTGTTTATAACTTTTTAAAAATGTTTCTTTATTAAGGGGACTAATAGGAGGCCCTTAATCTCTAGAAGGCTCTTAAGGGATACTTAAAAGCATTTACCAAGGACCTGGAGCACCACATAAAATGCTGCCAGTTATTAAAAAATTATATTTGTGGCAGCAATTTCTGGAAATCATAAGAGGATACATCCAAGACTAAAGCATAAAAAATCCAAATTCCTTCCTTCCTTCTCTCCCTCCCTCCTTTCTTTCCTTCCTTCCTTCCTTCCTTCCTTCCTTCCTTCCTTCCTTCCTTCCTTCCTTCTCCCCCTCCCTTTCTTCCTTCCATCCTTCTTTCCTTCCTTTCTTCTTTCCTTCCTTCCTTCCCTTTTTCTTTCCTTCCTTCCTTCCTTCCTTCCTTCCTTCCTTCCTTCCTTCCTTCCTTCCCTCCTTCCTTTCTTCCTTCCTTCCTTCCTTCCTTCCTTCCTTCCTTCCTTCCTTCCTTCTCTCCCTCCCTTTGTTCCTTCCATCTTTCTTTCCCTTCCTTCCTTCCTTCCTTCCTTCCTTCCTTCCTTCCTTCCTTCCTTCCTTCCTTCCTTCCTTCCTTCCTTCCTTCCTTCTTTCCCTCTCTCTTCTATCAAACAATATACAGTCCAGTTTCAAATCTAGAAAGTGTATTTGTTTCACATTCTCTTTGATTTCAAATATCAAAATATTAAAAAAATAGAAAGCTATAATGGTGTTTCAACAAGTTAATCTAATTAGAGCGCCAGATTGTTCTTCACTGCTAAATTTGAAGAAACGTCCACCCTTTAAAATGTACTCCAATTCTCATATTTTTTGTCAGGCTGTGATTTTGGGTACCTTTTCTAATAGTGGCCTATTAATGAGCCTATCACTGAATTTCTATTTTATTTATTTATTTTATGTATTTATTAGCTAAACACAATTTAAGATGTGTAGAGCCCAATACCTAAATCTCCCAAGCAAATATCCTTTCTCATACTTTATGCCAGAAGTTCCTAAACTTATTTGGCTTACCACCCCCTTTTAAAAAAAGAATCACTCGGCAACCCCCGTGGCCTGCCTGCACTTGCTTGTGAAGGCCTGACTTGACCACTGATCAGTTATAACTTCATTTTGCATGTTTATCTGGAAAATAATGCAAGCGCTATGACTTTAACTCTGTTACACAAGAGATGAAACATGTACCAATGGTTTTTCAAAATTCTCTTCTTTCCTTATGTTTCCACTGGCCCCTTATTTTTATTCAACATCCCTCTCCCCAACTGCAGCCAAGGCTAATCCTGCCCCTCTGGATAGTTTCAACATGCTCCAGAGGGGCGGAATCATACACTTTGGGAACCTACACTTCATGCTAAAGCTCAAGTACAAGAGATGTGCTTCACATAGAAAACCCTTCCAGGCATCACTGTTGAAGGCCATGTACCACGTAAATGAGACTAAACCTTGCAAAAGGAAAAATCCTAAGGCGTACCCAATGGCAGGCTTGTTTACACTACCTTGGGGCTACTCTAAAGGAATGTGAATAGATGCACTAAGAGATTAGTATATAGGGAACTTGAAGGCTCTTCAGACATACTTACTTAAAAGCATCTAAAGGTTCCCATAAAGGGACTTGGAATAACCTTGGATATCACCTAATCTAACCCCCTCATTTTAAAAATAAGAACCTAACGCTGATTTTCCATGATCACATAGGCAGCAACTGTCAAAACCATGGGATTTATGTTTAACCTTTGACTCCAAATATAATGTTCATTTTACTGTACCAGTGACTCTCATCATGTCCAGAATCAAATATAAAATCTTCTATTTAGCTTTTAAAGCCCTTCCTAACTTGGTCCTTTCCAATTTACTTTCCCATTTTTCTTCATCTATACTCTCCCTCTACATATTCTGTGATCCAGTGATACTGGCCTCCATATTGTTTCTCGTATATAACACTCTAATGACCTTGCATTTTCATTTCTGGAATTCTCTCTCTCCTCATCTCTGTCTCCTTGTTTCATTCAAATCCCCCAGTTAAATTTCACTTTCTACAAGAAGTGTTCCATGGTAATGTTGGTGCCTTCCCTATGGGATTATCTCCAAATCATTCTGTATATATCTTGTTTATACATAGTTATTTGTACATTGTGTTCTATTCTCTCCCCCCATCAAATGGTGAAATATTTAAAAGCAAGGCCAGAAACATAGTAAGAGTATAATAAAAAATGCTCTTGATTTACCTTAGCACCTTTGAAGCTTCTCTACCCTAATTCTACCACCCAGTAGTGATGGGACTGGGTGAGACTCTGAGAGGTTGCCCATGGTTACATATCTAGGTTCATTAGAACAAGGATACGAATGCAGATTTTGTGACTCCAAAACCAGCACCCTCAACTCACAAGGATTTGATTAGGGGGTTGGTTAGGACAATAGTACTAGGGAATTGGTTAGAGAAGCATAACTAGGGAACCATTTAGGGATAACTGCAAGAGTTCTGCTCGCATCAGGAAGAATCATTTCAGCTTGCAGAAATCTGACTTTCCACTGAAGTCTGGCTTTCCACTAAATATTTCACATCGGTACTAAAAATTGAGTTTCTGAGGTGAAAATAAAAGAAAGGAAGATGTTCTTTGTATTTTATTTCTTAGTTGCCTGTTTTTTTCTCTTGATCTCTTTACAGAGGGTTTAGCTGCAATTTTCTGGGTTGCATTTATTGGATGACATGAAAATTGAGGTCTTCAGATTTTAGAGTCAGAGGATATTTCTAGTAAACCTCAACTCTGAATTACTGAACTGTATATGGATGCACTTTTTGGTCTTGAATACACTTCTTTCCCAAACTGGTTGACAAAGTCAGATGCAATGAGTAGGTGTCTTATTAGATAGAAGTTGGCATTGTAAAAAAAAAAAAAAAAATGAGGTCATATCATTCTCAATGTAATGAACTCCTGACTTTATTATTATCTCCAGGAACTCATCTTCCTGCAATATTGCATCAGTTCTGAAACTCATACCTCTTTAGTGCCCCCTGGCCCTGGCACTCTACCTCCCTCTGAGAGGAGAGGGTCTAGGTGGACCTTGGAGAGCTCCTCCTCAGATCCTCCATTTAAGGAAGGGGCCCAGAGAAGCCATCTCATCATTTCCTAGCACTAGCTATAGATCTTTATCATAACCTCATTCTGGGCACCTTTTCAGCTTCTTCATATGCGTTGTCTCTTCCCATCAGATTGTGAAGGTAAGGACAATCTTTTGTTTTTCTTTGTATCCCCAGTGCTTAGTATAGTAGTACTATAGCATAGTATACTATGCTATAGTACATAGCAGACACTTAAGAAATGCTTACTGACTGACCATTGACCATTTCACATGAATTCATAATACAGCAAATACCAGGAGGTTCCAAAGTCGGTGTTATCAAACCAACATGCTATTTTCATACAAACATTTGGATTACCACCCCCGCCTTTTTGTACCTGGAGTAGAATTTTCCTTGCTTTGCCCTCTGCTCGTGCTGTAGCCTCATGTTTTCTAGTTTAACTGGACTTGGGATGAATCCTATTTCACAGCCTTCTTTTACCAACCGCCCTATCCACCAGTCATTGTTAAATTTCTGAAGGGAGAAAAAATACAAAAATGTATTACAAAGTTATTGTGCAAAATGTTCAGATTTCTTTATGAATTAAGCTTATTTTTTGTATCCATGCTTTTCAGTTGTAGAAAGTTACTACAAATCTCTTAAAAAGTTTAAAATATAAAAGTCAAGCACACCCTCAGATTCACATATTTAGCATTCAAATACTTAATTGTGGTCATCCTATTAAAGGATAACTCATTACTGCTCCCTTCTTCTCCAGACACAGTTCTACTGCTACTGATGATGCCTGCAGATGCCTTTAACAGGGCACAACCTCTTTAATAAAACAAAAATGAATTGCATTCTTGAATGGATATAACCCAGTCAAATAATACCTGGTGGTTACAACACATGGATATTTTGGCTAGGACACTGGTCCTGAAATCAGAGAAATACAGGTTCAAATCCTGCCTCAAAGACACTGTGACCCTAGATATGTCATTTAACCTCTCCGTGCCTCAGTTTCCTCATCTGTAAAATGAGAGAGTTGGAGCTAATGACCTCTATAGTCATTCAACTCTAGATCTATGATGCTCTGATCTATAAACTTTAGTAGGCAAGGGACCTTAGAAATCATCTCTTAGTCTGGATCAGTTCCCTCATTTTAAAGATAAGGTAAGTGAAGCACAGAATGGAGCTTTCCTAGTAAGACCACTTGATTTCTAGTAAGACCCGTAGTTAGGACTCAAAGCCAGGAAATTTATCTCCCACTCAAGGGTGCTTTCCACAACACTATAGCACTTCTCAAGACACATAAGCAAGACTGGAATAGCTTTGGAGATTAAACTAAAGGTTCTATGTGAAATATAAATGCCATGAGGTCAAAGTTCATGTATGTCTTAATTACCTTTATACTTCTCTGGGTGCTTTGTACAATGTGTTTTACTTAGGATGTGAATTAATGAATGGTGCTTTTTGTTGTGGACTATTTCTCTTTTGTACAAAAGTGTTTGTGATGCATTGGTTACATATGGTAACTGTATTTTTCCAGACCAAAATTCAAGGGACATGTTCTGACAAAGCAATGGGCGAAGGGTCGTTGGTAAGTAGCATATATAGTTGATTAGGGGAATGAGGCAAAGTATTTAAAATCCTTACCGTTCAAGAAAATGCAAGCCATACATACAGGCATGAGGTGGACAGAGTCTGAGAATCAATACATGCAAGTTCTAGTTCTAGCTCTACCTCTAACCAGTTATATGCTCTTACAAAAGGCTGAGAGACTCAGTTTTCTCCTTTGTAAATGAGAAGGTTGGATGAGAGCTGAGGTTCTCAACCTGGGATCTATAGATCCTCAATAGGTCTGGGGATAGATTTCAGGGCATTTATGAGCTCAAATGAGAAAAAAAAAACTTTCTTCTTTGTTTTTTTTACTAACCTTTAAATGAAACATAACATTTCTTTGAACTGTTTAAATATACTATTCTGAGAAGGGATCCCTAGACTTCACTATACTGCCAAGCAGGTTCATGACAAAAAAGTTTAAGATACCTTAGATTAGAGAACTTTCAAGCTACATTTTTCACCCTAATATGCATGATTTTATGTACACTGGATAGTCAAGATTTTGCTATTCCCTCTATCTCCTAAAATACCATATGTGAATGGTGAAGGGTTATTGTACTTTTGGCTTAGATTTTCGTAAACACTAAGAAAAATTCTCACTATGCCTTAAAATCTCCAAAGCAGTTGGAGGGATAGTTTTCTTGATTGCCCTTAAACATCTCTAAGTAACAGCATTCATTTTATTTTTCCCCTATGTCTTTCCATGATGGAAAAAGAGATCTTTTTCTCTGGGTTTTAATCATTTAGGGGAGCTTCTCTGTGATTAAATCCCTTTAATTCCCTCTTAAAGTCAGATTCAATATAACTCATCACCTTTTCCTTGAGCATTCTCTTAGGCTTTCCTTCCTAACCTATAATTCACATCTCTTTTGAAAAGTTAATGAAATGGTGGGCCCTACACTCCCCCCGCCCCAACTCTTTATATTAGAAACTTGCATAGCTTTGTCCAATAGTGTCTTCCTGTCTCTAGATCATATCCACGTATGCTATGCATGTAACTGATCTATGAGATGGAAGTTCCTCCAAGGACTATAGAAAGGTTGCATAGAAAACTATACAGTAACCCAATCTCAGGACACAGGATAATATTCTTTTTAGATAAGGATGGAGCTGGGCCTATGATTTTTTAATAATATAGAGAACTAGAAGAGGAATTTCCTTTAGCAATCTTCTTCACAAGGTATGGTCTTAGAAAGTTGCTTGGAACGCTTGCCCAGGGATACAGAGTCTGTATGTGTGTATCTTGAAACTAGGTCTTCCCAGCTCTGAGGACAGGTCTCTATCTTGCCTCTGTTTTGTGTAATATACATTTAACAGATATTAGTAATCAATTATTATTAAATAATAATTGTCATTAATACTAGGAAAAAACTGTCAAGGGAAAGTTTTAATTAGGAGTAATTTTCCCTAAATTCCATATTTTAAAACTTTATTAACTTGATGGTAGACAGTTTTAGCAGGGTTTTAAAATGGATCAACCCTTATGGTTTACTGCTTATTAATTTCTAATGTCTTTGGATTAGGAATTTATATCATTCTGGCATTGGAATACAGGACCTACCTACTGGTGATGGTTAACACACTGGACTGGGAGTCAAGTCCAGAAGAGGTGGACTCGGTATCTGCATGAGGATGAGACTCATTCCAGCAAGGCAAACAAGATCATTAAAGCACTACTGGAATGATACAACTATAGGCATGGCATGTGAAAGATCTCAAAATTTTTGAGTTAAACATTTTAAAAAAAATCCATAAAACCAAAACAGGCTAGATATAAAAACAGGAATGATTACCTAACTTAGATGGCATGGTCACTAACACATTTATCTATTTAGGTCTATTTTTGCACACCAGGAAGAAAATCTATATAAATGAATATTTAAAAGCAATTTCAAACCTAGGCATTTCCCTTACTTCCTTAACATGCAGAAAATCTTTTGCTTCGAACGAGATGGCCATGCCTGGTACCGGGACGTCATCTTCATGGGCTGCGCTGTAGCTGACATTGGTTCGCACTGCAAACGCAACAGGTTTTGTCTGCAGGAAAAGGAAGGGAAAGAGAAAGAGGTTAGATTGGTTTCACTACTTTGCTCTTAAAAATTGAGAGGTGATAAACACTCAGAAAGAAAAAGTTATCATATTTAGCTCAGATTCCAAAGCGTTAACATGTTCAATCCATGCCCTTACAAATAGTTCGTTTAGGGAGGCAGATTTCTGGTAATGATGAAGCTTTCTACTACCCTAATTCTTGCCCCCTCTCAAACCATTACTGGTAATAGAGGTATTGAAATTTTTTTTATTATTGAGATATTAAAATATTACTGAAATAACATTTTCTTGTATGACCTAAAAGTATATAACCCAAAGATATAAGGACCACATGCATGGTACTTTACTCACTATTAGGAAATTCAATGCTTATCACACACAACTCAGCACTAAAATCATCTCCTTTATTCTGTGTGTGTTTGTCCTTCGTTGCCAAAGAAGACCATGCCATCAGAGAAATGATGACATGACTTGCACTTGACTTTGTTTTGAGTGAGGGAGGGCTGTGCAGCTCACCAGCCTCACTTCTCCTCCAGAGTCATCTGAATCCAGTGACCAGAAATTCATCAGGATGACTGGAGACGACCCAGGATGAGGCAATTGGGGTTAAGCGACTTGCCCAAGGTTGCATGGCTAGTAAGTGTCAAGTGCTGAGGGGATATTTGAACTCAGGTCCTCCTGACTCCTGCACTGGTGCTCTATCCACTGCACACCTAGCTGCCCCCGTCTCCTTTATGATTCTTCACCGATAATAAATAGGCAATTAAATGAACAATCAAAGAAGTACAATTGTTCTTTAAACAAAAATAGATAATGAACTCATTTGATTTTCCGTAGACAGCATCCCCTATAGCTTCAGAATATTAGGAATGCAACCACCACGTTATGTTACGTTATGCTTCCCTCTCTG
Source organism: Bettongia penicillata ogilbyi (assembly GCA_023548195.1). Classification (NCBI taxonomy): domain Eukaryota; kingdom Metazoa; phylum Chordata; class Mammalia; order Diprotodontia; family Potoroidae; genus Bettongia; species Bettongia penicillata. Next base: position 22,321,451 of record JAJHZJ010000453.1, read on the forward strand.
AGCTTAACCAACTTCAGGCAATCACTGACTGAAAAAGAAATCAGTGAAACCGTATACCTTTGTTCTTTGATGTTTCAGCATCTACAAATAGAGACTGATCCCATAGCCAATCCCTGAGCATAGCCTGTACACCTACAAGTTAGGAGATTGCATCTCTGAGGGTATCACTCTTAATAGTGGAAAATGCAGATATCTAAGAGGAGTCGTCCTTCTTTAGCACAGCTAATTGCCATATTATGGGTGTGCATAGAATTCAGAGATGTTTCTCACTCTGGCTCATTAGGCTTCTCACCTAGGTTGCTTGTGGGGGAGGAGGAGAAGGTGGAAATGGAAGAAAACGAGTCTACCACAGGGGTGGGGAACCTGTCTTTTTATTATTCATTACATATAAAATTATTATTATTTATTATGATTAATAAAAGGATTTGTTCTGTGAACTTTGAATTTAGTCAAAGGGCCATACTTGAGGACCTGGAGGACCACATGTGGCCCCAAAGCCACAGGTTCCCCACCCTGGTCTACCCTTCAGGCTGGAGATAGGGGCAGCAGTTCTGACATCACTTTGGTTTACCTATCTGTTCTGCGTAATTGAGTCTAATGCTCGAGAATGGACAATGGAATGAGAAAAACCGAAAGTCAGGTTATAGTGTCATTAACTAGGTTCAGCTGAACCTCTAGCGGTGGGAGAGAAGTTTGCTACTTCACCCTTTACAAAAAACCTGGTAGTGGGGGAACCCATCCATCAGTCAAAGCCAGTTTGAAGAACTCGAATACAGACCCAAGATTTTTCATGATAACAATGCCTGTCATGAATCTTAGGTGTCATCCCTCTTTCTTATAATTCTTCTCCTTGGGAGGAAGATAAGAATTTTGATGAGACTGGGAGATATTTTCCACTCATGGTAGTTCTAAACCAGGGGTTCTTAACCTGGGGTCCGTTTAACTTCTTTTCTTAATATTTTGATAACTCTGTATCAATATAGTTGGTTTTCTTTGTAATCAGGTGTATTTTATGCATGCAAAAACATTATTATTAGGAAAGGTCCATAGACTTTACTAGATTGCCAAAAGGTCCATAATGCAAAAAAGAAAAGAAAAAGGTTAACAATACCCATTCCAAATGACTATTTGTGTTTGACATATTGCTTTTCTTTCTTGATGGATCCATGAAGAATTTTTAACGTTTTAAACAATGAGAAAATTTTCAAACATTTAAATAGTAAGAAAAACATAATGCTAGAGTAACAGGAGAGTTCGATAAGAGAAATGTAATTTTAATTCAGTAATACTACAACAGTAAGTCTAGGATTCTTTTTAAAAAATGGGATGAATAAGTTGACCTAAATGATTTACAAATTCCCTTGCAATTACAGAATTTACCTGAAAACCTCATTTCTTCCATTAAATTAAACAAAATTCTAAGAAATAGAACCTTAGATGAGAGGTGCAGCTGTGCGAAACAGAAATAAAATCACTGTGAGCTTCCTGCACTTAACTTGGAATTTAATACTCTACAATAAATGTTTGAAGTTGTATTTAATTTTCCTCAACCTGCTTTCTGCCTTTTCACATTATTCATGTTGTGAAATACACCATATAGCAGGATGTGTGTTTGTCCATTAGATTGTAAGCAAATTGAGGGCAGGGACCATCTTTTGCCTCTTCCTGTATCCCTGGCATTTAGCACAGTGCCTGGCACACAGTAGGCACTTAATAAAGGTTTACTGAATTGAATTGTGTGTGTGTGTGTGTGTGTGTGTGTGCACTCTAAGAGGGAAGAACACATGACCTTCCCAAACCATGCATCAGTAGAAATGAAGAAACCTTCTTTTCGCATCAGTCCTGCTGTCTCACCTGTCAACCTCCAACTTTGGTGTGAGTGAAGGGGAATGTTCAAAATCCCCCAATTCCTGGAGGCCTTCAGATCCTCAAGTCTCATGAAATCCTAGGAAACTAGAGACAGTCCTTACCCTTAAAATTTGCTACTTTTAGCATGTCATCATTTGTCATGGCAAAGTTATATTTGTGGGAAAGATTAATCTATTTCTACATTGCATTTGTTCAAGGTTGAAAGTCAGTGTCAGGTAGAGGAAAGAGACATGGGGTTGGTGTCAGGTGACTTGAATCAGGTGCAATCTTGGCTCTGCCATTTATTACCTGTTCTCTGGGCCTCTGTTTTCTTATCTGCAAAATTAGGAGATTGAACTAACTGGCCTTAGAGGTCTCTAAATATATCTATGACCCAAGATCAGCACTTGCCATTATCACCAGACTTCTTTTAGTCTCAAATATGGAAGCTTTATTAGATTTGCTCCATTCAGAGACCTCAGCACTAAATTACCCTGGTGGCTGATTGCATTTCCTGAGAAGTACCTTCCAACCATCTGCCTTTAAAAAGCTCTGATACTGCGTACTACAGAATCACCTGGCTGTGTTCTCTTCCTATACACACTAAATCACGTTCAAGGATGTGACAGCCTTGGATAGATTTATTTTTTCACTTTTTGGTGGTGGTGAGGAGGGAGGACAGAGGAAAAGGAAGGGGTGATGGCACAAGAAGAAAATACAGGTTAAGAATGGGATCAGAATAGGAGTCTGAAAACACTGAAACTACTCTTTCCTTACAAATTTTTCCTTTTTCTTTTCTTCCCTAGGCATTCACATTTCTAATTATATATATTTATCCTATTACTTTTTTCAGGAGTAACCCCTGTGGCAGACTTCTGTGGCTAAAATACTGCTTTGCCTAAAGAAAGATACTTATGTGTTATTCATTAAGTGGTGAGCACCATAGGATACCAAGAGGGCACAGTGAAAAGCAGGTGTAATGAGGAAGGTTGAGTTCCCTTGTGACAATTGTGGGCAGCTCTGTAGGATGGTTTGCATAGGAAAAAAAAAATATGCAAGAGATTGGTCAAACCAGAAGAGAAGACTGCCTGTCTAGGAATATATTCAAAGGCTGAGCATGTCATGTTCTGTATTCATTTTCTCACAAATCCTCAGGAATTTATTCTTTGCTCCAAATAGAGCAAGCAGAGAAGTGACTTTTTTTTTTTTTTTTACATTTGTTGTGTACAAAATGGAATAAAAAGAGATTGTCTTTATACTTAGCCAGCTAGTGGTAGTTTTAAGCAAACAATAACTAGTTACCAGTCTCCTACTAAAAACCCTAAATCAACAAACACTGATTGAGAGTTGACCATGTGCCAGGAACTATGTTGGATGCTGGAGATACAAAGGAAAAAATGCAATGGTCCTTGCCCTCAAGGAGGCCAGTGGAGGATCCAAGGCTGACTCTCTATCCTGTCATGGTGCTCTCACATCTACTACGGGATATATTTTATTAAGATGTAGTAGAAACCTATTTGAAACTTTAAACCATGTTTCTTTTCTTGTTTATATATATATATAATATACATACACACATGTATCTATGTACACATATGTGTATATATGGGTGTGTGGACACATATATGTGTATAATCTTAATTTCCTTATCTATTATGAATAGCAAGGGAAACCACCATTCATTTAAGATAGTAAATGACATCCTGTTTTAGAGATGAGCCAAAGCCAGATGGTTAACCATGATCTAAATTTTACTTTGTATCTGAATAATTTAATGATTTAAAATTTTTTAATGTAGTAGCCCATTGTAGGCATATTTTAATAAACTGAACAAATGAAACCTATATCATCATGCCAATAACTAATTGCATTATTAAGACATTTAGCCTTGGCTATCCTTTCTAGCTTCACCTTCTTTCATGCCCCCTGGCCAACACATTCTCTCAGGAGGACCAATCACTTCCAGACCCCTCTCTTCACTGATATTTCCCAGCAACCTCTCCTTCTTTTGAATTTTTTCTGTCTACACACCCAGTTGAGATCTTGGTGCCCCTTATAAAGCAGCTACCCAGTTATCCTCCCTTCTTTTTCAAGGACTTCAATATCTAGTTACTGTCTTCCTCTCTGCTTTTACATTTTGGGATTTCAACATACACAGACTCACGATTGTTCAACAACCTGGGCATGCCCAATTCGTAAGTCTCAATTCCCACACCCCACTCCTCATTCCACTTTGACCACTTAAAGGACAGGCATAGCCTTGATTTCAGCATCACCTACAAATGATCTACTTCAATAAAAAGAATTCTGAAATTTCTTTATCCAATGATAACTCCCTGTCATCTCATCTGTCCCTCTGGATCCCTCACTCCCCTAAAGTGAAATAATTAAGTGGCATAATGGATAGACCAGTCAGGAAGATGAGTTTGAATCCAGCCTCAAACATTTACAAGTTACATAACCCTGGGCAAGTACCTAAAACTCTGACTCAATTTCTTCAACTGTAAAATGGGGATAATAAAAGCAACCATCTCACAGGGTTTTTGTGAGGATCTAACAAGTTAATATTTGTAAAGTGCTAAGCACAGAGCCTAATATAGAGTAGGGCTTTAATAAATGCCTGTTCTCTTTCCTTTCCTCCCTAAAGTTACTTTTTTGTCATCACTGTGACCTCAGGTCCTTCCATTGTTTGGTATTTCCCCACACACCTGCTCTTGCTTCACTTTGTCCCTCTTAGTGTTAACCTTATAGTTAAACAGTTCAAAAAAATCCTCTCCTCTGCTCCCAAATCCCTTATCCCATGGTCCTAATACCAACTACGCTTTGCCAAAATATCAGCTCTGGATTCATCTCCTTACTGTTTTCTCTTCTTATACTGATGAGCTACTGAAACTGGCCACATTGGGCTGGAGGAAATCTCACAACCATGTTGATGGGGTCTATTGCAAAGTTATGCTTTCTAATCTCAGCAGAGCCCTTAATGCAGTAAGATAATGCTTTGCTCCCCACTAATTGATTCTCTATCCCAACCATCTCTTCTTTCCTCACATTTCCCATAATATGTCTTCCTCATATCCTCTGAACTGAGGATTTAGCCTTATACCTTAATGTGAAAATAGTCTGCTCCCTCTTTTCCCTTCCTCTGCATCTCAAAACTCACTGAAATCATTCCCCAAGTTTTCTTCCTTTACCTCTATCTCCATTTTCTCTCTGACAATGTCACCTCTATTTATATCCTTGATCCTTTCCATCTCCATCTCTTGGGCATACTGCCCCCCCCCCATAATGATTCCCTTGGCTAATCTTCAATCTCTGCCTGTCTACACAGGTTGATGCTTATAAATATGCCCAGGTCTCTTCCTCCATCCCTCTTTCTTTTCACACTTATAAAAAGCTATCTAATTTTGTTGCCTCTAACTTTCTCCCATCTCACTCATTTCTCAACCCCTTGTAGTCTGTCTTTAGACTTTATGGACTCAATTGAAACTGCTCTCTCCAAATAACCAACAGTGACCTTTTCTTAGTCCTAATGTTTCAAGATCTCTTTGAAGACTGACAACCTTCTCCTTCTGGGTAGTTTATCCACCGGAATTCTTTTTATGAGCACACTCTCTCTGTCTCTCTTCTTTTTCCTCTCTTACTTTCCCTGTCTATTCTGTACTACTTATCCTCTCAATCTTCTTTGGGGGTCAGCATCCATATCTCCAGCCCCTCTCCTCCATCCGTGGGTTCCCCTTACCCCAAACTTTATCTTGGGTCCTCATCTGTCTTTGCCTTTCCTTGCTTGTTGACTACCTTAGCTCCCTTGGTTCAGGTATTTCTATGCAGATGATTTTCAGATCTATATATTCCATCTTAGTCTCTCTCCTGAGTTCCAGTCAATGGTAAATGGATATCCCATAAGCATCTCAAACTCATCATATCTATTGCACAGGTGTTCTTAACCTTGAAATTGAATCTAATCATAAAGAGGTTCCAGGGACTCAGTGAGCTTAGAGGGAGGAAAAAGTGACATTTTTACTTTCACTAGCCTCTAAGGTTGGGCATTTCGTTCAATAATTTAAAAGCATTATTCTTTTTATAGAGATTTGATTTAGTATAATTTCCTTTTAAAATGTTATATCTATGTATTTTGTTTTTATATTAAATTTATAAACTATTCCCATTTCATTGAAGACCTCTTATAACTAAGTAAAATAGTTAAGTAGAGCTAATAATACAAGTGACATCTAAAAATGCATACACCATTTCACACCTGTAGCACTCCCTCCTCACTTCCACAAACCCCACAGAAAAGCATGCATATTCAAGCAAAATAAATCCCTCCATGGTTGTATGTGCGTGTATGTCTCTTTTGCACCCCAGATTTATCACCACTCTGTAATGAAATGCATGGCTTTCTATCTGTCCTCTGCAATCATAAATGGTTATTGTATTATGCATAGTTCTCACAGCTTTCAAAGTTGGTTATTTTCACAGCGTTCTTGTATAAATTGTTCTGGTTCTACTAATTTCATTCTTTATCAGTTTAGAAACATCCTCAATGTATACACATTTATGGAAATTTTTGTGGAGGCAAAAAAATGTAAAATACGAGGATATCCATCATTTTAGGAATGGCTAAATAAGTCACGGTACATAAATGTGATGTGCTACTGTGCTACAAGAAATAAGGATGTGGATGATTTTCAAAAGACATGGAAAGAATTAAAATGAACAAATGGCAAATAAAGAGAGCAGAACTGGGGAAACAATTTGTACTATGACTTCAATTTCACAAAAACATCATTCTGTGAAGTGAGTCATAGACTTTGCCATACTGTCAAAGGGGTCCATAACCTCCCCAAAAGATGAAGAACTCCCACCACGATGGAACTCAGCTCCTTTTTCCAAAGTGCTAGGGGCAGCACAATCCAGTCACTCAGATTCCCAATCTGGGAGACATCCCTGACTCTTCAATACCCACATTCAATCAGTTACTTAATCTTTTCAATCTTGCTTCCAAAATGTACCCCATATCTCAGGGGTATTCATCTCCTTTTCTCCCCTTCACAGTTAGCACCTAAATTAAGGCCTTTATCATCTTTTCTAATAGCCTTTCAATGGGTCCACAACCTGGCTCCAACCTACTTTTCTAGTTTTATTACCCATGACTCCCCTTCATGCCCTTTAGGATCCAGACAAACTGGCCTTCTTCCTATTACTCCTGCTACCCCACCTCCTGTCTTCTTGTCCTTGAACAGGTAATCATCAATGCCTGGAACTGTTCTGTGCATCTGAGACTTGAGATTTGAAGGATGGAATTTGATTTAAACAGGGTGGAGAGGAAGATTGTATGCTAGCCTTCTAATCCTGAGGGAAGATGGGAGGGTGCCCAGAAATAATGGAATGGAGATGAACACAGTGATAAAGTAGTATAAAAGGATAGAATTTGAAAAGAAGAAGAAAACTAAAGGATGTTGGCCTTGGACCAATTCAATTCCCAAATCATTTATTAAAGAATCCTTTGGGAAAGATGGTCACTGTCCTCAAAAGATAGAAAGAAAAATCCAAAATAGCTCATGCTCTTTAGGGTTTACATTCTCTTTCTGGCACATCCCAAAAGGTAAATATACATATGATAAATTGATGTGGGAAGAGAGTATTACCACCTTAGGGGTTCTGGTAATATTTCTTGTAAGGAAACAGCACATGAGAAGACCCTCAAAGGAAGCCAGGGACCTGGAGAAGGAGGTAAGGATAATTGGATCCCAGACATGGAGAACAGCCTAGACAAAGGCATGGGGAGAGACCACAGATGGAATGCCATGTTGAGGGAACAAAGTGGGTCAATTAGTTGGGAATGTACCTTGTGTCTAGCAGAGTAATATGCAAAAAAGTCTGGAAAGGTAGGTTGAAATCAGATTATGAACAGCCATGAATGCTCAACTGTGAGGAGTTAGTGTTTTTTTTTTCCCTAGAAGCAAAAGAGCACTACTGAAAATTCATGAGCAGGGGTCTGCCTCATCTAGGGTCTCAAAGAGGAATCTGAGAATGGCTGCATGACTAGTACTCACTTCCCTGTGAATGAGGGAGAAATAAATGAAGAAAAGGTGTGGGAGAGTTAGCTGTCCAATGGAGGATTTTGAAGAGGGAAATCAGTCAAAGGATGTGTTTGTGGGGAAAATAGTGGTTTTCAAGACAATTCCAAAGGACCCCTGGTGAAAAATGCTGTGTGCTTTCAGAGAGAAAACTGATGAAGTCTAGGTGCAAATTGAAGTCTTTTTTGAAACTTTCTATATTTTTCTTTCTTTGTGTGTGTGTGTGTTCTTTCTCAATACAGCTTATATAGAAATATGCTTTGCATGACTTCACATGTACAATTGATATCATACTGCTTGCCTTCTCAAGGTGTGGGGAGGAGAAGAGGGAGAGAGAACATAAAATTAAAAAAAAATTAAATCTTTTTTACATGTAATTGGGAAATATTTAATGAAACTATTTTATATGTGTGTACGTATATGTATGGATGGATGTATGAAAACAAAGTGTATTGGTTGTGAGTTTGACCACAACAGAATAGACATTTCATAAGGCATGACAGACAGTATTAGTAGACATAAGTGAAAAGGATATGAAAAGGAGGAAGACTGAGAGGATTAGAGAAGATACTCAGAGACATATTTGCACAGCATCTCAGAGTTGAAAGGTATCTTAAAGTTCATACTGTTTAACCTATGTCCCAAAAGGAATGCCTATTCTACAACAGTGAGGTCAAACTCTAATAAAAATGGATTTGAGCAGGTTGATTTGCCGGCCTATGTGCCTCAAACCAGAGCTTTGAGCTGGCCATCTATGCTCTACAACCTCTCTGACATGTGGTCGTCCCAGACTATATCTGAAGACCTCTTGTGATAGGGAATACACCGTGTCTGGAAGCAACTGAATCCACTTTGGGACAGCTTTAACTGTTAACACTGCCTGTAACTTCCCTGTTTGTTAAAACAGAGGACATGGATTATATGGCTCTAATGAACTTCGTGCTGTATTGTCACTGTGTGATTTGGCAACAGTGTGTGCTTTTTAATGTTTGTTTCTTCCTTTCATGTTTGACAGTCAGCTGTCACTGTATCATTTTAACCACTTCCAACATTCCCTTTATCCCTTATTTGTTATTTCTAATCTTCTGTCTGTGGACTCAGACACCAGATAATTAGGCTTGTAAAGAATTTTATGATAAAATGAAACTATAAGACTCTGAGACAATTCTAAAGAGATAGAATGGTTTCAGGGCATGGCTTTTGTGACATATATTTGAGATGCTCAAAGACTTCCTCTCCCCAATCTTCTGGGGTAAGAGTAAAGTTCAGGAAGGTTGCCAAATTTGATTTCTAGAGAAACAGAACACTTTTATACCAAATTCAAATCACTTTGGAGAGTTTGAGCTAAAGATGACTTTGAAATTTTAATACCTCAGTAGATTATTTTTTTATGATTTTTCTCGTCATGAAGGCTTAGAGTTAATTAATCTTTAATAAGAAGATTTAGTATCAGTTACACATTTTCTTATATGCTCCAAAGAATCAATATTCAGAGAATTTTTCAGTAGAATGACTTCACAATTGTGTGAAGGCTATATCTATGACAATAACTGGCATAAGTTGTCCTGCAAAGTACACACAGAAAATGGTCAGTGCTGTAACATGCACCTGTCACTAGATAAACATCATGTCAAAATTAATTTTCAGACTTACTGCTTTTTTCCATTCTAAAAATATTTCTTTTCTTTGTCTATTTATAACACTTATCCATCACATTTATTTTCACAAGTGTGGGAAAAGCTTCAGGAAAAGATATTTTATCTCTTATTTAATGACTGTCCTCTCAAATGATGCCTTCTGAATACTCAGAATAAAATAACACAGAGGAAACTTGGCAATCTTAAATACTGGATACTTTCTATAACAGTTTAATTTTTGGCATTGTTACAGTAATCAGATTCAGTAAATGAAGGAATGAAGTAAATATTTGCAGCCAAAGGCAGTAAACCTCTCTTCTTTTTTATTCTGTATATAACTTGTATATATTTAGTTTATATTAATAGTTTTTTGTGTGTTCTCTTGACCATTATACCTCCTTGAGATCGGGGACTGGTTTTTGCCTTTTTTTGTGCCTGGCACCTAATAGTTATTTTAGTAAATTGACTGACCATTTATCCCTTGACTTGAAGCCTCCAACTTTCCCAGGAGCAACAATAACCAATGTCCACCATCTAACACCAAGAGTAAAACGTGGCCTGGACCAGGGGACACCTAACCAGATTCTAGGCCCAAGGCCTTGGGTCTGTATTGAAAGAAAATGAAGGGCTCTGCATGTCACCAGTGATTCTCTGTCACGATCTTATAGTAGTTCATCACTAATTATGGAGATGGCAGTGGGTAGAGAGGCAAAGGCTGCATTCTAATGAACAATAATTGACTTTTGACAGTTACAAAGTACTTTACAAATATTACCTCATTGAAGAACATCACACCCCATTAGTTTACAATTGAACTCAATAAGCTATGGCTTGAGATGCTATACCTACAACTAGACATTAAGTGTTTAAGTTTACCAAGTTTAGTCTTGCTTTCGTCCTTGGAAGAAAATGTCTAGAATTTGAAAAACTCATATGCCTGGCATATAGGAGGCACTTAAATGTCTGTTGTTGAAATATATTGATTCTTCTATAGGAGGACTGTAAAAGACAAAGACACAGCATTTTTGTCTTTTTAGAGAAGAATCTAAGTACAAAATTAGGGGCAATATGGAAGATTTCATATTGGCATTTTTCTCTTCAGTTTGCCTTCTACACTCTGAAGCCCACAGATTGTACTATACTAGATCCCTCTCCAGGATCCACTTGAGGGCTGTTTTTCTGGACCCTCCTGGCTTAAGAGTGATGATCATCAATAGTAAGTGTTGCTGTTTCCCTCTCAGGCTGATTTAGTTATTTTTCTTTGCCTCATTAAAGAAGCCCTCTCCTGACTACTTCTTAAAGTGTTCTTAAAAGGCCTATTCACTGAATGGGCGTTACCTCACCCTAAGCAAGTACCAAATAGGTCACTGCATCCTGGGCCATCTCCAATCATCCTGGTGAATATCTGGTCACTGGATCCAGATGGCTCTGGAGGAGAGGTGAGGCTGATGATCTGCACAGCCCTCCCTCACTCAAAACAAGGTCAAGTGCAAGTCATATCATCAGACAAACACAACCAACCAGTGAGCTCCTCCCCTCCTCTCCCCTCCATCCTTGCCTGGGATTCTCTACCCAGGGGGAGGTATTCTTTCAGGGCCAAAAGCTGCCTTTTATCCTTTGGATTTACTGGCTACTTTTCTTGCTCAAAGACCAAACCTTAAGCCCAATTCACTCTGGAACTCATAGATTGGACAACAGGTCCCTGCTCAACTATGTGATGGCAAGCAAAGTAGGATCTTTTGCTGTTTTTGATTTAGTACAATCAAGTATCTTTGACTGAATTTTGCCTTTATCAACCAAGAATCTTTACGAGGAGTAAAGTATAGTAAACAAGAGTTTCTGGAACTAGAAACAGTATATGTATTTGTATTGTTAATTATTTTAATGTGATTAAAGATCTTCCCCACCCATTAATGAGCCTAGGAAGATTTGTAGGAAGGCCCACATCTTTTGTTAAGGAAGCACTGGTTCTTAAGGATTGTGATGCTCTCTGGCTCTAAAAAATGTATAAATACTCTGAGGGTGAGGATTTACTTTGGGGCTTACTGACTGGGCCAGATGAGACTCTGGGAAGTGGCTAAGGAGTCCCCCTCCTTTGAAAACCCAGATGTTGGTGCTTCCCTCTCTGGTAATTATGGTCAGAAAGTTGGATCTGTCCCTTGATCTATGATGTATGTATTGCTTATGTGAGGCACTGGGAAGCATGTCTGTTGATTTTGATTTCTCTGTATTTTACTCTGAACTTCAGGGTGCTGACTTTTCCCCCTGAACTAAGTGAATGATACATGTGCTTGATTAAAGTAATTGTTAACCCCTCAAAAGTTATCTTTCCTTTTATAAATGTAATCTAAGAAGCTGTGATAGCAGGCACCCCTGTGTATGTTGCGGTGTTTCCTGTTACAACCTTGCACAGAGTGAATGTAAATACTATATAGTAACTGTTTCTCTTTTACCCAGGAACCCTGAATGTCTTCCCCTACCACTTTTTTTTTTTTTAATTAAAGAGGCCATCCTTTGAGTAACTCCTTAAAGAAGCCTGTTCATTGAATGGGTGTATCTCACTCAAAGTGAGAATCTGATAAGATCTTAGCCTAAAATGGCCAGGGTCTCACATTGCATCCTGGGTCATCTCAAGTAATAATGGTGAACATCAAGCCACTGAACCCAGACAGCCTCACTCAAATCAAAGTCAACCGCAAGTCATGTCATCATCCTGAAGTCACGGTTCTCTTCAAGAATGAAGGATAAACACAACAGAAACTCATGATGTAAAAACTGTGTTGTTAGAGAATTGTTCTTAGAATATGTGGAATTCTCATCAGAAATTCTGAAAAACTCAGGGGGCTTTGGATAATCCAAATGAACTGCCAGAAAAGTGCCAATTTCTGGGCAGCTAAATAACATACTAGCTGGCCTTAACTGACCAGGGCTATAGAGAAAAATTGACTTTAATAGCACAGAGCATGATTGTTTAAGAAAGAGCCTGCACTCCTTTCTATTGCAGTCCTGTAGAAAGTCCTTATATTTCCATTTGGATATAGCTTGGGGCAGATATAATGAGAACTCATACAGTTTTCTTTTAAATTGGCAGTATAAATCATCTGTCTAACCACCTTGCCACAACTCCTTCCCTTTGGGGTGGTAGAAAGGATGAATAAAAGCTTCTGGGGGCAATACACAGAATGAGTATATACCTGATGCCTACATTTTTTCACCAACCTTTGGAATAGGTCTCCTTTTATCACTCAACTGAAACTCCTCTCTCAGAAAGTCATCAAGGATTTTCCAATTGGAATTTGGCCAATTCCAAATTTCCCAAATAAAACTTCCCAGTTTGTTTCCATTGGACCAAACTCAACAGAGCCCCTTTCTCCATCTCATATTTCTCTAACTATCTTTAGCATTAAGTAATATGGACCATTTTCTTCTACTGAATCATTGGCTCTCAAACATTATGGTCTCAAGATTCCTTTACACTTGCAAAAATTATTGAGGACTCCAAAGAGCCTTTGTTACTGTGGCCTATAATCTATCAATATTTACCACACTAGAAATCAAAACTGAAAATATCCATTACTTATTAATTCATTTAAAATAACAATAATAAATCCATGACATATTAACATAAATAATAAACCCCTATATTTCCCTAAACAAAAGAAAATTGGTGATAGAATGGCATTGTGTTATATATTTTTGCAAATCTTTTAATGTATGACAAGAGAAGATGACTTGATTCTCATATATGCTTCTGAATTCAATATATGGTGATATGTCCTTTTGGTTGAAGTATATGAAGTAAATCTGTCCTTACAGATAAGTGGTTGGAAAAGTGAGGAGTATTTTTAATAGGCAAAAACCTAACATTATTAGGAAAAGAGTTCTGATCTCATAGATGCCCTAAAATAGGTCTTGGGGAACCCCCAACTGCAGAAGACACTCTACCAATTGTATTATTAGACATTCTCCACTCCCTTGGTTTCAGACATAGCAAATTCTTCTGGTTCTCATCTACCTCTCTGACTACTACTATTTTTCTTCACTGGCTTCTCATCTTCAGGTGGGCTAAATACACAATTTGGTTAGTAAAGAGAATTGCTTTTATTCAGAAACCTGTTCCTCAAAGTAAGACTAACATCTTACTCTCTTTAGATTTTTTCTAATAAGATGTTTAACAAAAATAAGCTCAAAAGGCTTATTTTCTTTATGATTTTCAACTTGAAAATTTCAAATGGCCAAACATAAAACGTGTGTGGGAGGATATGTAAATTCTAAATATCTGAAGAAAACAGAAAATACAGAGGAGTAGAAAAAATGGAAGCTTAAGAAACAAGTATATTGTATATGTCCTTGAATCAGGGATGTCAAGACACAAACACAAATGCAGATGGATATGATGAATCTTGAGAGGAATCAAAAGAAATTAATAAGATAGCAGTGAAAATTGAACTAATAACTAGAACCCCCAAGAGGAAAACTTTAGGTAATTGGGACAACTTAATTTGGAGAAAAGAAAATTCCCAGAATAATTAAATTGAATGTACAGAAAGTCTGAGTAGAGATCTCACATATTTGTATGAGCATTAGAGAAGAGAGATTTGAAGAAAAGGCAGTGCATTTTAGAGAGGAAATAGGAAAATACTGACAATTCAGGAAAACATTGACTCTTCACCATTCATTAAAAGATAAATGTATTATAATAAATGCAAAGAAAATATATCTTTAAAAAGAATTGTAAAATGAGAGTAACATTTGAAAAAAGAGTTTTTTTCGCACATCCTATCCAAGCTATCTCTGGAGAGAGCTGAAGTTTTGATGCTCCTTAGATATTCCTAAATGATTGCCCTAAGGCTTTAACACTGATGTTGAAAAGCCATTGGGTACAATGACTCCAATTAAGGCATGGATGACCAGGCTAAAGATGCCCTTGGTAGATAGCTCTTCAAGCATCTTTCTTTTTGAGTTTTAGATGGATTGAGTTAAGAAAAATGATTATTCAGTAGATGTCTACATGACGAATTTATAACTCAGAATGCATCCTCTAACAGTTACTACTTGTGTGACCTCAGCTAAGTTATTTAACTTCCCTGGGTTTCACTTTCCTCACCTGTAACTCACTTGGATTACATGGCCTCTGAAGTCCCTTCCTGCTCTATTTTATAAGGCAAACATCTTCAAACATTCCAGTTCTGTTTAACCTGGCCATCTCCCTCTCTCCTATTCTTGCCTTGCCTGTTCAGAGCTAGGAAAGATAAGGGAGGTTAAAAGTTGGTGAACAATCAGGAGATTCCAACTCACAAATAGGATAGGAAATGAAATATTAAAGACAATCCAGAGTCTTTGTTTTTATTGTTGAAAACTCTTCACATTAGAGAAGAAGCAAAGTTCAGTCAGGTAGAAACAAAGACTAAACCAGATAAAAGGCAAGGTGAATGGATAATAGATCACGTCACAAACTTCCACTTCTAAACGTCTGCACTCATTTCAACTCTGCCAAAATATTTGAGTATTTGAGTGTGGTTATGAAGATGCTGTGCTTAGCCTCCCAGGTTTAAGTCAAACAAACTCCTCAGTACAAAGGAACCATGAGAAACAAAACGTAAACAATCTTGCATAATTTTTGATCATCAAAACCATAAGGACTAAATGACTAAATGTGCAGATGTTAGAGTATGGAGGAAAACAGAGATTACTGAATTGAAAAAAACAATATGTGTCTCCAAATGTTTGTCAGCAAGCACTTTATAAATGCTTTCAAGAATTTGTTTAGAATGCTTCCTGACAAATTCTCTGCAGTGTATAATTTTCTAAATAAGTACTGAACAGACATTTCAAAATAGGACAAGTGCAAAGCAATAGTTTAAAAAGCAAAACAACCACAACTCCACTCCATTCCTTCATTCAATCCCTTTCTTGCAACCAAATGCCTGACTCTACTGGAACAATGTCTTGAATGTACAAAATTGTTCCATGGGGGGAGGAGCCAAGATAGCGGAGTAGAAAGATTCACATATGGTAGCTCTGAACCCACAGCCCATAAATTACCTGTAAAAAGAACTCCCAACAAATTCGGGAGCAGTGGAAACTGCGCAGCAATGGAGTGGAGGAGATTTCTGTTCCAGAGGGCCCTGAAAAACTGACACCAAAGGTCTGTCACGCACCGGACCGGAGCAGAGCCCAGCCCTGCCTTGACTGTGTGGCACCAAGAGGAGCAGATCTGAGCAGGCTTCAGGGATGGAATCTCTGGTGGCCGCGAAGATCCCTCAACCCACAGGCGCTACAGGTCAGTGAGAGACCCTATCTGGTCAGCCAAGAGGGGAGCGGGATGTCTCCATAACTCAGGCCCCCTTGGGAGGCAGCGGTAGAAGCAGCAGCAGACCAGAGCTCCCAAAGCAAGCAGGAGCTCAGATCCATTGTTGAAGGTGTCATCGTAAACCCCCTGAGGGAACTGAGCCTGGGAGGCGGCCCTGCCCCCACCTGAGAACCTGAACTTAATCTCATTGAATAGCAGCTCCCCCCACCCCCTGCTGAAAGCCCTAAGGCTGGGAAGCAACATTTGAATCTCAAGCTCCAAGCACTAGTGAGGCTGGGGTGGAGAGGAATCTCAGAAGTCAAGTAACTGGCTGGAAAAATGCCCAGAAAAGGGAAAAAAAAATAAGACCATAGAAGGTTACTTTCTTGGTGAACAGATATTTCCTCCTTTCCTTTCTGATGAGGAAGAACAATGCTTACCATCAGGGAAAGACATAGAAGTCAAGGCCTCTGTATCCCAAACATCAGAAATAGATATCCAATGGGCTCAGGCCATGGAAGAGCTCAAAAAGGATTTTGAAAATCAAGTTAGATAGGTGGAGGAAAAACTGGGAAGAGAAATGAGAGAGATGCAACAAAAGCTTGAAAAATGGGTCAATACCTTGCTAAAGGAGACCCAAAAAAATGCTGAAGAAAATAACACCTTGGGGGCGGAGTCAAGATGGCGGAGTAGAAAGACACACGTTTGCGAGCTCCGAACCCACAACCCATAGATTTAATGTAAGAAGAGATCCCCATAAGTTCTGGATCACTGCAGGGTGTACATAAACATAGTGGAAGAGATTTCCGTTCCAGAGAGCCCTGGAGAGCCGTCCACAGGGTCTGTTGCGCCTCGGAAAATGGACCCCACCCCAGCGCTGCCCTGGCCACGACCCCAGAGAAGCTGATCCAAGCAGGCTTCAGGGACGGAAGCTCCAGCAGCCGGGAAGGTCCCTCCACCCACAGAAGCTACAGGTCAGTGAGAGAGACGGCTAGCTGGCTGAGAGGGGAGCGGGGTGTCTCCATGACTCGGGCCCCCTCGGGAGGAAGCGGCGGCGGCAGAGGCGGGGGCAGGAAGCGGCGGAGGCAGCTGCAGCGTGGCGGTGGCCCGGGACTCCCCCAGCAGCAGGCAGGATCTTCATTACTGAAAGTCTCTGCATAAACAACCTGAGGGAGCTGAGCCTGGGAGGCGGCCCTGCCCCACCCCACTCCATTACTGAAGGTCTCTGCATAAAGCCCCTGAGGGAGCTGAGCCTGGGAGGCGGCCCTGCCCCCACCCTAGCACCAGAACTAAAGCTCACATTGATTAGCAGCCGCGTGGTGCGGAAAGCCCATTTGAATCTCAGACCCCAAGCATTAGCTGGGTGGATCTAGGCGGGGGTGGACAGGAATCTCAGAAGTCAAGTAACTGGCTGGGAAAATGCCTAGAAAAGGGAAGAAAAATAAGACTATAGAGAGTTTTTTCGAACAGATGCAAATGATTCCAACATTCGGATCTGACGACAACGAGGACATATTCTTGCCATCAGGGAAAGATGTGGAGGGCGGGGCCTCGGTACCCCAGACATCCCAGGGGGATGTCAGGTGGGCTCAGGCCTTGGAAGAGCTCAAAAAGGATTTTGAAAAGCAAGTTAGACAGGTGGAGGAAAAACTGGGAAGAGAAATAAGAGAGATGCAAGAAAAGTATGAAAAACGGGTCAATACCTTGGTAAAGGAGACCCAAAAAAATGCTGAAGAAAATATCACCTTGAAAAATAGGCTCACTCAATTGGCAAAAGAGGTTCAAAAACCCAATGAGGAGAAGAATGCTTTCAAAAGCAGAATTAGCCAAATGCAAAAAGAGGTTCAAAACTCACTGAAGATAATGGTTCTCTCAAAATTAGAATGGAACAGATGGAGGCTAATGACTTTATGAGAAGCCAAGAAATCAAGAAACAAAACCAAAAGAATGAAAAAATGGAAGAAAATGTGAAATATCTCATGGGAAAAACAACTGACCTGGAAAATAGATCCAGGAGAGACAATTTAAAAATTATGGGACTACCTGAAAGTCATGATCAAAAAAAGAGCCTAGATATCATCTTCCATGAAATTATCAAGGAAAACTGCCCTGACATTCTACAACCAGAGGGCAAATAAGTATTGAAAGAATCCATCGATCACCACCTGAAAGAGATCCAAAAAGAGAAACTCCTAGGAACATTGTGGCCAAATTCCAGAACTCCCAGGTCAAGGAGAAAATCTTGCAAGCAGCTAGAAAGAAACAATTCCAGTATTGTGGAAATACAATCAGGATAACTCAAGATCTAGCAACTTCTACATTAAGGTATCGAAGGGTGTGGAATAAGATATTCCAGAAGTCAAAGGAACTAGGACTGAAACCAAGAATCACCTACCCAGCAAAACTGAGTATAATACTTCAGGGGAAAATATGGTCTTTCAATGAAACAGAGGACTTTCAAGCATTCTTGATGAAAAGACCAGAGCTGAAAAGAAAATTTGACTTTCAAACACAAGAATGAGAAGAAGCATGAAAAAGTAAACAGCAAAGAGAAGTCATAAGGGACTTACCAGAAGTGAACTGTTTACATTCCTACATGGAAAGACAATATTTGTAACTCTTAAAACTTTTCAGTATCTGGGTAGTTGGTGGGTCCATACACACACATGTACACGCATGCACGCACACACACATACACACATGCACACACATACAGAGACAGAGAGCACAGATTGAATTGAATAGGATGGGACCATATCTTAAAAGAAATTAAGGTAAATGGTGAGAGAGAAATGTAGTGGGAGGAAAGAGGGTGAAATGGAATGGGGTAATTATATGTCATTTAAGAGGCAAGTAGGAGACTTTTTAGTGGAGGGATAAAGAGGAAAGCTGAGAAAAAAAAAAACAGGAAGTTTACCCTCATCACATTTGACTAAAGGAAGGAATAAAATGCACACTCATTTTCGTATGAAAACCTATCTTACAGTATAGGAAAGTGGGGGAGAAGGAGATAAGCAAGGGGGGGGATGATGGAAGGGAGAGCAAAGGGAGGAGGGAGCAATTTGAAGTCAACACTCAGAGAGGGACAGGATCAAAAGACAGAAGAGAAACAATGAGGGGCAGGATAGGATGGAGGGTAATTCAGTTAGTCTTACACAACACGACTATCAGTGAAGTCATTTGCAAAACTACACAGATATGGCCTATATTGAATTGCCTGCCTTCCCAAAGGGAATGGGTGGGGAGGGAGGGATGGGGAGAATTTGGAACTCAAAGTTTTAGGAACAACTGTTTAGTATTGTTGTTGCTAATAGGAAATAAGATATACAGTTAATGAGGAATAGAAAGTCATCTGGCCCTACAGGAGAAAAGAGAAGATGGGGACAAGAGAAGGGAGGGATGACAGAAGAGAGGGTAGATTGGAGATAGGGAAAATTAGATTGCTTGGAGTACTGGGGTGGGGAGAGGGGATAAAAGGGGAGAAAATTTGGAACCCAAAATTTTGTGAAAATGAATGTAAAAAGTTAAATAAATAAATAAATATTTAAAAAAAAAAAGAAAATTACACCTTGAAAAATAGGCTCACTCAATTGGCAAAAGAGGTTCAAAAAGCCAATGAGGAGAAGAATGCTTTCAAAATCAGAATTAGACAAATGGAAAAGGAGGTTCAAAAGCTCATGAAGAAAATAGTTCTCTCAAAATTAGAATGGAACAGATGGAGGCTAATGACTTTCTGAGAAACCACAAAACAAAACCAAAAGAATGAAAAAATGGAAGACAATGTGAAATATCTCATTGGAAAAACAACTGACCTGGAAAATAGATCCAGGAGAGACAATTTAAAAATTATGGGACTACCTGAAAGTCATGATCAAAAAAAGAGTCTAGACATCATCTTTCATGAAATTATCAAGGAAAACTACCTTGATATTCTAGAACCAGAGGGCAAAATAAGTATTGAAAGAATCCATCAATCACTGCCTGAAAGAGATCCAAAAAGAGAAACTCCTAGGAACATTGTGGCCAAATTCCAGAATTCCCAGGTCAAGGAGAAAATATTGCAAGGAGCTAGAAAGAAACAATTCAAGTATTGTGGAAATACCAAATTGTTCCATGTTCCACCATTCTGGGCACACAGAACCTCTGAGTTGAAAGGGACATCAAAGCTTCTCTAGTTCAGCTTCTATACTTGAAGCATGGCTCCTCTTTCCAACACTCCCAACAAGGGATCATTCAGTCTTACCTAGAAGGCTTCCAGTTACAGGCAACTCATTATTGGCAAAGGGTCAACAGAATGTCTTGTGTGAGGAACAGTGTTTTTAGAATCCATAATAAAGGGATTAATGTGCAATAATACCAGAAAGGTAGGCTGGAGTCAGAGTGTGTTTAAAATGCTAAACAAAGAAGGTTATAGTTTACTCTGTAGGCAATGGGAAGCCAACAAAGCTTTAAAAAAAATAATTGATATATTTTGTTTTTACATCTCTTAAAATTCTCCTGCCCCTCCAAAGAATCATCCTTCATATTTAAAAAATGTATTTCTTTTACAAATCCATTCCTCTAACTACTTTCCCTTTCCTCATGCAAAAAGAACCAAAAAGCAGAAAAACGAAGCCCTCAACACATAGATGTTGTCGTCCACCACAACAAATTCCCACATTGGCCATGTAAGTCTCTCAGTGAATTTCAAGATTCTCATCATCCCCCTGGCAAGAGGTGAGTAGTATGTTTTGTCTCCATTTTGGGGGGTTTATAAATACACTGATTAGCATTGCTTTTTGAACAGGGGAATAGCATGATTGGACACGTACTTTCAGAATATAACTTGGAAGATTTGGAAGACAGTTTAGTGAGTGAATACTTAAGGCAAATATCAGTAAGAGACATTTACAGCAGCTCATGCTGGAGATGACAATAAGGGTCTGAACAAGAGTGGTGGCCAAGTGAGGAGAGTCAGAGAGAATCTGTGAAGGAAAAAGTGACAAGGCTCAACAACTGATCAGTTATGGGGAATAGGAATGAGTAAGGAACTGGGGATGGCTGAGGCTTTAAACCTGACCAAATGGGAAATTGGTAGTGTCATCAACAAAAGTAAGTATTCTGTTGTATCTTGGACTCAGTCTCATGAGTAAGCCTCTTTAAGAAAATAACCATTTCCTGTGAATGTCAGTGCAAATGCATCAATTACCTTTTCAAGAAGACTAATTGTGCTTCAATTATCTAAGATCCAGGCTGAGATCATGCTCCTCCAGGCAGTCATGCAGTATAAATATAGTACTGAATGGTGGAAAATAGACTACATTTGAAATTATTAGACCTAGGTTCAAGTCTCAGTTTTTCCATCTATTAATTACCTTTCTGGGCCTCCATTTCCACATCTGTATAATGAGGGGGCTGGATGAGATGACTTCTAAGGTTACCCAGAGCTCTGAAATCCTAGGATCTTTAATATCCTAGATAAAATCTGACCTTTTAAAAAAGGAAATTTAAACATGAAATTTAATTAGAGGAGAATAGTAACTATAATAAAAAGGTTATAACACACAGGTGTTTATATGTGATTGTATATATGTGTGCGTCTATATAGATACACACATATACATATGTGGGAGAAGAAAGAATTAAAGAATAACCTCATGTAAAAATGATACTTCTTCCAGAAGAGTCTGCTTTCTGAGTTGTTTTCCCTGTTATGAGGTTATATTCTGAAGTATACAAACCTTCTCAACCTAGTCTTCCCTATGGATCCTCTATATTGGCAGTATGGCTGTCTAGGCTTAGGTATGACGTGACCATGGAATAACACACACACACACACACACACACACACACACACACATACACACTGCTAAGCCCCATCAGTCTATGAATCATTCAGCAATTGAATCTTAACATACTGATTCATCTCACCACATTCACCAAATGATGACCTTGCCTTACTCGTAGGAAATTTCAGACACATTCACCCTATTTATAACCCTGAGCTAAACTCATATTTTTACATAGTTCTCAAGGGAAAGAAAACAAAAACAAACCATAGGAGTCAAATTACTTATCTGAACACTACTATTTTCTGAGATGCAACTTGTAGCTAAAATTTTTAATGGCCACTTTTTAGTCTCATGCTACTTTGCTGAATGTCCTAAGTATACACATAACATCACAGAAAAAAGCTTTGCTTAGTAAAATTCTCTTTTTACTTAACAGAATTTACATAGTGGAAAGGCTGCCTTTTAATAATACTTTAATAATGATCATCAGACTTTTACGTAATTTTTACTGAGTTATTGATCTTTATTATTTACTTAATTTATTGATCTTAACTCATAAATAAAGGCAGAAGGACACATGCTGGCATCTTATAACAAAAACTGCTAATCAGAAAAATTTTTATACCATTTTTAGGGTCATTTGTCAATTTTCATTTTAATGGAAGCTTTGGTCCTGAGTCATCTATAAAAAAGTGAACTCTGTTATACTTCCATGGTATCATTTTAGTGAAGAGTTCAAAGCATTATCATTAATGTGCAAATCTGCTCTATGTTACGGTTGAACTGTTTCCTGTATGCCTTAGCTTCCTAACCAGACTGTACATTCCTAGAGAGCAGGTGTCATATTTGGCTCCGATTGCAGAGGCCACTTTCAACCTACTCTCTCTTTTAAGAGATGAGAAAATTGAGGCTTTGAGAGGCTAAGGGAACAGTAAGTGTTTGGGCTTGGTTTGAATTCAAACTCTTTCCAATTTAGTTCTACTTTGTTTAAATAAGTTTCTGGTAAAATGTTGTTCTTTGTTTTAAGTGTCTGACTATTTTGTTCATGGTTACTAAGTTTATTTTTAAAAAAACATTATTAGGCATCAATATATACAAGGCACTCTGCTGGGTGATGGGGATACAAAAATAAATATGAAATAGTTCTTACCCTCAGGAAATTTTTATTTTTTTCTACTCTACGCCAGCACAAGCAGCTCAAAAATCCTCCTGCTGAATCTGGACATTTTCCTACAGACTCTCTCAGATGGCCATTGCCATTCCAATACTGAACTTGAGAGTCTCCTATCCATTGGCTTGTTATGAATTATGGTCCCCCAATATGTGACTCATCCCTTTATCTCCTATTCATCTCTGTGACTCCAGGAATTCCATTTTCTCCACCCTCCCACACACTCTCCCTTTGTATGAAGTATTCACTTCCCAGATTTCCTATACATTTTGATTGCATCTCTAAAGTCATTGGAGAGGAATTCTACCAATCTAGCCTCAAGGAAGGGCAAGTTTAGACCAAATGTGATGATTAAGAACAATCTATCTCTATATTCTTGCTGCCTTATATGGGATATAAAGACTCCCTCTAGCAGGTAACTTTTCATTAAGTGCAAGAAATACTTTAGGTAAAAAAAATTGATCTAGCCTGGTCACTGCCAAAATAGTTTTTTCTAAAAATACAAATATGCCTTAAATAGCAATAGTACTTTACTTTTATTAGGGAAATTTCAATAGAACTGTGTGTATTTAGCATCTAATTTAGTTTCTAAATGAGTCATGATGATTGAAAAAAAATCTTTCAGTTAATAAACCATAATCTATTTACTACGTAAAGACAACAGTTAGTGGCAAAATGGAAAACTTGAAATTTTCTTTCCCCTTTAAGCATTTACTAATTGCATACTTGTCTTACTAAAATTTGTTCCTATAGCTATTTCCTTTCACTGACCTAAATAAATGGTGCTGTATAAATTAGCCTATTGAACAATAATGCAATGTACACATATACTGACTCATACTCTCATCAATACCTTGAGTAAACAATTTTCTGAATGAAAGTTTGTGAGATGAATGTTAGCCCCAGCAACTTAAATTCCCCAGCAAGGTTCTAATTCTTAGTCTAATACTCATGAAGACCCCTGGAAACAAAGGCCCACTTATTCAAAACTGACATGCTTCCCAGTGTTGCTTTGGCAGGATGCCATGAAATTTGACAAACTGTAAAGAAAGGAAAATGAGTGGCACATAGTAGGCAATAGGGAGGTAAGTGCAGGCTGCAATATATAACAAATGAGGAACTTCAAAAGACAGGGGTAAAAAAATTATTAGTCTACCATTCATAAAGAGTCCTGGAAACAAACGCCCATCTAATGAAAATAATATAGAGAAGGCAATGGAGAGGTACATGGTGTATGTGAACTGCCTGCAACATATAACCAATGAGGAATTTCAAAGAACAAGAAAAAAACACATCAAGAGGGAAATGGAGAATTGGAAGAGAAGGTGAGTTGGATATAATAGGTAAGGCATGAAATGCAGGCAGCCTGAAAACTCCATGGTGTCTTCATTTTAGGAGAAGAGAAGAAGGTTCTTAAGCATGTTAGGAAGACTCCCCATGGAAAACCTATGGGAGGACATAGACAATGGTACCACAGAATGGGCAGACATGGATAGACTGTAATTGTCATTATCGCAAGGAATATTCACGTTAATGAGATTACAGATGCAGCTGAGGAATGAATATTCTCCAAGAGTCTCTGGATCTCCTACGGGGGCCCCCCTAAAATGATGCCTTATAAATAGCTGAAAATATGTATACTCCCTTCAGGATTCTAGGATTATAGTTTCTGAAGTGATAAATTGGACTGAATTAAAAGGAAAGCCTTGGGTTGTCTATCTGCAAAGGATGGTGGAAGGAGGGTCCCAAGTGGGTGGCTACGTCAAGCTGAGTCAAACCACAAAGTCACAATTCCCAAAGTGGGTGTTTTCTAAACTGGAAGAACCATCTAGAACATAATCAGGAATGCCCAAAGGATGCATTCTTCAGATTCATGCGTTAGGAGAAGTTTGTACAGTTCAGAACAGGTCAAAACAACAGTGGGAAAGTCCTTCAGGAAAGATAAAAGTTTCTTCCTGGGAAAGAGTTTCAGCAACTCACAAATAACCTTGTTCCTGAGAAAACCCACTCAGAAGAGAACACTCACAAATACAAAGAAAAGAAGGCAAACTTTAGATGCAGCTCACAAACAATTCAACGTGAGCCTTACTCATGCGGAGGAACAGAGAAACATTGTGAATGAAAAAACATTTAGAAAGACAGTGTAAGTGGGGGAGAGGCTGACTTGATCTATTCCTGTTTGTCTTTTCTTCCCCATGGCAACAACTTCCTTTCTCTGTCCTCAACTCCCCTTCCTTCACCCAACCCATACAGTGTGCAAAACATTATTTGGTGGGGGGTTCCTTCAGCACGAGGTGAATTTGGCACAAAGTCATGTGTCAGAGAGGGTTAGAAAAGCACCAGGCTGACTCTAAAGTGTGGGGAAACATTCCCCTGAAGCTCTTAGAGAAGGGAGTGGCACAACTTCAGCATGATGGACAAGGAGATGGATTGGGGTCATTCAGTTCTCCTTACCCTTGTAGGTAAGGAGTAGGCTGATTGGAATCTCTTCTCTGCCACTAACAACATACACTTTCCTGTTATGTTAAATTTAGAGAAGGAATGGTCCTTACTGAGTTAAACTGCCTCATTTTATAGGTTGAAGCCAACCTTGGGAAGTCAAGTGCTTTGCCTGAGGTCAGACATATTTTAAGTATTACAGATGGGATTTAAACCTAGGTCTTGTGGAGCCAGCTAGGTGGCACAGATCGCTGGAACTACCGACTGGAAAAACCTGAGGTCACATTAACTAGCTTTGAGACCTTGGACATTTCACTTAACCTGACTGCCTTTGTTTCCTCAACTGTAAAATGGGGATAATAACAGTACCACCTCCCAGTGTTATTTTGAGGATATTTGTAAAGCACTTTGCAAACTTTAAAGAACTATATCAAAGTTATTATTATTATTACATTATGTATGTAGCAAACAATAGTCAATCTTATAGATGTCCAATCAAAGGGGAAAGGCAACTGAGGGAGGTAAGCAAGTGTTGAATGTTCAAAACTGAGTCACTTAGTCCCGGGATCAGATTGCAGGTAATCAGCTTATTCTGGGTAAGGTGTGATGTTTCTGTGGAGTTGAAACCAACCAGAGCTGCTGATGGACAACGGAGAATTACTGAGAAAGTTCAAATTTGGGCCCTCATCCAGGTGCTCATTCAAAGCAGATTCCCAGAATTGCTGGGTGTGGAACAATTCCTGATCATCCTTCCAAAGGGAAATAAGGCCTTAGGTAAGAGTATGATATTCACAAAACAGGGAAAGGCCTCTAGTGAAGAATATGACAGAAATGTTGAATGAAGATGATGGGGTGATGGGACCTGGACCCCTAAAAGGAAAAGACCATGTCTGAAAGCAACCCAGTCCCTGAATTTTCCCATACATTTCAACAGCCCAGATTACTAGTGGCTTGCTCAAGGCATCTGGCTCAGTCCACCAAGATACTCAACAGTGGCTCCTGACCCACCCCAGCCCACTTAACTCCTTTAATTGGCCTACCCTAGACTATTTACCATTCCTTAATCCTATCCAGATCTTTGCACTGTTCCCTTTTTGGTACATAATTTTCAATCTCCCCACCATCAAGTTGCTGATTCACTAGGAATAGTGAAGCGTGCTAGTGACAATCCTATTGATGCTACAATAAACCTTGCCACATTGACTGAAAAAAGGTTTGAGTGCTCAAGTTCTTTCCAGGCAGACTCCTCTGTACTCTGACATTTCAGGGTTCCCAGCATCCTAAACAGCATCAACGAAGTCTCTACAAGGTCAAAGAGATTTTTCAATTGAGAAGAAGAGAGAAAGTAAAGGGTGTTGATTAAAGAGGGATGTCTAAGAGATAATTGTCCAAAAAGAATCGAGAAAGCAATTCCAAAGCAGAATATTTCTAAAGAAAGAGAAACACAGTAGACAATACTGCAAACACTCATTGGGACTATTTTTTTTTCTGAAGAGAAGACTGCCAATTTGAGACCACAATGCAGGGGAATGTAACCTGAGCCCCAAAGTCCATTAGAATGGGATTCCATGTTCCATGTCTGTGTGAGGGGCAGGTTAGAGTTGATGAGAACGGAAGAGAGATTTAGTCTTTTTGGTGTCTTCATGTTCTTCTGGCTTATAGCTTTTAGAGAGATGTGAGATACCACCCACTCTTCAGGATGCTGAAGGGATAAAAAGACTCCAGGAAGAAGCTGACATGAGAGGAGCTAGCAGTCTTTATCATGTTCCTTTCTTCATCTTATTACAATAGAGGTTTTGGACAGTTTCCCCTTTGGGTGAGATCTGGGATTCTCTAGCTTCATCTATAACCTCACTCCCAAAAGGAGAGCTCCTCTATTGCCTGGTATATATTCTCCAACATACACTTTTTCTGTTTTTTGTTTTGCTATCAACGTGGCTAAATGTGTTTGTCATTTGCTATGTGAGGTCATTGTGGAACTGGCCCTTTTGGGTCAAGCCTTCGATCTAAATCTTTGGGTTCCCTTTCCCCCATTATGTAATATGATCAGAAGTTTAGCTTGAAACTTAAAATTACTTTTTTCAGACAAACAATACTTAAGAGGCTCATTCTGTGGAGAATGGAGAGGCCAGTCTCTGTCTCCAAACTCTAGCTTCTCCTCCTGGCAGGAATTAGAAGAAGGGTGGTGGTGGGGGAGGGGATACTAGAAATATATATTCTTACTTCTTAGTGAAGGATGTTGAGACAGTCACATTGCGGGAGTACCATACAAGGAAAAACCTATAAATGTCAGACCAGAATAGATGGGCAGAGAGGGAACCATGTAGTGGAAATTCAGGGAAAATTCCTTTCCCCAGAGAGAGGTTTCAGACATCATAGTTCACAGGCAACCCTCACAAAATAGAAATGCCATGGAGCTAACAAATTTGAGAAATAGGATAACAGTTTGATCAACCGTGGGTTCAACTAAAACACAATTACTGGTCATTTAACAATGAATGATGCACAAGGAAATGGCAAACCACTCCAGTATCTTTGCCAAGAAAACTGACCTACCCACCCACCCACCCTCCCTCCCTTCCTTCCTTCCTTCCTTCCTTCCTTCCTTCCTTCCTTCCTTCCTTCCTTCCTTCCTTCCCTCTCCCTCCTCTTCCTCTGTCCGCATAGGGAATCACACTCCTTCCCTTTCTGCTCAAAGGAATATAATTTTGATTCCTGAAACCTCACAAGATATCTCAGGGTTTATGGGCTAGATTTCTTTTTTTAAGGACCATGCCTCAAACCCAAATCACTCTGGCTCTCATTGATTGGCCAACAATAGGCTCCAGCTGAAGCCTCCCTTGGTCACTGTTTGGGCTCTGATGACTCAGAGTGAGTCATCAATCCTTTCTGTTTTGGTCAGAAACCCTGAGGGTCTTCCCCTCCCCAGATGGATTTAGATTTTTTTTTGTTCTTGTTTTGTTTGACTAGGTAAAAGAGGCCATCTTTTGCCCCATTTATTATTAAGCCTTTATCACTGAATGGCTGATTAGGTCTCCCACTGTCTGACAAGGTCTCCCACTGCATCTGGGGCCATCTCCAGTTGTTCTGATCTATGTCTTGCCACTAGACCCAGATGACCCCAGAGAAGAGAGTGAGGCTGAGGACTTTGTGCAACCTTGCCTCCCTTAAATCCAATTCTCTTGTAAGTCAAGATGTCACCCTTCTGATGTCATTGGTCTTTTTCCAGAAGTATGGACAACTGACAACAAAAACATTTTATCTATCCTGTACATATTTGCATACTATTTCCTCTCCCCTGCTCCATTAGAAAGAGAGTTCCTTGAAGGAAGGAGCCCTTCTTTGTAATCACCAGCACTTTGCACAGTGCCTGACACACGCTGAATGCTTAGCAAATGTTTGTGGACCGATGGAGACCTCTATTTCTTCTGACTCTGCTATTAGTACCAACACCACATGTATGTTGGTGGATACTATTGTAGGATCTAACAGAGATGAGTATAACCTAGCAAAGGATATAGCCCAGGTCAGCTTCCCTCTGTCATATAACTTCTACGGTCATTCTAAGGTTGACTTTCTTTCTAAGGTCAGCGAGACTTCTACAAGAGCTGTTCACCAACAACTCCAAGAAACAATCATACGGCTTTTCAACCATCATCAAAAGCCCCTTCAAAATTCTAGGATCATAGGTTTAGAGCTGGAAAGTATTTAAGAGGTCATTTTTGCTCAATCTTATTTTACAGATAAGGAGACTAAAACTTAAAAAGATAAAGCAACTCATTCCAGGTCCCACAAAGAAATAGCTCAGCCAGGATTTGAACCTAGGACCGCTAATGTCATATCTCAGTTTCTTTCAATCATTGTGCCGTGCTGTTTCTACTGTTTATCTAATAACTGATGCTTAAATAGTGCTTTAAGGTTCCAAAGACCTTTACTTATAGTAGAATGATGCAGTCCTAGGTCATCATTCTTTTGATCCATGAAAATGGAAGGTTAAAAAAGTGAGAATACAAAGGTTGGTCCCATTCTTATACCACACTTTTCTATTCTATATTAACTATACGAGGTATTTACTTTCAACTGCAGAGTAGCAATGAGATGATCATCATGACCACATTTCGATGTGCCACATGATATAATTTGTTATCAATGCCCTGCAGTCTGAATATCAGATGATATTAAACCTCAAAAGTCTATTTTGTGATGAAGATGAACCAGGTTCAATCAGAAAGCCCATGGGCATATCATAATGGCCTGTTAGTGGCAGACTGAAAGACAGTGACATTATATTAAAAAATAATAAGGTAGATTCAATTCTTAATTATTTGCACTAAGGAATAAAAGATATGTAAGATATGAGGACAGTCCAAAAACAAGGAGTAATACAAAAAATAATTTATGGGATGCAATGAATTTTTAAATAACTGCTGGTGAATATGGTTGTATGATGTTGTGATATTTAATTAGTGAAGCCATACCCAAAGCAAATGTTGAATCCCAGTTCAACAGACCACCGTCAAGAGACCTGTGTTACACTTTTGGTGATGCCATCGACTACTTGCCTCTCTATAGGTCCCCCTCTTCAATTTATTGGTTTGTGTATAGAGTTTGAAGCAGTCCCAAATTGTGCCTGGGAAAGGCGCTTCTACTCTGTGAGCCTCAGTTAAATATTCTTCAAATAAGTGGTTTTGATTGCATGACTTCTGAGGTTCCTATTTAGCTCTAATTTATAATTCTTTCATTCCATGAGGACCTTCCCCAATGATTCATGAACGTCTGTTCTGCTTCCCCATTTTCTGGTCAGAATAGACAATTCACCTCTCAAAATGATGCAAAACTTCAACTGAGGCAGAGCAACCCACCTGCCAATTTCTACAAATTTAAGGCTCTTAGAGGGGGTTTCATAAACTTCCTTGGAGGACTTTATGAGAAGTAATGACACTTAAAAACAGTTTGAGTTATTTAATAAATATTACTGAGTGCCTGAAACATAGCAAAAATACCATGCCAGGCATCGCTGCTTTGGGGAATGAAAGAACATGGTCCTGCCTTGGACTTTACAGTCCAGCAGAGTAAATTAGGCAGATAGAGGGAAAGGGAACAACCCTAGGAGGTAGGTGCTACTGTTATTCTCATTTCACAATTGAGGAAACTAAGGCAGTTAGAGCAACTTGCCCTGGGTCACAGAATTCAAAAGGTCACATTTGAACTTAGGTCTCTCTGACTCCAGGATCCTATCCACTGCTCCTTGTATATACATTTATCATAAATAAAGGACATATGAAGAGGAAGGCAATCTGCATCCAAAAAACTGATAAATAGAAGAATGTATAGAACAATTTTACATATATACATATGCACATAAACACACACAAATATATAATACACACGTGTGTACGTGTGTGTGTGTGTGTGTGTGTGTGTATGTATCCAAAGTTAGCCTTCTCAAGGCTAGGGGTGGGAGAGGGAAGAAAAAAAAGAAGAAATTTACTTGATAACTTTGTTGTGTATTTGGAGGGAATAGCAAATTGTACACGGTAGATTTGCAGTTTCATGTGCAATCATCTTTTTCATAGTACTATGGAAGGCATTGTTTTGTTCCCTGAATTAAAATAAAATAAACTTTAGAAAAAAGACAAAAATAAAAAAAAAGAATGAAAATGAACAGGTAATGCTTAGGGAGAAGTTCATTACAGATAGAGAAAACAATGTGAAAATGATGTGGTCTGTTTGAGAAATAGAATAATGGGAAGTCTCATGATGTTTACATAAAGGTAATAAATAGGTCACATTCATAGACGCTTCAGAGTTGGAACAGATCTCAAAGGCCCCTGTAGTCCAGCCTCTAACACCTCCAGAAGATTGATATGGATACAACTAGTATAAGAAGATGATTTTTTCTTGAAAGCCCTTCTAATTAGAAAAGGAAGAAAGGAAACTTCTGCAAAATAATAATAAGTATTTACACACTTCTTAAAAAAAGCTACACAAATATTCTCATTTTATCCTTACAACCAGCCTGGAATATTGGTGCTATTATTATCTCTCGTCTTATAGGTAAGAAGTCTAAGGCAGAAAGAAATGAAATGACTTGCCTAGGGTCACAAAGCTAGTAAGTGTCTGAGGTTGGATTTGAACAGATGTCTTCCTGACTCCAGGTGCCCTACCTAACTGCCTCAGGAATTTATTGTACCTTTGGAAGAGTGAAAGTGAATTTGCTAAATATAAACAAGTATTTGTATGGATTCTGATGAAAAGACCCATGGATTTGAAATCACAACACTTGAGTTCAACCACTTGTTTGTTACCAACCTGGGAAACTCACTCAACTTTTCTGAAGAATAGTTTTCTCACATGTAAAAAATGGGAATTGAATTAGATGACATCGAAGATGCCTTTTCTCTTTGGGCAGTTAGATGGATAGAGTGCTGTGCCTGCAGTCAGTCAGGAAGAACCATCTTCCTGAGTTCAAATCTGACCTCAGACACTGACCTCCTAAACAAGTCACTTAATCCTGTTTGCCTCAGTTTCCTCATCTGTAAAATGAGCTGGAGAAGGACATAGCCAAACACTCCAGTATCTTTGCCAGAAAACTCCAAATGGGGTCACCAAGAGTCAGACGTGACTGACACCAGTGAACAACAGCAAGGTCTCTTTCAGCTCTGAAGGCTCAGTATGACACGAGTCTGAAAAAGTTACTCATTTAAATTTCAATGTGCCAGAAAGCAAGCATATAAAAAATAGATTCAAACGAAATCTGCAAACAAAACACCTAAGTGCTACTGTATTTAAGATAAGAAGGAATTCATTAAATTAAAATCAACAGTAAAATCTGATGAAACTAAGCGAATTTCCATCATTTTTTTTTAAGATTCACACTTAAGATAGAAAGGTCCACAATCTAACTACATGCAGGACACTCAGAATGTTTTACTTCTGAGTTGCTACTCTAATAAGAAGAAGGGAATTCATGTGCTTTGTTAGGAGATGTTTTTCTGATCTCTTTTCAAACTCACATTTGGAAGATAAATTTCATACAAACAAGTGAAATAACAGAATTGATAGCATGGTTGCCACTGGAATTATCAAGACAATGAAACCATAATTTGTTGGTTTAGTGAAACATATTTCTGGTCTAGGTACACCAATTTATCCACAAATTATGCTGAGTAAAAATCACCAAGCATAAAACCCTGGTGTGCTATTGAAAATAAGTTGATATTATAATTTAGTTCTATAATATATATAGTATATATATATATAATATATAACATAGTTTTATAACTTAGTTCTGATAAATAGAAAAACATATGGAACAATTTTACATATATACATATATATATAATACACACACACTTGGTTGTGTGTAGGCGACTATACACACATATGATTAGGGTTAGTGATATATACACGTACTAAAACATAGTGACAAGAGAAGAATATAAGAATGCCATCGTGCCGACAGAGCTGTGTATTTAAAATCAAGTCCTACTTATCTGCAGTGCACTTTTGTTGTCAAGACATTAGAAATCTCCTAAGTACCAACATCTGGTTAGGTATCCACATTATAGTGCAGATGTCAACAGTGACAATCAGGTGTCCCTTTCTATTACTTAATGAGAAAATTTTAAATGTACTCATTAACGTAAAGGTATTTATTAACTGGTCAATTCATATATTGGTGTGTGTCCCACTCTTTCATACCAGTAGTAGGGACATATACAAGAAACAGAAGTTTTTGAGAAACATGATTTAGTTGAGCAAAAATCATGCACCTGCTAGAAATCAATTCATAAAAAATATCAGCAATAAAAATTGCTTTCAAAGTGCTTTCTTTACAAATATCCTGTGAGATAGGTAGTACAAATGTTATCAACCTCTTCTTACAGATGGAGAAACTGAGGCTCTGAAAGTCCAAATGAATTGTCCATGGTCACAAAGTTGGTAAGTACATGAGGTAGGATTTGAACCCAGGCCTCCTGATTCCCAAACTGGTACTCCTCTCATTATGAGGAGTCCCACACTGGAGCCTTAACCCTTTCAACTCCAGAGGTGTGTATAAATAGGTAGATATGTAAGTATTCTCTTATTACTCAGATAGGATTGGATCATGCAAAAATATTATTTAAGTAAGGGCAAAACCCTCATGCCAAATAATGAAGAAATTATACAAAATTTATACGCAGTTTAAGAACTTTGACTAAACGAAAGACCATGGTAGTTGAATTTGGTTTAGGTAAAGGTTTGTGGAATGGAGGGTCTTAAGTTCCATTTTAAAAAAATATACAAAGTAGAAAGGAGGGAAGATTTTTCACAAGGGTAGGAAATAAAAAGAACAGAGGACACTGGAAGTAAAAATGAATATGGCTATAGGAGGGGCTGCCAGACAGATAAGAATGGTCTGTTTATAATGGAAGAACAGACTAAGATCAGGCAGTTATTTGGACTAGTTGACAGAGAGTCTTGAGTCCGAGGTTAAGATCATCAGTTTGTTAAGGGCACAGACTGTTCGATTTTTGTCTGTATACAGTATCTAGCCCAGTGCTGGCACATAGTAGGCACTTTGTAAGTGCTTACTGAATTGCAGTGAGGAATTTGGACCTGATCTGACCGACAATAAGTAGAGTGACAGATTCTTAATGAAGTGAAACTGACATAACAAAGCAGTCTTTTAGACAGATGAATCAGGCGGCAATATTCAGAACAAATTGACAGGTGGCAGAAATCGGAGGTCAGGTAGCTCCCCTGATTTGAGAGAAAGATGGAAAGGAAGATTTGAGAACAAATATGGTTTTACAACCAAGGAGTGTTTCATCTCTTACAATAATTTTGTGTCGCTGAAAAACAAATCAGAGTATGTCTCGGTATAAATAGAGCTGTCAAGCTTATAAGACCTAAATGCTACCCTGAGTGAACATCCTTCACGGACCATCAAGCTAAGCCATGCCTCATTTCCCTGCCTGGCATTAAAGTCCAGCCGAATCTGCTAATGGAAAGAGATTCTGTTGACTTCATGACATTAACAGACAAATGCTCCTGGGAGCTTTGCCCTTACTTAAATAATATTTTTGCATGATCCAATCCTATCTGAGTAATAAGCGAATACTTACATATCTACCTATTTATACACACCGCTGGAGTTGAAAGGGTTAAGGCTCCAGTGTGGGAGCAGATACTAACGTTTTAACCTTCTTAACATTCCTAAAAGATAAGTAGGTGGAAAGCATTTCTACCCCAAGGGCAAAATGTAAGTCAATGTCACCAGCCCTTCCTTTCCCTCTCTGTGTTCATTTCATCAGGACTCTGAACAGTGCCTATGAGCTATTTTAAGGGTGTTTGGTTTTCTTAGCTGAGTTAAAATGGAATCACCTCTTGTCAGAGAGTTCACTTGGTTGTAAGCCAGAGGCAACTACCCAGTTATCATTCATTCCTCTTTAAAAATTCTTTCACTTTTTAAAAAACATTCCCTCTCCTTTCCCCCATCCTCGTTTGCTACCCTGCTTCTTTCTCCCAGGCAAACCTTTCCTATATGAGGCCTATATCTCATCATTCAATTAACTCTCCAGCTTTCTCTTAGGTCATATGCAATGATTTAATTACCCTCTGGTTTATCACTGTCCTAGGAACAACATCGTGTTCTCTTCCTGTTATCATTCATTCAGCTCCTGAAAGGTCATTTCCTCCTTTTACTTAACCAAGTGAATGAAATGATTCTGGCCTGTGGGCCAGTATCAGTTTCTCCCAAGAACGCGAGCTTGATATCTTCTAAGTGATATCTGGTTAGCTTGTCCTATACTCTGGACCATACAGTGGACTGGAAATTGCTAGCATTTATATACTTCTTTCAAGTTTGTAAAGCCTTTACATATGTTAACCCAGGTGATCCCCACAACAGTACCGGGAGGTAAGTGTTATTAGTATTCCCATATCACAGATGAGGAACCTGAGGCACAGTGTTGATAATACATTTTTTGTTTTAGTATAATCAAGTGCCTCTGATTGAGTAATGAGATTAGAGAAGATCTTCCCCACCCATTAACGGGCCTGGAAAGATCTGTAGGAAGGCCCTTTTGTTAAGGTTCTAATGAGGCACTGGTTCTCAAGGGTATAAATACTGGCTCTAAAAAGTGTATAAATACTCTAAGGTGAGGTTTGGCCTGCAGACTGGAATTATTTGTTTGACCAGTCGAGACTCTTGGGCTAAGGAGCGCCCATGGCTTTGAAAACCCAGATGCTGGTGGATTTCTCTCTAGTAACTATATATGTATGTAATGGTCAGACAGTTGGATCTGTCTGATAATCTATCATGTTACTTATATATCAGACAGTTAGAAACCATATCTGTTAATTTTGATTTCTCTGTATTTTCTCTGAAGTATGCTGACTTCTCCCCCTAAACTAAATGAATGATACATGTTTAAGGTGATTGTTGACCTCCCAAAAAAAGTCACTTTCCTTTTAGAAATGCAGATCAAAGAACGTGTGATAGCAGGCCCTCCTGTGTATGTCTGGGTACTTGCTTTTTCAGGCACAGAGGAGTTAACATAGGTGATAAGTCATACAGCTATAAGCGTCTGAGTCAGGATTCAAACCAAGCATTCCTGACTCCAAAGTCTGTGCTACCTAGCTACTATTTAATAAGAAAATGATTTTCATTATATTGATGATAAATTGTCACTTCAGGAAATGAAAACCACTACTATCATTCATCTTTCCTCTAGTGCTTGGCACACAGTAGGCACTTAATAATTTTTTAATTGATGAAAAGTAATGTATCAGATTATTTTGTTTTTCTTGGGGCACAATCACAGTCATGTTGCTTTGGGATAGCTAGATAAGACAGTAGTTTAGAATGTTGCACTTGGAGTCAGGAAGACCTGAGTTCAAACCCAATCTCAGCTACTTATCGGCTCTGCAACTTTGGGCAAGTCACTTGACCTCTATTTGCCTAAGTGTCCTTATCTAAAAAATGAGAACAATTAGCACTTACCTCCCTAGACTGTTGCATGTATCAAATCAAAACAGACATTACAATACATGTAAAGTACTTTGCAAACCTGAAAACCTCATGTCAATGTCACTTATTGTGATAACGATTACGTCATTACATTTATTTCTACAAAGTGCGTATTTCTAACAATCAAAATCAGTCAGTTATATTAACACTTGCTTGTACCTTTTCAATGCACTTATCCTACATTTTTATAGGTATTTGCATTTACATCATATTCTTTTACTAGATTGTAAATTCCATGAAGGTCTAAATCCTAGCTAAATTTCTATCTTCACTCAGCATGCCACATGATCAGTACACATTGTATATGCCTAATCTATATTTGTTGAATTTTATTATGGAACTAAACTATGTTAATTGTTTAACATGGCTTTGAAAACAGAATAACAAGTAAGCCCAGTAAACTGCCTGCTTTCAGGTGTTAATCCTACTCCATACAGACTATCATCAGTTGGAGCGTGGGGCTTGGACACATCCCTAGACAAGTTTGCTTTGGGCTAACTTCCTTCATTCTGTTATGGAAGGAGCATAAAACCAGTAGTCAGGAGATCTGGATTCTATCTAGCTCCATGCAGCCATCAATGAGCTGCATGACCTTGGGCAATTTGATTCAACTCTCTGATCTATGTGCCAGACATTGTGCTAACCTGGGAATTCAAAGAAAGGAAGAAAACAGTCCCTTCTCTCAAGAAGCTCACACAATGATGCACAAAGAAGAGATATATGGAATAATTTCGTGATAGTCTCAGAGGGAAAGTATAGCCTTAAAGAGGCCTGGGAAAAACTCTTTTTTTTGCAGAAGGTGGGACTTTAACTAAGATGTGAAAGAAGTCAGGCAAGCTAGGATTTTAGGGTTAGTTCATAAAAAAAGAAAAAAGGAAAAAAAGAGCAGCAACATGAGTTCAGAAGATTGAAAATGAAAAACACTACCCATCTCTTGCCAGAGAGGTGACAGACTCAATATACAAAATGTGACAGAATTGCTGGGAATGATGTGGAATTTTTTTTTTGATTTTGTATATTTGTTACAAGGGTTTCCTGATTTTTTGAAGGGAAATTGAGGAGGTAGGAAGGAAAACAAACATTAATTTAAAAAAAAGGAAAATTTCATTTAAAAAAGATCAATTCCAAAATTATTTTGTCAACCAGCTAGACATTTTTTTCAGGAGTTCTTTATATCAGGAATATTTGATCACATGCTGAGAAAAATGGCTAGATTCAATGTCAGAAGACCTGGGTTCAGATGCCACCTCTGACATTCACCACCTCTGTAACCATAAGCAAGACCTCAATTTCTTTTCCTAGAGAAGGAGGTAGGTCCAGTAGATGACCTTTAGGGTTCATCCTAGATCTAAGTCTGGGATTCAACGGTCTTTGGGGATATTTCAGTCCTTGATGCCTCCATCTCCTTTGAAATTTATCTTCAAAGAACTTATTTTCTTTTTTAAAGGATTGTTATAATCCTTGGAACTACAAGAGTCATAGAAATGATAGACTAAATTACAAGAAGCAGTATTTACAGATAAAAGAGGAAAATCTTCTGGATCATTTGATTAGAAAACAGATCCATTCCAGTTAGTGCTGCTGAGGGAGAGGGAGGAGACAGGAAGAGGGAGATGGAGAGGGAGACAGAGAGAACTATATAGCACGTATCTAACTTTCCAGAAAGTATTTTGGGAAATAGGGTCTGCCATAAATGAACTCCCCTAGGTAAATGTAAGGAAAAAAGAAAATGAGATTTCAGTCCTACTTCTTGAGGTTGTCACAGGACACAAATGGGATTTGACTGGTTTTATTTCAAGTAGGGTAATTTCCATAATATCCGGGACTGGTCTTGGGTAAAACTGTCAAATAAGGCACCAGCAGTGTGCATAGGGAAGAGCAGCTCGATGGGACTTGGGTGACTAGCTTCCCCTCAGCTGATACCCTGCTCTGTGACCTTGAGCAAGGGACTTGACCTCTCTAAGGTTCAGTTTCTTGCGAATTTGTAAAACGGAGTAGTATATGCTTTCTAAAGTCTCTCTTGCCTCTAAACTACTAAGAATCTCTTATGAATTCTGAGGAAAAGAGGACTACGTTTGCTATTACATAACAATGATAATCATAATGAAAATGTTTAGCACAATTCTGGATAGAACACATTCTAGAATAATCGTCTACCTCAATTCAACACTTGTAGGAGCCAGAGAAAAACCCAACGTTTGTTCAGTCATTTTTCAGTTGTGTCTGACTCTTTGTGAGCCCATTTGGGGCTTTCTTGGCAAAGACACTGGAGTCATTTCACATTTCCTTCCCCAGCTCATTTTAAAGATGAGGAAACTGAAGCAAACAGTGACTTGCCCAGGGTCACACACAAGTAAGTGTCTGAGGCCAGATTTGAACTCTGGAAGATGAGTCTTCCTGATTTCAGCCCCGTGGTGTTCTATCCACTGGACCAACTGCTTGCCAACGCACCTTGGTATTACACCCACTTCTCTCATCTCCAAAGCAGTCTCAAGCTTAGGGGCAAGTGAAAGATGGAGAATGAGCCAGGTGTTTCTGTGATGATTCCCCGGGCACAGCAAAGGGGAAGGGCTGAACTGCACATTCAGTTCAGATGTTTTATAAGGAATATGTGTCTCAGGGGGTGGAGTCAAGATGGCAGAGTAGAAAGAAGCACGTTTATGAGCTCTGAACCCACAGCCCATAGAATTAATATAAAAAGAGATCTCCATAAGTTCTGGATCACTGTAAGGTGTGCAGGAATATGTGTCTCAGGAAGGGAAGCTACAATTTAAAAACTATCTTAGAGATTTCTTTAGTTTTTCTTTCCTCAACACATCATTTCTCATTGGCTGATCTTCACTACCTCCATGTGAAAAAATTTGGAGTCAGAGGATCTGGGTTTGAATTCTGACTGTGATCTAGGTCGAGTCCCTTAAACTCTCTTAGCTCCAATTTCCTCCAAAAGGAACTAGTTTGACTAACTTAATAGCCCTTGAAATCCCTTCCAGTTCTAAATGGATGATTGTATCTCCAACCCAAACAATAGCAGGTGAGCACAGCAGTAGATAATGGCCAAATGAACCATTGTCTAGATGCCCCTAAGAAATGAGGGTCCAGTTTTTGTTATGAATGACATCATTACAGCTAGTCATTATAAAAGCTCTTTATGACTGAACGGACTCAAAGCCCCGACTTTTCTTAAGCCATACCAGTACCCAAATATAACTGGCTCCTTGCTATTCAGACACAAGACACTAGTCTCTGGCTCCAACAACTGAAATGTAGGCAACTTCGAAGAAGCAACAACTCACTCTCACTCTGTTTCTATCTCTCTATCCAGATGTGTGGCACAGTGGTTAGAACATTGAGCTTGAAATCAGGAAGACTCATCTTTCTGAGTTCAAATATGGCGTCAGATACTTACTACCTTTATGGCTCTGAGCAAGTATGTATGTATGTGTGTGTACGTGTGTGTGTATATGTGGGTGTATATGTATGTGTACACACAACAGTATACACACACATGTATATATACGTGTGTGTGTATTTTTTCCACTTCCCCCCCCCCCATGTCCTGGCAAAGAACTTCTGAAGGTGATGGAGCTCATAGCCAGGCACAGCAAGTGTTGACTGTGTTGGTCGACAAGAGTGATGCGTTATTCAGGTTAAGGACTGGATCCTTTCTAGGACACCAGCCCCACAGTGGAACTGTCCTGTCTCAAATGCGGTATCTCACTACCTCATGTCAACATGATGCTTGCCTTTCCTGACCTTTCCCCACTCCTATCTGAAAATTTACATTAAACCAGCTGATTTTCTGGGGCTTCAGTAAAAGAGGATGTCTTTAAAAATGTGACGAAGCAGGAAAAAAGACCAAACTGTTTTGAGAAGCTTCTGATCCACCCAAAGGAAAGGGATAAATTTACAAGTTATATAAAGAAGTGTTTCTTCCCCCATCAGTTTACACCCTGTGAATCTGCAATATGGCAGAGTTAAAAAAGAAAGTAAAATTTTTATAAGGAGAAACATGGCATGTAGGGCCTGCATAGTAATCATCTTACTATACTTGGTCCTCAGAGTACTATTGGCAGTTCGGGAGCATTTTTATTTTGAGAGATGCAGAGAAACAGAGAGGGTCTAGAGGGGAAAACACTTCCATAACAATGAAAAGGTAGAACATGGAATCTGAAAAAGAAATGGCTGCAAGGTGAAGAACAGATTTTAAAATTTGTTCAAGAATGGAAAAGGGCAGCCAGCTATTTTGTGAGGAAAGATGGAGTCAGGCTAAAAAGAACAATGATTTTGGATAGATTCCTTAGAAAGACTGTTCTGACCAAGGGACCTTGTGTAACAGTAGAATGGGCTGCCAAAGGAAGCCGTTGAGAGGCATGCGTGTGACAGTCCTTCTGAGCAAAAGGACAATAGCCCAGATGAGCTCCTGGAGTTCTTTCTAGCTCTTTGATCTTAATAAACCTGGACTAAGAGGGTCATGGCAGCCAACAACCATAATCCCTGCTCCTGAGAAGCTGAGGCTGGTAGATCACTTGAGCTCAGAAGGTTTGCGCAGCAGTAGAGCCAAGTCCAGTAATAATGTGGCAACACCTAGGGGGCAAGGGACCATCTAGATGGCTTAGGAGGGACAAGCTGGCCCCAGCTGGAAATGGAGCAAGTCAAAGGTTCCATCCATGGGATTGGGCACATGAGTAGCCATTGTCCTTCTAGCCTGAATGAGATACAGAAACTTAGTCCCAAAAAATGCATATAATTAGAAACAAATAGCTGAACTGACCTCAAAGTGTATATTTTAGAAAAAGATGCCAGCAGGTTTATTACACGTTGACCCCCATGTGTACAAGAAACACAGCTGCACTGCCCTAAAACACCAAAGGGTAACTGAAATGTACATTTTCTCTTATGACTATGTGTGTGTGTGTGTGTGTACACACATATATGCATTCATGTGCATATATACATGTATATACACATGTATACATGTAAACACACACATGTATTTGTATATGTATATACATACACATATATATCTATATAAATAAAATAGCTAGCACTTATATAGCTCTTTATGATTTGCAAAAAAGCATTATTTATGATTTGCAAAAAAGCATTATATACCTTATCTTATTTGAGTCTCACAATTACCTTGTGGAGTAAGTGCTATTAAAATATCAATTTTACAGTCAATAAAACTGAGGCAAACAGAGATTAAGTGACTTGCCCTCGGTCACTCAGCTAGGTAGTTTCTGAGGGAGGATTTGAACCGAGGTCTTCCTGATTCCAAAATCCAAAAGTATGCATTACATCAAATAATTGCCACTCTATTTTTTTTTTGAACACACACACAGAATATGAAAAAAAAATGGCAGTGTGGCATTGTTAGAACCATACAGTTTTTAAGGAAATGTGACAATTCAAGGGCAACTGAGAAAGCCTCCTTTTTTAAAGAACAAGATCTATACCACAAACTCCAAATCATCTGTGCCTTCATCTTTCCTATTTCTAGTTCCAGGATCAGAGGATCATAACTTTCATAACTACTGGTCTTAATCATAACCAAAGCAGGGACGTATCAAAGAAGGTAGAAGTCTGCCCTCTGGTCATGTGCCTTTAACTTCTAGTTTATCTGACCTGTTTATTCCCAAGTCTTGTTTATGTTTCAAGATTTTCTACCTAATGGTCAAATGTTTGAGATGTATCTTGGGACAAAAAATGAAACAAGATTATGCAAAGGCACAAAAATTCCAATGAGGAAAATCAGCCTTGAAGAGAACTATGGAGATTTTATTAGGCTTTACTTTTCTATCAAGTTTTCTACAAATATCATCTTAAAAGAATGCAAAAATAAATTTAAGTGTTAAAAATTTTATCTGACAATTTTATTTTAGAATGGGGAAGATAAGGGTTTAAATGAAAGTTTAAAAAAGAAAATTAGTATGTTATTTTCTGTCAGTTATGCTAAATAATATGTTATATATTTTTTCTGTGACAAAATTCTCCTTCATAGGATTTCCTATTGCCTAACAGAAAAAAGAAATTTGGCTCCTGCTTGATGAGAACCTTTCCCTAATGATCAAATGTCCGATAAAAATCAGATATCTAAGAAATATATGGAATTGTCACAAATATAGAGGCAGAAATACCATTCAAAATATATATCCAAAGATGATAGGAACAGTTTTCAAAAGAAAAACTACAATCACCAATCATATGAAAAAATGCTCCAAATTACTAATAAAAGAAATCCAAATTGTAACCTTTGAACTTTCACTTCAGAACCATCAAATTGGCAAAGAAGACAAAAGATGGAAATAGTCAATGCTGGAGAGCCTATGGAAAGATAGGTACATGAATGCAGCATTGATCAAGTAGTGAATTGGCAAGGTCTTTTTTTAAAAAACTGCTTGGAATTATGTGAGAAAAAAAATTACAAAATATTCACGCTCCTTCATCTTGGAATCCAGCTACTAACCACATAGTTCAAGGAGGTAAAAGATTACATATATTATGAAACTAATAGCAATTCAATACCGTTTTATATGGTAACAAAATACTGAAAATAAATTTGATACCTATTAAAACAACAAATTGCTACGTAAAACTTTAAAGCAGCATTGCACTAGAAAAATTACCAAATATGAGGAAATTAGAGAAGAGTAGAAAGACTTGTGATAATTAAAACCCAGTCAAGTAAGCAGAATTAGAAGAATGATTCACAAGGACTTGTTCAGTCATTTTTTCCAGCTGTGTTCTGCTCTTTGGGACTCCATTTAGGGTTTTCTTGGCAAAGATGCTAGAGTGATTTGCCATTTCCTTCTCCACC
Source organism: Bettongia penicillata ogilbyi (assembly GCA_023548195.1). Taxonomy (NCBI): domain Eukaryota; kingdom Metazoa; phylum Chordata; class Mammalia; order Diprotodontia; family Potoroidae; genus Bettongia; species Bettongia penicillata. The sequence goes on from JAJHZJ010000453.1 coordinate 22,364,523, forward strand.
TCACTTTACATGAGGAAATTGAGGCAAATAGGGTTAAATGACCTCTCCAGAGTGACACAGCTAGTAAGTGTTTAAGATCATATTTTAACTCAGAAGATGACTCCATGCCTTATACTCTATCCACTGTGCCACCAAGCTAGCCATAAAATGCAAATGAACTCTGATAAAGTATAAAGTCCAATCCTGATTCATGTGAGAGGTGATTTAAACATATTTCTATTGTCTCTTTATTTGCTGTTAGATTCAGTTGTTCTGTCAATTGCTTTTAATCAGCCATTTTTCTTTGTTTTGAAGGACAGTACAATGACTAAATGTTATATTGAGAAATGACTTGTAAAAATAAGTCACCAAATAAAAAGGTTTTGGAAATCTCCTTTTGAGGTCTATATTTCTTCCATTTTGACTGATTCTTTGAACAAAGATGAACAGGTAACATCATACATATACTCACTTGGTCATCATCATTTACCCTGTTATCCACTCTTTCAAAGTCTACATTATACATTTATTACCACTTTTCACTACGTAAGCTCTTTGGACGAATAGACTATTTTAGGGTTTTTGCCTTTTTTCATATCCCTGGAGCTTAGCACAATGCCTGACACATTGTGAATGCTTAATAAGTACTCTGTGCTTGGGTAATTCACTGACTTCCAGATACTCTCCAATTTTCATCAATGACTTTAACATCAGAGTCACAGTTGTAGCATTTCACAATTTAAAAAATACTTTTCACATACTTTGTTTCATATCATCTCTACTTATTAACACACAACCTCAAAGTTTCCTGATCTCATAAATTTGAATGACTTTCATCTCTGCTCCACCTGTTATCTGCCATCATGACCATATATCGTATTACAATACTGCCCAGAAATGCTCCCCACAAAGGTTTCAAACTCTGAAATTCTCTTTTCTAGTCACAACTTCAGTTACATTTCACATCTCACATTCCCTCTCTTCATGTAAACCTGTTATTCACCCTCAACACAACCTCCAGTCCCTTATATTCTTCCATTTCCATTTCCATTACTGAGTCACCCTGGACCATAAGGGTCAGCTCTTTCATTGGTACTTTTTACTGGTGCTCTATAATCAGCTAGTTATTTCCTGTTGACAAATTGCTATATTTAATCCCAGGTAAATCCCACTACAGGCATACCTTGTTCTAATGCATTTTACTTTATCGTACTTCACAAATAGTGCATTTTTTTTTTTTTTTTTTTTTTTTACAATTTGAAGTCTGTGGCAACTTCGCATCAAGCAAGTCTACTGGCATCATTTTTCCAACAGTATGGGCTCACATCATGTCAAATTTTGGAAATTCTCACAATATTTCAAGCTTTTTCATTATTTTATCTGTTATGATCATCTGGGGCAACATAAACCATGTCCATATGAGATGGTGAACTTAATTGATAAATACCATATGGGTTCTGACTGGCCATTGCCTTGTCTCTGTCCCTTCTCCTTGGGTCTCCCTATTCACTGAGACAAAACAATATTGAAAATGGGTCAATTAATAACCCTACAACCGTCTCTAAGTGTCTAAGTGAAAGGTAGTATTAACTCATTGTGCAGATTTCGTTGCTGTCTTATTTTAAATTGCCACAGCCACCCCAGACTTCAGCAACCACTACCCTGATCAGTCAGTAGCCATCGATATTGCAGCAAGACCCTCTAACGCAAAAAGATGATGACTCACTGAAGGTTTAGATGATGATTAGCAATTTTAATAATAAAGTATCTTTTAACGTACTTTTTAAAGACATATTATTTCACACAACCAACTATAATTTATTGCAAACATAGCTTTTCTACGCACTGGGAAACCAAAAAACTCATGGGACTCACTTTAGTGTGGTGATCTGGAAATGAACCCGCAGCATCTCTGAGGTATACCTGTCCTTGCATTCTCTAGCCCTATTCCATGACTGCTGAGCAACGGCTAGAGAATGTTTGGAGCCACATTAATTAGAATCACTAAATATTCCCATTTTCAACTGAATTACTATAGAGGTAAAGTAACCGGTTCAAAGTAAACAACAGAGGGAGGATTTGAATTTATGATCTCCCTGATCCAGTGCTTTTTCTACTAAATAGTATTGTCTACCACTGTAGAATCCAACCTAGAACTCTGGAATCCACTTAGAATCAAAACTAGAATTCTAGGATCCACTTAGAATCCAACTCAGAACTTAGAATCTAACACTGAACTCCAGATTTCATTAAGAATCCAATTTTAAAACTGGAATCCACTTAGAATTCTAGAGCCCATTTAGAAGCCAACTCAGAACTCTAGAAGTCACTTAGAACCCACCTTGGAACTCAGGAATCCAACTTAGAACTGTAGAATCCATAAAGGGGAAGAAAATGAAATCTGGAAGGCTAAATGAGAAGGCACAGAATGCTAGAGTAAAGAGTTTATAGTTTACCTCAAAATGAGGAGAACTACTAAAGGTATTTGAGCAAGAAAGTAACAATATCAAACCTAGACATTTGGAAAATTACTTCAGCAGCTACATGAAGACAGAATAATTAGCAAAGGAAGTCTAAGCTCTTTGGCTAGTGATGACTGAGCTCCAACTTTGTTTCTGAGCTTTCTATATAAGGCTCAGCTCAAATAACTTCCTTTTCTGCTGTTCTCTTCCAGAAAAAAAATCTCCTCTGAACCCCTTCCAACACTTGCTTGGTATCTCTCCTGAGGTTCACAGCACTCTTTCTTTTATTAGAGTTATATATGTAAGGTCTTGACCCCCACCCTCTTAGGCCATCATCTCCTTGACATGACCATATTTTAGTCATCCTGCACATCATAGATGCTCAATGAGTATTTGTTAAATGAATAAAAGAAATCTGAATCAATCTGTGCTGAATTATACATGAAGAGACAATGGTGTGGTGAAAAGAACTCAGAACTTTCCATCAGGTGATACTTAGATTCAAACCTTGCCTGTAACACTTATGAGGGTGTTTGTTGGGTAAGTTATCTTAATGTTCTTGAACCTCAGTTCCCCCATATGTAAAATGGAGATAATATCATGTCAAGGAGCTGACAGTCTAATGGGGGAAGGCAAGATGGGTCAAGACCTACACACGTATAACTCTAATAAAAAGAAGAATGCTATGACTGTCACGAGAGGTATGAAGCAAGTACTTACCTTCACAGAGTTGCTATATACTTAAAATGAGCTAATGCAGGAAGGTGCATTGAAGTATTGGGGGTTTTTTTGGAGTCAGCACAAGGCAGTGGAGAAAGTACTGGGTTCAAAATGAAGGGATCTGTGTCCAAAGCCTGACCCACTAGGTTGAGCAAGTCACTTTATCTCTCCTGGGCAGTGTTGTACCCTAGCTATGGAATCAGAGGGCATGAGTTCAAACCCCACCACTGACATTTATAATCTATGCGACTTTGGACAAGTCATTCATTTAAGTGCTTCTGAATATCTGTTTTTCCTCATATATAAAATGTGGGCTTTGGACTACGTGGTCTTTAACCTTATGTCTATGATCTTAGAATGAGTATCTAGAAAATGAGGAAGTTGCTCTAATATCCATTCCAGCTGTTCTTCCATTAAAAAAGGAAGGCTAAACCTTGGAAACAGAGGCTTTGAATCATTCTTTCCCCAGAAGAGGCTGCTTAGACCATGTAGCCTCTTTGTGTAGCTAGAGAATAAAATGTTCCATGTTCTTCCTTAAAATATAAACCACTTTAAAGAATTAAGTGTAGTAATTTGGTCAAATTGCTGCTCTCCTTGTAGTTATAAACACTACAGTTCAAAATAAACTATCAGACATAGTAATTTGCCCAGGTTCTGACTGTGGCAGCTGCCAGATAATTTTCTACCCTGTTGACTGACTTGAAAGAAATCAAATTTGTCCAATTTTCCAATAGCCCTTTAATACTGAACTAAAAATGATAGAATAATTTAAAAATATTAATCATGACCACAAATACCAAAGCCAGTGGCCAAATGACGACCATCAGGCACTTCAAACTATCTGTTACATTTTAATTGGGACAAAGTAGAAAAAAAATTTAATCTATGATTTTTTTCCTTTCTTTTTTTTAATATTACAGGAGCAAACAGCAAATGAGAGTGCTAATGTGGTTTACAGAAAAACCTTGCCTGGCTAATTTCAACAGATACTCTCCAAATCTTGGCCCAAAGCAAAACAAGGGATATGGACGGGCACGGCACCTATGATTTCACTGATGGAGCAAACTTCCATTTGAGGAAACTACTAAAGCATGTCAGGGTCCCCCTTTTTTTGGTATATATGTTGTATTTTTAACTTTGATCTAGGTATCCTACTGCTAGGCCTATACTCCAAATAGAATAATAAAAAAGGAGAAGGCCCAATATGGATAAAAAAATTTATGGTAGACTTTTTGTGATGGCAAAAAACTGGAAACTAAAGAGATGTCCATCAGCTGGGGTATGGCTAAATAAGCTGTGGTATTTAAATATGATAGAATACTATTACACAGTAAGAAATGAGCAAAGAGATGACTTCGAAGAGACAGGGGAAAGACTCATACACACCGATAGAGTGAAGTCGACAGAACCAAAGGAACAATATATGATAACGTCATAGAACAATTTTAGAAACTTTTATTAAACAGATGAAGAATGAAATGAATAGAAGAGAACCATTTCTAAGACAGCAGCAAGGTACAGATAGACAACTCTGAATCTGATCAACTCAATGGCCATCTATGATTCCAGATGATGAAACCTGCTATGTTATAGAGAGGTAATAGATCAATCTCGATTACAGATACAGAGTGAGACATACATATCTATTTGTATATAGCCATTGAGGGAACTTTTTTCCTTGACCATACATATTATTAAAACAAATCTGTTTTTATTTTCTTTTTCCTTAATGGAAAAAGGATGTGGAGGGAAAAAATATTTTTGTTCATTAAAAAAATTAAAATAGGGTAGTGGGGGTAAGTACCACAGGTAATAAATATTTCATGTCCTTTCAAGCAAGGTCACAGTATTTTTAACTGCTTAATTGTTTTACTTTGTTCAAGACACGTCACATGTGGAGTGAGGGGTGATTTATGTCTGTAATATTTTTAAAAATGTAAATAAAATTTAAAAAAATCTCTATACCTCTTTGGCTTTCCCCTAAATGATTTCCAGTCAATATATAAAAGGAGAAAATAAAGAAGTACATATTAAGGACAGTTGTACTCAATTACAAACAGTTATGGCAGCTGTGGATGCCCATATGTTAACATGCAACTTTTACCTCTAGAGAATGGGGAGGACGCAAATGGTGGAGTAGAAAAAATGCTGGATTTAGAGTCGAAGGTCCTGGGTTCAAATTCTAACTCTGTTACTAACTTACCATCTTACTACAAATCACTTAACCACTTGATGCCTCAGCTTCCTCATCTGTAAAAAGAAGGGATTGGAACAGCTGGTTTCTAAGATCCTTTCCAATGCTAAGATTCTGTGAATCTGTAGCTAGACTATTGTGAACCAAGGGTCCACTTCTGAGGGGGGTTGGGAACCTGTCCTATAACTCAGTGTTATTATATCCTCACCCATTCTCCCAGAGTGACAACTGAAGAAAAAGAATTAATCATTCTGGAACAGAAGACCCTTTACTACATTAAAGTGTCACAAGATGGCAGAGAAGGGAATTGGAGACTGACCCAGTGTGTCTGTCAATGAGGAGCTGGCACTTTACTTCTTGTTCAAGTTTCTATGTGCCCCCTCAGAGAACTCGAGCATATTAATGAGGCATTATTTCCTTACAGTAAGGTTTCAAAGGGGAAAAGAGACAACTATTTCCCAGGTTTAGAGAAACCTTATTACCTCAATAGATATTTGCTTAAGTTTTCAATGAAGCTACCAGCTTTCTTCATATGGCAGTGAGACCCACTAGTAGATCTGTTTTTCTTCTGGAAGCTGTCCAGATAGTCCACAGTGAAGTCAGGGTTAACACAAGGACATGTCCTCTACAGGCCTAAAGGCAGGCTAGGCCTGGCAGGCAGGTATTGGGAATGAATATTCAGATGCCAGCCCACAACCCACATGGGACTCCCCTTTGTGAGACAACCAGCCCAGCTGGTATACCTTTCCATACTGCAGTAAACTTTGCTGATTCTGTCATTACCTCTTGCCAGGCCTTGCCCTTCTGCTGTGACCCACATGGCCTTCCAGCCATCTGACCCTGCATTCTGTCTAGTCACACTGCAGTGCCACTCTGACCTGTAATGACCATTACACTTCTGCTGCTGTGATGTTTACTTCATCCTACCATGGCTAGAGGACCCACTTGGTACAAAATACATTTGCTGGACATTAGATAGTTGCTGGTTATTAATTTCTGGCGCATTTTACCCCTGAAAGATGCAAAGAATATTGCCGTCTGCTGCTGCTAACTTCTTATGAGATCTTTGGCAAATCATTTTAACTGTCTGGGTTTTGGTTTCCTCATCTGTGCTTCTATACTTAGAATCTTGCCTTAAAGACCTTGAAAGACATTTCACTAAGAAACAAAACAAAACAAACCTTGAGATCATCTGTCACAAGGTTCCTCTTTTCTCCAACTGGACACTCAAACTCATCTCAATATCATCCCTGTCTCAATATCATCCCTTAAGAGCAGGAAGTGGTCCTTTTCCTTCTAAATGCCAACCACTCAGTTCTTGCCCTTAATGACATGGTCTGAAGGTTCTGGGAGACTGCCACTTCCACCATCCCATCTCAATTAATTTTCTATCTTTCCTCATCCACTGGCTTACAAATGTTCCCAGATCTTCCCTTATCCTTAAAAAACAAAAAAATTTCATTGGATCCTACCATCTTCTCAAGCTAACATCTCTTTTCCCTTTTGTTCTTTCACAGCAAGACCATCAGAAAAAGGTATTTATGTTCATTATCATGATTTTCTTACCTTACACTCACCTCTCAATCCCTTCCAACCTCTTCACTCAACTGAAATTGCTTTTCCCAAGATGATCAACGCTCTATAAACAACCCTTTTATACATCCATTTCACCTTCATTTTTCTGCCATATTGACACCATTGAACATCCTGTCCTCTTGAACTCGTACTTCTCCCTGAATTTTCATGACTGACATAAATACATATGTATATTTTTTCTATGTACATGCTGCTTTTTCCCTTAATGAAATATAAGTACTCTGCAGGCAATGACTACTTCATTTTTGTCTTTGTATCTCTGGGCACCTAGCATAGGGTCTCATACATAGCAAGTACTTAATAAGTGCCTGATAGTTTAATTGTATACAGAAGGCTTGTAAACATTTTATAGGATCACAGAATCAGAATTTCAAAGGACCTTAGAGTTCATCAAGAGCAATTCCCTCATGTCACAGATAGCGAAACTGAAGTACAGCGAGGTTAAGTGGCTTACTTGATGTCGTATTGCTAGTAAGGTAGAATTAAATCTACAGAAATTGACAAATATTTATTAAGTAATTACTGAGGGCAAGGTCCAGTGCCAAACGCTACAAAACAAGAAAGAAGAGAGACAGTTACTGCCCTCAAGAAGCTTACATTTTAATGGGGATAGATAACACATAAATGAGAGCTAGGAAGGGCAGGGACAGAAACCCAGTTCCTTCTGACTCTAAGGCCAGTACTCTAACCATTATGCACACAACCTCTTCACTGGATTGAAAACTAGACAACTGATCTAGGTTTCCTTCCAAACCTAACATTAGATGACTCTAGATCACAGTTCTATCAAAAGGTAATTCATCGGAACTCAGAAATTAGACAGGTACTTCTTAATTCATGGAAAAGGTTTGGTACAGCCCAATTGGCTTTAAACACTCCGCAAAGCTAAGCCTATGTGTCTATCAAATATTCCTCTTTCCTTTATCCAATTGTACCTTTCCTTTAAGATATAGGTCAAGTACTAATTTCTCCAGGAAGACTTCCATGGTGACTTTAGTGCACAGAAACTCTATTCCATGGGCTTTCTCCATTCTTGGGAGTGTATTGCACTTACCATCTCTCATGTGTAGAAGTTAGTCCTTGCGATTAGGACTTGTTCCCCAGTTATTTAAAATGTGCAAGCCTTGCTGATCAAGATTATAAGATTCTAGAGGATTGGAATTGGACGTCTCCTATTTCTTTTGCATTTCACTCGGCACCAAGTGCCATAATAGTACAGAGTTCACATTTAATTAAATGACTGATATTCTCATTGACTTCCATCATACAATCATAGGTCTATTCCCATGGGGATAAAAAGTCTCCCAAAAAACTGAATTGAAACCTTGGCAAGAAAGGTTAAGTTAGAAGCCAAATTCGTGGCACATCGTGCACCATCATACTCAAATGTTTTTATAGGTTTTTCCAAGCTTTTCAGTATTTTCCACTTTTCTAGAATCTTCTCTGTTTCCCAATCTTTAGCCTCCTAAGATCATCGGAATCTTTCTCTCAGCTGACATAAACATTGCTAATGATGCTTAGAAGCCTCACTTTTTCTGTATGGCTATTCTTGTCTAATACTGTAGTGCCAGGTTACAATTTTACATATTGCCTTTGGGTGCCAATATCTATTACATTCCCAGTTTGAAAATGCCACCTTGTCAAGATTTAAGGTTCTGAAAACCTCAATAAACCGTAATTGTATAATTCTGAAACTCACTAAAAGTAAATTGACTCCAAAGGAGGAATAAGTGTAATGAACTCTTCAATGTTGTTTGCTGTTATTCTTTGTATAGCCATCTCTCTGGAGATTATGATGATCTGATTACAAATTAATGACTGAGTTTGTTAAAATGGCCACTGAAAGGTAGGGCTGATTAATACTCATTCACCAGCTAGTATTCAGCAGTCGTTAGAAAAATATCAGACTGCGTCATGTTGATATTTTTGTTTTCAGTCTAATCCAGAGCTTCTTAATCAAGGATCAATGAACCCTCAAAAGATCAGTGAATAGATGTCAGGAGTCAGTGACATATACATACATATACATACATATTCATACATACATACACATATATATATATTTATTTCATATAATTGGGTTTCCTTTGTAATATTTGGTATTTTCTTTGATGCATTTAAAACACTATTCTTTTAAAATCTATTTTTATTTACTTTGTTAAATATTTCCCAATTAATAAATTTTAATAAAAATTTAAACATCCATTTTTTTAAAATTTTGAGTTCCAAATTTTTTCCCTGCCTCTCATCCCTTTCCCTCCTTTGAGAAGGCAAGCAATCATCTCAATCATACATGCGAAGTCATGCAAAACACATCTTCATATTCCCCGTATGCAAAAGAAAAACACAAACAAGAAGAAGAAGAATAAAAAAAACAAAGAAAAAATTATGCTTCCATCTGCACTTAAAGTTGATCAGTTTTCCTTCTGGAGGTAGATGGCATTTTTCTTTATGGGTTCTTTGAAAATGTCTTAGATCACTGTCTTTGATTAGAGTAGCTGAGACTCTCACAGTTGATCATCCTTACAATTGCTGTTACTCTGTTACAATGTTCTCCTGGTTCTGCTCACTTCACTTTGCATCAATTCACGTAAGACTTCAGATGCTTTTCTGAAACCACCCTGCTTGTCATTTCTTACAGCACAATAATATTTCATCATAATCACAATTTGTTCAGCCATTCCCCAATTGATGGTTGTCTCCTCAATTTCCAATTCTTTGCCACCACAAAAAAATCTGGCATAAATATATATTTTTTGTATATATAGATCTTTTATCTTTGATTTCTTTGGGATACAGACTCAGAAGTAGTATTACTGGGTGAAAAAAGCATTCATAGTTTTATTGCTGTTTGGGTACAGTTTCAATGTAAAAATATTATTTTGAGAAGGGATCCATAGGTTTCATCAGATTATCTAAGGTATCCACGACACAAAAAAAGGTTAACAACTTGAATTCTAATGACATTTTTTTAAACCTTGACTACTCTCCTTCAATAGGGTTTATAGTTATGTAAAAAAAATGTTTTAGGTAGTTTCAGTATACACAATGACATGACTTTATACTGTTTTTCAAGCTTCAGGAATTGCTTGTGATCAGAAAATCTTAGGAAGACTTGGTAATTGGTCCCCATTATTTTTGTCTTTGTGGGGTCATTTTAATGGAACTTATTCCTTTACAGACACTGATCTCTGGATTCTGTATCCTAAAGATTTGTTGTACATTTCTCTTCTGTTTAAATGTGAAGAAAAGAAAAGTCCTTTGGTTTGGTTCAGCTATACACACTCACTTTGTTTTGGCACCCCTAAGGCATGGGTGTCCCAGGAACATCCTGAACATATGAGGTGTCTGATTATTTTTGCAGTTCCTTCAGATTTTGTAAAACCCTAAATATGCTTTGCAAGCAGCATTTCTGCTGATTATTAAGCCACATGTATTTCAAAAGAAACAGAGTCTATACATTTCTGGTTTAACGGACCTTTTTCAACGATTATTTCTTGACTAAGAAAACTTTCTTAATTTTTTTTAATTTTTGTAAATGGAAGAAGATGGTTTTTGTCACTCTTGCTTCACCAAAAATAAACTTATTTTAAAAAGTTCAGGTTCAGCCTTCTGTAGCTAATCAAAAGTTTGAACAAAATACATTCTCCTACCAAGTTTTTTTTTCCTGATGGGTTTGATAATTTGAAATGAGACTGTACCATCTTAAAGTACCAACATGGAAATATGCAAACCATTTTCATTCCAGTAATTTAACAAAAGGTGAACATAACCAAGGTAACATGCAAGGACAAGGGATCACAGATTTAGAACTAGTAGGGACCTTTGAAGTCACCTAAACCAAACTCATTTTCAGATGAAGAAACTGAGGCACTGAGAGGTGACATGAACCCAGATGTGTTGATTCCAGAAACCAGTATTCTTCCCTCTGTATGATTTGGATTAACTCAGATTTAATTAAACTTATATTTTATGCTAAATTTTTCTCAGCAGAGGAATTTAAAGGGTATTTTTTTTTCTCAGTGGAGGAATTTAAAAGGTAGCTTTTCTCTCCCTTTAAAATATACCTTCCTTAAATTATCTTTTTGAAAGTCTCTACTTCACAAAAACTCTTCTCTGACTCTTTCTTTATCAGGGGAAATGTGACCCTGAGTCCTTTAAGGCTGTTGTAGGCAAAACACAAATACTGACAAGTCTCTATTATCTGGAAATACTCCAAGTATAGCCCAATAATCAGATTATTTCAACCATTCTCATGAACTGCTTATGAAGACTGTCCACAGGAGGGTGAGTCTGCAACAGGAATGGGGGAAATTCTTGGCCCTTTTCACATTATTTTATCCCCAGAGAGGGCAATGAATATTCTGTGGTTCTTTAATGAATGTACAACTGGCCTTTCTTAAATAATGATTTGGTAAGGAAACAAACAGAACACATGGAGAATGCTGATTGTCTCTCTGCTCAAATGGAAGAGAATTTTACCTTTTCATTTTAATTCCATTTTAATATAAACTGAAGTGATTACATTTTGAGTGTCTTGTTCCTAGCAGTATTGAAGGAAGTGACTTGAGAAAGTAAATTATTCCCAAGTGGGTGGGGGAGGGAGCATAAAAACAGAGAATAGTTAACATTTTAATTTTCTTTCTTTTTTCACTTTAAAAAATTTTGAATATAACAAGCATCAAATAAAGTGAATATCTGCATATATGTTGTAGAATATATGGAAAAGATTAGATCTGAAATCATGAATCTCTCTTAGTAGGTTTTCATTCCTTAGATTAGGACACAGGATAACTAGGAATTAAAATTCTGCTTTCTGGGTCAAAGGTCAAAAGTTACATTATGTTGGAGAAATAGCCCAGCATTTGCAGCCTTGACTACCCTCAAAAAGGGGGACACTGAAGCTGTTAAAAAGTGCTTATTCCTGTGAGCATGAACTGGAAAATGGAATGAACCAATACTGCTCTCAATTAATCCAAACACCCTGACAGCATTTTATCCATCTGACAGCAAATACATGTATATAGACATATGTTATCACACAGCAACTTTCAATTTCTCACATTATTATTCTATTTTAAAAAAAAAAAGGAAAGCAAGGGAAGGAAGGGGGAAGACAAAGAAGAACAATCAATGGAGAGGGGAGGGAGGGAGGGCAGAGAAAGAGAGGAAGGAGAAAGAGAAGAGAAAATAAAACCAACTTGGTGGTATTTTCAGTATCTTTCAAAAGGCTGATGTTAACCCTTAGGTTAACATCTTCCTTTCTGCAAATGGGAAACAGAAATTTCAGTTGTCTCGAAACTTTCCTAAATTGGTCAATGCGTATTTAGTGATTTGCTTTTGTGTATTTGTGAGAGAGAGAAGGTACAGGAGATGATCACTGTGGGTAGAGAGAGAAAGGAAAAGAGTCAGTGAAAAATAAAACATGGGGAGGGAACCATGCCCTATGGCAATCTGACCTTTCACCTAGAATGTGGTGGACAATCTATCATTTCCTATTAGTCCTACTGATGTTTCACAGGTGGCTGTTCTGTGGATCTGTTCCAAGCTGTGGATTTTCCCCCTGTATAAGGCACAGGAGTCCACCCACACAGAGTTGTGTTTTCTGTCTAATGGCCAAAACCCTCCAAAGGCCAAATATGATTTGCCATTGATTTTTTAAAAGTGTTTTCATCCTGCTCTACTGGGATAATAATAGGTTCATGGAATGTTATGTTCTTTTATAACTAGGTTTAGTATAAAATATGACAAATACCTTTCAGTATTTTCAGTAGGTGACACAGTGGAAAGAGTGCTGACCTTAGAATCAGGAGGATATGAATTCAAATTCACTTACTAGATGTGTAACTCTGGGCAAATCATTTAACCCATTAGCCTCAGTTTCCTCATCTGTAAAATGAGCTGGAGAAGGAAATGACAAGTCACTCTAGCATCTTTGCCAAGAAAACCCCAAAATGGATCACAAAGAGTTGGACGCAATTGAAAAAATTCAACACTGACAAGAAAGGATCAGAAGATTTAGGTGATAAAGAAAGTTATGAATGAAATTCTACCTTAGTTCTGGTTGAGAGAGTATATAGTATTGACAACCACAAGTAGCAGGCAAAGTTCTTTGATCAGGCAATAGTGGCCCTAGAATTTTAGAGCTACCTAGATTAAAATGTGACCTTGATAGGTAATATATTTCAATTCACAAAGGAAGACAAGAGACAAAGTTTATCATCTATTAATCTACTACTACTATTGCTGCTGCTGCTACGTAACACTTTAAGGTCTGTAAAGTATAGCAAATATTTCATTTTACCTTTAAAAAATGGGAGACAAGTACTATCATCCCCCTTTTGCATATGAGGAAACTGATACCATAGTACTTAATCCCTAGCAAGGCACATACTGATGTCAGCCTTGGCAATTGTCCTGCAGTGACACTAAGAACAAGACATTTTCAATGTATGCCCTACTAGTTTCAAAACCCCAGATTGCATAATTTTTTTAATAAAGATCTTGAAAATGTTTAACATTAAAAAACCTTGATTATATTTTTATTTATATCTTTAGTTTTTATGTCATCTAAATTTCTTTTGCATCACTTCAACTCTCCAAAAGAACAAGAGAACGATTCATTGGTATGCTAGCATTTATATACAGCTTTAAGGTTTGCAAAGTGCTTTCCATATGAACTGATTTGATCTTCATAACAACCCTGTGAGGGAATACTATTACTGACCCTATTTTACAGATGAGGAAACTGAGGCAAAAAGCAGTTAATTGACTTGTGGAGGATAACATAAAATGCCTGGGGTAGGATTCACACTCAGGACTTTGACTCCAAGTCCTTTGCCCTATTCACTGTGCCACCTTGAGGTCTTATTACATAGAACTTTTTAAAAAAGAAAAAAAAAGAGCAAGACCAAAAATTCATCAAAACTGATCAAAACATTAAAAAAAGGCATTATATGCAATATTTCTCATCCAGACACCCCTTTACCCCACCCCACCTCCCACATCAGCAAAAGAAGAGGAGTTATCTTCTCATATCTCTGTTGTTCATAATTTTGCAATATTCATTAGGATTCTTTTTACCATTTTGAAACTAGATCTCCCCTTCTCACCCAGGCTGGAGTGCAGTGGCCATTCATGGGTCTTATCTCACTACTGATAGACATGGAATCTATCGAAGCAAGTTACTGCTAGGTTTTGTTCTTTCCCATCCGGGCCACTTTGCTCCTCCTTAAGCAGCCTGGTGACTTTCTGCTTCTGGAGGCTCACCATATTAGTGACAGACTTCTTCTAGACATCTAAAATCAGCTTAGAATTCCAAAATGCAAGCAATCCTGTAGCCTCCATCACTCTCAGCAGCAGGGATTATCACCAAACCCAGACATTTTGGATTACTTTGTGGCAGTCGTTCTTTCCCCTTATGACGTTGTCATTATGTATGCTGACTCTTCTCTTGGTTGTGCTTACTTGACTGCATCAGTTTGTGTATGTCTTTCCATGGTTCTCTGGATTCATCATATCAGTCATTTTTTGTAACACAGTAACATCTCATTACATTCATGTATCACAATGTATTCAGGCCATTCCTTAATTCATGGGCAACAAGTAGTTTGTATTACTTTGTTTCCAGTTCTTTGCTACCACAGAAACTGGGCTATAAACATTTTAGCACTGCTTAGTTTAACTGTGCTGTTGGAGAAGAGGTGTGAGAGGTCCCTGGATAGTAGGGAGGGCAAATCAATCAAAATGTAAAGAAATTAATTCAGGTTATTCACTGAAGCTTAAATACTTTGACCACATAATGAGAAGACTCTCATTGCAACAAGCTCTGATGTTGGGCTATACTGGAGGCAGAAGGAAAAGGGGATGGTAGAGGATGAGATGGCTAGACAGTATCATGGAAATAACGAACATGACCCTGGACAGACATCAAGAGATAGTGGAGGGTCCTAACGTTGTGATGAAGAGTCAGACATGACTGAACAGCAACAGCAGCTTTTCGCAAGTTTTGCTTATTGAAGGGTGAAACATTCTACTTGCAGGGAGGTTATATTCTAATAGAGGAGAGATAGAGTACATATGGGGTCTCTAAGTATATACAAAATTATTATGAAAAGAATAATCGGATCCATGAGACACAAAGACAACAGCACATCTTTGGAGAAATCTTAGTAACTCAAATGACACTGCTGTCATTTTTAGTGTTCTGGAAATAGAGCTTTTCATTATTTTCCAAAATTAATTCAGGATTCCTGAAAAGAGACCTCATACGTTTGGAGGCAGATAGTCTTTATGGAAGAGATGCAGCACAAAGAGAAAATTTTCCATCAGGTACCATCTACCACTTCTCTTAGGTGACTGAACAATATTTCTGTCTCCCAAGCTATTCACTCATTTTTTGGTTGGGACTGTTAATGGAGGTGTCAATTGTGGCATTTTATTGATGAGATTCCTTTTTTTTTACCCTATAGTGAATTCATTATTCATATTTGTAATTGTCTGAGCCAAACCTAATTTTCAAATGAGTGACAGTGTCAGTGACTCTGTTTAATTAAATGTACTGTTGATGGAAACTCCTGAAAAGAAGTTCAAGAGGAGGTTTCTTAAGTTAAAACAGGTGCCTCATTACTCCAGGTGTGAGCCCACCAAAGAGAGAGAAAAGAAAAGAGAAAGAGAGGGACAGTAGTAGGGAGGGAGAGGGAGAATGGGAGACAAAGAGAAAGAGAAGGAGGTGACTAAAGCTTACTTGGGGGCATCTAGGCGGTACAGTAGATGGAGTACAAGGCCAAGAGTCAGGAAGACCAGTGTTCAAATTGACCTCAGCTACTTACTAGCTGTATGACCCTGGGCAAGTCATTTAACCTGTTTGCCTCAGTTTCCTCATTTATCAAACTGGGATACGAATACCTCTCAGAGTTGCTATGAGGATCAAATTTTATAATAATTGTAGAGCCCCTGGTTTAGTGCCTGACGTATAGTAGGTACTATATAAATGTTAGCTTCTATGATGATGATAGCAATGATTACTATTACTTTAGGTTAGGTCTTTATATCAAGAGTAGAGGTAATAGGGTTCTGTCCAGAAAAAGGAATGAGTTGTAGAGTACTGGCTATGGAGTCAGAGGACCTAGATTCAAAGCCCAGCTAGGCCACTCCTTTGGGGAACCTTCAGCAAGTCATTTCATCTCTTTGGACCTCAATTTCTCTTACTGAGAAAACGAGGGGATTTGATCTGATAAGCTCTAAGGCCTTATCCATCATGTATAGGATCTAGGAGGAAGATGGTAAAGTTGAATTTGTCCAACTCTTGCAATATGGTTGTCAGCTGGAAGGAGCAGATGCATTTGGATTCAAATCTAAATTACAAAAACATCTTCTAAAGACTAATATAAAAGATCATCCATGTCATTGCTAGTCTGCAATTGCTGACAATTGAGAGATACCTGCAACTGTATAGAATGATAATTGACCCTCAAAGCAATAGCATTTAAGTACTAACAAGGATGCCAAACATGAAAGATAAAAATAAAATCTATGCAATATATTGTGATTCCAAAAGGCAGGATAGGAAAGTGGTTAGAAGGCTGACCTTGGAATTAGGAAGCCAGTCTGGATGACCACTTATATATGTTATAGTGGAGATTTCTTCTGTGAATAATTTGTATTATATGACCACTAAGGTCGCCCCCCCAACTTTCAGGTTCCATGATGTCTTAGGATCAAATGTGCTTCTGGTACGTTCTAATTGCGTGACTACGTGCAGGCTGCTTAACCTGTAATGTCGGAGGCAATTCTCTAAGATTATAACTCATAGGGGAGTTGCTCATTTGAATCAGTGGCTAGACTCCTCATACTAGGATTTCCTCGTACTGAGAGTGCCAGAAGTTCAGACAAAGAAAGAAAGAAAGAAGGGCATATTTCATTGTGTTATGACTCTAGTCTTCAAAGACTATAGTATAAGTAGAGTCCAAGCACTAGGAGATTACAGCAAGACGGATAAACTTGGATACTGATATAGGCTATGAGTTCATTATCGGGAGACACAACCAACTCAGAGAATTTCATACCCAAAAAGGTGGTCATGGGAGAGGGGTTCATGGAAGAGAGTACGAATTTTCTCTAGCCATAACCATTCACTGGTGTTTATTAAAGTGTGGAGAGTGGTAAAGCATCATGTCAATGAAAAGAGATTCCACAATAATGAAATTTGATATTTGGAAGTATTTTGACCTAGATATGTGTTATTTTACATCAACTATTTTGGAAAGGAAAACATTATAAACCAGAGGGAAAATCTGGTTCCTTTTATACCAGAATTATACTATCATAGTGGGCATATAGGTAGAATATTAATAATATAATAATAAATAATGATCAAATTCACAGAGAGGCTGACAGCATTTGTGTTTTTGGTCACAGTGATAAAGTGAAGACAATAATAACTGTAGCAGTTATTTCACAGGCTGCTTGGGAAGTTCAAATGAGATAATGTATGTAAAGCAATTCATCGACCTTAAAACACTTGAACTAGTTATCATTATTTGGTCTGGGCCTGCGATTTTTTCCTAATTTGGGGGAAATGCTGGTATGGAGATTCCCTTTAGTGATGCAAGACAACAGAAAAAAAACAGCGTTCTTTTAAATAAAACTTAATCCACTAGGTGACCAAGCACACTGCTACAAGAAACATCCTTTTTCCAGAAGCAGAATATGTCATTCCTCGGAGGCTACTCTACCACAGGGAAGAGGCCCATATTCCACCTACTCCAGTTCCTAGACATGGTGCAGAGCCTCAAAACAGAGATCAGAAGGTTCTCTGACAAAGATTTCTCCTTTGTGTCTATTCTGCCCGGGCCTGGGTTCCTTTCCTGATGCCCACATGCATACTGAGCTCACAACTCAGTCAGGGAATCAAGACATAAATACATAAAACAAAGAAGGAGTAATGCTGAGGTACTCCATGATTAAGAACTGAATGAGTGGTACAGATAAATAGTGCTATTGGAATTTACTGAAACTGATCAATCACTAGTCACTGATTAGTCATCTGCTAAACTTGAGGCACTGTGCTCTGTAGGCTCGGGGGGAAGAGTGGAATAAACTACTTTCAGGGAGTTTCTATTCTAACAGAGGAGAGAGAGTATATGTGGGGTCTATAAGTATAGACAAAATTATTATGAACAGAATAATCAAATACATTAGACACAAAGCAGTTTGGGAGGGAGAGCACTAAGAGGAAACTAATATGTGTTGGAGTGATGGGGAAAGACCAGATGGAGGGGGTGGTATTCTAATTAAGCCCTGAAGATGTATAATTTAACAGCTTCCATTTCTAGGGAGCTTGACTGTTTAAAAAAAGCTTTGCCCTCACCAGAGCGCTAAGAGGCAGGGAGAGCCAGGAGTACTATTCTCGTGTTACAGATGAGAAAACTGAGGCTTGCAGAAGGTAATAGCTTGCTGCTCATGTCACATGCATAAACATCAGTCAGGTTTCCTGAATCCAAGTACAGGGTTGGCTTCACTAAAACAAAGCTTCCCCTCTAACAAGGGTTGGCTTTTACATTTGGCTTTTGGCTTTCAAAGTTCTTTATATAAATTAACTTGTGCCATAAAAGCCCTCTGTAGGGTCAGATGATGTTTAGTGGATATTATAACTCCCCCAAGACTCAGCAGAGTCAGGATTTGAACTCTCTCCACTACACCATATTGAGTGGCAAATCACAATGATGGTGTATGTTCTTAGAAGGTCGCAAAATCTACAGAACACCTTCCTTGAAATAACCCTGCAAAATGGAGAATGAAAGACATATCCCCAATTTATAGAAACTGAAGTTTGAAAATAGGCAGCAACTTCCTTGAGGTGACCACACTCGTAACCCGCAGTGCTTGATCCAGCTTTTTGACCCAAGTCAAACATATTGCACCACGCTGTCTAAAATTTGGATAGGACAGAGGGAGGGAGGACATTTCAGGAAGCAGAAGTAGAGGAGAAAATAAATATATTGGGGGACAGTTCAGAGATTGCTTGTGAGTCCTTGACCCAACTGTAGCTTTGTCCAACCAATTGGGTGGAATTTTCCATGGAATGTGATTAGCCATCCTAATATTCTCCTCCACTGGTCTGAGTAATTGAGAGGTAACTGCACTTATTCGGTGAACTAAAAGGTCATTATTAGTCAAGTTCTCTTGGAGTATATAACTCCCAGGACAGGAATGAGAAAGCTTAGGATGTTTAAAAATGCACCAAATGATATCATTGTGTCACATGCCAAGGTAATTATATTGCTTCCTCTCCCCACCCCCACCCTAGGAAGGAAGGATCCACAAAAAATCTTTCACTAGAAAGGCTAAGCAGCAGAGCTTCTACATGTGGGATTCTTTACTTGGCGTCCCTGAACTCCTAAAGGGTCTGCAGATAGTTTTTAGGGGGTCTATGAAGTTGGATGGAAAAAATAATTTTCTTTATTTCAAACTAGCTCATTCCCTTTATAATCCTACATGTGTTATTTTAGGTTTTTAAAGACATTATTCCAAGAAAGTCACCATAGAATTTGCCAGATTTCCAGAGGGGTCCAGGAAACACAAAAAAGCTTAATAAGCCCTCCCTTAAGTCATCTTTTCAGTGAAGTAAGCTCTGGCTAAGATGAGGGTCACTACATTTTCTCCAAAACTATGGATTTTCAATCGGTTACTTATTTCTCTGTTGCTGGGAGGAGGAGCATTATGAACGTGTCTGTAATTGTCGTACATGAAATACTGCTACTTAGAAAGTGTTTACAAACACAAAGCTGAAACCTTATAAGCTGCATGCAATCGATGCCAGTGGTATGAGCTCATCTTTCAAATGGATGGGAAGGAAAGGCAAAGTAATGTTTTGGTAGAGATTCTCAAGTCCAACTAATGCTAAATATAATACACTTGATGCTAATTTACCTTCAAGCAATCTTAGTAATGAATTCACAGAATATTACTTTTTTCTTTTTTTTTTAACAACCTGTTAAAGCTTCAATCACTTTTGTTTTCTCTGCTCATGCTTCATATGGGCAGTTCTTAAATTGTGGAGGGGTGCTATTCTCTGTTAGGATCAGTGACTATGGGAGGAAGTGGGATTGCATTCTAGTCTCACTGCTGGGTAACATTATCCATGAGAAGTAATATTTTTAGACAGCTAGGTGGAGCAGTGAGTAGAGCACTGGACCTGCAGTCAGGAAGACCTGAGTTCAAATTCAGTCTCAGACACTGGCTTTATACAAGATGCTTAACCTCCATCTGTCTCAGTTTCCCCAACTGTAAAATGTGTGTAATAATATCCCTTACCTCCTAAGGGTTGTTATAATAATAATTATTGTCAAAGTGCTTAGCGCAGTGGCTGGCACATAGTGCTATATAAATGTTAATAATAATCAGAATTCACTAGTGCTAACTTCATAATATCTCCTGAATCTATTCCTTTTGCTCTACTTAGGGCACTACCAGGCCCTCATCATCTTTCACCTAGACTAGATGAAAACATCTTAACTTGAGTCCCTATCTCCAGTTTCTCCCTCCACTAATCCTTCCTTCACGTAGCTGCCAAAATAATCTTGCTAATGCTCAAATAGGAAGATTGTTTGACCTTCCTCAAAAACATTCAATGACTCCCTATTGCCAGTAGGATAAAAATATCAACCTTTGGATCTGGTACTACTCAGTGTGTTCTACTATAATCTGGCTTCAATTTACCTTTCTGGTCAGATTTTAGGTTATTCTTTACAAACTGTTTTACGGTTACTTTCCTACATCATCCTGCTCCCTCCCAGTTCTATACATTGGCAGAAGTTGTATTCCACCACGGGAATATTTGATTTCCCCCTCGTGAAGTTCTTTTCTTCATTCAAGACCCAGCTTAACTGCCACTTAATTAAAAATTTCTTTCATTCCTCTAGCAGAACGGGACCTTTCCATTTTAAGTTGTCTTAGAGTTGTACAGTGTTTAGATCTCTCCTTTGCCATGAGTAAATTCTGTCTGCATAACATATTCTTGATGGCGGATGCTGATTTGCTTTTAATTTTTGAGTGTTCAGCTCTTGGCATGATGCTTTGGATGTAGTTGTCACTCAACAAATGTTTACTCAATGGAATCAGCAGGTGACAATATTTGAGAAGGACAGGGGAGGGAGGAACAAGGGCAACCAGCATCTCTCCATCCTGGATCCCACAGCAGAGACCCAAGAATGTTATAGTTGGAAGAAATCTTAGAGGTTAATTAAAACCCCTCCTTTCATAGGTAAAAGAAATTGAAACCCAATGAGGGCAAGTAATTTGTCCAAACCCACATACATAGTTAGCTACAAAATAAATACTAAAGGTCAGATAGCTTGACTCACAATAGAGTTATCTTTCCATGCTATCATGCATTCTCTACACATAGTTGGATTGGGTTCATCGATTGGGACACAGTTCATAACTGGGCATGGCCAAGCAACAGTACAGATGATCCAAGCAAAGTTCAACTGGCATTGGTTGAAGAGTAAATCTTTTGTAACAAAGATGAAATGTTATGGATATGAACATAAAACACCCCAATAAGTTAAACTCCACAGGAAAGTTGCTCTCCAAGTCTAATGGGCCAAGCAAGTCAACAAATCCAGCTCTCATATTTTGCTGAACCTGAAAGGGTCCTCATTACTGTCATCTTTCATATACGGAGTTCAAAAGCCTAAAAAACTATCGCTCTTGTTGAAACTGACAATGACTGACAATTGTTTAAATGAAATCCCTTTTAACAGCTATAACAGATGAAAGTATTTAGAGAACTGTATATTTGCTCAACCCCCTCTACCAGACTAAACACTGTAAGTTCAAACCAGATCTCCAAAAAGAATCCGTATTATAATCTTCCCAGGCATCTTCAAGGAAAGGAAAACAATTCCCAAACTGAGTGCCACACAATACAGCCACCACACAGTTATTTCTGATGGGACCAGTAGACTTCCTTCTCTGTTCTCTTCAAAAAATTCTGTCCTGTCCATGACCTCAAGATGAAATAGATGAAAACATTCAAGTCCTGTTTGTAACATTTATCATTTCCAGAGGGAAAGAAACCAGACTAGTTCAAAGGCTAAACTAACTGGGGAAAATAAACATTACAAAATTCTCAAGTCCAGTTTAGTTAACTTGAATTGACAGTTTCCTTTGGCTAGAGGTAGCAATGGTCGTCTGATCCCCGCTGACTTTAACTACAAAGCAATGCTTCACATTCTTGGGTAGAAATGCCACACTAATACAAACTTTCATTATTACCAATGTTATATGTTTATCTGCAGAACTAGCTTTTTGATGCCAAAACATCTACTAAGATTTTCAGACTTTGAAATATTCTTTTCAAGATCTGGGTTAGAAAATATACATTTTTTAAATTATGAAATGACAGGTCAAAATCAACATGAACATTTTCAATAAACAAAGAACAGAAAAAATATTGTGTGTACATGTATACATATACATATATATCTGTATGTGTATATATGCATATATACACATATTTCTATATATTTTATATAGCTTGTTTTTTTAAAAGTACTTATCAAATTAAACATAATATCAAACCTACTCTGCTCCTCTGTGTCCCTTTCTGAACTTAATTTTGTAAGTTTTAAAAAAAAAAAAGTTTCCTTTACTTTCTTACCCTCTTTTCTTTTTTTGAATCACTATCACAAACCTTAACTCTGGGGCAAGTGATGGTACAGCGGGTAGAGCACTGGTCCTGGAGTCAGAAAGACCTGTGTTTAAATGCTACTTCAGACAGCTTGCTGGCTGTGTGACCCTGGGTAAGTCACTTAACCTGTTTGCCTCAGTGTTCTCAATTGTAAAATGTGAATAATAATGGCAACTACCTTGCAAGGTTGTTGTATCATATGAGATAGTATTTGTTTAAAAAAAGTACTTAACAGTGCCTGACACTATAATAATTCCCTTCCTCTTCTTTCCCTATCTGCCCCCTCTCTCCTACCTCTCTTTGCTTAACCCTCTCTTTTAACAGATAAGTACAAGCAGAAGAAATTCACACAACGATCTGTTTGAGAATGTTCACTTCATTGTGTATGATGGTGCATCACATCTCTCCCAAGAGGTGAGAAGCATACTTTATCATCAGTAATTTGGAGTCAAGATTGGTCATTTGCTTTGATTGGAGTTCTTGAGTCTATCAAAGTTTTTCCCCTTCACAATGCTGTTCTTATAAGGGAAATTGTTCTCTTAGTTTTGCTTACTTCATTATATATCAGCTCCTATAACTTCACAAGTTTCTCTGAATTGGGATATAGTGACATGTCCCATAGCACAAAGGAAGAGAAGGGAATAAGTATTTATTAGGTACCTATTATGTGCTAGGCACCGTGCTAAGCATTTTATAAATCCTTTCT